>OU342499.1:10005000-12474456 GCA_910589525.2 Ennomos quercinarius | reverse complement strand
GTTAAAAATTAGTATCTACACATAAGTACAAAAACGTAGCTCAAGTTGTTTTAAGCAAGTTATTTTCATGCTCATTATTAACCCTTTTTTATTCGAGGTATATCAACCGAAGATAGATAGATAGGGTAGATACAGACGTTTTGCTGTAGGGAAAAGCTCTCTTTTTCTTGAAGGAGCCCCTTAAAACGGAGGCCTTTTCGCTGAAGTGGCATTACAAACTGATTACCAACTATTTCAAAGGCTAACTTTGTGGGTATATTTTATGCTTGGGTTTGACTCAACGGTTGAAATTATTAGGGAGGCTCGCAGGTATCTTTTAGCTATGATATTATAGGTACTTATAGTATAATTATTTTCTTGTAAACGTTGGTTGTTGTTGTAATTTTAAACTTATGGTAGACCGAAACATTCATAAAGCATTGTTTCTTTTGTTTCAATCTCTAGAGTTCTACATGATCAATCTTTATATAATTGAGGGTGAGGAAGTACCTATTTGGGAAAAAAAAGTTCTATCATAATTGTTGATTTTTTTTAATTTGCTCTATTTTTATTGGCTGTTGAGCGATAAATGTTTCAAAGAATTCATTAATTTAAGGTGGGACGTTTCACTCAGCGCGGCAAATTCAAATTTTCCTGCGTTTTTTGCCAATAATATGGCAATAAATTGAAAAGCCAACACGAAGTTCGTTTATTGCCATTTGTTGCTCAACCAATGACATCTAGGTGATACTTTTAATCGTAATTTGTTGATATATTCTATTTATTTACGTTAAATCAGTTTTCATGTAATCACATTCAGTAATTAAGCTATAATTGGCAAAAAACGCAAGAAAATTAGAATTTGCATTTGAGTAAAACGTTGCACCTTAAACCGGTTTACTTATAAACGCGTGAGTTCTAAGGTAACAAACATAAAAAAACCGATTAGAGAACTTCTTTCTTATTTTGAAGTCGGCTTAAAAGCTATCTATACCGAGATCACGGTATCTATGAGTCCAATATTTCGTGAGTTTTTGAAAACTTTGCCAAAACTACCTGACATCTACAGCGAATTGTTACATCAACTCTTAAACTACCCATTCAGCAGATAGATACCCAGAGAACTTCTACATCTGACAAGCAGTAAATCTTCCTAGTGTTTACATGAGGTAAAGGGTTGGCACACAAATGTGAGGTAAACTAAAAGAACAATACCAACGCCGTAACGTTATCTTAGCACGCTGGCCACATACGCATCATGAATATCGCACAATATACCGTATAGTCTCGGCCAGAGTCGGTCTGGCCTCAAGGCACACCGGAACTTTTCCCGGTGGGCCGGTCCCTTCTTGGGCCAGTTCCAGACCCATATTCTCTACATTTTAATAGAGAGCCAAACCGTGATGACTGAGCTAATTACTATATATAACTAGTTAATATATATAATTTTAATTACTTGCCTATAACTAACAAAAAAGTTACCAAATGTTGTATTTTACAACTAACAGAAACATCTGGTAATAAAGAAAGTAATTCAGCGTTTCAAAGTGTTTTAAAAAATTCAAAATTTGTAGCTGTTTGAAACATTTTCCCGGTATTTGTTTGGGTCAAAGATCAACGCTGGTTTCGGCGTAAGAGTAGGACCATCATCTGTACGCGTGAGTTCCGTGAGAACCAGCTAAGGGCATATCCAGAGGCATTCTCCTCAGTTTGCATTATGATATTATGATCACCAAGACACCTGCCAAGTGTGGTGATTATGGCAAATAGGTACTATAGCAGAGGCGTATTATACCTTGAAAGAATTTATAATATCTGTTTCCTGAGTTTTCCTTCCCTTCAAAGCTAATGGTGAATTTTCTTGCCTATTTGAACGTATCCTGCAAAAGAAACTGCAATTGAATGTAACATTTGTATTGCGTACTCCGCCGCAGTTCAAAAGTTTATTCAAAAACATAGGCAGGTCTCGCTTGCGGCTTCTACAGTCAGACAATTTGTCAAGCCACGCGTGAAATCCTCTGTTCCAAGTTATGTTCCAAGTTTGCGAATGGGCTCTTTTGTAAACTTGCTTGTGCCTTATACGCAGAGGTTGTGCACATTGTGAGTTCACTGTGAAAGCCTTGTTTGCGGAAGTTGACCTTTATGACCTTCCCAGAATTTTGATGGCTCATTAAATAAGTTACTATGTTTTGATGACAGGCCTATAAATACATTTTAAATAGAACACGAACCAAAGGGAATGGTTAGCAACATTATCTTCGTGATCTGAATTATAACCTACTGCAATCACCGACGAGCTAGTCGTTCGCATGATGTTAAGCGATACGGCGGCCGCCCGTAACAGATTACATTGTCACTTGGAACTCTAAATTCAAGTTTTGTGTGACACTGCGCGCTGTTTACGTCATCCTGAGACATCACACAGCCTAAATTAATTTACAGACTGTGAGATCGGTTCATAAAGTCTCATTTCCCCAGTAATTTCCCTAGCTACAATGCTCTTCAAACCGGAACACAGTAGTGCTTGCACACTACTGCTTGGCGGCAGAATAACTGGCAAAGCGGTGGTACCTACCTAGACGAACTTTGCAGAAAAGTCCTGCCACCAAGTAAAAGTATGAGCATAAAGTAGTACTTAGGTTATGCTCGTTTTTAGGGTTCCGTACCCAAAGAGTAAAACGCTCCGCTGTCTGCCTGTCCCTCTGTGACCAGGCTGTATCTCATGAACCGTGATAGTTGGATAGTTGAAATTTTCACATATGATGTATTTCTGTTGCTGCTATAACAACAAAATGCAATAATGCAACACTACTATACTAAAAAACAGAATGCAATAAATATTTATGGGGGCTCCCTTATGCAAACGTGATTTTTTTGCTCGTTTACCAGATGAGTCATAGATGGCGCTGCTTTATATAGTCATCTGCATCATCATCATCAACAGCTTGAAGACGTCCACTGCTGAACATAGGCCTCCCCCAGAGAGCACCACTTTGAGTGGCTGCTCGAATCCTGCATCCATCGGCTTCCCGCGGCTTTCACCAGATCGTCGGTCCGCCGAGTGCCGGCCGGCCCATGCTGCGTCTTCCAGTTCGTGGTCGCCAACTCGAGAAACTTTTTTCCTTATCTCAATTTATTTATTTATTTATTTTTTGCTTTAAATAGTATTGAACTCAGACTCCTCTATAAATAAAGTTACAGCGCTGACTCGATTTCCCAGACAATATATCAGAAATTACCACTTATCCTTGGCATAAATCTTTTAATCATAATGAAGTAGTTTGACTCAAACTAGGAGGAATATAGGTTGCTATGAAAATACAGTCAAGTATTTATTTAGACAGATCTGCGTCAGGGTTCCGTATACTTAATTAATATTTTTCCTGGTTAAAAAGTTTTATTTTCTATGATATAAAATGTTTTGATAATAGAATATTTTTCAGTTTTTCTGGGTGTTTGAAAACTCGAACTGCCGAGAGTTGTGTCTCTAGAGTTCTGAATAGATGTCTAAGACATATGTATTTTCGTGCCGTAGCCCAACAGATTAAGAACGAAACAGTCAAAAAGTGTAAAGGAGTTCTTAACTTGACATTTTCTTATACTAGGTGGTAGGACGATTTTTTTGCAAAGTTCGTCTAGCTAGGTAGGTAGGTACCACAGCTTTGCCAGTTATTCTGCCGCCAAGCAGTAGTGTACAAGCACTACCGTGTTCCGGTTTAAAGAGCATTGTGGCTAGTAAAATTACTGGGTAAATGAGAGAGACTTCATGATCTGATCACATGATCTAGTAATCTTATTATTATACTGTGTGAAGTCTCGGATGACGTGCGCAGTGCAGTGTCACGCAAAACTGTATTAATTTAGAGTTCCGAGTGATACTGCAATCAGTTATGGGCAGCTGTGATGCTTAACATCAGGTGAACGACTAGCTCGTCATGTCATTCATTTACATAAAAAACAGAGATTTTTTATTCTAGTTAGGCATGCGCTTGACCACATTTCTTTTGATTTTAAGTAACAACATGGTCGATGATGTAGTACGCTCGTCTAGTAGTGTTTACGTCAAAACTGCTTTATGTCCAAAGCGTGCTACAAAATGTATGCTTTTTTAAAGCACGCGGTTTTACGTGCTTAAGTTACAACGAAGCGGGTGGACGAGCGCGCTTTACGCGCGTGAGCCGTAGAAAGCGTGACGCGTCCAACAGCAACCGATGACTGGCTGCTCGGCCACTGCCACGGCAAGCATAAGCAACTACGCTTTTACTACTTGCGCGCTGTGCCTCACGCAGCGCGTGCGACACATTACGTTCTAGGTAGGCATAAGCGGCGCGACATAGAAAGCGCCAAGTGAGAGTCGCGTAAGCGCGTGGTATTCGTTGTGTACAAAAGGCGTACCCGCATAGAGCGCTTAGCGCTTTTTTAACCACCACTACGCTCGTCTATAAGAAACCATGTATAAGTATGTAGCAAACTGGGAAAAATTGTTAAACAAACTGATGAATTGAACTTCTTTTAGCGTTTCATGTCAAGACTACGGAACCATAAAACATAGCGTATTCCCATCTAGACTAATACTAATCCTAATTTGCGCTAGTTTTTGTGGCACAGATTATTTTGGACATTGTGATAGATCACGGGATCACAGTAAGCTGCAATTGTCCCAGAAACTACATACACACTGTCGTTGTAAGTAAGAAAAATTGGTATAGTTCAACTGGCGTAAGACCCAATTTGGATGCTTTGGTGCGAAGCGAGAAGTAATTTGTAATGGCGATTGCTATTATGTTTAATCTGCCAATTTTGCATTCAGAAAGCTGTAAATGATTTCAGATCTCGTATAATAACTTAAGGTGGAACGTTTCACTAGCGTGGCAAATTCTAATTTTCTTGCGTTCTTTTGCCATTAATAGCTTACAAATGGCAATAGACTGAAAAACTAAGAAGAAAATTGTTTATTGCCATTTGTCGCTAAACGAATAATATGTAGGAGATACTTTTAATTGTAATTTATTAATACATTCTATTTATTTGCGCAAAATTAGTCTTCATGTAATCACGTTGAGTAATTAAGCTATTATTGGCAAAAGAACGCAAGAAAATTTGAATTAGCCGCGCTAGTGTAACGTTCCACGTTAAGGCAGCATAGATGTAAATAAAAGAACGAGCTATTTGTAGTTCGATAAAGATCATAATATCTTTGTTAATAATCGTCTTTGTTCAATCATGAACAGGATTTGAACCCGCATCCACCCGTCCCTAAAGCAGGCGCGGATACAGGCTGGGAGCGCAGGGGGCGCGCGCCCTCCCTTGATGCAGGCAGTCCAGCACCAAGCGCGGTAATTAGCCATAAGATATAGGTGCATGGAATTCATTATTAAAGAAAAGAGCACAAATTGGTCTTGTATCGTATACTTATGTGTTTTACCACCATATCCCCAAATTCTCTTCTTGGACTCCCTACTATAAAGATTTGTGCGTTACCTTAAGTAATTTCTGTATCCACGCCTGATGCCCTAAAGCCGGGACGGGACACATACAGTTACAGTTTGTACGAGTATACAGTTTTTTTTGCGTTTATATTCTAAACAGTTTAAAACAAATTCAAATGTGAATTCAAGTTTGTTCTTTTATCCAATCAAATCTAGAACTAGGAGTCTCTAGAGAGTCCTAGGTTTGTTGGGAGCAGACGGGTTGCCCTATAGAATATTATAGCAGGTTGTAATCGAATCGTATTATGAGAAACAAACTATGAAAAGCAAGGATTGAAATCGTGTTTTATTCTGAGGGATACCTGTCACGGAATACAAGACTTTAAAGTGTAAACTAAATACATCTAGTTCTACAAAGATGTTATACTTCTAAAGTGTAATACGACTGCACTATGTAGGTACGATGTATTTATATATGTGTGTGGATGTCTTGTGTAGGTACGTACTGAGATATTATAAAATGTTATGCCCTATAGTATCTTTGTATAGATTTGTATATACTAGACGTTGTGTCTATTCCGATACTATGATAGCCATCATTATCAGCTAGAAAACGTCTAGGTCTCCCCCATAGACCGCCATTTTGACCAGCTATGGCGTCCTCCGGCTTAAATCCCCCTGGATATTTCTGGATATTTCATACAGTTTTCCTTACTGGCCGTTGTACTTAAAAAGGAATAAATCCAATTATCCTCTCGAACTAGTGCAGCTTTTCAAGTGAATTTGTGATTATTTCACCAACAGCATGAAGACTTCCACTGCTGAAGGCAGGCCTTCCCCATATAGCGCCAATTTGAGCAGCTGCATTGGGGCAATAATCACGGATCACCACACTTGGCAGGCGCCTTGGTGATTGCAGTAGATTTTAATTAAGACCAAGGGGAATGTTGCTGCCTATTCTTTGGATATTTTCTCAGCGCTATTGCAAAAGATGGGATAGTCCTATTCTTAAGGCGGGGGGACAGGGCAGTATTCGGTTCTCTACGTGACATAACTGAAGTCTACATCGACAAACTTCTCTATCACGACGTGCATGTTAGAGTAAACGAGAAACTAGTCTACATAAAGAAAATTTGTCGTATCGTGCATGACATATCTCACGGTGCGCATCCTAGCCCGGCAGGTCCACAGTGGTGTGATAAAATAGTAAAAAGTAATTAAAATCTAAAAACATACTACGAAACTTAAAGCTACTAAATTAAGTAGGTAGCTCCAAATGACATTAATATAGTTACCCGAGCAAAGCTCTACAAACCAGAATTTCCGTCATGAAAACTTAATAACGAAAATATAAATTATTCCGAGATTTGATGAATGAAAGTTTGTTTGTTTTAGAAACGTCGGGAACGAGCGTCGCTAATTCAGAGCGAATTTAATAATGTCGAAAACGAATCCGAATCGTACTCGGAAACTTGGAATAAACAGAGTTTGTAGGTTATTTACTAAATTAGCTTTTGTCCGCAAATTCGATCTTGCGTACATGTTGTTGATATTCTTTTGGTAAAACAAGCTCGGTAAGTCACTTATCTACAAGTTTTAAACACACTTATTAATTGTTAAGAAATAAAAAGTTAAAATTTAATGATTTATGACAGATCTCCGTAAGTTGGCTGTAAAAGGTGAATGATTATGGTCATGAGATCACTTGTCACGATATTAGCGTACGGGGTACCTACCAATTCTGTCACGTGCAATTACAAACTTAGCATAATTATGTTTACGGAGTTGATCGGTTTTTGTTTGATAAACTTGCTTTGATGTAACTCGCTTGCTAGAATATACCTGTTCATTCTCACATTGAAGACTTTTTCACAGGGATCCAACTTTCTTACTATAGCATAGCCGCGGATAGATGATCAATGAATTCACAATAACACAAAGTTTTTATCACTTAGGTCACACATCAGTTAAAGAGTATTCTGAATAGAATCAGCCATTATCATGATAATCATCATCAGCCTGAAGACGTCAACTGCTGAACATAGGCCTCCCCCAGAGAGCGCCACCTTGAGCGGCTGCTGATAGAATCAGTAGTTTTTTTATGTAATCAAATGACGTGACGAGCTAGTTGTTCGCCTAGTGTTAAGCGTCACGGCCGCCATTAACAAATTGCAGTGTAACTCGGAACTCTAAACTAAAGTATCGCGTGACACTGCGCACTACGCACGACATCCTGAGACATCACACAGTCTAAAAAAGATTTCTAGACTGTGAGATCAGTTCATAAGTCTCATTTGCCCAGTAATTTCATTAGCTACAATGCCCTTCAAACCGGCTTGGCTTGGCAGAATGACTGGCAAAGCGGTGGTACCTACCTAGACGAACTTTGCAGAAAAGTCCTACCACCTAGTAAAAAAAGGTCTGAGAGATTATAATCTCCTGCCTGCTAGCATTCATAACTTAGTATAAAAACAGCTTTTATCATTAAAGTGCTCATTCAATGTTGGAAGAAATCACTTCCTACATTGAATAAGCATTACACTTGAATAGTCTTTTAAAGATAACTCCAAAAGACAATCAATTATTCGTTTATACTAAGCAACAAGCAAGACCAGATAACCAACCAGCTTCAACGATGCTTCACTAAATAAAGGAAAACGCTTAAGCAGTAAGCACCGATTAAATAGCTTTTAACCAAACTCGTAATAGCTATGGATAATGGTGCCATTTTGGAACGCGTCGACGGCATTACCTATTCATAAATTCATGGACGCTGATGTAATGGACGATTTTTAGAGATCGGTACGTCACTGAGAGATTTGAATAACTTTAGCATTAAATATTCTGACATATTTCCTCAATTTAACTACTTTATTTTTACATAAGCTAAACCTGCTGTCAGAGATTTTTTGTATAATGAAATGTTGGATTTCACAGTCTGCTTTCTATTTAAGATGCTATGTTATTTAGGGAAAAATTATCAATAGGATTAACCTTTTTAACCGTTATCATAAAATACATAAGATATTTTTAATTACATTTGGCGTGTTTAATTCCCGTTCTGATAGGCGATTTACAAAAAATCTTTGTACTCAGTTCAAATCATTCTTGAAATCAAAATGACTAAGTCTTTTTTCAGTAAAATTTCCTACTTACAACCTCCGTGTGGCATATCGTGGGACACCTTGTATAATATATATAACAATAATAACTCTACACCAAACAACAACATAACGATAAAAGCTGTGGATAAAAGTGACCATTAGGAGCATTTTTTTCTCATATTTTGGCTTCACACATAGTGTATTTAGCCAGTGTCAAGTATTGTAATGTTTCATCGTGTTATAGCATATTTCACGTAAAGTCAAACCTTAGTCACAGTCAATAAGTCATAGTCCAGTCTAAGTCAGGTAGCCGTAGTCAGTCTAAGTCATGCCCTAAATGGTGGCAACTTTACTAGAAGCTTCTATGGAATTTTGGAAGCAACACGAAAAACCACGTTTCACTACATTATATCACTTGCCCACACTCGTGCTCGTAATTCAGCACTTAACACGTAAAACGCCACTAATTTCAAACATTAACACTGGAAAGAGCACAAGTTTTGAAAAATAATACAATGCAATGACGTGAACTTTGCCGCGTTCCCGCCAAAAGTCTGGAGCGTTGTTATTATGCAACTCTGCGTTATAACGGTTTGGCAGTTAATCTCGTCGCAAGCGATAACGGGAACCCTACTTACGCGGCAGCTCCCGCTTTACTTATTTTTCGAATAGTACCCACTATACGGCGGCGTCTACATTAAATGGCAAACATTGAAATGAAAATGTATCGTATCTTTCGTATTTATAGTAAACTTGTAGTAGTTTTAAATCACCTATATTATTATGTAAGTATATTAGTAATACGATGGTGGTTTAATTCATTTGGTTTTTGGTCTGTTAATTACTTTTTATTAGGGTAAAAAGTTATAGGTAACTATAATTTCCATGGAGATTTTCTTATTCGACGGTTTGATTAGGCTCTCGTACAGTCACGTGCGAGCCAGTGTTGCCAACCGGTAAAGCTTATTAACCCAACTTAATTTAAAAAATAGGAGCAAATTAATAAATTCACGATATTTCCATTCAGGAATACTGTCCGAGCGAAAGTGCGAGGCGCAGATGGTACAAAAAAAACCGTTATCGTTGTTAATCGTTATCTGTAATTTCGTGCATTTATTAATTTTTCATCATATTTTTGGAAAAGTAAAATGTTTGTAGAGTTCTGCGCCCAAAGTGTAAAACGGACCCTATTACTAAGGCCTGTCTGTTTGTCTATCTGCCCGTCTGTCACCAGGCTGTATCTCAAGAACCGCGATAATTAGACAGTTGAAATTTTCACAGATAATGTGTTTCTGTTGCCGCTATAACAACAAATACTATAAAAAACAGAATAAAGTAAACATTTAAGGGGGCTCCCATACAACAAACGTGATTTTTTTGCTCGTTTTTATAGATAATTGTACGGAACCCTTTGTGCACGAGTCCGACTCGCACTTGGCCGGTAATTTCTAGGTGGCGACACTGACAGACACGTGATTGAGCACGTGAATCAGACGTTTGGGCAAGAAAAACTGACTACAGACCGTTCACCGTAAGACGTCTCCTGATGTACTTATATTATATAAACATATGCAAGTATTATCGTAAATGTAAAGTGATATGCAAGCATTATGTAAACGTGTATGTACCCACCACAGATTAATATGTTTTAAATGCATATCTTTAAATAGGGGGACAACTTACGGTGAAAGGTATGTAGTATCTCTCTTTGTTTTCGTAGTGAAAAGCTAATATTTCTTATATTATTCACTATCTTATTACAGAGCGTTGGGCGGGTGATCGTAGGTGATAAACTACTGCTGAACGTTAACCGAGACATTATTATTATTTTTTTTCTTTTTACTAATCATTGGAAGTTCCAATGATTAGTGAAAATTAGTGTCACAGTAAACCTTCCAATTTGGAACGTTTACTTTGACACTAACTGTATTGAACTGACTTGCAATAAAAACAAAATGATTATTCTATAAAACTAGATATTCTATGAAACTAAATTACCATAAAAGTAAACTATAAAATAACAATATAATACAAAACTAAAGATACAAACCTCGACACTTATATACCCGCACTTAAACTTAAATTTAAACTTAAATAGTGTAAAGTTGAAGGTAATGACCATAACAAACAATAATGAAACCCCGACCAGGGCTCCTTAGTTGATCGCGTAATTTCCTAGGACTTGTTTATAACACCTATAACATAGCATGTAACAATCATCGCTACATGGAATAGCTACATACCTTCTGCGTTTTACTGTATTGGACTATGTTTTGTTCCCACTTACAATAAATAAATGATTTCTATTACTGCCATACATCATGTGTTACGTTTGGATAATTATATTGTCTGATATTTATGATTGCATTCCATACCTATTGTTTGTAGTCCTGAGGAGGAATCTTAGTGGCTGTAACACAGGGCTTCCTAGTACGGCCACTAACGACACTCCAAGGTATGGTTATTTAAAAAAAAAAAAAAAAAGTATAATATTGAAGAATTAAGACTCCAGCAGCCCGGTTAGCACGGAGGGTAGACAAAATTGTCTTTCCCCGTTTTATGTCACATTCTTCATACTTGCTTACTTGACAAGTGGTTTCAAACAGGGGAAAGATAATTTTGTCCATCATCCGTGCTAACCGGGCCTTACTGTGACCTCTTAGCGCGATTCAACTGAAGACCTAAAGTGAGTCGCTACAATACAATTTGTACGGTAGTGATTCAATTTAGGTCTAAAACTTAAATAACATACTAAACTAAACTAGACCTAAAAACTAAACTATACCTAAAATTTATAAAATTAAAAATAACAATCTAGGTCTTTTATTTTAATTTTCTTTTTCTATCAATTTAAGTCTTCATTTGAATCGCGCTAAGAGGCGACTGTACGGCTTCTGGTCTTATTTACAATAGTAAAATGTAAACAGTCTGCGCCTATAATTGCGATGACATTAACCATGTTTCTCTTTGTATTTAGTTGCATTAAGGTGGAACGTTACACTAGCGCGGGAAATTAAAATTTTCTTGCATTCTTTTGCTAATAATAGCTTAATTACTAAACATGATTACATGAAAACTAATTTTGCGCAAATAAATAGAATGTATCAATAAATTACAATTAAAAGTATCACCTACTTATCATTGGTTTAGCGACAAATGGCAATAGACTGAAAAACTAAGAAGAAAATTGTTTATTGCCATTTGTCGCTAAACCAATGATATCTAGGAGATACTTTTAATCGTAATTTGTTGATACATTCTATTTATTTCCGCAAAATTAGTTTTCATGTAATCACGTTGAGTAGTTAAGCTATTATTGGCAAAAGAATGCAAGAAAAATTGAATTTCCCGCACTATTGTGACGTTCCACCTTAAATAGTAACAATGTAGATTATGTTGATCCAATAAATAAAAAAACCGTTATTGTATTCTCCGGTTAATGAAATACAAAATAGTTTTAAACAAAGAGTTTATTTAGCTACGTTAGTAAGCTATTCTGCGGCTTAGCTCTAAGTTGATTTGTTTAATTCCATTGTTTAGTTAGGAACACAATAGATTCAGAATGAAATGGGTCGTAATCTCAGTGACCCTTGCTGTACTGGTATGGTATTGAAGTCAGCGCCATTCCTTGTCTTTATCAGGACGTCTGTTTAAGTGGATAAAATGACATGAATGAGAGGATAGAATGGATATTATTAAATCAAATATTTCGAAGATAAAGTAGACTAAGTAGAGGAAAGGTTAACAACATTCTGGTGCGAATACCATTCGTGGTTTTATGAGTTTCTTTTAAAAATGTTTCCCATTTGTGCATTGCGCGTAAGTTAGAAATTGCTCTTGAAAATAAATAAATAAATTTTAATAAGAAACTTAAAAAAGGAGACTAATCATGCATAACGTATAAGCTTACCTAGCTTATCATGCATAACATATATAAGTTTGCCTAGTCTTATTTACGTAAGCTGATTAGGTAATTTTAAAATCTGGATTATAGAATAGGCTTGTGTCGTGCTATTATTTTATTGCGCAAATAAATAATATTCGTCGAAAAATAAAAATATCTCAATTAACAAAGTTACAAGCATTTTAAAATACAGGAATAGAAAGAGACAGTTCAAACTTGCAGTGACGTCAACACCTTCTCCTTAATAGTACCTCATTACTAAGCTGCGGTAGCTTTACACACCATCTCTTTGGCATGTAACTTCACAACGTGCGTTTTCATAGTAACTGTGGGGAAGCTCTGTTTTGCGAGAAAGGGACAGGGGATGCGCCCTCTAGAAACTTTAAAAGCTTATTATGCCGTGATTTATTTACCGACTTTACTATTTTTTTAAATTATTGCACTCATTTTTAACATACCTTATGAAAAAGCAGGACACTAGTCTATTATTTTCATACAAAAATTTATAAAAATTGGCTTAAAGAAAAGCTTTTGGCTACACTCCTTAAACCACAAATAAAATGTGGAAGGAGGAAATGAAACACGCACGCCACCTATTCGTCTCATGAGGAATTGCCATATAAGCAATGAATACGCAAAAACACGAAGCGCCCGCTGTTAAGAATGACAAATGACGATCTTTTATTTTTTTATTCGATTGCACAGCGCGCCGAGAAACTGGGAAATTGGAAAAAGTGGTACAAACCGCTGCGGTCACGCGGAAAACGCTATCATTTTCGGCAATGGACTGAAAATAAGGACGATATTCGCCTGTTCAATAGGAAAACCATAAATGTGACCAGTAAAAATTACTTGAGTAATTCTATAATAAATACCTTTGTACCTACTCTACTCGTTCTTCTACGATTTCTCTAGTAACAAAAATAAAGGCAGCCAGGGTTTAAACCAGCACATTTCCTTATAAAATAATATGTTCACACCCTATTTCACCTACTTGCCAAGTAAAGCGTTGGGGTTAAATTTTCAAAAACCTTTTCTTCAGAATCGGAATCAAAATAATTTACTGATACTGTATCTTAACTGTACGCCATAACGGAAAGTCCCTGTTATAATCAAGTCTCTAGGTTCTGTGGAATGAGCTGTATGTTATCTTTCAGTCAGTCACTTAGGATAGAGCCCCTTATTTTTCATATTCTTAAGCTACACTGAGTCAGTGCCCGCTTCCCATCAGGTGGTACATCTTTAAAAAAAAATTGTATATATTCTTAAAATGTTTTTGTTTTGCTTTCATTGGGTTTGCGTTTGACTACATTAAATTTAATTACTTATCTACTTAGTTACATTAAGAAAATGTTATATCATTTGTAAGTTTCATACAAAATGTCTAATGCAGTCGCGCAATAGATCGGTAGGTACATAAACAAATATCATTATCAATAAGATCTATATCTAAGAGATATACAATAAAATGAAGATGCCAAGTTTCTTTATGTTACAAAGAACATACTCAAACCCCTTTTAGCACATAAAAGCGATAATATAGTTTTCACTACAATGTAAGAACGAAGAAAGGAAGAAAATAGTGCATTTAATTTCGTTATGCGACCACATTTTTTCATCGGAGTGTTGTGTGGTACCTGTACGCTCTGCACGAGACGAAAGCACTCACTAGGGACATTGAAAAAGGAAATTCAATATACAAAGAGCTTTGTAACACTCCATTGAACCTTTCAGCTAAAAATTAAAGTGTTAGCTCAAATGAAATAATATAAAATTGTTGCTTACGACATACATTGTGACATAACAACATTGTGGTGATTATTTCTCTTTGATTGCAAATCGGCGCGAATTCCTACCGCTGTGGTTAGCGGGGTAATATCGTACCGGATCCAGCGCGGTATTTTGTATGAAAGTTCCGTGGCTAGAGCGAAACTTGAGCGAAACTACAAAATACCCAGGCGGAATCCCGCACGGTATACCGCTACCCACAGCGGTACGAATAACGGGCTGGTTTGAATAGGGCTTTATAGAGTTTACTACTGTTTGCAACCAATAGTAGGTATAGTAAGTATAGTAGAAGAGTATTATAATGTACTTACAGAGTCGATTTATCCCGGAATTTTAATTAACCTTCAATCAAAGAGGTATATGTACTACGTACTAGAGAAGCTATTCAAAGCACAAATAGTTGTCATTTTTTGTATAATTAAATTAAAATCCGCTACAGTGCTTTACGAGATTAAATCGTCTAACCAACGATCACAACACGCAGCGCTAGTGCAATGGCACATTCGGATCATAATTTTTACTGCTATTCACTGCTGCACGTGCAGTCGCTTTGAGAGCTGAGCATCGTATGAGCGAGAAGATGCTCATTGGCATATTTGCAGTGGTTGACAGTGCAAGTTAGAGATGTCCTGTCTGGTGTATACATAGAAGTCTTTGCCTTCAATGCATTTTCTTGAGGTAAAGCAATTTCTTTACGTTATTGTTATTAATTGAATCTACTGGTGGTTTTTATGTAAGTTTGGTGTATAATTTATTTTAATTAGTTTACTGATTTTTGTTGAGCTGGTTTGATTTAGGTAGGTACCTATAAGTATACTGGATTTCACTCTCCGAGGAGTTAGTGTCAAGCGAACAACCGAGGTCTAGAGATAGAACACCACTCCTAAACTATAAAATATCGATGAAAATAATAGTTATTGTCCCAGGAAATTTTTCTAATTTTGAACTCCAGTTTGATTTAATTCCAGGAACAACCTGTAAGTAGCGATTTTCTTCAATACTATACAGGCTTTCAAGTCTTAAAAACCTGTATTGATTACGCTGTCATCAACTATGCAAAAGGCGAAATGGAAATAAAAATTAAAAATAGAGGCAGCATGCGTGCAGTTTCACCGACAATTAGTATCCCCATTTTTTTAATCGACCAAGGGAAAAAATTGTTTAGGTGTAATTTGTCCAGCTATGTGAACTTCTAATGAAACCCCCCGGGTCTTTGTGGTGTAAAATCTAAAATTTCTACCTGATCAGTTCAAACGTTTTGATGATAGCGTGAAATGGACATTGGCAGAATTGTGAGAAGTAACCACAAAAGCCATAACGAAAGAAGCCAAGTTAAGGTGTAACGTTTTACTCAACGTGGCAAACTCACACTTTCTTGCGCTTTTTGCCAATAATAGCTTAATTACTCAACGTGCAATACAATACAATACAATACAAACATTCTTTATTGTACACCAAGCATGAAAAAAAAAAGATACAGAAATAAACAGCTTAATCTATAGTACAATCGGCGGACTTATCGCTAATAGCGATCTCTTCCAGTCAACCTTTGGATGGAAAGAGTTACTGGAGAGATAAGAGGTCGGTGGTGTAAACAATTGTATTATTATTATTATTATTGCTAGACTAAATAAGTTAATACTAATTTACATTTAATAAATATATAATTGACAATATTAATTACCTACAATAGATATACATACGTGATTACATGAAAACTAATTTTGCGCAAATAAATAGAATGTATCAATGAATTACAATTAAAAGTGTCACCTAGATATCATTAGTGTAGCGACAAATGGCAAGACTGAAAAGCCAAGACGAAATTGGTTTATTGCCATTGGTTGCTAAACCAATGATATTTAGGTAATCATTTTAATCGTAATTTGTTGATACATTCTATTTTTTTTACGTTAAATCAGTTTTAATGTAATCACGTTTTGTAATTAAGCTATTATTGGCAAAAAACGCAAGAAAATTTGAATTTGCCGCGCTGAGTGAAACGTCCACTGTCCACTTTAAGAGTGTTGGCGTGAAAGTCAAACAAACAGACACATATAAAATTCGTTTTATAAAATTCGAGAATTATGTTCTAGAATTCAAGTCATCCACCAACCCTCACTTCGCCAGCGTGGTGGATTATGACCATAGTCTTTCCGCTTTAGAGAAGGCCTGTGTTCACAGCAATGAAAACCATTATGAAGGTGGCGAAGTAAAGTTTACTCGACAGCACCAAAAGTCAAAGTCTAACCAAGCTACTGTAATTGAACAAGTTGGTCTCGGGTTATAATTCCACTTTAGCTCCCTTTGTCTCCACTGATTGAGGATTACCTACCGTCATTTCAATTTCTATAATTGGATTACTATTATTAGTCTTGATAAGCGAGACTCAAAGTAGTTATTTTTACGAGATACTTATATTTTCAAGAGTATCTCGTATAGCAGGTAGGTGGATCACAAATAATAAAATGTTGGTCTAGGTTTCATGTTAATTTGCGTAAAATCTAAATTATTCATGAATTTGTTTCTGTTGAGCAAAAATACACCTAAGACATACAAACAGAACATAAGCACAGAATAGATTATAAGTAAGTAAAGATCAGAATAAATTACCCGATATTTAAACCCCATTTGCCGCTTAAATGCTAACAAACTTCTTTCTATTAACATTTTTATCAAATGTATTTCCACTCCAAAGATTTCAGACGTCGTTTCCGATCAGTGTCACAGAACTTGCAAACTTTCCTAAAACTAAAACGGTAGGTAACCCTGCCTGTACAAGCTAACGCACACAGACAAGTGCACCCTGCGATGAACTAATACAGGGTAGATCCACAATCGCCGCCTCGAAAACGGCACTATGCCTTGTTGTTGCTCTCATCAGTCGTGTGTGACCGCGCCTAATGAAAGTGACGTAACTCCGATATTATTGTTTTACAACATTATTACAGGGTGCTGCTATGTTTCATTATTAAAATGAAACAACCGCTTGTGAACTATTTTATATTATCTGTGTACGTAAGCATAGCATTGGTGCGGGGACACTTGTGAGGTTTGATTTTCTTAGAGACTGTGTATCTATAGTATATTTGATTTAAGTGCGCATCATAATACTGTTTATAGAGCTCTATCATTGGCGTGTTACGATATACATTGGTAGGGTTGCCAATTGGTGTCATGAAAAAACTGGTTTACTTTGATTGAAGGGATATGCAAATTACAGAATATTCGACTATGTCAACATGTACTTATTTTGCAAGAGTTATTCGGCAAGATAATGTTTTTAAGCGTCGTTATTTCGTCAAGTTATTGCTGGGTGACCATTTATTTTGTCTAAACACTACTACTACTACTAAGTTTGTGTATTTTTGTGCCCTACTCGTTGTATAAATAACCAACGAGTAGAGCACAAAAATACACTGCTCTGTGAGTATAACAGAAAGTAATGTTAAGTTAAGATACCTAATGGTCATCAACGGGTTGTGAATTACAAAATCAAACGTATACAAAGAACAGACGTACTTCAGTAATCTTGATCATAATAAATAATAAATCTTGGTAATAAAGAAATTAGAAAATAACGTAATGTGCGTATTATAAAGATATTAAATGAAAGTAAATACATTCAAAACTTCACGTTCGTATCTGTTTGCCTTCTCCCGAAAACTAATTTTCTAGAGCTCTCTTCCTGGCTAGTAATGCGATATTTTCTGACAATTCAGAATAGTGTTAGTTTGTTTCCACTTTAGTCTGCATGAGTTAAAAAAATTGAACGGCATGCTTACGGTGAATTATCAACATTGTTAATTGCTGATCTGTTTGGAGACAGCAAGAACAACAAAATATTTAATGAATTAAGAAAAGAAGAAAGAAAGAAAGAAAAGACATTTATTCAGGACATCACATAACATTACATTACAATACAGACAGTATACAGTAAAATTTAAAGTACAGAAAAAATTTCAATGTAACGTTGTGTTATGTCGTGACCAGGTCCCGACTCAGCATTAAAGCAATTAGATTACTAAATAAAGATCACGAAGATCTAGAAATAACATTTGATTGACGCTGGGATGTAAGCGCCATCTCGCAACGTTGGTATGTACCTACGCCATTGAACCTAATCGTTGGGTGAGTCTTCGGCTTTTCTCATATAGCTGTGCCAGCCGCTTCGCCCAAGTCTGCACTTCACTACCACTAATATAGGTACGCTTGCTAAATCACGGTCTCCCACTCAAAACTGTGTGTGACAGTGTCCACTTCCAAAATCAGCAAGGACGTCCGACTTTTAGTCGATCCTATGACATAACCGCGGGAACAGATACTTAGCAGATTTTTATTGCATTACGGGAGCACACCTACGCTCCAAATAACGCAATTCGAAATCTCGTGTCACAGTTTGCGACGCGAAACATGATTAAATTCCGAAAGCGTTGGTATGCAAATATTTTGTGCTCCCGCATCGTACACGTAATCATTTAAAAGAAACACACTATAGTGTCGGTATATTTGATCATCCAACGTGGTGACGTGTCCTTATTATATTCGAAAATGTACGTAAATTTCATAAAACAGCGTGCGGGTCAGTGCGATAAATAAGCCAAACTTCCTGTACTAAACTTCTCTTTGTGCCAAATCTGCGCCAGCCACCATTGGCGTCGCATCATTGGTGCACCATTGTTTTTAAGTGTGTCATACCTTACAATACCTAATAACTGGCCTCATTATGTTAAGTTTAATTAAGTTGTGATAAGTTCACGTTATAGGCAAAATGCTGCAGTGCCATCTTTCATTCTAAGCAATAAGTTTAAATCTGAAGAAAAACGTTGCTCAGTGAGCTATGGAACGGTTTGTGTTTGGCGAGTTTCTCTGAAGGATCAAATCAAAAATGAAGTAATCTCACAGAGAACTAAGGTCATTGCTGACATAGCGTACTGAGTTAGCAGTAGCAGTTCTAGGTTCCATCAATGGTACTTGTCAATGGTACATCTGGGACGGCGGTAAATCAGGGTGGGATTAGGCTGTTCACATTAGCCGTAAAATAGACAAAATTGTTGGGTTCACATTAGCCGTAATATAGAAAAACGTGTTGATGAAATTATAACGTAGTGAAGGACATCTCTGACGAAGTGAAGCAGCGATTGCAAAGAGTATCTGGCAGCAGCTGGATGAGTAGAGCCGAAGATCGGCCTAAATGGCGTGCTCCAGACGAGGACTGTCTTAACTGTCTGGACTAATAACCGGCTGATTATGATGATAGACCTATGATTGCCTGACAAGACAAACCTGTTAAAAATATCCGATAAACTAAAATTTTTGGTAAACCGTTTACGGCAGCACTACGGTAACGCTGGTACCCAACATATTTGGATGTCATCCCGTCATTTTAAACGAACGGCGAACTTTCAAACTTTGTCAATATGGCAGACAATATAAGGGAACAATTTTAATAATTTGCGAGTGACGCCGACGACCAGCGCGCTTTCGATTTTTAGGTCTGAACCTACTGCGCCGGATGCGATTCTTATTTTACCATGTGCTGTGCTTGCACTACACTGTATAGGATGTCGAAAATGGTTTTGTATCTGGAAATACAGGAGACTTTTTATTTTTGGAGACAGTATAACAACTCATCCTTAACCAAGACAAGCGTTCCGCAATGGCAAAGTTAAATGTCATTTACATCCATACAAATGCAAATTCTATTGAGGCTCGAAGTCTTACTGAGCTGTCAATTTAAATGTTCTATATGTTATACCCACGAAAGCACTGAATCAGTTTATATTGTGGTGTTGTTATGAAAATACTTTAGGTACTCTTTTTATCGGTGTTCTTTAAGAATATTTACCTCGTAATATAAACTCAATAACGTAAAAATTCTTTTACAAGTTTTACTCGTTTTCTCTGTTTTCTGCCATGGGAACCGAGTGCACACCAAATTTTTAAAGATATCTCTAAACGTCTGGTCGAAACAACGCGTGAACAAAATGCTGACTTCTACATGGGCCAAAGGCTGCATTGCCATTCAACGTGGCAATTCAGCCAGCATTTTGGGCACGTTGTCTACTGGTAGTGGTTTGTTAGATTAGTTTATTTATTAGCTTATTTTTTTTTTTTTTTTTATTATTTAGTTTTGTATTATATTGTATATTTTATAGCTTAAGTTTAGTTTTTTTTAGGTAGTTGTAATTTAATTTGTTACATATTTATCGAAATAAAGTAAGATAGAGGGATATTGAATTGTACTCTGTTTTAAAAGAACCTATGCAATGTGTTGCTCTAGTATGAACGAATCGGACCTAGTGAGTATCGGCATTTTTTTATTTTTTCATAGCTTTGTTGAGCTTTGCGTGGGTGACTCGCAATTTCGGTATGAAACCGTCTGTCTATATCTCGCCTATTCACCATTTTTGCTTTCGAACATAGCTGTGGATACATACATTGATCAGTTTATATTGCAACCTACGTTTTTAGATCTCTCAGAAATGCGACGGGATGTTAAAAGTATGGGCCTCGTCATTATTGCGGTTGGCACAACTAGGATGCGTCCAGATTTTTATATATTTTGATTTGTTTGGGCTTATTCCAAAAATATGTGCTGGCAGCCACGTAGAGAAGTCGCACAAAGCATTTCCTCTGTTTTTCTTTCACATAAGTAATGTAAAATGCTGTATCAAATGAATACCTACATGAATTTTCTAAAACTCAACAGCTAAATCTATAAGTACAGCGCACATAAAATTTACTTAGCCCGCGTATCAATCAGTCAGCAGTATTCAATGTGTCACGGTCAGGCGTCAGAGTGTCTGCTGTATTGTCTACGTAGGAAACTAAATATTTGGTTTAGCTTTTGTATCCGAAAACTGGTGATTGTTTGAATTTTGGACATCGCATGTGACGTTATAGATTGCACACTCATAACATGATATTGCACTGATAGGAAGTATCATCCATTCCGCAATACTTTATAGACTATGCTGCAATATCTACTGTAGTATCTGTTATTTGGAACGCAGCCTCATGGTACAGACTGATTGGTAAGACCTGCATGAGTAAGTAGAGGTTAACTTCGAAATTTCAGTTAGCGTCTCCCAAAATTACTGTGATTTTATTTGTATTTATTACATAAGGACAGCTTCACTGGCAAGTTGCGATAGAACATTTAGAAATATAATTTGTAAAAAATATTTTGAAATACATCAGCTGAAATTAAACACTTAACTAAACAGTAAAGTTTTGGCGGGAACGTGAAAAAGTTCACGTCGTTGCATTGTATTATTTCATAAAACTTATGCTTTTTCTAGTGTTAATGTTTAAAATTAGTGGCATTTTACGCATTAAGTGCTGAATTACGAGTATAAGTGTTGGCAAGTGATATAATGTAGTGAAACGTGGTTTTTCGTGTTGCTTCCAAAATTCCATAGAAGCCTCTAGTAAAGTTGCCACTTCTTTACTAGGACATGACTTAGACTGGATTATGACTACCTGACTTAGACTGGACTATGACTACCCTGACTGTGACTAAGACTTGACTTTACATGAAATATTTCATAATACGATGTAAAACTACAATACTTGACACTGGCTAAATACACTATGTGTGGAGCCAAAATATAAGAAAAAAAAAAAAAACTAAACAGTATACTTACTACAATTACGTACTCATTAGTTTTAATAAAAAAATTATGACATGATAATTTTGGGAGTGTTGGAGTGCAAACATACTGGAGTCAATCTACAAATCTATGGTGTTTTGCAACCTTCAAAAGATGCAAATTGTCCAATGGGAAGTGTCCTATGTGTGCAGATAATAAAAATAAAGACTTCTCTATTCTGTAGTGAACTTTTAATTACAACGACGGTATATTGTTGATACGCAAAGGTTCTATTTGTGTAAAATTAAAAATATGGAGAAACGAACCAATCTGAAAAAGTTTGTATAATTGGATGTCCAATGTCTTGCTTGTCCTTGTTATGAGCATGGTTAGGCTATAAAGTTGTTGTGTGGCGTAGTAGTATTAGGTTTGCTATGTTTTTATTATCTGTACGTACATGTACGATTTCAGATATATTAGGAAAAACTCTCAGCTCAATTCCTGTGACATAATCACTGTTACCAAACATCACTTTGATATCAGCAGCGATCGAGCAAACTGCGCTCGAGCGCTAGATCACACACTGTCAGACTATCTATATGTACTAAAAAGTGCATTCTTGACATATTATTTCCTACTTTATTTGTAATATCGTCCTATTAATTGTAAGCGGCAGAAATAGTATTGAAGGCCAAAATGTATTCAGTGACGGAGGAGCGACTGGCTTTTGCACTTAATACAATTTCTAGTGACATCTTGCGACCGATTGCAAAGTCTTTGCTGTCGCTTTGTAGCCGCTGTCGCTACTGCAAAGCTTTACGTAATTAGAGGACCGATATATAATGGAAAAAAAGCTAATAACGTGCTGCTTGGTTATATGTAATTTCTAAAATAAGTGATTATTCTTTGTAAACGGGATTTAACTTTGACACAACCATGGTGTTGCCATTTAATTAGAAATAGTAACTATCACTACATTAAGCTTACATTCAATCGTTCAATAAACGTTACCAAGCTTTGACTCCCTTTACGAAATTCATACATTTTTCTTAAACACGAACACAACACTACACATAAATCATCAAAACACGACACGTCCAAATTGTCCAAATCCATAACAATCCCATCACGTGGGTGGCAAGCGCGTAGTACTAATTAGTATTGGTGTCAGAGTGGCAATAAAGACGCAATCTCTGTAGCCCCTTGATATCCGCAGCTCTATACGTGACCGCCTGGGGCTTGGGGCATGTGTACTTTACACAAAGCTCTGTAAAAATGTTTCCCAACTTTGCAAGTCGACTTTTGGCGAAAACTTTTACAAAAACACGCTGATGACTTATTTTTTCAATGTTTCACAATTTTTCGAACTTCTCAAACAGACTGTTGAGTTTCGTAAACACTGATTTCCGTTATTGAATTAATCATTAAATTAAGTCTATATTTGCTCTACTAAACTATAGCAGCAGCAAAAGCACTCTTTATTGTAAGAGCAGCATACAGTAAAGAGTGCTTTTTGTGTATGCTGCTCTTACAGTCATCATCATCCTGTTTGCCTTTTCCCATTTGTTATTGGGGTCGGCTCCCAATCTAACCTGTAGCGGCGAGCTACCAGAATTACACGAGCGACTGCCATCTGACCTCGCAACCCATAAGGAACCAGTAACAGGGTAGATCAGGCGTCAGATTCTGTCAGGCATCCTACGCTGCTCTTACAGTAAAGGGACTTTTTCTGATCTCCCTCTGATCTTCGTGATCTGATCTGATCTGAACGGACGAACCTGATCTGATTTGAAATAACATTGCTTTACACATGGTGAACTTTTTGTTGCCACAAAGTTAGTGACATCTATCACGGTTCGTACAAAAAATGAAATCCAATTGCCCTAAAAGTCCTAAAACACACTTGTCAAAAACTCGTTACAGAATGACTTTGGGCCCATATAAGTATAGTCTCGATCACAAGCGGAATCACATCTTATAAATAACAATCGACTACGAACTTTTCGTGTCATTCACTTTTATAAACATTTTTGTTTATTGCTTCTTAAATGAATAGACGTAGAAATATAAATAAATAACACTTTTCGTTGAGAAGTTCCGTACGTAGGTATCTTCAAAGTTCATGATTAGTCATCATCATCATCATCATCAACAGCCCGAAGACGTTTACTGCTGAACATACCTAGGCCTTCCCCACAGAGCGCCACCTTGAGCGGCTGCTTGCCTCCTGCATCCATCGGCTCCCCGCGGTTTTCACCAGGTCTTCGGTCCACCGAGTGGGGGTGATTAGTCAGCTGATCACTAACCAGATCCTCACCAAATGAATATGGCACTTATATTCATTAGTATACCTGATAGAATACAAAAAGACTCGTCAAAATCAGTTCTTAAATGGCGATGTCGTATAACACAAAAAAATAAGAACGAATTGATAGCGGCTCTTTTTGAAGTCGCGTTAAAAGCAAAAAATATTGCCTTTTGTCTATTTAAGCAGTAGTGTGCAAGCACTACAGTGTTCCGGTTTGAAAGGCATTGTAGTTAGTGTGAGTGTAGCAAATGAGACTTTATGATCTGATCACACAATCTAGTATAACCTTATTACTAGACAGTGTAAAGTCTCAGGACGACGTGCGCAGTGCAGTGTCACGCAAAACTATATAGAGTGATACTGCAATCTGTTATGGGCAGCCGTAACGCTTAACATCAGGTGCACGGCTGGCTCGTCAGAGCATGAAAAACGTTACACTTTACTTTATCCGCGGGAAGTGAGTGCGATTTGAACGCAACTGTACATTTCCCACTTCCATATCTGCCGGCTGTAATAAATGAAAGTTGATAGGCGCGACCTTGCCTTTCATACGTGATATAAATGTTAAATGAGCATTAAATTTGAGCATTCTTTGCTTTATTCCCGAATTCCTCGCGAGTTATGTGAAACAGGGAATTGAATTAGCTACTTTGATGATTGTGACTGAAATTGAATTAATAACGAGTATGGAAAGTTTGTGTGAACATGGATGCAAAGCATAATTATTTTGACATTCGTTACGTAAATTAGTCGTTTAATAAACAGATTTTTAGAAATCACTTTTATAAATAGGTGCCTTATTAAATGCTAAGGGTCACTGTTTCCGGTTTTTTATTAGATACAGCATCAATCAATTTTTTAAATCTGTGATAGGCTTGCATATTTGATAATTTTTTCACGGTCTGATGGCAAGTGACTATGCGGTCGATGATCGGTCATGCTAGAAGACACTCTTGCCTTAAAAACTCGAAGATTATATATTTTTTTATTTAATTTAAAATACTTACTTGATTTATGAGCATAAAATATTTTAATGGGAAAATTTTAAGGGAGCTAACAACTGATGGGAAAGGTAACCTATGGATATCTGTTAACACTGGGGTGTTACTACTAATGCGTTGCTCACTTCATAGAAGAACTATTTTAACCCTCTAAACCTTTATCTCTCTTAACTTTTGGATAGGTGTAATAGAAGGTATATCACAACCATAAAATAACACAAAAATCCCGTATAGCTAAAAATGACGGTAAAATGTTTCAATTTTGTAAATAGGGTTGTTAAAAACATTGCGCGCGGTTATACTTTTATAGCGTCGTAAAGTTTGTTCAATTTGGATTAGATATTTGTCAAACGTTGGCGTAAATAAATTGTTGCTCTTATTTATGTTTAGATTTTATTATATTAATAGACTCTCCATTTACTACCGTTTTACATCTAATCTAAGTTATCCTGTATGAAAGGGGAAGCGGATTTAAAGCACAGCTTAAAAATATGGAGGACCGTCCTTGGTATTTGAACATGTTATTGCCATCGCTCTGCTATCCGCCCGTGAATTTACGTATTCTAAACCGTTCGGGGAAAACAGTTTTTACTTTCTAAACCTTCATAAAACCTTTTGATTTTGGTGTCAATCGTTTGGATAGCCTATAATTCATGCTTGTAAGCCTTAGTTTTTTTGAAAATAAATCTTTTGTGTTTTAATGAAAACTACTATTTTCCTCATAATTTTGACGCAAACATATCGATATAACATATAAATGGGTATAACTACAGACCGTTCACCGTAAGTTGTCCCCTGATAAACATAGATTATTTAAAACTAAGCAAGTAAAACATTAATCTGTGGTGGGTACATACAAGTTTAGATAATGCTTACATATTACTTTACATTTACGATAATACTTGCATATTTTTAATAATATAAGTGTATCAGGGGACATCTTACTGTAAACGGTCTGTATAAAGACATTACGAAAACTTAAAAAAGAAAGACGTACTTTTATATTTTTTATTGTGTAATAGACAATACACAACAGTCCTATCTTTTCGTTCAAAATACCGCAGAGCCTGAAAACGAAAGTTTTCAATCAGTGTGTGTTGCCAGTGATGACTTATGGAACTGAGACCAGGGGGCGTACCGTGAGCTCTTAGCGCGATTCAAAACAGAGCCTATACTGGATCGCTTGTCAAAATCCTCGTACGAAAAAAACAAAGCGATCCAATATAGGCTCAGTTTTGAATCGCGCTAAGAGCTCACGGTACGCCCCATGGTCTCTTACTGTTGGCCTCATTAGTAAGCTCAAAGTCGCGCAGCGAGCTATGGAGCGAGCTATGCTCGGTGTTTCCCTGCGAGATAAGCTCCGGAACGAGGAGATCCGCAGGAGAACTAAAGTGACCGATATAGCTCTTAGAGTTAGTAAGTTGAAATGGCAGTGGGCAGGCCACATCGCTCGTAGAACTGACAACCGATGGGGCAGAAAGGTTCTCGAGTGGCGACCACGAACTGGAAGACGCAGCGTAGGCCGGCCCCCCACTCGGTGGACTGACGACCTGGTGAAAGCCGCGGGGAGCCGATGGATGCATTAGGCGAGTAGCCACTCAAGGTGGCGCGCTCTGGGGGAGGCCTATGTTCAGCAGTGGACATCTTCAGGCTGATGATGTTGATGATGATGAATAGACAACATATAAAAAAATCATCCAAATCAATTAACTTTTAGGGGGGTATAACAACGTTGGCGCTTTTTGTATGGACAAGAGGGGATGAAAAATCATTAAATATTCGAAACTTTTGCTTTTATTACACTGCTGGTGTTTTAAATGAAGCTTGACTAGCCGTTGTTAACCGATCAGTAAAGTTAAGCAACGCTCGCTGCGGTCACTACTTGGATGGATGTGACTTGCAAAAGTGGTGTTTACAACTGATCGCAGTCTGTTGTGTTAAGATAATAGTCGTGAAGCCATTGGGAAGACGTCATATTGGGTCATCCACCTGCACCCACACTTGGCCAGCGAGCTGGATTTTAGCCTACACTTTCTCCTGTGAGAGAAGGCCCCTGCCTCAGTAGTGAGAACCGGGTAGTATCCACCTGCTCAGCTCACCTGGGTGGACCAAGGGATTTTTTCCCCATGGTACATTCACCCAAAAGTATCTGGGTGTACCACGGGTAATCATTATTTCCCGTGGTCCAGTTTAGTTGACCTGCAATGAGTGTACCAAGGGCAATTATTTCTTTCCATGGTCCACCTGTATAATATATAGGTATTATATAACTACAAGCTATTTATTGACTTTGTTTTTCCTTCTTGTGAGAACGTATGGGCTGATGAGATTAAAGTGTTTTTTCCAATTTGAGAAACTTCAAAAGACTGTTCCAGGAATATGTATCTATGTTTCTTAATCCTGTTTGTATACCATGTACCCAAGTGTTTCCCGAAAACCAGGGTCTTAGAAAACGTCTCCAGGGCATTGTTACCCCGAATTCTGGGATTTGAGCAAACAATAGTTCGCACATACAATCTATGGAAATCCTTTAGGAACTTTACGTATTTCCGATAGCTTTGGTATAAAGGAGTTTACTTTGTCTGACGCAGAATAGGATCAATTTAGATTAGTTTCAAACATTGTTTATCCATGTGACATGAGTATCATCTGTCATAGAAATTTAACTAAACTGAATTTACTTATTTATTCCCTAAACTAATTTTAATTAATTTAATTTAATTCTTTATAGTGTTAAAAAAGAGCAAGTGTAGCATAGCACTAGTCCATGTGACTTTCAAAATGACGCACTCGGGTTGAATCCCGCTTTGCCATTGCAATCAAGTATTTACTATTAATTGTTATTATTTTTCTTTAAAATTGTTACCACCGTGTACTCTATTGCATTCGATACTGTCTATCCAAAGGTTGTGTGGAAGAGGTCGCTGTCAGCGATAAAACCACTCTTTGTAACACTAGTTTATAAGGTTTCCTTTTTACTTGTAGGTATATTTCATTGGTGGCGCAATAACGAGTACTCTATTCTATATGCAATAAGGTGATAGGTGAAACCGACTCCACGAAATTCCTAGGTCTTATTATTGACAAGAGGCTGAACTGGAAGCCACACATTGAACATTTGAGCAAAATATTGAACAGTAAATCTTCTTATGCATTGCTTAGCTTAGCTCTTCAACTCAACATAGATGCACTGATGACTGCGTATCATGGTTTAGTTGAATCAGTCTTGTGATATGGCATCATTTTTTGGGATAACTCCACTAATAAAGAAATTGCATTTAAGGCCCAAAAAAGATGTATCAGAGCCATGTTTAATC
Source organism: Ennomos quercinarius (assembly GCA_910589525.2). Taxonomy (NCBI): domain Eukaryota; kingdom Metazoa; phylum Arthropoda; class Insecta; order Lepidoptera; family Geometridae; genus Ennomos; species Ennomos quercinarius. The sequence goes on along the minus strand of OU342499.1, from coordinate 12,446,031 downwards.
TCCAGCCCACTGACAGCTGTAAGCTATATTTTAAAACGCATAAAATATTGACATTACCCTCTCTATACATATTAGAAGTTGCAACATTTTGTTAAAACCAATCCAAAACCGTTTTCACGTCTTGCAGATACTGTTGTTAGGAATAGGCGTGATAACAGTATACTCCGTCTGCACTACTAAGACTACGCTTGCACATAAAAGCGTATTTGGCACCTGTTATCTATAATAAAATACCTCGAACAATAAAAAAGCTGAACGCAAATCTATTTAAAAAAATGGTTAGAAATCTATTAGCAGACAAGTGCTATTATCAGTTAAATGACTTTTTGATGGATAAATTTGACGACATATTGATATGATTTATTTATTATTGCTATTTTTATTATTTATGTATAACTTGTTGACATTATTGTAATTTTCATGGAACTCAAAGTAGAATTTATTTATGACACAGTGATTCTGATTTATGATAATAAGCGTTAATAATAATTATTGTAGTAGTTAAATTTGGACGCCTTGTCAGGCAAAACATGTTGATCTATTAATCTAATAATATCGTGCTACTAGTATGTATACACTTTGAACAAATAAACTTATCTTTATCTTTATCTATCTATTGTCAAATTATTCTATTCGAAGTGTAATTCAAAATGAACGTTACTGTTAAACTTTCCCACAGTAAAGTAAAACGATTATCCCAACTATAATAAATTCAGAATTCTAAGTTTCTAACCCACTGCCCTGGCATCGTTATTTTCTTACAATCTAGTTCTCAAGGAAAGATAAAAATTAAAATTATAAAATCCTTGTAGCGGTTCCTTTTTTTCTTTCTAACGAGCGCCTTGTCTGGCTGTTTTCCTTTGTTTTAAACACTTTTGAGATAATTTTGAACTGTTTTTAGCAGGTCTGGGTCGAAGTGAGCTCGGAGTAAGTAATTTTGTACCTTTCACAGCCTTCGTAGGTAAGGTTAAAAAATTCAAAATATTTCGAGTTTTTGCACAATTTCCCGTTGGTATTTTCATTCAAAATTAAATTATCAAGGAATAAAAAGAAAATGAAATTTGTGTTAAAGAGATTACATTTTCGTTGTTTAATTTTATCAAGCCGTCGTCGGCGGAAGGCTGCGTTTAATTTTGTGAAGTGTTTTGCCGGTGGATTCGCCGAATACTCTCCTATATGAAGGTGCGAGATCCCACTACAAGATACCGGCCCATAGGTTTGGATTTTAGACTGAATTGAGGTAAACGCAGGTCATTTTTCCAAGCAACCTTTTTTAAACTGGCACTAAATTCACAATGCTTTAGGGAAAGTAAGATGCCTGTTTAGATGAATACTATATCTAATATTTATTTTGCTTCTATACCTAACATTGTAGACATTAGTATATATCTCAATCGGACAATTATGTATAGGTAGTATTTTTATGTAGTCTTTTTTAGTAGTTCCATCTTTATCACTATAAAGTAAAAGATATTCTGTTCAATTCTAATGTTTGATTGATCGTTCTTCGAACATATTTATCCTAGTTTATCACAAAGTGATGTAGGTATCTATTCAAATCGAGATCAAACGTAAATAAGACGTGTCGGTTGCCAGGACACAAGATGATTGACCGGGAGCTCTGACGCCCCTAACAAAAAATCAAGGCATGATACAGAATCATAGAAAATACTTAAACATAACATTTTTTTTGTTAAGGTTTTTTTAAACTCACTGAGCTGACTCTTGCTTACTATTTAAATTGAACTAAGCCAGAAATAAACCCCTAAAATTCACAAAATTGTTGATTTAAACCACCTCTTTGGATTTTCAAAATCGAAAGTCAGTGGATTGTAGAAGCTTAAAGTACCGGCTGCCGTTATATGCGTATATATAAGCCCATTTCTACGGTTATATAGGTGTACTTACGGCTTAGAATATACTAGCTTGCTTATGTACTCTCTAAGATGAACGGTTTTCTCTAAAACTTAACTACTGTGTGTATATTGTGTAAAATTATGATGTTTCAACCACCCGAGGGTTATTGGCCGATAACTCACGTCGAGGTCAGTCACGGCAGTCATGAGGACATTTCAGAACTTTTGTCACGTGTACCCTTCGTGTATCAATAAACGCGGCTGATTTCGAAATAGGGGTGGCAAGCAATACGAGTAATTCAATTTGTTGGTGATTAAGTTTGTGGAGAAGTAACAGTGTTGTGAGTTTTGTGTGAGGTTTTTGTGACGCAAAGAGGAAAGACAAAAGGGTGATTATGTGGTATAATTTTCACTATTTATAATAACCAACATGAAACATGGACTCTAACTGTTGGCCTCATTAGTAAGCTCAAAGTCGCGCAGCGAGCTGTGAGATACCTATGTTCGGTGTTTCCCTGCGAGATAAGCTCCAGAACGAGGAGATCCGCAGAAGAACTAAAGTGACCGATATAACTCTTAGAATTATCAAGTTGAAATGGCAATGGGCAGGCCACATCGCTCGTAGAACTGACAACCGATGGGAAAGAAAGGTTCTCGAGTGGCGACCACGAACCGGAAGACGCAGCGTAGGCCAGCCCCCCACTTGGTGGACCGACGATCTGGTGAAAGCCGCGGGGTCCCGATGGATGCAGGAGGCGAGCAGCCGCTCAAGGTGGCGCGCTCTGGGGGAGGCCTATGTTCAGCAGTGGACGTCTTCAGGCTTTTGATGATGATGATGATGATGACCTATGCACGTGTATATCATTCATTATAAAGGCTCTAATTTCAATCAAATTTCTTAGTCTTCTAGGGCCCGATTTCACTAAACTAGAATAACTTTTATTCCGGGTATAACTTTCCGAGAACAACCGAGTTACGCGAACATAGCCCTTACATCACCAATTTTGTGAAGGAATAAGACTTATTCACTGTCTTGGACACAATCAAAATGGCGTCTTTTTTGTGTAATTTCATTTGTCAATTAGCTGTATCCAGAAGTAAGGAATAGCCGTATACTTGGAATATATGTTGGCGAAATCGGGCCTAGGCAGAATACCTACTAAAAATCAAAAAGGATCACATTTTCTCTATGCTATAATTTTCCGCCCCCAGATGAAAGAAGGGCGGAAATTCCGACTCCCTTTCAAAGGAAATGCCTTAAATGTCAAAGACGTGGACTCAATAATACATTCTTGTCTCACATATTTTCAGAATTGTCTTATGAACTTGAAAAGTCCATTGCCATGGATGGTTGAGTTATAGAGCGCTCTTGATGCACCATTTCATACTTTTCAATATAAATTATACGTAAATATTTATAATTTTTATAGCCCTGCTTAGCTTATCGATCGATTAATTTGTAAAGCAAAAATGTTTCTTTACAAATTAATCAATAATATCGCCATCTTCGCATATGTGTTAAAAAATTTTTACGTGGGAGAAGGCATATTTTAGAAGACATTATGTTTCAATCTTGCCTATTGGATAACTTGTGAAAATCGGTGGAAATTGGTGCATCGTGTGCTTATCATGTTACAATACTCTCAACTCAATATGATACTTTGATACTCTTAAATATAAATGTTCTGGTATTGGTGGTTTAAGTATTTATTTACTTTTTTGCTATAGTGGGCATACGTTTGGCAACATCTCACCTGATGATAAGTGACGAAATTGCCTAAGGTGGAGAACGTTAGAGCCCATAAGATGCCCATTCACTCTTGACTTGAAAAGACACAGGTTATACCCAGCAGGAAATACTGTTGCTGGAAGAGCAAAAAAGTAGATAGATGTAGTAGTTTGTTTAAAGTAGAGTTCCAAAGTGAGCAACTTTACTTTCTTTGCGGAGTCCACTACAACAGTCATCCACGACGATGTTTGCGCTCAAAAACTCGATGTACCTATAAAGAAGTTTTGTCAAAAATTACGAAAGTACTTTGTTGTTGGGATTCTACGTATGTTTTATTAAATATTTTCGTTGTTTTCTCGGAAAACTTGAAGTAAGTTTAGAGAGTTTGAAATATGTTGATGGAAATATGTTATTATTAAAATGTTATTCTACCCTGCTAAAAGTAAAACTTTCGATTAATGTTTTCATTACTTAGTGTGTTTCCAGAAGGGAATAAAAAAATATTATTAGTTCCCAAACCCAAACAAACCAACTAATTAAGATTAGGTTTCTAAGTATTTAGCCTTGTCTGTTAGCGATATTTATAAACAACAGTTGCTGATTTTTTTTTGCGGGGTCCGATTTCATCATGTTTTTGTTAGAAAGGGAGTACTTTAAATATTGTTCCGTAAATATTTCGAGGAAGTCAGTTTAATGGTTCAGAAATTACAAACCTGTACTATGGGAAAAAGAGAAGAGAGGGATGGATGAAACGGCGAATGGAGGCCAGGCGCGGATACAGGGTGGGGCGCAAGGGGCGCCCCCCCCCCTTCCTTGGCGCAGACAGTCCAGCACCAAGCGCGGTAATTAGCCAATTTACCAGGAGGATATAGGTGCATGGAATTCATCATTTAAAGAAAAGAGCACAAATTGGTCTTGTATCGTATACTTATGTGTTTTACCACCATATTTCCAAGTTCTCCCTCTTGGACTCCTCTACTATAATGATTTGTGCGCCCCTCCCCCCCTTAAGAAATTTTTATATCCACGCGTGATGGAGGCAGGCGCCAGCACCTACTTTCATTCGCCGTTTAACCGTCATCCATTAATCCTTTTCCCTTATCTTTTTCCCTCTTCCTTCTCTCTTTCTTTAGACTCAGATAAGGCGTAAAACTAATAAACCCGTGCGAAGCCGGGGCGGGTCAGCTAGGATAACTATAATAGTGTGGTTAAACGTCTAACCTTGTCAGACGCAATTCCCGATGGTTGTTCAAAATAAGAACGATGAAAATATCTTTATATATTATGGACGCAATTTTTTTTATTATGTCAATAATCTGGAAGTCTTCAGGTCGAGAGTGAACAGGTATCTTCTAGGCAAGCATGTGCACTATCGTAGACTGCGTCATCACTTTCCATGAGGTGAGACTGTGGTCAAATGCTTTGTCTATATAATTTTTTTAAGTCTATGGCCGATTTGAAATCATCTTGCAAGTGACTTGCGGACCCTACCTATCCTACCTTATTCTTTTATAATTTTCAATATGAAATCTGATCACGTTTTTACCCAAGCTTTGGGGGATAGATTATTTTAGCAATCCAATTATTTATCTAACGCCAACCAAAGAATATTTAACTTGACAATTTTAAAATAAAGCCTAATTAGTATGCACAAACGGTGCCCAAGGGTAGCTTATTATCAAAAGTCTGGAGGTTAGACATAACAAATTAGAACCCTAAATTTATTTGGTGATAAAAAGTAAACGATGCTAGCTAAGTATGTACCTAAAGCATTTTTGTAAAAACGACTCTTTTAGGTGCAATAGGCATTTTTTAATGACTATTCGTACTATACTAACGACCTATTAGTGAATTATCATCATCATCATCATCATCATCATCATCATCATCATCAACAGCCTGAAGACGTCCACTGTGGAACACAGGCCTCCTCCACTGATTGCCACTTTGAACGGCTGGTTGCTTCTGCATCTATCGGCTCCCCGCGGTTTTGACCAGATCATCGATCCACCGAGTGGAGGGCTGGCCTACGCTGCGTCTTCCGGCTTGTTTCCGCCACTAGAGAACCTTAGATCCCCCATCGATTGTCAGTTCTACTAGCGATGTGGCTTGCCCATTGCCATTTCAACTTACTAATTCTATGAGCTATATTGGTCACTTTAGTTCTCCCGCAGATCTCGTCATTCCGGATCTTATCCCGCAGGGAAACACCGAGCTCTCTCCATAGGCCGTTGCGCGACTTTGAGCTTACTAATGAGGAAATATAATAAATAAAAAATATATATTGCATTTTATGGATACAGCATGTGACTACCTATATAAAACGAGAAAATAAAAACATTTTTACAACGGAGGTAAGCCCTAGCTTACACGTATCATCCACTTAGCTCAAGGGGTAGGCTCAGGTATATTATTTGTTGTAAGTATATTTACTAGTTAGTACTATTCCTCATTTTTGGTACTTATTGAAAAATGTGACCGATCGGGACATCATTTTTTAAAATATATTAAATTTTTGGAATGTGTGACCGGACGACCCTGGTTTTTATTGATGGCCGAACGGGCCTGTGACCGATCAGTACTAACTCTTTTTAAGCTAGTTGCCTGAATTAAATGAATTGATTTATACTCGGGTTTCGTCCTTATTTCTTCTTTTTCGTTCGTGTGGACAAGTGGCCATGTTAGAATGTTTCGTACTTAGAGTAATATATACATAAGCAAGCTATAGCTTGCTATACTCTAAGGTTTCGCATCTTTCATAATATAAGACAAAGGAAAGAAAGCGAGCGGTATCGCTCAGGTAGCGGTCAGTTTGTAAATGCCACTTTTGTATCAGTCGCCCATCTAAACAATGATTTTGGTGAACTTACTGATCGGTTCACAGATACTTAAGAATCGCTGCAAACGTTAGTATTTTCAGCAGTTAATTTAAACTCATGATATTTAAATTAACTGCTAGCGAAATACATAGGTATGTATATAGAGAGAGTTGTTTAAGTTTTATAACGTGAACCTGTTCTAACAAGCTCTACAGAATGATTATTTATTATCTTAAGCTTTAGGTAACAACGTACCCAATTAAGGATTATTGGTTTCAAGGTCAAATAGTTCTAATAAATGTTTTCAGAACCTCCTCCTCAATTTACTCACCACGGGTGACTTGGGCTACTTCATAACTTACCGAAGAACCCGAACCCGTGAAAAACTTACCCGTGTGAAGAACTTATAACGCCGCACTGTGATATTCGGTTTCGCACCGAAATAAGAATCGAACTTCTTCAAAAGGCAGTTGACGTCATCTTCATTTTCATTCGTATCAAAAGTGAAAGTCGTAAAAACCTCGTATCCCGCTGATCCAATGAGGTTCACCAACAGACTAGCCTGTACCTCTTTAGGCTCTCTGCTCACTCCGGACGCCTTCACAAACACCTCGAATAGCTTCCGCCATTTGCGCCACGACTCGGATCGCGCGGCCGGACCGCCATCGAGTGATAATTCCGCCGGAGGACGCGCGTGTTCCATAATTAGTTAATTACGAGCAACACAAAACTATTGCACATAAACTTTTTAAGGGTTCGAGCACTTTTAGCATTAAAAACGACAAATGAATCCCGCAGCTGCCACCATGTAGTGAAACACACGCAAGTTGGCTGAACACTGCTTTATTTCATATATAAATATTGAGGGTACCTTAAGTACCCTCGTAAATATACTACATCCACTTCCTAATTCGTCCACTTCTATAACGTACTGCGACAACTAACAATGACCTGCGCAAAATTTCGGACTGGAGCAACTCATATGGTATCAGTATCAACCCGGCGAAAACCCAAACTATCGTAATAGGCAGTTCTAGAATGATCTCTAAAATAGATTGGTTTCGCCTTCCTCAAGTCATGCTCGACGGAACCTCCATCCAAATTAGTGACACTGTTAAGAATTTAGGAATATTGATGGATAGGAAGTTATCCTGGGTACCTCAATTAGCCGAAGCAAGTCGGAAAGTTTTTGCATCTGGGTCTTGTCTTAGGAGGTTGCGAAACTTTTTGCCTACTACCACCAAAATTGCTCTTGCACAATCGCTTCTACTCCCCATATTAGATTACGCCGACGCCGCATATCTAGATTTAACCGAAGAACAGCTTAATAAGCTTGAACGCTTGCAAAACTACTGTATTAGGTTCATATATGGCCTTCGTAAATATGACCACATTTCCGAATTCCGACAAAAGCTGAAATGGTTACCTATTCGTTTTCGCCGAAATGCTCACATCTTGACTCTTTTGTACAATATCCTTTTTAACCCATCCACCCCTCATTACCTAAAGGAACGATTTCAATTCCAGCACCTCACTCACTCTCGACACTTGCGCTCTTCTGAAAATTTACAACTTGCAATGCCAGTCCACACCACTTCATTCTATGACAAATCTTTTACCGTGCAAGCAGTACGACTGTGGAATGCTTTAGGTACCATTAGATATAAGACGTGCCAAATCTCTACAAATTTTTAAAAACATGGTAAAGAACCATTATCTGGCTAGTGTTTAACGCTGCTATATTAGGTTTATGGTATGTTTTTTAGGTATTTATTATGGATATAAGTATGTATGTTAAATATTATAAGCATGTGTATATTATATATTATATAATATGTATAATATTTAATATTTATAAGTATATATATGTATATATCTTATGTATTAGTTTATTTATTAGGTATAGGTATATCTAGAGTATGAATATTTTGATACCTTTTTTATTTTCTATTTTAATATTATTATCATTAAATATTTAGCTTCAACTAGACTGTTTTTGGATTAATTCTCAATGTATTTTTGATAACTGATTACGTATTGTACACCACCGTCTACTCCTAGTTCAACTAATACTGTCCATCCAAAGGTTGCCTGGAAGAGATCGCTTTTAGTGATAAGGCCGCCCATTGTAATACCTACTACAGATATTATATAACATTAATTATGTACTTTGTGGTATACAATAAAGAATTTTTGTATTTGTTTTGTATTGTATTGTATTGTACTTAACCAAATAATCAATCTACTTAATAGAAGTCTTACAGTCGCGTTATACCTTTGAACGGGTGCTGCTCGTGGGGACTGGCCAAGAACAGCTCTTTGCATCATGTTTATAAACTGGCAACCCAGTAAAGTCATTAATATTGTTTGTAGGTATCATATCTAGAAAGTTTAGCTGTAATAGTTAATAATGTGTTAAAACTGTGTAAATTAATACGTATCTCATATTCAAAAAAAATATTTTAGATGTAAATTACCAAGGTATAAAAAAAATTAAGAATATTAAGTAAATAAATTTGTAAATTCTCGCGCGGACAATAAAAAAAGCAGCGTATTTGAAAAAAAATATGTATATGCAAAAAAAGATAACGAGTAAAAAATGGTGTGGACTTCATCACACTGCTGATATGAAGCCATGACAAAGCCATGGAGGAATTGGCGGAGTCGGATATACCCGCGGGCCTGTGCCCTGCGGGATCCATGAGGATTACTCCCCACCCTCGGTAAAAAAATAAAATAACAAAATAACAAAGTCTACTCTAATTCTAGCTAAATTCTAAAAATCACATCATTTCTTGGTACTTAAGATCTATAAACATGCTATGATTTTGAAAATGACAGCGTAAGAATTCCTATTTGTCACGGTATTGGAATACAGAAATACAGACCAATTTTCCGACATTTACGAAGCCCGCTGAAACTAAATATCTTTGTTGGCACCATAATTTATCTTCTAAAATTTCCAGGTGACAGGTTCAGTGGTTTTAATAGAATTGGACGCAAATAAACAACCAATTGAGGTGAAATACTGTTGGTTTTTTGCCTGAAATAATAGCATTATCAATATGCCATTATTGGTAGCAAAAATATTATTGTTGTGCGTGCGTTAAGTACAGTCGTTTTGTCAAGTATAGGTAAATATGTAAATATAAGGTACCCCTAACATAGTTTTTTTTTAATGTGTGGGACGCTACTTGCGTGGCGCCGCGCCGTCACATCTTCCTGAGACACAAGTTAGGGCTGGCGCCGCGGCTTATTCGGCTGAGCAGCTAAAACGGCGCAAATATAGTAATCTCGTTACGTATTTGAGCCGTTTGGTGTTGAGACCCTGGGTCCATGGGGACCGGGAGCTCATCGTGTTTTCCAAATTTTATCAGAGCACCTGGTTGATGCGAAGCGTGACCAAAATGCTGGCACTTATTTAGCTCGAATCAGCATTACAATTCAACGAGGTAATGCTGTCAGCATGTTGGGTACACTACCTACCTGTAGTGAGCTGTAGCATTTGGACTGTCTGTACTATAGGCCATCGCGGCTAGTATACAGTCCAAATGTTCTTTGTAGTAGATAGTGTAGCTAGTTTATTAGTTTTTATTATTGTAGTAGTTAGTTTCAAGAATAAAGGCACATTTCCCATTAAAAAAAAACATAGTTAATAGCATATATAATAGCATTCCATTCCTATAAAATCATAGTGTAAATATTTTTTTTTTTATATGTACCTACAATGTGCACTCGTAGACTTTTTAGACCTTGTATTTAGTATTACTGTATTTTATATTTGGAATATTGAAAATGTCTGGGTATCCATTATTTATATATTGTTATGTAACCAACAGCTCCCCAATTTTACCCACAAAATCATCAAACTTTGATTAAACGTTAAACTAACAAATTGATCGATCCCCGTCTGGCCGCCTATGTATTATTATTGTGTTTACTTGCCGACGAAAATTGCGGCTAATCTAACGTGTGGGTAGTATCTAAAATATAACTAAAGTTGAGTAAACATAATATGATACCTATACCTATACTTCTTCTTATATATAATTATGTTGTTATTACCTATAAGCTGCATTTCACGGCTCTAACCACGGTTCAAAACTGTTTTAATAGGTAGTCACACAGTCTTATACAAACATTTGAAAAATAGAATTGATACCAGGCATGGATCTAGTGGTGTTCAAAAATGCTTAATGTCAAAAGCGTGGTACAAACTTTGTGCTTTTTTTTAAAAGCACGCTTTTTTAAGTGCTTAAGTTATAACGAGGAGAACTTAAGTCATCGGTAATAGTTCCATATTGGAAAATCTCCACTAAAAAATATGTTTTTTTTTTCATTAAATGTTCACTTTATTCACCCTTAAACTAAGGTAGGTCCACTTATTCACAAATCACACAACCACATAATTATTGTATTAAAAATTAAATGAAATATTCATTTATTTCAGACATATTGGGTCCATAATACATATAAATTAATAAACATTAAACACTCAAAATAAATATTATTGCGTGTCCTATCACAGATTGTAATCAAAAGCACAACAAAAAACATAAAGCGTACCAAAGTAAGCGTAGGTGTATATTACGTGAGCCGGCCTGAGTTCACGCTTTCGCGCGAGAGTCGTAGAAAGCGTGCCGCGTCCAAAAGCAAGCGATGACTGGCTGCCCGACCGCTGCCGCGATATCTCGGTAAGCACAAGCAGCTCCGCTTTAGTAAACGCGGCGCTTTTACCTACTACTCGCTCATTGCGCTCGCGCCGCGTAGTTCCGTACGCAGCGCGTGCGATGCACAACGCTCTAAGTCTAGGCGCTGCGCGATATAAAAAGCGCCAAGTGAGAGCCACGAAAGCGGGCGTTGTACGTTGTGGGCCAAAAGCGGACCCGCTTTGGATGCTTTGTGCTTTTTTAACCACCACTACATGGATCATTTCACAAGGAGCATGTGAAAAATCATGATTTTCTTTTCATAATTCACACTTGCTACTATAATTGTCACATACTCTGCTACAAATCACAGTGTGACAATCACACTTAATGGGTTGTGGCTTCGGAATTCATAGTACGAGAGTAGCATAAGCGGTGAATATCGAAACACATTTAGCATAATATGCTGCTTATGTAAACAAGCGGATACCTGTAGAGTATAATAATAAACAATCTGTGCCTGTGTTATAGCGGTGAACTTTGATCTTGTTTAACTGAAGAGAGAAGTGTTTTATTTCTTTGTAATCATTTGCAGCAGATCGCAACTTCACTAGGTTGCTCATAAATCACATCTCTGTTCTATTTCATAAAGCACCGCCAATCACCGTTGATCATAATTCAGTAGGCAAATGAAAAATCACAGGTGAAATCACAATGACAATAATATATCATATGATCTTATGACTATGATTTAAAAGTAGCAATCATTTCCATGCCTAATTGATGCCACTGATCTCACCCTATTTGTGAGGAAGCATCTTCTTTTCCTTTATGTTACTAAGATATTTTTTCTCTGCTAATTTTGTTTCATTATTCTCATCTGTCTCATACATGGGTATAACTAACCATTAGGTATACCTCGTGTGTGTGTTGTTGGCTTATATTTTACTGATTAAAAGAAGTTTATTTTAAGCCAAAACCGTCATCATCCCGAATATTATTTACACGGAGTCATTCTTTCATTTCAACGTGTTTACATAGTTTGTTAAATTGTACTGAATAGCTAGCGTAATCCATAACAATTCATGAAGGTATTGTTAGATTTGAAATTAGCTTCTCAGTAACTCATCCTGTTAATGTCATGTCAAAATTGTCCTTGTTCATGTCATATCCCACAACAGTTCTAGCGCAGTACCCTTAGACTAAAAGTCTATACTCTAAGGCAGTACCGCTCATACATTTCTATGCGAAGTATTACGTACGTACATGTATTGGTAGTCTACGCTTGTGTGTTAAAACTATACAACGTAGATATAGGTCGTTCATTAGTCGAATCCAAGATTAATCTAGGCTGTGTAGTTAAGCGAACCGTCAATGGACCAAAGAGCCTACGCCAATACATACAATGGAAAGCAATCATTCCTCACAAGATATAGCTCATGTTGTGTTCAGTATGAAGAGGCTGTGGTCCCTTTGAGGTAATTTTAACTGTAGACGGTAGCTGGATATTAGGATGTCAAGTTGGTTATTACTACCTATACATATAATGGTCTATATGTATACCTATACATATAGTTTGAATAATCAACATGAACTAAATACCGAACTAGACATCACTGATGTTTCTAATTTAGGACATTTCCTTGCCTATGCTATACCTACTTCCTGGTAAATAATATTCAATCAAAATTACAAAGTGTTGATAAAGTTTACTGTAACTTGGGTTTATAATTGAAATGGAAACGCAATGAAAACGAAACAGCAAACGATTTATTTATAGGAGTACTTAGGATTTTTTGTAGTATTTATGTTACCTATGTTAAAATTATTATAGCACCGTTCAACGAAAATATTATTGTCAGGTTTTCAAAACCTCAGTTTGCATGTCATTATCTTCCGAGGAAATACTTCCATTGCGCTCCCCATCGTATTTTATGAATTGTTTATAATGTTTTGTACCTATATAGAGTACTAGCTCATGCCCGCGGCGACTGACTATCATATTTCAATGATAACTATGCTACAGGACATACCTACTGTATCTATAACTGTTGAATTCCTTTATGATAAAGTTATCTAACCTCTTGAATACAACATAATCCTTCCATTTTAAAAATTCAACAATACTGTTAACCTCATACTAAGCACCGATATTATAATAAAATCTTATGCGCCCTTACGGCGGGACCATCAACATTTTTAATTTTGAAATACCTAATGCTAGCGGTATTCTGCAGCTACGCTCGCAGCACAGTACAAGGGGTCTAATTAAGAAAACTTCAAAACAAACAAAAGCAAAAAAAAAAAACAACCTTCTGCTGATAAAGTTGGATACAATTTACCCATCGTTACTCTGGGCTTAAAATGCAACTTCTACATTTTGTATGAGAAACATAATATTAATCGACGCGAAGTTTGACTTCTACAGAGGAAGACTAGGATGGTTTCTTCAGTAGATCGTTTGCAATTAATTTTAACGGTACAACGCGGTAGAACGCCGCTCAGGATCAATTAGTGAGAGGAGAAGGATAACGATTAAAGGCGCTGCAATACGGAAGCAGTTGGCGTCTTAGGGTCAATTCAGACAGAGCAGCAAAATGCTCGAGCACTTTTTAAGTGCTATTGGAATATCAACCTTAATCCATTTAACAAAGCTGAAAATAGTATATATGCAACATTAAAATATGTAAGATTTTAATGTTGCATACTATTTTCAGCTTTGTCAAAATGAAATAAGGTTGATATTCAAATTGCACTTAAAAAATGCTCGATCATTTTGCTGCTCTGTCTGAATTGACCCTTAGGTTACTATATACGCGGACCCACCATCTCGCTCGCGCATTGCGACATTTTTGAATATATTAACTGAATTTATTTACGAAAACTCTGGCTAAACTATGTTTTTGTGAATAACATTACAAATGTTTGACAAAAATATCGTATAGAATATAGAAAGTAAACTTTGATAACGTTGTATTTATGAAATCTTGTTTGGACTAATATGATATATTTGTTGAACATGTGTAATGTTATTTTCGATAACATAGTTTAGCTAGATTTTTCGTAAGTTCAGTTATTGAATATATTCAAAAATGCCGTAATGCACGAGCGAGATAAAGAATCTACGAGTGTGGGAGCCTTAAGAACTTAAACAGGTCCATGTTGTTAGTTAGCTGTGACTTTTAATTAATACGCAAGGTTTGTTTGTGTTGCAATGAAAGCTATGCAAAGCTCATGCATTGCTTTTGTACAATTTTATATGTCTTTTTTTCTATAATATTTGACTGACATCATAGGAGAATATCGTAGGAGAATATCGTAGGAGAATATTATAGGGTACAGAATACGAAAAAATAGTAGATATTAGGCTATTAGGTATAAGCACACTAATTATTATAAAGGCGAAAGGTTGTATGTAGGTGTGTTTGTTCCATTTTCACGTCGCAATGTCTTTTTTTTCTATAATATTTGACTGACATCATAGGAGAATATCATAGGAGAATATTATAGGGTGAGTAAGTAAGTAGATAATAAATTGTCATTAATTATCTACTTATACTGTTTATATTTTTTCATGTGAATATTTTTTTCTTTAGCTGATATACACTACAATTATTATTAATCTGACGTTGCTCAAATTGACTTTTATAAATGTATGACGTGTAAACATATTTTATCAATAAATGTATTTGAGTATTTGAGTATTAGGTGTGTTTGTTCCATTTTCACGTCGCAATGTCTTTTTTTATTGTTGATAGGAAAAGTATTTAACCACTGTCTCACCTGATGGAAAGTGATGACGCAGTGCATGCTTGCCTAAAAATGGCTGAATGGATTACACTGGGTTAACACTTGACATTAACACACTTTTATCCGCGGCTGAAACGGCGGGGCCTAATAAGCCATAACAATAATAGGTAATATGAAACACAAAAATTCAGGTCATAAATTAAGCCTGCCTTCAACTTAATACAATATAGGAAATGTACCTACAAGCAAAATACTGTCAAGATACGCAACCTTAATGTCGTATTGAAGATACGCAAGTGTAATAGCAACATTAACTCGCCGAACACTTCAGGTTGCGAGAATTTCCCGCTAGGAACGTTTGAATGATACCATTAGTACCTGTGATGGTTACCGTAATGTCACGGTAATTACTAAAATAGTTTATCAATTTTCGCATTTTTTTAAACGGGCAAATTGCCTTTATTACTCAAGCTAACTACTACAATAATAAAAACTAAACTAAACTAAGCTAAACTAAACTAAACTAGCTACACCCTACTACGAAGAACACTTATGGACTGTATAATAGCCGCGATGGCCTATAGACAGTCCAAGTGCTCCAGCCCACTACCGGTAGGTAGCGTACCCAACATGCTGGCAGCATTGCCACGTTGAATTGCAATGCTGATGCGTTGGGCCAAATAAGTGCCAGCATTTTGGTCACGCGTCGCATCGACCAGGCGCTCTGATTGACTTTGGAAAACGCGATGAGCTCCCAGTCCCCACGGACCCAGGGTCTCAACACCAAACGGCTCAAATATGTAACCGCTACCGAGATTACTATATTTGCGCCGTTTTAGCTGCTCAGCAGAATTAGCCGCGGCGCCGGCCCTAACTTTCGCAGCTTTTCGCAGCACATTTTATTAAGATGAGAACTAAATATAAGACATATTAGACGACATTTGTTTTCTTTAGGGGTGATTTTTCAATGGCTGGATAAAGGTTATTCGACTTATAAATTATAAAATAACTAAAACAAAAACATTTCAATTTTCAGTATTCCGTTGATAAAATTAGCTTTTTATGTGATCAACAGATTAACTATTATTGTAAAGGAAGAAAAATACCGCTAATAAACCCGATAACGATTCAAATGTTACCTTTTTAAATAAAATTAATTCATCTGTAAATAAACCATTAAATAAATAAATAAATAAATATGTGTGGACATTTCACACAGCGCCATCTAGCCCCAAACTAAGCATTATAGCTTGTACTATGGAAACCAGATAACTGATACAATACTTATATACTTTTGTTTGTAAATACATAAATAGAATACAATATGACACCCAGACACAGAACACACACCTATGTTCATCACACAAATCTTTGTCCCGGGTGGGAATCGAACCCACAGCCTACAGTTCAGAAGGCAGAGCTATTACCCACTGAGCTATCAGGCCAATCATTGCTGGATATTTCTCACAAAGTTCCATCTTACCTTAGTCATACAAAGCATAATCATATAGGAACCACACTACTACCAAATGAATTTGATAATACATATAAAGCCTACCTACATGAATGTTTCGTTTTGTAAGTTTACACTCATAGTCTGCAGTCTGAAAGTGCTTACCTATTGTTCTGGTTTATGCAAACGCTTTCAAGAAACACAATATCTTATGAAAGTTGTGATGAAGATAAGCACTTCTTAATGCAATGCACATCCCAAAGCAAAACTTTCATTATTTCTTCCCATTTCAATGGAGAGCTAGAGGACATTATTAATAAGGTGTAGATTGTGTCCACCATCTTTTAAAAATCATCATCTAATGCTCTATGTCCGAAGGTTGCCTGGAAGAGATGAAGTGAGAAGGCCGCTCTTTGTAATACCTAGTACAGATATTATGTAATCAATGTAGATTGTTGTTAGATGTAGATATTAGGTATGTATTGTATCGTATCGTATCGTATTGTATATCAGTTTGATTGATTTTAGTAACATATAACTTACTTAGGGCGGGTTTTTTCCGATAGTTAAAGTAACCAATGGTTAAAAACACTAACAAATGGTCAAAATTTGTTAGAGTTTTTAACTAGTGGTTACCTCAACTATTGGTGAAAAAATCCACCCTTAGCCTATTGTAAGGTTTTATCATAGCCTTCAAAATATGGAATCTTTACTTACGTAGCCTTATTTTGATTCATATTTTAAGACGTAACAACATTACATTAATGTTGAAAATTGTAATCTTTGATGGAGCACATTTGCCTATGGGTGGTGGGTGGTGGTGTATTATTGTCATTTTGTGACACCCAAATTACCGTGCCGCTCAAAGTGGCGCTCTTTGGGGGAGGCCTATGTTCAGCAGTGGACGTCTTCAGGCTGGTGATGATGATGATGATGAAATTACCTTTAATCATCCATCAGAATTCTTCTGGTGGTATAAACATTCTTATACGTATTAGTACTTATACAATGTCAATATGCGAAGAAAGGCAATAAGAAAAAACGACAGCTCTTCGTCTATTTTCCCTGCAAGTTATTGGAGTTGAAGACAAAGCCGGCGAAGTGAACGCGATCGGTGTTTGTCAGTTAAATAAGTTTTAACGATAAACAAGTTTGTAACACCATACACTAACTAAGCAGTAAGAACATTAATGCATTTATAGCAATGATTAATTTTACAAAAATGTACCTACAGTAAATTGTTAACCTTTGCGTCAGATCGGTTGAACAAGCAGTTAGCTGACATCGTTTACGCTGTAAGATATTTGTCATTTTGTGCGTAATATAATGCTGCTAGAAGCATAAAACAATAATAATTTCATAAAAATAACAACAATCATAACAATTTTTAATCGCATTTGACTAATGAATACTTTGTATAACTGAAAATGTATTCGCATAGAAAGTATTTTAAGTAGACTTCTTAAAATAATCATTTTAATAATTATAATCTCTCTTGGTTACTTACTGCTTAAACAGAGATAAAGCAAAGTCATTAAAACTGGAGAAAATCAGCGCCAAATGAAACAGAACTTCTGAATAAGCGCTGATAAACCGAGCATTATTTTAAATAAAACGTACTAAGATGTTAATAGAAATTTATTGGACAATAATCATGGATATCAAAAGACGTTTTGAAGCAACCAGAAAATGTTATTGGAATTTTGGAAATAGTAATATCTATGTTTGTTCAAATTATGCCCTATCAATACCTATAATAATACTTTGTCTACCATTAAGCAGAGTGACAAAACCTCCTTATTAACCTCCTCTTTCGATCGGCATCATAAAAATGTTTATCTGCTACTTTAGCTGGTTCAACCCTTAGAGTATAGGTAGACTAGAGCATAGAGAGAACTTGATTATGTGTCAAACGTACCACTTTTTTGAACACTTTTTAATGATGTGGACACTTTGATGTGAATGAGTCTGACAGATTTGCATAGAAAAAACAGTTGACTCGAGTCGAAAAAACTGGTACGGTGTTTATAGCAAGCGTAGCTAATTACTATATGTTTGTTTCTTTCTTTCGCCACTGACGTAGCAATACGTGGGAGCAGTACAAATATAATATCGTTTTGACGATCTCCCTATGCTTTTAGTCTATACTCTAAGGTTCGACCTCTGGCTTCAGCGTTAGCGTTTATATTTTCTTTGCTCTGCCTCTGGCAGGTGACGTTTACAAAATCTTTGAAAACATTTTTAGTTCTAAATATTAAATACCTATGCTTGCTCAAATTATGCTTTATCAATAACCATAATAATCCTTTATGTCTACCCTTAAACAGAGTGACCACAACTCCTTATAGGTGGTTACACCTCTTTAGATCGGTATCATAAAAATGTTTATCTGCTACTTTAGCGGGTCGACCTCTGGCTTGAGTGATAGTGGTTATATTCCCTTTGCTCTGGCTCTGGCAGGTGACTGTTACAAAATATTTGAATGCATTTTTAGTTCTAAATATTATGAAATGTTTCCTTTGAGTAAAACTTGCTAACTTGAAAGTTGTACAACAAAAGTTGTTAGTTGGGTGGATTCGACCAAACGAGAGTAAGAGTTATTCTTAGAATAAATCGCCAGTTATAAGGAGTAAATCAATTTCACATTTTACCATCTACATTTCTAGGAAAGCAAGCCTATTTGAGAATAATAACTTATACAACCGTTTTTGGTGGAATAACAAATGATATTTTAATGGCGGTAGCGCGCCATAATTTATGATTTCGACATTTACTTTCCTGCACTATAATACGACAAAATTGAGTTGATATGACATAAGCTTAAATACCTTGGCATTTTTACCATATACGGATGCCGTGTTTCCGTGCGTCTAGGTATGATGGTAAAAAGGCTACTTATTGCTAGAAACAAACGCCTTTTGTAACAACTCATTTTGACATACTCTAAAAAAAGTTGGAGTGGATTAAAAAACATTTTGACCAAAGTATGTGGCCCAATAGTTCTTTAGACCGGTTAATAGCTGTTAAATAGTTTTTGTGTATATAGGTACTTAATTTCTGTTCAAGAAAAAACTTATCAGCGCTGTATACCTAAATACAAAAGGACAGAAGATGAAAGAAAAATAAATGCAAAGTTCTTTGGTAAAAACACGTCAAACGTTAAAAGGAAAAAATATGTCGCAGCACTCCAGCCAATTTATTGAATGAGAAAATCTACTCCAACTCATTCATTATTCATTACTGTAAATAAAATTATGCGCTATGTCATTTCATTTAAGATTATCTCAACATAAGGGCCACAAGAGTTTTAGAAATGACTTTGTATTTTTTATTTGATGAGCGTATTTTTGGAGAGTTTGAATCAAACTGGCGCTGTTATGGTCGCTCTGCTTACTTTGCGGCCTGATGCGCGATCTATAGCAGCGGTCCGATGCGGTCTTCTACGCTTGTTTGTTTAATTTTCTTGCTTTGATCACGTATTATTGAGGTATAGTATATTAACATACAGGTTGCGGGTTTCCGTAAACGTGACTTTGCGTGTTGCTTTGCTATATCAATTGTGTTTTCTATCTAGATACTAAGATCATTTCAATATTCTTCTTACACTGGTGTGAAGTGTATTTAGGCACTTTTTAGTATGTTGCATTATGATGTTCAATTGTAATAATTTAAGTAAAACTATTGTAAAACACACTTAGTAAAAAAAATGAAACAAAAAAATTTACGTCAATGTAAAGTTTCTTGTAGCTTCTTTTTTACATGTGTAATCGAAGCTACGGATCGGAGTTATCTATTCTGCATAGTGCCGGATTGCTTGCACCTGTGGTGGAAAAGAGAACTTCTTTTTTTCTCAAACTTACATTATTGTAATAGGCTTGCTATGTACAATTTTTGACATTATGCCTCTGATCAAGTATACGAAATAAGAGCTCACGCCGCAAGTGAGCTGTTATTTCCTGAGACGGCTTTTTTGCGCCGACACGATATCTATACACTTTATTATTTTATATGCTCAGTATTTACAAAAATTGAATTAAAAAAAAGTGCTATGAATAGCCTATTTGCAATAAAACACTTTGATTTTTGATGTTTTTGATTTCGTGGGCGACCGAATTTGAATCGAATCTGAGTCGATGACGTATAATCGACCCAATACTTTCCCACAGCTGGGACACAGACCTTCTCTTACATGGAGAGGCCAGTGTGGTGAATCCAAGGCCAAGTACGGGTTGCTGGATGATGCATGTTATATTTTTTTTAATAAATGTTTAACTTTTTATTACAACCTACTTACCTACGTAGCGCTCATTGCGAAGCACGAGTGTCGACTAGCCGTTCCTATAATTGGTAAAGTTAAGCGACGTTCGCTGCGGTCACTACTTTGATAGGTGACCGCCACAAAAAGTTGTATTTACAAGTGCTACTGTGCTTCGGAGGGCACGTTAATCTGTCGGTTCTGGATGTTGTCGTAAGACAACAGTCGTTGAGATAAGTCAGAAGCCATCGGGTGACTTAAAATTCTGATATCGCTGACTACTTGTTTACACTAAAAGAAGAATAATACTAACCAATTATCGTGAGACATATTTTGTCATAATACACAGAATTACCTACTAAATCTATAGATTAGGTAACCTCTTTTGACAGTTGACCTAAATAATCGCAACCATAAAAATAAAATATTTTACTGCGATCTAAGTCTCGATCATTGTGCCACAAGTACAAAATCAATGTGATAAACGGTTATCGTGCCCATTTATTAGCAGTAAAACCGGTTAATTTGTTTGTGGTAACCGGTAAAGCGGTTTACGAGGCCTAACACTGTTACACCATGGTTTAATAGTACCTTAGGGAGGGTAGTGATACCGAGTATATTTATACCAGCCTCTGACCGGCCCCCTTTTATTTATGGCTTGGAACACAGTTAGATGGAAAAACCGTTCCGCACCGAGAAAACACTGCAAAAGTTCGATGTCAATTCTCAATTCCTTTTGTATAATAATCAGTTGTTTGTATGGTAGAAACATTGCAATTTACCAGTAATTTCCAAAACTACGACTGTAAGATAGAGTCTACGTGTCATAGTCAAAGTGGCACTCTATTGGGGAGGTCTATGTACAGCAGTGGACGTCTTCGGACTGTAGCAATAAATTTATATCACACTCTCTGCGATAAAGTAAACCTACGAAGTAATCGCTACGCGATGTGGTCGTTTTGCGATCTAGTCAATCTAAATATACTAACTAACCCATAATAACCTATTATGAGTTGGAGGGAGGAAAACTGTTCAGCAGTGGCCGTCTTCAGACTGTAAGTAACAATAAATTTATGTCACACTCTCTGCGATGAAGTAAGACCTGCGATGTAGTCGCTACGCGATGTGGTCGTTTTGCGATCTAGTCAATCTAATGCACTAACTAACCCATAATAACCTATTATGAGTTGGAGGGAGGAAAGCTGTTCAGCAGTGGACGTCTTCAGGCTGTAAGTAAGAATAAATTTATACCACACTCTCTGCGATGAAGTAAACCTACGATGTAGTCGCTACGCGATGCAGTCGTTTTGCGATCTAGTCAATCTAATATACTAACTAACCCATAATAACCCAATAAGAATTGGAGGGAGGAAAATAGCCCAAATCGGTTAAAGGTTTACCTCAATAATGCTCCCCCCCCCCCCCCCCCCCTAACTATAAATTTAAATAAATATAATTTGTCTTTAAATTAAATGCATGCTTACAACTAACTACTACCTACCCTAATCTATACCTATAATTACCTACTAATCCTAATTTACCTAATTAGCAACGATGTGCTTTTGTTTTGTTTTGGCCAAATGATCGTCTAGTGGATAAACCTTCCACTGTGATCGTATTATACCCAAGTAGCGAATAAGTATAAGCATAATAAAGAACCTATAAATCTATTCCCTACGTGATAGATTGAATAAAAGACTAATTATCAATACCTATATTTTAATGTCGTAATTAAAGCTATTTTCACTTGTATTTTTAAATGGTAATTAAATTATGTTTATCTGTTTAAATAACTAATAGTATGAATTTCTTGTAAACAATTATAGTACAACTTTTAACGATATTTCACTTTGAATTTAGATATAAATATGTATTAAAGTTCTACCTTGAGACTAGTACAAATAAAATTATGCCTAAAATAATTCAGTAAGGAAATAAATCCAAGAGCTACGAATTGTCTACGAGTTTCGTAACCCTAACTACGCCCTATTTAAAATATTCCATTTACCCAATCACTATACGTAAAATTGCGATATAATCGACCTATAAGTTGAACATCGAAATAAGTTAGTTCTTAACCTAATACCTAGACTGAAGATGACCTAAAGGCTTACATTTTCTACCAAATAGAAAATATCGTAATTTATTCTGGAAACATAGAGAATGTATAATAAACAATGTAGCATCCTTATTTCCTGTATTTATTGTAAAAATACATTGCTGGATTACACAAAAGGTTTTAGGGGTTTCCCCCAATGGTCTCCAAACCTCCCCCCATAACCATTCCGTACCACCCTTCAACTTCCATGTTAGAAGGCTGGATTCCTCAACTATCCCATATTAGAAGGGTGGGTACCTCCACTGTCCCAAGTTTGAAGGCTGGGTGCCTAGACTCTATTAATCCAGAATCACAATATCTCTACAATTCAATACAGATAAATAAACATGAACTCTTCTAAAATAGAATGAGCAAAAACGGTTTATATTAAATCTCATAATTTATACAAGTATATAACTCAATAAATAGCAGTCAGGGAACACTCCCTCTTTTGACTGCTTGGAATACTTTCCAAACTAGATTATTTACATATAAGTTGATTTAGTTCAACACATAGTTATAATGATGTAAAATGTAGACTCTCGCTACTTCATTAATCTGTCTATCCCAGACTGATCACTGATTTTTATCAGATGAAGAAGAAAACAACTATTAACCCTTAAGCTGTATAAGAAAGATCCCGCATTCCCTCTGGAATTTAAGTATACTTTCGAAGTCTCTCGCTTCTAATATTAACCGTCGATCCAGCCATTAACTCTCAAGCTGCATTTGAAAGATCCCGCATTCCCCTTGGAATTTAGGTATACTTTCGGAGACTCCCGCTCCAAATATCAACTGAAAGCTATTAGCCAAACAATAACTGTTGTCCCAGTTAGATATTCCAACCATGGAATAAGTTTAATTCATTACAAATGATCAGTCTTAGGTTATCCAAACCAATAAGTAGCTCTATTAAAAATAGAGGATTACTCTAAGTTAATCTTATATTATTGCATACCAATTTAACAATATATCAATAGTCAATATATCACTATTAGTAGTATTCAGACATCTTTATATCTCTTGAATACAACAACGTACATTACAGATTCTTGAATCTCTATTAGTAAGTGATTATTCAGTTAAAACACTAGAATCTAATTGCTCTATTCAACTCAAACCGTTTTGATAAAATTTCAATCAAAGAAATATATGAACTTTCTTAATATGAGCAAAACCTTTGAAAATATTTAGTAAATGCAGCTTTCCTAGCTAAAATCTCATTAATTACTAAAATGTCTACTTTACTCACAAATAATATCCAAATCCTTAATCACTGCAATCCAATCAACACTGCAATCCAATGGCACTACCGAAACCGTAAAGGGAACTACTATCGCAAACCGAACCACTAAAGACAATTTCTTTAGTTATTACTTAAAACAATTAAAAGAATTTCCTGGTTAATTACTCCAAAAAAGCGCGACCGAGACTATCCCGATTTCCCTCCTGCATCTTCTTTTTAAACTCTGGAACTCTCCTTCATCAGCTCCCAGCAACCAATCACAGCTCTTCGTCACATCTCAACATCGTCATTCTCCTTCCTGATTGGTCAAGAACCTCCGTAGTCCACGTGGACCTACATTTCTCATACATCTCATGACCATCTAGATTTGCTATTCTTCTCTCTGATTGGTCGAACTAGTTCCTACTACTAAGTACTGAGATCACACTCCACGTGGACCGCTCCACGTGGACTCCGACTTCAGCTGAAAATATGATCTTAGAATAAACAATTGACGATCAGTTTGTTTAAACCATTCCTCTAATCCTGCTAAAAGACTGTAACTTAGCTTTATTAGAAATAATAATGATGTTTCTATAACTATTTTCACATTTTTCCTAATAATTAAAGAATAGTGGTGTATTAATCATACTATTTGAATAGTTTTCTTCAGTAACGATTAGCTACAGTACGTAAGTTATTTTTAATATTATTTACTGTTAAAGAAACCTATTTTATAAATGTAAACGGGACCCCGTACCGTTACAATAACACACAGTTGGCGCCCAAACTATGCATGGGTTTACCTCAATAACATACAGTTGGCGCCAAAACTATGCATGGGTTTACCTCAATAACACACAATTGGCACCAAAACTATGCATGAGTTTACCTCAATAACACACAATTGGCGCCCAAACTATGCATGGGTTTATCTCAATAACACACAGTTGGCGCCCAAACTATGCATGTGGACGTCCTTTCGCGTCTAAATAGGATAACTTCTTTTGTTTTTATAACACTTTACTTCTATACAGATATTATAGTTATTAAATTTTTTTTAATTTGTTTTGTTATTGTTTTGTTCTAATCCGGTGAGTTAAAAGGCGCGGGTTCAAATCCCGCTGGTTGCTAAAAATTTTAAGAACTAAAATATCTTTATAGATATACCTGAAGTGTGGTTTACACTTAAAATCAATCCATGATACACTTTACTTCGTTGAGTTAGCACAATAAATTGTATTGCGTTCAGAGTAAACAAATTTTTGAATACATAAAGTTATTAGCGGTATTATCGCTAAAGTATTCACTTGCAGACACGTGGATTTTCTAGGTGGTTAATGAGCTTTGAAACACGATAAGCCGTGCATGATGGCGCAACGTGGTGTGCGCAATAATACTTTAACCAACCAACCGTGAGATCTATAGTTATATTTATTACGTTGGAACGTTTCACTAGCGTGGCAAATTCAAACTTTCTTGCGTTCTTTTGCCAATGAAAGCTTAATTACTCAACGTGATTACATGAAAACTAATTTTGCGCAAATAAATAGAATGCATTAACAAATTACAATTAAAAGTATCTCTTAGATATCATTGGTTTAACGACAAATGGCAATAAACAATTTTCTTCTTAGTTTTTCAGTTTATTGCCATTTGTCGCTAAACCAATGATAAATCGGTGATACTTTTAATTGTAATTTATTGATACATTCTATTTATTTGCGCAAAATTAGTTTTCATGTAATCACGTTGAGTAATTAAGCTATTATTGGCAAAAGAACGCAAGAAAATTGGAATTTGCCGCGCTAGTGAAACGTTCCACCTTAAACTAAAAACAGTAAAATTTGTAAATGCTTTCTTTACATATTATGAAAATAGTTACCATTATCAACCACCATAAAGGTTATAAGCACAACTACCGCATAGTGTAAGTTTTGTTTGTAAGACATTTTGATACTGCTCGATACATGATAAAGAATATATGCAAGAGGCAAGCAGCCGCTCAAAGTAACGCTTTGTAGAGGAAGCCTATGTTCAGCAGTGGACATCTTCAGACTGTTCATGATGATGATCCAAAAAATAATTGGCACACCAAATTTAATAACAGTTCAGTGTTAAAGACAATTAAGTGATTTAATTTGCAACTGTATGATACCGGTGTCACAATCGCAACAGTTAATGACTACACTGAACGGTATACAATTAAATTGAACGAGATTAATAACAGTTCATTCAGTTCCCGCGGGAAGTTATTAATTGATGAACAAAATAACTTCGTTACTGTAATAACGTGGATGTTTCGCGGTGATGATGTTAAAATCAGAGCGTTTATGGATACAGCATCATTTTGTGGATAATTTCGGTTAATTGGAACGATCGATCGTTTTTATTTTCAACCGACTTTAAAAATGAGGAATTTCTCGATTGGGTTGTATTTTTTTTTTCTTTTTTTATGTATATTAGTGTGTAACCTCATCTCCGTTATTTAAGGTGGAACGTTTCACTAGCACGGCAAATTCAATTTTTTTGCGTTCTTTTGCCAATAATAGCTTAATTACTCAACGTGATTACATGAAAACTAATTTTGCGGAAATAAATAGAATGTATCTACAAATAACGATTAAATGTATTTCCCAGATATCATTAGTTTAGCGACAAATGGCAATAAACAATTTTCTTCTTAGTTTTTCAGTCTATTGCCATTTGTCGCTAAACCAATGATAAGTAAGTGATACTTTTAATTTTAAATTAGTGATAGGTACATTATATTTATTTGCGCAAAATTAGTTTTTATGTAATCACGTTGAGTAATTAAGCTATTATCGGCAAAAGAACGCAAGAAAATTTGAATTTGCCGCGCTAGTGAAACGTTCCACCTTAATAAAATATATATCTTTCATTGAAAAATATCATTGTAGGGTGACTAAGGCATTCTATGGGGGACGTCTACTTGATTATTATCTGCCGAAAGATGTATACATACTTTTTGAAGGTATACGTATGCCACGGCTGCCCATAATAGTTTTATAGCTACTCAGAGCTCAAATCAGCTAAGCACTATCTGTCAAACATATCTAATACCTATAGGTGCTTATAATAAAACTGTACGGTCCAATTCTGTGCATTGAAACTATTTAGAAAAATTTTTTTGAAGGTCTCCTTATAATGAGGCTTTTTATTTAAAAAAAAACACTAGTTCCGCTTCTTTTTTTTCTAGATGGCGCTGTAAGTGCATAGTTTAAGCCTTTCAAACCACGGAGTAGTTTAAACATAAGAAAATGCTTAGACTACCTACAAAGAAATGTCAAATTCAGTTGAGTGGACCACGAGTACATTGTCTGTAGTATCTTCTAAGTAGTCTGTGGTGCATTATTCTTAAGTAAATTGAAGTACAGCAGGACTGCGAGACAGATAAATGTTAATATTATGATCCAAAATTAAGCCGAGCTATCGCGCAACGAATATAGAACAAACGAAACAGTTTAGAGTTGTCAGTCAGTATCGTGACACATTTTCTATAACCTGTGGTCTATGCTTGAAACAGTAACAGTGACAAATTTTGGTAAAACCACAACTGGCGCCATCTATTGGGTCATACATAAAACACCATTTCTTTTTTTTAAATAAAACTCCTCATTGATACTGAAGGCAAAAATGTATTTATTTTTCAGTTTTGTCTGCATGGCTGTATCTTGGTTGAGCGTCACGCTGAAATTAATGAATGGATCCAAATGAAACTTGGTATGATTTGACTTCATATTACAAGGTAGGACATAGGATACCTACCTTTTATCCTGAATTTCAGGACAATTACCTCGGGAGAGGGGACGAAGTACGTTTTTGTAATTGATTAACATTCAAAACGAAGGCCTTTTTAATTCCTCCTTTTTGTTAAAAAGGAGGTACTTTAAATATTGTCCCGTCAATATTTCAAGGTTGTTGATTTTGTAGTTCAGAAATTACAGAAATTCAACTTCCAGTATTAGGTCCAAAGCCCCTTCTATCCTGTACTATGGGAAAGAGAGACATGAGGGGAAAAGTTAAGAACAGTAGATGAATGGATGAAAGTGAAAGGTACGTTTTATCCATTTACTCTTTTCCTTATCTTTCCCCTCTTCGTTCTCCCTTCCTTTAGACTAGGATAAGGAGTAAAACTAATTACCCATGCAAAGCCGGGGCGGTTCAGCTAGTACAGAAAATAATTGCGTACGTCTAATTATTTTGGCGATTCCACTAAACTTCCAATAATCTAAACCATACGTAGGTTTTACAAACCTATATAGGCATGTTTGTATTCCAGTTTTGTTTGCCTCCTGAAAATGAACATCCTGTTTGTTTATGAAACATACTGAGGAAAGCAAACACGGTGTTTGCAGTCCCCCAGAGTCGGCTAAGGGAAACATTTTTTAGAGAACGAAAAAAATATATATACCGACTCGTCATGTAGTCGGGCTGCGGACAGAGATAGGAACGGTGGATATTAAATTTGAACTTTACAATTTATTATTAAAATTATGAGTTATTCAGTTTTGTGACAGAGTGACAAACAAGTAGACAGTCCGCCTGATGCTAAGTGGACACCGTCACTTAAGTATAAAAATTTGAATTTTGTCCTCATAGTGAAGAACGCAGTAACTAACATTTTTGGTAAAATTAAGTTGTATATACAAATTCGGATTCGCCAAAAAAAACCTATATTCTGTTCTTTCTCACGTATCAAAGTTCTACCCGAAACCTAAAACCTCAGGAAGTAAGAATGCAGCAACTCGACTACTCTCGACTACTCGCAACTTTTGTTTTCGCGTTTTTCTCAAAAACATGTTTTACCTACTTACTGCATTTTTCATAAGGACGACAGAATTATAGGGGCGATGTAAATGCGTTGCGGAAACTACACATAATATAGATAGTAAAAATATATACCTACGCCATAATTTTAGTTTACAATACGTTTGTATTTATGTTTACAAGCAGCGTAATGTAGTGATGTATACTTAATTACAGTTCCACAAGAACTGCTTACATCGGCACTGATGTCTTTGTCAAGATTTTTACTATTCATCATATTTTCATAAACAACAACAAAATTGACAGAACAAATGGGTTTTCTTTCTAAAAAGTTGGCTAAAATGTATCGCTCTCGCCTTTACCGTGGCCGTACCTTACAAAACATTAATCAGTAGATGAAATTTAATCACGGAATATGAATTTTGTCCTCGTGAATGGAATAGGCCATGTGGAAGCATATGAAATGTGTTTATAATTACGAACATTTTTACTGGGAACCTGTGCAGTTGACAGTCCGGTTATGAAGTTAGTTTTTCTCAGTGCTGGCTCGGTAAACTAGTTTTTTTTACGTTTGGTTACTTATTTATAAGAGGCTCGGAAAGGCAAGCTCGTTGGCGGAAAGTAATTTACTCTTAGAAAGTTCTAAGGGAAGATTGTCGTTTACCCAACTTTTTTGATTTGAAGATATTTTCTACGAGATCTATCGAGTGTAGCTCATTAGCATCAGTAACCGCTGGCTAAATACGTAACTCGCAACAATTTTGCAACGGGCGTTGCAATTATTGCTGTCAAACATCACCATGGCAGAGCAGAAAGCGATCGAGCGCTATAGCACCGTCTGTCGGACAATTGATGCACTAAAAAGTGAATTATTTTGTTTCCATCTATTGCTGTTCTGTTGATAGTGGCGCTAGTATCAAAGGCCAAAGTGCATTCAGCGACAGGCGAGCAACAGGCGAGCGACTTACGATTTCCAGTGACATCTTACGCCCGATTGCTTAGTGTTTGCTGGCGCTTTGCTACTGCTGTTGCAACTTTTACATGATACGATAGCCGTGTCCCGTGTGACTTACAAACCGCCGCAGGTTCAAATCCCACTCGGCCCTGCACCAATGACTTCTAAAGTTATGTGCGGAATTAGCACTTGCTCTTATAGCCGTATTGTCACATTTTCCAGATTTCTTTATATTTTCACCTATTTACGTAATATATAGTTGAGTATTAAAGAATTACACAACATAACGAATGGCCTACTTCTCCAAAGGCTTTTGGCCACTTATGGCTTTACCTGTGATAAGCGCCAAGTTTGCGGTTGGGAATCCCGCATTAGTTTTACAAGTTCCGTGTCACGTGTGAGTTTCACTAATTATTTGTGATTATCTATATAGGTACATAGTCAAACTGTAAGCTATGTTATAATTATAACTATGCTATATATAATGTGTAAATCCTAGGTGCTATTTTGGGAAAGATTTCAATCATCATTTTATTTTGAAAATAGCACCATTCCGTTTTTTAATTAAGTAGGTGCTATTTTTATTATGTTCGCCTATGCAGGTACTACTGTTGTAATTCCTCGAATACTTACAAAGCGTTTTGACTCCTCATATATAACTCGGACTTTGCTGTCCAAATGGAATACCTTTTTGTTTCCTGACAAATATAATCTGGGAGTTTTCAAGGCTAGAGTGAACCGGTATGTCCTAGACAAGCATGTTCTATCGTCGACCACGTCATCACTGAGACCGTGACAAATGTTAGCCTATCGTTGATAAAAAAAAAGTTATCCGTGCGATAAAACATAGCCGGCAACGAAGATGAAGCCACTATACTCATCTTATCGAAGGGAAGATAGAAGAAAATCCCTTCGCCTGCCCCCCTTCTATTGCCATCCCATCCATTCATCCTTTTCCCATATCTTTTACCCTTTCGCTTCCCTCATCCCATGAACAGAATTAGGGCGTAAAACTAATTGGCCCGTGCGGAACTGGGGCGGATCAGCTAGTTTGTTAATAAAATGTTAGATCAGCATGACGAACGCTGATGAGAAAACTTTACTAAGAATTGCATGATACTAAACTAGTGCGTACCTATATTTTCTTTAATTTGAAAAACGTAATGCTATTTCTATAGAAAATTAGGAAAAAACCCGCAGACCATCGTAAATAAGAAGTTTAATTTGAGCTCCATCTTTGGTAAGTTTCCAAGAAGTTATGAATAGAGAATTACTTCGGTTGCCTCCTACAGGGGCTTTGGAGCGAAGTTTGTTCTTAATTTTATCTGCAGTTTGCTTAGCTTGGGCTGAATAGCAAAATAAAATACCACGTAACGTAGTAATAATAGGTACTTAGTTTTA
Source organism: Ennomos quercinarius (assembly GCA_910589525.2). NCBI lineage: Eukaryota > Metazoa > Arthropoda > Insecta > Lepidoptera > Geometridae > Ennomos > Ennomos quercinarius. Next base: position 12,415,050 of record OU342499.1, on the reverse strand, counting down.
TTTGTAATAGTTAAGTTTATTATTTAATTAATCTTTATCTTAAAACTTATAATTGAATATTATAATTTTTAATAGTAGTATTATCATCAAAGATTGTAAAAAGCCCGTTGATAGCTCGTGAACATAATTTCTCGTACAAACACGCCTCACCTGCGTGGGCAGGGGGCGAGGTAACAAAACGAGACAAAGCCATACGAAATTACAAAGAACAGAGCAGGATGGAACAAAAGACATCAACGGGTTCCCGTGATTTATTAGAAATTCATAGTATTTATTAGAAATTAGTGGTTGAAATACACCACTAATTTTCGTATGGGGGGAAGTTGTATCATTGGTCAACTGGATTTAAAGTCAATGATTATCATCAACAGCATGAAGGCGTCCACTGCTAAATACAGGTCTCCCCCAGAGAGCGCCACTTTGAGAGGCTGCTCGCCTCCTGCATCCATCGACTCCCCGCGGTTTTCGTCTCAATAGGAATCATTAATTTCACGAAATGGTATTCTCCAAATAAAAACTTATACTCCTTCTACTTTCTACATTACTATTATTCTATTTTATGCCACACCTATTTATTTTCCTAACACAATGTAAGGAACTAGATGGATCGGTCTAATTCGTCTCCATATCGGGCCATTTTCTTAATTTTGTCCTGAGATTCGTGCGGCCGCTATTTACTAGCCTACAAGCTTTTATAGTAGTGGACAAGGAATATAGCATAATTATGTAGGCCAAAACTGTTTACGCACTATTTCATCGGTCAGATTATAACTCTACCAGTAAACACAGTGAGAAAGGATGTACTTTAAATATTGTCCCGTCAATATTTCAAGTTTGTCGGTTTTGTAGTTCAGAAATTACAGAAACCTTCAGTATAAGGTTCAAAGCCACTCCTATCCTGTACTATGGGAAAGAGAGAAAGGAGGGCGAAAAAGATAAGAAAAAAGGATGAATGGATGAAGATGAAAGGTATGTTTCATCCATTCATCCTTTTCCCTTATCTTTTTCCCTCTTTCTTCTGTCTTCCTTTAGATTGGGATAAGGTGTAAAACTAATTAACCCGTGCGAAGCCGGGGCGGGTCAGATAGTATAGAAAATAATTCATCATCATCATCAATAGCCTGAAGACGGCCGCTGCTGGACATAGGCCTCCCCCATAGAGCGCCACTCTAAAATATAATAATTTAAAAACAGTGTTGCTAGTCTAAAAGTAGTTACGCCTTGGTACCCAAACTAGGATTGTACTGTAGAAGTGTAGAATGGTGTACCAATGCCTTCCGTCAGGTTTAATTTAGCGCACTATGTAGGTAGCTTACGCAATAATTAAAAAAACATGTAATTACGTAATGGTTATCGATTTTTGATTTTAAATTATAATGGCCAAAACTTTTTACGCACTGTTTCATCGTTCCAGATTATATTTCTACCAGTAAACCAATGAAAAAATGCTAACGTATTCTAAAAATATACCTTCTGGCTAGATATAGGTAGATGAGCCACAACTCGCATTGGATGGCGCCTAAGTAAAGACCTCTTTTTAAATGATGGTAGCCTGGTACTTACTCTGGTTCCAAAATATTCTTCACTATTAAATAAGGGTAGCTACTAACGGATAGGTGCCATTTTGGGAAAGATTTCAATGATCTTTTTATTTTCAAAATAGCCCGTTCCGTTTTTAGGGCTCCGTACCTAAAGGGTAAAACGGGCCCACGACACGGACAGACGGACAGACAGACAGCGGAGCCTTAGTAATAGCTAAGGCTCCGCTGTCTGTATGCCCGTCTGTCACCAGGCTGTATTTCTTGAACCGTGGTAGTTAGACAGTTGAAATTTTCACAGATGATGTATTTCTGTTGCCGATATAACAACAAATACTAAAAAACAGAATAAAATAAATATTTAAGGGGGCTCCCATACGACAAACTTGATTTTTTTGCTCGTTTACAAGTTGAGTCATAGATGGCGCTGCTTTAAATAGTACTGCTACTCAACACTAGATGATAGGGATAGATAATGGTACGGAACCCTCCTTGCGCGAGTCTGACTCGCACTTGGCTGGTTTTTTTTTATAGATAATGGTACCTATGGAACCCTTCGTGCACGAGTCCAACTCGCACTTGACCGGTTATTTAATTAGGCGCTATTTTTTATTATGTTCGATCTCTTATATGCAGGTACTGTTGTTGTTTGTGTATTTTTCTAGCATTTACTATCTATCTATTTATTTTAGGAAAACTTGGGAATATTTTACAAGCTTTTATTATAGTGGTGGACAAAAAATATAGCACAGCTCTCTTTTTAGGCACTGTTTCAACTGTTTAACGCTACAATGCTTGAGCGATTGGTATCGATTACGTAAAGTGGCATCAACAGAAACGTATACTGTTCAAAGTGCTAACTTGTGTTGGTCACGTGCCACAAAACAAACTATCTATATATCATGGCGGAACCTGCTCTATTTTTACGAGGGCCCATTTCTTTTCTAGCTCTTGTATTTACTAAGTATAGGTATATGGTGTTACCATTTTGTTACTTTATCAATGTCAGCCATTACGAGAAATAAGCACTGAGGTAAACAGCTTTGAGGTGATTCCGCCAGAAATCCTTTCATAGCGTTCCTAGAATTACGTGGTAATGAACGATTTTAGGTATTTATGACACATCTAAGTTGAGAAGGCTAATTTTGGATAAATTGCGCAACTCGGCTTTGAAGTGGAATGACACCCTGATATCCTACATCTAAGAGTTCCGCATAGTACAAGTATATAAATATATATCATCATCATCATCAACAGCCTACAGACGTCCACTGCTGAACATAGGCCTCCCCCAGAAAGCACCACTTTGAGCGGCTGGTCACCTCCCGCATCCATCGGCTCCCCGCGGCTTTCTGGTCCACCGAGTGGGGGGCCGGCCTTCGCTGCGCCTTCCGACCCATTCATTTTAAGAATGAAAAACTTATATAGAAAAAACCGACTGTTTGCTTGTCTGTCAAAGAACTTATTTTCTCAGGAACGGTTAAGTTGAAAGTCATATCAAGTACGAAGGCCCATCACGGCAATCAGCCACATTACTCTGTAAAAATTTATCACAATTTAATAAAAGTTATGATAAAATCTTTACTTTTGGACCAATTTGTATTTTGGGCGTCCGTCGTCCTGGTAATTAGTGCTTCGTTCTTCGAGTTATCATCAAAACCTATGAAGCTATGTCAGGGCGAACCTGAAAAAGACTGTAGGTACCTAAATATAGCTGCAATCAATTGTTTCAGTTTATTTCAGGGTATAATTGAATATAATTAAAATCATGTGTAATTATGCAGGTAGCTTTCCGCCCATACCACAAGTTTCAACTCATCTAGACAATAATAAAGCTATGAAACTGTGATTATACTGGTGATATACGAGGCTCCACCGCAAACCAATAAAACAAGCTACGGGAGTAGTTTCCAAACTAACTAGTGGATACTAGCACTAGCCAGGTGCGGATCTAGGGGGGTGCAATTGCTTCCCCCCCTGATTACGACCGATCCTTCAAATTATTGAAATCGTCATAGCGACATCACTAAATCTTAGTAACGATTCTTTGTGAATGGAACTAAAAGGGAGTCTTGTTTACGAATAATCGTTATTAACTCACTCATCACTCCCCGAGTAGGTAGATAGTAGGTAAAATCAGTAGGCTCAACTCTTAAAGCGGAAATTACGCTGCCCAGCGCGGTGCTCACTGCCCACCCTAAGATTTGCCTGGTGCTCATCCCAGGGATGTACAAACCCAAAAACTCTATTAATTATATTCACATACATAACATTTCCAATAAAAACATTTCCAAATTAATAAAAAATGTCCCTGTAGCCAAAGAATCAACCTACTAAACAATTTTTGTTTGGTAGGTATAGTATAATATATAAATATTATAGTATAATATATATATAAATCATCTTATTTGACGGGGTTTTCATTCCATATAGCTCTCAGGTGAAAAATCTGGGTGTCACCCTAGACAGCTGTCTCTCTTGGGTTCCTCAATTAGCAGCCGTCAGCCGTAAGGTGTTTGCCTCGGGGGCCTCCCTTAGAAGGCTACGCAACTTCCTACCGACTGCTACCAAAGTTATGCTTGCACAATCTCTTCCTATCCTCGATTATGCCGATGCCTGCTACCTTGATCTTACGGAGGACCAGCTGAATAAACTTGAGCGACTCCAAAATTTCCGCATAAGGTTTATTTTCGGTTTACGAAAATACGACCATGTCTCACATTTTCGTGCAAAACTCAAGTGGCTGCCAATACGTCTTCGTCGCAATACTCATATCCTTTCTCTTTTATACAATATATTGTTTAATCCCTTAACCCCTCTCTATTTAAAGGAACGGTTTAAGTTCTGGCATAGCTCACATCAGCGTAACCTTAGGTCTACAGAAAACCTTACGCTAAAAATGCCTATTCACGCTTCCACTTTTTTGACAAATCTTTTTCTGTACAGGCCGTACGCCTTTGGAACGCGCTTCCGATTCCAGCCAGACAGGCTCAGACACTGGCTATATTTAAAACCAGAGTAAAAAGTTTTTATCTTTCGCAGTTGTAATGCTATTATTAGTTTCAACCATGTGAATTATATTGTTATGTAAGGATGTATAATTTATGTATATATATATTTATTATATTAGCTAGTATATATGTAGTTATATTTTATTAAATATTTATTTATTATGTTGTATATGTATTATAATAATTATTAGTAATGTTTTATTAATTTTTATTTAACTCAATTTACATAATTTGTTTACACCACCGACCTCTATCTCTCCAATAATTTTTAACCATCCAAAGGTTGACTGGAAGAGATCGCTTTTAGCGATAAGTCCGCCCATTGTACTTTAGCTCTATGTATGTAACTTTCTGTATTTATATGTATCTGTTTTCATGTCTGGTGTACAATAAAGAATTTTGTATTGTATTGTATTGTATTGTACAAATGTTACTAGAACTAAGAACACCTAAGAATGAAATGTCTACTTTCAAAAATCACGCTCACACACTATCATTTTAGAAACTTGTTTGTAAATTAATAGGTTAAGTCCCTCCTGTCCTCCTGTCTATACAAGTAAATAAGATGAATTCAAACACATTGCCCCGCCGTCCTCCTGAACCAAATCCTGGATCTGCGCCTGGCACTAGCAGGTCTAAATAGAGAGGTTAGTAACCAAACTGGCTGCTTGCCTCCTTGCATTCATTGGTTTTCTACAGCTCGTCTTTTCATTTACTAGTTTGTGTACGTCTATGTACCTATCTTAGTGAACATGAGATAAACAGACAGCAAGCGATACGCATTACCGCTACACTTTCAAAGCTGCAAGCGCAAACTGTATTATAACGTAATAGTACTGCGTACTTATACATATCATATGTATACGTACGCAGTACTATTATGTATTACTAGCTTTTGCCCGCGGCTTCGCACGCTTGTATTGTGTTATTTCTACGTTTAGGTAGTCTAATAATAGATCATGCATTTTCTATATACCAAACAACAAATCCACTAAATATTTTCGGAGCTGAGCACGACATATTAGCACACGTTTAAAATGCATTTATCTATACGATGCGTACATAATTAATTTTGTTAATACTAATTAGAATAGAAATTACAAATACTTAAGTACGCCACTGTAAAAGGAGTCAACATTTATAATATGTCCACTATTTTCCACGTTGTCTCATTTCACTGCACTTTCAACATAGTGGAGGGAGTGAGGAAATAACATGTGTACAAAGCTCAAATCAGAATCGCTTTTGCAAAGAATGTTTCATTTTTAGGGTTCCGTAACAGTTTTGAAATAAAGGAACCCTTTGTGGCGAAGTTGGGCATGACATGACAAGTACGTCTCCACACTATCATGCCTGCCTAAGGTTCCATTATAGGTTAGGTGTAATGTACGCCACAAATGAAATGTTACAGAGCATCATTAAAAAGAATAGAGGAAATAGTTCTTATTTTTACTTATTAGGTGAGTGTCGCCTTTGATACCATGAAAACATCGAGAGCCACAGCTAAGTGGTAGTGGGAGGGTCCACCAGCTTTCCCCATTTGACCCGCCCTTACCACCGTAAGGGCGGGTCAAATGGGGAAGGCATAACTCATTCTAATTCCTCTTTATTTCCTATTCAATAAGACTCACACCACAAGTTAAACTGTCATCACAAGTTAAGTTTTTGATCACAAGTTATCTTTGAATCACTTACCCAGCCAGCCAGGATTGTTAACAATTACCTCTCGTAATTATTTCGTTGAGGTTATTCATTGCTACACCAAATTTTATCGTTTTACTTCATACCCGCTTCGCTATCTTTTTCTAAATAAAACCAAGGCACCACTCCCGCCATTTTTGTCTCATATGTAGCACCACAGACCTGTGTGTGTGGCACAGAGTGTAGTCGATGGTTTTTTTCTCTAATCTGTGACATGTCATAACTTACCGTAAGTAGCCAAAAAAAAACACCAATCGGCCATGTTGTTTAAAAAACCGATTCGTTTCGTAATGAACTCTTAATACATGTCATAAAAAAAAAAAATAACGATATTTCAATTTTAATATATCCTATTTTAATCGCCGGTTATTTCTAAGCATATTAGTGAAAACCGCTTGAAAATCCATTCAGTATTTAGGAGTTCAGTTGGAACAAACAAACAAACAGACAAAGTGTATAAAAAGTGGCTTAACGTGATCAGCGGCTAATTTTAAGCCAATCTGTGTGATTATTTTTTGATATCTTGCAATTACAGACTTTCTTATCTCTACAGTTTTATTATATGTATAGATGTGGTATCGGGTATTTCACAACGTTAGTCAATTACAAGTTCCACGTTATTATTACAGTGGGAGATACAGTGATGTAACAAATCCACGTGATGCAAATTCTGATACCTACTATAATTATATATACACACCCCAGGTATCATGAGCTGCAGAAATCGCCATAAATTATCCTTTTTTTATAACTAAATAGACCCGCATTTGACCGCGATCTCACCTGATGGAAAGTGACGACGCGGTCTACGGTGGTGTATACATGCTTGCCTAAAAGATACCTATTCACTCGCGACTTGAAGAGCTCCAGATTGTACTTATCGGAACACGAAGTGTTCCTTTCCTTCGCTGCTCATTTTATCCCTCCTCTCGAGAAAGCATTTGACCAACGAAAATGCAACAAATAAGTGTACGACGTGGTATGATCCGACGATTGCACATTGGTCAAACACTTTCTCAAAAGAAGAGATAATATTTTTATAAACTATAGAGCAAATACTTGACGTTTCTTTAAAAAGTAAGTTTAGTGGTTACGTTCAGGCCCGGGTCAGCTTTAGTACCGATGTCTCCACGAAACGCTCGTGTCACACGCATTCCGACATTTTCTTTGCATCAAGTGACTTCTATAATGTCAAAAGTCAATTGTGTTGTTGTCATGGAAATTATGTACATAACACAACCTAATTAATCGGTATAATTCGTAGTTTTTCTGGCTTTTTGTGTATAATTTCAAATTAATATATCATTATCATCATCTTCTTTGCCTTTTTCCCATTTCGCATTTGTTATTGGGGTCGGCTCCCAAGCTCCCAGTCTAATCTGTAGCGGCAAGCTACCAGAATTACACGAGCGACTACAGGATCGGACCGTGAGTTTGCCTAATTCTCAGCTGTTCTTGTTTTTCGTTAATCCTGATAGTTTCAGGTTTCGCACATTTATAAGTAAATCTAGATAAGACCCGTTAAATTTCAGTGGGGGCTGGGGGCCCTTTATCTCCACGGCGCGCTGGGCTGAAGCTCAAATTGCCCTTATACAAGATCTGGCCCTGAGCGACTGCCATCTGATCTCACAACCCATAAGGAACCAGTAACAAGGATGGTTAGACCTGGTATCAGATTCTATCAGGCGTCTGACTACCCGTAACGATTGCCATAGATGGTCTTATGACAACCGGGACCGACGGCTCTCGGAGGCACGGATGGCATCGAAAACTGCACATAACTTACTTGATAAATCATCGGTGCAAGGCCGAGGATCGAACCTGGTGCCGTAAGATTGCGAAGTGCACATGTTACTGCTCTGCTACCATCGCTCTAACTTCAAATTATATACCAATTATCTTAATCAGTTGAGCATGGGCAGTGACTATGGTTATTGATCAACACTATGGCGACGCGAAAATGTCATGTTGAAGCTTGCAACTAATAAAACTCATCGCCTGTTAAGTATCCCAAGGGACGATAAATTACAAGAATCATGGTTGTCTTTTCTGATTCCTACAAATACTGAGCCCAGTGGCCTGTCTTAGTGAACAAACGTGTTCGCCAAAATCACTTTGATATACCCCCAATTTGATGGGACGTGTAACCGTCTTCTGCATGGATATCCTTGTTCACTGCAAATGAAGTGTTGCACGGGATTCCCTTGAGCTTATCTGGTGAGTAAACTCAATTTGAATAGCAAAAATAAATAATTAAAATAAAAATGGTTTCAACCCAAAAAATGGCCTAAAAATGGCAGTAAAAATACAAAGCTTAGGCTAAGAAATAAAAATAAATAAAAGCTATTTCAGTCTCATTTGTTTCATTTAATCCTTATTAGCGGGTGCTTCATCTTCCTGTAGTATTAAAATGTAATAGGTTAAAATAATAATAATAACTTCCTATGTAACTTCCATGTCGATATTTTTTTGGCGTGGCGCGTCACTATGGTATCGATATCGATATTTGAATATGGAGCTAGGTACATCACTATGGCGACACCAGCGTTTCGTGGAGACACGGGAACTAATTGTCGATCATATAGAGCTGTCCTATCTGTCTTTGACTAGTATAGTAGATATCTGTGGTTACGTTGCCGCAAACCCCAACACAGATAACGTGCTAACTTTTCTCTACTACCTCGTAATTGAATAAGGTTAAAACTTGGATTACATGTGTCCTTTGGGACACACGGGCAAGAAGTTCCACTCATAGCAAATCTCGACTACCCGTTCGGTACGGTACTGTTTTTTAAATCAGATTATTTTTACACTTATTAGTTTTTCTTAAGATTATCTTTTTTACAGTATTGTTATTAAAATATACTACAAAAATACGATAAAAAAAATTAATTACTATAAAAAAGACAGATTTGTTATTAGAACTCTTACGGTACGATTGGAACGGTAAAGTTAAGCAACGTTTGCTGCGGTCACTACTAGATATATATAAATACTTGAATGTGTGACTGATACCAAAAGTGGCATTTACATAGCGCTACCGTAAGCAGAGCCGTTGGTCCCGGTGTGGGAATAGTATACATCTCTTTCCATGGGTGCTGTAAGAGCCGGCTAAGGGAATATCCAGGGAATAGGCAGCAGCATACTCTTTGGTACATTCAAATACGCAAACGCAAGCGTTTGACCACTGCGATCACTAAGGCGCCTAGTAAGCGTGATGGTGATTTGTAAACCCCTCTATAATAAGCATTCAAACTGGCATTTTATAAGGCGGCCTATGTCCAGCAGTGGATCTTCCAATTGCAAAATGGAACACTGATCTGTTTTTTTTTTATTTTGCACTTGATCACTATCTCACCTAATGGTAAATGACGATGCGGTCTAGGATGCGGTCTGTTCTCTCTCGATTTGAAGACTCCAATATTGTAGTTTTCGGGAAATATCAAGTTTTAGCAGCCGTGTGTCTCAAAAGCGGTCTGGAAGCCCACAGTCCTAAGCAGTGCTATTAAGATAACAGCGGTCTCTAGCGATACGCGCAATAATGTGCTCCTAAGTGATTGTGAATACTGAAACCACCCTTACTGGATAGTTCGATAGTTGGACTTAAGCAGGGTTCAATTGATTACATGGGAATGTATCTGCTGATAAAAAGGATGGTGGATGATGTACTATTTCTTGGAGTACTAGCAAGTGGTAGTTTTTTTTTAATGCTTGAATGGGCTCACGTTTGACAACATCTCACTTGATGGAAAGCGATGATGCGGTCTATGGTCTAGTTTCTCACTCAATTATCACAAGAACCTTGAATTTGTTTGTAAATGAAACATTATTTCACAGTTATTCAATTAATAGAATTGTTTTCAGGATCGAAATGTATAAATGTTCAACAAACGTTTCACTAGCGCGGCAAATTCAAATTTTCTTGCGTTCTTTTGACAATAATAGCTTAATTACTAAACATGATCACATTAAAACTGATTTAACGTAAATAAATAGAATGTATCAACAAATTACGATTCAAAATATCTCCTAGATAGGTGTAGGTGTAGCGACAAATGGCAATAAACAAACGTCTTCGTTTTTCAGTCTATTGCCATTTGTCGCTAAACCAATGATGTGTAGCAGGTGATACTTTTAATTGTAATTTATTGATACATTCCATTTATTTGCGCAAAATTAGTTTTCATGTAATCACGTTGAGTAATTAAGCTGTTATTGGCACAAGAACGCAAGAAAATTTGAATTTGCCGCTAGTGAAACGTTCCACCTTAATCAAAACAAGTTTCCAATAAATATAGCCTGTTTTCTAGCGTATACCTACTTCTACGCCTATATACCCTATGTACTACCCTATCTTTAAAGTACCTAATTTAGCCACAGACTCTGCTTAATATCTTGGCTTGGTATTTACCCATACCAGTAATCTTTGATATAGACTAGATATGAAGCGCTCCAGGTTTGATGTGATGTATTTGTAGATAAACACTCCAGCTATATTCAAACGAGTTCATTGACGCGTCGTCTTATCAATAACGAGCTGGGTGCAAAGACTAGAACTTAGCTTAGTTAATATTCATCAGAAGCCAAATATCCTAAAAAGTTACGTATCTGTTTGATATTATTTTGATTCGCTATACTAATTATACGCCGAGAGAAACATTATGCTTACTAGAAGGACAATAATTAGCATACTCAATCATATGTCGTTTTAACATCACATCACTTTATTACCCGGGAGACGTCCAGTGCTAAACAGGCCTTCTTATTCTAAGGCCTTCCCCATCAGGGGTATGAGTTGCCGTAATCACTATACGCTTGGCAGACGGCTTGATGTCGAGTAGCTTATTAAGCAGACCAAAACACCCTATGTACCTATGTCAATAAGACATTTGAAACTGATGGCACTTGTGTTTTTAGAAGAATGCCATTGATGTGCTGTATACGAGATTAAAAAGGTATTGAGAAATATGATAATAAAATTTTGATCAATTAAGTAAATAGACTGTATACTAGCCGCGATGGCCTATAGACAGTCCAAATGCTCCAGCCCACTATCGGTAGGTAGCATACCCAACATGCTGGCAGCATTGCCTCGTTAAATTGCAATGCTGACGCGTTGAGCCAAATAAGTTGCAGGATTTTGGTCACGCGTTGCATCAACCAGGCGCTCTGATAAACTTTGGAAAACGCGATGAGCTCCCGGTCCCCACGGACCCAAGGTCATCGCGTTTTCCTAAGTTTATCAGAGCGCCTGTTGATGATGATGGGTATGCTACCTACCGGTAGTGGGCTGGAGCATTTGGACTGTCTATATCGCGGCTAGTATACAGTCTAAATGTTCTTTGTAGTAGATAGTGCAGCTAGTTTACTAGTTTTAGTAAATTATTTTAAGAGTGTAGTAGTGAGTTTAAGGAATAAAGGCATATTGACCGTAAAAAAAAATAAGTAAATATTTTCTTACCGTCTATAACATCTACAAAACGCGTTTCACACAACATAAAATCGATTACGCAAATCTTGTAGAAAACATAATAAATATGTTACGAGGAACATTCTAAGATAACGGTCTCAGAGAATGGCGTTATATAAAATAGCCTAATAACACTTCAATGCAACCAACCACACCGCTTTGATAACTCTGCAGCGATGTAGGTACCTATACTGAGCGCGCAATGGTGCATACACTGTGCTAACTCAGCTTCCTATATTGGCATCGTGACCTAATGGTGAATGTGATTGGGTGGTAAACATATTATGCGGAAACTATACTGTTATGCCTCGACCTATCTTTTTGTCCAAATTACCGCACAGCCTGAAAACAAAGGTTTTCAATCAGTGTGTGTTGCCAGTGATGACTTATGGAACTGAGACGTGGTCTTTTATTGCTTGCCTCATCAGTAAGCTCAAAGTCGCCCAGCGAGCTATGGAGAGAGCTGTGTTTTCCTGCGAGATAAGATCCGAAACGAGGAGATCCGCAGGAGAACTAAAGTGACCGATATAGCTCTTAGAATAAGCAAGTTGAAATGGCAATGGGCAAGCCACATCGCTCATAGAACTGACAACCGGTGGGGAAGAAAAGTTGTCAAGTGGCGACCACGAACCGGAAAACGCAGATTAGGCGGCCCCCCAGTCGGTGGATCGAACATCTGGTGAAAACCGCGGAGAGCCGATGGATGCAGAAGGCAAGCAAGCAAGCAAGGCGAGCTATGGGGGAGGCCTATGTTCAGCAGTGGACGTCTTCGGGCTGTTGATGATGATGATTATGATACTGTTAAAGATGCTTACGTCGGCATTGGTGTACCCTATACATACCCTGTATACATGCACACCCGAACTGCATCCATCGGCTCCCCGCGGTTTTCACCAGATCATCGGTTGTGATGATGGCGTGGTGATTATAGAACCCCCCCTCCATGACAGACCAAAATGCCGATGGGCGTAGGTAAGACGCATCGTCTTACTTATACCCATCGGCATTTTGGTCCGCTCAGTGACGTTTTATGGGGGAGGCTTATGTTCAGCAGTGGCATCTGCAAGCTGATGATATGATGATGATTAAGTAAATAATTACACGAATTGTCATTGAACTCCAGGAGCTTTTTCTATGGACTATATCCAGATTTTCATAAATAACAATTCGACGGATGATCTTATCTATTCCATTCTTAAATACCGAAGTACGTCTTTTGCATCACATTATTTAACTAATATACCTTAAGTTTTCCTTTTGAGATATAAAACGCGAACAATTGCACCGACGCAGAAGGGTCTTATTCTATTTTGAAACTCGAACCGGCTCCGTAATGGCCTTAATAACGGAGAAGCGCCGCCCCATTCCATTATCATTTAAAATTCGTTATATATCATATTACTCTCAAGATACCAAGTTGATCATTATCATTATCTCGCGCCGGCAAATTTTAATGATTCATTTTTTGCCGTTGAATATGCAATGGCTTGAGAATGGTTCACATGGCTGCTTGCAGGCTCTACTTTTCGCATAATTGCGGCTTAACTTTTCACTAATATATGTGCCTATATAATATGTAGAACTAAAGTTTCTAAAATATTGTTTATTATGAGGGTGTTTACCGTGTAATTTATTTGTTTTGAGTTGCCGATATTTCGGCGCTGTTGCAATGTAGTTATGTAAGCACCATGATTACGGTCAATCTGAAGACCTTGCGGAAAAGAACTAAAGCTACTGCTTAAAGGGTCATCCTTTCAAGCTTCACAAATGGAGACGATTGCGAATTTTTTGTATGTTACTTTACATCTCTCTAGATTTTAATGATCTTCATATTACTCTTCTTTTTTTAGCAAATGCACCTTGTCTGGTTACGTTATATTGATGATTCCTTTCATGAGTAAGGACTTATGACCTATCAGAGCGAGTCTCAGTGTTAGCTCGTGCTACTTTCAAACCTATGCGATGCATAACCCTGATGGTTTGAATCTCACTCGGCCCTGATGGCCTAGCATGCGGACCGTGAGAAAACTTGTCGTCGCAGTCAGAGTGAGACACACTTAGGCACTACCATGGTCTTGTCACGGTCTCTCAGGAGATAAAGTGTCGAGAAAACTTTGTCGCGGTGCGCATGCTAGCCGGGCTGGACTGACTTTTAAAGTTATAGGTATGTGCGGAATGTTCAGTCGCTCTTACAAATGTAAAGGAAAACGTCGTAATTTCGCTCAAAGGTACACTCTAGCACAAATAAGCGTTAGATTGTTATTTGTCCCATCCCATCTGTTATTTATATTTGTATTAATTGTAGACAAAAAAAAAGTGAATAAAAAGATAAAAAAAGATTAAATTGTGATAAAAAGTGGTAACAAAATCACACTGGACTTTTGAGTAGCTCATTTCGAATCTCAGTGGAAACCCCGTGTACGTTGAAGATGATACTAGGGGTAGGGATGAAAGTTGTCATTGATATCATATTGATCCTCGTTCTAAATAAGTGAAATAAATATTTGTGTGAATTATCTATTAACAACAATTATTGTAGTTACCACACTTACTGGCGACGCGCGCTTGGAAACAGTCACCTGCGCCACAGCTTATGTAAGAGAGCGAACGAAAATGGAATGTAATTCAGAGATACTCTCGTTACTCTTTAGGTAAAAATACCACAGCTACAAAGAACAAACGATACACTGCGAAAAACTGTACGAATAAATAATCTGAATTGTGTGGATGAAGCTTTACGCCATTCAAGCGCCAGAAAGTTTATTCAGTTTATTCCAGTAGTTGATGGAAATGGGAGACCGGTTATTGTAGGATGAATTAATGGTAAGAGAAAAATATTCAGCATTTTGTAATGTCTTTGTTATAAAAACATTTATGCGACTAAAATAAATGAACTTTATTGATATATCATAAATTTATCGGGATCTATTGTGTATTATTTTAACAAATATTTAAAATAATATACGTACTCATTTCCTATGTGGACAAAGGGGTAAGATTGTATTTGAAACCGCGGGATATTTATTTACGTTCTTTATTGGCCGAGCAAGCGAAGACATTGCATTAATTGACAAAAATTTGTTCGGATGTGTAATGGTGCAGCTCGTATTCTTCAACTAATCTTGATAAAACTAGGTGTTCAGGTTCTATAATTTCACAGATTTATTTGTCTTTAGCGATTTTCAATTTCCCCCTAATATTCAGGAAAATAGCTGTGACACCATTTACCGGCCAATTTTGATAATATTTGACAGAAAAAATCCGTACCCACCACAAGAATTTTTATGAAATGAGCTAAATCGGCCAAGAGGTCGTAAGGTCTTCTCAGGTTGGAAAATTTTCTGGAATGAGGTCGACCATGCTTTGTTCATGAATTCATATTAATTCACTGTCAGTGTATCCCTAAACAGACATCGTCTTTAGTCGGTTGGTTTTTCTCCTATGTGAAAATTGTACACGATGCACAGACCGAACACAATCAAATTGTTGCAAAAAAGTTTGTGCTAGCGATGTCTATTATACAGTTAACAAAACTACCAGTTTATTTTTTCCACAGCTCTTAACTTCCAGTAAATACAATTAATCATCATCGTCATCATCATCAACAGCCTGAAGACGTCCACTGCTGAACATAGGCCTCCCCCACAGAGTGCCACTTTGAGCGGCTGCTTGCCTCCTGCATCCATCGGCGACACAACAACAGCGGTGACGATACAATTAACCATACCCTACAACACAATTGGCAATACAGTTAATATTGTGTTCAAAATAAAAGGTACAATATTTATAAAATTGTATGTGACTTCGTAAAGAAAACTATTGTACCAAGTGGGTTTTCTACTAAAAAGCCAGAGGGAAAAAAGGTAACAAAACACGGTCTCATAAAGGGCACATTAGACATGGTTGTTTGACGGGAACGATAAAAAATCGTTGTTACACGAAATTGCTTCTAGCGAGTGACCCACCATCAGTGAGGTGTCACTTTGCTCGTTTGTCACCAGCCATGTCACGATACAAAGAAAATAACTTGTTTGTGATACAGTTTGTATTACCCGAAAGCTAAAACTTGTGGATTATGGAACGATAAAATTGTTACTGTGTGAGCGAAGCGAGTGAAGTTTGCTTCAGCTCGCCAAATTTGCTTTTATCTGTTCCGATGTTTATTGGTACTCGCGTACATGTCGTATTCTAACTGATAGCTCTTCAATATTCATTTAGATAGATATCACGGCTTTGCCTGTAGTTATTCTGCCACCAAGCAGTAGTCTGCAAGCACTACAGTGTACTTTGAAGGGCACTATAGCTACTGAAATTATTGGGCAAATGAGACTTTATGACCTGATCTCACAGTCTAATAATCCTCTAAGGATGACGTGCGCAGTGCAGTGTCAAGCGAAACTTTAGGTATATATTGACAGAGCGAGCGCCATGCGCAAGCGAAGCATCTCTGTTTCAGCTTGTGCAAAAATGATTTCGCAAGTCCAGCGGATGTCCGTCTCCTCTGCAGGCGACATTTCTCAACCGATTCTTACTGAAACACGGGCCTCCTCTACCAGAGAAAGGGTGTAGGCCAATGATCCACTACACTGGTCCAATTACACCTATGTGAATCTGACAGATTTACATAGGAGTCAACAATAAGTCCTAGCACGACATGACAGATTTAATCTATATAGATAGGACTTTTTTGTTGATTCATTTCCGTGTCCAGTTGGGATTGTACCGAGTTGGGAACTATGAACATTTTTAGGTCAAATCAAAGTTCAATTTTGTGATTCTTACACATGCCGGTTTCCTTACGATGTCGTTGTAACGGCCAGTGCAAATCGTGAACATAGCTTAAAAAGTAAATGGAGCGGTGCCGAGCGGATTTAAAAACCATGATGCATTGGGTTGAAAGTCGAATCAACTACTGCTGAGCTACACTCACACAAAGATATTTTTTTTTTATTAAAACGTATTAAGATGAAGCAAGTAAGTTGGTTAGGTAATCTATATGTATTAAACCAGTGGACCATTCAAGTTAACTACTAGCTAAAGTGTATTTGCAAACTGCTTTCAGATGAACGTAGCCAACGATTGAAACTTTTAAACTGCAAAGCAATCGAATCTATTTATCTAGCAGTGATTTCTTCGAACCAATCACGCAAATCAAAGACCTTTAAGTGGAATTTGCTTACTTTGTGTTGGTCAGAAACTGACTTCAATCTCCTCATTGCCATACTGAGAAATACTTGGACGTTATTTACCATAATTATACTTTTTCCAGTTACCTATATTGATTTTAAAAACCAAACTACAAAACTGATTTTGATAAAATTACTAACATTAGGAGTAAGCCAACACTAACCAATGGATTTATTTGTCCGAAAATAAAGAATTTTGATTTGATTTGATTTTGATTTGACAATTACTATGCTACTTCTTCTTCTCGTGTTGGCAACTCTCGTGTTGGTCAGTCCTGGTGTCAGAATGTTTAGGCCGCCGAAAGGCTTCTATGGTGCTAATCTGAAAGTATATCAAAACGAATAAATCCAGAATTTTCAAAATCTGTTATTAAATGATAATAAGTTATGAAGTAACAAACCTTATAAATACTTACAACCGAATTGTGAACCTCCTTTTTTGAAGTCGAGGTTGAAACTTTCCATTTCAAAATGGTCATAAGTACTTTGCCGTGTGGTACCGATATAAGAATTAGCACTGCCCCATATCTTCCCGGGAGTGCAGTAACAGCCGGTTAAGAGCCTACACAACGCCAAAATGCTTCAAATGGCTTAGCATGAGTCCGTGTCCTGTCAATATTGCAACAATGACTTTGAAATTAATATACGGTAAATATCAGAACTAATGCTAATGCTTATGTATAGTGAAAATACGAATTAATAAACTTTTCTACATAGAAAAAAATTACAAAGTTACCTCCAAACCGTACTAATAAACCGCGATTAGTCAATGAATACTTTAAATAAGGTCGTGAAACTTTGTGTAGTAGTTGAACTAAATATAATGAAGGTTTTATGTATAGCGGATTTTTAAAATACCCTCTATATTCAGTGTAATAATTAATTACCTAAATTATTGCACGTTGGAACCATTTTAACTTAGACCGCCGTATCCAGGGCATGAGTATTCTCCTCGGTACATTCCAAGCGTGGTGGTTATGACAAACCAAGCTGTGTCAAGCGTCTAAAATGGTGTTTTATGATGGAGATCTATCTTCAGCAATGGACGTCTACCGGCTGATGATGTGATAGATCTATGGAGTGCCTCTACATGTAGCATAAAAACAAGATTCTCTAACCATTGAACCCTCCTATTGTATCCCTCCACTTTATCCCCACTGTCTTTTGATGACTAATTGTCACATCCTACTAACACCCGTAACATACGTCCAAACTACTTGTAAGGATGCCCAACAGTATAAGCTCACGCCTTCCACCATGTAGACGCCTCAATAGACTGCAGTACCTCTGAACACCTCTTTTATTCGTCACCACCACCAGAACCTGGACCACCTTCAGAGCTGGCTCCTCCGACCCAGCTCACCAGACATAGATAGCGATCCCACCAGCGCTATCATGTCATTACTAAAAAACTTCCATCATAATCAACAGCCTGAAAACGTCCACTATTGAAGATTTATATAGGCTTCTTCTATAGAGAGCCATTTTGAGCGGCTGCTTGCCTCTTGCATCATTCGGCTCTCCGCAGTTTCTATCGTCGGTTGACCTCGTGGTTCTACGTTGCGTCTTCCGGTTCGTGGTCGTCTGTTGAGAATCTTTCTTTCCCCAGCGGTTGTCGGTTCTGCGAGTGTGGCTAGCCCACTGCCACTTCAACTTGCAAATTCTGAGCTATGTAATGAACTTAATAAATCATAAACAACAATGCTCTATCAACTTCTCTCTGACGTGAAATGTGACGAGCTAAAACGAGACAGGCCATTTTAAGCATAGATTAAAAGACCCTTATAATATATTAAATAGATACTTGTTCTCACGTTCTTGATAAGGCTTGAGTCGGGATAAATTATTAAGCTCAGATTTATCTTGTTTCCCTTCTATGCAGTCTTTGTTTGGTGTCTTCCTTTGCGTTGGAACACAGTATATAATTATATATCAGCAGTAAGGACTTTCTAACTTTAGGCCTACTATCGTTTTCTTGATTTAATTTCTCAATTTATTTTCCGATTCAGAATATAACAATCTCATAATTATTAAAGTCATACATGACTGACAAACATGTGCTGATTTTCTCTTATGTACTGTTTTTTTCTATGAAAACTTTTTCCGATAAATTATTGGATTTTGAATCTTATTACATTCATAATAAGTCAACACACACATCAGTTCGTGTAACAGACGCGCAATTAAAATTGTATGATTGATTATTGCACAAAGATCGACGACCGCGTCGTTACTTTCCATCAGGTGAGTGAGACGATGGCCCAATGTAAGCCTATCTATGAAAAAGAAAAATAGATAGCCATTGCATTTTTTCTCATTTTGTTATTTTTTGTTCTTTTCAGCGTAGGTATTAGTTAACTTACTTATTAGTTATAGTTTTGGCGGGAATGCGGAAAAGTTCATGTCGCTGCATTGTATTATTTTTCAAAACTTGTTCTTTTTCAAGTGTTAATGTTTAAAATTGGCGGAATTTTACGCATTGAGTGCTGAATTACGAGCATATGAGTGTGAGCAAGTGATATAATGTGATGAAACGTGGTTTTTCATGCTTCCGAAATTCCATAGAAGCTTCTAGTAAGGTTGCCACTACTTTACTTGACTTCCTGACTTAGACTGGACTATGACTGACCCAGACTGTGACTGAGACTTGACTTTACGTGAAGTATTCTAAACACGATGAAAACATTTCAATACTTGACACTGGCTAAATACACTATGTGTGGAGCCAAACCATAAGAAAAAAAACTTACTAGTTCTCATACGTCCCTACTCACGATTATCAAGTACTGTGTCACATTGCAGGTAGGTAACTATTACATTATATATCTAACATTCGGATTTGATTAATTTAGCAGGGAGTTCAGGGTGCTCTAATTAACATTCGTACAATCGGAATATTTGTGGATATCCTAATTTGAAATTTGAAATTGAAACAAAAGCGGCGCGGAGTTGACTTCTGTGAATAATTGCGACTGCGAAAAATTAATTTGAATACTGTTCGGGGGTGTTGCAATATTTAGACAACCAACTATTTATAGACGTAATTCTATAATAGGTACAAAATGAAAAAAGTATATCTAGTGTAATAGTCTAGTGTGTGTAGTAGTCTGTGTGTGTGTGTGTGTGGGCCGTAACTTTGAAACTATAGGTATAAAGAACATATTTCCGCTTACAGAAATCACCACCCAGACAGGTCACATTTCGCAAAACATCTAATTGATACAGGTCATACATTACATACATATTTTTAGCGGAATTACACTAGATATACTTTTTTCATTTTGTATTTAAGATGAACTTCTGCGAAGTCACGCCTGAGTCAATCAATTATCTATAATAGGTACCTACACTTAATATTTTTTTCAGTGGCTGATGAATTGAAAAATATTATAACTCCAAAATAATATTTTATTAAAATTACAATTAGGTATTCGATAAATACAACATCCACATTTTCAGAATTCACACTCGAATTAATGAAAAGTCCTTGCTCAATGCAAGAGAGAAAAAAATCCTCTATAATATATAGGCTGTTATATTATTTATAGGTGCTAAAATCAAAGTACAATTAGTAAATTCGCAACTCAATCAGAACAACATTATGCGGGCAAGACAAACAGCTCTAACTGAAAATACAGTGACAATAGACGCCTCATTTTGGTGCTGAACTTAGGTAGTAGTATCAAAAAAACATAATTTGTTCTTATTTTTCGCAATTGGGTGAACTGCCTTTTTTGGTTGGCAATACTGACTGCGCGTGATTGGACGCTGATGGTGGATCTTTTTTTTCTCTTATATTTTGGCTCCACACATAGTGTATTTAGCCAGTGTCAAGTATTGTAATTTTTCATAATGATAGAATATTTCACGTAAAGTCAAGTCTTGGTCACAGTCTACGTAGTCATAGTCTAAGTCAGGTAGTCTCAGTCCAGTCTAAGTCATGCTCTAGTAAAATGGTGGCAACTACTAGAAGCTTCTATAGAATTTTGGAAGCAACACGAAAAACCACGTTTCACCACATTATATCACTTGCCCACACTCATGCTCGTAATTCAGCACATAATGCGTAAAACGCCACCGACTTTAAACATTAACACTGGAAAAAGCACGAGTTTTGAAAAATAATACAATGCAACGACGTGAACTTTTCCGAGTTCCCGCCAAAACTCATGGTGGATCTTCTTGGGTTTACTAATAAAATACTACTTCTTTTTTTACAACTAAATATTTGACATTTGACAGCATTTGACCGCAATCTCACTTGATGGGAAATGACGATGAGATCTTTGTACATGCTTGCCTAGAAGATACCTATTCAGTCGCGACTTAAAGAGCTCCAGATTGTACTTATCGGGAAACAAAGACGCTGGTAAAGTATTCCATTCCTTGGCTGCTCGGATTATAAATGTCGAGTCAAACTGCTTTGTGCGAATTGAAGGAATATCAACCATAAATGAATGACGTGTAGCTGTACGTCTTGTCGTCCGATGGTACAACGGAGATGGTGGATTTAGATTGTGTAGCTCCGCAGCACACTCACCGAAATGTAACCTGTAGAACACTGATAGGCTGGAAATACTACGATGTATATTGAAGAATGCAGAATAAAGAGAAGATTAAGAGATGCTCTTGGTGTTTTTTACAAATAGTACCTATGTAGCATCCCGAAGGATGGTAATTTTAGCTGTAACTGTGGAGGTTATTTCGTGTCCATCAGAAATGTAATCCTAATCAGGTAATTTTTTCCCAAAATCTCATCAAAATTTACACGTAGGTATATATCTCCCTAAATACAGCTAGATAGGTAGATAGATACACGCAGGTCTATCTATATATCCATCTACCCTTTACTACCTATACTGATATAGAACCACTCGACTGGCAAGTATAGGCCAAATATACGCGCATACTCTCAAAACACCATTTTGTAGTGATTTTTGAAATAATATAAACACAACGGGTAGAACCTTTCATCTGCTTAGGTTGAAATGAAAATATTAATCATAGACTAAAGGGACGCCTTTGCAAATAATTCAACAGAAATGTATGGTCTTTTACTCTACTGCGGTTGGCAGTGGATGGGGTAAGGTCTTAGCGGTGTATGCTATGTATATTTCTTGTGGTGTGTCCCCACTGTTACCACTATCCCCGTCACCCTTGTCCCCCTTTCTCTATTATGATCATTGGGGGCACCAGTAGGGTTAGCACGGCCGGTAGACAGAACTGTCTTTCCCCTGTTTTACTCCAAGCAAGTATGAAGAACGTGACGTAAAACAGGGAAAGAATTTTGTCTACCGTCCATGCTAACCCAGCAGGATTCAAATATAGTTTTCGTACTCCCCTGCTTGACATATATAATATCTCCATTGGTGGAGTTATCAGGACTTGAAACAAATCCCTCGTCAAAAATCATCTCGGGAGCCCACGAACTGGTGATGACCGCGGGGAGCCGATGGATGCAGGAGGCAAGCAGCCACTCAAAGTGACGCTCTGTGGGGGAGGCCTATGTTCAGCAGTGGAGGTCTTCAGGCTGTTTATGATGATGATGATGAAAAAAATAAGGAATAGAGATATTCAGCAAGAGTTTGGATGCAAGAGGCAAGCAGCTGCTTAAAGTGGCGTTCTATGGTGGAGGCCTATGTTCAACAGGTTACTTCTTCAGGCTGTTGATGATGAGAGTTTACAGCATACTTGAAGCTATGGGTTTCATGGTTTGAGTTTTACTATACCACCCACCGTTTAGAATGTAAAGCAAAGCAGATAAACTTCTATATACCTTAAATAAACCACCAGTTCATTACCATAAGCTTCCGAAAACGGCGATGTAAAACTCCTTGACTTTCAAATCTACATTATAGTTGTAATTTTAGCACAATGGTTTCCTCGTTCTAACTTCGCGTTCGGAGGTAATAAATTAAAGGTCTAATACCTTCGTCGAGTCGACATCTCAATGAATCAGTTGGTAGTTTGTCAGATCTAGAAGTGTACTTAGTTCAAGTTATGCTGGAATTTGAGATCGGTGTGAGCTTCACGAATAATTAACGTTTGATAAGGGTGATGATTTGCGATTGGAAGTTGTAACGCAGACGAGATTGATTGGAAATAATGGGGTACGGGTGATATCTCCAGAGAAACTGAATGGTTTCATTTGTTTTTATTTTTACATTTAGAACATAAAATATGAGCATTCGTTTTTTTGTATATACAACAATTACCCAGTTCTTACAACAGATGGTCGAAAAAGTAGGTAGGTATTGTATAAAATTAGTATACACATATTTAAGGCAAATAGTGTATGGACAATACGGTCGACGATTTAGCACGCTCAACACGCTTATAAAAAAGCATCATCATCAACCGCCTGAATACGTCCACTGCTGAACATAGGCTTCTCCCAGAGAGCGCCACTTTGAGCGGCTACTCGCGCCCTGCATCCTTCGGTTCCCCGCAGTTTTCACCAGGTGGTCGGTCCACCTAGTGCGAGGCCAGCCTACGCTACGTCTTCTGGTTCGTCGTCACCACTCGAGAACCTTTCAAGAAAGCTTACCCTTGAAAATTTTTGTTTCATAACCTTTCAGACGTGCATGTTGTCCCGCGGAAAACAGTATTAACAGTGACATAATATAATATTATGAGTTAAAGCAAAAGCGAGTGTAGAAAAAACAATGATTATCTAATATGGGTGCTACAGAGCACACCAAGAAAATGGAATGAACCTTCCTCCAAAAGCAAAATCCATTGTAACAAAGTAGGTACGTTAACCTAGAAATACGACTATGTTCCAACAACTTTAGGTTATAGGAACGACGTAAATGAAACAACTCTAAAGTTTCAGTTCATCAGTTCTACAGATCAAATAAGAACTAAAATGTGGGTTTCCCGACATTTAAGAGAACGAGTAAAATCGCGGATAAGGTGTTTGTAGATAACCATTAATTATACGTAATCTCACGTAATAGTTCCAAGACGTCCTTGTTTCAAAGTTTCGATGGATAAAATACGTCACTTCTCGAAGGAGGTACAGCTCACTGAGCAGGATTTAGCTATTTTGAACTCTATAATACTGGTATTAGTGACACAACCACAAGCTTTAACCTTAGTTTTACCACGTGCGCTGCGTTGTTTGACTGTACGTATAATTGTCCCAGTTTAAGCCAAGTTATCATTGAATGGGCGAATGTTTTTGTAGTGCTAAACTTCACGAAACATAATATTTCACACAAAACTTGCATTCGTTGATAAAACTAATTTTATTATTACTATTACTAATTCACTAGTTATTACAGTTTAAATGAAATTATCGGTTTCACACAAGTGCTATAAAGTAAATCATTTCAACAGCGCGAATGGCCGAATCTGAAAGTATGGAATAGCTGAAAAATTGATAACTTGAAACAATCTTTATTTTAATCAATAATCTGGTGATGTAGAATGTAGTGAAGTTCTTATCAAGTAGATTCTGGCTATGTATTGAAAACCATAGACATCATTTACCAACAATTAATTAAAGTTCTATAGGCATTATTTTAGAGCTCACTACAGGTTGGCCCAATACAAATAAAAACATTAAAGATTAAAGGATGTTAATCATCGTTCCTGGAGAAGAAAGATCTTTACATAATCTAAATATTTATACAGTCATCACCAATAGCCTGAAGACGTCCACTGCTGAACATGGGTCTCCCTCAAAGAGCGCCACATTGAGCATCTGCTCACCTCCTGCATCCATCTGCTCCCCGCGGCTTTCACCAGATCGTATCCACCTAGTGGGGGGCTGGTCTACGCTGCGTCTTCCACTTCGTGGTCGCCACTCGAGAACCTTTCTTCTCCATCAGTCGTCAGTTGTACGAGCGATGTGGCCTGCCCATTGCTATTTCAACTTGGTGATTCTAAGAGCTATATCAGTCACTAGTTCTCCTGCGGATCTCCTCATCGGATTTATACAGTACTATTTTAGTGTTATTATAATCGGCTTCAAGACTATATTATTATTCCCCGTAATTCCAGATTTGCCCAATCACACCCAGTTGAAAGATTTACTCTATATATTATGTACCTACATATTATACTCCTGTTAGTTGTACTGAGCTATTTCATTCCTTAAAAGTTAATATAAGTACACTATGTTTATGACAGTTCATTTTATATCATCTTTTATTCCTTTCCGCCGATGTAGGCAAGCCCTAAGTCAGATTTGGCCGCGTAAAGGCGTATGACTCGGTTAAACGACTTCACCTAAGTAATTCAATTTAGAAATCTAGACTTAAATTGAGTTAATCTCTTCTGCTACTGTTGTTGTCACGTCTTTTAGAAATTATAAAATTTGTTAAGGATCACCGCAAAAAAGTTCATCCACATATTATTTGGAAATCTCATAGGACTCAAATCATGCGTTCATTCTTGCCGTACGCCTGCAAAATGTGGAATAAGCTCCCGCCAGCGGTCTTTCCGCAGAGTTATAAGAAAAAGTACTTTAAAAGGAGTGTTAAAAGAGTCCTACAGGGTAAGCAACGCATTGGTGCGCCTCCTCCGGTGTTACAGATGGCCATAGTCTACGGTGACCACTTCCCATCAGGTGGGCCGTATGCTTGTTTGCTCCCTTTAACATAAAAAAAGGATACAAAAACAATTTTGTTTACTTCCCCCAGTCACATCTTATTTGTATATATGCAAAACATAGTAGAATTACGCTATTTCTATGGTTAAAAGTTTATGCAAAAAGAGGTATATCTAAAGAAAGTGTTTTTCTGACATGGAGTGAAAACCTACCTTAACTAAAATCTATTTGAATGTACCGACATCTAAGATCTTTGGGAAGCTTAGCTTCAAGATTAAACAGGTTTAAACTGTAATAGATCAGTAGAAACATGACTTAACTAATAGGTATTAGTTAAATTCATATTTTATAGTTAGGAGCGGCTCTGCAACCTTGAAGGGCGGCCATTACGTTTACAATGTGGTAAATGACTAGCTCGTTACGCCATTCATTACTTATTCATTAACGTAAATAGACAAAATGTAATTGAGTCATTGAAATTACCCTAAGGTAACCACTGTAAATTGCCTATTGTGACATGTTCTATAAATTGTAACTGAGGTCTTTCTGTTTGTCTGTCTCACAGGTCATTTGTTTTTTTTCTCTAATCTGTGGTCTGTCTATATGTCTGACCTATAAACAGCTGTATATCATTTGAACCGTAATAGGTAGCCATCTCAAATTTTCAACACAATATGCGTTATACGATGGATTAAATAAGAATTAATAGACATCCAAAATCGTATTTTAACGTTTTTTAGTTTCATATCTTAAAAACGGTTAATTATAACTATAGAGCATGGGGCTAATTTTAAAGGTTTTAATTGACATATTTTCTGAAACTCCTAAAACTGTTACTATTCTTGTCAGATAGAGGGCAATGTAAAAAACGGCTATATTTTTAGGAAGTGAAAGAAAGTGCGTGTTACGACTCGTGATGAAATTAGTATAGGTACGTAATCCTCGGTGCTCAAGTTTGAATCACACTTAGCTGATTTAAGAATAATAAGAATAAGATTTATTTCAGCAACAAATAGCACCGATAATAAAACTTACTTACTTGATTATGAATTAATCAAAACAATAATCATAGTTGTAGTCACTGTTCAGTAGATATCATTGTTCGAGCCCTGATCTTCACACTAGGATTCCCTGTGTTGTGGAGACCAGTCTTATAAACATTTGTATTTCAAATTGTTGGGACGTTACAAAGTGTTCGGTAAAAATTGAAACCAAATTAGACGGTAATAAATATTAAGATTATAATATAATATGGTAATATATATTTGTATTGCAGCTACACTTTTTAAAAGTATATCTATATTATACACTTTTCGTTCTAAATCAAAGAATAACTGCCAGAAAAAACACACACAGCTGTACAAATACCTACCGATGCCTTGTTTAAATGAATTTTATGAGTGTTCTACGCCAGTTTCACGTTTATTACGCGAATTACAATAAAAATACACCTCTGGGACGGCGCTCGTTTATTGTACTGAATATTCGAGTAGGATTTAATCTCAGCGATTATACGAATGCGCGCCACCCCTAACAGAGAGGTCAACGTTTGGACCCTTTACCCTAATTTATTCAGGGTACAGTGCTAACAATATTTTCATTGTAATGGGAAATGTTGGACGTATTGTTAATTTTGTTGAAGTGTTCGCGGTTGGGGTGTTTAACTAAGAGGTAAGTACAGATTTTGGGTAGTTAGCAATTACAAAAGCTTCACTGGAGGTACGTAGGATTAGACGCTAGTTCACTTAGAAAAGCTTTTTGTATGTTTCGTTAAAATATAATTTAACTCAGTGTACAGTTGAAAAAGGCTTTATAAATGAATAATGAGATGGACGATTTTTTTTGGTCTTGTTTCTCCCCAATTTATGTGTGTACGAGCTACAAGTCAGCTATAAAGCCGGCCCAGTCAATCATCGATGCAACAGAAGTAATATACAAGACGCTAGGGCCACACTACCGTGATATGCCAATAATTATGGCCGATTTATGGCCATAATTATTGGCATATCACGGTAGTATGGCCCCAGTATTAGTGCGTTTGAAAGAAAGGCGTCTTTTATAGTAGTTGAATACACGTGTTGTATTGTTTGCAGCGCTGTGTGCCAGCTGAATTATTATATTTATTTCGTTTTGTAAAATTTCTTGGATCTCCTTTTTATTGATGTTGAATTTGAAAATGATTACACCAAGAAAACGAGAAGATGTAAATAAAGGGAAGATAAGGCAACAGCTTCTTGAATGCTGTCCGCCGCAGCGCACACAATTTGCCATGCGAAAGACAACAGATAGCAAGCTATACATGATGAAAAAAAATCTTTGACAATTCTTCAACTAGAAAATAAAAGAGAATAATTTTGATAAACATAACTGAAAATGTGTTAATAGCCAAATTAAACACAGTAGTTTAGCTAGCAGAATATATAGAAGTAGTTAAACATTAATTAACCTTTCGGAGACCGTTAATTAGCATAGATGAACAATTAATAAGCGTACCACTGTCGTACGATTAACATTCCTCGAATTTTTCAGTCTAGGCGTGGAAATGATTGTTACTTGAAAATCGTTGTCATTTCATCATATGATTTATTTTTGTCACTGTGATTTCATCTGTGATTTTTCATAATTATGCATACCTAATGAATTTATGATCAATGTTGATTAGCGGTGCTTTATGAAATGGAACAGAGATGTGATTTAGGAGCAAATTAGCGAAGTTGCGACCTGCTACTAAGACCAAGTTTTCCAAGATATGTTTGATTACGGAAGATGTTGCTCGTTTGATTGGGAAAAGAAGGCAGTATTTGGAAAAACAGCATGTAACTACGAAAATGTACCTGTTATGTTTATGTGTGATAGGAAGTGGACCAATCAGATCGATCGATATACATTGAAACGGACGAGAACAGTTTTTGGGTTTCCCCATCAGACCAATAGTGTTTTGATTTTGATGTTTAAAAGCAAGACATTTCTCACATTTCGAAATAAATGTAGCTACGTCTTTGTACATTCCTGGCCAAAAGTATTTTTCTTTTAAGCGATGGTATGTTTTGAATGTACCAAAATGTGCTGCTGTTGGTAGGGAATGATTTTCATGTATAATTGATTCACGACATTCCAATGGAATTACTTCTTTCCAAATGTATTCGGAATGAGTAGGAGTAGTTGCACGGGTGTACTTGAAAAGTTTATTATGTTGTATCATAAAATCAGGGGTAGATTTGGGATTAGTACTACACCTAGAGTATACGGAAGTATACCAAGAGTCAGAAGTGACTGCTGGGTTATAATTAATAATATCAATTGGTTTAGATCGAGATAAGGTGTCTGGAACAAGATGTTCCTTACCGTGTTTATGTTTAATATCAAAATTAAACATAGATAGACGTATGTTCCAACGTGCAAGTCTACCGGTAGGGTTGTCTAAATGTAAGAACCATTGAAGTGCAGAATGATCTGTATAGATAGTAAATTTTTGACCATTGTCTAAGTAACAACGCCAATGTTCGAGCGCGGTGATAACGCTTAGGAGTTCACGTTCAGTGATCGAATAATTTCTTTGTGGACCTGTAAGGGATTTACTCATGTAAGCAATAGGTTTTTCAACTCCGTCAAATTCTTGGGTAAGCATGGCTCCAAGGCCGAATGCGGACGCATCGCAATGAACTGCGAAGGGTTTGGTAAAGTCTGGACAAGCTAAAATGGGGGTAGAAACTAATGCTTCTTTGATTTTATGAAAAGCTTCATCGGCTTCTTGACTCCATTTGAAAGGTGGAGCTTTTTTGCTGGTTGAAGTAAGTTTTGTGAGAGGAGCTGCTAATGTGCTAAGATTTGGTATAAAACGTCTGTACCAACTAGCCGTGCCTAGAAATTTCTTGACGTCTCGTGAGGACTTGGGAGGAGGAATGTCTAATATGGCTTTGACTTTATCAGGGTCTGTGTGAAGACCTTTTTCATCGATAACATAGCCCAAATACTTAAGATCTTTTCTAAAGAATGCACATTTTTGAAAGTTCACAGTTATGTTTGCTTGTGAATGTTTTGAGTGTAGTTTGTTAAGTAAGCGTACGTGTTCTTCGTAAGTATTAGTTGCGATTATGACGTCATCTAAATACGAAAACATTGAGTTGTCACACTCGTCAGAAAGCAGATTATCAATAAATCTTTGTTGGGTAGCAGGCGCATTTGTAAGACCGAAAGGCATAACCTTAAATTGATAAGTTCCGCGGCCTGGAACGTGAAAAGCTGTCTTAGGTCTGTCTTCTAATCTCAATGGGACCTCCCAAAACGCTTTGGCAATATCAATTGAGGATAGGTATTTAGCATCTTTAAGTTGATCAATGATATCAGAAATAAATGGGTATATGGTACAAATGGGTACTAAGAAATCTAACGCTACTCTCTAGATCATATAGTTCATCGGTATTACCGCATAGTTTCCGAAGCCACGATTCATTAAGTGTGATTATCACACAGTCATTTGTAGCAGATTAATCTATACATATAATAAAACTGTAGAGATAAAAAAATCTGTAATTGCAAGATATCAACAAAAAAATTACACAGGTTGGCTTAAAATTAGCCGCTGATCACGTTAAGCCACTTTTTAAACACTTTGTCTGTTTGTTTGTTTGTTTATTTGTTTGTTTGTTTGTTTGTTTGTTATGACTGAACTCCTAAAATACTAAATGGATTTTCATGCGGTTTTTACTAATATGCTTAGAAATAACCGGCGCTTAACATAGGATATATTAAAATTGCAATATCGTTAAAAAAAATTGATGACAATTATTAAGATTTCATTACGGAACGAATCGGAGTTTTAAACAACATGGCCGATTGCTGTTTTTTTTTTGGTTACTTATAGTAAGCAAAGAGAAAATAACCGCTTACGCTGAAGAGATGGGACTCCCATAGAGAAAAGAGTTAGTTGTATGAAACGTGCGCTACATGTATAAGTTTAGCACACGTTTCATACAACTAACTCTTCTCTGTCTTTCAATATTTTTAAATGCGTTATTGAATGAATGGGAAGGTTTTAGGTACGTTACTAAGTTAGGTTTTTAGGTAAAGGTTTTAGGTAAGTTTTTTTTTAAGTTGGCTACTGTTTCCGCCATATCGGTAAGTTGTAAGCTGTGGTTGTAAGTTACCACATATTGTCACAGTTTAGAAAAAAAACAATCGACTACACTCTGTGCCACATGTTTATCTGGAGGCAAAGATTAAAGAAAAAGACTCTGTGAATGGATATGACCAAAGAGTAATATTAGTACCGCTACTCTAAGAGAATCAAAACATTTTATAGGTTTCCTATTTATATTTTTACAGGTTGTTTAGCATTTTAGAAGTTAATTAAATAGATACATATACCAACAAATATTAATAGTGTGAAAGTAGATGTTTTTTTTTTATTTTGGCATTAGACAACATTTGTACTTAGCCAATGATACGAAATATTTTATGAAAAATGTTTTAAAAGGGTACTTACTTAGAGTATAGACTAAAAGCATAGAGATATCCATCAAAACGATATTATATTTGTACTGCTCACACGTATCGCTACGTCAGTGGCGAAGGAAAGAAACAAACATAAAGTAACTAGCTACGCTTGCGAAAAGTCAAACAGAAAAAACAGTTGACTCGAGTCGAAAAAATGGTACGGTGAAATTTCGCAAGTGTAGCTAATATCGTATGTTTGTTTTTTCCTTCGCCACTGACGTAGCGATACGTGTGAGCAGTACAAATATACTATCGTTTTGATGATCCCTCTTTGTTTTTAGTCTATACTCTAAGGTTTTTCTATACAAATCTGTCAGACTCATTCACATCAAAGTGTCCACTTCTTATAAAAAAGTGTCCAAAAAAGTGGTACGCTTGACAATGAAGTTCTCTCTATGCTTTTAGTCTATACTCTAAGGGTACTTAGATATAGGTAAGTATAATTATACTTTATTGTAAGATCCTCGAATTAGCAACATGGCCGTGTAACGTTCGATTTTGATTTCTTCTTCTTCTTTCACGTAAGTAAATGAGTTTTAATAGTTAAAATATTTTAGGTCTGTGGGCTTTTCAATTAACAAACTAAGCAGTTATATTCTATTTGGGACAAACCACAGGTTAGAGTAAAAATTATTGGTTACTCGATTGCTCCAAGAAGGTTAATTATATCTTTGGGTGTATATATGCAATCAGAAATTAAACTTCTTTTTTCTTTTTTGGTGGTAATTGCTTGGCTCTACGGACAAGTTGTAAAGTTTATTAGAATTTGGCAAGAAGAAGAAAGGTCTTTGAAAGTGGACGTCTTCAGGATTGTTAGGATGATTATGATGATGATGATGATGATGATAGCCGTATTTGAATTAATTGATCATAGATATCAATTTCAGCTTAATTCTTTCCGTTATTCCTAAAATAAGTAATGGTCTCGACAGATATTTAGAAAGACAAACAGACGGACAACAAAGTGATCTTACCTCAAATTCAAATTCAAATTCAATTTATTTCACAGTTTGTAACATAACAGTACAAAAAAGCGTCTAAGGCGTTACAAATAAAATATTTTTTTAAAAAGTCATCATCATCTTATTATTGACACTGGCTAAATACTCAATTCGTATGGAGTCAAACTTATGAAAGTAAAAAAAATATGTGGTAAATAAATGGTAATAAAAAGCGCGCGGATGTGAAAAACTGACCAATGTGTGTTTGTTTTGTATTTTTCTAAACTGCCTAAATAATAGGTGAGTACTTAAGTAGGTATACCTACTACCTAAACAAAATTTACTGGAACCTCTTATCAAGACTTGAACGGTTTTTATGGTGAAAACACAAGAACAATCTGTTGAAGTGAAAATGACAAGGAAAAGATCGAACGTATCACTGGTATGTAGGTATACCATAGAACTTTTATTCGTTAGATGCCTAGATCTACCGTATATTTAAAAAAAACTAACGGCTAAGTGTAAGGTAGGTCTAAGTAGGTACATACATATGATTTGCAGTTTCTAACCCACTATTTTATCAATGTGTAGGTGATCTGATGACACGTGAAAAGCCATACCTACCTACAACCTAAACAACATTTTTACACGTGTGCTACCTAATCTGCTAATACGTGCTGAGCTTCGAATTTTTTTTGTGGATTTTGTGATTTGGTATAGAGGAAATGCATGAACTAAGCTATTATTAGACTACCTAAACGTAGAAATAACACAATACATGCGTGCGAAGCCGCGGGCAAAAGCTAGTGAAAAATAAAATCATAATATGATTTTTCACCTACTCCTTATGAATTGATCCATGCCTACAAACATAAATTAGCTCTGTGGTCATTTAGGGGTTGAATATTCCACGCTCCAGTCTGATAGCAAGCTAATTGATGGTTATAGCCAAAAATACCATTACGCGAATATAGAAAATGATCATTAAGTTTATTGATAATCAGAGTTATTGGCAAATAACATAATAAAATGCTATTTAAATTGGCTGATGAAAATTGCGTGCTGATTATTTTTTCTATAATACTGACATATTTAAAAAAAATGTAGACCGTTCAAATTCAAATTCAAATTTATTTATTTGCATTCATGTACAGTTTCAGTGTCAGGTCTTAATAACTAAGCTTATAAGATAGGTACATGAACCCTGTAAGGGCGTTTGCAAGTCTTGCAACAAAGTGCGGTTTGTAGATACCAATACTTATATTATAGTATTTGCAACCAGCCAGATTCATACTAACATTTCATTTCAAATCCTTATCGTTCAAAAATTCATTAATACTGTAATATGTTTTACTAACAAGCAAATCTTTCAATTTAGCCTTGAAAATGTTAATTGAATGTATATCTTTTACAATTCGGGGTAATTTATTGTATATAGCTACTCCCATGTTGAAAATACTCTTACTGTACATAGTAGTCTTACAGACTGGGCCCTTGAGTATGTTTTTATGCCTTTTAGAATTTAAAGTTTTATATCCGTCAATATTTCTTTTTACTAATTGGGCGGCTTCGTAGATATATCGAAGGGAGAGTGAGTAGTTTTAGCCGTCGAAAATGTGGTTTGCAAGAATTTCTTTGCTTTAGTTTGCATATAGATCTAATGCATTTTTTTGGGCCTTAAAAGCCATTTCTTTATTTGTGGAGTTTGCCCAAAACAAAACTCCATACCTTAGTGTAGACTCTACATATGCATGGTAGACGGTTAAAAGGGTTTTCTGATCTGTAACATTTCTTAATTTAGACAATGCGTATGAAAATTGGTTCAACTTGGTACAAACATGGTCTATGTGGGGTTTCCATGATAGAAGTGAATCAATGTAGATGCCAAGAAATTTAGTAGATTCAATTTGTTTTATATTTGTGCCATTATAGTTAATATTTAAATCATTAAATTTAGAGTTCTTATTTTGGAATGTCATGATATGCGTTTTACCAAGGTTCATCTTAAGGTTGTTGGTTTGCAGCCAGTCTATTATAGAGGTTAAGGAATTATTAATGTTGTTTTCATATTCCTTACTCTGACCGTTCACCGTAAGATGTCCCTTGATGTATTTATATTATTTCAAAATATGCAATTATTATAAATGTAAAGTAACATGTAAGCATTATCTAAACTTTTATGTACTCACCACAGATTGATATATTATATTTTAACTTGCATAATATTTTTAAATAATAAAAGTGCATCAGGGGACATCTTACGGTGAACGGTCTGTAATTAAATAGTGTAGCATTGCTTGATTTTTTGTTTGCCAAAAAGGCTGAACTAGTTGAATGAACAAAGAGTTCAATCGATTCGATCTATCAATTTCTTTTTTCGATTTCGGTATTAAGGGGATCAACATAGTTATGGATATAGATATTTTCGAAAAATTGGGATTTTCCACGATGAGTTGCGTTGCTAAGTAATATTAAAATATTAAACCACGAGCCGATGGATGCAGGAGAGAAGTAGCCGCTCAAAGTGGTGCTCTGTGCGGGAGGCCTATGTTCAGCAGTGGACGTCTTTAGGCTGTTAACGATGAATATTAAAAAACTCAAAATATATATTTGTTTTGGATAATATTATTCTTTGATATAATCCTATAGATACCTATATAATGCCGATATAATATAAAACCTATATAATATCATCATGTTTCTCAGAGTCATTAAAAAATAATAAATTTTATTACTTACAATGAATATTCATTACAAAAAGTAAATGTCATATTTATCACTATTCAACAACTGCTAATATAAAAGCATGTTTATTTTTAATTTCAATATATTTTGTAATGATTCATTATGTAAAATACCGCCGCCGTGGTGCTGCGTTACTCGTGTGGAGAATAGTACCTCATTTAGAACCATCTCTCCCCGCGAGTGCCGTAAAAATCAGCTGGCTGCGTTTCCACCAGAGATGTGCGAGGCAGCTGGGCGGTGCGAGGATGCGTAGCGAGGCTGTGAAACGGTGTGAGTGCTTCCACCGGGAGATGTGCTAGGCGTCTGAGCGGAGCGAGGTTTTGGTGCGGCGCTGTGAAACGGTGCGCGGATGAGCGGTGCGAGGATGTGTAATTGTGTATTTATGTAGCAGGCTCGTTTCTGACTCGCGCGGGCTGGGGTGTGGCGGAAGCGGAGCGCGCGTGCCTCTACCCGCACACATCGCTCGCACACATCTCTCGCAACAAATCCCTCGCAACACATCTTTCGCAACATATCCCTCGCAACACATCCCTCGCAACATATCCCTCGCAACACATCCGTAGCACACGTTTTTCTCATGTTTTGCATGTACAAAAATCTCGCTCCGATGGGCCGTTTCCACTAGAGCTGCGCTGAGTGAGGCTAGGTAAATTAAGCGTTTCTATTGGTTCTTGACAAACACATCTCTCGCTACACGTCCTCGCACATCTCTGGTGGAAACGCATCCGGGTACCTATATCCAAGGAATAGGCAGCAGCATTCTCCTTGGTACGTTAAAATCTTCTGCAAATCACCAAGGCCCCTGCCAAGTGTGGTGATTACTGCAAACCCCTAGTGATAAACTTCCAAGGTTTCATGGAGGAAGTTAATGTGTAGCAGTGAGCATCTTCTTGCTGATGATGTGAATTATGTAAAACAGAATTAATAATTCTCTTTGTAAATAAGGATAGTTTGTTTGTACAATAATTTTAATATCAGAAAAACCACATTGTGGTATGCTGGCTTTAAAATTGTACTCATAATATAATTATATTGCAAATGATACATGATTTTGTAACTGGTTGGGTTGAAAATGGAATTGAAACACTGAGTGGTGGTTACTTTTTACTTTGTATGTAACAGAAATTGCAGATGTGAACACCAACACTTCCGCCGGGCAGCTAAAGCAGCTGTTAAGCAATGAATTTTTCGCATAATTATTTATCTTATTAAGTTTGTATGTATGTATAGATTAGTAGTCCTTTATATCGTCGTTTCCTTTTGTTCTTTTCCTTTTCTCGAAATTGTGTTCATTCGTCTTCGGTGTTTATTATATTTATATGTTAATAATAGGTACGCTATTACTATGTTAAAATTTATAGTATTGTATGTATAATATTTAGGGTATTTATTAGTTATGATTATTAGTGGAAACTTGTAATTGGCCTTCTGTCATTTGTGTATTTACTTGTGTTTGTTACCTAGCTGTTAGTTTTCCAAAAATTGAAAAATAAATAAAATAAATAAATAAATAAAAAGAGAGCCAAACTGAAAAGGAACTGGGGTCGGTCACCGTGGAATTTAATTCGATATTTTTCTGAAATGCATGTACTCAGTCCATGATTTATAATGTTTATTTAAAGCGAAACACAATAAACCTTTAATGTAAACCGTAAAACTAGGTAGGTGCTATAAAATTAGTCCGAATTCAAATTCTTAACAAAAGGTCTACGACATGTAATAATATGCTACTCCGGGACAGCGGGGAGGGCGATGCAGGTGTTCTAGCTACCTATGAAACATTTGCGCGCAGCCACGTAGTGTGAAAAAGGCATTTCGGCTAACGGCGAATCATTTTTTGAGGCGTTTATTTTATTTTATTATTTAATTCAACGCTGGCATATTGTTTTATAGCATGGACTGAGTACATGCATTTCAGAAAAATATTGAATTCAATTCCATGGTATATAGGTAATTCAACACTCAGCAAGGTGGGCTAAAATCGCCACTCAATTGCCCATACAAGCACGGCAAGATGATTTATTTACTCACATTCCAAGCTTAATGGAATCACATTGCTGAAGTCTACTACAAAGGTGAAAAGGTCATAAGACGCAGTGTGATATATTTTTTTATTTTATTTTATTTATTTATTTAGTTATTTATGGACATTCAACAGTACTGCATAATTTAGAAATGTAATAATAATCAAAGCTTACATGAGTTACATGACAGGTTTTGGTGTACATGTAGCCCTAATTACAGAATGGCCACGTAATTATTAAACAAGACAAGAAAACTACCGTATATACCTGGATGATTCTACCTACTTTACCTGAGCAACATCCGCTCCTAACCTGTACTACCATTATGTTAATGTGTCTCCGGGAAAACTCTACCACCCTCATTTTGTGCACTGCATCCGAAATTCCGTGAACAGGAGCTTTCGCTTTCATAGATATGAGTGTACGGACTTTTTATGAAAATAGAGTAAATACTTGAAGAATGAATCATTATTATGGTAGAAGGCGTTAATAGTTGGCATTGTCATTGGCGTTATCTTTCGTAGCTTAGGTCGTTGACATGGGAGGATGATAGTTACATTGGTATAATCAATTAATTAGAATATTATTAATTTATATAGATATATATTATTTGTTTGACGGGGCGCCGCTCAAGGTGGCGCGCTCTGGGGGAGACCTATGTACAGCAGTGGACGTCTTCAGGCTGTTGATGATGATGATGATGATGATATATATTTAAATAAATGTGAGACGTTGTCCGTTTGTAACTTTGTGTGTATGCGGATTTACACAAATTTACTCTGTGTTAGATTTCAAACCAAAATAGCTGAACTTATTTGGATTAAACTATGCACGCAGATTGCTAAGAGTATTACTATTCCATAACAACACTTTTTAGTACTACTTTTCGCTTCGGAGCCACAGATCCTATAAAAAAAACTTATATAGGATCTGTATTCGGAGCATATAAATAAATGTATAATACGCAAAATGAGCGCAACATTAAAAATGAAAAATACACAAAACATACAATGATGTCAGCGTATCTTTCCGAATTATTAATTTTCCACATTCTAGTATTATCCACATTATTATTTTTCCAAAATCTGCTTTTTTCATATTCTGAATTTTCCACATTACTAAATTTACACATTCTTAATTTTACAAATTCGTAAAATTCCATATTCTGAATTTTCCATATGGAAGTACAATCGTGATAAAAATGTTATCAATATTTTTTTCTCGAACATGCTTGGAAATGTGAGTATTATTTTGACAACCCTCTTTGGGATAAATCGAAATTGCTGTACTGGCGAGCAGCGGCTGGCAAAAGTTGTATGAAAATCCATATCTGTCGTGGTTTAGTGGCCAAATAAATTACATACAAAACTCATATCAGTCATGTAATTTAAAAATTGAAAAAAAATCTTTCGAGCTGCCTTGCAAATAGAATAGATGAGAATTGAGGATAATAGATGAGAATTGATGATAATAGATGAGAATTGATGATAATAGATGAAAACTGATGAGAATTGACGAGAGTTAATGAGAAATGGTGATAAATAACGATAAATGATGAGAAACGAAGAAAATTGATGGGAATTGATGTGAACTGATGAGAATCAATGATAATTGATAAGTATTGATGGCAATTGATGAGAATAGATAAGAATTGGTGAGAATAGATGATAATAGATGAGAATAGATGGAAATAGGTGATAGTTTTAATTTCCACGCATTATTTAAGAAAAGTATTATACAAGCCTTGGCCACAACTAGCCATGGATGGACTTACGTATGTGTGCGCCCACATTTACACGTTCGTCCATCAATGCCTCTGTTGCCGGCCGCTGCACTAATGTACTATTGACTGCGGCTGGTATGGCCTACCTTAAAAGTGCTCGTGGTTTAACCAGGTGACCTGAGCAGGTGGAGCACGGGCAATGCTCATAGTAGGTAGGTATGCCTACTGTAGGTGTAATATACATGCCCTCATGCTCATACTGGGGCATTATATTTTACGAAAGAGGTTTTCCATCTGTAGATATACATACTTTTCTGCATGTTGACTTATGTACTACAGGTTTATTATAATTATGTAAATAGTAGGTGAAAATAGGTAGGTTAAGTACATATAATCATAGACTTCCTGTGCAAATAGGGCGAATTCTGTGCCTATAATAGATTATTACAGGAATATATGTTTATGTTCCATTAATTTTGCTTTGTGTATGAAACTGTACTTGTTAGGAAAATTAAGAATTTGTCCAATTTCTAATTAGGAAAACAAAGAATGCGGAAAATTCAGAATTTGTAAATTTAAGAATTTGGACTAATAAGATTGCGTATTATTAAGAAATCGGAAAATATAGAATGTGAAAAAACCCGAATATGGAATTTATCGCTGACACCCATACAATACGCTGAATGTGCAAACTGCAAAATGAGCACAACAACAAAATGTACAAAACTCAAAATTTTACCCCGGATAATTTAATATGTAGTACCCCGCTGCATTGATGGTCACCATTGCGAAACTGAGCTGTTCCCAGTAGTCTTACCTAGTACCTATAGAGTTACTGTGTAGTACCACTGAATCTTAGGTGGACTCTACTACGGCCAGCGACCAAATCTTTCCCAGTCTTCGGTTATACCATTAGCTACGGTTTGGAGTTTTCTATTCTACATTGTACCGGATTGCTTGCACCTGTAGTGAGAAAGAGAACTATTTTTTCTTCTAACTCGTATTGTATTAGGCTTGTTATAATAATTATATTTTGACAGTGATTTCATTATGCTAGCTTAATATGTACAATAATTTAATTTTTATTATTTATAAATACAATATCTAGTTTTGACTTGTGAAAGTGCTAAAAATAGCCTATTTGCGTTAAAGAATTAGAGTTTGTGTTTGAGCTTGAGTTTGAGCCAATTAGGGAATGAGTCGACCAAAAATGTGCTCTGTGGTGTCGATGTGTTACTGGACGCCTATATATACTTAGATTACTACGGCAAACGAAATCTTATTTTTCCCAGTAATTCCCCATTTGTATAGTGCAGTGCAATCCTTGTGCTTGCCCTGCACTGACAGCCCGTTTAGGGAAACAATAATGAAGTAATGAAGTATTACTATATCTGATGCTTACAACGATCTGATGACCTAATGAGATCTGATGATTTCTGACGATCTTGTGAAAGCCGCGGGGAGCCGATGGATGCAGGAGGTGAGCAGCCGCTCAAGGTGGCGCGCTCTGGGGGAGGCCTATGTTCAGCAGTGGACGTCTTCAGGCTGTTGTTGATGATGACGATGATGATGATGACGCTTACAAATTTAATCAGATATATCACAATAAAATTGAAATGGACAGTTTAAATGAAAAGCAATATCAATGATTTTCCCATTTATTCGTTACTGACTACAAGATTTATAGCTCCTGTACATTTATTTTTGAATTTTCCAATAGAAACCCAAACAAACCCACTGTAAACATCACCACAGATACTATAAAGGAAGTTACAAAGTAAATGTTTTCTCGTAATATGTGATCCTGATCCATTAATTCTTCTGATATCTGAAACAAACATTTTATTTGGTTAAATTTTATCAGAAGTCCCGAATGTAAGTGCTTTTCCATATGTAGGCTTTCATGTGCACCTTTTCTTGGATAAAAAGCCCACAAACTTGAGTGAGATTAACAGAATCAATTTATTATACTTGCCATTTGAATTACTGCAAGTTCTCATGAAATTAAATTTAGTATGAAAAATGGTGAACTGACGGCTCTGAAAAAATATCAGCATGGTTTCCAAAGAGTTTCTGATTTGCTACGTAAGAATGGGGTCATTACCAATGCTACAGCGAAACATTAATTACATTGTGTGGTTTGTTTTTTACCAAAACATATTATTTCTACGTATCACAATCATCAGTCAGAAGACGTCCACCACTGAACAAACCGTAGAGCCATAGAACACCGATGGCTTCAGCCATAGGCATAGGCATTATATCTATAGGCATAGGGCGACTTCTGTGCTTAAATAGGTAGGTACACGGTAGGTACCTATTAATTTCTTCATGCAGGCACTAGTGGCGTTCTATTGAAGAGCTATTTTTGGCTAGCAAAGTTATGACGATAAAAGACTAATACCTGTTCAACAAGAGAGTCCGCAGCAAGGCCCTGGAAGTGGGCAGTTGGGACCGCAGCCACCGATGCTCCCGTTGCAGTTTCTGTACGAGTACATGCAGTAGCCGCCACTGTGCGGCCCACCGACAAACCCGCCGTAGTATACCGGCATCGTTTGGTCCGTAAAATATTTTAAATTATATTTAGACAAAAAAATATGTAATCTCCAATTTAGGCAATAAAATCTTCGTAAACATAAATGACAGTACCGAATGGTGCTGTTTTAAAAAGAAATTAAAAGCAAGTTGTTCTACATTTAAATGTTTTAAAAGTAGGTAGGGCACAAACACAGTCACAAAGAGTATTTAACGATACGTGATAAGTCAAAGAACTTGTTATACATGTTTTATTTAAATACTTTTTAGGCAAAGCATTTGACCACTATCTTACCTGATGGAAAGTGATGACGCAGTCTATGATGGTGCATGCTTGCCTGGAAGATAACTGTTTATCCTCGACTTGAAGACTCCCAGACATAGTTAGCTGGAAACAAGGACGCCGGTAAGGTGTTCCACTCATTGGCTGGACCCACAAAAAAATAGGTTGAGAGTCGCTGCAGTCTGCTCAAAGGTCAATGAATGAGTTTCTCAGGGGATTTGAGACATACCATAGACTTACACATTATAGTACCAAATGAAGTATATAAGTACCAAATGTTTTGCTATTTTTCCTATACTAAAATATTTCATTATTGGTGTAACATTAAGAATATAAGAATCACATGTAAAAACTCAGTTCTATTCATTAGAAATATTATAAAGGTACCGACCTACTAACCTACCTACCTATTAATATCCTCGATGGAGTAGGTACCTATAGATATTAACATAATTGAAATAAAAATTGGTTTGGCATTTTATAATTTATCTTTTAATTTAACAAGTATAAATAAATGTTCCAAACCGATTTATAGGTAAATGACGGACTTAAGAGGTACCAACAAACATAAAAAACACAACCAAATTGAAAACCTGCCCTTTTTTGAAGTCGGTTAAAAGTTACAGTTTATTGTGATCTTCTTTCACCAAGTCAGCTCCTCGTTCGCCTATCATGCTAGTGGGGCCATTAGTGTTGCCACTGGTGAGCGTGGGCATCACACTGGCATCAATTACACGAAGGTTTGGCACTCCGTGCACTCTTAGATGGCTATCCACTACAGATTCATCTGGATTAGGACCCATTTTACATGTACCTACTGGATGGTACACAGTTAACACCCTATTTATACAAATACACTTCCAATAATCATCGCTGTCTAGTTCGAAATCATCACAAGTTGGCCATTTTATTCTTCCTAAAAATCCACCTATAGACTTGAAATATTTCGTATTGATGATTTTTGTGATCATCTTTATACCAATCACAGCAGAATCAAGGTCTTTAGGGTTCAAAAAGTAATTAGGATATATAAGTGGATGATCTTTTGGATTATTTGTATTTAGACTAATGTTTCCTCTAGACTCTGGATGTAACAGATTTAACATAAACTGGAAAAGAGTATACTTTTTGTTTAACTCGGCGACTGAACTAGGTATGGGTTCTTTATATCTGAATCGTTCTGATAAAATACTGTGAATGTTTGATGTATTCTTCCACGTAATTTTTAAATGGTTTTGATACTCTGGGTATGATAAATTACGTGAGGACGAATAAAATGCCAATACGTCAGCAAAACTGTTTTGTGCTAAATATCCAGTTCGGTTGTAGAGATATTGAATAGCTCCAAAACTTTGAGTTGCGGTATCTGGTCCTTTAGGACCATTTCCGTATATTGTGATTGGTATCGCACAATGATCTTGCAGATTTTTTCCCACCATTTGAGAATTTACTTTGCAAAATATCTTTTTTGAATTTAAATGTTCTTTTGGACCTACACCAGAGAGCATAAGTAACTGAGGAGAGTTGATAGATCCCGCACTTAGTATTACTTCTAACCGTCCATAAAATCTTAGCTTCTTTCCTTTGCGTTCAACTTCAACACCAATTGCTCTTTTATATTCATTAATCAAAACTCTTGCAACACGGGTTTTCTTCAAAATTTTCAAATTAGGTCTGTTTTTAATGGGATTAAGATAAGCTGTATTTGCACTTTGTCTAACGCCATTAGCTGCTGTAGCAGCTGTGATACCTGACCTGAACAGTGACTCTCCAGCAATGTTTAAATCGTCGACTCTGTGAATACCAAGTTCATCCCAGGAATCTATTATATTTTCTGTCTCTTCTCTATAAGTGGAATTGAACGTATTTATAAACAAGTCACCATCATGCCCATACTCATTATTAATAGCATAATTTTTTAGAAGTTTCTGGTTCTGATAGTTTTCTACTTTCTTAAAGTATTGATCTACAACGTCGGGGTGCCAGTCTTTATTACCAGCATTATACCACTGCTCATAATCATGCCTTCTTCCTTTGATGTATATCATTCCATTTAAGTTGCTGCTCCCTCCAACCATTTTACCTCTTGGCCAAATAATTGATCCATTTTTATTTGCTTGGTTTATTCTCCCATCGTTAGTTGTAAGGTATGCCCAATCATATGTGGTCCCAAACATACCTTTATCTAGACCAGGGATCTGTAAATATCGTGATTTGAAAATGTAAGTAGTAGTTATTTGTTTATACAGCACTCAACCGCGCTAAAAACTTTTTATCGTTGTTTTATATAAAAGTCGAGGTATCAATAAAAATATCGTTCTTTTTATTGGAAAATATCATTGTAGCGTGACTAGGTATTGTGGAAACAAATAAGTAACTGTAAATATTTTTACTGCGAACTCTGAAAGATTAAAAACGAGGAAACAATATTTATAGTTTTTATTATTATTAGATTATGATCTATTGACAGATTGTGAAAACCCATTTTAATTTCAATGTTATCTGATTATAGTCTAACAAAATGACTTACACGTACTTACACATTATGAACTACTTTTATTTATTCACAATATTTGCAAAGATTATATATTGATGAAGATATGGTATATTGCAGATGGTTTATATACTGAACTAGCTTACGATTTTTCAGTGATAATTATTAAATGGCATAATTACATTGGCCTCTACAGGTGCGTCATCTCCTGCCTCAATTAATAAAATGTTCCATTCCTTTATTTCACTCAACCTGTTTGCAACTATACTACCTGCAGTACCAGCGCCTACTATAATGATGTCAAATTCTTCATTATCTGAAAACATAACTCCAATTTATATTCAAACAGTAATCTATTTATTTCTTTTACCTTAGCAACGATACGGTAAAAATAATAACATCCCTTTTAAAACGGGGTCAATGCTACTTCAATCGAATTAAATTCAAACATGTAGGTACGGTATCTCAGGACATGGTCAGACTAGTGGACCAATGCAGGTTCTTGAATTGGTGCATAGTAATTCTCAATACAAATAAAAAAAAATGTGGGCCTTAGAGTATAAATAAGCCTGCTTAAGTTTGCTAAGGTGTGGATATTAACGCTATCTAGCCCCGAACTAAGCATAGCTTGCACTATGGGACCAGATAACCCATAGAATATAAAAACCAATTCCCGATATTATTCTGCTATCATCCTTAGCGGAATTCCCAATTTTCATC
The DNA here is from genome assembly GCA_910589525.2 of Ennomos quercinarius. Classification (NCBI taxonomy): domain Eukaryota; kingdom Metazoa; phylum Arthropoda; class Insecta; order Lepidoptera; family Geometridae; genus Ennomos; species Ennomos quercinarius. The sequence continues at coordinate 12,370,626 of OU342499.1, read as the reverse complement.
CATCATCAGATCCTTGCTAAATTAATGTACAGGCTCTGGAAGAGTACTCTATAGATTAAAAAAAGAATTATGCTTTTGTGAAGTCCCGTTATATATAAGTAAAGGTAATCTTAAAGTGAAACTTTGGTGTCTGTCTATTTGTCTGTCTGTAATACCATTTTGCAGATGCGCATTCATTAATGCAGAACGTTATTTAACACAGTTCTAGAGCGTTCTAGCTTGCATTACAAATTGAGTTTGTTATTAATACATAAAGGACAATTTTAAAGCTTTTACACAGGTTTTCTTGGTCTTGCTTTTTATATTTTTATTACTTCTTCCCTTTTTCCTTCACTTTATTATTTTACGCCATGACTTACCGTTTGCGATGGCATCAGGAAGCGGATCAAATGGAACTAAACATTGTGCTGCAGCAACGAATTGCAAAGCCGTAGAAAAGATTTGAGGAGCTGTTCCTGTGGATGATAATGACGATAAACAGCTGCCATTGGCATAGCTGAAACAAATCACCTTGATTAGAAATATATTCTAATTTATAAGTAATTCATAGTCAAAGTAATTTAGTTCAGGCAGTGCAAATAAACTTTTTTTATCAACTTTAATAAACTGCCGATACAAAAAAATAACTCTGACAAAAGAAATCGTGCCTCCTAAAAAAAAAATCAAATCGCCTTCCGTTTTGAAGCTTTGAAGCCACATACGTACATGTTATTCTTATAAATGCTCTTTTTGCGTCTAGAGTCAAATAAATCCGGAATGAGGACTTCCATACGAGAATTAAAGTTTTGATATAAAAATACTTTATAGCTCTCAAAATTAACAAGTTGAAATACACTAGACAGACCATCCATATCGCTTGGAGAGCTGAAAACCGATGGGAGAATAGCGTGATAAATACACAGAAAAGATGGGGGCATGTCTTCAAACAGCTTAGTCAAAAACTGGTCCCATGCAGTGGTCTTCTAATAACTCAAAGCGCGCATTGCTACTGCAAACTTTATACACAAACCAATGTCTACCTTCCCCATAGTATTTACATCTATAGGCACATCACTGAAATATAACTCTGGAAGTTCGATTAAACCAGCAAAGAAATAAAATTTAATAAAGTATAAAATACGTTACAACACTTACCAATACATAGTTGTAAAATAAACTGACTGAAGACAAGAGTATACAATACATTTATTATGTACATAGCTTACCTGACATTGTTGTTTTAATTTATGCTTGAGGTAAGCCGTTGACATATCTGTTTCGGTTTTGAAATTAGATAGGCTCCAGTAATTCGGAATTTGCGTCCATGCTCATATAATAATATACTATAAAATCTGCCGTTTTCTGTTTGTTTGGTTATCACGTGGCAGAACTAATTTGTTGTTTTTTTGTACAGATTATTACACTCATCATCATCATCATCAACAGCCTGAAGACGTCTATTGCTGAACATAGGCCTCCCCCAGAGCGCTCCACCTTGAGCGGCTGCTCGCCTCCTGCATCCATCGGCTCCCCGCGGCTTTCACCAGATCGTCTGTCCACCGAGTGGGGGGCCGGCCTACGCTGCGTCTTCCGGTTCGTGGTCGCCACTCGAGAACCTTTCCTAATCAATACAGAGCCTAAACTAAATCCAATTATTCCCATTAGAAACCTAAGCTTGTAGGTTATTTATTGGGCAGATAACATCCTTAAAAAAAAGGGTTTTTTTTTTTAAAACAAGCTATTGATGTTTTCCTTGCGTATTTTGCTGGCAAGCTGCAGTGCGCAAGTACTGCTACTTACATTGCAGCTTGAAGGGTACTGCAACTAGTGAAGTTACTGCTCATAGTAATTAATAATAGTGAAAGTTAAATGCAAAAGTTTATAAAAGTGAGCTTTGTATATCTGTTTCTTTGGCTTTCATGCCATAACGGCTAAGCCGAGGGGTGATGCAGCATAGATTGCTAATACTACCGAGATACACATAGCATGCTTTTTATCTCAGAAAATCAAGATTTTTGCAGGAATACTAGTAAGTTGCGGGTGAAACCGCCGGGCATATCTAATGCATAAATGTAAATAGCATTATCAGCATTTTTTTTACAAATCGACACTACCGTAACACAGCTGCCTGAATTGTTAAGTAAGTTAGACTGTTTATGACTGATGTCTTTATTTGTTTTACTCCTCTGGACAGAGAACATTCTTTTTAGGAGCGGATAGGGTTGCCAACATTTTTTCGGGGAAATATGTATTTTTTAAAATAAACCTATAAAAGTATAGAACACTAAAATCACATAGTATTTTATGGAAAAATAAACAAAAAAAAATTTGTTACATACTTACCTATTTATTTTTTATAAAAACTATATTTCTTGGCTCTTTTTGCACTAGGTGCATTGTACGTTATAGCTATTTTGGGGATCTTTATTAATTTAATCATAAAATACTTCTTCTCACTTAGGTTTATTTTTTGGAGTCAACCCTAAGCAGAGACCCAACATGCATGAATACGGATGTAAAATGCAAACACTGGAACTCGCTCTGAGAGGTTTATCTCATACCTATTCGCACTTGCATAGGTATATCTGTGACAAAAATGTCCGCCAGGCAATGTTCGATCAACCGATTTTATTTTTAGATTCTTGTTAGTTTATCTTAGAGCGTTTCATGTTTAATATTGATCAATTGTAGCATTTGGACTGTCTATAGGTCATCGCGGCTAGTACACAGAACAAATGTTTTTTCTGTACTTGATAGTGTAGCTAGTAGTAGGTATTTAGTGGTAGTTTGTATTATAATAAAATTGTCGTAGCTAGTTAAAAGAATAAAGGCACTTTGCCCGTTATAAAAATAATCAAATATTTTATCCTAGGTTTTTAGGGTTTCGTACTACAAGGAACCTGTCTGTCAGCCTGTCTGCCTGCCTGTAAAGGACATGCTTAGGTATTTATAGGTAACAATTTGTTAGACTGGCCTGTTAGCTCAGTTGGTTGGCCTATAGGTTGTGGGTTCGATCCCCACTCAGGACAAACATTTGTGTGATGAACATAGGTGTTATGTATTTACAAACAAAAAACATCTAAGTATTGTATCAGTTATCTGATCCCCATAATACAAGCTATGCTTAGTTTGGGGCTAGATGGCGCTGTGTGAAATGCCCAAACATATCTATTTATTATTTATTTAGTGTAGGTAATTACAATAATTATAAGAGTAGTAGTAAGTAGGCCAAAGAGTTTCTGCTTTAGTTAACTAAAGTGACTTTCTCTATACAAACTGCGTTGACCGCAGTCCGCGTCACTTTACCTTCGTATTAAAAAACGGCTGTTGGAAAAAAATCTGCGAAATAGAGCCATAAATATTTCACGCTTTTGCGGTTAAAAGGGTGTTTCAGGCAGAATTGCTCTGCAGGTAGCTACTTAAACAAACGCCTGTTTAAAAATGTTGACATTGCTAATAAAAAAGGTTCAGTACACCCTGTGAAAGGGGCCGGTCGTTGAAATTATTTGGTTCATTTAATCCTCGTTTGTTTAATCCGTTCGTTTATGAACTTAGGCGGTTTTTAAATGTCGTTTTTAAGTTAACTGCCGGTGTTTGTGTAGAATAATGAGATATTTAAGTAAATGGTATTGTTTTTAAGTTAAAAATACAATAGAATTTAGTAACGTAACTTATAAAAGACGCCTAAAGAAGTGCATGTTCAAATTTGAAGGAACGCTCCCAAAATGTTTTCACAGAATATACCCTACGCTACGGCACGCTATGCCCACGACACACACTGCGTACTCTATTTACGTACTGTTATACAGCAACACAGATAAGAAACTGAGGCCCCAGTTCTTTGTTTTGTCACAGTTGTCTCGCATTACATTATGAAGCTTTAGGTATAAGGATTAAAGTGGTATGAGTATCAAATCTGAGTTGCACGCATATTATGTTATCTTGAAAAATATTATTGATGAAGACCACGGGTTTGGCTATATCCATAAGTTGTGAGAACCTCCCATGAAAATACATCTTCCGTAAAAAAAAATCAATTCAAATCCTTAAACGTTTTGTTAGTGTAAATCCCTAACACCTTTTCTCCTTTGATCAATATTAACCATTGGTCAAGGTTCTCAAAACCAAGTTCAACTAAATCATTTTCGGTAAGCCAACCTAGCAAGTGCTTGGTAAATATATGACAAACCTTACATGCCATTTTCAGATGAAAAACTAATGGAGTTCGAAAAGTCAGATAGAGGATACGGCTTTGACTTTCGATAGTAGATTTACACCTGTTTCAGGATAATATACTTATTTAAACATAGCCTGATAGCAATCCAACTAAACTTGACATATTATACTGATTCACGCCTCAATCTTTCTAGCCAGTCTCTCCCGTTCATATCTAATGCTGCCCACGATTATAGGGATACGTAAATACAGATATTTATCACGCAAATGACAGGGCTATTGTTGTTTATTATACGAGAAAAAAGTGACAATAAATCACGACGTATCTCTGAAGCGAGCGCCTATCTAAATATTGGCTGAGATACGGTCGAGGAGAAACGCGTGCTGATAGTGGTTGGAAAACTGCTGATACCAAGAAGCATTGGTATTTCTTGACCCAGTACCAGATTTTTAAATTCATTTAATAAAAATTAAAACATAAGTTTGCCTTCTTTTCAAGATTTATTGATAGCTACTGCCAGTAATAAACTTGTCGTTAAACATTTATTTGGGTCACTCCGATTACAGTTTCCGATTTAATTTTGGAAATGAGAAATACGAGATTCTGTAACTTTCATCAGAATCGCTTTCCTTTTTTCTTTATTCAGAATTTGTTTAGGGGCTTTCCCCAAAATTGTATGGCAGCCCCATATCACTTAAAAGCGCGTGCTATATACATTTTGTACTTGATAAATTCATCAGTATTAAAGATTTTACTTTGGCTGAACGATTTGACCGTATATTCCAAACAAAAAAGCAAAAAGTTCAAAGACAGCTGTGGAATATCTACGGGGACGTTTACAAACTACTGGCATTTTTCACGAGCATCTGATTAAAGTTTACGAAGAGGCTATTGGAGCTGTTGAAAAGACGAAACAAAATATAGAATCATTCTGGAGGCCTTGTTGTAAGCTTAACAACAAATTAGCTTTAAATTATTCTTTCTTTAGAAACAATGAAATGTTTGCGTTAATTTTCAAGTTTTGTACTTTTATTTTTATTGTCACGACCATTTCAAATTAATTAAGTTACTTCTTATTGATATTTTTAATTTATTATAGGTGAACCGATGACGTGATCAGAACCACGGGGAGCCGTTGAATGCAGAGGCAGCAGAATGCCGGTCCAAATAGCACTCTATGCAGGAGGCATATGATTCAAGATAAATGAAGCTCAAGAAGTCAGTTTTCTGATTAAAAAATGAGTCAAATACTATAATACAATTTGTACTGTAGCTACTTACTTTAAAGTCATCAATTGAATCGAGCTAAAAGGAAAAGACCCCTGATCAACGGTTAAAGCTTTCATGCATCCCATACCTTTCATTAAGGATATTTTAATCCCATAGGCACGTTCTTACCAAACTTAAATCCTCAACAAAACCCTTTGATGATTTCACTCGTGTAATTCCATTTGTCTATGCGCTCATTCGCTCGAAAATATATGCTATTCTATCCCAAATCACTTTATAAAGGACACAAGGGATATTTTATAAACAAAATCTGCTTCCTCTTGTGACCATTTTCAGAATCTATTCACGTTTGACCATTTTATATTTTGGTCATATCAAAATAGATCAAAGGATTATGATATATATCTGAAAAGTTATTCCACGTTAAATGTAACTTTTACATCATTGAAAAGCAAGTAGATTAGGTAGATATTTACGTGACCTCCATTTATGTGAGTTTATATTGGTACATAGATGTTATAAGAAAATATTGAGCTGCATTTTTCATTCCTATGTAGGCAAGTAGCCACTTGCCAATATAGGTCACGTAAATATCAACCTAATTTACTTGTTCAGGGCTGGCTAGCCCTGGTACCTGAACATTGATAAGTAGCTCTGGTGCCTGAACATTTATAAGCCACTCAAATGCTTTCGTTTGGTAGCACCCAGTTGTTACTTTTTTATACTGATGACCACTACCTGGCTTAATATATTACTTTACCTATCATCGCATCAGTTAAGAACGGCTACTAGTCAAGCTACGTTTTATTTGCTGCAGCATTGAGCTTAATATAATCGCACTAAATAGTTGAATTTTGTACTAAGTTTAAATCTATTTTTATCTATTTCGGGGTCAGCAAATACATGTCTGGACTTTTAAATAACGTCCATTTTACGTGTGAGGAATAGGGACAAATGAAGACTTGAATTGAGGTCAAGGGTTCTTCGAGTAAAGTAACGTCCACGTCTTGTAGAAATTAGACATGACCATGTATTCATTAGTAAGCTCAAAGTCGCGCAACGAGCTATAGAAAAAGCTATGCTCGGTGTTTCTCTGCGAGATAAGATCCGAAGTGAGGAGATCAGCAGGAGAACTATAGTGACTGATATAGCTCTTAGCAATTGCATTAAACAAAATACAACACCGACAGTATCCGTAAAATACATTTTTTATGCTTGAAAGGGCTCACGTTTGACAACATCTCACCTGATGGACAGTGATGATGCAGTCTATGTTGTTGCATAAGTTTGCCCATGCGATGCCTATTCGCTCTTGATTTGAAGAGACCCAGACTGTAATTTGTAGGAAACAAGGAAGCAGGAAGTGCATTCCACTCCTCAGCCGTGCGAATAATGAATGAACCAGCGAAACGCTTTGTACGTGGTCAAGGGACGTTCACGACAAAGGGATGCAATGACTCGCCACGTCTTGTAGTCCGATGGTTAAAAGGGGGTGATGGGGTTACTTCATGGAGATCCTGCGCACATTCCCAAAATACATCCGATAGAAAATGGACAAGCTAGCAATTCTACGCCTGTGCTCGAGGCTTTGCATCCTCTTCTCAACAAGCGTCTTGTCTGCAATGAGGTTCACGGTACGACGCACGATTGTGTCCGAAGCTGCCAATTGGTACTTTTTAGACCCGTCTCACAAATGACTGCTTCACATACACGTGTTTACAGCCATTTTATGTAGGTACCATCGTTGCTTTCATATTGACTCTCCATTCCTCACAGAGGTCCGACCCTGTGAACTATATTTATAGTATCCTTTTCATGCTTTAGATTTCAGTGCCAATATAAAAGTTCAGTTTTGCCATTCGACCGCACAATCACGAAGGGTTGTCACATAACACATTTGTCCATAAAGTCGGGAGGTCACGAGATATAAAGTGATAGAAGCTTGGATAAAAAGGGACTAACGCAAAATAAAATATACGCAGAAGGAGAGTTCAGAACTATAGAGCTGCAAAATTGAGATACTAAGTACAAGTGCTTGTATTGTGTGCGTGTGTGTGTGTAAGATTAAGATTATCAGTAAACATACCACATAATATTATTTGCTCCCACCATCCTAATTGCGCATGTTTGCGTATAGAGGTTAACCCTGTGGAGTTGTGGACGGCACACAGACCTAGAATAACATCCTAGATATATGGGACGGCAACACTTCGGCTCGGTGTATATGCGGCTTGGTCAATGCTCAATTGCTCAGCCAACACACACACTAGGTACACATGATGGTAGGTCACATGTACTAGGTGTAGGTGTGTGTGGTGTGTGTGTGTGTGTGTGTGTGTGTGTGTGTGTGTGTGTGTGTGTGTGTGTGTGTGTGTGTGTGTGTGTGTCTGTGTGTGTGTGTAGGTAGGTCGGTAGTTTCGTTACCGTTAGTTTAAAGATCATCTTCTGCGTATATTTATTTCGTGGTGTAGGACAAACCGGTATTCATGTAGACTCCCGGCTCTCGCAGGCTTTTGTCGGACGCGAAACAAAAATATGTTTGGTAACGGTTCTACGATATTTGAATATTTTTGTCAAGGTCTTCTCTTTGTTTTGGGCTTGATTCGTTTTATTTATCCCTAATGTAGTGGAGAGAAAATAAAGGTTCAAGCTTTTTCCTTCCTTTATTTCTTTAACTGCCGTTGCTCTCTATTGTTTGGGGTCATTTAGCAGTTAACGTGATAAGTAAGTATAAATTTAAGAAATATAAATTACTTGAAATATCACTTAAGTTACGAAATAAATAATTCTAGTGCCACTTAGACGTGTATACAAATTTTACGTGGATATATTTTTCATAACACTTTTCACAAAATAATGTAATTAGGTACTCGTGCTCTGCGCCTTTGTTATAATTTTACGTTCTCGCGAAGTCCATTGTCTTCGAGTGAGAAATTAAATTATTTAAATGAGATGTATTCTTCACTTAGCCCATTGTAATTTATATACTGAAGTGGTTTATTACCGAGGTAGAGATTACTGTTTTATCTCACAAATTATACCCATTTTACCTTTAATGTAGGCGTGGGCAATTCCCTGGCTATGACACATTTACAGACGATATAAATATTTTTTCATACTGGAAGGGCCACGTGATTTTATTTAATTAGTTACTTCCTAGAATCTGGACCATTTTATAATATCTACATTTAGTGATAGCAAAACATTGGGATAGTGACTATATGTTCGGAATAAACCCATTATCGGCTGCTGGTGCACGGTGGTTTTAACCCACGTCGCTCCACCTAGTGGGCGCCAGCCTACGCTGCGTTTTCTGGTTATAGTAGTCGCCACAGATGCAGGAGGCAAGCAGCCGCTAAAATATTTTACGGATCTCCGTCTCCATCCGGATATTGTGTTGTGAATATTTCAGCAAACATGTGCTAAATATTAGCACGATGTCAATATGTATAATTTTTTGTTTCTATGTATACAGTATTTTAGTTACTAAATAAAATCAATATTCACCAATTATTTTATATTGAAGTTTTGGGGAGTCTAAAATGGTGGAGGTTAGCAACATTCTGTCGCGCGGCTGTGGCGATGTGTCTGCGCGTAGTACTTCATACAAGGAAGAAGCCACGAAGAAGCCTTCCAAATGTCAAGTCTCTAGGCCCAGGCCCAGCTTAGCGGTTATAAAACTTAGTGTTACATACTCTTTGGGTTATATTTGGGTTTTGGACCCAGCAAATTAGACTGTCAGTCAGTCAGTCAATCAGTCAGTCAGTCAGTCAGGACAAATATTTTATAATATGTTATAGAAAGTTAAATTAAACTCAAAAGCATACCATCCATCAAAAAAGAAGCATCCATTCACCGATGCAAATGTTTTTACATCGGTGAATGGACGACATAAAACTGCATTGAATTCTTGCTGCATGCTACACATTTTTGAAATAAAGGCTTGTTTACACTGTACAAATTTACTGAAGAAAATTATTTACCGCACAATATACATTTGCGCGGTAGCACAAGTAGGTGCTAACCGGTGGACCGACGATTTGGTGAAAACCGTGGGAGCCGATGGATGGAGGAGGTGAGCAGCTGCTCAAAGTGGCACTCTGTGGGGGAGGCATATATATTAAGCAGTGGATGTCTTCAGGCTGTTGACGATGATGATGATGATGACAAAGTAGATACCTTGTCCCGGCTACAGTAATCCGTATCCATACTGATTAAAATCAAATAAACAATAGTTAAGTTATTATTTAGAAGTTATAATTTTAACAATGTAAGGAAGCATAGTAGATAAAAATTATCACATGAGATTTTGTTTTTAAATTACTGTATAAAGTTGATACCAATTAAATAATTTTCCTTAAGTTACTTTATTCCACAGAGCATTAAAATAATGACGCTTCGGGGGCGAAGCGTATTTTTTTTCTTGTTATGTGCTTTGCTCTCACTTATTGTGAGACCATTTATTTCATGGGGGGAAATGTCCTCGAATTTCCCTGCCATCACCCCCGTGGTGGCAGGGAAATTTGAGGGTATATGGGACTCAAACCCACTAAAACCCCGCCATGATCCGTCCGCCGCCGGGATTAGGCCAGATAGGGTCGCGCTAGCATTCTTGATCTCGTCCCGCCGGCAGGCCTTTTCGCCAGTGGGTGGGTAACCTTACACCTTTGGTTACCCACCAGACGTGTGGGGCCGCATGAGCACGGCGGAGAGTCCCTCGACTCTCCGCTCCCAACCCCACAACGGAGGATGAAGAAGGCGTGCGAAACGTCTCCCCTGGTCCATCTGCGCCGGAGAGGGTCAGAGTTGGCATCATTCTCCCTGACCCGCTCCACAGCTTCCTTCTGCGACCACTTCGCAGAAGGAGACCGTTGCCTGCCACGCTCTTTCACTGTCGAGCATGGCGTTTACTACGCTCAGCAACGAGAGATCCTGGCCAACGACCGCTGAAAGTGTGCGCCGCTCAGAATCCCAAGCAGCGCACGTCTCCAGCGTGTGGAGCGCCGTATCCCCTGGCACGCCACATTTGTGGCAGGCTGGGGCCTGCACCATACGGAAGGTCAGCGACCCAGATGGCCGCCGCACCCAGTCCCGGAGGACCGGGCGGGTGGCCTTCACCGTCCTCTGCCCAGGCACCAGTGGAGCCAGGTTATCCGTCCACCGCTGCAATAGGGCTGCTCGCACCTGCCTTCGCGAGCGCCTGACCTCCTCCCACGCTAGGGGATTGTGAGAGACTATCTATAACTTTACTCAACAAAGTTGTCATCTGAATGAAATTCCCCATTTCCCCAAGCAAGCATAAATCGTATAGCAAAATAAGTATCCCACATATTTTATTTTAGTGCAAGCGACAGTGTGCATTAAACTCTACCGCGGCTAAATACGTCTTGTTCAAATTAGGTTCGTTGTACATTTTGCCAGCTTACATCAGGAGATACTACCAATTTATATTACTTCTCGAGATTTGAATTTAATTTAATTTGTATAATATAGCAACTTTCCTTGTTTTTTTTTTAAATTCTATTACAAATGTGTTAATAATTCTAGAGCACTCAATATATTTTTTTGTTCTGCACAAGGATTGAACTTAAAAAAATCTTTTATTAATTCTTTTAGTTGGACATTAGGACAGTCGCAGTTGAATAAAATGTTTCTTTTTTCAAATATAAAACTCATTGTACTTAAAACAATTACTTAATACGATATCATTAAAAACGATTAAAACATTTTTCTGTTATAATTAAAACCGTGGCTCCTTACCTAATGGTATGCGAGGGGAACAGCTGCTTCAAATGCGAGAAACTGCGAAACTAAAATAGTCTTTCTTAGACATAACATAATGCATAGGTGTGTATTCAACGTGAAATATCCGCGCGATTCGCTTGCGCAAATATTTCTTGCTAGGTTTAGCTTGCTTCAGTAAACTAGCAGAAGTTTTATAGCCTTCAACTTTACATCTACTACAAGCGAAATAAATAAATTAACATTTTTACTTTATGTGACCAACATAGGTATTTGTTCTATGTCTGGGTGTTCATCATCATCATCATCATCATTATCAGCCCGAAGGCGTCCACTGCTGAACATAGGCTTCTCACTTTGAGCGGCTGCTTCCCTCTTGTATCCATCAGCTCCCCGTGGTTTTGACCAGGTCGTCGGTCCACCTAGTGAGGGCCTACGCTGCGTCTTCCGGTTCGTGGTCGCCACTCGAGAACCTTTCTTCCCCATCGTCTGAGTGCTATGTATACCTATTATAAGTATAATTGTATTTGCAAACAAAAGTAGGTATCTAATTATAAAAATATATACTGTCAGTTATCTGGTTCCCAAAGTACAAGCTTGCTAAGTTCGGGGCTAGATAGGGCGGTGTAACATGTCCACAACTATTTATAAAAAGATCAGATGAATGATGAATTGATCATGATGATAGTGATCTAAGAATAATTCCGACTCAACCCGATTTTCTAATAAAAAGTATCAAATTAAAATTGTTTCATTCATTTGAGAGCTACAGTTTCTTTCTCGTAAGAATCAAGCAGTTAGGTGGCTAGCTCAGGTGCAGATACCGCGTAGCCTCCTAAGGACGGTAGCGCTCAGTTGTAACATCCTAACAACCCTTTATTGTAGTGGCCCTATATATGAGGACCGCAGTGAAACGGATAAGAACCCAAAGACAAACGCAATGCGTGCTACCCTGCCACCTTGAAGCTATAACACAATTAACAAAACAAAAAAAAACAAGTTTTTCAACGTCAGAGGTTAAAAATTATTTACACTTAAACTATTATACACCCCTGTATACTATAAACTATAATAAACCCCTTTTAAGTGACTTTTAAAATGTCTACCATTTCTCATGATTTCTTAATTTTTTCGACAACAAAAAGGAAAAAGAACGATTCTTTTCGAATCTTTAAAGTTGAGCCACAAGGGAAATTGTGATGAATAAATACTTATTAAGAACTTTGCATCAATTCTTTTGGAATTAAGACGGATTTGGTTATTCAATAATTAACACTGATTCTCTTCAAAGATTTACAATTTGAACAAGTAGAATAAAATGTTAACTCAGGAAGTTGGCTGGGGAAAAGTGTTTAAAAATGAAAAGGCGAGAAAAGTTCTTCTTTTGGGTTATAAACACGATTGTAGGTACACAGTGGAAATTGTTTTAATGAGATGCAAACGAGGTAGAATTATTTTAGGAATACGAAATGGATGTAGGCAAAATCAAAAGTAATCATAACGTTATTTTATAAATATTTTATTTAATATGGAGGTCCCGTTAGTTAGAACTTGCTATTAAAAGAAGAATTATAAAAACCAAAATTAAAAAAAGTTAAAAAAGTAAATAAAACAAAAGTAAACAGTAAGTAGTAGTATAAATTGTGTTTATTTAAAAATTATTTTTTAATATTTTAGAAAAACAAATCTTTAACGTAGTTTCGTTATTTAGAACATAAAGGTAGAGTTCTAGTCAACCGACACTCGAATCACTCTCATGTTATTATTATAATTTTTTTTTTATGTGATTTAATGACGTGACGAGCTAGTCGTTCAACTGATGTTAAGCGACACGGCCGCCCATAACAGTTGCAGTGTCACTCGGAACTTTAAAACAATAAAGCTTCGCGTGACACTGCACTGCGCACGTCACCCTGAGACATCACACAGTCTAGTAATCAGATTACTAGACTGAGTGATCAGATCATAAAGTCTCATTTGCCCAGTAATATCACTAGCTACAATGCCCTTCAAACCGGAACACAGTAGTGCTTGCACACTACTGCTTGGCGGCAGAATAACTGGCAAAGCGGTGGTACCTACCTAGACGAACTTTGCAGAAAAGTTCTACCACCTAGTAAAATTTTATGTTGGTGCTCCAATAATAGACCTTTAAAACTTACAATTTTCATTCTTTACGTGTCTCCGAAAAATTCTACAACTTCTAAATATGTTTGACGGGTATATTTTATAACACCAATATTGGTAAATATCAATATTTAACTAAAACTATTATTTGTTTATCCCATTCCGCAAACATCTGTTTCATTGGAAGTACCTATAGTTGTTACTAATTTATTTTCCTAGTCTGATAGCAAACACTATGAAAAGGTTTTATTCTCGTTGTTCTTTCTAAAGTAAACGTTCGATACGAACGTCGGTTAATAAATAGGAAATTTTCATATAAATACATGCCTAGAATAATAATTCTACGAATACGCTACGTCGATTTTTTTCCGGTTTACATAATATGAAACTCCAAATTTTCCTGCTTTCCCCGGTCGTATACTCATTACAGTTCCAATTAGTGCTGCATATTAAATGTACCACGGCTCTCTACTTGCCATCAGAATATGCTTCTATTTGTAACGAGTATATGCAAATGCCTCATGCTCAATGTGAAGGAAATAGTACTACCGCAGTAAAATAATAACGTAGACAATGCATGTAAAACTAGAAAATACCAGAACTGTAGACCTCGCCAGCACAAATGATTTTGCAACCACGCGCCATGATATTGTACTTAGTACGTCCCGAACTCAGACCTCACGGCCTTATATCTCGACAACCTCTTGACCGATTCTGCTCATATTTGTAATACTTGTTTAGAATTGAGTATCCAACGCTTCTGCCAAATATCATCGAAAAAGGCCACTGCAAACTTCCCCCCTTTTTTTGGGGAACCCCCAATCAAAAATCACCCACGGCTAAAAAAATTCCATGACCTTCTAAAACTTGTATACCAAGATTCATCAAGATTCGTTGAAAAATGCGACCTGCACGCGAGTACGTACCATCCAGACAGACGAAAGCTTTCGCCAAGTAGAAGCAGAGACTTTCGCTCACTTCGTTCGCTCGGTCAATAGATAGTGTTGCTTTGCATCCTCTCTATATTTCATTGTAACGCATACACTGAATCACCTAATAATGTTATTCAAATTCCACACTTAATTAGTAGCCAAATATCATGTTAAATAATCATATTCCACCTATACCGGTAATTGTTGGGAACGATACTCTCGAAGTTGTCGACAAATATCTACCTAGGATAGACTGTCCAATTAGGTAGGTACAGCTTCGACAAAGAGGTGGCACGAAGAATCCAACTCGGCTGGGCAGCGTTCGGGAAGCTTCGTCCTATCTTTTCGTCAAAAATACCGCAGAGCCTGAAAAGGAAAGTTTTCAATCAGTGTGTGTTGCCAGTGATGACTTATGGAACTGAGACATGGTCTCTTACTGTTGGCCTCATTAGTAAGCTCAAAGTCGCGCAGCGAGCTATGGAGAGAGCTATCCTCGGTGTTTCCCTGCGAGATAAGCTCCGGAACGAGGAGATCCACAGGAGAACTAAAGTGACCGATATAGCTCTTAAAATTAGCAACTTGAAATGGCAGTGGGCAGGCCACATCGCTCGTAGAACTGACAACCGATGGGGATGGGTTCTCGAGTGGCGACCACGAATCGGAAGACGCAGCGTAGGTCGGCCCCCCACTCGTTAGACCAACGATCTGGTGAAAGCCGCGGGGAGCCGATGGATGCAGAAGGCGAGCAGCCGCTCAAAGTGGCGTGTTCTGGGGGAGGCCTATGTTCAGCAATGGACGTCTTCAGGCTGTTGATGATGATGATGATGATGATGATTTCATACAAAAATCATTTTTACAATGACACTGAGTTTAGCCCCTAGGTAGGAGGTAGAAGGCCTTTGTGTGGGTATTGTGGCGCGTAAAAGAACGCCTTAGACAGGCTGTTGTCACAATTTTCACAGAACTTATCTTGTGTTTTTAATGAGGTCGCACACACTGACACCAATGGTACTGACAATCTATGCGGAAAAAAGGTTCTCAAGTGGCGATGATACCTAAACCGGAAGACGCTGCCGGCCGGTTTCTCACTAGTAGGACCTTAGAGTATAGACTTCAGTCTATAACTCTAAGAGTTGGACCGACGACCTGCGGGGCTACCGTCTAAGCCAATCGTAATCAATGAATGGGCTTCATTTTATCATTTCCGGCAAGTTGGCATTGTGTAACATCTCCATCCATTAGTATTTTCTCGCTATTTTAGATAATGTTTTGCCTATTAAGTACTCCGCCTAAGGAACCATAATACCGATGGATGAGGATTTTACACAACCGGAAATGACCAAATGAAGACCATTCATCGATTACGATTGAGTTACACAATACGGGGGCTGGTTAAGATCGCGGCGAGCCGATGGATGCAGGAGACAAGCAGCCGCTCAAAGTGGCGCTCTAGAGGGGGCTATGTTTAGTAGCGGACGTCTTCAGGCTGATGATGATGATGGCACGTATGACTTTATTTTCAATACTGCGGGTATGCAAATCAACACCTGGTATTATGGGTATATCATTCCTACTACATCAGTAGGTATACGTCGATAACCGCGCAGAACAGTCTAAAGATTAGATACGTTCCCTCCCGGATAGTCCTTGAAAATAAAATGTTTTCTGTTAATCTATTGCGAAGATATTTCAATAGAGAATTCATTTCAGCAATGTTTTCCAAAGAGATTGCTCTATTACTGAAACAAAATAGACGTGGATTACTTAATAAAAGCCTGTCTACCGCTCAAGATTTGCCCGAAATAGGTTTTAGAAAATGTGTAATTTGGAAACTCAATATTATTTGGTCTACTTCTGTGTAAAAACACCGTCGGCGTGGTTTTTAAAACAAAGGTTTGATAACCTTTTAGTTGAGTATTTCTGTTTTAATTAAATAAAATATCTTGAACAGTGAAATACAATAAAAAAAATTAATGATCGAGATGCGATCAATAATTTTCTAAAAGTCATCAATAAATCACGTTTACATGAATATTACCCATTACTAATCGCAAGTTTTGTAATTTTAGACAATGTTACAAACAGTAACACTATGTTCAGAATTCATAATCAGATAGATCCGGATGGCAACTGCGAGATACCGCCTAGGGAAATTTAGGAAGCTAACTAGGTGCTGCCGTGAAATCTGGGGGTGAAGCAAATATTATGCAGTAGAGCTATGAAGTGAGTGAATTTGCACAACGAACTGACTTTAAGGTGGAACGTTACACTAGCGCGGCAAATTCAAATTTTCTTGTGTTCTTTTGCCAATAATAGCTTAATTACTCAACGTGATTACATGATAACTAATTTTGCGCAAATAAATATAATATATCAATAGATTACAATTAAAAGTATAACCTACTTATCATTGGTTTGGCGACAAATGGCAATAGACTGAAAAACTAAGAAGAAAATTGTTTATTGCCATTTGTCGCTAAACCAATGATATCTAGGAGATACTTTTAATCGTAATTTGATGATACATTCTAGTTATATTTATAGTTTAATACAGGACTTAATCACGCTAAAAACATTATTTATTTACCGCAACGTTTCAACCAAGTTGCATTGGCCATGGTCACGAGTGGACTGGGCTGGCTTCGTCGTGGAACCCAGTGTTGGGCAAGTGTTTGCGTCGTGACTTACGCCTGGACAAATCAGATACTGTTAGTGTTGTGTGTCGTGACATTTCAACGTGTGTTTACAATCATTAAGTTTCAAGTGCGGGTAGTTTTGCGTAAACTACTCGTTTTTTCTGGCACGGATACCCGCATCTCCAGTCCACTCGTGACCACGGCCAATGCAACTTGGTTGAAACGTCGAGGTAAATAAATAATGTTTTTAGCGTGATTAAGTCCTGTATTAAACTATAAATATGTGTTCAAATCGCGAGAATTTAAGAAATACTACATTCTATTTATTTCCGCAAAATTAGTTTTCATGTAATCACGTTGAGTAATTAAGCCATTATTGGCAAAAGAACGCAAGAAAATTTGAATTTGCCGCGCTGAGGAAACATTCCCCCTTAAGGTGGTCACAACAGACTCAAATTCAGGTATTTGTTGCTTCCATAGTGTACACTGTACATAGGTGGAATATAAAATTAATTACCTAAGCAGGCTCATTATGGACCCCGCTTCGGGCGCAGCTTTGGAGGGAGCACGACGACCTCACAAAATCTGAATCAATGTGTACAAAGAAAATAATGAAAATGTTAGTTTATTTTAATAAAATTTCAATGTAAATTTTGTAATTGTAATTATTAATTAATTTGATATCAATGGTACCTATATAATATATGTATAAAAAATAATTAATTCATTATTATTCAATGTCATTTATACTAATTCTAAATACGTAATGTTATATCAATTTTTAGTGTCAAAATGTACCTAATATTTATTTTCATTAAATACTCATTACCACTATAATAGGCCTTTTCAGCGAGGAACTGTTTCAATATAGGTACGTATAAACCTATTGTAATTTTCTATGTTCTTTAAATCGTCCGATAGCTCATCATAAATTCTTATAGCCATAGGTAATGCGCTAGATGAGTGCTGCATTACAACCACAGTTGCAGAACTACCGCAGAACCGACAATCGTCCAGATGGCCTAGCATGCGTACCGCGAGAAAACTCGTCGTCGCTGTTAGAGTGAGACACACTTAGGCGCTACTATAGCCTTGTCACTCTCACGAGAAAAAGTGTCGAGAAACTTTTGTCGCGGTGCGCATGCTAGCCGGGCAGGTAGAATGTATTATTGAGAGTATATTAAAGTAGGGAAGACCGAGACTTGCAATTACTGTTGCCCACAATTATTGTTGAAGCAAAGATTGATCAGCTGGCAGCAGTTGGATGAAAGGAATCGAAGATTAACCCCCGGTTTCTCGTACCTTTGGTAAAGTTAAACCCATGTCAACTTAAAAATACTGAAGGCTCTTTGATTGAAGACAGCCGATGATCAACAGACAACTAATGACCGTTTCGTACTTTTATGTTGACATTAGTTTAACTTTAGCAAACGTACGAGAATCCGCGGGTCAATCTTCGATTCCTTCCATCCAACTGCTGCCTGAGATCTTCTATATTAGTATACTTCCATACTAATATGGTATTTATTATTGTAGTAGTTAGCTTGAGTAATAAAGGCACATTGCCCGTCTAATATGGTAGTGCTAAATATAGAAGATAAAAATCTGCAAGCAAATAATGATGAAAACGTAGCACAAGTTCAGTTTTATGAAATATACGTACGTGTAGTATGTATGGGTAAAGCAGGTGGGTATGAGGGTTGTAGAAAAGCTGAAAAATAAATTACACGACATGGCTCGCGGAAACCCGAAACACTTATATGGTTGAATGTGGCCTATATGAATAATAGCTAATTATTACAATTTACACATAACAGTTACAATTAAAGCCATTTACAACTATACCTACTAACATGCTGGTTGCCTGCAATTAAAAATTAACAAGTAAATATTATTTTCATAAAATAGGTTAAGCATGAATGCAATTATTGGAAACATAAGTAAAATCGGTAAGCTATTATTAAAAACGCAAGAAAATTTGAATTTGCCGCGCTGAGTAAAACGTTTCACCTTAATAAATGTAGGTAGGTATATACCATTCTCCACTTCTCATATCCAGTAGATATTCAACGATATCAACTAAAGTCCAAATTCGTACCCGTCTATTTTACACTGGAAATTTTTCGCACCCTCCCGAGACCAAGAGTTACAATTAATATTTTCCAGCGCCTGTCTGTCCAGTCCAACTGACCTTGTTTCGAAACTGGTGAGCATTCCTGAGGGGGTAAACTCAAAATGTTGTATGTTAATTTGGGATAATTAAAACCTGGCTCTTAATCTGAGTTTTTCGTTTCGATCACATATATACCTACGTTATACGATACCTTTTAATACTTGTAAAATTAAATTAAAATTGGACTATTATTATGATTTATATATGTCAGCAGACCACATCGCTCATAGAACTGACAACCTATGGGGAAGAAAAGTTCTCGAGTGGCGACCACGAACCGGAAGACGCAGCGTAGGCCAGCCCCCCATAAGGTGAACCGACGATCTGGTGAAAACCGCGGGGAGCTGATGGATGCAGGAGGCTAGCAGCAGCTCAAAGTGGCACTCTGTGGGGGAGGCCTACGTTCAGCAGTGAACGTCTTCAGGCTGTTGATAATGAGAATGCAATTCGCATGCCTGTGTCTGACTGAAAAACTTTCTCCTTGCTATGCTCATAATTAAAGTACCTACATTACGAATAAACTTATCAGACTTTATGAGCTGGGCACTGCAATGCACATGAGTTTCTTTGAACACTCGTTTTAGTTTATGATACCTACATAAAACTTAGTGCGCCTCATTACTGTCGCGTACTGCTTAAGTTATGTTGTAACTTTTTAATCTATGCTTTATGGAGGCGTTTGTAAAATTTATGTTATTGTGGTATAACAGAATAGTACTATGAAATGTATTTAAACACATGAAAGTTGAAGCCTACGACAACTTAGACTTTGCGCTTGCTTAAGAGCCAATACAACGCCAAAATGCTTAAAATGGCTTAGCTTGAAGCAGTGTCCTGTCAACAATATTGCAACAATGATTTTGAAATTAATATATGGTAAAGTTCAGGACTAATGCTACTGCAAATTTATAGTGAAAACACGAATTAATAAAATTTTCTTGATAGAAAAAAATTACAAAGTTACCTCCAAACCGTACAAATAAACAGCGATTATTCAATGAATACTTTAAATAAGATCATGAAACTTCGTGTAGTAGTTGAACTAAATATAATGGAGGGCTTATGAATAGCGGATTTTTAAAATACCCTTTATATTCAGTGTAATAATAAATTACCTAAACTATTGCGCGTTGGAACCAGTTTAACTTAGACCGCCCCTGCCGCTCGGCCCCTGGCTCATCCCCGTTTTGGCCTAGTACTATACATCTATTCTGTGACTTTGGCTTGAATTTGCGCTGGCATTGCACAAGCCCTTAAAGTGATAAGGGGCATATTTACGTACGTAAAAATTGCGGTGCGTCTTAATGAATACCTAGTCTTTTTTATTGACGATGGGCTAACATTTGACCACGGTCTCACCTGATGGTAAGTGATGACGCGGTCGACGATGGAAACCACTTGCCTAGCAGATACCGGTTCACTCTAGCCTTAAAAACTACCAGATTATATTTAACAGGAAACAATGACGCTGTCCGAATTATAAACGAGGAATCAAAACGCTTTCTACTTTTATTTTCAGAACAAAATGCAGCTATAAAATTTATACACTAATGCTAATAATTAGAAAAGAGAGAAAGTGTATATAGCTCTGCCGCAGCCCGTGCGATTTTCAAAGCGACGCAACCAGATTCAAATCTCGCTCGGCCCTGCTCCAATGACTTCTGAAGCAATGTGCGGAATTCGCAATTAGGTACTCTTACAACGGTGAAGAAAACCCTCGCGAGTAAGCCAGCATGCTTTTTTTATTAGAATAACTGACGTGACGAGCTAGTCATTCACCTGATGATAAGCGACACGGCCGCTCATAATAGTTGCAGCGTCACTCGGAACTTTAAAATAATAAAGATTTGCGTGACACTGCACTGCGCACGTCATCCAGAGATATCAGTCACGCTGTCTAGTAATACCTAAACTGTGAGATCAGATCATAAAGTCTCGTTTGCCCAGTACTTTCACGAGATACAATGCCCCTCAAACTGGAATACAGTAATGCTTGCACATTAC
Organism: Ennomos quercinarius; assembly: GCA_910589525.2. NCBI lineage: Eukaryota > Metazoa > Arthropoda > Insecta > Lepidoptera > Geometridae > Ennomos > Ennomos quercinarius. Next base: position 12,349,626 of record OU342499.1, on the reverse strand, counting down.
TGCTTGGCGGCAGAATAACTGGCAAAGCGGTGGTACCTAGTCTAGACGAACTTTTTAGAAAAGTCCTACCAGCTAGTATGTCCGTGCATCCAAACCGTATTACAAGCCAGTGCAAATAGTGCTATTGTTGAGGAAACATAAGATACTTACCTATTTAGGATAAATATCCCTAAATTTTTCCCTTCATACTTAATACATTCAAACAAAAAACTTATTTATATCTTATGTGTTTAACACCACTTTGCATTTTAACTTCAGCCCTCCACTGTACACCACAGACTTATAAAACAACCTTATCTTATCTTGGTCTTGAGGTTTGTAAATAGTATTTTTTTTCACTTCATTCAGTACTTAAGTAGCACTGGTCGACATTTGGAGCAAAAAAGTAAAACAATGTTGAACAAAAGTGTGGCTCGGCTTTTGAGATGTGAATTTTAATTTTCACGGTACATTTTACTTTTTGGTCACGCTAAGTATTTGTGAATCTGCTTATCGTACCGAGTTGGGATTTTTGTCAGTTTTATTATTTTCCGTGCCGAGTCGGAGTGCAGCTTTTTTATTTGCCTTGCGTTTAGGCGCAACGTCAGTTTTTTTCGTAATTACTTAAAACTGATACTTATTATGTGATTGCTAATTTAAAAAGTTGATGATTTTATTTAACCACACTGTCACATTCATACTGATACTAAAATTTGGGTTTGTGAAGGTGTATGCCAGGACCTGTGTTGAAAAGAAATAGCTCAATAATATTATAGATTACAAAGAAAGTTACGGTAGCTATTTAAATATAAATATACGCCCAAAAATCACAAGCATATAGATCCTGGGACCCGAACTAGAATTCCCTGTGTCTAGGGTCCAAGGAACTACGAGGACCATGTGGGACCATGGTCTCCGTACTTCCTTGGTCTCCACGTTACAGTCAGGGGCTGTGATCCTACAGCACCCACAAACTCAGAACAAGTATTTGTGCTTTTTTCCTGTGCATTAATAGTTACTTGTCTTGCCGCGGGAATCGCTGATCTGCTCAACCACCACACCACACATAATTTAGTTGTATTCTCACCTTGAATTGAAGAAAGGCTCTGAAGCGTAGCATAGTTTCGTCATAAAATCAAATTTCCCATTTTGTCACTTATACCTTGAACGGGCTTTCTCTAAGACACAAGACACTATCATTGCATCATCATCTCCATCATTATTTTGTTAGATATGCTGTTGACACAGTTTGTATCAACAGCAATCGATCAGTCCTTTGAGCGCAATAAATGCACAGTTAGAAGTTGGTAACAGAAAGATACTCGCGCGTGATCAATCATGCCAAACTGACAACTTCGCTGCAGGGAGTCAGCGAATTTTCACACCTGCGTATCATTATGATGGAAGTTACTCTGGTATTATGTTCTTTAGAGAAACGCTGTAATGATCTGAAATTATAATTATGGCATACTTTGAGCATTTGGAATAATTGCATCAGATTCTGCTATGAATTTATTAATTTGTTCCTAATTTTTGATAGTTTTTTCTGGTTGACTGACGTGTGAAGGGACCCGAGGGCGTTTGAGTAAAAAAAGTTAGTCGTTGGCTTGGATTATTGCTAATTACTAGTGAAAAGTTACAATATGCATTGAAAAAAAGAATAAACAGAAGTTTAATATGTTTACCCCTGGTTATATTTTCAATAATACATTTTATAATGTAAGTATTCTGCCTGCGGCTTGAAATTATAATTATTGTATCGGTAAGGCTAGAGTACTTTAAATAGATATAACTTTAACATGAAAAGAAAGCTCGAAGAAAAAGGAGGAAGTAAATTAAGAGATAGCCAATCCATCGGACTCGTAAATTCTCACGAATTCGATTCTAATAGACATACTCGTATATCTGAATCCACATTCACAGTGGCACAGGGATCCTACTACGGAAATATATTTCATTAAACTGAAAGGAAATTTTTAGTAGAAACTTTGACATGACATAACACTACAAATTTTTACTCACTTGACATCGGCAGAATTATTGCTAAAAAGCGATAGAACGCCATTAAACGAAGAAGAAGAAGAAGTAGGTACTATAGGTACTATAAGTGATGATTGTCAGTCATATTGACAGTAAATATTATTGTAGTATTATTATGATTTGTCTTTTTATGAAATAGGGGCCTGGGTCTCTTTAAGTCAAGAGTGAATACCCAGAGCCCGCATCATTACTTTTCATCAGGTGAGATGGTTCTCAAACGTGAGCCCATTCAAACATGAAACAATTTTTTAAGATTTTGGCGGATCCAAGTTACAGTTTCTAAAAATAAAGATGTGTTCATTGCATTGGGCAGGCCACATCGCTCTTAGAACTGACAACCGAGGGGGAAGATAGGTTCTCGAGTGGCGACCACGAACCGGAAGACGGAGTGTAGGTCGGGGCCCCCGACTAGGTGGACCAATGACCTGCGGGGCTACCGTCTTAGCCAATCGTAATCGATGAATGGGCTTCATTTCGTTATTTCCAGCAAGTTGGCATTATGTAACATCTCCATCCATTAGTATTTTTACTAGTTCTCATTATTGTAGTTAATCAATGTTTTATCTATTCAGTTCTCCGCCTAAAGGACCATAATACTGATGGATGAGGATTTTACACAACCGGAAATGACCAAATGAAGCCCATTCATCGATTACAATTGAGTACCACAATACGGGGGCTGGTCAGAACCTTAACTTTGATGAACATTCGAGATTTTCCTAGCAAGCGCGTAAACCGCAAACCTTGCCTCCTGCGCTGCGCTTGAAATATTAATGGACACTGGCTAAGTAGAACAATGGCTCAACTTTGACACTAAAACTATAGATACCTAGATAGTTCGCAAATTCACAAAGCATAACGCAACATGAGTTCACTCAACTTTGTTAACTTCGCAATTGAGCTGTTATAATCTACCAAACTTTTTCTCCCACATCGTACATAAATCGAGGAGAAGTAATAAAGCAATAAGTTGGGAACATCAATTGGGTACAGGTGATTAGGCGAGAGCGTGCTGCTTCCGAACAATTCCGACCAAAGTCACGTATACGAAAAAGTTATAGCCCCTGAACCATTGACACGACGGGAACACTAGAACGGCTCTCCAGAATTCTTCGGCATGTTGCCAAATTTTAATGACAGTGCCTCGGAGGTTGAAATTATTTTTCAAATAAACATTGCCCTTGACCGCGCTTGGTTGTGCCAAAATAAACATACGGAAATCAACCACAGTGCAGTGGCATTTAAGAGGACCGCTCTGGTTTTTGAAAATGTTATTGCCGTCGCTCTGCTCCTTACACGTATGATAGAGACAATAGAGCCCATGAGTAAATTTACCAACATCGGGCGCCAACGGTTTTTGCCCTCTAAAACTTAAAAAAACCTTTTGATTTTGGTGTCAATCGTTTGGATAAATTATAAGCTATACTTGTAAGTCTTGATTTTTTAGCAAATATGTTTTGTGTTCTAGTTACAACTACTTTTCTTCGTCATAATTTTGACGTCAAAAATTCGTACCTTTAAGTGGCTATAAATACGAAGATATTGTAAAAACTTAAAAAAGGAAGACGTACGAGCATAGTTTTTACTGAATAGACAACATGATAAATAAATCATCAAAATTGGATAACATTTAGAAGTGAAAAAGCGCTGACACTTTTTGTATGGACAAGAGAAAGGGTATATATGCTTCTCTTAACTCTTAACACAATATAAAATAAAAGACAACGCGAGTAGTGACCGTGCGCTAAAATTTCCGCACGTTTGAAGCGCTCTTTTGGAAAACTAAATAATGGCTGGGACCTACCTGCCAACGGTTCACTCCTGCATCCGACATTCTTGGAACCCAGTCAGATATATTGGACACTACGTAAGTATAACCGTTTACTATTGTAATCTAAGGCTGAAACTCAATTTTGCTTTCCCTGATGTATATTACGTATAGACCCACCATCGATGTGTTTTTCAGATACTACACCCTCGGTATGATGCAGTAAGATTTCCAGAAAGACAAAAGCTCATTAAATTCAGACGACCGGTTACCTACTGCAATATAATAAACGAGTTAATGATTTTAACTTCTGGATAAATATAAGAAGCTAGATACCGTTTGAACGAGCTTTTCATATTTTTATTAACAGTGTGGCGGATGGAGCGTGAAAATGGAAGTATAATAATTACATTATAAGCAGGAACTGAGTCTCGCATAAATGTTTAATAAAATAGTGAGAGAAATAAAAAAGAAGATAGAAAAGACATTTTTGAAAGATAATGACTAGACGAACTAAAACGGCCTAGATTCCCTAAACAAGCACAAAAAGATTAATTAATCTGATCTCAATGTAAAATTGATTACAGCGACGAAGGGTTTTGTTTGTATTTCTCTTTTGTTTTTGGACAAAAGAAAAACAAAAACAGATCTCATCAGATCATCAGGTGAACGACTAGCTCGTCACGTCATTCAATAAGATCTAGATCGAGAAAGTTCTGCGTTAATATTTTTATCAGAGCTCCGTAATGTTTCTTTTACCGAATATAAGGTAATTTTTTTCCTAGATACATGATAGCTCTGGCGACGCGGCCAATTTGTCTAAGCAGCTGAAGCGGCGGAAATATAGTGCTCGGTACAGTGATTATATTACTGGAACCATTTGTTGTTGAGAACTTGAGTCCACGAGGGCTGGGGCTTTGATTTTATTTGGGGTTGCCACACTACCTATGGGTTTCACTCACTCTCCTCTCTGTCAGCCGTCATCGTTCCATTTCTTTTTCATTCATGCTTACCTATTACACAATCCACCACCTTGTCTTCGGTCTTGCTATTACTTTCCATTTATCAATATACATTATATTTTTTTATAGTAATACGCATTTCATTCTTCTTCATAATATTATGTTCATAGGAAGCCAAACTATTTCCTTTTATTTAAATCATGGTTCCACCTTCAAATGGCGGAAAATTAGCACAGTCTAAGGGTGGGTTTTTAAGGATCCACAGTTCAGGTAACCAATGGTTAAAGATTCAAACAAATTATAACCAATGGTCAAAATTTATTAGAGTTTTTACGGATCTAAAAACCCACCCTGAGTACTTATCAAATAATATAATTTTACCAAGTCTTATTACCTAAGGGTAAGTAAACCAGTAACAATTATGTCTATTAATGCATTTTTACATAGTTCTGGTTGTTATTTTCCTCGTTTAAGTACTAAGTATTTAAAACAGTAGTATGTAATTGGCCTAATTTTTTATCTTTTATCAACTTTTTTATAAAAACATTTTGTATTTAAATTTGACTAGGTTAACGCTGCAACTTATCTTTCCGGACTCGAAGTTCACAGTTAAGCTGCCAACTTAGCTGTCGGTCGCCCCAACCCCTACTTTGCGAGTTCAAAACTTTTTCGTTTCCAAAATTTATGGGTTAAAAAGTTTGTTTTAGGTATTGATGAAAATGTTAAAGTGAAGAACGGGATCTGCTTTTCCATACTGAAAAGACTTTTCTGACTAAGAAAAGAAGGAGATTATCACATGAGATTATATAGCTTTGATAGAATCAGCTTTCGTAGTAGCTTATAAAAGTCAAACCACAGTCTAAATAGGTGGTAGGATTTTTCTGCAAAGTTCAGCTAGGTACCACCGCTTTGCCAGTTGTTTTGCCACAAATCAGTAGTGTGCAAGAACTACTGTGTTCCGGTTTATAGGGCACTGTAGCTAGTGAAATTACTGGGAAAATGAGACTTTAGTCTAGATTACTAGACTGTGTGAAGTCTCAGGATGACGAGCGCAGTGCAGTGTCACGCAAAACTATAACATTAATTTAGAGTTCCTAGTGATATTGCAATCTGTTATAGCAACCGTGACACTAACATCAGGCGAACGACTAGCTCGTCACGTAATTAATTTACATTAAAAAAATAGATAGTTTTTTGATGATATCAATCAAAAAATTTTTGTATCGTTAATTGTTTATAGATGGAGGCCCATTTCAATGTGGCATTTATTACGTATCGCATATTATTCTAGTACTTGCTCTACCCATGCTTTTAGAGAATTTAGCCACTTGTCGTTAATTCGCCCATAGCCTATGTTACAATAAGTTACTCCAATCTACAATGATTATTATGGGAAGTTTTTTTTTTATGTTTTAGCTCCACATATAACGTATTTAGCCAGTGTCAAGTACTGTAATTCATCATCGTGTTATTGAATATTTGACGTTAACTTTTTTTTTAACGGGCAAATTGCCTTTATTACTCAAGCTAACTACTACAATAATAAAAACTAAACTAAACTAAACTAAGCTAAACTAAGCTAAACTAAACTAAACTAGCTACATTACCTATTACAAAGAACACTTATGGACTGTATAATAGCCGCGATGGCCTATAGACAGTCCACGTTAACTCAAGTTTAAGTCACAATCTGGGTAGCCATAGTCCAGTCTATCTAAGTCATGCCCTAGTGAAGTGGTGGCCACTTTACTAGCTTCTATAGAATTTCGGAAGCAACACGAAATACCATGGTTCACTACATTATATCACTTGCCCACACACATGCTCGTAACATTAACACTGGAAAAAACACAAGTTTTGAAAAACAGTAAAATGCTACGGCGTGAACTTTTCCGCGTTCCCGCCAAGACTTCAATGGGAAGTTGTCGTTATGAAAAAGTGTTATAATCTGAAAAACGGACTTTAAAGGATAAGGAGTGGCAATTTCCAATATGGGCATTATTGGAAGTTGTCATTTTGGGTAGAGCTTAAGCTAGGATTTTTATGCCCGTCTAAAATGTAACATCGTGCTTCGTTATCAAATAGTTCGATTACGACAAACTCTTAGCTAAGACCTTACCTCAATTTTGTGCTACACAGGATAACAATAAATTCACACAAAAACACTCAAGACTCAATATCAGTCAAAACAGCACACCGTGCATTCAAAGCAATCACAACTCTATACCGATAGAAATAAAGGTGATGTTGTTTCAACTGCTTTTAAGGCAAGAATAGCCATAAACGTTTCGAAAGTAGTAAAATAAATTCGTATGGCATCAAGTGTGGTAGACGATCATTAACAAGATCCGTGATTAGACTTTAGCTTCTACTCGGATAGACGATTAAAAGTTATTTTGTTTGTTTTAGAATGTTAATGGTTGACTGAAAATATGTAGCATACGGGAACGAACTTATTAAAAATTTATATAATAGATTTAGCTGCTAATTATTTTGAGCATTGCCAAACGGCTAGCACTCACGTAATTTTAGTCGAATAACTCGACCGGTGTTCAGGAAATAAAGATGCCTATCTTCATGGAGTCTTCGAGAGTGCTAGCCGTGTACTGTAATTGTAGTTATGAATACTACTCACGTTAGTTTCTATAATATTATTTTTAGCATGACATACTTGGAAGATCTGAGAGCATTCCACAATAGTGGAATGCGACCATAGCTTTGATGGTAAAGCATCTAGCCCGGCAAGTTGGAAGACGCGGATTCAAATCCTGCTGGTTGGCAAAATTTTAATAATAATAATAATAATAAGCCTCGACCAACACCTCGAGAGGCTCTCGCTAGACGGTTGGATCAAGGGTCAGATTCAGAAGGCAGTATTCCTTGACAAGGCACGTATTGTCAGGAGGTTCCTCACTCTGCAGCCCTAACCACCGGTAGCTTGGGTCCTGCCCCGCTGCCGGCGGCACTCTAGGTTTAGGTTTTAAATAATATTTTTGTAAATTCCTTTTTATAGAGATATTGTAAAAAACTTAGGCTTAAGAATTGTAAATAAATGAGAAAATAATAATAAAATCATTTATTGACTGAAACAAATCTTTGCCGCAGTTACAATTTTAACTATAGGTACAATAAGTTTTAGTAGACTTTAAAAATTGCAGTTTAGACTAATGACATCTGAACTAGTAATAAAACTGTGTTTCAGATATCATTGAAATATGTTATTGAGTTTATTACATACCTACTATTATGATTGTCGTAGTAGATGTGGTTACATAGGTATTTGTAATTATAATTATTGATTAATTAAAATGAATTATGAATTATGTGGTTTTCATATTACTATTACTTGTACGAAAAATATACTCATCAAGTCATCACATTGCTATTAAACCTAATTTTGTACTTTCTACTGTGAAATAAATTCTCGAAAAGCCTTTAACGAACGCTCGCTGTGGAAAATTTCAGGAAAAATATTTTAAAGTGGACCATACGGATTTAGTTTTATGCATACGTTATAAGAAAAAATCAGTTGCAATAACAAATATTGAATGCATTCTTTCAATATTGTTTGAAAGATTTCTTAAGTTTAAATAACTATGCCTCGTATTTTATTGTTTTATTTATCAATCAACGTCAAAATAAATTCCTTATCATAAAATGTCTAATTCAATCAGCGGCCAGCATGTTGGGTACGCTACCTACCCGTAGTGGGCTGGAGCACTTGGACTGTCTATAGGCCATCGCGGCTATTATACTGGGTGGCGCAAAAGTAAAGACCCTATTTGGTTCAGCTATAACATTTTTTCTAAATTAGAAAACTAGATTTAGGTTTTTTTAAATGTATATTTGTGCCATTAAATTTCGTACCATTAGGATTTAAAGATGATGTCTTTTAAATGGTGACCTCCAGAGTTGATACACATTTGAGCCCTATTTATGACATTTTGCATAACTTGCCGTAACACTTCTCAGGGCATGTCAATAAGCAGAATACTCGGTTCTGGGGCACTGATAATCCGCGCATTATTCAAGAAACACCTCTACACCCACTAAAAGTTACTGTATGGTGTGGCATCTGTGTTGACAGAGTGATCGGACCCTATTTTTTCGAAGACGCTGGAGAACGCTACAGAACCATGTTACGTGAGTTTTTGATACCCAGTTTGGACGAATTGGGGCTGGAGCACATCTGGTTTCAACAAGACGGCGCTACGGCACACACAGCGCGCGACACTATGGACTTAGTGAGGGACGCTTTTCCAAGCCGAGTTATCTCTCGTTTTGGCGATTTGCCTTGGCCTGCAAGATCACCCGATCTGACCAGTCCAGACTTCTTTCTTTGGGGTTTTTTGAAATCTCGGGTGTATGTGAACAAGCCACAGACTCTCGCAGCTCTAAAAGAAAACATTCGTCAAGAAATAACGAACATATCGCAGGAAGTGTTACGGCAAGTTATGCAAAATGTCATAAATAGGGCTCAAATGTGTATCAACTCTGGAGGTCACCATTTAAAAGACATCATCTTTAAATCCTAATGGTACGAAATTTAATGGCACAAATATACATTTAAAAAAACCTAAATCTAGTTTTCTAGTTTAGAAAAAATGTTATAGCTGAACCAAATAGGGTCTTTACTTTTGCGCCACCCAGTACAATCCATAAGTGTTCTTTGTAGTAGGTAGTGTAGCTAGTTTAGTTTAGTTTAGTTTAGTTTTTATTATTGTAGTAGTTAGCTTGAGTAATAAAGGCAATTTGCCCGTTAAAAAAAAAAATAATCATAATGTTAGCATTTTTTTTTTTTAAGTTTTTTTTTTAACGGGAAATTGCCTTTATTACTCAAGCTAACTTCTACAATAATAAAAACTAAACTAAACTAATAACTAATATACAAAATAATTATGTAGAGCGCTCGCTGCGCAAAATTTCAAGGAAAATATTTCGAACTTGATCAAACGGATGTTTGGTTATACTTTCATTATTATTATGATATTTACAACTGAATTTGCGCTCAAATTTGTAGCAATATTTCATTTTTTAATCAACGTAAAAATAACTTTCATCAACAGTAAATTCGAAAGTAAACACAGTAAGTAGACTCAGAAATAAAACAAACTTCAATTACGCCATTAAGCTATTCGTAACAGGAGCCATAAGAACAGTCATTATGCCTACAAAAAGCCACATTAGCTCAAATTTCGCACGAAATTTCCTTGGTTGCCTTATTTACACCTCTTGGCATAAATGTTGGCTAAAAAGCTTTAAAAAGACACGTTAAGGTACACATACTAAGAGGAAATACCTACTAAATAATACAAAACTAAATGACCTATCAAGCCCTAAATAATAAATACAGAGTGTCTATGAAAATCAAACATCAAAAGTGACCCCACCCCAATGCTTACTTATACAGATATATACCTCTCCAGCTAATATAAAATAGTCCACAATCGGTTGTTTCATTGTAGTAATAGACTATAGCACCCTGTAAGCCGTGTGTAGCCTTGTAAAACAATAATATATGATCCACAGTCCAGTCTAAGTCATACCCTAGTATAGTGGTGGCACCCTTACTAGAAGTTTCTATGGAGTTTTGGAAGCGACACGAAAAAAGTTTCACCACATTATATTACTTGCCCACACTCATGCTCGTATTTCAGCACTTAATGCGTAAAACGCCACCAATTTTAAACGTTAAAACTGGAAAAAGCACGCGTTTTGAAAAATAATACAATGCAACAAAGTGAACTTTTCCGCGTTCCCGCCATAACTCCAAAATTAGGTTTGTATTTCGACAAAAACTGATTAATAATGAAACTGATTAGATCCCATTTTTAAGAAACTACATTAGCCTACGAATGTTCTAACAAGTTTAATGGTTTATGCCAGATGGGTTTAACAACGGTTTAACCCGTAGGGTGCTTAGAGCATTCGAGTTAATGGATTTTTCGTACCTTCGGGAATAAAATTAGAAAAAAGGGTCCCGCAGAGATTTGGTTATTTTCATGGTTGGGATATTAATGATGATTGTAGCTACTAAACGGCTTGACAACATTGTCTTAAAAGTCTTATTTTCTTTAAGAAATTGTTCCGTGGGGTACCTTCAAAGTCCATGATGATCAGGTTAGTTGAGGACCCTTTAACAGCTCATCATCAGCCTGAAGACGTCCACTGCTGAACATAGGCCTCCCCCAGAGCACGCCACTTTGAGCGGCTGCTTGCCTCCTGCATCCATCGGCTCCCCGCGGCTTTCACCAGGACGTCGGCCCACCGAGTGGGGGGCCGACCTACGCTGCGTCTTCCGGTTCGTGGTCACCACTCGAGACCCTTTCTTCTCCATCGGCTGTCAGTTCTACGAGCGAACAGCTATAACACAACAGCTATTTCACATAAATTGCGATGCATTTGCTGTGATTTATTGGGCACTTTTGATTTTACCTCGTAATTTAATGTCGTAATCTATCATCAGATGATCGTCACCTTTTATGAAATCATATTTGAAATATAAATATAATATATATAATACTTAATGAAATAAAAAAGAATCATCAAAATCGTTTAGCAGTTAGCGCAGACCATATCACAGGTGGTCGCATAACATACCCAAAAAAACATTTCATAAAAGGCTTTGTCGCGTTAAAAAGTATGTAGGTATCTATTATTTGTTACCAATGAACACTCAAAGATGAGATGGCTAGACGAATTAGTTAGCTTTATTAGCAAAATTTTATTGCAAAAGAAAATTGCACGCATCTAAGATTTTAGATAATTGCAATTAGATTTAATGATTAGGCAAGATACATCAACATTTTACTCAAAGTCAAAGAATATTATGTTAGAGTTTAATTCAAATTCTCTTCTCACATGTGAGTTAAGTTACACAAATTAACTCGCCTAAGTAATAAAATTGTAAATTTGAGAAAACTTTGAAATTTAAATACGTTGACGTATTTTAATTGAGTTAACACTTGACTAATAACTTTGTTTAAATATAAAAGGGTTGTATAAGTTACGAAAGTAATGAAGACAAATATAATTATAATAACTCTGGTTAAATGTGAAATTTATTAAAATTATTATATAAATATTTATATTACTGTTATTTACTTTATTATTATTACTTATTATCGTTGTTATTAGATTCGACGATTTTAGATATGAACGTAACTGAAACTTTAAAATTATATAATAGGTAGGTAGGTACTTTTTTTATATATAACTGAATAGGCCCGCATTTGACCGCATCAGTTTCACCTGATGGAAAGTGACGATGCGGTCTACGATGGTACATGCTTACCTAGAAGATATTCACTCGCGACTTGAAGAGCTCCAGATTGTACTTATATTTATTTTATTATGATGGTTGGAAGAAGGTAATGTTTTATAAATTCAATAAATATTGAATTATTATAAATAAATATAATAAATATTTAATTATTTTTATTGGATTACTTTATGCTTTAAATAAAGCATACAGTAATCCCTTAACATAATGGGGATAAAAACAAAACGACATGACTATTGTTATGATTTATTACTAATTAATTTAAAAGATTTAAACTCTCTCTATACGAAACTTTGCGTGATAACAATAATAGATACCTAATAGTGTGAGTACAGAATAAAATTAGTCATCTAAAAATGAAAGATGAATAAGAATAAAACATTAATTTTAAAATATGTGCTACAACATTTTACTGTCACACAAATCCCAAAAGAAAACTATCCTAACGACCAAGTGGGATGTTACATGAAAACTCGCTTTACTTTGCAGGCATTAAGTTAAGCTGCTAAAACAAACGTAGGTTTTATCCACAAAGGCTAAGTTGAAGCACTTTAAGACATGGCAAAGTTTGAAACTTGTCGTGGCACTGGTGACGGAGAATCGTCATATTGATAACAATCAGATGTCCAAACACCCATGCGGCCTAAAAATGAATTTCTGGAATATCAATATCAGATAATAAACGGATAAACTCAGATATGTTCACGATTTTCAAATTCAGATTACTAGAATATTGTTCTAATGACGCAAAAACCGTCCCGTATAATGCCTCACCTCACTGTTAGATTAGACAATGCAAGTATCAAAGGTAAGAGGGCTAAAAAAAGTCAGACAGGGCCAAGCTAAGCTATATAGTAAGCAAGGCAAGTTTCACAGGCATGAGAGCTAGAGGAATATAGGTACAAACAAAATATAAGCACAGAGAAACAATAACAAAATACAAAGAAGAAGTAAATTGAAAAAAGCGCTTTTGACTGCTTACCGTCAAGCGAGCCATTGACTTGTTTGCCACTCTATTACATAAAAGAGGAAAGTTTTTATTATATTAGGTTTATTACCAATTTTAAGTTCAAATAAATGTCCATAGCTTGAAAAGTGCGAGTATTTATACTAAAGTTAACGGAAGGATTTTATGTTTCGCGAGGGTATTTACTTCATTAAACGGGGGTAGGCAAAGGCTATCTCTTTCGGGTTTTATGGCGGCTTTCCATCGTAAAACTCCTATGGGACTGGCCTTTTGGATGCATACCCCAAAATGGATTTAATTTGCAAACAGCGAAACGCCAAAGTCGCTTTCCGCTATCGGATTTACATTTGGTTACGAACTGTCGGAAAATCCGCGAAAAAGATATCAATTGAATGTTACCAACTTAAATAGATTAGTTTGTCACTTTTAATCACGAACGGGACGCAACTCTATTTTTTTTTAAATTTTTGATAGGCCTGCATTTAGGAATCATTTCTCAATTTTAACCTTAATTTTCATTTGTAGTACGTGCTCGTGACAGATATTAAAAAATTGGTTCGTAGTTGTCCATTTTGTTGTTACAAGATAACGGTCGTGAGGACATGTTAGATGAATTTGTTGTATATAAAAATTACACCAGTTGACACCAGTTCAGCGATTCTCTTCACTATCTTGATGAATATTGATAGCTAGCGCCAAATTGTAATGCCAATATTTTAGGAACTACTTGATTAAAAAAGTCATTCACAGAAGCAAACATTGCGCTCTTTATATGCCTGGCAAAATCCTGCAATCAATTCAACAGGCACCGCTTCTTCCTGCTATATCGCTTACAATCAAGACCATGTAGCGCGTGAAATGAGTAATTTCATTTCCTCGTACAAGGAAGCCGATCCGTGTCCCAAATTCTATTTATGCTTTCCCGGGAACAAATTCAACGGCTACGTTTGCTTCGTAAGTAAACCTAATAAAGTTATTCTTGGCCTTTTTGCTGACATTAGAATGTTTATGTGCGTGAAATAAAACGTTTTTGTTTTCTATTGCGTGATCCTTACTTAATACTCTTCCGTTTATATGTATCCAGTCTAATGTATCGGTCAGTGGTTAGTTCAACCAAATTTCGTTCGGACAAATGTATGAAATTACCACTTCGGATGTCTCAGGATGACGTGCGCAGTGCAGTGTCACGCGAAACTTTATTGTTTAAAGTTCCGGGTTACACTGCAACTGTTATGGGTGGCCGTGTCACTTAACATCAGGTGAAAGACTAGCTCGTCACGTCATTCAATAACATAAAAAAAACTTCCTAAACTAATTATCAATTATATTGGTTGAGTTAATTGGGGTAGTTTAGCCGTAATAAACCATTTAAAAAAAAGTAGTTCTTAAACTTCAACCCAGGCTTACAAAAAAATATAGACCTGAGACTTACAAACTTTCTGTACTTGCTTCGCCAGTATTTAAATTGGACAGTAAACTTTAGGATATCCGGATCGTAAGGTCTTTGGGCGTGCACCAGGTCAGCCCAAAAGTAAAAAAAAAAGCCAAAGGCTTTTGTTTTGGCTTATCGGCTATTGGTCTTTGGTCTTACGACAACAGCTGGGGGTGATGGATCAATTGGTGACCACAACAAAAAGTGATAAATATCACTTTTTGTGATAAATATCACTTTTTGTAGTGGTCACCAATCCATTGCTCAAGAGCGTGTGCAACATCTGACACACAATATAGACGATACTGATCACTTTTTGAGAATACCTTGAGTTCGAGAAGAGGAAACAGAACAAGTTGGCTGATAGACCTACGCGTACTAAGTTTAATTTTTTTACCCAGATTCCTTGAAACTTTGTAACGAGTTTTGTTCACTTTATATAAAACTCAAATACTACTGACTCACTCTCGTCACGAACTCCCAAGGGCTATAAAGTCTTCAAACTTGAAATTAGGCACGTATGCTCTACTTGGCTTTCTAGATTGGTATATTTTGAAGATGGCTAGAAGCAAGAATACATATACACACAATCAATCTCTCGCCGAATTTAAGGCCTCATACAAACGGTATAAGTCATCATCACCAGCCTGAATACATCATCAACAGCCTGAAGACATCCAG
Source organism: Ennomos quercinarius (assembly GCA_910589525.2). Lineage (NCBI taxonomy): Eukaryota > Metazoa > Arthropoda > Insecta > Lepidoptera > Geometridae > Ennomos > Ennomos quercinarius. The sequence continues at coordinate 12,334,515 of OU342499.1, read as the reverse complement.
TGCAGAACATATGCCTCCCCAAAGAGCGCTACTTTAAGCGGCTGCTTGCCTCCTTCTCTCCTTCAGTTCTGACCAGCACCCCTACAGCGCAACTGTTTTAGTTATGAACATCGCCTGCCATCCTGCATGCGCCAATTTACAAGTCAGTGAGTGCGAGCAAGACAACACACGATCACCATCGCCACCAGACTTAAGCGATAGGCCCCAGGCCATCGGTCCAAATAATAGGGCGCCAGCCTACGCTGCGTTTTCCGGTTCGTGGTTGTCACTGGAGAACCTTTCTTCAACATCGTTTGTTGGAAGGGGAAAATGATATTAGTATTCTGTCGTAAATAATACCGATCACGAATAAAAGTATAATACTGACTAATCCATATAAAAAAATGTGTCTGTTTGATTTCTAACTATACCTAATTATTCTTAACTTGATTTTGTTGATTTTTATCGGCATTGTTGAGTGAACCAGCAAACCTTTTTATGTTTTCATGGTACATAATAATAAATCACTTTAGTATTTTTACCTGAAAATACAAATGCATTTCCCGTTGAATGAAAACTCTGGAAAAAACAGTTTTGTTTGCAATGCACCCAAAGCCGTTTTGTTTGCAAACACAAAACTAAAACATAGCACATGAATTAGAAACAGTGGCTTGCAGAACTTGCGTTCCTGTAAAAAGCATTTGTAGAAACATTACCGCTGAAATTTATTTCGTAAATGAAATAACTAAGGGAATTGGCGTCACAATGGAAGTAGGTGCATTGGTTCTAGATTGGTCTAGATAGATTTATTGATTAAATAATGACTATTCTTTTTTATGTTAACATTGACGTGATGAGCTAGTCATTTGCCTGATATTAAGCGTTACGGCCGCCCTTAGCATTTTATTTAGAGGCCTCAGCATTATGGCATGGCTTACAACTTTTTTTTTTTTTTTTTATGTGATTGAATGACGTGACGAGCTAGTCGTTCACCTGATGTTAAGTGACACGGCCGCCCATAACAGTTGCAGTGTCACCCGGAACTTTAAAACAATAGTTTCGCGTGACACTGCACTGCGCACGTCATCCTGAGACATCACCCAGTCTAGTAATCAGATTACTAGACTGAGTGATCAGACATAAAGTCTCACAATGCCCTTCAAACCGGAACACAGTAGTGCTTGCACACTACTGCTTGGCGGCAGAATAACTGGCAAAGCGGTGGTACCTACCTAGACAAACTTTGCAGAAAAGTCCTACCACCTAGTAAACTTTCACGTTGTTTTGTTTTAGTGATTTATTTTTTCATTGGACACTAACTATTGTGTCACGTCTGAAACAAAAATTATAACACGCTTAATGAATACAAACTTAAATTTTGCCAAATGCAGATATGTCTTTAAATGTAACCTATGTCTATGTTTTTATTTATATATATTTTTCTATAAATATTTAAACTTTCGTGTAAATTAAACATTTTACATCAAAAATGAGACTAAAGAGGGTTTTATGAAACTTTCAAACTGAGAGTAATGAGTGGGCTCTAGCTAATAAAATTCCCTGCGTGTTGTTGTTAGAAATAGTTGGAATTCAGAGCTGGCGGGGCTTTTAGGGATCATAACCCAACAAACTCTTTATAAAAGCATTCTTTTTACCAACAGACGTTAAAAAAATCGAGAAGAAAAATATTTTACTGGGCATTTTCTGTCTTGTCTTTGAAAACAGATCCAATCATAAAATAAAATCTCACTAGATCCATTGTGGATATCGCCCCTAGATCTACTGAGATTGAACCATTTAGCTACTTGATTGATTAGCTCTCGGTAGAACAAAATGCGTTGTTTTTTGTAAAACGAATAGCGTGACACTCATTCGTCTGATGTTAAGCGTCACGGCCGCCCAAAACAGTTGCAGTGTTACTTGGAACTTGGAACTTTCGTATAGCACTGCACGGCGCCCGTCATCACGATACATCAGCACAGCCTTGGTAACATAAGATTTCTAATCTGTGAGGTCAGCTAGGCGATCACGGAACTTGATTTGCAACCAAAAAGCGAGTTCTACTTATGTTTGGAGAATAAAAAAGAATATTGAAGTTTGCAGGGCATTGCAGCTAGCGAAATTACTGGGTAATGGGTTATGGGCGGCCGTGACGCTTATGATCAGGCGAACGGCTAGCTTGTCACGTCATTCATATACATAAAAAAGTCATTAATTAATAATCATAATAATAGATACACTCCTACGTGGGTTTTTATCCTTATGATTAATTTGCGTAAAGTTAACTACTCACTGCTACTTACGATGGCTAACTCTACATTTTCGAAGTACCTGCTTGGATTCACTTCATGTTAAACATGTTCGTTTGCAATATCATGCATAATTATGATACCACACAGTTTTCATAATTATGTAGATGCGTAGTCATATGTTTTATTTTCTGGCACCGTGTGGAAAACGTTTCAGGTCAAATTTCATCAAGTATCAAATTATTTAAAAATTTAGTTTTTGAGTTGAAAGAAAATCAGACTAATTTATCGATAGTGTGGTTAATGCGTATAAGTTGATAATTATTATTAAAAAAAATCGGTATAAATAATTAGTTTTTAATACAATTAATAAAAAAAACTTACAATTTTAAATATAAAAAAAACGGTGGGAAAATATAATATCTTTTATTAATTTATTTATTTATTTATTTATACTTCAGCACAAAAATAAATGTACAAGGCGGACTTAATGCTATGAAGCATTATCTACCAGTCAACCTGGATGTACAAGAAAAAAAAATGGTAGCGGTGCAGTAAGATTAATGTTAGAATAAAATCGTGTTTATAAGAATAAAAATAAAAATACTACAAAATAATATATACTTAATTATACAAATAATATGATATACCTACTTACATAAATATAATTAATATACATAAATACTTACATAAAAACAAAGGGTATAAACAGTAATTATTAGGGGAGTTTTATTCAGCATAATAATTTTTAATGTAATAGATGCGAACTTGCTTTTTAAAGACTTCTTTAGAAGTAACCTTTTTTAATTCCTTAGGCAAGGAATTCCACAATCTGACTGCCACAACGGAAAAAGAATTGTCTCGGAAGGAGGTATGGTGAATGGGAGGAGCCAGGAGAAGGTTAGAAGTAGATCGAAGTTCTCGCTCATGAGTGTCACCGAGATATTTAAATAATTCCTTCAGGTACTCGGGTGTTTCTGAATCCTTTAGAATGGAGTAGAGCAGGCAAAGAATCCTGACACTTCTACGCTCACGTATTGGCAGCCACCCGAGTTTCGCCCGAAAGGCCGAGATATGGTCAAACTTTCGAAGACCGAATATAAACCTGATGCACGAATTCAGCAAACGATCCAGCTTATCAAGATGTTCAGCGTTTAGATCAACAAAACACACATCAGCATAATCTATTATCGGGACAAGAAGAGAGTTAACGAGAGAAATTTTAGTTTTAATGGGAAGAAAGTTCTTGAACCGAATGATAGCATGAAGAGAAGCGTAAAATTTACGAGAAATTTCTTTTATATGTTCCGACCAACAAAGATTGGAGTCAATAATGACACCCAAATCCTTGACAGTGGAAGTGAAAGGAATGACACAACCATTGTAAGAGAGAGAAGGAAGAGATTCGACGTTCATCTTAGCAAGTTGGCGTGAGCTGCCGATCACGATGGCCTGACATTTGTTAGGATTGACAGATATGCCATAGCCATCTGACCATGATTGAAGTCGCAGAAGGTCGGAATTGAGGGCAGCTATGGCATTACTAATGTCTTCTACAGGGACGGCACAATAGAATTGCAGGTCATCGGCATACATGTGGTAGTGACTTTTAATGTTGGGAGCAAGAAGGTTGATAAACAAAGAGAACAGAAGAGGTGATAAAATGCCTCCTTGAGGAACCCCAGCTTCCACATTATGCCAATCCGAAAACTCTTGGCCATTGCGAATTGCTTGACTACGCCCCTGTAGATAAGATGAAAACCAGGCAACGGCAGACGGAGAGAACAGAAGACGAGGGAGAACGGCCAACAGCAGGTCATGATCCACGGCATTGAATGCGTTACTAAAATCGATCAGGACCAGCACAGTGACTAACCTGTTCTCCATGTTAATACGGATATCTTCAGTAACTTTCAGAAGAGCGGTCGACGTACTGTGGCCGGCTTTAAAGCCCGATTGGTACGGGTTAAATAGATGGACATCTGAGAGAAACTCAGTGACCTGCCTGTGAACTTCGGACTCAATAACTTTAGAAAGGAAGGGTAATATGGAAATGGGACGATACTGGTTAGCCGATATAGGATTAGGAACTTTTGGGAGGGGGATGACGTGGGCCTTACGCCATTGTTCGGGAAATTGCCCTGAAGTGAGCGAAAAATTCACAACGTGAGTAATAGCAGGGAGAATAGCGTTTAAAATGTACATGATCATTGTGCGTCCTATGTCATCACACCCAACTGCCTTAGATTTGAGAGATGAAATAATTTTGAACACCCGATCTTGACTGACAGATGTGAAGACGAAAAGGTTTGAGTCCTGAGATGGAGAAGGAATTGATTGTATTTGAAGGAGAGTGGTTTGTTTAGAAATTGAGGGAAGTTTGGTGGTGACAGAAAAATGGGAATTAAGGGTATTAAGATCCAAGGAAATTTTAGAATCCATGGATTTAGGCTTACCTAAACCAAGCGTACGTAGGAACTTCCAAAGCCCAGCACGAGAGGATAGTTCAATCTGTTCAGCGATATAACGACGCTTAGCATTTCGAACCATTCTGTTGCAAATATTCCGATGCTTTTTGTAAGCTGTCCAGTTCTGATCAGATCTGTCACGCTTGAACTTTCTAAAGGCACGATCTCTTCTTGCCATAGCCCTACGGATGATGCCGCATAGCCATGGAGAAGGTGGCCGCTTGAGCTTGACTGGATGAACGGGAGCGTGTTTGTCGAAAAGTTTCAGAATGCGTGTGTAGAGAAAACTGACTTTGACATCAATTGAGTCTGAGAGTTCAATATTAGACCACTCAACCATAGCCGCATCATCATTAAGCTTAACAGGGTCAAGACGGGCAAAATTACGTTGATGAAGAGTAATAGGTTTAGATTTAGGTGCTCTGATTTTTAGGGAAGAGAAGATGAAGTCGTGGTGGGAGAAAGCAGGAGCAGCGAACTGTCCATGAGTGTCAACTAAGTCAATGTGAGACGTTACTATCAGATCAAGTAGTGTGTCAGATGTGCCTGTATGATGAGTCGGTAAAAGATCTAATACTGGGTGGCGCAAAAGTACTGGCACTAAAGAAAATACTTTTATTTTTTTTATATGACATTTTCTGTCATTCTGTTGTTGAAAATTGTGTAGTGAACAAATGTAAAATACACTGAAAATAAACATGGACCGTTTTATTCCCCAAGAACGTGGAATAATTGTGTCAATGTTCTTACGGAATAATTCATCAGTGATAAGAACACAACGTGAATTTCGTCGACGATTTCCCCACCGTCCGGCACCGATTGGTCGCACAATTCGACGCTTTGCCACACGCCTTGAAGCAACTGGCTCAACATTGGATAGACCTAAGTCTGGGAGACCAAGAACAGGCCGTTCAGCTGAAAATATCGATGCTGTGCGCGAAGATGTGGAAGAGTGTCCAGAAACATCAACGAGGCGACGTGCCACGCAATTGGGCATTTCCAGACGGACCCTGCAGCGTATTTTGGTGAAAGACTTAAAGATGTTCCCGTATAAAACTCAAATGACTCATCAACTGCTGCCTGCTGACCACCGAGCTCGTCTAGATTACTGCCAGCGCGTCATAAACCTCAACCTTGAAGAGGATGATTTTCCTTCAAAATTGGTTATGAGTGACGAAGCGCATTTCCATCTCTCAGGGCATGTCAATAAGCAGAATACTCGGTTCTGGGGCACTGATAATCCGCGCATTATTCAAGAAACACCTCTACACCCACTAAAAGTTACTGTATGGTGTGGCATCTGTGTTGACAGAGTGATCGGACCCTATTTTTTCGAAGACGCTGGAGGCAATGCAATAACTGTCACTGGAGAACGCTACAGAACCATGTTACGTGAGTTTTTGATACCCAGTTTGGACGAATTGGGGCTGGAGCACATCTGGTTTCAACAAGACGGCGCTACGGCACACACAGCGCGCGACACTATGGACTTAGTGAGGGACGCTTTTCCAAGCCGAGTTATCTATCGTTTTGGCGATTTGCCTTGGCCTGCAAGATCACCCGATCTGACCAGTCCAGACTTCTTTCTTTGGGGTTTTTTGAAATCTCGGGTGTATGTGAACAAGCCACAGACTCTCGCAGCTCTAAAAGAAAACATTCGTCAAGAAATAACGAACATATCGCAGGAAGTGTTACGGCAAGTTATGCAAAATGTCATAAATAGGGCTCAAATGTGTATCAACTCTGGAGGTCACCATTTAAAAGACATCATCTTTAAATCCTAATGGTACGAAATTTAATGGCACAAATATACATTTAAAAAAACCTAAATCTAGTTTTCTAATTTAGAAAAAATGTTATAGCTGAACCAAATAGGGTCTTTACTTTTGCGCCACCCAGTATATTTAAATTGAATGAATCTATTATGTTTCTCAACTTAGAGGTGCGCTGATTATTATTAAGCAAACAAGTATTGAAATCTCCCATGATTAAAAAATGGGTGTAATCTGTCATGAGCGATTCAAGTATGCTGTCAAGCTTGGAGAAATACTCTACATTAGGAGGACAATAAAGAACTCCCAAAATGAGTTTAATTCCAAAATCCACTTCGAGAAACAGATATTCGGCGCCAGCACAATAGGCGGCTGGTGATTGCATTACAATTTTGTAAGAGAAGTTACTTTTAATATAAATGGCAACACTACCGCCCCTTTTCCCGGTCCGGTCATTCCGTATCAGTACGTACCCAGGAAGAGGGAAAAAAACAGAAGGAAGAGAAGGCTTAAGCCAGGTTTCCGACACTAAGACTGCGTGAAGATTGGGACGATCAAAGGATTCTAGAAGATCAGCAAAATGAGAAGGAACGCTCTGAGCATTTATGTGACAAACATTAAAATTTTTTGAATAAGGCTGAAATTTATGCTTAAGTGTTTCACCTAATGACAGGAGACTATCATCACAACTATCAAACGAACTATTCGAACCCGCGGTTTTAAATGAATCGTCATCACTGCAATCCAGCATGAGCAAAATATAATGTATCTACCTTATACTGTATTAAGTAAGTATAATAAATTACACAAAAATATGTATAATAATATATAAAATACTATAAATAACACCTGATAAATAAACTAATAACTTAAATCAAACTATGCGGCTAAAAAGATTAACTTAAACTACAATTTTTATTTTGTTGCACTTCCTGCTGGTTTACTGGCGAATGCATAGGTAGAACAGTAGGTAAATTAAGATTATAAAGGTAATTACGATAAGCTAAAAAGTAGGTATTATACCTAAATCGACATTTTAGTCTGTATTAGAAAACCTATTCGCACACAAATATTAGGTATAGGTTATTCAAGATACTTAATGCTGAATACATTTTAATCATTGATTATTAGGTAGTGAGGGATAAGTGGTAGGTATTTGACGTAGAACAGAACCAAGACATTAAAATAATAAGCAGAACGCTAGCCAAGTTCCATAAAAAAAGTAAAAGTACAAGATTTTAGTAAAAAAAAATAAACACTATTTAAACTTACTAGGTTCAACCATAGGTACTCCTAAATTATTTAAATTACATTACTTATCATAAACATTAACAAAGCGCACTATACCAAACTTATTAATTCTATGCTGCACACGTAACGCATCTGCTATAATTAATAAACTAAGCTAAGCTTCTACCGAGCGTATCGCTCTGTTATTGCGCCAGCGTTGTATGAAAAGAAAAACCAAGAAAGAAATTGCGTTGCACTATTACCAGATCGATACACTCGGTAGAAAGTACAATACGCGAGCCACAAAAAAAAAAAAAAGAACAAATGTCTGCCTTCATTTGATTGTCAACGTCAGTGTCCATTTGACTTGACGCTGACAGGTCAAGTGTCATATCGAACAACAAACATCAAGCAGAAATAAAAAGATATTAGTATAGCTATTTAAGTTAAAACGAAATGAATGTACTAAAAATATACTATTGAACAAAGCGGGTAATTTAAGACTAAGGAGCTGCGCTGTAAATAGGGTTCAAATTACTAGCAAAAAGTGAAAAGTGATTGAATAAATGAATAACAAAATGTGTGTGGATTGGTAGGTGTTAGGTATACGAGTGAATCCAGATGATACCCAACGCAGATGATATTCCAATGAAAAATGAATCACTTGGCGATTTTGCTTTTAATTGCCGTGGTCTTTCGGGTCTGCGGTGGTTCCATTACCGCCGCCTGTGCAGGCCTCGACCCAGACCCTGAACGAGGGCGATTCTCAGTAGATTTCTTGATTAGCGGCTTTGGTGGAAATTCTGTCATCAGCAGAACTAGCTGGTCCATCGAAGAGATACGCCTTCGGTCATTGTTAGGCAGTAATACTAGGACCATTCCATCCCTAGTCCAGCAACGAGTGATGCCAAAGTGCTTACGAGCAGAACTGAAGATAGCCTGGCGAGATTTAGTAAGAAATTCACTTAGCACTACAGGAGACGACTTAAGCCGCTTCTTTTCATTCCAAAGCTTGTTGCGTAATCTAATATCAACAAATCTCACCAGTATTGGACGACTATGAGAGCTATTTTTAGTGCCTAGACGGTGACATATAAGCAAGGATGAATCTTGGATGTCACTAAGTTTCATGGTTGACCTTATAACATCAAGTATCAGCACTGCACAGTCTTCATTATCTTTCTCTTCAATACCACTAAACAATAGAGCATTTCGCCTGTTGAAACTGTCTAGGTCATCTACTTGCACTGATAAAGACTGAATTAGGGATCTGAGCATTTGGAATATAGACCGAACCATTTCTTTGAAGGATGTAAATTCTTGAGCTATTTTATCCAGGCTCAGTTTATTGTCGTCCACTGTGGCAGACTTGAATTGATTTTCAAACTCAGCCATCCTAGAAGAGAGGGTCTCTTCAATACTCCTCTGTGTATCCAGGACCTTTTGAACACTTGCCATAATGAGGGCTTGAGAATAAGGTTATGCCAGCAGGTAGGTGCAATTTGTTTCTATTCACATAAAATGCATATACTATTGATTCACTTTAAAACTTATGAACAATTGTAGTTATTTAACACAGATTTTACACTAAAATGCAACTTAATCTATTATTTACATAAATTTAATTAGAGAGCGAAGTTTTTATATTGTTGACAGTTTTACCGCCTACCCGCAAAAAAAAAAAGCGCTATTAATTAATTATAGGTATATAAGATAATTAACGTCTATCTTTTAAGGATTGACCATTAAAATAAACTATGTGTTGCTCTGTAAACAAAGTTATTTATTTTATTATTATTATAGTTAGGTTAAAACCAACCGTAAACAATACGCACACTTATTTATTAAAACTTACCTGTAAACAAAGAAACGACATTAAAAGTTTATTTCTAATTAATATGTCGACTCCTTATTTTAGATTTTAGCTTTTACTATTATTTTTAAACACAATCATCTTCATATTTGTTCCAACTTAAATAACCTCAAAAAGTCCAACCTAAAACTCCTTTACCGACGATGCAAGTTCCAGCTTCCAAAGACTGTACAATGACAGTCTGCTTTAACGACGGAGTTGAGGGTGGACACAGATTAGAGAAAAACAATTAGCTAATTAAAATTAAAGAAATAAGTACATTTTATTTCTTTACAGGTATATACCACATCATTTTACCACAGTTATTCTGCCGCCTAACAGTAGTGTGCAATTTGAATGGCGCTGTATCTAGTGAAATTACTGGGAAAATAAGACTTTACGACCTATATAAATGACTAGACTCTAGTCAAACTTATTACTAGACTGTGCTGATGTCTCAGGATGACGTACGCAGTGCAGTATCACGCGAAACTTTATATTTTACATGATTTTAGAGTTCCGAAAGGCACTACAACTGTTATGAGTGGCCGTAACACTTATCCTCAGGTAACCAACGAGCTCGCCACGTCATTTAATGACATTAAAAAGTCTTGCATTTTAGTGCTCGCCACATGAAGCACCCATGAGTATCAAACTATAAGCTACGTTAGTCACAAGCCAAGTCACAGTTCAAGTCAAGTGCAATCCGTAACGGATGACACGACACAACACGAGTTTGTATGACTCGTACATCTTACAGCAGTCACAATGCATTGCTGCTTACTCAGAGAGACGTACATTTTCCAAGCTTTTCAAACTGTAATGAGTAGGTGTTTAAGTAAGATTATTTTTATTATACCTATTTTAATTTTTTTTATTAATATTGTATTGTGTCTGCTGTCACTCAGAGGGATATATCAGATAGTATCGGCTTCGTAGACCACGTATGTGGGAAACAAAATATAGCATAATTGAGGATATAACGTTCTTGACCTATGCAAATAGGGCGAATTCTGTGCCTTCTTGGTTGGAACAAATCGGCGCACCACTATACCGCTATGGTATTAGCTGCCTACTGTATGCCCGTGGCAAGCTGTCATACAAATCGGAGCAGTAGATCGATTACCCCGGTTCTTACGTTATAATAGGCATATGTAGTGTTTTATCCATTTTTTTTGCTAGTCTCATCTACATCTATCCCACTGCCATACATACGTGGTGCATGGGCGTGGCTTTTCCGCCATTTACAAATAAATAAAGCATCAGTTCTAGCTATTAAGTATATCGTATGTAGGTACCATTTTCACGTTTAGTGCAGTCAAAAATATGTTACCTATTATTATAACCTGATTCAATTAATTGGCCGTGCGTAGCTAGGAATTATCTTAATTATACCACCAATATCGTGAATGCATTGTCAGCATCCATTCTAATTTTGCTGATCAATGGAAAGGGTATGTATGAATTATAGCAATATTCAGCGTTATAACAGTTTTGCTTACGAGGAAGAACAGAAAACGGATAATTGTAATCAAATAGTCTGCCCAAAGACGTGCTCAGCACAGCCTTTGCTTTGGAAGTTGGTTAAAAATTTAAGAGTCTATTAAAGAGTTTTATCTGTTATAAGCTTTTTTTTATTATAAAAATTGCTCAGGCTATCCACAAATTTTCACCTATGGCATTTCTGGGCATTGATACCCAAATTTGTCACTACCTGGTTCATAAACATTGTGTAAAGTAAAAAAAACAACACGTCTATCAGTTACTCCTCATCACAATTCAATAAGTATTATTATAGATTGCTGTACAGATATTTATTCAGTCTTATCCTGTTATCAAAGTTTTCTCTGTAACTTATTAGTAGTATTAGGTACGAAGTAAAACACGGAAATACACTCTGGTAATAAAAAGGTTCGCAGTTCACTTTTGCCTGCCGAATGCAAGAAACGGTACTGCCAAAATTATAACATAATTTTATGAACTATGCATTTTATTATCTTTATTATCAAACAAATAATGTCTATTTTAATGACTCCATCAAGTCAAAATATCTTTTTACAACATTGACAAATCAAGGAAGATTTTTTTTGTGTGTACACATTATATACAAAATAAAAATAATAATCTTGTGCCAATAAAAAAATCATCTAAGTGGTGATCTTCGTTGTTTAATACGGTGACGTCATTTTCTACGAAACGGTGTCTTCTATGACACAGTTAAAAAAGGTAACAAGTAATGGTAAAATAATAATGATCGCGTTACATCAAATGAATCAATTTAAAAACCGATGAATCTTTTCATTCTGGTACTGTACCTATCCTGCAGTGTGTAGGTAAACATAAGACATATATCTTGGAAATAGCAATCTCATGTCTCAGCGAGGCTTTGACTGTTATACGACGTACGAAGCGTGATGCGAGACATCCAGCCTGAACGCAGCTGTGCCTCATGAAAAACGAGTTATTGATTGATAAATAAACCATAAATGTGAACAAGCGGAGGGAAGGAAGGTATAAGGAAAAAGATACAATATTATGACTTGTTACCTTTATGCATGAGGTGTTTCTTTGGTGTTTGACTATGGTAATTATGAGCAGGTTCAATGAGAAATTCGTTTCGTCTGATCGCGGGGAAAGGTTAATATAGCCACTTCTCTTCGGCACAGTTTTATTGTATGGAAGTAAAAAGACGCACAACAGCTATGTGACAAGGGTATACATATCTACACAATCGTTCAAAAATGTTAAGCCGTGTATTTAGTTACGATCATAGCGAAGCACGACGGCATTTCTAACCGATCGGCAAAGTTAAGCAACGTTCGCTGCGGTCACTACTTTGATGGGTGACCGCTACAGCAAAAAGTGGTTTTACAACTGAGCGCTACCGTGCTTCAAGGGCACGTTAGGCCGTCGGTACCGGCTATTGTCGTAAGAAAATAGTCGTTAAGTCATGTCAGAAGCCTTTAGGCGGCCTAAAAATTCTGATACCGGGGCTGACCACTTGCCTGCACGAGAAGAAGTTACGATTTGTGAGGGAGACCCATGTTCAGCAGTGGTCTTCAAAGAAGTCTTCCACCTTATGGCGATGATGATGATTTTGCCAGATTCAACCGAATAAAAAGACTGAAGTTTTCTTAAAAATAGATACCTTCCTTTTATAGTGCCGAAACTAAAGTGTCTAGTTTAACAATATACCTAAATAATAGATAAAAATGAATGGTCGAAATAATCCATAAGTAAAACATTAGCGTTTTTTTTATGTAAACGAATGACGTGACGAGCCAGTCGTTCGCCTGATGTTAAGCGACACGGCCTTCGTTAGCCTAGCCTAGCGTTTCAATACATTTGAAGCATTTCTTCCTAAATTCTCTTTTACAATCTCTGGCTTTGATATCCTAACTCTCAATCAATACAGGGTTCATTATGACATCATGCCTTTCAATAATCCGGTCTGCACTGCCTCATCAATGGCATCCGGCCAAATGTGGTCAATCACCCGGATAGGATGCTTCACGCTCATCCGTTGTAACTCTGAAAATATGTGGTAATAGACTTGGCTTTGCTTATTATAAAAGCCCATGCTGAAGTTACCACTACGACTTTTACGAAATCAAAATATTTTTACTAAAACGAAATATAAAACTTCTACCACACAACTACCTAAAACCATCGCGGTATATCGAGACGTAAATCGAAAGTAACGAAAAAATTCTAGGTATGTGGGTAAACCAAAATTTTTTAGAGTACTGATAAAAAGGTCACCTAAGTTATCCATAAAAGTACCGATCCTGGTTTTGTCTCTATGCTCCATTGGGAATAGAAAATGTGATCACCTTTTATTACTTTTATAACTATTTGAGATTTTTACTCAGGTGCCATCTACGTTATTAGCTTGATAGAGTAACACTACAAAGCATATACCTACTTTTAATGACGCCTGAAACATTTAATTTATACCATCACAGCTTCATTATAATATATCTTACAATTTTAGAACTTATTGAGCAAATGGAAACTTAGGATGACTTGTGCACTTGTGAAGCGCCGTGTCACGTGAAAGTTTTTTTTATTTTAAAGTTCAAAGTGATACTGGCACTGATATCAGCGGCCATGTCGCTTAACACCAGGTGAACGACTAGCTAGTAACGTCATTCATTCTCATAAAAAAAACTTACCTGGACAAAATGTAAGTGCAAAATGCCAACAAACCAATAAAGGAAACTGCCTCATCATTGATTTAAAACATCAATTCCACCTTCCAGTCAAAAGGCTGACACGGACAACCCAAACTATCCCAAGAGTACTGTGTTTGTGAATGTCAAACGATGCGGTTAGTACGTGAGGTTCCGTGAGGATACCCAATTTTCTAAGGTACTTTACGAGTCTAACGTGATTCCTGTAGGGCCTACTAAGGGCCTAGCACCTTTGCAAGCCTTCGGAATTTATACAGACCACGTTCTGTCAGATAAACAGAACGATTCAAGTTGTATAAATAAACATCTGTTCGTGGTGAGGTTGAGAAAGTACAGTTTACTGAGATTTTGGCTCCGATCAACTTGAAACTTATAGGGGATCTTTTGCAGATTTTTAAGTTTGAATACCGGCCTTACAGTAACTGGATGACACAATGTCGTGACTACGGGAGTTTAGAAGTTAACAATAGTACATTATGATGTAAGTGTAATGATCAATGCACACGCATGTCATACGACGTATTTCATCACAGTTGCGAGGAAAAAAACAGAGTTGTACTGTTATATCGTCGCTTGTTTGACTAAGTGACGTATCTGACATTTTTATGTATCTGAAATTTTAAATGTAGCTTTTATCTACTTTCAAAGACGCCTCGAACTGTCTAATCAACGTATTTGTAGAAAAATGTCAGATACGTCACTTAGTCAAACAAGCGACGATATGTCGTGCAGGCTTTTTATTTTCACGCGGCGTCAGAGAAAAGCCGTGTTGATGGCGCGAACAAAATCGACATCGACCAAAACAAAACGAAACGAAAACTGGAACTGGAACTAGAACGGGAACTGGAACTGGAACTAGAACGGGAACTGGAACTGCAACTAGAACAGGAACTGGAACGTGAACGTGAACTGGAACGTGAACTGGAACGTGAACTGGAACCGTGAACTGGAACGAGTACTGGAACGAGAACTGCAACGTGAACTGGAATTTGAACTGGAACGTGAACTGGAATGTGAACTGGAACGTGAACTGGAACGTGAACTGGAACGTGAACTGGAACGCGAACTCGAACGTGAACTGGAACTTGAACTGGAACTGGAACGAAACGAAACGAAACGATGAAAATGTACGTATAACTTGCAGTGAGATACAAACTTAACTGAATCGTGCGGCAGTGTAAAGTAAAAAGCACGCGTTGGAAATTTCTTAATATAATTGATCCTAAAAGCGGTGGGATAAGAGCTACTTTACGAGCAACTGTGACGAAAAATCTCCAATACAGCAAAGGTAGCATTAGCTGTAGAAATCGACATAGCGTTTGACCAATGAACGAGCAAGCAGATCACGTCATAAACCTTTTGCTGCGTTTTCTTTGGTCAAACATTTTCTCGAGAGAAGATAATTATGTTAATTTCTACATCTCATGTTACCCGTGGAAATGGATTTGGTAAGTTTATTTCTTGGCTCGTACTCGTAACGTAACTATCTTCTTTGATAATGTACTGTTATTTTAACCGTGTCACATATTTCAAAGAAACTGATTAGTTTCGAACACTTTAAAAGGGTAATGTTTCCAGTAAACTATTTAAGCCCTGATTAACCCTAAACAAAAAAATAACACAATGTATATTCTTTACTAACAATAACAATACAATATTATGAGGTACTTTCAGACGTTTATTTGTTTTCGGTTGAAAATAATACAGTGGTGGTGGTAAGGCCTTATGATTAAATTTTAGTTAAATATAAAATAACCAATAGATGCCCAATTTTAGTTTTGTTTTTTTCAGTTTTGAAAAAAGTGAAAATGCTTTCAGCATTTTCACTAATTTTCCATACATTTGGATTTGGCCATCCATGCCCAGCCAAATGGTTCGATATACCCACCATCATTTAGAAAACAAAAATGCAATGAGTTACGATCAGGTCCGGCACTTTGCCAAGCGTCACGCTTGTGGTTTCCCCAATATCTAAAATATATGGACATAGTAAGTACTACGGAACCGATATAACTTACCTATGTATTTGCACACTTATCGGGCAACAGTCCATCGCGCGATACCTTCGTCTTCGCCCGAGACATTTTTCCGGGGAAACTTGTTTTTTCGGAATAGGAATTAAAGTATGTATATAATATATCTACCCTATACCCTATATTAATCTCAGTAGTACCTAAGTAAAATTACTTAACTGAAAAAGAAATGCTTGTCTTTCTGTTATGGATTGAAAATGTTTATAAAAAAAACACAAAAAGATTTACAAGAAAAACAACACTGAGACGGCAGGGAAAACATTTAATAGAGCAGTATGCGAAACAAAACAAAGATCAATACGATACCTTCTTAACTCAACCTTGGTTAACCACATTTAATTTAGCCACTTCGTATTAACCACGAACCCATCGATGGTTGTAAAAACACGCTGGCCAATGCTAAAATGTAAACGACACTAATCTTTAATTCAACTAGCCTAAAATATACAAAAAACGTAACCAATTTTGCGTACCGAACGGCTCGCGTCCTGAGCCATAAACATTTAAATTGTGCCAGACCCTTACTGCCAAATCCTGCCGTTGAGGTCACCCGAATGACGTCTCATGAATACAAACCATTGGCTCTCAAGACACGTTTTAAGAAGGGTTCACCGGGAATTAAGAAAACGTTGCAGCGTTTCAAGACTAAAAGCGGTTCTTTTGCAGGCCCAGTCTAGTTCTACATGTTTGACATCGTATGCCATAAATCATTATAAAATTATGGCTTTTAGTGATGTTAATTTTTTTTAGGAACTATAATAACAGTTTTGGTAATACATTATATCTACAGCGATTTGGCTTGACTTAATATTTTTGGGTTTATGACTACGTGATTTTTCTTGATTGGTATGTTAGTTTTAAGTTCCGTTTGGACTAAAATTTTGAGCCCTTACCTGTAGAACTATGCTCGGTGTTCCCTGCGGGATACGATCTAAAGTGAGGAGATCCGCAGGAGAACTAAAGTGGCCAATATAGCTCTTATAATATAGCAAGTTGAAATAGCCATGGTCAGGCCATATCGCGCGTAGAACTGGCTGGCCCCCCACCTGGTGGATTGACGATCTGGAGAAAACCCCGGGGAGCCTATGGATGCAGAAGGCGAGCAGCCGCTCAAAGTGGCGCTCTTTGGAGGGAGGCCTATGTTCAGGAGTAGGAGACGTCTTCAGGCTGTTGATGATGACCCGTAGAGCAGACCTGGTGAGTCGACACATTAACGACTCTTAGGGTAATTTTGTTTCCACGTAGACCCTTAGGTCATTGCATTGGATGGGCATTGTATAAGCTTTTTATTAATTTTAAGCTTTTTGAGGCACGCACACCTTGCGGTGATAATGCGGTGGGGTGAGGAGTTGGCGATAACAAGAAGAACACTTCTGTCCCCATTATTTAAAGCCATAAAACTACTTTAAAATGCTTCTGCATTTCAGTTAGGGGATTAAAACTCTATCGTATTCCTCACAATATTTAGATAGGTTTACTCTGAAAATATAGAAAGAATCCAATGTTTTTTTGCACGTATCAAAAAAGTATGATTGTCATCTACTCTATAAAAAGCTTTATTCTAGCTGACAATTTCGCAAATATTAATAACGGCCGCGATAAACTCCATAGCTTTTAGGCCTACATTATGTATACAAAGGCGAGCAGCTATTTCCATCAAAAAAGATGCTCATAACGAGAGAAAAATGTGCCGCCCACTGTGTGATATCAACATTATGGATGCGGGTCCTCCGGCATATTGCGTCCCACCTGGGCCGGTCAAGCGTAGGGCTTGAAATGTCACCTCTGGCACTCGGTTTGTATTGAACCAGTATCGATACCTAGCACGTCTCGAGTAGTTCTTTCAGATCTATATTTAAATCGAAATCAAAAATTATAAGGAAACTGTACGCACTTTCTTGAATTTTTAAGAATCACTTAATTATTTGTCTTTCAATTACAGTCGGTATTATTAGTTTGCAGAGGGATGAAGAATTTACAATCACTGTCCAAGTCCCACAAGACTTATCGATAATCCAATTGTTAAATGGGTGGATCTGGTTGTTATAACTAGTATATAGATGAGCCACTGCAGAGGCCAGTTGCTCGTTAAAAGACCTTACAAATCTAACAAATATTACGCACGCGCGCAAATAATATGATATCGATATAAAATTTTGAGTGCCGAGTATGAACCGTATTCCAAAGTATCGATACCAGTCAAGTACCAAAAATATCGTTCAAACTCAAATTGCAACCCGCAATTTAATGATTTTTATTGGTAAGCCCTTCCTGTAAGATGGGACAGGAAAATTTACGTGCGTATAGAAACCGCATAGAATCTCGATAGTAGACGATTATTAGGTCGTATTGGAAGTTACGGCGTATGGGAGGGTTTAATTTTGTTTGCTTGACCGTGTATTGTGGCCCTTAGCAAAGGGTCATTTCATTTTACCTTTCCTTTGTGAACTGGTCCTTAGTTAAAGGACCGTTACGTTGAGTGCCAAGCTGTGTTATGAGTGTGTGCGAAGATTAATAATCATTTCAAAAGTCAGCCTTTGTACCGTATTAATAAGCTTGAACCTATTTTATCCTATTTATTTACTCAAATTAAAACCGTGATCGACATGCGAGGACTTGACGTGGGTTTCGCCGTGGAAGAAACTCGTTGTGGAGACAACTCGTCGTCAAAGTGCTCGACTTTGGAAGACTCAATGTTTTTTGGGAAGTCGACGTCAACCTGAACCTATCGATCGCATTTTCAAGGAATAAAATTATAAATTTTATAAAAATGGTTTTTACATTAAAAAATACACAGTCGTCTTGAAACCCCAAAAACGTAGAACCTTCTTTTTGATTCAGATAAAAATGTACATTATCACATTTTCTTCACGATTTATCCACGCGTAACGACTGGACAAAGTAATAAAATTAAAATTAATTTGTTAATAGTCCGGATGGAATTCCGTTAGATCTCTGCAAAAGTCACAAAACTGGAATAATTTGGTTGTTGGTACTCTATTTAGCTTTGGAGTAGAGAGCTTGAAAATAAAGGACAATATTTTTTTAAGGAAAATACAAACCAAAGCCTATAAAGTTTTTTAGTTTTACAAGGGTGAAACTAAACAAGTACAGTTTAAAATAGGTTCAAACTTCATAAAAATGTGGAAATTAATAGAAAATTATACATAATGAGAATTTTTATATGCTTTTTATTTGATTTAAAGTAGTGAGATGTTTGTCAGGTTGGGTTGTTAGATGCATTAGGTTGGCAACCAAATGTATCCCTCCATTATCAGTCATAATAAAATGATAATTATCATCCTTGAAACACTATTTCCAGCTAGTTTGGGGACCGTAATTAAAATTGCCATTAAAACATTTAAACATAAAATTACCACCAAAGTATTGGGTAAACGATATATTATTAGACTATCATTTACATCCATTCATGTCACGTTAGGTTTTTTGACTGCTTTTATGACCAACCTCACTATAATGATCTACAATTTTATCCCAACCACAATTACTGCTGGAATCTCGAATGTTCTGGTAGTTGACTCGTGTTACAGCTCCCATTCTAAGAGTATCGCATTTCTGTCATTGGTTGCATTAGCGAATACCCAGATTGTATCCTCATAGAGTTTACTAGCTGACCCGCCTGGCTTCGCGCGGGCTAATTAGTTTTACGCCTTATCTCAGTCCAAAGGAAGAGAGAAGGAAGAAAGGTAAGGGAAAAGGATGAATGGATGAAACAGCGAATGAACCTTTCACCTTCATCCATTCACCCTTGTCCCTTATCTTTTCCCCCCTCCCTTCTCTCTTTCCCATAGTACAGGACAAGAGTAGCTTTGGACCTAATACTGAAGGTTGGATGTCTGTAATTTCTGAACCATAAAACCGACGATCTTGAAATATATACGGGACAATATTGAAAGTACCTTCCTTCTAACAAAAACAGAATAAATGAATTCGGACCACGCGTTAATGAATTACTACCAAGTACATATTTTTACTTTCATTCCCTATCCTGAGGAAATCGTACTGAATTTCGGGAAAATATCCAATAGCCTACCTCGTTATATGAATTCAAATCATGCCAAGTGTCATTAGAATCTATTCAGTAGTTTCGGCGTGATGCTTAGCCAAGATACAGACAGACAGACAAAAATGAAAAAAACTACATCGATAACAGAGGACCCTCCAAAAAAAATTTTCAAAATATCTTCTATGTTCAGAATTTGCCCTTTTACAGTTTTTTTTTAAGTTTTTTATTATGCAAATCCAACAAAGGTTACTTACCCTGATAAATGCAAAGTGCTCAAACAAACATACCTGTGAGGGTAAAACGAAATAAATGTCATAAAAACGCAACTCAACTTCCGCATTTTTAACACAAAGTCACATAATGGAAGCGTTCTTATTCTCACATCTGCATAAATTTAATTTTCCTTGTTTTTGCATTATTCAAAACATTGCCAGCGTGGGGTACGTTTGCTTAATGAAATATAAACAACTCCCTGTAATAAAAATTGCTCCCTCGAATTAGATTGCCAATTTCAGGCTTTTGTTTTCACGCTATTAATTAACTGACTATTTTATACTAGCTTATGCCCACGGCT
This sequence comes from Ennomos quercinarius, assembly GCA_910589525.2. Taxonomy (NCBI): domain Eukaryota; kingdom Metazoa; phylum Arthropoda; class Insecta; order Lepidoptera; family Geometridae; genus Ennomos; species Ennomos quercinarius. The sequence continues at coordinate 12,314,138 of OU342499.1, read as the reverse complement.
TCGCCCGCGTGCACTGTCTCTCAGGAAACGTTTATTTTCCGGGATAAAATTTTCGTTTTAGCGCACCCCTACACTATGTAATGAATGTATCTTCGAAATTTCAAGATTGTAGCTTCAGCGGCTTAGGCTGTGCGAGCGTCTTATGACCCATCATAAGACGCTCGCACAGCCTAAGCCGCCTTAGCGGACCTTGTCCTGTATTTCTTACCCTTTTAAGGGATGAAATTCTAAAACTCCCAAATTTAGTATGATACGGATTACATTTTAAAATTCATCCCTTTTGAGGTTGATTTTGAAAAAAGGTATTAATACCATTTTATTTATTTTTATACATGTTTGTATGTGTCAAGTTTCAAAACGATACGTTTCGAAATGTGGGTTTTTCATACAAACGAGTTCCCCATATTTATCCCCCTAAGCGTTGAACTTATAAAAATTCTTTCTTAGTACGCGCTTGCGTCATAAAAGAAAACCACCATCCAAGTTGCAAGTCTCTACATAGTTTGGATTGTACGTAGTCTGTCAGTCAGTCAGGACAAATCCTTTTTTATATAATAGATATATATCGCCCTTCCCTACCTAATATTTATAAATATGAAACCATCCATCCATCGTCCATCTGTATAATATGGATTTTACTTAAATCAGGCTGAACAGATTTTGATCAAATTTCGTACACTTTTGTAAGCTAGACCATGGAACTTTTGGTATAATTTATAACAGAAAGAGTTTTGCCAGGAAAACAATATATTATGAAGAAAAAAATGTGTTCACTTAAAGGATATTTACAACTAAGCGCTACTAAGAAGGCATTTTATGAAGTCGGTCCCAGCTGTTGCAAGACATCAGTTATTAAGCCAAGTCGTAATAATACGAACGGCTTAAAATTTCAGATAATAAAGCTTTACCACTTGCCTTCACGATGAGGACCACTCTAATAAACACAAAACTTACCTTCACAATTACCTTCACAATTACCTTCACAATTATATTGATTTAAGCACTAAACTTAATAGTTTTTTTTTTTTTTTTTGTGATTGAATGACGTGACGAGCTAGTCGTTCACCTGATGTTAAGTGACACGGCTGCCCATAACAGCTGCAGTGCAGTTAGGTATCTTTACCGTCATCTTCTAAAATAACTTCACATTATACAACGCCTGTTACCTTTCTAAAGATAACCTCCTGTCACATACAAAATCAGACGAAATTTTTCACTACATTGAGTTTTTCCCAAGAGTTCTGAGACAATAAATCAAGATAGGGTACTTTTTCCCTTGATTTATGAGTGTAAACTGAGCTTAAAATTCTGAAATGTTTTACTTCCGCTCTCCTCTCTTGTGTCAAGAACAAAGCACTCTATGAGCTTTATTTTTGCAGTTTTGTATAAATTTGTCTGTCGCATTTAATTCTTATAAAACCGCTTTTCATTTGTTTTCTTCAAGATTAATTGTACAGTGCCGGAATGAAAAGATGCGCCAGTTTTAAATTCATCCGTTTAACATATTGCAAGCACATGTTACCTTTTCAAAATATATTACGGAACACACCTTTGCCTAGGAAATTATGCCTGCCAACAAAGTTGAAATATAGAAATCAAAGATGTTTGCTTTTTGTCTTGTCAAAGAAAATTAACTATTGTTTTGAAAAAGATATTACACATAGTGTTAAAATATTGCTTGTCCGTGCAGTTCCATGCTTCAATAAAATGTTAGCATAGTGTAGTTACGCCTTAGTTAGTTGGTTTTCAGTTTTTTAACATCGACACAAATTTATCACTCGTACAAGCAAAAGTAGACTCTAAAGTAACGACCCCTGAGTGTGCTTTTACCGCTATTATTCATAAATGCTCTGTAAGCAATGTATGTAATGTATGCGAGTTATGAACGAACTATTTCTAATTATTGAAGTATTCGCTAAACAGTTTTTGAAATTAATAATAAACGCTGTTTAATGAAAACTTGCAAACTACGAGTTGATTAATATTTGCATTTAGTACTTTGTATCAATTCGCATAAAACACTTTTTGATTACCTCAATTAAATATTAAATTAATATTGTCTACAACTAAAATAAAACAAAATTTACTGTGCAATGACTTTATTATTAAATCGATGTACGTCATAAAAAATTATCTGTACACAGTTATTAATATTACAATTAAAATATAAACTAAGTGTTCTGCAGTAAGTCAGTCATTTTGAAAATATAAACTCACTTGACCAGATTTAACCTAAGATTTAGGCACTACTTGTAAGACTTGTCTTACACTTTGTCCTTAGGTGAAAGATGAACAACAGCTCGATATGGTGAACATAAACAACGCGATGCAATGCGATACCATGCGACGCAGTGTGATTAGATCACAGAGCAGGAAATAAATGACGATCGCGCCCCGAATTCGTATCGAATTTCATGCCGAACATAGGCGCCGAGCGCTTACACTAATGTCAAGACACAAAATACTACAGAAGTCAATCAGGTGTATGTACTTCACTTTTTATACCTACGCTCGGCGCTCACACTAGGGACGGCGGCGGCTGCGCGGGCGGCCGGCTCGCCGCGCCGGGCAGTAGGTACCTACCTACTTATTATAAGTATAATGCGGAAGATGACCGTATTTTTTATCATCCATACGTAAATACAAACATACATACATAGACTGCTAAAACCATAACCCTTCCTTTGATATCGAAATAATTTTTTCGCAGTTATTAATATAATTAAATAAAGTTTTTTTGATGGCTAAAAAATGCAGTTATGTTACATTTACATCTTCCTCATCAGATTATTGAAAACAAGTAAACCCTACCCACTTACCTCTCTGAAACAACTGGTAGCTTAAAAAACGACATTTCACCGTTTAATGTTGAATTTAAACAACCGTCCACTGTTACAGATATAATAACTATTTTTAGTTGCTCAATTTTTTTAAAATAATGTTCACAGCGCGTATCTCAAGCGGCTGGCGCTCGTGCTCGCACTACTCCGAAAGACTCCGAGACATCGTGTCGGTGAGCGGTGTCTATTTGTGTGCGTTGCTCAAGCGCACTTACTATGTTGATTGATTTCTGTAGTATTTTTTGGTCAAGACAGTACATTATAGTATGTCATCTGCGCAAGTAAATAACCAAAAGTCTTATTCTAAATCATGACACACGTGAACTGTATGAAAAGGGTTGAGCGAGGCGCCTCTATCTGAGGGCGAGCGTAATTGTTTACTGCTCTGTTGATAAGATAGATCATTTCATCATGTGCAGACTTAGAGTAATTACTATTACAGTCTGCACACGTGCGTGTTGCTCCACTGTTGTGTAGATACAGATACTTTTCAAAAAAATACAATGACTATATAAATTACTATAGAATTTTAAGGCCTACGCACACCGGGATGGCATGGCAGAGTATTTTGTCGCCGGCCAGCGTACACTGACATCTCGTTGCATACTGCGGTATCCCGCCACGGGATTACTTAGCGCGCTCTCCAATGCCGTTCAAGAAATTCCGACTGCCGCGCGACAGCGGCGCGTATGCCACGCCGCAGGTTAGATCAGTGTAGCGTACTTTATTTATTCACTTAAAAATACCGTACAATTGCCGTACCTGCTACACGTAGTAGCCGATTTGCGTATTATAGATGTTTAATAAAACTCATAATTAGAAATTTTAGTTAGGTGCCTATATAGCCACTATCTTTGTATATATAGCTACTAATGAAGAGAAACCTAGAATAAGCCTACGTTCAGATAACTGAATTACCGTACATTTTTGTTAGTATTGGTTCTGATTTTAATACTACCATACGGTTGTTGTACTACCGTACGAAACATAAGATGACATGAAATTACGGTACAAATACCGTAATTATCGTATGGTACGCCAACTGAACACACACCGTGGTCGTGCCGGCCGCGCGCGGCTGCCGCGTTTCTGTTATTAATACTAGGCTATGGTCGCGCGGCACGCTGCTAAAGTCGCCTACATCTGAAAGCGGCCTTATACGGCAGGAATGGCTTTCTCTCTCTCTCTCTCTCTCTCTCTCTCTCTCTCTATCTCTCTCTCTTTCGACTTTTTTTGTTTTCTGTTACTTGAAAAACAACCGCAGTAATAAATATCTTCTAGTTTAAATAATAAATCTTTGGCTACATTGTCACTTACTATGATTTAACTAAGCGGTAATTTTTCATCAGTTACGAGGACAAGCACTAATAAAATAATAAGGCTAGCCAGAAAAATTCTTTGAAAAAGTCTTAAGACCTTGAAATAAACAAATTCTTAGACCGACCTTCAGTTGTTTGTGATATGACAACAAAAAATAGCTTGTATCAAAAACCGAGAAAGTTATACACCAAGGTCAAGGTCTTTGATTGTAGGCGTTTTAGTTCTGAGTAAATTTTTTTCTAAATCTCCTAAGAGTTTTCAAAGCCAGCTAGCAAGTGAACGGGTTTAATTCGATTTAACCTCTCACTTCATCATCATGCGTCCTCTCTGTATGATTTGCATTTAAGAATTCTAACTAGCCAACGGCCACATTCAATACATTTTCAGGTTTCTCGCAATTATTTTTCATTATTATCTTACAAGGAGTTTTACCTGACACGTAGAGTTATTAAAGAACCGGCACTTTTGTTTCGTATAACTTGGCGACAAACGAGCTCTGCATTATAATTATTAGAATCTACGAAATGACAATGGCTACAATAAATATTTAGGGTTGAACAGAACATAATCGCAATACATAAACAGTTATAAGTTAAATTAATTTTGATTCAACTAAGAATTTTACCGCACTCTTACTTCTTACTCAAATAATTAAATGCTTCAATGTGTATAAAGGTGTGAACTTTAATAGAAAACAAAATTAGAATTTTAGATACAACGCATTTAAAAAAGTTATAATTCATTTCCGGTAACATAATTCCAACGGGCTACGAACCGTAGCAATCGCCTACGCCGTAGAACTATTTTACCGTTGGTAAAAAAGTACCTACGTATTTGTTTAAAAATACCTCATAAAAGTAACTCTATAACGATTTATAGTAATTCCACAACAATTAAAGATCTTTGGACACAGTATTTACAATAATTATTATTATCTAAAGAAATAAACTCCCAGCTCATTACTGTAGTTAGGATTTCGATACAAAATTAATTTTAAACTATTAATTGAAGTTAAAACAATCATAAACATTTTGTTATATGTCAACTCTCTTTATAAATTATTTTCCAAACTTCTAGACACAAAAACTTACAACAATATTACTCTAACATTTCACAATCCTTTGAAATGTTTTGATATAACTTTATAAATAAAAAATAATTATATACTTAGCTGTGGAACTATAGCTTTTATTTAACAGTTATATTAAACTAAGTAGCTATTACTAAAATGATAGCGTTTGCATGTTTTGGAAAGCTATGGGTTCGAATCGAAGTCCGGTAGCTTTGATTGTTAATATTTAAAGTGGGACGTTTCACTAGCGCGGCTAATTCAAATTTTCTTGCGTTCTTTTGCCAATAATAGCTTAACTACTAAACGTGATTACATTAAAACTGATTTAACGTGATGAAATAGAATCTATCAACAAATTACGATTAAAAGTATCTCCTATATCATTGGTTTAGCGACAAATGGCAATAAACAGATTTCGTCTTAGTTTTCGGTCTATTGCCATTTGTCGCTAATACAGTGATATGTAGGTGATACTTTCAATGGTAATTTGTTGATACATTCTATTTATTTGCGCAAAATTAGATTTCATGTGTTGAGTAATTAAGCTATTTTTTTATTTGCCAATGCAAAAGAACGCAAGAAAATTTGAATTTGCCGCGCTAGTGAAACGTTCCAGCTTAAAAGGGCATTGCTCATTTGAACAATAGTAACGGTTTTTGTCAGCTGTACGTACGGTAAGCGACGAAATTTGCTAAACAAATACAAGCTGTATGCTTAAATTTTCTAAATGAAGATTCAACCAAAGGCATCGTTTGATTTTATATTCTTCTAGATACTTTTGTCGCTGACTCTACTTGAAAGTCAAGAAGCAAACCTATGTTAGCAAATATCTTATCTAGAATATACAAAAACTTTGTCTACGACCGTCTTCGATAACATATAGTCAAACGTTAAAATAGAACACAGTAACTGTGCTTAAAAAATTGAAACCTAACAATTTGCACACACCTTATTACGAGCAATTCATAGGCATATAATATAGCTAACAAATTCAGTTACGGTAAAAGTAGAACAGTAAGTCTTATTGACACAATCTATTATGTTCAATTGTGCTTTTTCTTTTGATTTCATTATGCTTACTTATAAAGCATAAAAAGCAGAAAGCAAAAAAGCTGAATAAAAACAAAGTATAATGCTTAAAAGCTATATATGAACAGTAAGTTCATACTGTTCTGCTTTACCTGTGATAAAACATTGTTAAATGTTAACGAACAAAAAGATTCAATGTCCAACTTCGACACAAACAGACCGTAGTACGTAACATAAGTACATTGTTTTGTTACCACGTTAAAATAACAAACTAGCTAAGTTCCAGTTAACTTTCATCACCAATTCACACCAGCGATAGTTTCTGTGTCTACAGTTGGAAAGCCGCAGTACAGTAGGAAAGTTTTCAATTAATATCACAGTTTCCATATTTAAAAGTAGGACATTACAAACTTCAACCACACTATATTAATACAAACAGTATCCTAAAGTTACTCTTGCAGTTACTTCACACTGGCACAGCGCGATTTAAAAGTCTATAGACAGTAAAGTTTACTCACGCTTCGCATACGGAATGAGCCGGCGCCCGTAACTCGAAGTCAATGACTGTGACACGTATTAACATTTCCGAAAATAATTTGATCAAGTTTAGCGAGTGACTGTGGAAGTTAAGATACTGCTAGTTATAATTCACGGCACTATTACGCCAACTATTTATACACTTCACTACATGAACTAGAAACAGTAAGTTCTGGACACGTCCGGGCACTCGGCGTCTTGTTGTCACCCAAAGTAGTACTGAGCGTTGGAATATCGATATAGACTCCTGGTGTTAGGGTCTGTTTCGGTTTGCATATGCACGCGCGGGAGTGTTTTGACCGCAACTCCGCGACCTAGGGTGCCGTGGGGCATAGTTCGTAGAGGCATCTCTATGGGGTATTCGGCCACCTGTCCGTACATATTGGTGCTCACGTGAGGGTATGTGTTGGGGACGGGTCTGCCGACGTATCTATTGATTTTGGGACTCAGCGCTACGTTTGTGAACTGCATGTCTGGTTTCATTCCTGAGTCGACAGTGTCGACGGGTCCGGATAAGCTGGTTATGTTGATGTCGTTGTCTACCTCGGATATGCTGTCATTGAATCCGTTGGGTATTTCGGTGGCGGCGGACACATCAGGGCCTTTAGGCTGGTCTGAATGGTTCTTGTTGAGCACACACCGGACGATTGTGACGATGATGCAGAGGAGTAAAGCGACGGAGACGCCAGCGATTATGTATACGTACATGATGTCGAATGAATCTGTTGACAAAGTTCCATGTCATTCTAAAGAAAATAATCCTTAAAATTCATTGTGATTATAATATTGAAGGGCATTGTAGCTAGTGAAATTACTGGGCAAATGAGACTTTATGATCTGATCACTCGGTCTAGTAATCTGATTACTAGACTTGGTGATGTCTCAGGATGACGTGCGCAGTGCAGTGTCACGCGAAACTTTATTGTTTTAAAGTTCCGGGTGACACTGCAACTGTTATGGGCGGCCGTATCACTTAACATCAGGTGAACGACTTGCTCGTCACGTCATTCAATCACATAAAAAAAAAAAAAAAAAAAAAAAAAAAAAATATTCTTAACGCGAGTTCAATCGCTTTTACTTCATACTGAGGAGTTTTGTGGGGTATCTTAAAAAAAAGTAAATACTGGTAGGTCTGTAAATAGCTAGTGGTTCCCAATAAAAGAAGCTAATGCATTTGCTGCCATCCATTGAGGAGTTTTAATCATCAGATCCTCACATGAGAACACTCTGGAAGTAATATTATACTCCGGACCGCAAGACCGACCGAACCAGAAGCCGCAGCGTAGGCCACCCTCCCCTCTCGGTGGACTAACGATCTGGTGAAAGCCGCGGGGAGCCGATGGATGCAGGAGGCGAGCCACCGCTCAAGGTGGCGCGCTATGAGGGAGGCCTATGTTCAGCAGTGGACGTCTTCAGGCTGTTGATGATTATGATGAATATTATACGCTGCCGAATAACAAAATATAATCATCTTAATCCTAAACAAAAAAGACGAATATAATGGAACGTCCTCTATTTTTTGAAGTCCTTTCAAACCACAGATCTAGAATATTTTCAAACAACCGTTAAAGAAATTTTTATTATTATAAGTACTATTTATTGATTTCTTTGAGCACGTAAATTTATTAATAATCTATGTTTTTTACGAAAGATATAACCAGTTTTCTTACTTTCCATTTCTACACCAGTTTTAAATGTCTAAATTAATTTTGTATTCGCTAATTCAAACTCAAGTAGGTAAATACTGTTATTAAACTTTAATATTATATTAATCTTGAATCAAAACTGATGCCACCCACGCTTGATAACTAATTTACAGTATTCTATATTAAGTAATCAGCTCTCGTTAACACCCACTTAGATTGGCATACCGTCTGATCGAATTCAATCTCTCGAGTGTAACATCAGATCACATAATAACATGCCTTTGTGTAAACAGAGATAAGTAATTACTGATGTAGCGTTGCTAGTTTACCGTACTGAGGTGTTGTCTTTGTATTAATCAGTATCAACAGTAAGGACGTTGGCCCACCCGGTGACAATAAGGTCGGCATAAAAAACAAGCATTAGAAAAAAACAAAAAAAAGCCGGTTCAAAAAAAATAGTAAGATGGTAGTCGCACTTTTCAAGAGATGTATTCTACAATTATTATTGTGCAATATAGTATACAAATTATACAGCACAAATATTCAATAAAATAAAATGATCTTTGTAACATTTATGGAAAACTTTCAGAAGAGTCAAATTTCAGTGTGAGAAAAACCCTCAGAAAAGTATAAATGTATATATGTAAAATTATTAATTGAAACTTTTCTTTTCAAATTTATCTTGGGCTATAAGTTTAATCTTGAATTTTGTTATGCAAATAGTAAACGTCAAGCGTCGTATCAATCCTATTTTTATTTCAAAATAAAATTAAAACTCATTTGTTTAAATGACATTGTTGGGTGCGAGTAAATCCCTACTGTTTATACAACACGTGTACTCTGTTGAGATCCTTGAAATAGGTAATTGTATTCGCAAGAACCATAAATTATTATAGGTACGCCCGGTTAGTACTTGCGGAGCACTAAAGTTTTTGGGTGATATATTGGTGCAGGTGGGAGCGTTCGTCGTAGGTGGTTTGGTCCAATTTTGGAATGTTCGTAGGTGTTAGATGTGTCTAGTATTGGTATACGGGAAATTAGTGATTTATCTATGCCAGTTTCATCTGATTTTACACAATGAAGTTAAAGGATGTTTTGTAGGTATAATAGAAACAGGGCGTTTGCTAGTGCTCGACTGGCAAGCACCCTGATTAATTAGGAGTTTGTCTGAGAACCCGTTCCTAATTACTATTGCGTGCTGCCATTTTCACCGTATTGCCACTTAATAATAGCTGAGATTCCTGTTTATAATAAAAAAAGAAGTAAAATTTTCGTTTAATACACACCGTCTTGAGGATAGAAATGCCTTGGTGGAACAGCAGATGGCTCGTCTCTGTTAACGTTTGTAATGTTGAGGATCGAGGACATGGAAGGTCGCTGAGGGGGTACCGCTGCCACCGCTGGTGCTGGAGGCACTGCTGACTCTCCCCACCATCGGTCGTTCGTTTCATCTGAAAGAAGATTGTGGTTGTAGAACTTTTGAAGATTTTTATGATTATTTAAATATTTTTACAGACTTTAAGATCCCTTCTTGATGTCGTCTCTCTTTAATATAAGCGGGCAGTATTTTGTTGATGTTTCTCAATTACCTACTATTACAGCCTTACATAAAAGTTAGTTACATTTTTAATAGAAAACGAGACAGAGCATTTTAAGTGTTGTATAAAAAAATATAATGTTGTAGTAGCCTTTAATGCACATTATACCAGGTTTTGCTTTTGAAAAATTCTGTAAACCTCAAAGCTATAAACATAATTATTTCCCGCTTTATAAAACCGATGATTAAAGTGATTTAAAATGTTCAATATCATTTTAATATTGCTGAATAATGTAAATAAGTGGGCATGGTCATAATTCATTATTTATTGACCTAAAAAGCTAAATAAACTTGCTCACGATTGTCACCATCCAAAATAATGTTAATTTGAATTATTTTATGTAACACAAACCATGAGCGAAATTTAGCACCAAAAAAAATACGTTTTATAGAATAATAGGAGATACCAAGCTATAGTTTTCAGAACCATAACCATAACTAGGCATGGATATCACCTCATCAAAACGCAAAATGGATGTGCTAGTAAAATTTTATTTCCTGAACATTGACGCGCCATGGCATGAAGTAGATGCCTAGGCATCCCTGAAAAAGGATTTTATGAGCATAACATATAGACGTACCTATGTGATAAAGGATATAAAATCACACAGGTCTGAATATTTCACAGATAAAACGCTTGGATTGCTTGCGAAAGATAGATTGAGACTATCACAATACCTCACAGAAAAAATAGGCACTTAGGCTTTTGTTATGAAATTGGGAGAAATAGACATGTCTAGCACTTCCGGCCTTAATCTGGCCTTCATGTTGGTCGGTAATTTTTTAACAATATCATGGTAGAACACACAAGTATTATTTCAAAGTCTTTAAAAATACATATATTGAGTTTTTTAAATTCGTAATATCATAAATGTCATGGAAAATAATGTATATTAGATCCGAATAAAAGCAAATATCAAGAGCCTGACACGTGTACTGCTGAACATAGGCCTTCTAGATCACTATACTTGGGCGACTGCTTGCCTCTTGCATTCATCGGTTCACCGCGATTTTGACCAGATGATTGTCGGTCTACCGAGTGGAGGCCTGGAGGGGCTGGCCTACGCTGCGTCTTTCGCCACTCGAGAACCTTTCTTCCCCATTGATTGTCAGTTCTACGACGTGGCCTGTTTCAACTTGCTAATTCTAAAAACTATACCGATCACCTTAGTTCTCCTCTTCTAACTTTGGATAGGTATAACAGATTTAACATAATATAACTTCCATAAAAATATTGTTCGAAAATAAACTTTATGGTGAAATAAAATACTCGTATCGAAAAAAAGATAATATATTTGTGATTAACATTAATGACGTAGCAATTCTCCGGAATCCTGATGCTGCCGTCTAAGCTATTGTCTGTTACATCACTACAAATGATATACGATGAAAGTAAAGACGCTTTCGATATTGGAAAACAGAGGCTGTGATTGATCAGGGTTCACGAAAAATGAAGTCTATCAATATAATCTCGCGAACACTGAAATATAAATTGTTTATTACTTATATGAAGAAGGGTAATTCAAAACGTGGCGGTTGCTACCCGTTAATGTATTGTATCCGTTGATACCAGCAGCCTTTCGGAAATGAAAAATACAATTTATTTTCGAGGACCGTCCTGGTTTTTGATAATGTTATTGCCGTCGTGCTCTTTACACGTATGATAGAGACAATAGAGCCCGTAAGTGAATTTACCTAGATTTTAGCGTTTCGGGCATTGACGGTTTTCACCCTCTAAAACTTCACAAACCCCTTTCAGTTTAGTGCCAATCGTTTGGATAGATTATAACTTATGATTGTATGTCTTAATTTTTGAGAAAATATGTTTCGTGTTCTAGGTACAACTACTTTTCTTCGTCATAACTTTGACGCCAAAAATTCGTAACTTTAGGTGGATGTGATACGAATAAATTGTAAAAAATCGAAAAGGAGGACGTACGAGCATAGTTTTTTACTGGGTAGACAACATATAAAAAAATATCAAATAATATAACGTTTAGAGGTGGAAAAGCGTTGGCACTTTTTGTATGGACAAGAGGGCGGGTATACGCTTCTCTTAAGAATGCATTTTCAAGAGTAGACGTGCACTTAAAAGTATGAACGCAAACTAAGCTTTTGTTTATATTCATCTTTTTACTCAACCCCGCGTGTTATAAGGGCGGTGATGCTTGCAAGGCACGTAAAATATATATAAGCACCCTATAAGTTCCCAATGCTGGCACACAACGTTAACGCGAACTACAGGTACAGAATTCATTACATTAAAGCTTCAAATAAAATAATGTTGCTTCAATCTTACTACTAATATTATAAATAAGAAAGTTCGTGTCTATGAATGTTTGTTACCATTAATTTATAGATAGATAGATAAACTCTGTATTGAAAACACCATATTACACGAACATTTAGAGGGAAATCTTATAACTGTCACAATGGGCGGTCTGATCGCTTAAAGCGATCATTTCCAGACAACCCATTAATTTATGTAACTACTGAACCGATTTTGGTGAAATTTGGAATGTATCAGCATTCCAAATTTCATAAAATTCGGTGGATTAACACATACCTAATATACTTTTTACTAGGCGTTATTAGTAAGTTTTTTATAGGATCAGTTGTAAGAAACATTAGATAGGGTCGGTTTTGTGTGATATGTTCAAAATACCCTTATAATAATTGATGACGTTACTAATAAGCACATTAGAACCCGTACATTTTATGAAACAGATTATAACTGAAAGTGATAGGGTTTTCAAATTAATTAGATAATAAAAAATAAAAAACCGAAAAAAGCGACCTGGTGAAAATCGCGGGGAGCCGAAGGTTGCAGGAGGCTAGCAACCGCTCAAAGTGGCACTCAGTGGGGTAGGCCTATGTTCAGCAGTGGATGTCTTCAGGTTGTTGATGATGATGTTGATGATTTATTAAGTGAAATAAAAAACCTTCTTAATAAATATTGCAGTGTCAAGCAGTGCCTACACGTTCAGATATTCATAAGATAAAGTACTCAACTCACACTGACACAAAAGCTGAAGTTTCGACATTGTTAGGAAGAGCAATTTATCCAGCTATACGAGTAAAAACTTGAGAACTGGAATACTTCGTGAAATTGTGAAGAAAATGGTAGGTACAGGCACAGATAATATAATACTATATAGGTACAGGTACAGGTAAAATTTGTACATCACGCGGTCTGAATTAGTTATTTATGATATTAGGGCGGTAAGTTGGTTTCTACAAACGAGTAGACAAATGTAAGCCCGAGACGAAGTCGAGGGCTTACTATAGTCACGAGTTTGTAGAAACCAATTTCCGCACGTGTATCATACAACGTTTTTCAACACATTTGCGAGAAAACAGTACAATCGGTAATGAAACAAACTTCTGTTTATTAGTGGGAAAGTCGCAACAAACAATCTTTGATGTTTCTAATCTAATATGAAAATGGGCTAAAATGGCGCGCATTTACAATTCAAATGGCGCCACGTGCGTGTGGTGAAAATTAGAACTACACTGTAGTTTCATTTTCTCTTTAGTATTAAAGCGAGACAAACGTATTGAGCAAAAACGCTTCCATGGAGTTTCGATCATTCAGCTTATTTATTCTCGTTATGTGAAACTCTTTGGTGGAATTCTTATATATTTTTATAGAAATTAAAAAAAAACCGTAAAGGTTACGCACGGCACTATACAACGAAGGATGCGGTAAAATAGGTACTCTCACGCTCCGTTGTATGTGTGTAATGTTTAACTTTCGAACAATGTATACAGGCTTTGTAAATGCATTTTTGAGCAAATGTGTTGAAAATGAAATTATCACATTCATGGCAAAACAGAGAAAAGTATTTTCTTGTGCTGACGCAGATTCCGCTTATTACAAAACTGGAATTTTCTAAGTGAAACTATGTCGAAATTTATATTATTAAACGTTGTTTACTTGAAATATTAACTTTATAGTGTTTAGTTTTTTTTTGTAAAGTACTTTCGTGATTGTTTCCGGACCGTGTTATGCCATTTTGTGCTTTTATTGACTCGAACTAAAATAGGATTTTCTCAATTCGTTGACTTTAATATTTATGTTTGTAACCCAGAACTCTATTGTAGAACATTTTATTTGTATTTATTTAGTGACCCCTGCATTTTTTATAAATATCTGTGAAATTATAATAAACAGGAAAAATTTTATTATAATTATGTATTAGAGCTATGCTCGGTTCTTCCCTGCAGGATAAGATCCGGAATGAGGTGATCCGCAGGAGAACTAAAGTGACCGATATAACTCTTGGAGTTAGCAAGTTGATATGGCAATGGGTAGGCCACATCGCTCGTAGAACTAACAACCGATGGGGAAGAAAGGTTCTCGAGTGGCGACCATGAACCGGAAGACGCAGCGTAGGGCAGCCTTCCCACTAGGTGGACCAACGATCTGGTGAAAGCCGCGGGGAGACGATGGATGCAGGAGGCGAGCAGCCGGTGGTCTCTGGGGGAGGCCTAGGTTCAGCAGTGGACGTCAGATTCAGGCTGTTCGTGATGATGATGATGATGATGATGGTTGCTCAATTTATTTAGCTCTTTCAAATCATTGAAAAGCCATATGGATGCAGGAGGCGAGCAGGCGGTGGTCTCTGGGGGAGGCCTAGGTTCAGCAGGCTGTTCATGATGATGATGATGATGATGATGATGGTTGCTGCAAACCATTGAAAAGCCATACTACTTCTTAAATTACCCCGCTCCACTGATTACAATACTAATAGAGTGAACGAACGAACGTGAGCTGTCACAGACGAGTCTCTATAGAAACCATTTATCCCATAATCCGTTTTTACACTGACAAAGCAAGCAGCGGCTGACGTAGACAAACAAATCCTCTAGATTGCGAGTTCAAATTAAGATGGGATTAAGCAAATTTCATCGCTTGTGTCTCCCTCGTCCTCGCTTGTAGTACGAAAAGATTGTACTCTGCGAGTGGTATTAATTTTAATCTATACAACGCCGGGTTGTGCTTTGCGACGAAAAAGAAGACACATATTTTTTTTAAAATTATAAGTGGACATTTACTACTTTACAGTAACTCCTTCCAGTTACTTTGCAAGTATGTTTCAATTAAAACGCAGTCCCACAGTAAAGGACTACGCTCAGTCATCACTCGAAGTTTTACTCACAAATTGATCATATTGTGAATTAAATCTCGACTTGAAAGAGCACTAATCGATGACTGAGCAACGTTCTGTACTACGGGTCTTAAAATTGAAGTCTACATTTTCAACCAAGTGTGAAGTGTGAAGTGATAAAGCTGTATTTTTCGCTTTATTTCCATATTTCTGCTTTGTCGGAATTGTCGGATATCACTCACTACCTATGATACTAGGTTCTTTATAGAGCCTATACAATATACATGCAAATTATGACTTTTTACCTGCTTAATAAACAAATGCATTGCTTTCACGTAAATCGTATTACTAAGAACTACTGAAAGATGTTAACTGTACATAACAAATGCAAGTTGACTCTCTCGCAAATGCTTCGGTTGTTTTTCCCTAGAGTATACTTTGCACTTCTATTCGAAACAGTTCAAACTTGCAGTGTAAAGTTCACGGTACCAACATTTTTCATTTTTACAATCTTGGACCGCAGCTTTACTTTGTACCTACATACAAGGGTGTAACTAGAACTTGGTCTAGGGTAAAGCCAAAGTAGTGAACAGTAAATTAAAATAGTTTTTTCTAGTGTTATAATACAAGATATAGTTTCATACTTAGATGTTCTTATGTAGATACAACAATGTTAAAGCACTCCGTGGTACACTTAGAGTTATAATAAATATTTTTTTTTAAATACATCAATTTTTTATTTTTTATTTATTGTATACTGAGTCGGAGCCTATTCGTGACACCGCGCAGCATTGCACTGCTTGTGTTTACACGTTTATCATTTTACTTGTGGTGTTATTGTCTGTATCAGGATATTGTAATGTCATGTAGTGTAATGTTGTGTTGTGTGTCATGAATAAATGTATTTTCTTTCTTTATTTCTATTGGAATGTGTGACCGAACGGCCCCAGTTTTTATGGATGACCCAAAGGGCCTGTGACCGATCGGTACTAACTCGTATACTTAGGCACTGGTACTCGATAAAATATAAATCTTCTCGTGTAAGGTAAGTGGTTAAATCCTTGTATCAGAATTTTTAAGTTTTAATTAGGACGTTATAATCGATAAAATAAATATAGATAACTTATTATTAGATACTAGAGACATCCCGCTGTATTACTCGCGATTTATCAATTTTCTCGCGAAAACTCTTAATTTGTTCTAAATTAATGTATCTCTCTTATGGTAATCTCAGAAGTTTTAGCAATTGTTATGTAAAATTTCAACAAAATCGGTGCTGCCGTCCGTTCTAGCGACACCACATCGCGTATAGAGAAACATAGAAACTGTAGCATAAGCGACCCGTCGCTTGCTGCTGGTGCGTGGAATCAGCTAAGAACGTTCCATTACCGGTAATTGTAATGTCATTGCTTTTACCATGTGACTGTGTGGGGCAAGAGCCCCTGTTGAAAGACTCGTCTCCCGGGAGTACGCCCATGAGCCAGACACAAGAACGTTGTTACAGTACTACTCTATTGTCGCGGTTGACAATTTGTCATGTCTTTTGCACACGTATTTTGTTTGGAAGGCAAGTTTTTAAGCAGGCTTTAGGTATTCTATTTGTCGGTGTTTTTATTTGGGTATACCTTACACTTTTTACGCAAAGTTAAACGTAAAAATTACAAAATTACTGACTTTTTATTATCAGTAATAACTTTAGATCCTACATAAAGAGAGAGTTTTTGTATAATATTATATTTTTTATGAATTCGACTTTATGTAGTAAGATAATTAGGTATCCAGAGCGTATTTAGCTTAACGGTAGTCCGCGTGCGACTTACAAATCGACGCACCCTGCTTTAAATTCTCCTCGGCCCTGCACCAATAACTTTAACTTTGCGGAATTTGAGGCTGCTCGCCTCCTGCATCCATCGGCTCCCCGCGGCTTTCACCAGATCGTCGGTCCACCAAGTGGGGGGCCGGCCTACGCTGCGTCTTCCGGTTCTTCGGTTGTCAGTTACAGCTACGAGCGATGTGGCCTGCCCATTGCCATTTCAACTTGCTAAAAAACTTGCAGCATGATCATAATTTACAAAAAACATGTGGCATTACCACGCCGCACTTTTCTAGCGTGACATATTATGGCTATAGACCTATTACATAGAACCAGGCCTATCTCACTCCGCACTTTAGGTATGAAGCTACAAGTATATGGGGCCGGGCGTCTAGACGCGTCGGTCCGTTACGCGTAACGCGTCAGAAGAGCAGCGAAATACCGATAGAGCAAGATGCAAGTGTTTAAGGAAGGCTTGTAGCGCTGTGCGAGCTGAACTACACTTTATAGCGTTGCAGCAAGAGTCGCTATTTATTTAAGTGACTTCGCGGAGTGAGCCTTCTGTACGGAGTACTATATATATATCTATTCTGTGATAGAACTGTAAAATTCATACGATACACGCGACTTATCGAGTTTAAGTTTAGAGTGGCTGCAAAGCTTTATTGACATTGTGCCTAAGTATTTTTTTTGCGTACTTTGTTTAGGTATTGTTTTCATTCGGCGATGTCAAGACAGCTTCCAATGACCACAAGATGAAATATAATTTAGATCTTCTTTAATAACTCACTCTCTCACTCTTCTTAATGACTCACTACCAACTTAAGTACCGTTTAATTCTTTTCCATTTTCAATTAAGCAATAGGCGACCTGGCAACCCTAGCCCTGGGGACATCACCGCAGCAATTTATTTTTGTTTTTATGGAGAAAAGTGAGATTCTTGTAATAAAAGTTGTGTTTACCTGTTGCACTACTACACGAGTCACTTATCAACTAATTTACGTGAGTACAGGCATGATATTAAAGAAGAAATAATTAGGTTAAACATTTGGATTATGTACCCACTCTAGTTGAAAATTGAAGAATCTTTGATGACTACCTTCAGTTCAGAAGTATTGATTTGTCACCATCAAATTTTGGCAACGTCACTCTGACATTTCTGACATTGATGTGTGTGACACTTTGGATTTCTTTCGAGGAAGGGTTGCCAGCCATATAAAACTATCCCTATTTCTGGGGAAAGTTTGCATACATAATACATACGGAAAGTTCACTAAGTATTAAGCATGGATTGTATTAATTCGGACAATATTACTAGACGGAAGAAAAATTACACCGCCTCCAAATCTCTACAAAAATCCCTATCTTTTGAGTCGTCGGATTCACTTGCTTCAGATGTTAGCTCAAGAAGTATGATGGACCTGTCAACGCATTTCAAAACTGACGAAATAATACGTTTGGAAAACAAAAATGATGATCTACGACAACAGTTATCTAGCGCGCATGCCGAAATAGACACTCTAAATATAGAAAACAGCTCTCTAAAAAAAGCAGTGGAGGACGAAAAGCTAAAAAATGAACAATTAAAAAAAATGTATATAACTAGCATGAGCATAAACCGCAATGAAACGATTGGGAGTTCAAAAGTATCTAGAAAGAAGTCAACTAAAGGTACTAGATTGAATCTGACTGGAAGGAAGCTAAACCTTGACACTGAATTTAGCACACCTACTTCCCGTGGTAATTTAGTGTTGACGGATCCTGGGAGTTTGGCAATGAATAAACAAGGCACTACACAAAGTTTATTAACCAATAACAAACTACGATTAACTACAACATCTGCAAAGCCCGCTCGAACCTTGGAAGAGTTGATTCCTGAGTCAGTCACTATTCCTAAATCAACAGTAACCCAAAATAAATTGAGTATACCAGCTGAATGCAGTCGCAGGGCGTCAGCCAAATCCAGCATCACATTTTTAATGGACAATCAAGGAGATGGAGTTTTACAATCGATTTTACACAACAAAAAGGATTTTATTATCAAGGACTATAGTGTTACAGCTTTTAGGAAACCTGGTGCGAACACTAGTGATGTTTTATCTTATTGTAGGGACTTATCAAAAATGCTCACTAAAGATGATAATGTTGTCATAATGACAGGATGCAATGATCCCCATCCCCACAAACTAGTATCTGATCTTACTGTAGCACTTGACTATTTGAGAGAATGTAATGCCAATGTATTTGTGGTAAATGTAATGCACAATGTCTATCTAAAAGAAACAATCATAAACTACCAAATAAAACTCTTGACCCAGAGATATAATAATTGTGTCTTCATTGAGACTAAATCAAATGTTCAGAGCATAACACAAAACATCATACACCATGTAAATACAGTTCAATATAAAAACACCTTTCTAACCTTCACTAACAAGCCAGCACGTGCTAGTAGTTCCTTCTATAATCCACCTGTTCACGGGAAAAAGAGCATGGATGCAGACGGCATCTGGGCATTAAAAGGTACAATACCCTATTATTCCAGTAAAATAGAGTCTAAAAAAAAAGCAGAGCTTACTACACAACTGCAGGCACACAATCCTAGACGTTTAATTACAGATTATTTCCCTAAAATAGCCAATAATTCGAAAAAGTTTTTTCGAGTCTAGTGAAGATTCACTTAAGTTCACAGTATTTCATCAAAATATAGCCGGTATTCTTAACAAAGCACAGGAGCTAGAAGTTGCCATTGATGAACTTACCGAACAGAGTGTCGATATAACGGCTATCTGCTTGAGCGAGCATTTTCTTAAAAAAGGAGATGAAAAGCTAGTTAACATTAATAACTACAAATTAAAAGCAATTTACTCTCGCGTGGATCAGCGAAGGGGAGGTACATGCATACTATCCAAAAAAGATCTAGAATGTAAAGAATTAGATTTGACAGGTTACCCTGGCACTGACAGACACTTTGAAATTTGTGGTATAGAAGTAATGAGCTTGAAATTGTGTGTGCTTTGTATTTATAGAACCCCTAATTCAAACGTCAATTTGTTTTTCAGCAATCTCCAAAATGTTCTGTCTAAATTGGAGAAAAAATACATTAAAATAATTGTTTGTGGTGACTTCAATATAAATACATTAGCAAAAGACAAAGTGAATACTCAGTTTCAGGAAATTTTATCTAATTACGGTATGAAATTACACATCCAAGTACCTACACGGCTTGATAAATGCATTGATAACATCTGTAGTAATGCTCAAAATGTGACTGGGAAAACTTATAATTTTTACTTGTCTGATCACAATACTGCTCAGGTAGTCATTTTTCATGACTTAATATTTTCTAAATGCCCTACACACTTATTTAAGTTTACAACTGATCTATGCAGCGAGAATGTCTCCAAATTTTTGAACGCAATAAGTAGTCTTTCTTTTGTAGAAGTTTTCGAACTATCGTCGGCTAACGACGCATTTGAATCTTTTCACGATATTTTAACATTATTTTATAAGCTATGCTTTCCTGTTATAAAAGTGAGGGCATGTGTGAATGGTAATAAACGAAAAAATACATCAAAAGGCCTAAGGATAAGTTGTAAAACGAAAAGAACTCTGAGGTATAAATATTATAAATGTAAGTCACTGCAAGCTAAATATAAATTTAAAACCTATTCTAATTTACTTAAAAAATGTATGAACAAGTTTCAAATTAACGCAAATGAAAAATATATTGCTGGCTCTAAAAATCGTTGCAAAGCTACTTGGACAGTTGTAAACGAAAAAATGGGTAATATGAAGACCCATAAATTCATTGAAAAAATAATTTGTAATGGGTTAACTATATCAAAAGGGCACAATATTGCAAACCAATTCAATAATTTCTTCATAGACCTTACATGCTCCAATGATAATGATAACCGTCAACTATCCTCTTCCTCGATAGGTCAGTCTATATCTAAGGTGGATACCAGATGTCAGAGTATCTTTCTTAATCCGACATCATCCGATGAAATTTATAAGATCATTATGTCTTTAAATAATACTCAATCTGCCGGCTACGACGATCTTAATACTAGCCTAATCAAAGGAATAAGTAGATCTGTCGCTGAACCTTTAGCCTACATAATTAACCTGTCCTTGGAGCAGGGATATTTCCCTGATCGCTTGAAAATATCGGTAATTAAACCTATACATAAAAAAGGATCTAAACTAGATAATGACAATTACAGACCTATAGCTTTGGTGCCTATCCTTTCAAAAATTTTTGAAAAAGTTATGTACAGAAGGTTGATTTCTTATTTGGATCACCATGATATTCTTGCGGACGAACAGTTTGGTTTTAGGAAGTCTAAATCTACAGCCCTAGCTATATATAATTTTCTAAATATGGTTTTGAACAATTTAAATAGTAAGGTTCCATCCTGTGCTTTGTTTTTGGATCTGAGTAAGGCATTTGATTTTGTTAATCATGAAATATTAATTGGAAAATTGGATAAGTATGGCGTGAGAGGTCCAGCACTGGACTGGTTCATCTCTTATTTGCAAAACCGGAGACAAATAACAAGGGTGACTAAAGTAAACCACTACACTAACTTTATGCTTAATTATGACTCCGAGCAAAGAGTGAATCCTTGCGGCGTTCCTCAGGGAAGTATTCTGGGTCCACTACTCTTTCTTTTGTATATCAATGATCTCCCTCTTGCTGTGCAACACAGCAGCATCCTCTTCGCTGATGATACAACCATTGTTATTCAGCGAAGTCACCTGAGTAGTTATGAGAAACAGATTGAAGACTGCTTAGAAAACATTATCAAGTGGCTTAACTTAAATAAATTGAAAATAAATATTTCTAAAACAAAATTAATACAATTTAAAACTAAACAGAGCAAATCCATAAAATTAAATATTAATTATAATAATGATATTGTTGAACAGGTGAACAATACGAAATTCTTAGGCATCTATATCGACGAACACCTATCATGGGAAAGCCATATTGACTCTATATGTATCAGGCTGAACAGATTTGTTTTTGCTATAAAACGACTCAGACAATGCTCATCCCTTAAAACAGCGCTAATGGTTTACCATGCCTACGTCTGCTCAATATTACGTTATGGAATTATTACCTGGGGGAATTCATCAGACATATCAAGAGTGTTTATTGCTCAGAAAAAGTGTATTCGTGCCATTTTCGGAATGAGGTGGATTGAGTCTTGTAAGCCTGTATTTAAGAACAATGGTCTTCTAACAGTACCATGCATATATGTATACGAGATGGCTAAATTTGTTAAAAATAACATGTGTTTATTTAAAAAACACAACAACACAAACAAAAGAACAACGACACATCTACGTATAGAAATGCCTAGACCTTCCCTAGAACTCTATAGAAGAAACTGTATTTACATGGCGGCTCTTGTTTTCAACTCTCTTCCGCAGCGTATTGTAGATTTGTCTGGTTCGAAGTTTTATCACGAATTAAGAAAATGGTTAGTTATAGAAAGCTTTTACACTGTTGAAGACTTTTTAAAGAAAGGATCTTGTCGTTTCTTTAACTATAGAAAGGCATTGTAAATAAGCAGTATAATGACAACATCAACCTCTTTTTCTATAGATTATTAATGATGTTGTGACTAGTGTGCTGTTTAGAATCTATTACTATTTAATAACTTAGGCAACTAATTATTATTGTTATTCGATTGTGTATTAACATTTGACAATTTAAATAATGCATGTAGAATGAAAATTAAGTTATATACTTCATGGTGGATTTATGCCCCTATTC
This sequence comes from Ennomos quercinarius, assembly GCA_910589525.2. Taxonomy (NCBI): domain Eukaryota; kingdom Metazoa; phylum Arthropoda; class Insecta; order Lepidoptera; family Geometridae; genus Ennomos; species Ennomos quercinarius. The sequence goes on along the minus strand of OU342499.1, from coordinate 12,291,385 downwards.
GCACACCACGTGTTGGTTGTTTATGGTGGATCTAATTATAACATAACAACTATTGTACCCATATTCGAGCGAATAAAGAATTTGATTTGATTTGATTTGATTTGCGCATATTTACGCTCTTACAATGGCATTAATTCATCCCCGCGGGCGAGAAATTTGTCATGTCTATTGTACGCGACTTTTACACGGAAAAGTTTTAAATGGTGTTGTATTTTGTACCTTTTTGATAAAGATACATGCTGTAGAACATTTTGAAGCTTCATAGTTGTGTTTCAACTTTTGTGTAAGTTTTAATAGTAATGTGAACATTTAATTTGTGCACTAATATTGCTTATTTTTGACTGTAATAGATATAAGTACTAAACAGCATGAAATTGCAATTTATGCTATATCTTATGTACAAGAGTATGACGTAAGTCAGTATAATGGTAGAAATTCCTAAAAAACGTACAAAGCGTTTTGATTCATCGTTTATAATTCGAACAGCAAAGGAATGGAACACCTTACCAGCGTAATTGTTTCCTGACAAATATAATCTGGGAGTTTTTAAAGCTAGAGTGAACCGTGGAGTAATTACGTAAAATTTGCAACAGCAATGCAACAGCAGTAGCAAAGCAACAGCAGTAGCGAAGCATACATTCTCGACACCACTAATGATGTATGACAGCAATCATCGCGCAATTTACGCCTGTCGCAAACCTGTTGCGAGTTAGGTAATACGCCCGCCGGTATCTTCTAGGTAAGCATGCTCCATCGTCGACCGCTTCGTCACTTACCATCAGGTGAGACCGTGGTCAAATGTAAGCCTATCGTTAATAAATAAAAAAAGTTTGAAAATGTATTTTGTTTCTTATAAAATTATGATACATGTTTTCCTATCACAAATATTTTTATTGTTTTCTTAGTTTACTTATGCGTTTTTTACTTAGGTACTTACAATTACTCTTGGGCATTACTATCATATGTAGCAAGTACTTAAAAGCTTTGAATTAAAAGGGTTTATAATTACTTATATTAGCCCCTGTACTCGAACTAAACTAACAACACAAACGTAACTATTTATACTGATATTTTGTTTTTCAAGTGAATTAAATCAAATCGCATTAGTTTTTGGCAGTAGCCGATGTTACAAAAGCGAAAAGTTCACAATGCATACGAAGTTTAAAAACAAACTTAATCCTAGTCGCCACAAAGAGAAGAGAGCGAAGCGAGCGAGTGGCGTGTTACAACACCTTTTTTCACTGGCGAAAAATAAAACATGTGAGTGATCGAGGTCCGCTTTTGTGTTTCTAGATAGCACTGAATGTGGGCCAGTGTCTTTTTTGTTTCAGTTCTAGTCATAAACCGTGGGTAGCTTGTACCTATCTAGACTATAAAACTAAGGCCGTTTTATTTTGTACGTGCGAAAGTGTAAGTTATAGTTGACATTTTGTTTTGCGTTTGCAACGTTACACATTTATAATATTAGTGTGCCATGTATGGCATCTGTAAATTAATAATTACGAAAGAATGGTTGAATCTCCACTAAGACCATTAGTCAAGAGTTGAAGTTGAAGTTGAAGAATAGTTGAACAACTGCCTTACCAATTTTGACATTCACAACTGTGACCAAAGTGTGAGTGTGTGTGTGAGTGTGTGTGTGTGTGTGTGTGTGTGTGTGTGTGTGTGTTTAGTCATGTGTGATGTTTTGTAAGTTTTAACAATAGTACGTTTTCCAAATTTACACATTTTGACCATGATACGATCAATCAATTTCGACATTTTGGCATGTGAACCAATTGAACCCTAAATCACCAATAAGAGACAAATGCAAATTTTCGAATTATATTAATAAAAACAAAAAGTTATTTCATTTAAGAAAAACTGTTTCTATCTTAGCCCAGACACGACAGCATCTTGTTAAACTGACGCCATCAACTGAAAATAGTAATATTGCTGCAGCAAACTACAAAGTGAAGTAGAAAATAAGGTGACTGAAACATCCAACAAAGTTGCTTCATATTTTGTAAGTCGAGTTTAATATTATGAACGTATTTAGCATATAAACTTATATTTGAGAATATTTTGTGCTAGCAGATCTTGAATACCTACTCCTTCTATCATCATCATCAGCATTAACAGCCTGAAGACGTCCACTGCTGAACATAGGGCTCCCCCAGAGCACGCCACCTTAAACGGCTGCTCGCCTCCTGCATCCATCGGCTCCCCGCGGCTTTCACCAGGTCGTCGGTCCACCGAGTGGGGGGCCGGCCTACGCTGCGTCTTCCGGTTCGTGGTCGCCACTCGAGAACCTTTCTTCCCCATCGGTTGTCAGTTCTACGAGCGATGTGGCCTGCCCATTGCCACTTCAACTTACTAACTCTAAGAGCTATATCGGTCACTTTAGTTCTCCTGCGGATCTCCTCGTTCCGGAGCTTATCTCGCAGGGAAACACCGAGCATAGCTCGCTCCATAGCTCACTGCGCGACTTTGAGCTTACTAATGAGGCCAACAGTAAGAGACCATGTCTCAGTTCCATAAGTCATCACTGGCAACAAACATTGATTGAAAAACTCCTTCTATAATTGCCTAAAAATGACCGCTGCCGTTGGGTCACCCGACTATATTTATACGGGATACAGTTTAATTCATTAGCATAAATTGAGTGTATAGTACATCATTTATTGATGATTATTAAGGCACCAGTCTCCTATTAAATGCTATATGCGGCATCCAACTTCAGCGTTTTCGTTCTGATCGATGTCTGAACGCCAGGCACAGCGTCAGCGGTCAATATATCTCATAGCGAACGATGATGTCTCATTCACAACAGTAGTCGACAAACAATGCTCGCGTGTAGTCGTGTGATATAAAACGGATATAAATTCGACACTTTTGGCAGCGCTTGTGTTACTTTGTATAATGCACAATAACATTTGACTGATTCAATCTATAACTCGTCTTTTTCTTTATCAAATTTCGTACTGACACCAAATACGACATTCACGCTACAATGCTTTGAAATAACTAGAAACGCGACGCAAAGCGTTTGAGTGCCGCCTACGGCGTCCACACGCCAACGTCAGCGTGTGAAAGAGACCACAACAGTACATTTCTATAGTAAGCATCGTGACGCGGCGTACAGCGTGACGCTGTACGTGGCCGACGGCGTTTATAAGAGACCATAGCCTTAAGGATAAAGAGTGCAAACGAAAATATATTTTGTTGAAAATTATGAAGATTGCCACGTAGTCTAACGTAGTTGGCACAAATGGTTTTGATACTGTTACAAGTTTTTTTTTACCTTGTATGTAATAATTAAAAACAGTACTTAATTATTTTAATTTGATTTTTTACTGTAGCAGTTGATTAGGTAAGTTATTCTATTTTTTGGAGTTATTATCAATACAAAATTGATGCGTTAGATTTCAACAATTTTGGTCCACACGTGACAGGTGTCAGGAGTAGATACCTAGTTTCAAAGAATGCTAATGAATTCAATTATACCCAGTATATGCAAAAATAAATACGTTAGTTCTTAGTCTTATAAAACCTTTTCCTCAAATGGCTGAGGTAAGCTCCTGTTTTAAGAACATTATCCAAAATATTATTACATGACAGTACCCAGTAGCCGTGTGGTCCCGGCGCAGCGGTATGAAAATAGAACCACCCCATTTTCTTCCCGTGGCGTGGCGTGGCGTGGGTGCCGTAAGAGCCGTCTAAAGTAATATGCAGAGAATAGGCAGCAGCATTCTCCTCGGTACCTACGTTAATATTTTTTACGATCAAACAGCCACATGTCAAGTGTGGTGATTATGGCAATCCCTATGATAAGCGTCCAAAGTGGCGCTTTATGCGGGGAGGTCTATGTTCAGTTGTGGACGTCTTCTTGCTGCTGCCGATGACCCAGTAACCACCAGACATAATTTATGTACAAATAGACTTCTGTAAGTAAGTAATCTAAATCATTTCGAACTTACGTTTTATTTAGAAAATTACGTAAACAAAAGTATAAAACTGACAAAAACAAAAGACGCGATATAGCTCTCTGGGGAGCTATTATTCCTCCAAAGCGATTCAATATCACCTTGGTCCAAGTAACCTGATGTCAGCTATTTCTACAAAGTGGAAAGGCGGCTACAAACTGTGTTGTACACTAGACTATTCTGCAGGCTATGTTGTGAACAGCTTTATGGCAGGCATCTCGGTTTTATAGCTTGACTTTTAAAGGAAATGAAGTAAAACAGTGTTTTATGCAATTTTTGTTGTTTCTCAAAGAAGACTACAACCTTGTTTACCGTAGCGATCAGTAACATGGAACAGTGATTTTATCAAAGGTTTTTTAATGTAAGTAATACATGTTTTCGATTTTCAAACACCTTTTCTTCTTTTTTTAGGGTTCTGTACCCAAAGGGTAAAACGAACCCTATTACTAAGACTCCGCTATTTGTCTGTCTGTCTGTCTGTCCGTTTGTCACCAGGCTGTATCTCATGAACCACGATAGTTAGTTGAAATTCACAGATGATGTATTTCTGTTGCCGCTATAACAACAATACTAAAAACCAGAATAAAATAAAAATTTAAGGGGGCTCCTATACAACAAACGTGATTTTTTGCTCGTTTTCCAGATAGGTCATAGATGGCGCTGCTTTAAATAGTACTGCTACTCAACACTAGATGGCAGGGATAGATAATGGTACGGAACCCTTTGTGCGCGTTTCTTTAACCAATCTTTAACACCCTACTAAACCACCCATAGGGATGGAATTTACAAAAACTCTTTCAAAGTTCAAAAAAATATTTTTCGATTTTTTTTAATATCTAGTTTCTAGGTCATAATTATGTTCGCTCTTTACCAGTTACTCAGTCAGTTATCGTCGTCATCAACACTGCTAGAAATATGCCTTTCCTGAATACACGCCACTTATCCCGATCCTCTAATCTCGTACAGTCAGTCACTCAGATTAAATAATTTTATTAACAAAGTACCTCCACGTTCTCTCCACTTCACAACGAGTAATAGCTTGCTCTACAAAGTCAGCAACACAAAATGAGCTAACAGATTGCTGTTTCAAAACTGGATGATTCAGCGAACCTTCTAGCGAATAGTTGCACGTTAGTTTTGTAAGTTTTATTGAGGGGTTGTAAAGTCGATTGCCTGCCATCTTGGTTTGTAAAGCTTCAGCTACGCTGGCGCGTCGAGTGGCGTCAGCATCGACCATTCAGTACCCATCGCTGCCCGTGTTCATAGACTGTTGCGCCGCGATCGCCGCGGGAGCAATGTGTAGCGAATAGTCTCGCGTCACGATTCGCAGACGCGCCGGTGTGGCCTGAACCTTTACTGCGCGTCGTTAAGGCGTGAAGGTGTTAAACTTGAACTAGACCTCTACTTTTATTAGGCAGTGACTTTGTAAAAATGATTTTGGTTTGCGTACTTTACCAAGTTTAACTGCCTAACTCTTAGCATTTCCATTACTAAGAGTTAGGCCTCGCTTCTCCCAGAAATAACATGATTATAATTATAGGTTATGCTCTACGGCATAAAAGAGCCGTGAGGCTCTAAATTTCCTTAAAAATGGTAAATTTAACCCCCTAAACCTTAGATAATTTTGATAATTTTTAGAATATAAGATTCCATAGATATTTAGGTATACGTAACTGTAGTAACTTCTCAGGAATTTGGGCAATATTATATTGCAATTAAAAATTGTGGTCCTTGGAAAAAACGTTATATAAGGCGTTAAATTTTTTTGGTGGCCATTTTTAAATAAATATACCATTATCCTACTGATATTATAAATGGGATGTTGTGTGTTTGTGAATGTTTGTTACCACTAATCTCCTTAACTACTAGCCCGATATCGATGAAATTTTGAGTGGAGATAGCTTATATGCTGGATTATTACATATACGAAACTTTATCCGCGGGCGAAACCACGGGGCGCAAGTAGTCAAAAAAAAATCCTTATATGTGTACTTAAAAGGGATCGATAATTTCATGGCAGGTATTGTTATTTCGATTTTTATGTGGTTTATTTTTTTGTTTAAAAGCCTGAACTTGATAGATCGTACTTCAAAGCTTTTTGTTTGAAAACGGTTCAAATGATTCGAAGAGAGGGTTAAGTATTACTTGAGTTGAGAGGTTATATAAATTGTAATGGTGAAAATGGTATATTTTTTCAATGGAATATTTTCATCGTTTAATCACAGATTTATTTATATTAACTAACTAGGTTTTTATAATGCCTATGTATCCTGGTTATGTTAGTTTTATTGCTTTCTAGAAATGTTTATGATACGATTGTCAATAGAATAGATGGTCTATAAAATATAATGAAATCGGGAATGGTCGTAATATAGGAAATATTGGTATTACCTAAACCCTAGACCACAACTATACCTACTTATACATACTTATACTACTACTACGTATATATAGCCACATTATAAACTACTTTTGGCTGCCAAAATGCTTATATTTCCTTTTTCATTCTTTCTCTCTATAAAAGCGGTAATAATACTTGTCTAAGTATGAGACTTTTCTGTTCTCTCTAAAACTAAATTACTTACATAATATTATAGCAACATTCATTAGATTATCCAGCGCTTCACTGGAGCTTAACTTTGATTTCACTGTGACTAGATTAATTAATATAGAAGTCAGATAAACCCCTTTTTTATATGATACGGTGTCTGTAAACTAATATACTAATGCATTTAATCATTGACATATATTATATTACGTCGTAAGGACATACCTGATAACACGTTATTAAAACGTCGCTTCAAAGTGTGAGCCAAGTTCACAGATTGGCCTACACTAGCGCTCAGTCTGTGATGTAAGTTAGACGAGATCGGTCGAGCGGTACAAAGAAAACATGATTTATGTCATAAAATAATCTTCTTTTTCTTTGGAAATTTATTGTAAACTTATATAATAACAGACGTCATTGCGGTTGAATTTTTTTCCACCATTTTGACCAAAAAATGTTAGTTCGGGTACTAGTATAGTATTATATTATCTGTGGTTCGGGTATATCGTGTGATTTTAGATTTTTGAGAGTCTATACGCATTCAATCTATTGGACATGCTCTTTTCTGCGATACATCGATAAACACAAACCATTTTGAAACTGTGTGGACGTATCACATTTATATGCGAGACTGGTTGTACAGTTTTTCATTGAAATCCTTTTACACAGTGGATTTTAGTACAGAGATAAATTCTATAAATTTATTGACAACCGTTACTATGTTTATTTAAATATTTTTATTTAATAAAAAAGAATTTACTTACGGGTTTAACGATATTTCGACGTTTGCTGTCTATTTTTCGGTATGTATTATTATACTCGCCGAACGGCTATTTTCATTTTCACATCAGTTCTAGACTTAAAAAAAATATCAAGGCAGGTATATCCTACATTAAAATAAATTAAACCTGGTAATGATTAACTACAGCGGCTTTATGTTTATAATCTCTATCTACATTTGATGAGCTTCAATTCTTATACTCAAACTTATTTCTTTTTTATTAATTAAAAACACTCACCGACGTCGTCGTGCCCAAGATCTGTTGCATCGTGAGCCACCTCGTCTTCTTCAGGGGCGCTTTCGTATCTCTCCTTTAGAACTGTCCGCGGAACTGCAACGAAATATGCACTTTAAAACTAGTGTAATTAAGTATAACATCGCTTAGCATTACCTCGAGTGGTTCATTAAGAGTAAGCCAATTTTAGATTTTTAGGGTGCGTTTTTAAGTACCTATTTTTAAATTGAAGAGCTTTCAGAGCGGTTTCGGACGTGACTCACGCGTAGCTTTCGTAGTTTTTTTTACGGAACCCCAACTCTGACGGTTTGGGATTTTATTTTCAAGTCTTTTATTGAGTTTTTTAGACATGGGTTGACAGTTTTGGGCGTAGAACGGGTGGGTAAGAAAGCCATATGATGTTAAATATCTTTGGGTTACCGGACATTACACTACGTAAAAAAAACTAGAGTTTCTTTTAAAATAATCAACATAATGTAATAGTCAACATAATGTATGTAATGGTAGAATTGAATCTGACAGCAGGCTATTATGTAAATAGGTATACATACATATAGTATCTATATTTTTCTGTAGAATTACGTCGTTGAATGGAAATGCAAATTTTCTGTACAAAACATATATATAAATGGTGCGAACCGTTACGCTAATAACAGAATTACATTTTAATAAATCTACAGAATTCCAGGAAACGACTTTTTCAAAGCGTTGCAAAAGCGTATTAATATTCGTAATAGTGAAGTTAAAGTTACTTTCGTGCTAGCGCTCATAGCGAAGTACGACTAGCTGTTTCTAACCGATCGGTAAAGTTAAGCAACGTTCGCTGCGGTCACTACTCTGATGGGTGACCGCTACAGCAAAAAGTGGTATTTACAACTGAGCGCTACCGTGCTTCGGAGGGCACGTTAAGCCGTCGGTCCCGGCTGTTGTCGTGAGATAATAGTCGTTAAGCCAAGTCAGAAGCCTTTGGGCGTCCTAAAAATTCTGACACCAGGGCTGACCACTTGCCTACATGAAAAGAAGAAGAAAAAGAGAAGTTACTTTCATACAAATAATAAATCAACTATTTGCTTTAAAATTATTCATGAAACAATAATTAAACTAAACAATTTGACGCCATTTTATATTTTCACTAGGCCAGTAGGCCCAAAGCTAAATAAAACTCGCATGTAAATAACGAATAACCATAACCAACCTAATTGGCAATCACAGTGTATTGTGAGAGTTCTGTCAAATAACCAACTCTGTAGCTTAGACTACCAGACGAATCACGTAGAGCCAGAGCGTGAATGCAAAATAGCAAAGCCGTTACTATCACTGCCTAATCATTACTTATCTTAACGTAGTAAATGACGCATATTATTAGACTTATTTGTCTATTTGTCGCTCCTGTCTTAAATTATGACTTAGTACCGAAATAAGGTCAGATATATCGAATATGGCACATCATGCTGTATTTATCTGAGCTGTGTGAGCTGATTTTCAAAGCAGCTCATCAGTTAACTTAGATAGATAGATAGATAGATAGATAGATAAACTCTTTATTGACACCAAAGATAACAAAAATAAAAAGACAGGAAAACTTACAAGTAGGGTACAATGGTCTTATCGCTAAAAAGCGATCTCTTCCAGACAACCAATTAGAGTTTGGGATAAAAGTACTTACGGATCAAACTTAAGATGATAAAGTTTAAAAGAGTTATGCACGAGTGCTTTTAGGATTTCGAAAACATCGGATTAATCTTTAAAAGAATCTTTTTGTAGTCTATTAAAGTAGACCCAAAGACAAAAAAATAACCCAAATATAAGTTAAAAGACGATAAGCGAGCTATCCTGACAGATTTTAAGTAATCAAATAAAATCGGTGTGTAGCTGTGTACCTTATTTCATTAAAAGTAGGAAACCATGCTGAAAATTCTTTGGTTAGAGAAATATATTGACCTCTCCCTCCATTCCGCCGCACCCGCACCCAAAGCATTTTTCGTTACCAACGGTCGAAGGAGCAGTTAGAATAGCAATGTTAATAGATATCGGCATATGGAATGCAAATTATTTCGGATACAACAGGACTATTGATGGCGGATTGGGAACGTTTTGGGTCCACTGCGTTTTGCTGAATTAGACGAACATTGTTACAGGAAAACTTTTGTTCTGTGGGGATTTTTGGGAAATAAATCGTTGAAACAAATTGGGGTCTTACTGGAGTACTTTGGGTATTACGATATGTGAATGGTTTCTGAAATTACCTACGCATGATAGATAAATATAAATATTTACGTATGTAGATAAATTGAAAACAGCTGGTCTTACAAATTCCATTTAAGCTACAAACAATATCAAAAAAGTATACATTGTTAACTTCGATCACGGTGGTGTGAATAACGTGTTTACGTTGGCTTTATTCCAACCGAACTGATTCGAAATAAGAGCTCACGCCGCAAATGAGCTGTTATTTCCCGAGACGGCTTTTTGCGCCGACACGATATCTAGGGTATACCTGATCGAATATTGTTAACAAGAAGTTAGTTTTTTGATATCACGTCTTCTTTAAATCGAAAAGTATTTCGCGAGGACACGAAGACAGACGCAATTTTCGTAGTCTGTGTAGGCATCAACAAAGTCCGAAACTGCTCCGACAGAAGGCCAGTAAAATATAAATGAAAAGCAAAGATTAGAGCTACTTAGTAAAGCTCTTCTATTCGGCAAAAGAGAGTCGTATTCCTCATCCAAGACGGTCACTAGGTAAAGATAAGAACGTTTTCATCGTTTTACGACCCAAAATAGAAAAGGCTCATTGGTTGGGAGGATAAAGTAAGCATCATGAAAACGGTAGGTGCTATTACATGGAAGTTCAACGTCATGATATAAAGGGCCAGTTCGGTCGAGCTGGCTACCATTTCTGCAAGATAATAAAATATAGATGGGAGCAGTTTCGACTGTCCAGACCTCGTCCCGCATTTTTATATTACTTGGATTTATTGCAGACGCCAGCCAGACTAGAAATCGCACGGCATTGGATGTAGCTAGAACTGCCGCATAGCCGTATATTAAGAAATAGTATGTACGCCTCACTTTTGTGGTTTAATTTTCATAGATAATACACGTCTCTTTGAAAATCAAACCTCAAAAGTGTCCCCGCGCCAATACTTACTTATACAGATATATACCTCTCTATCTAAAATAGTTCACAAGCAATTGTTTCATTTTAATAATGAACTATAGCACCCTGTAATAGCGTTGTAAAACAATAATAATGTGTTAGTTACATCACTTTTATTAAGCGCGGTCACACGCGACCGAGAGCAAAAATCAGGCATACGCCTTATTTAATTGGTGCCGTTTTCGAAGCGGCGATCGTGGATCTACCCTAAATCTCATCGCAGATGTACGCTTTATTACTTTCTAAATGAGCCTTCATGTTGGATTTTTTAAAACTTACTTGATTTCTTGAGAGTTGTCTCTTAAATATTAATTCTAGTACGTCATCAGCCTAACGTTCCCACTGCTGGTAAACTGGCTTTCTTTCATAGGGAAAGAATGTAAACAATAATCCATAATCCACCAGGTCATGTTTTGAGCATGCCGGTTTCCTCACTATGTTTTCCTTCACTGTTGTATTGAGCGACTGCAAATTCTGCACATAACTTGAAAACTCATTGTTGTGGGGCGCGAGCGGGTACGAATCAGAGTGCGTCGGTTTGAAGTTCGCACGGGCTACCGCTAATCCATATTCTCTTCTCATCCTGTTTTCTATTTTTTTTTACATATAAATAATTGTTGTATTGTTGTTGTTGTTGTTGTTGTTGTTGTTTGTTGTTGTAGTTATTGTTATTTTTGTTGTTGTTGTTGTTGTCAGTTGTTGTTGTTGTTGTTGTTTCGTATGTTGTTGTTGTATATGTTAATTGAATCGTACAACTATGATTATCTTAGAACTGAAACGAATAATAAAATTGAAAATATACTAAATGACTTTTTGCAATCATATTCATTCTGCATTGATGTGATTCCATGAAATATCTTCATATACATTTAGCCAGTAGCGATATTGCATAAGATAGTCTGAACTCAATCGACAGTAATCAACGATATCCTCGTAACGAAACTCGATAAAACGAGCAGTCCAAACTCCAATAGAACGAAATGTCTGTCCGTCATCTCAGAAGTTATCGAACTGATTAACATTTCCAGTTTAAGAGGGTAGATAGGTATCCATTTTAATTACGGCACTTCATTTGTTTTGACTTTGACGAAGTTTAAGTATTGTTTTCGGATCAATGGTCGTTTTGCTAACAGTAAAGATAAGACCAAAGATAAGATGAAGTAAAGATAAGATCTGGTGAAAGCCGCGGGGCGCCGATGGATGCAGGAGGCAAGCAGGCGTTTAATGTGGCGTTCTCTGGGGGAGGCATATGTTCAGCAGTGGATGCCTTCAGGCTGTTGATGATGATGATGATGATGATGACGATGAAAGATAGTCTTTTAGGTAGTTTCATCAGCTTGTTTGACTGTAGTTAAAGGTGAAGCTAAGATAGTTTTGTCGTTGGGTTTCATTTTACAACCTCATTTGAATTTCACATGTGAAATGATGTGATGTCCATCGATCGTTTACCTTCTGTTTTTAAAACCACGGCTGTGTAAAAGTTTCTCACGCCTTGTACTTTTCCTTAGAGTATAGACTAAAAGCATAGAGAGATCACGATATTATATTTGTACTGCTCACACGTATCGCTACGGCAGTGACGAAGACATAGTAATTAGCTACGCTCGCGAAAAGTCACCGTACCATTTAATCGACTCGAGTCAACTGTTTTTTCTATACAAATCTGTGAGACTCATTCACATCAAAGTGTCCACTTCATATAAAAAAAGTCCAGAAAAGTGGTACGCTTGACAGATAATGAAGTTCTCTCTATGCTTTTAGTCTATACTCTAAGTATTTTTCCACGTTCATTTGCAAATTAAGCTCAAACAAAAACATGTCATCTGAATTTATCTCGGTTAATATAATATTTATTTACGAACAGGGAATTGTCCAGTTCCGTCTATAGATTTCACGGACGCCTTCCTTGCTCGCTAGACTGAACTAATGCGTCCTACGAACTTGCGTCGCTACGGAAACATTTTATGTGTTTAGGGAAATAAGTGGAAATATTTTAGAAATAGACGTTAATTCCGGAAAAGGTCGCTCTACTTGTCTTTTAGGTTGGTATTTAAGAAACCCACGTGATGTGTTTTGGCGTACAGAATGCTTGAAGTATATCAAATCTTTGAAGCGTTATGGACGAGCCCGGATTATTATTTATAAGTACCTATGTATGTGTGTTGCTCCATATTGCTTATTAGGAACATATTTATTATCACAAAGAGAGTAACGCTATATACATCTATTGTTTTTATAAATATTATGTCCTACAAACATAAACTATCTACTATATTTTTGCAATGGGCCACATCGGTCATAGACCTAAGAAAACCGCTGGGGAAGAAAGATTCTTGAATGGTGCACAGCGCGGACCGGAACTCGGAGCGTAGGCCGACCCCTCACTAGGTGGACCGACGATCTGGTTAAAACTGGGGAGCCGATGGATGCTGGAGGCCAGCAGCTCAAAGTGGCGCTGTGTGCGGCAAAGGCCTATGTTCAGCAGTGGACGTCTTCAGGCCGTTGATGATGACTATGTTTAAAAAAGGTTTTTTTTAATGAAAACGAATGACGTGACGAGCTAAGTCATTTGCCTATCATGTTAAGCGTCACGGCCGCCCATAACAGATTGCATCAGCAATTAAGTAGGTACCTACCTAGTTTTTTCCACAACTCTATTTTGTCAGTTGCTATACTTAAATAATTTTAGTATTAAAATTATCATGAGTGTGATTCAGTTTAAATAAATATAAATATCCGACTTTTACTTATTTATTTATTTATTTACGATTACCAACATAATGTACACCGTAGCTAAGTTTGGTTACACAATTCGGAGGAAACATTGCTAAGTGTCATCACAGTTACAGGTAAAGACTGCGTGCATAATTATAAAATACGAGTGAATTTAACAGCTGTTCAACTAAGTTACAGAAAACTAGGAACTCACGAATAGTGTGTCAATTTTTCGACCAGGTTTCGAGCATATCCAAAACTATTTATTTTTTTAATTTACTTACTAATTTTTTAAGGTAAAAAGTATCTGACGTTGATAACTCTAGGTTTTTTAAATTAATATGCATAGCATATGACCACTGTCTCCCCTGATCGTAAGTGATGACGCGGCCTACGGTGGTGCATGCTTGCCTAGAAGATACCTGTTCACTCTTGACTTGAAGACTCCCAGGTTATAGTTAGCTGGAAACAAGGACGATGGGAAGGTATTCCAATCGTTTGCTGTACGCACTATAAAGTTTGAGGCGAAACGCTTAGTGCGGGCTGTAGGAATATTAACGATATAAGGATGCCGAGTTTCTGTGCGCCTTGTAGTACGATGCAAAACGGAGATGAAGTAATTGTTGAAGAAAATGTTGAATTAATAGAAGTTCGATAGTAGTTTTTACGAAAAAAGTGGACCTAAACAACTTTGATTAGATCCACTTATTTTTGTACGAATCTGGAAATTATTCTTCTTCTTCTTCTCGTGTAGACCATTGGTCAGCCCTGGTGTCAGAATTTTTGGGCCGCTCAAAGGTTTCTGACTTGGCTTGGCTTGGCAAATTATTCACTGGTAGAGATTGATTAATATAGTGGCGCTTCCTTTGTACAATAACCCATTTGGTATCCTTTGTTATTAGGTGCGAGCTACATAATATAAGTAGTTGTTTAAATCCCTTTGCCTTATTTTTGTACGAATCTGGAAATGATTGAAGGGTAGAGATTGATTATTATAGTAGCACTTTCTTTTTAGTATGCAGATAAAAAACAATTTTCTTTGTTTTAAGGTGTAAGGTACTTTGTACTCATAAATAAAACGTTGCGGAAACTTTAGGCAAACTTTGAACTTACCAAACCCTTGAATCATTCTGCGAACTCGAACGAAAGACTTTAGTCTGTTCTCCGATGAAAATTTAGCATTCTGACTTTTCCTGGCAGATAATAAGTGCTTGTAAACAGTACCTAACTGGACCAAAGCAAACTTCGCACTGAGTTTTAAGAGCTTTGTTGTGTTAGCATGCACTTCTTCTAAGTCTTAGATATAAAAGATAGTGCTTGGTGATCATTGGGATAGTACGACATTTGCCAAATTAGATCATCATCATCGTCATCATCATCAGCCTGAAGACGTCCACTGCTGAACATAGGCCTCCCCCAAAGAGCGCCACTTCGAGCGGCTGCTTGCCTCCTGCATTCATCGGCTCCCCACGGTTCTGACCAGGTCGTCGGTCCACCTAGTGGGGGGCAGGCCTACGCTGCGTCTTCCGGTTCGTGGTCGCCACTCGAGAACCTTTCTTCCCCATCGGTTGTCAGTTCTACGAGCGATGTGGCCCGCCCACTGCCACTTCAACTTGCTGATTCTCAAAGCTATATCGGTGACTTTAGTTCTCTTGCGGATCTCCTCATTTCGGATCTTATCTCGCAAGGAAACCCCGAGCATAGCTCTCTCCATAGCTCGCTGCGCGACTTTGAGCTTACTCATAAGGCCAACAGTAAGAGACCACGTCTCAGTTCCATAAGTCATCACTGGCAACACACACTGGCTAAAAACTTTCGTTTTCAGGCTTTGCGGTATTTTAGACGAAAAGATTGGTCGAAGCTTCCCGAACGCTGCCCACCTGAGTTGGATTCTTCGTGCAACCTCTTTGTCGATGTTGGATCTACCTAACTGGATAATCTGCCCTAGGTAGACATATTTGTCTACAACTTCGAAAGTATCGTTCCCAACAAACCGGTATAGGTGGAACATGGGCATTAGACATGATTTTCGTCTTATATATATTCATCTTAAGACCAACCTGTTGGGAGACTTTACTAAGGTCGTTGAGCATGGTGCTAAGGTCCTCGAGCGACTCCGTCATTATGACTATATCATCGGCAAAACGAAGGTTAGTGATGTACTCGCCATAAATGTTAATGCCAGATCTTTAAAAAAGATCTGACAAATTAGATGATATTACTCAAATCGTTATTTTATCAAACTCCCTTTTAGTCTAATCATGAGATTTGCAAACTAAGCTCTTATCCAAGTATATAATTAGTAATAATTACCTGGTCGATGCAAAAATGTTTTATATTTTAAAGTGTCACTAAAAAAAGTTTATAATAACTTTGAACTAACAAAATATCAAAACGCAAATATAGCAAATACTTGTTCTTTATATCTAGGTGTTGTGGGACCACGGTTCCTGGACCCCTGGATACAAGGAATCCTAGTTAGGGTCCAAGATCTGACACCTGGTCTAACCATCCCTGTTACTGGTCCCTTATGGGTTGCAAGGTCATGATGGCAGTCACTAGCGTAATTCTGGTAGCTTGCCGCTACAGGTTAGACTGGGGGCCGACCCCAATAACAAATGGGGAAAAGGCAAAGAGGATGATGCCGTTGTACATAATACAATGTAAAGTATATTTTATTTAGGTATATTTATCAAACGCCTATCCCTCCACAGATGTCACAGCGAAGCAAATAAAACGCGACTCTTGTATCTAATCGGATGTAAACAACATAAATCGAGCTAAAACTAAATGCAAAAGCAAACTCGTCCGACGAACCTTCCATAAATAAATATTTGACAAGGAAAAGTGCGTTCAAAACGAAACATTGAAAAAACACCGAGAGAATATCAAACAACTTTTTGACTGATCGACGGACGGCGAATAACTTTTTTAATGGAAAATGAAAATCCAACATCTCGACGCGTTTCCTCCAAATAAAAGTAGATTGTTTTATAATTAAATTCAAATCTGTAAGCTTATTTACTTACAAATCACTTAATATCTTTCAAAAGCAATATCAATGTACGAAATGGAGATTTCCAAATGAAGTTGCCGAGGGATTTACATTAATATTAATATTTAATAGATCGCTTTACGCTAGTCCAACCGTCCGTATTGCGCGTCTCGTCAGAATAAATATATCCACCTAAACTTGGGACTTGGTATGAATTTCTCCTCGAAGTATTCTTTTCTAGCGAAACTAAATTTAATTTGACTGTTAAACCTATTTTTGTCTTTTTTGTACCTGTATTATGTCTTACGAGGACGATGACTTTAAATACTGCCATCTCACATAATTATACATATAATTATCTACTTTATTAATAAATTTTATTCCTTAAATTAAAAAAATAATAATTATCTTTGTCTTTTATACATAAAATATAGGCTTACTTTGGACCACTGTCTTATCTGATCGTAAGTGACAGTGCGATCGACAATGGAGTATACTTGCCTAGAAATTGGCCGGTTCATTTTTATCTTTTAAACTTCTAGATTATAGATAAATTGTCAGAAAACAATTATAAACAAGAAAAATCTGCTGGTCTCAGTTGGGTAGCATTTTGATTTCTTGTTTATCACAATTAGATGCTCAAAAATTTTCCCATAAAACTGAATCTAATTAAATTCTCACGCACATCTTGAGTCTAGCTCATAAACTAAAAGTAAACACCTTGATTTTATTCATCATCATTTATACGACGTAATAAAACATAACGATGCTTCTACTCTGTAAATAAACAAATATTACGACTTTATTACGTGAAGTTAGAACCTTTTGTGTGTTGGTAAATGGTCTTTATAAACTAAATAGTAAGGTTCAAAATCAGAAAGCAAAAAAGTTGTGTGTAATGAGTAATGGTAAGGATCCCATGGAATTTATTAACCGCAAAGTTAATTTATGCTGCATTGATGTAGGTCTTCATACTGAGAAAAAAAGGTCTGAATAACATGCAAGCTGCAGAATGCTTTTGTATTGTAGTTTCTGTTTAGAAAATAATAAGGCCGATTTTTCATGGCTTTTGGTTTTTATCGCTTTTGGTTTAAATGTAGAATTTACCATTTTGTTTACTTTTTTTATAGAAAATCATAGCACAGAGCCATTTCAGACAATGACAGATAATGAGCTGTAATCATAATTAGGATTTTTTTTATATTCTAAGTATTGATTGTGATCACTTTAAGTTCTTCGTTGTAGAATGATAATTATTACATTATGGATTGTGCTCACTTGGATCAAAACAAAAAAAAAAAAAAACAATTTTTTCTTTTACTAATAGTCTCGCATTTGACCGCAATCTCACCTGATGGGAAGTGACGATGCGATCTACGATGGCACATGCTTGCCTAGAAGATAGCTATTCGCTACTTGAAGAGCTCCAGATTGCCATTAGTGAGTCTAAATTAAGTAGATATAATAAACTTGTCTCATATTGTTAACGTCTGTGGCATAAGAGATAGTTTCTAAATAGAAGCCCATTTCGCTTCCACGCGCATTTTTCTTATTTTTTTGCTGTGACCTTGCAACTTTTATAAGCCAAAATATAGAAATCTCTGTATCAGTCTCCGTAGTATAAATAAACCATTTATGTGCAACGTTTCGTCATTATTGATTTAGCCATTTAGACGTAAAGACCAGTTAAACAACACACCGTACATGTATGTACTTCTAAAAACAATTATAGCAAATTATCGCAATAACAACATGGATAAGCTAAATAAATCTAAACTCACCACAAGTATAAACCACTTTGAGATAGGTTCTGCTGCCTTGTCGACACGGCTTCCCGAACATGTTGCTGTCAGCTGGAAGGACGCAGCGTCGCTTCCCGTGGCACTCACGCATCGCTTTTTCAGTAGCGTAGGGCTCCAAACATGCTGAACAAAGAAATTATACGCTGAAGAAACTAGGATTAAAAATTACAAGAAAACAGATAAAATTTCATAAAATTTGGTCAATTCAATTGCGTAATCGAGAAAGCGGTTGACCAATGTACGATGACGCAGAGCACGTCATAAAACTTTTCTTGCTTTTTCATTGGTTAAATTAACGCTTTTTCGAGAAAAATTATTATGTCGATTTTTATAGCTCATGCCAGCCATGCTGGGAGTTACAATGAAAAACAACAATCAACCTAATACCAATAAATAATTCAAATAATTCAACGTATAACTTACGTGTTAATATAGACTATCCACCGGTTTCTGGTACGTTTGTTAAAGTTAAACTCATGTCAAATTAAAAATACTGAACGCTCATTGGTTGCTTGTTAATCATCAACCGTCAACCAATGAGCGTATAGTATTTGGTAAGGTAAGTTAACATGAGCATGACAAACGTACAAGAAACCGGGTGTAAGGTTTGCCATGAATGACAACATTAAGAAAAAACGTGTCGCTCGCAATGTAGCTGTGAGAACCACGACACTAAGAAGTAAGTAAAAACTACTTTTTAGCCTATCTTATCTATGCGTCGATTATGGTCAGAACTGACAATTTAAATTATTTTACGTCACTCAAGTTATTCTAAGCAATGTAACCCAAATCCAATCCAAGCAAAATACGTTTATCAATTAGTTGCAAAAACATTTTTGACATCTCGAAACATCACGTCTGCACGCAAAAATATCCGCGCTTAAAACCAATCAAAAAAGCTCTCGCGAAGTTGCCAACAAAACGGCTCGTACTGAATAAATTACTCTCGAGCAGCTCATCTGCCTACAACTTAGTTTCCAACAGCCCTCGTTCTCGAGTAACCCCACTTCACTCTAAGTGAGGCTAAGCGCCAAAAAAAAAACTTTATGGGAAACGAACACTCTATACAATATTAGGGTTGTTTTTAAACATTTCTAAAATAATCGTCACATCGCACGTTCACATTTTGAGAATGTAAAATAGTTTTTATAAGTAATGGATTAATGGCATTATTTTCAACGATCCCATTGACCCTCTCACTAGTGAATCTCTTAATTTTACACATAAAATCAAATGGTAATCATCATGGAAAAATCATAACGCAGAGCAGCAAATTTATAAAGCTGAAGCTTTCACAGCAGCAACCGAAAGACGTGCTCCATAAAACGCTACTTTGAACTCTGGAGGCCTAATGTTCAGCGGTGGACGTCTTCAGGCTGTAGATGGTGATGATGATGGTGAAGAATCATTTTAAATCATTATAAGTCAAATTGCAAATGGGCACCAAAAGCAACTAGTTTAGTCTTCGCGGTCGCCACCACAAAACGTTTCGAATGTGCGTAGGGTTTAAGGCGCCAGAAAAAAAAAACTAATCGATGACGAAGCTCATTATACTGTCTCCCAGCATTGAAAATACTTTTTGTCGGATTGGCACGACGAGATTTAGGATTAGTGATTCAGCGAAACGACCGGGGAAATTGCTGATTTGCTTTTTTTCGGGTTTGAAAAGGTAAACAAGTGTGTTTGATGTGATTAATGTGTTTAATTTTGTATGTGTTTTGTTCACATATTTATCCTAACTCTTTTAGATCACTAGAATTTGGTATATAAAAAAATATTTAAATTTTATATCAAAATATTTAAATCACCTCGTTGTTATCTGCTAAACGCATTAATTAAAAATTACTTTATATGGGCGTAGACTACTCACCACTTGTAGAAATTTATCGGATCCGATATAGTAAACATTTTTTTCAGCAATTATTTAAAAAATTGACACTATTTTCATATACGGTAAAATATACGAAGAGGAAGTAAAAAGGAAAGTTACTTAGATCCACTGAATTTTGTCTGGCCAAAGTTCCAAACTAGGCAAAGCATGTATGTGACGTTTTATTTTACTCAATTGTTTTTTTTCTCTAATCTGTGTTTACTCACATGAAATCTGTGAGAAATGATTAGCCTTCATCGATCTTTTTTTGTTAGGAAACGTTAAAAAGCCCAATAATAATAAAAAAATCGAACAAAGACTAAAGCGAAAAATTAGTCTCCTTGAACGTTTTATTCACAATACTATTTCATCTGTTAATATAATAAAAATTTCTCTAAGGTTAATAGGTAACGCACCGGCGATATCCTCAGTGTTGCAGACATGTTCATAGGTGACGGTGACCACTTATTATCAGGTGAGCCAAACTGCTTGTTTGCTACTCATATTATTATTATTTTTTTTTTTATCAACGATAGGCTAACATTTGACCACGGTCTCACCTGATGGTAAGTGACGACGCGGTCGACGATGGAGCATGCTTGCCTAGAAGATACCGGTTCACTCTAGCCTTAAAAACTCCCAGATTATATTTGTCAGGAAACAATGACGCTGGCAAGGTGTTCCATTCCTTTGCTGTCCGAATTATAAACGAGGAATCAAAACGCTTTGTACGTATTCTAGCAATTTCTACCATATATGGATGCCGTGTTTCCGTGCGTCTAGATGTACGATGGTAAAAAGGGGATGGGGGAATTAAGTTGTGCAATTCCGTCGCACACTCTCCGAAGTGCAGCCTATAAAAAACCGAAAGGCTGGCAACCTTACGCCGGTGTTCAAGGCTTTGGAGTTTAGCCTTTACTAACTTATTGTCGCCAATGAGCTTTATATATCATAAAAAGCCATAAATAAGACTCTTTTTTATCAATGATAGGCTAACATTTCACCACGGTCTCACCTGATGGTAAGCGACGACGCGGTCGACGATGAAGCATGCTTGCCTAGAAGATACCGGTTCACTCTAGTCTTAAAAACATCCAGATTATATTTGCCGGGAAACAATGACGCTGGTAAGGTGTTCCATTCCTTTGCTGTCCGAATTATAAACGAGGAATCAAAACGCTTTGTACGTATACTTACTTTCTTCCTTCATCCCTCTCGGCTGCGGACACTGTATTGAGTCGTACTCGGTCCTACCGTACTGAGCTGAGTAGATGGCCACTCTTGAATGCGGGTTACAGCTGAGATGGAGCACGTCATTCTCGCACCCCACTTTACTTCGAAATTCATCTGTTGGAAATATAAATACTTTAATTTATTTAATTTTTTTATTGCAATGACGATGTATGTACCTATGGCTGGGTTGTTGCTATTTCCCTATAGATAAAGGTTTTATTTAAATCTTCATTATTAACTTTTAAATATTAAAGTTACAAATAAGGCCGATTTTGAAGGTATTAGTTTTAGACTATTTGGTTGCCCATAATAACATAAATAAATATTAACTAACTAACTACCAGACTTACAAAGTGTGATAAATAAAATTGATTCTAGCTAATAGTTATTCAACTTGTTAAAGTTCAGGCAAACCTCGTTTGATCTCTGAATATGTTACTGTTTTGATTGTCTAAAAATTCCTAGTAAAATTGTTAGTAAGAACGAATAAATCAATAATTATTACACAATTTATATGAAACATACTATGTGTATAAAAAAATCTTCGTTAAATTATAACTAGCAGGTAGAACTCGCGACCAGAATCGTTTTTGGTACAATAGTTCTGTTCACTCTGAGCAACAAATCAACAGGCGGAATACGTCTACTGCTGAACATAGGCGTATCCCATAAAACGCCACTTTGGATGTTTATCATAGGGGTAGATTTGTCATAATCACTATGTGGCAGGCAGCTAGGTCATCGCAGATGTACCGAGGAGAATGCTGTTGCCCATTCTCTCTCCCATCTTTCTGCCAAATATTATCAAAATTAGCATATAGATAGCGCCATAACAAACTTCCCCCTTTTTAGAAGAAACACACCTCCAATCAAAAATCGCCGACGACAAAAAAACTGTCTGAGCTCTCAGAACGTGTATACCAAGTTTCATCAAGATTCGTTGAAAAAATATGACTTGCACGTACATCTGGACAGACAATTTTTTCCGAGTTGAAGCAGACTTTCGTTCGCTCGGTTAAAAAGAAAACATACCTCCATGATTTTTCAGTAAACCCAAACTCAATTCCCAGGTTACCTAAAATAATTACTATTGAATTATAAAAACCTGAATAATAAATGTCCCTGCGGAAAATAAGAGGCAAATTTAAAAAAAAATCACCTACAAAACAATCCTATGTACTTTTCTATCAAAATCATCAAAATACCGAGGCAGTCCAATTTGTCCTCAATATAAGCTTAATATTAGATGTGAGTAGACAGAAATCCTTTTCTATCTCTCTGTCTAACCATAACTTGCCATGGCTTTGTCCGCATTTTACCCAAAATATATAGAACGGTATTACAGCGAAGAGGCACAAAAGGCACACATTACGATTACCCAACGTAATGAAACTTCTTTGGAGTAAAGCTCAAATTCCCTTCCTAATTTTTCCTTATTACAAAGTTATAATAACTTACACGGACGGCACTTATAGGCGACCTCCACGAATCTCCTGGACCCCGGGCAAGGGTCGACGCCAAAGGCCTTGGGATTGGTGTGGAACTTACACTGTCGCTTCTTCTGACAAGCCTCTACCACGGTCTGTAACAACGAATACTACGAAAATTAGTTAGTACGTCTATTCTGTTTTGATTAAAACTTTGATTAATGTTCACAAAGCTGTGGTTAATCAATTTTTAATGAAGTTAACGCTCGGTACTAACTGATCTGAATTAACGTTGGATGGTCTATTTAAATTTTGAAGTTGAAAATTTGTTTTAAAATTTGATAAGGAGTTTAATAAAGAGTAAGTAAGTAAATAAGAGTACTTTTTTCATATTTGAAATAACACAATAAAACAACGAAAATAACTAAATACATATA
The DNA here is from genome assembly GCA_910589525.2 of Ennomos quercinarius. Taxonomy (NCBI): domain Eukaryota; kingdom Metazoa; phylum Arthropoda; class Insecta; order Lepidoptera; family Geometridae; genus Ennomos; species Ennomos quercinarius. The sequence goes on along the minus strand of OU342499.1, from coordinate 12,268,217 downwards.
CAATAAGTAGCTGCTAATTTAGGCTAATCAACATAGTAAGTTGTATTATGAGTGAAATCTTAAAATGCATCGGGATAATAAGACACTGATTCACTGCAACGACTTCAAGTCTAATTTAGTTTCTTTGATAAACATACACTCTTCTGTAAGTTAAAATGATTGCATCTCGTTAGGCATTCTAAAATTGGAATTCTTATTAATTTATTTTAAATAAACGATTCCTGCTTTGGAGTTTTGATTTGAAAGACTCCGGTCGTTACGATATGCTCGTTTTATGAATTTCTGTGAACTATACGACACGCACCGGCGAATAATTTCAATCACGACTCGCTTTGTGAGACCGAGGTGTATTTTTAATAAGTACAAAATAATGGGCTTTTAGATAACGGTTCAAACATTCTACTAACGACTGCGATCAATAAGAAAAAAGCAGTCGTATAACTATAGTTGCGCGAACAAAATTAAATTTACTAAATATTATGATCTACACGACACGCGAGTCTTACAAGTCTAACTATCCTATTAAGGACAAAGTCATGAAATATATAGAAATGTAGAAATCTATATCATAAGCCCAAGCTTCAGAAGCGTCAATACTGCCACCAATATACTTCAGCAAAGCGTAAGAGACAAAAGCTTGATCCACGTGACGAGACAGAATTGTATTAAGCTTTGCTTAAAGAAGAAAGTGTTGTATTTGATTGTAGACTTCGGTTGAGTGAGATTCAGTAGACCGTATAAGGACCATTTATTGTTCTGGCAGTTCCTTCATATCTATCAAGTAACAAAAAAAATATAAATTAAAGAACCATGATATAGTTAAGTATCGCCTTACTTCAAGGGCGGATTTAAGGTACAAACAAACCCCCGACGGTGCAAACAAATCAAATTATCAGAGTTGTTAAAATATATGAATAAAATAACAGAAACAACATGAGTGGAACTCTTGTCTATTTCTGGCTGGAATTGCGAATTTTGTTCGTTACATCCCTTTCACGCACTTGCGGGTCGCGGGGATCTTTAGCACGAAACATAAAAGAAAACTGTTTTTATTAAACATTTAATTTTTCTATTGTTTTAACACTTTCATAAACCTTCCAATACATACTTGGACTTGTAGAAATAAGCTAGAAGTATGATACTTAAAGTTTATTTCTAACAGTTATTGTTGATTTTTTTGCCCGTCCGCCCCTTGTACCCCTCCCAGAAAAATCCTAGATCCGCCCTTGCCTTACTTTTTATTTGAATCGATCATTAAAAAAATTGCAGTCTGTAAGTATTGACAGAAAACTAAAGGACTTATAAATAGAAGCGTATTTTTAAATACGTTAATTAAAAACTCATCAGATCTATCAGTATTGACCTTATAATCTTAAAACAAACCGAACTTAACATCAAACGAAGTAAGGATCTTTGCTGAACATCTATCTAAACTTGCGAAGATTTTTACGTGCCTATTTACAGTGATGTTTCAGGATTTTTAGGCAATTTATTTCCGCTTACGGAGCGTTTAATGAATACAAACATTTGATCAAGAGATACTTGCTTAGATTACATGGAAGATCGTGAATAGAGATCTGACGAAAAAGGTTTCTTGACTGACGCACATTTTGGAAAAAATGAGGAAAAATTTCTTTATAAAAAGATGTTGACGAGAATATTATTATGATAACATTTTTATTCATATTTTTAACAAGATTCCTTGGAAATTACGTGAACCTTAATATTATAATTCACCGTACTCTTTTATTTAAGAGTACCAGTATTGAAACTGAGCTTATTCCAATTTTCTCCATAATATTTGTAACATTGATTCTTAAAATTCCTCTAAACTGTTATTTTGACGTAATAAGTTCTTTGAGTACAATAATCTGAAATAGTTTTATTATGTTCAAGTGTTGTTTGTGCTAGCTCTCTTATTCAATTTCTATTTTATTTACCAGCCACGCAGCCTCAATCGATCGTGACTGAGCACGTATATATTACAGGTACTATTAATATATATCTATATACTATTTATACTATAATCACTATTTGATTTGGTCATATCAGTCTTGAAGTGAGTTAATTGTAAACATTTACATATACATATACACCAATATATTTTATGTAACACGTTAGTTCTAAGTTAAATCCATCAGCAAGCAGAATTTAAACCTATTACTATATAGCGCAGAGTGCTATCTGCTTTGTATATAAATAGCTGTAACGTTACAGAGTTTCAAGGCCACGAACTCGCTAAAAGTGTCGCAGCCGCAGGTCTAAAATCGAGTAACTTATCGCTTAATCGTTAGATTTTATCAATCTACCGCCAGCATCGCACATCGTTTTTGTGTTCAAAAAATTGTATAATTCATATCATTCATTCATTTTACAAAATAAAAAAGGCATCTTGATCGCGATTTGTCTTAACTATCTCTAATATCTATATAACTCAAAAAATCTGTTCAGATGTTTGAAGATCGTCGTCTTTTCTAATAGTTGATAAATGAAATATCGGAGGTATTTTATTAAACAAAATTACTTGTGTCTATCTATAAACGTTTATTTTATTCGTAAAATGAATTCTGAAAAGCACACTACTATAATTCTTTAAACCAGAAGATGAATTTAGTTATGAATAAATTTCATCATATTGTTGCATAATGTTGCAAATTGTCTTTTTACCGACTTCATTTATGTCGTCTGTTTTGCAGTCAACTGTAACGAATACTCCTCTAAAGCTACTTGCATAATAGCTGCTAAAGCACTACCCCGACTCTTTACTCTAAACAGCCCAGGGATAGAGTTGCCCGACGCCGTTTACCAAGTCAAGTGAGTATGTTTGTTTTATCTTGATTCGCAAAAATGCACCCTGTTTTGTGTTGGCACGACCGTATCTTGGATTAAATGAACATTTTTAAGTCTGTTTGTTTTGTAGTTCTAATAAGCAAACATTAGGTAATATGCTATTTTCTAGAAACATATTGACGGCCACGACGTGACTGACCACCATACAGCTATTTTATAAATCGGGTGTTTTGAATTGCAGACGTTTTGATAATAAAGGAGATGTAGGTATGATTAAGCAGTATCACCACGATCAACGTAATCAAGACATAATTTTTTCTCTATTATCATTAAATAACCGCCCAAGTGCGAGTCGGACTCGCGCACGAAGGGTTCCTCACCATTATCTATAAAAACGAGCAAAAAAATCACGTTTGTTGTATGGAAGCTCCCTTAAATATTTATTTTATTCTGTTTTTTTAGTATTTGTTGTTATATTTTTAAAGTGGCACCAGAAATCCTTATCTGTGAAAATTTCAACTGTCTATCACGGTTCATGAGATACAGCCTGGTGACAGACAGACAGACAGGCAGACAGACGGACGGACAGTGGAGCCTTAGTAATAGGGTCCGTTTTACCCTTTGGGTACGGAACCCTATAAATTAAGGTATGTTTAGTTTCAGTTGTTTAGTAACCGCAGAATTTGAAATTAAGCGGATCGGCATAATTATTGTCTAATATGAATTGAGTTGTAAGGAACACATTATAATAATAATGATTTTAATAACCACGTATAGGTGCATTTTCATCATCATCATTTGCAAAAGGTTTTGAAAACAGTGATCGAAAACAATTTTTTTGACGATTGATCTTATAGCTCCCATGAAAGATATCTAGAAACTGGGTGAAATCATCATTTTTTTTATCAACGGTAGGCTAACATTTGACCACGGTCTTACCTGATGGTAAGTGACGACGCGGTCGACGATGGAGCATGCTTGCCTAGAAGATACTGGTTCACTCTAGTCTTAAAAACATCCAGATTATATTTGTTAGGAAAAAATGACGCTGGTAAGGTGTTCCATTCCTCTGTTGTCCGAATTATAAACGAGGAATCAAAATGCTTTGTACGTATTCGAGGAATGTCTACCATGTAGGTACAGATTTCACCTTATTATCAAATATTTTTCAGTTCAAAAAGAGTTTTAAGTGTGAAATCTCGTCTTGTCTATTACACGAGAAGAAGAAGGTAGGTTCTTTTAGGTACCTACCTCAAAAAGTATTAAACCGAACCGTGGCCCAACGCATCAGCATTGCAATTCAACGTGGCAATGCTGCCAGCATGTTGGGTACGCTACCTACCGGTAGTGGGCTGGAGCACTTGGACTGTAGGTCATCGCGGCTGTTATACAATCCATAAGTGTTCTTTGTAGTAGGTAGTGTAGCTAGTTTAGTTTAGTTTTTAGTATTGTAGTAGATAGCTTGAGAAAAATTAAACCAATAACAAAAGTTGGTCATTCATATGCTGCCAAGAACGAAGCCAGAAAGAAACCGGCTGGCCTAAAGTCGATTATTAATTTTGCCGGCAAAGGAACTTCATTGGGAGTTAATGAAAGGGTCTTCATTAGCCTGCAACTAAACGAGGGAGTAAAATTCTTTCAGAAGATTGCTTTTTAATAATATTAAACTTTGTATCTAAATTTCTGCTTACATTATGCGATTAACCTTTTTATTTTTATACTAGCATTTTGCCCGTATCTTTCCTTGCGGAGATTACAGAATATAATAATTTTAAATTGCAGGAAGATAATGATAATTGAGCACCTGGTTGATGCGACGCGTGACCAGAATGCTGGCACTTATTTGGCTCAACCAATCAGCATTGCAATTCAACGAAGCAATGCTGCCAGCATGTTGGGTACGCTACCTACCGGTAGTGGGCAGGAGCATATGGACTGTCTGTGTGTATAGAGCTTTGCGGCTAGTATACAGTCCAAGTTAATGTTTTTTGTAGTAGGTAGTGTAGCTAGTTTATTAGTTTTTATTATTGTAGTAGTAAGTTTAATTGAAGGAATCTGTAATTTAAGTCTCATGCTTAGATATAAGAACTTTTAATTTTAATTTTAAGAGATTTACTTATTTTTATTTATTAAATCCGCGGGAATTCCTAATTTTTCGAAATAAAAAGTATCCTGTGTTGAATCTGGTAAAGTAACCATTCTGTTTTCAAAATTTCATCCAAATCTATTCAAAAGTTTTGGTGTGAAATCTACACAAACAAAGATACTGACAACTGTTTACTTTTAGATAAGTCGGAGCCAAATTACATATTGAAAGGGTGGTTTCGAATCCCGGGCGAATCGATTCATCCAAGTTTTAAATCAATAACTTGTAGACATATTAAACAAAAAAGCAAAGAAAGTGCGTTCGAACGTTTTAGTTGCATTGCAACAGCGTTAACTTTTTAAATATATAATTATGCAACCACAAATACAAAGTATACCCAGATCCGTATACGTAAACTTGATTTTATAAATGAACCATTACTTTAGTTTCTTCCAAATAAATATTCTTGTAAATGTCCAAAGGAATCTAAAGCATCTACCGTTAAAGATTACTTGAATACAAGATTTAAACTGTGAACGTTCAAAGATACCCCAAATTGTAAACATGCTTAAAAATAGTACCAGAATGTTTCCACTGCATTTTTAGGATTATACGTTTCGAAGTATCGACATCTGCTCATAAAGTTGCCATATTCCGTAAACATATTGGTAAATGAACCATAAAGGCTAACTTGGATCGAAACGAGAATGTTGCCATCATGTGGAAGAAGTGTATGGCGAAAATTGCTTTATTGACGCCATAACTTGTAATAGGCTCATAAACTGTTTGTGAGTTTGACAAAGAGTTAATGACTCGTAACATAGCATAGGATCAATGTTTTATTTTAAAAAAATACACAAGATCTGACATAAATGCACTCACTTTAAAAAAAAACTCAAGTTCATTAAATAGCACCTTAGTAACCTTCATTTGTTTAATTTTACTCCCAAACGTGTCTTTACACAATCTTCTATGGCATGTATCAAAGCGGTTCGGGATATACTTATACTATTTTTTTTTTTCTTATATTTTGGCTCCACACATAGTATATTTAGCCAGTGTCAAGTATTGTAGTTTTTCATCGTATTATGAAATATTTCATGTAAAGTCAAGTCTTAGTCACAGTCAGTCAGGGTGGTCATAGTCCAGTCTAAATCTGGTAGTCATAATCCAGTCTAAGTCATGTCCTAGTAAAGTAGTGGCAACTTTACTAGAGGCTTCTATGGAATTTTGGAAGCAACACGAAAAACCACGTTTCACTACATTATATCACTTGCCAACACTTATACTCGTAATTCAGCACTTAATGCGTAAAATGCCACTAATTTTAAACATTAACACTAGAAAAAGCATAAGTTTTGTGAAATAATACAATGCAACGACGTGAACTTTTTCACGTTCCCGCCAAAACTCCACTTATACTATTTAGATTAAACACTCCACCGGTAATCACAGAATTTAGGCACTATACCTTGTCCATTTTATTAATGGTTTTTTGACCATTCCGATTGTACTATTATCATTAATCGAATTATATACGTAAATGTAATAATCGATAATATTTTGATTTGGTTTTGATGAATTCCATGAAGTACAATATTATTTGTATGAAATTTAACCGTAAATAATACGAAACTTCATGGGCATGGGGTGTCAAAAAAACCATTCATAAAATGGACAATGTATAGAAGCCCAAACGACAGTTTTCTTTTTCAAAGTAACACAATGTATCAGCCAGCTTATAGAGTCGTGAACAGAAGAAAGGGAGAACAATATTGCTAGAGCGAGACAAATAATTAAACATATAATTACTTTTTTCTGAATTTGTGGCTCCAAAGAGATTATGAGACTAAAACCTATGTCTCTAAATTACTAGTTCTGGAAAAGCTCACCTGTAAAGTACTAGGCCATAAACAAGATGTGTCACCGACGACTTCTACTGCCACCGGCTGGTACTCCGTCAAGTCGGATGCACAGGATCCGTGTGACGCTGACGCCCCGTACTGCGCGACTTGTATGCTGATGGTGGTCCCTCGAGGGCAGATCAACGTGACGGTTTCCTCGTCACATGCCGCTTTTTGATGGGTTCGAAGAGTGTCCAAAAGAAGTTCTGTAAAGATAGAAATTCCCATGAATACTTGTTCTAGATAGGTTACATAATTATGTGGTGCATTATTAGTATACGTGACATAATTATATTTTTTTATTTGTCAGTCTGTATTTAACCTGTGTGATACATAATTATAACGAAACACTAGTTTGAACACATTATCATCATCAATAGCCTGAAGACGGCCACTGCTGAACATAGGCCTCCCCCACAGAGTGCCACTGAACGGCTGCTTGCCTCCTGCATCCATCGGTGCCCCGCGGTTTTAACCAGATCGTCGGTCCACCTAGTAGAGGGCCGGCCTACGCTGCGTCAGTAGTTATCGCTTAGAGCGAGGCCCCATTAGTGCGTTGCGTCGCGCGTCGCAACGGAACAACGCATTGTATGCCACACCTGCGTTGCGTTGATGCTGCGACAACGCAACGCAAGAGGGTATGCACGCCGTCGCAGCTGCGTCTCAGTTCACCCCACAGAACACTATACTCCTTGCTGTCCGTCGTCGCAGCGGAGCTCCGACAACGCAGCGCATCACCCTTCCTCCCGCTTCGTCTCTTGTCCGTCGATCCATTAAAATACCACGCGCAACGACGCAACGGTCTAATGGGGCATGCCATAAAAAATATATGAAAAACGACGCGTCGACGCAGCGTCGTCGCTGCGTCGACGCGTCGTTTTTCATATATTCAACGCAGCGCAACGCACTAATGGGGCCTCGCTCTTACAGGCAATGGTGAAGGAAATGAGAGAACTAATTTGAAATCTATAACATGGTGACATCAGCCTGACTAGCATGCGCACCGCGACAATATTTTCTCGACGCTTTTTCTCGTGAAAGACCGTGACAAGACTATGATAGCGCCTCAGTGTATGATAGTGTCTCACTCTAATAGCGACGATAAGTTTTCTCGCAGTGCGCATGCTAGGCCATCGGTGATACTTAGTCTGATGGTCAAAGTATTGAGTGACCGCTGTGCATTCCATCGAAGTAAGACTACTATTGATGTTGTTAACGAGTTTTCTTTCAAACTAGAGTAATGATTAGTTTCTAATATTAAAACTTTATTTAAATACTAGTACAAAAGCAGTCTATCAAACGTTTCAGTCAAAATGATGGATGATATTAATATCTAAAGCTAAATTGAGGTTGACGGAACATTAGCAAATGGATCCTTAGACCGCATGTCAGACAATGTCAGCTTGCATCAACTTAATGAATTATTGTTTTACATAATATAGGTACCTATCTAGATAAAATCTAATGAACTGATGGTAATGTGAGTAAATATTAAACTAATGTTGAAGTAACATTTATAACTTCATCTCAGACAAAATAAAAAACAAAATGACCAAACGTTTGTTGAATATTTAATGGTAACCCATTAAACCATTAATCGCTTTAATAAACTCTGTTTTTCTAACTGTCTGGTACCATTTTAACAAACAACCGACTGAAGAAATCTTATTGGAAGTTGGTGAGGAAATAACTTGAACTCTGTGAATTAGCTCAGAATAATCTGCCACAAACTATACCTGGTCAACCAGTTCTAAGCCATATGGAAAGTATGTAGGTACTGCCTGACTCACAGATGAGCAATGCATCATCAGCGCTGATCCCAACGCACTAGGTCTAAGAATCATGTAATTGGGAGAGTCTCTCCCTTCTAAGAAGTTGAGTAATAAATTGAAGAATCCAAATGCTGTTTGTACAAAAATAAAACGTCAGCGTATATCAGTAAGATAAACTGAATAGGCATTGATTTGATTACTCTATCCCTAATCACCATCAGACAACCAGCTGAACGGCGTCTCACCATCCATACGTGGTTGCCATCCCTCATATCCAAACCAAGCGACCTTTATGATGCAAACGGTTAAGTAAGGGAAACACATTACCAGCGTCTGTGTTTTCGAATAGATATGATCTGGATATTTTCAAGAGGAGAGTGAATAAGTAGATATTATGAGTGTGCTGCATCGTCGGCCACATTGTCACTTCACATCATGAGAAATTTGGTTAAACGCAAGCATATATCACATCACATCAACAGCCGGAAGACGTCACTGCTGAACAAAGGCCTCCCCCTCAAAACGTCACTTTGGATGGTTATCATAGGGAAGGATATGCCATAATGACCACGCTTAGCAGGCAGCTTGGTAATCGCAGTAGATTATAATGAAGACTGAGAATGCTGCTGAACATTCCCTGTATATTTTCCGGCTCTTGTCGGCACCTACGGAAAGAAATGGGGTAGTCCTATTAGCACACGATAAAGCCTATAATTAAAAAAATAGTCTGTAAACTTTTTTTTATAACTACGTGGTACACCCAGGTGTACTGAGCAGGTGTACCACGGGCAATAGCCGTAAATACCATTAGACAGCAATCTCACCTTATCGAAAGTGACGACGCGGTGGCGGTCTACGATGGTACATGCTTGTCTAGAAGATACCTATGCAGTATGCACTCGCAATTTGAAGAGCTCCATATAAGCCATTCCACCGGTGTCAACACCGCAAGTTTAAAATATAATATTATTCGTATCAAATACGAAAGAACGTGGGCAAATATTGTTATTCATATAATATGTTTTTAAAGTAAAACGTTGATTACTTGGCATGAAACCTCCCGACATAAGCCAAGTTCTCTAAGTAGACTGGACTATAAATCCATCGAGAATATGGCATGGATTAACCGCGTAGCTCGTTCTGATATGAAACATCCACAACGGATTATGGATTTACGAATGTTATTTTATTTTAACGTAAGGCTTTTTCCATATTGATAGTGATGGAATGTTTAATTCAATTTTTTTTATTTTGTTTGTCTTGCGTTTATGCTACTTGTGCTACCAAGCCTTTTAATACTTACTATATATTGCGAAAAATTCAAAGTTCCGGTGGGTAAAAGTGCGAGATGTTTTAAATTCGCTTTAACATAGTTTATTTTTAATTTACACATTTGGGACCCTCTTCATCTAATTTTAATGAGTACAATCTTGTTATATTATGCTTTATACTAGCTTGTGCCCGCAGCGTCGCCCGCGTGGACTATTCCTCAGGGGTCATTTATTTTTCCGGGATAAAAGTTCCATTTTGGCCCACCCCTTTACTATGAATGAATGTATTTTCGAAATTTCAAGATTTTTAGCTTCGTAACGGCTTATGCTGTGTGAGCGTTTCATAATGGGACCTTGTCCTGTATTTTACACTCCTTTAAGGGATGAAATTCAAAAATTGCCGAGACCTGTATCTATTAATTTTTCGTTATTCACGTCAAATTTCTATATGATACCGTCAATTTTTTGAATTTTTTATACAAACTTTAACAACTTATTTCACTTTCTTAAGGGTCTAATTTCGAAAAACTAAAAGTACTATTTTATTCATTTTTGTACTTGTTTGTGTGTGCTAAGTTTAAAAATGATACGTCACGTAGTGTAAGAGTTTCTTAGAAACGTTTCTTGCCCGTTTCGCCCCCTTAGAGGTTGAATTTTCAAAACCCTTACTTAGCACGCGCTTACGTAATAAAAGAAAAGCACCCTTCATTTCAAGTGTCTACGTCCAGTGGTTTGGGCTGTACATTGTCTGTCACCCAGTCAGGACAAAGCCTTTTAATATAATAGAAGATTATTAGAGTCTTTAAATCAGCACATATAGTTAGTTTTAGTTTCTCAGATACTTTGTGGACATTCAGGGAAAAGTACAAAACCATTTTTTTTGATATTTCTATGGATCTAATTTTCAATACACAGTTTGTTACAGAAAATTTTAAATAAAGAATAAAATTTTGCCTGTTTCAATGTAATAATTCTATAATCCGTTTTCCAACAACAGGAATATAATTATAACTAATTCAGCAAACAGAAAAAAATCTTCCTCAAATAAATAAGGGGCGTTGTTTTGTTATATTTTTCATGAACTCTCAACAACAAAGATAATAGAAATACTTCCCAATGTTTTTCCTGTAAACCAATACGTCCTTAATGAGTTAGAACAAAGGAACTCGGGTTATCGAAACAGATAAGTCGCCTTTGAAATCCCAATGAAAGGAACCGGAAGATAAGTTGGAACCCGATATGAATTTAATGGGTAGAAATGCGAAAACTCTGCGCAATTCATTGGTTGAGTTTGGGAAAGCGGGAAACGATGAAACTCTGCAGCTTTGAAAAAATTAGTAAAGTATTATGGATAAAAGTAGGGTAGTTATCCTCATTTATTTTGAAGCAATACTCAGCTACCTATGTTTTCTTTTTTTGTGTTCTTTTTTTTATTTATTTTTTTCATTTTTCAAAGGCAAAGCATTTGACCACTCTCTCATGTCTGTCTGTATGGAAAGTGATGACGCAGTCTACGATGGTGCATGCTTGCCTAGAAGATACTGTAATATTAATTCTGTGGTGAGGTCGACTTGTGTTGCGAATCTTCTAATAAGCACTGTAATCTGTTGTGGGCAGCCGTGACGCTTAACATCAAGCGAACGACTAGCTCGTCATGTCATTTGTTTATTTAAAAAAAAAAGCTTGAGCGTAAGATTTAAGAAAATATTGTGAGGAAACCACAGATGCAAGGTTAAAAGACATGTTCTAATACCCGTATTAGAACATGTCTTTTAACCTTGGCCACTTATAGCTGCTACCACCAAATCATGCAATTTTCAACAACATTTCTAAGTTATTTAATCTTCTCTATTAAGGTGGAACGTTTTACTCACCACGGCAAATTCAAATTTTCTTGCGTTTTTTGCGAATCATAGCTTAATTACTCAATGTGATTATATGAAAACTGATTTTGCGCAAATAAATAGAATATCTCAACAAATTACGATTAAAAGTATCACCTAGATATCGTTGGCTTAGCGACAAATGGCAATAGACTGAAAATCCAAGCCGAAATTTGTTTATAGTCATTTCTTGCTAAACCAATGATTCTAGGTGATACTTTTAATCGTAATTTGTTGAAACATTCTGTTTATTTGGGCAAAATTAGATTTAATGTAACCACGTTGAGTAATTAAGCTATATATGATTGTCAAAAAACGCAAGAAAATTTGAACTTGCCGCGCTGAGTAAACAGTACTTAATTAATTATATATTTTTTTATTGCAGGTACCGTATGTTATGGTGGTTTATTTACAAACTAAATATAACATTAGAATTCATCAAATGACAAAAACATAAAAAAAAATATAAAATTTACAACTAAAAACATTTAAAAACATTATATAAATTTACAATATAAACACGTCATCCAACTCACCACCACGTGGTAAGGTTCCCAGAATACTGGCAGCATTACCTCTCTGAATAAGAAGACTTAGCTTCTGAGCGAAGTATGTGCCAGCTTTGGGATCCCCCGAGGCGAAGACCAATCTGGTAGAAATTTGTTTGCAGAAATTTTTCATCACTTAATTAATTAAATTAAAAATACCATGAACAAACCCGCAGGTATCAGCTAGCTTGTAAACATAAAATGTGATTATATGGGACAACAGGCAGAGTTTACTATGACGGCATTTAATTGGTCATCAAGAGCTACGAACTGAAGTCATAAAATATGAGTAATTTCGTATCACGTCCATCCCCAAATGGATTTACTATGAACCTTTAACATGTGCAGTATAAAACGATTAATTTAAATGGTTCAATAAATTTTAGCCAAAACTTAAAATAATTAAGTACAAAATATTATTAGGCAGTAATAAAATTAAACGAATTATTATCTGTTTACATTATTTAACGTCTGCGCTTTATGACCAGACCACACACTCTATACGTGTTTTGATTACTAATTTATTACAATCAATAAAGCTTCTGGCTACTCAGAATCCAAGAACAATGTAGACGCCAATTCAGAATTAGAATGTGAAGCAAAAAAAGGAATACTAAGTCGTAAAGCCATCATTCAGTGATACCTACATTCCAAGTTCCAAGTTCAGCCCACTCAACAAAAACCATTATGCAGCAAGATAATGGTCAGTCCTTTTCCGGCATAAAATTCCGATGTTCACTGAAGGGTGTAAGTGCCGTTTTGGTGTGAAAACCGGACAGGCAACATTTTCACTTTTATGTGTATAATTTGGGCTATATATAAAAACGCGTTTAAACTGATAATCTTCTATTTGAAAGTGGCTGTAAACAATTTACCCGTTGCCCCGGTTTCTGCTCGTCTGATCCCTGAAATCAGGATTTCAAACTAAACGCTGAAACGGTGTTATTCTATAGACCCTGGAGTAAAGCTTCACTAAAATCACACGACTGCTAACCATTGAGGGTATAATCACGTCAGTTAACAACGGGTCATTAAGGGGAACCATCTATTTATAGAAGCAGAATAAGCTCGTATTTCATACTTGGAGAGAGGCGTAATAGGCCGCACGTGGCGGGTCGGACACATCACATCGTGTATTAGTCCTTAAGTTATAAGTTAAAGCGGGTATTTTCGTTTTTTTGCTTGTGTTACTACTAATTCGACTAGTACTTATACTAATCCTATTAATCCTACTAATATCTGTATATAAAATTCCAAACTGATTTCAGGAATCAACGCAGAGCCCAAACCGCTGGTCCTAGAGACTTGAAATTATAATATACCTAAATGCGAAAGTTTGTGTGTGTGAATGTTTGTTACCATTAATCTCCGTAACTACTAAACCTATTTTGATAAAACCTGTTTGTTTTAGCGCCGACTATTATAATGTTAACAAACTAACGTAGATAATTATTTATGTAAGTACATACCAGCTTTCGCATTTATTGGAAAGGAACCTAATAAAAGTGAAGGTGAAACAATTTGATAATGACTAGATTTATAAAAATAACGAACAAAAAGAGTATCTCCACCAAAAGTAAAGTGTACTTAAATTTTGTTTGTGCCTTAAAAATTCATTCAACTTGCTAATTCTCAAAGCTATACCGGTGACTCGGATCTTCTCATTTTGGAATTTGTCTCGGAAGGAAACTCTGAGCATAGCTCTCTCTACAGCTCGCTGTGCGACTTTGAGCTTACTCATAAGGCCAACAGTAACATGCCATATCTCAGTGCCATAATAAGTCATCACTGGCAACACACACTGGTTGAAATTCTCGTTCTCAGGCTATGCGATATTTTAGACAACAAAATAGGTCGAAGCTAAAAATTATAAAATAAAATTTAAAATCTGCCTAACTTCTCAAAGTACCTATAACACCTATTCTGAATCGTCGATATTAAATTCAGTCTTGTTCATAAAACCTTCAACAAACATTTGTTTTAATGTTCCGTACTGATACCACTGAAAATAATTAAGATTCCAAAAATACTCGTCAATACAAGACCGAAATACTCATCCCGTACAAGGAACATCTGTATGGTGGGTGTCTCGTGTACCGCTTCCCCTCAACCGCAATGAAACACGTGGCCATCAATCATTGTCACTTAGAAGTTAGGAGACAATGACGAGATAATACGAGTGATGAACAACCAGAATATGTCGGAGAAAATAATTACATGTATTGTGATCTCCATGTGATTATGAATTAAAAGAGCTGGTTTTTTAATAAACTCAAAATTTTGCACCAGCCCTAGGACAGTATCGTTCACCAACCGTCTATTCACTATTGCTCTACTATCAACTGGCAGGTCTATTACCGTATGATACCAATATACAGCCAATGAGAGGAACACCTTGCCGGTTTCTTTGTTTCCAGCTAACTATGATCTGGGAGTCTTCAAGACGAGAGTGAACAGGTATCTGCTAGGCAAGCATGTACCATCGTAGACTGCGTCATCGCTTTCCACCAGGTGAGACAGTGGCCAAATGCTTTGCCTATAAACAATAAAAAAATAAATAAAAAATATCCCAAAATGATCCATGTAAGTATATTAATTTTTCAATAATAATTTTAATATTTTGAAGGCCAGAGAATCTTCTATAGTGTGTTTCAAATCTCTGAGAAACTCGTAAATTGACCTTTGAGCGGAATGTAGCGACTGTCAACCTATTTTTTGGGTGAGTTGCTTTATATTTTCAAATCCCTTGAAAAACTTCTATATTGAAACATGTCAAAACAGGTTTAGCGCCGCTGATTGATCTTGTCTCGCATACTTCCTTGTACCACGAAACGTGGTATACGCGTAAACGACAGTGAAGCGATGCATAATTGTATGGAAAGCGATACTGTCGCTTATTTTCGGGGCTAACATAATACCGAGGGAGCAATACACGTGTTTCTCAGGGGATTCGAAACATACTATAGTCAAGCAATGCTCCTACGTGGACCGCATCGTCGCTTATACAATCAGATGATATCAGGTCATATATTACCCTATCTATGTTATAAATCAATATTATAAGAGCCAACTTAACGTTATACTATGTATTTAATATTTTACAAAGCATTTTTATTATTTACTAGCAGCGCCCCGCGGTTCCACCCACGTTCCTACAGGAGCCGTTCCCGTTTTTGGGATAAAAAGTAGCTTATGTTTTAAACCAAGGTATAAGCTGCCTCCAAACCAAATTTCATGCAAATCCGTCCAGCTGTTAGTGCGTGAAAGAGTAACAAACATACGCACAAACTTTCGCCTTTATAATATTAGTGTGATAGTGTGATGCAAGTAGTAGGTATCAAAAAGTATTAAAAAATCAGAGAGGATCCAACCGCAATAATACAATTGTATTATTCCGGTTGGATCCTCTCTGTCTCCTATAAAATATTTCAACACGTAACGATCCCTTACTGTTGGGTCAAAGCGGAATAAAAATATAAATACTTATTAAATAGCAAAAACTACTACTACTACTTATTTAATGGCTGGGCAAATGAGACTTTACGAACTGATCTCACAGACTAGAAAACTTTTTTAGACTGTGTGATGTCTCGATGACGTGCGCAGTGCAGTGTCACGCGAAACTTTAATTTAGAGTTCCTAAGTGACACCGCAATCTGTTGTGGACGGCCGTGTCGCTTAACACCAGGCGAACGACTAGCTCGTCACGTGATTCGTTTTCATCGGAACAGATCAACCCGCAAATGGCCAGCGTGTTGGGTTAAAGCCTACTCTCCCCGTGAGATTCCAGTCGTATAGAAACGTAAATGAGCAGCATGATTAGACTTGATAAGGGGCTTTATGATTAAATGCTTGTTTGGGAAATTGAAGCTAGGCCTCATTTGTAGATTTTGATGGATTATAATACAAATTCCACAGAGAACAGCTTAAAAGCTTCATAATAATTTATAATATTTATAGCCTATTATGTTTTCCACTATTACCGGAAGGGAAATGTTGATAGCCTCATTTTCTTCCAAATCTCAGCTCGCAGAAATGATAAGTAGGTGAAAAACCTGTTCAGTCAGGCAGACATGCATCGAATTTCTTCCTTCCCGAGCGGCAAATGTGGCTATCAATCCTTGTCACTTAAGAGAAGTATGACGAGACAAAAGTATGACGAAAGTTGATATGGAACCGGAAGTAGCTGATCGAAATTCAAATACCTTTTTGTGAGCAGATATAAAATGGTGCAGAAAATAATAACTGGCCAAGTGTAAGTTGGACTCGCGCACGAAGGGTTACGTACCATTATCCATCCCTGCCGTCTAATGATGAAAAGCTGTACTATTTAAAGCAGCGCCATCTATGATTCATCTAGTAAACGAGCAAAACAATCACGTTTGTTGTATGAGAAAATATTAAAAATTTATTTTTAAATTTAAATTTATTTATTTATTTAAATAAATAAATCTGTGGCAGTCATCTGTGAAAATTTCAACTGTCTAACTATCACGGTTCATCAGATACAGCATGGTAACAGACGGACATACATACAGCGGAGCCTTATAGCAATAGGGTCCGTTTTACATGGGGACGGAAACCTAAAAACGATAAAAGGTAGCTAAAGGTGGGTACCTAACAGTAACTTAGCAAGAACTATATGCTAATTAAAGTTTTTACTTTGAATCCTAGTTGCATACCTACTCCAAAAACACTCAAACAAAGACATTTAAAATTTTCAAAATGTCTTGGTTTATTTG
This sequence comes from Ennomos quercinarius, assembly GCA_910589525.2. Lineage (NCBI taxonomy): Eukaryota > Metazoa > Arthropoda > Insecta > Lepidoptera > Geometridae > Ennomos > Ennomos quercinarius. The sequence continues at coordinate 12,251,221 of OU342499.1, read as the reverse complement.
CTCTGCTATTCTAAAATGTTTGGAGGAATATAATATTTATTTAATGGAAGGAGAAATAGACAATTAATACTCTTTTGCGTTTTGATACCAGTGTAGAATATTTCCGGGCAATGTGAAACCTGTTAAAATTGGAATCCGTCTAATGTGAAATACGTCCGAATTGGACAGACCACCTCTTCTTCTTTTTCTCGTGTAGGCAAGTCAGCCCTGGTGTCAGAATTTTTAGGCTGCCCAAAGGCTTCTGACTTGGCTTATCGACTATTGTCTTACGACAACAGCCGAGACCAACGGCTTAACGTGCCCTCCGAAGCACAGTAGTGCTCAGTTGTAAATACCACTTTTTGCTGTAGCAGTCACCCATCAGTAACCAGCTAGTCTAAAATGGCCACTTTCAGCAATTCATCTAAAAGCTATTCATACTATGAATTCCTGGCAGATCATTAGCAGTTCTGCTATTTGTCGTAAAATGGTCAACTCATTTGGTAAATCATACACAATTCAATTCATTTGCAGATTCGTTTTAGTTATCAAGATTGCCAAACGAAAAAAATAAAACCGTAACTTACCGGTAATGTTATTTTTAATTGTTTTTATTATTTAGAAAGGTTTATTTTAAAGTACTCGTTTACTAAAAATGTTTTCTTTGATAAAATAGATTAATTGTAAAAGAAATATTCATTTGTTAGCCCTAAAACTATCAATATAATATTTAATTTTACTTGGTTTTTGCTCTGGCAATAAGCTGAAATTTTATAAAACAAAATATTTACATCGAACATCGCACGCAACCGAGCGTTTATACAAATATAGGGCGCGCGCTCCAAGTCATCACAGTATCCCGCCCGGTGACGGCTGGTGTAAAGGTCGGTAGAGGCCAACAGCATTAGCCCGTTACATAAACAATTCATCACAGTGGTCCATTCTTCCAGTGGACGTAGCCTTCTCGATCCTCTTATCCTGGCAATGGCCCAAGCCGAGGCAGGGGTGTTCTTGAGCTTTTCTTCTCACTTTTGACGGCTGGACGCCTTAAGTTCCTGCCTGCCCAGTGACGCTGTAAAGGTCGGTAGAGACCAACACCAATAGCCCGTTAAAAAGAAATAAGGCCAGTGTAAAGGTCGGTAGAGACCAACACCAATAGCCCGTTAAAAAAATAAGGCCAGTGTAAAGGTCGGTAGAGACCAACAGCATTAGCCCGTTAAAAAAATAATTCATCACAGTGGTCCAGTCTTCCAGTGGACGTAGCCTTCTCGATCCTCTTATTCTGGCAACGGCCCAAGCCGAGGCTCAGGGTGCTCTTGAGCTTTGCCTCTCACTTTTGACGGCTGGACGCCTTAAGTTCCTGCCCGCCCACCCGGTGACGTAAAGGTCGGTAGAGACCAACACCAATAGCCCGTTAAAAAAAACATATTATCATAGTATGCAGCGAGCCGGTGCACACGCCCTTCGAATGCTTCACCGCCACAAGGTCAACGACACAATCTTTTATTTATCCCATACAAGCCGACAAACTCTGAATCTGGCATTTTAAATGCCATCTCTATTTTTTTCTATTTTTCTCAAATTTACACTTCGTCCGCGATAATTTAAGTCATCTAGAACACGTGCATGTTCTAAAAAAATTAATATAGGCCTAAATCCGCCATAAAACACTTCTTTTTGACAAAAAAGTGCAAAATGAATTATAAAAAGTTGATCTTGAGTAACTTCTAACAATTCTGATATTTGACCTATTAGCAGTATTGCGCAATTCATCTTTAGTGGGCCATTTTACGACTTCCCATACAAAATTGACAAACAGATGAATTCCGGGGTATGAATTATACGTAGCATCTAAAGATGAATTGTCAGTATGTGACCATTTTACGCTTTATGAAATGAATCATAATATGATCATTTTATGAATCGCTCAAAGCAGCCGTTTTAGACCCGCTGCACAGCAAACTTTACCGATCGGTTAGAAACGGCTAGTCGTGCTTCGCTATTAGCGCTACAGAACGCCTATAAACAAGCAGAAGTATTGAATACAGGGAATTTGGTACACATTCCAATAAATGTACCAAAAGAATGTAATATATGCATAAATGGATAAAGAAAAGACTGGTAGCTGATTCATCCGCAAACATGCATCATCATGCACCAAGGACGCTACTGTAGGAACATGAGCCGACCTCGATGAAGAGACTGTTGGTGCTATTAATCTCTGTCACTTTAAGAAACAGTGACTACTTCTCGGAACGAAAATGTAAAAGGAAGTAAAAATATTCCAATGCCTACTTGATGTAGAGAAATTTTACTTTAGGTGAGATGAAAGAAAGTCTGAAGAGGTCGTTTTTTTTATGTTGAGTTTACACAGTTGACTGAAAGTCTGTGATTTTCATATTTTAGTAACAAATATCGAAATTGCCAATTATCTAAAAAGTTATTGCGAAATAGCTTAAAATATTGCAGGGTCAATATTCAATCAATGATTTGAAATGTTGATTGTATTTGCATGATTTTACCTAAGTAAAAAGGCCAATACCAAATACCTATATCACAGGTATTTTGGTATTGGCTTTTTATAGTCAAGACGTGTAATAAAGTAAGGCTGAACCAAATAGCTTAATACTGTAAGGTAATTAAATAATTAAAGGTATTTAATTATTGGCTTGCCATTTTTATAATATTTGCATGACTTTACCTACGTTATAATTAAGTATCGGAATGTATTACATCTCATATTTCAGTTTTTATTTAGGGAAGTGGAGTCATTTAAAAACATTTTAATAATATTTCAATCTATTGAAGTGATATTGAAAAGGCTATAATTTGTAAAGAAAAGACTATAAAATCGTGGGCAGAAAGCCAAAGGCTCCGTTTTTCAAAGGTAAAAAAGGTGGCTTAATGAATACCTCTAAAACGCTGTTAGTAAAGCCTTAATTAAGCTGTTTTGCTCTTTTTATCCAAGTTGACTCTATTTAATTTAAATAACTTTTTAACATAATATTGATATTCAAAAAATTACCTATTACAGTAACTGTAGGTGGTTTTCTGAATATCTATATTTATTAGCCTTATTTAAAACTTATTACATTATTGCTAAAATAGTTTTCAGTCGTGATGGATATAAATGTTGAAAAAACAACTTCTTTTTAGGGGAATGAATGATGTGACGAGCTAATCATTCGCCTGGTGTTAAGCGTCACGGCTGCCCATAACAGATTGCAGTGTCACTCGGAACTCTAAATACACAAGAATTAGAACAGTATTTAAAAACAATTTATACGGTACTTAGCTTATTGTAGCGTCATATAAATTAGGGTCAATTCAGACAGAGCAGCAAAATACTCGAGCACTTTTTAAGTGCTGTTGGAATACCAAGCTGATTTCATTTGGACAAAGCTGAAAATTAAAATTTTACCTATTTTAATGTTGTATACTATTTTCAGCTTTGTCTAAATGGATTAAGGTTGATATTTCAATAGCATTTAAAACGTGCTCGAGCATTTTGCTGCTCTGTCTGAATTGGCCTTTACGCTGCATAGTACCTATACTATATTATTGTAAAATAGGCTCCTCGTCTTAACTTCAACGGTAGGTAGATAGAGCGTTGAAACAAGGGTTCCTCATTAACGATCTTCCTCTACTCAATATTACTTACCTACACCACTCAAGACATCCGAGCGCTAAGCGGTTTTATTTTAACCATCCCCACTTGAACAGAAACGCTTTGTGATATTTTTACCCAACAATGACCGTTTGTACTTGGGATGTTGCTGTTATTGCTACCGATTCAAAGGTAGGATGCTCTTTGAAGATTTTCGAGTTTCAGTTGTATAATTTTTATTTTACCACTAATTCGAAGCTTCAAAGCAGGTTTACATAATAATAATTACCTTTTAATTATGAGACTTATAAAAATAACTAGAAGCGTCTCACGGTTTCATCTACAAAGAACACCAGAACACTGAACTATTCGAAATAAAGTGTCATATTGATTTCGGTGAAAAATAGGCAATCTGTGTGCAAAATTTAATCTGAATCAGACCAGCCGTTTTGACGATAAGGCCTCACAAGCAAATAAAAGAACAAACAATCAAACAACGTTTAAGGTTTTTATATAAATTTTATACCTAAGTACCTACTCCATATAAAAAGTACCTATATGCAAGTAACGATGTGCTTTAGTTCTCAAAATAACCGACCAAGTGCGAGTTGGACTCGCGCACGAAGGGTTCCGTACCATTATCAATAAAAACGAGCAAAAAAATCACTTTAGTTGCCCCCTTAAATATTTATTTTATTCTGTGTTTTAGTATTTGCTGTTATAGCGGCAAAAGAAATACATCATCTGTGAAAATTTCAACTGTCTACCTATCACGGTTCATGAGATACAGCCTGGTGACAGACGGACAGACAGCGGAGCCTTAGTAATAGGGTCCGTTTTACCCTTTGGGTATGGAACCCTAAAAATAACGTTTGCAACAAACAGATAATGCATAAAAAATACTGTGATATAAAATCACTGAGATAATCCAAAAACCAACACATAAATGATGCCATTAAATAAAGTTTTCATGACATAATTTGACCAAAATAAATAACCAATTAGTCTAGTTAGTACACAATAAATATTCTGTCGTAGTAACTACTACAATAATAAAAACTAAACTAAACTAAACTAAGCTAAACTAAACTAAACTAGCTACACTACCTACTACAAAGAACACTTATGGATTGTATAATAGCCGCGATAGCCTATAGACAGTCCAAGTGCTCCAGCCCACTACCGGTAGGTAGCGTACCCAACATGCTGGCCGCATTGCCACGTTGAATTGCAATGCTGATGCGTTGGGCCAAATAAGTGCCAGCATTTTGGTCACGCGTCGCATCGACCAGGCGCTCTGATAGACTTTGGAAAACGCGATGAGCTCCCGGTCCCCACGGACCCAGGGTCTCAACACCAAACGGCTCAAATATGTAACCGCTACCAAGATTACTATATTTGCGCCGTTTTAGCTGCTCAGCAGAATTAGCCGCGGCGCCGGCCCTGACGTTCTGTCATAAACGTTATACCATTTTGAACTGGTAATTGCACATTTAATGTAACTTTTGACTTTAGAAATTTAATGACACTACTTTAGGGCTATGAAAGATTGCCAGCGTCACGCGATTTCAGTCGGAGCGACTCGCGCCACAGAATAGATATGGGCAGCCGTGACGCTTAACATCAGGTAAACGACCAGCTCGTCACGTCAATCATTTGCATTTAAAAAAAGTTAAATTTGTTATTTTTGTTTTTTTTACATTGGGTATTGTTTTTAAATAATATTATTGAAATTTTAAAGAACGACTAAGTTTAGTTCGGATACGAATTTCCGCCTGTTTCCTTTGTGATCATTTTTTTTTTCACTTTCTTTGATATAAGTTCCTAGTTGTTATGCATTGTTGGAAAGCTAATAAGTTATGTTTTTAAAATAATCTCCAAGCCAAATTTTATAACTTTTTTTTGTTTTTAAGGCATTTTAGTGGGAAAAAATCTCAAACAAATATTGAAATCATATCGTTTTGCGTCCCACATTTTAAAATTATGAACGATAATTGTTGTTTTAATATTGATAAATGACTAGTGTTTAATCGTTTTTATAAATCAGAAGAAAAAAATGAGATTTAAATTGGCACTTTTTTTAAAATAAAATAAATTTTTTAAAATGCGCGGATTATCAGTGCCCCAGAACCGAGTATTCTGCTTATTGACATGCCCTGAGAAGTGTTACGGCAAGTTATGCAAAATGTCATAAATAGGGCTCAAATGTGTATCAACTCTGGAGGTCACCATTTAAAAGACATCATCTTTAAATCCTAATGGTACGAAATTTAATGGCACAAATATACATTTAAAAAAACCTAAATCTAGTTTTCTAATTTAGAAAAAATGTTATAGCTGAACCAAATAGGGTCTTTACTTTTGCGCCACCCAGTACTTTGGAATAATAATGCACTTTGACGCCATTTTGTTTAGGTTTAGCCCATCTTTCAGGGAATGGTAGCCTCAAAACGATGTTTTAAACTTCAAAGTCTCGTTAATATGAAAGCGATACATAACATTGGTTAAGCAATTACACGTCCCTTTTGAAGTCACTTTAACAGTAAATTATATTCTAAGAAATCACTCAAAGAGGTCGTTTAACGACGCACTGCGATAAAAAGCCGTTTTTTTAATATCTGGTCGGTTTTGATGAGGAATATTTTCAAGATGGTTCTGTGAAATTTGAATTGAGATGAATAAAATATCTCTTGAAATTGCTGAGTCATTTATGAAATTTTTTAAGTCCTAAATATAGCTGAAGTGCTGTGCAATTATTAGTCGTTTGTTTAATTTTCTCATAATAATTTTTATTTGAAATAAATTTCAGCACTATTAGATAGATGTTAGATTAACACAATTATTACCGAGTGTATCGCACAAACAGTATCGAATTTCGATTAGGTTTTGAACGGCGGCGAGCTCACGCAACGAGATCGCTAGATGTTAGGCTAAAAAAACCTTTACTACCAATTTGCATTGTCAATACCGGTGGCTAATTTTCAGCTAAGTATAATACTTATAAGCTATAGCATAATTATGACTGCCTTATAAACGTTTTCGTTGCATCATTGACCTCCATACGGTACGCTAAAATATGTCAAATAGACGGATAGAAGGGCTATAAATGTCTAGCGAGCGCGCAGCCCATACGCCATCAAACGCTTTTACGACAAACATGGTCAACAGAAACGACTGATTTAAGCCCTTTCCGTTGAAAAACATAAAGAATACAGCTGCAGACATATTTAGCTGCTAATGGGGCATTTCGGTTTTAATGACGGGTCGAACACAGTTTAATGCTGTTGAGGGCCGAGGGCTGTTGAAGTTGTTTTCGGTTTTTAAAACTATTAAAGAAAAGTTTGAGTGCGCAGATGATGTTAAAGTATAGGGACGAGTGATGAAGGTCAAAGGTTTACAAAAAGGATTACGGTTTTTGCTCACAATTTTTAGAGGTTCTATTGATAAATGTGCAACATATTCTCAATAAAGCGTTGATTTTTAAACGCACCGATGAAAAGAGAACCAAAGTATTCCTAAAGAGAGCCAAAAATTGGATCAGTGCTATTTTTGGGAAGAAAAAATTATAAATAATTCCATAAAGACCCCCGAGTTCATTGTGTGGTAGTGATGAGGCAACTACAAAACGACGGTTTCGTGTCAAAATTGAAATATGACCTAACATTTATTTGGATAAGGCAAATTTAAGTAACATTTATATTTTGTTAGCCCGTATGAGCTGCATAACTTTTTCGCTGCAGAAATTATAGTGAATACTTAACATTAAAGTCGGTTTGGTTATTTCATACGACACCTGTAACGGAATTTCTCTCTAAAATTCCAACTTCAAACCACTAAAGTACCCGCCTACAGAACAAGTTACCTCTGAGCTCTGAGGGATGTTATGCCTGCCTTAGAACATTTCCCAAATGAATATTGATGCTAGCAAAGGTCGATCATAAATTTCAGACCTAATTTTAACCATTGTTTTGGCTAACCATTGGCTTGGATTTGGCTTTGGAACTTGACTCAGCCGTGCTTTTGACGACCGCATCACACTTGTAAATGAATGACGTGACGAGCTAGTCGTTCGCTTGATGTTAAGCGTCACGGCTGTCCATAACAGATTGCAGTATCACTCGGAACTCTAAATTAATATAGTTGTGCGTGACACTGCACTGCGCACGTCATCCTGAGACATCACACAGTATAGTAATAAGATTACTAAACTATGTGATCAGTAAAGTCTCATTTGCCCAGTCATTTCACTACCTACAATGCCCTTCAAACCGGAACATAGTACCTAGTGCTTGCACACTACTGCTTGGCGGCATAATAACTGGCCTAGACAAACTTTGCAGAAAAGTCCTGCCACCTAGTTGTTGTTATTTTAAAATCTATATAGATATGAATGGGATCAATGTATCAAAGTATAAGTAGTCTCAAAAGTTTACTCTAAATTTTAATCAAAGAACGTAATAGGTTGAGTGAAATCACAACAGGTCAACCGACCTTCACCGTCTAACATTTTTTATTTACGAGTTTAACATACTTTATTAAAAACACATCTATAAGAGTTTTATTCTTTGTTTACTGAAGACACATCTTTATTTTTGTGGACATTACGCGCGAAAATATATTATTCACATAAAAAAGCATAGTCTTGAACATAAATAAAAGCGTCTACGAACAACACTTATTCTGCACATCAAAAAATATAAAAGATGGTGTAATTTGAAACAAAAACAAGTGCGAGTATACAGATTTTTTTCGTCTCTTCATAAAATATTTGGAATTACAATAATATTATTCAAACGACAATGCATTGTGGAAACAATTCCAAACAACAAAAGTCATACGGCGAATGAGTGTAATACTTAGAACAATAACAACTTTACAACTCGAGATGTAAATTACAAAAAGCATCGCGGAAAACTTCATCGAGAATACTTAGCGCAGTACACTGAACTTCGTTACCGACTCAAATGTTTGCCGAAACCAAGAACACATGGGTATTGTTTGTAAGTAAAATCGAGTTAGTAAGAAACTTGCGCTCAATCACAAACTTTTGGTTCGTTAAGGCAGTTGTGGTTGATTGTAGGACATTGAGACGGTACAGGTACAGTATACATTTTAACAGTATCTGACCTTGCCCAATGTGACATAATTATTGGCGTGACAATGTTTGTATTGTAGAAACTGTAGGAACGGTGCATTTTACAAGTATCGTTTTTAATTTTGTACAAATACGAATAAAACATTTAAGTATAGGTTTGTGGAATGTCAATGGAAAAAAAAACAACGGAATGTCTTCGCTGCAATAAATCTTTACCAAATATTTCCATATTGTATATTCTGTGCAGTCTCGTTATTTTATTTGGAGTAATTTCCCTCTCATATGTTGTTGGGGAAAACATGGGAATACATAAACTAATGATCAATCTTCTATGTTAGGGATGGAAAACCTTTATGAACTTTATGTGCTTACTTTTTCTAAAGAAATGTTTAATGATATAGGCGTCCTGTCAAATAGTGATTATTGGGAAAATAATGAAACTAAATAGAATCATTTTAAAACTAACATGAGATGGAATTTTGTTTGTGATTATGTTTTAGAGTTTTGTGTTTGTTTTTGTATTTTTTTTTGTTTTGTCTCTCGGATCAACTAGTATAAATAAATATGGAATGTCGTCTATTTGTTTGGCTTTCACGTCAAAATGGCTCCACTGAATCAACTGATAATTTTCACACAGAATGGTTGCACTACGAGGGTCATTATCAGATACTTCTACTTGGAGAATTAGGCATTCCCGCAAGAAAACGGGTTAATCGTAAAACCTAGAAGATAATATTTGTAATAGAACCAATGTTACATAATATATGCATTAGACAACTTTGAATATTCTTGTTATGCACTTCTTTTGTTTTCGATAGGCAAAATCGTTTGTGGAAATTATTGAGTTGAGGACTTATCAGACAGAGAGCGGTCACGCTCCGTTCCGTGTACTTATGCAATAAATAATACAACTACGACGCAGAACTCGATTACATCACACAAAACTATATTAATTTAGAGTTCCGAGTAATGCAATCTGTTATAGGCAGCCGTGACGCTTAACATCAGGCGAACGACTAGCTCGAGTCATTAATTTACATTAAAAAAACATATTAGGATCGCGACCCGCGTCAACGCGTGACCGCTCTCTGTCTGATAGGACCCTGAGATTTTTATTTTTCTCTAATCTGTTGGTAAATATGTTAATATTTATCACTGTTTATAATCTATACTGTGCTGCAAATGTATTAAGGTTGGCTACTTAGGCCATTTGGCGAAATGTGCCTTAATGATTATTAGATTTCAAGAAGCAATCTAAAGAGACCTAAAACTTTGTTGTTAGGTTTAATAAAAGCAACTAAACCAGCTGTATTTTATCAAATTAGTCAGACCAGAAAAATAATAAAAAACTAGCTGACCTGCCCCGGCTTCGCACGTGTTAATTAGTTTTACGCCTTATCTTAGTCTAAAGGAAGAGAGAAGGGAGGGGGGAAAAGATGAATGGATGAAGGTGAAAGGAGGCAGGTGCTTTTTCCTATTGTACAGGATAGGAGTGGCTTTGGACCTAATACTGAAGGTAGAATGTCTGTAATTTCTAAACCACACAACCGACGACCTTGAAATACTTACGGGGCAATATATAAAACACTCCCTTTTCAACAAAAAAAGAATTAATGAAATCGGACTACGCGTTAATGAATTACAAATAAGTTCATACTTTAATTTTCATCCCCTCTCCTGCGAGAACCATGTGAATTTCGGGATTAAAGTACTCTATAGCCTACCTCGTAACATGAACTCAAATCATGCCAAGTTTCATTTGAATCCATTCAGTAGTTTCGGCGTGATGCTCAGCCAAGATACAGACAGCCAGACAGACAAAAATGAACAAAAAAATATAGTTTTGGCTTTAGTATCGATTATAGACAGCCCTCCAGCAAAATTTTTCAAAATATCTTAATGTACAGAATTGACCCTGTTACAGTTTTATTATAAGTATAGATAAGCTATTTCAAAAGCCGTGGTTCAATAATTAAAACATAAGTGTAAAGTTAAGAAGAAGTAATGAACTGCGCTATTATAAAACCACATAGTTTTATTAGTGCGACAATAAATTAATATTAATGTATTCGTGAAGAGATCTGAAAATCCTTTGGCATCAAAAGGTTTTTGCGCGCTATAAAATATAGTATTCCTCATGCCACAGATAATATAATACTATCATGCATACAACGTAGGTACCTAGAAACTACTACAAAGAGCGACATAACCGTATTATTCCGCAATACATATCCAAATTATAATATTATAGACAAACGAATTTGAATTCTATTTCTTTTGCGACAAGAACTCTATGCGAATCAACAACGCCTTGGCACAGGTTCAAAAAAATGCGGACGTCCGCATTGTTGAGAAAACATCTCGGCATATTAGGATTTTTTTTAGGTAGAGCATGAATAAGGTGGCCATATTAAGAAAATTAACGAAAAGTTCAAATATGTTTACAAATTAATAAATCAGGGCAAGATACATAATACAGGGCGTCAGAGAATCAGGGTCTTTAAATTAATATAAAAACAAGGTCTTTTTTACTAGGTGGTATGACTTTTCTGCCAAGTTCGTCTAGGTAGGTATCACCGCTTTGCCAGTTATTCTGCCGCAAAGCAGTAGTGTGCAAGCACTACTGTGTTCCGGTTGGAAGGGCATTGTAGCTAGTGAATTTACTGGGCAAATGAGACCTTATGATCTGATCACACAGTCTAGTAATCTTATTACTAGACTGTGTGAAGTCACAGGATGACGTGCGCAACTGCGCAGTGCAGTGTCACGCAAAGCTATATTAATTTAGAGTTCCGAGTGATACTACAATCTGTTATGGGCAGCCGTGACGCTTAACATCAGACGAACGACTAGCTCATCGCGTCATTCATTTACATTAAAAAAAGAAAAGGTGTTGAGATAAAATGCAGTATCATATTAACTTAGGATCTGTTTGGAACTAAGCTTATGAATAGTCTAGCTAGACTGTAAAGCACAACGCAAACAAAATTAAGGGCCAGTGGAGCTCACGTTGTCACAGGTTAACTGTACATAATGCAGTCCCATTTATGGTACAAGCAAGACTGTATGTAGCAGGCGATTATAGTGGCCGTTGTTAGATAAAGGAGGCACTAAGCAGTCGCTCAAAGTGACGCTCTATATATGGAAAAAGCATATTATTATGTGAACGGCTTCATATTGATTGATAGTGATGATGATGATGATGATGATAATGAAGATTGTATAATTTTACAACAGTAGAGTGAGACAGTAGGACCCACAAATAACTACCTAATTTCATCCACCATGACTTATAAGGAGATGTTGGTTTGTTTTAAAACTAGATGTTTGTGTTTATGCTAGATGACGTCACAAAACACGAATAATGCCCTGCAAAGTAAAATTGTCTTTCTAAATTTTATATCGTTTGTCCCAGCTGGCTAGCTTGATGCCTCTAAAACAATTGCCTAGAGAGTAAACACAATCAGAAATATAAATAGACCTTTTAAAAATGACAAGCAATTTTATAAAAATATAGAACAATGGCAGCAAACTGGCGTTCGGAAGGCTTTTTATTGTAGCAGACGGAGTTCGGGTACAGGATTTGTCGGATTTGGGCCTTTGTCACGCGTGGCGACATGCGAGTTGACAAAGCGATGACTAAATAAACGAAAGGATTTCAACAGTGGACAAGTGAACTTATTATCCCAAATGACATGAGTACGGAACATAGTTTGGTGTAGTGTTGATTTGGTACGCTTCTTAGAATAGATCCAATTTTGAGTTACTTACAAAAAAGTAGTACCTATATTACAATAGATAAATACTTAAATCTTGTAACGAATTTTGAGTTACTGACAAAAAAGTAGTACCTATATTACAATAGATAAATACTTAAATCTTGTAACGTCATAGCACGGACTGTTTCATACGTTAACTAGCCAAATGCATGGATATAAGAAAAAATCAGTAGACCTTACGCAGAACTGACATGTGAAGCACCGTGCACCGCAAGCGTTCTATTGTGACTGTATTGGAGCGTAGCGCGACTTCAAACCAAATAGCCAAAAAATAAAAACGAAATTATGAACTTACTGATGGTTACCCTACAAACGTCCCAGTTGAACAGTGCGGATGACCTGAAAGCCCTGTGACCTAAGTCTCTTACTTTAAAGCCTATATATTATGAGCGTCAGACCGTGTCTTATTTAGCCTAATAGATACTGCATACTTATAGATATATATATTTACAGATAAAGCTTATATACCAGATTATATATTTTGCCGCCAAGTGCACGCACTACTGTGTTCTGGTTTGAAGGGCATATGTATAGCTAGAAAAATAACTGGGCAATTGAGAGTTTAGGATCTAATTCCACATCTTATTACTTAGATATCCTAAGCAACTTGTTCCTCCTATAACAAAACCGAAATGTGTAATAGAAACTGTTATAATATGTGTGTCAAAATATTCAACAAACTGCCATCAGATTTAAAAAAACAAAATTCAAGTCAGTTCAAAAGCAAACTACACTTATGGTTCGTGGAAAGAAGTTTCTACTCAGTGTAGGCATTCATGACATATTAAAAATTATATCAATCTTATTCCTAATCACAGAGCATTGAAAAATATGACGCTTCGCATCGGGGGGCGAAACGTATTTTTTTTTCTTGTTCTGTGTTCCTAATAATTGAGTAATATTTTTGACATTCATGCGTTTAATTCTATTGAGTATTGTAGATGTGTAGATGCTATACCTAAAATTGACATTAATTGAAGAATGCACGGAACATCGGAAATTCTAATTTACCTTTAAATATTATTATTTTATGCCAGTAAAGGCTTATGTTGGACTTTTATTGATTTTATAACATCTCTGTACCATATTATTATTACCGTAACAAAAATTTGTAACATTGTATTGTATAACTGCAGACTGTGTGATATGTCTCAATGACGAGCGCAGTGCAGTCACGTGAAATTTTGCAAATAGGCAAACGACTAGCTTGTCACATCATTTGTTTATATAAACAAGGGTCAGAAACTGTTATGTAAACACCTCTTGTATTTCTCTACAAGCAGATCAAAAGTCAAAGGCTCCAATTATAAATTTAAATGGCAGATGGTTTATTTATTTGATTTGACGGTTCGTTACGCTCACGTCAATACCAAATAGTTGAATATCTGCTCGTTTAAATCCTTTTGGTAGATTTGACTCAGAAAATTTGTTTTAAAGGCTTTTAAAGGGGTTGTTTTTAACACGTACAGCCTTATGAGTTTATTTTAAGTCAAAACGGCTTTATACCTACGTAAATAAAACTTATGTGGGACTAAAAACAATTAAGACATTAAGTATTACATTCAAAATGAACTTGGTATAATTATTTACTTCTATAAGACTAACCCTCTTTTACCATTAAACCAAATAGTAGTTGTAAAGAAGCAACTCCCGACAGTAACTAACAATAAAACACCAAAAAGCATCTGCTCTTAAACATTCAGAAAAACAACTTGGCTCTGTTCAAAGTGGTTGAAATAAATTCAGTCTCACATTTTAAGTTCAGCAGCGTTCTAGATTCCAATAGCAAGACGGGTTGAGAAGAAGTTTATAAGATTAAAATACTTTGCCACTTTCCAAAGCACTGAAGGCGGCACCAAAGCTATAATAGCAATACCTAGGTGAAAAAATCAAACAAACATGAAAACATTACAGATGAGGGCGGTTACTAGGCATAAAACATAAGATCATTTAAATATATAATAAATGTATCATAAAAAATATTCGACAGACCTGCTGGTGGAGTTTTACTCGACTACAGTTTTTTATATTGAGTATTATAGTCACTTTTATGCGGAATTTCTCGGAATTTTGTTCACGACCTCATCTTCAATACGCTTGTGATATAACGATATGTCTTAGAAGGCAAAAGAACCTCAAAAATCTTGATAGGTGTTCCTTGAATTTTGTGTTTATCATTAAAATGATTTTGGCATCGCACCTAAGTTGGTTGTAAGGTGAAGGATAGATCACTTGTCATGGAAAAGCATAATGTCGCAGCGGCGGAACGAATGAAATCTTGATAAGTTTTTCTCGCGATCTACGATGGTACATGCTTGCCTAGAAGATACCTATTCACTCGAGACTTGAAAAGCTCCAGATTGTACTAATCGGGAAACAAAGACGCTGGTAAATTGTTCCATTCCTTCGCTGCTCGGATTATAAATGTCGAGTCAAACCGCTTTGTGCGAATCGAAGGAATATCAACCATAAATGGACGGCGTGTAGCTGTACGTCTTGTCGTCTGATGGTGAAATATATATCATTAATAATGTCAATTATAATTATTCTTTATGCTATTTCTTAACATTTTATTCGTAATTTTCTTTCTATCTGCCTTCGACCTATTACTGTAACCAAAATGAAAAACATAAGTGACAGTTAGATCAAAAATCTAGTCTAATGGTGGACATTGGCTAGAATTTGTTAGCAATTTTAACTATTGGTTACCTTAACTACGGTTCAAAAAACCCATCCTAATATGTAAAAAGTAAAGTGAACTGAAATCAATAGTCGGTCTATCCGTCTGTCAGAGTCAATCTCTACGGAAATAGATAAAGGTTTAAGGGTAAAGAGGGCTAAACAGGTCAGGCGTAAGACAGGCAGAGGTTTTCAATCTTAACATATAAAACACAAAGAAGGGAAGGAGGAGGGAGTGTGAGAAACGGTGCCTTCAACAGCTTATAAATAAGACCTTATTTTATAAATTTCGGTATTTTTAACTCCTGATCAAACAGATGTTTCAACTGTATATCATGGTGTCTGCGTCTTTCTATGGCATCGTAGCTCCCAAAGGATCTAACTGTTTCGATTTTTTTTGTCAGGCAACTTGATCCAGAGTGTGATTAGCTATGATTCAAGAAAATCTATTCAGCTGTTTGAAAAGCATCATCCATCTGTTTTCTATAAATAATAATAAAATTAAATAACGCCCAACGTTCACATACATAGATCCTGGACCCTAACTAGGATTCCCCGTATGTAGGGACCCAGGAACTACGAGAACCATGGCCCACAACACTCAGACACAGAACAAGTATTTGCACTTTTTATTTTCTTGTGCACAAATACTTGCCCTGACACAGGAATCGAACCCGCCGCCTCCGGGTAATGAGCCGACCTTCTGAACCACCACACCACAGAGGCTGTCAAAACTGCTCTAGTTGATAAATATATGTGAGCAACTTCCACGGATTTAATTGATTCGAAATTAGTTATCTTATTCATATCCCTTCCATGACCTTGGAACACGGTAACTTTACCCTGATACGGCACTTGAATTCTGCAGGATACCGAACTCCTCACTAACAACAGTAGAGGTATCGTGTTTGGGCTCACTGGATTTGGCTGAATTTCAAAACTCTTTTCTCTAGTAACCATAAAAGCCACTCTCAAATTATCAAGTCTATACATCCAGTAGTTTGCGGCAGTACGTTATCTGCCAGTCAGTCACAACTAAGTCAGAACAGAAACTATCTTTTTATTAGAACCAAAAAATGTCAAAACCTACACCAAAAACGTAAGATTCAGCTCTTTTCTCCAGCCACTATGTTTGCGGACACGTGATTCCTTTCAATCTTACCCTTTTTAAATCTCTTGTCACCAATGCCTTGCCGTTGAAATGGCATTCGCTCCTCCGTCCAACTTTAGAGCCGGAGCGTGATTTCGATTAAACTTTTAAAGCACTTTCCGATTTCCTACTAAAGAGATGAAACTATTACTTAACTCGGCCAAGTCGTGATTGCATGTCGAGTTAGACTCTGATTTAACAATTCATTTGGAATTTTGATTCGGTTTGGTTTGATTCGGTTTGAACTTTGTTTGTTTTGCGTGAGAGTTGTGAATTTAAATTAAAATGAAACGTGACTGGATGCGGTAATGCAAAACTATGTTTACTATCTATAGTCAATCAGAACCAGTTCAATTAGATGGGTCATTGTGATCTTATTGGTTTATACTATACAGGCATTATTTTGTAAAAAAAAATTGTTTAAATAAAATTATTATAAGATTGTGGATGTGTTTTCTCTAATCTGTTCAATAAATATTATAATCACTTTGGACGATTTTCTTTAATAATGTATTATCGTTCTCTTTGATACCCTATGAAAACGTAGGATAAAATTATAAACTATTATTATAGTTAGTGCAAGAACAAAGTCAGTTGTTGGCGTTTTTAATCCTACTTCATTTTAACCAAATCAATCGTATGTATTTCAAATATACTCTCTATTTCGGGCAATCCTACAAAAACAAGATAAAAAGTACCTAGTAAGTTGTAAAAATTACCAACTACTTTTCGTAAAACAAAATACCTCTGTAAGGATAAACTAAGACCGCAAAATATTTGTATCCCTTTCTGAACATATTTAGAGAAGCGACAGCAGTTTGAAACGGGTTTGGGAATGGGAAAGTAAACGCCCTGTCGAATACGACAGTCCAATACGTAATCTGTCTACGACAATGTTGTCCATTTGGCACCTTTCGGTGTAACAACATTTTTAGATAGACTTCGAAAAAAGAGGTTCTCAATCTGTGTGTTTTTTGTTTGTTACCTCAGATCTCACTCAATAATAGTTGCACTGCTGGTGGCAAAATGGCACTAAATGATGTATCCAAAACCTTATATACTGACATTTAAGCAAATAAATATTTCTTATTCTTATATTTCTTATTCTTAAAATTTCGATTTTTTAAATTTGTATTGATATAGTAGGTACTTATAGGTATACTTTCAGGTTAGTACCACAAAAAAAAACATTTCGGCTTATAAAAATAATAACTGGTACCTACGAACCATAATAGTATAATTCTCAGTATAAAATTACGGTGATTGAAATCGGTTGAACCCCTTTTTTTGAAGTGATGAAAAAGAAAATAGGTTTTGAGGTGTAACATGGCTCGAAATTGAGTAATTTATCTCTAGCTAATGGCCTACATCGACTGCTAAGTAATCTATTTATATACGCGTTATAAAACCGACTCTTTAGCTCTTCAATTCCAAACTATGGAACGGTATATTACCACAAATCAAATGGTTTACTTAAAGGCTACATATAATTCACTCAAAAATCTAACAAATAATCCATTTAACAAATCATTGAACTCAAAATACAAAATTTGGCAAACGCACCACGTTCACACTAATGGCACTGCATACGGGCATTGTGACAAAAAGAGCTTTGGAAATATCCCACCTTGCTACAAAGGCGCATAACGATCGGCAATGGTCTGTATTTATGCCCGTAAATGCCAGGTTTTGGAATCGAATTTATTGATGCCCGTTTATAGTTCTGTTGAAACTACGTGAATACTACTAAATCAGTCTAAAAGCAGAGCTAAACGACAAAATAAAATGTTTGTAGAACTCTAGAAAAACAATGCACTTGCCAAATTTTTCTTTCCTGTTTACAGCTAGCTAAGAGTAAGCAACTATTACCAAAGGAGCACCTACATAAAGTGGATCGGTGCTCATTTGCGAATAAGATACAACATTGAATAACAATAATTGATCATGAATCCATATAATTAGAGCTTTCATTAGTGAATTAATAGTAAATTGATATTCAGGTTAGCTTTACGTAAAATTAATTATGAACAGTGTTAGGAATCTGTGAATAAAATTTTAATGCTCATTAGGTAGGTACTTTGGATTTCTAAAAAAATTAAAAAATAACGACTGTAAGACATTTTTTTCTTGAATAACGCAATGGAACGTGCTATCTTTGACGACGGCTAACCTTTAATGAGCTAAAATCCGTAAACTTAATTGGTGTCAATTATTTTGATTCATTAACAAAGATTTTTACTCATGACGATTAAAATATTAAATGGGTTATGTATTACATTTTATATTAAATAGTACCCTTCATTCTAAAACGAACGATTACAGATTTTCCAGTAACTGTTTGTGAAGGAATCTCTTGGTATTGTTTCAGATCAACAGTTTACGGGAACTCAAAAATTAATTAATATATTTGGACAAAGGAATTTGAATAGTAGGTACAGTTGTTTGTACTCTATGTTTTGTGTAACTTTGGTATGTCCTTAGTCGCGATGTTATAGGTATTTTCTAGTACCTATGTGAAAAATTCCATCATCTTAGGTAACAGTAGGTAGGTAAATATTTTGTGTTGTTTCAGATACCTAATGCCCAACAAAGTTCGGTACCTATTTGACTTAAGACATAACTATAAATAAAATAAATAAATAAAAATGACCGAGTGGCTTTTATAAACACGTGAAATTACTATACAGATACTGTATAGTGACCTCCCATAAATTAAGTGCTGAATAATTTACGTTTACCGTCCCGGGAGCCAAAATGAAAGCATTGATTTGAACAAATGAAATTTAATGTTGAAATTGACGATACAACCAAACAATTATTGCTTGTGATTTGTGTGGGTTTCGTTTGTTGTTATTTTAGGCATGCCAAAAAGCTAATGAAACTGCGTAATTATAATATTTAATTAGAATTTGTCAATTTTCTAATCAAAGAGCATGATAATTATAACTTGTGCAAATATAATTTCAATGTTTCGTATTTCCTCACAGGAGTTTATAATTAAGGTATTCAAAAATAAATTAAGCAAAGTGATGGCATTTTGAAATCCTTCCATTAAATTCAGTTTTGTTTACTTACCGTAAAAGTCTGAAAGATATTTTTAACCTGCTTATTCTTTTATTTCATTTGTACTGCCTTTCATCGCAGTATTCAATCAGCCGCTTCAGGCTGCCACTGCACTGAAAGTGGGCGGTAATATACGTGACCGGCCATAATAATATGCATATGTTTAATTCAATTTAAAAGAGAAATAAATTTGAAACTTTATTTTACTGTTGAGTTATGGATGTTTCATTTTTAGCATGATCGTGCAGTGAATGTATTGTGTTACATTACTTAGTAATAGTTTTAGTTTTATTGTTCCTTGAGTTTGTGACCGTTATGTGTTATTTATTTATTTATTATTATTAGCTCCGATCAAACAGAGTTTACCGTGTCTATCTGAGAGCTGTCTGTCATAACACCCAAACAGATGGTCCAATTTTTCAAGCAAAATAAGACAATCTATATTTCTTTATCAAATACGCTTGCCTTAGACCACATTTCGATAAAACTCGACGACTTTTTTTGATGTAAACGAATTATGCAACCAGACGGCCGCCCATAACAGATTGCACTGTCACTCGGAACGCTAAGATAAAGTTTCGCGTGACATTGCGCACTGCGCACGTCATCCTGAGACATCACACAGTCTAAAAAAGTTTTCTAGACTGTGCGATCAGTTCTTAAAGTCTCATTTGCCTAGTAATTTACTAGCTACAATGCCTTTCAAACCGAAACACAGTAGTGCTTGCGCACTACTGCTCGGCGGCAGAATAACTGGCAAAGCGGTGGTACCTACTTAGACGAACTTTGCAGAAAAGTCCTACCACCTAGTGTCTATACTCGACGATGGAGCACGCTTGCTTAGAAGAAACCTGTTCACTATCCAAGTATCCACTTATGAACACTTTCAGAATAGAGGCATTCAGAAACACTGACGCTGGTAAAGAGTTATTTCTAATCCATAGCCGTTCGCATTAATAAAGGTCGAACCAATACCGCATTTTTTTTTTTTATTATTTATTTATTATACATTTACATTGCAGCTTACAGCCTAAGCCAAATCGCTGGACACCTACAAAAAGATTATACATAACACGGATACAAAAATTAGATAAATAGTTGGTCAAAAATTACACATTAAAACATTAAAATTATTAAAATTGGAATATAAATAACAAAACTTGAAAGGTGGCTTGATCTTGGTTTCTTAGCTTACTTGGCTATGATTCCAGAATCTATTCAGCCCTTAGAGTATGTTTGTTATTCTAAATTTCAGCTGTTTAAAAATCATCAACTCTTTTGTAGTTGATGAAATGAATGTCAGGGATTTTAAATTTTGATATATTCTATTTCTTGACTTTTGAGTAAAAAGCTGTGACATTCACTAGATTTTTTAAATTATTATTAAACAGTTTTTATAAAATGTAGAAATGCTTAAACAGTTCTTATCTCCTTGTCTACCTTTTTTATGTACACAAAATAAAAAAAACTCAGACATTTCATTTGAATCCATTTGTGCTATTCAATTATAGAGAAAAGTCTTAAAAAGCTACGAACATTTTATTTTAATAGAGTAAATCTATTTGAAGATCAAAGATTTTTTACTTTCTATTTTGGATTACTTTAGATTTATTTATTTTTTCTAAATATAATCGCAAAACGATTTTCAGTATTTTATTCCTCACAAGTGATTTCAGAGCTCTGTCAAGTGGGCCGTCCCACTTCACATACCCTTCCTTAGAACTCTTGATCTGTACGTTTGCTTGTTCTTGGCAAGGGGAGTTTTGAAGATGCTCATGTAAATACTTTGAATGTCCCCTTTCTATAGACAGTAAAAGTCTTTATTTACCAAGTTGGACTTATTTAAAAAGTATAAGTAAGTTGAAAATATAAAGTTTTGTAGCTAATACTTTAGAATAATATTCTAAGAATATTCTAAGGTAGCTACATTATCTCTTTCAAATATGAAACAACTCATAATAAGATAAGAGAAACGGTTTTTTAGATGAATTTATCTGTTCACTTTAGTGTTAGTATTTGGACGGTAAAAGATCAAATGCAAGCCTCTTTAAAAATTCAAATTAAAATTAATAATTTGTTTTACCAATAATTAAATAACAGTCTTATGTTGGTTGTTTATTAGTAAGATATAGGCAGGTATGTAATTAAAATATTATTTTAGTGGATCAATTAATAACCTTTTTAGGGTTCCGTACCCAAAGGGTAAAACGGACCTTATTAATAAGACTCCGCTATCCGTCCGTCTGTCTGTCTGTCTGTCTATCTGTCCGTCTGTCACCAGGCTGTATCTCATGAACCGTGATAGTTAGACAATTAAAATCTTTACAGATGATGTATCTCTGTTGCCGCTATAACAACATATACTAAAAATAGAATAAAATAAATATTTAAGGGGGCTCCCATACAACAATTAACGTGATTTTTTTGCTCGTTTTTATAGATAATGTTAGGTACGGAACCCTTCGTTCGTGAGTCCGACTTGCACTTAGCCGATTATTTACATTAAATCGGTTTTCACTTGATGGAAAATGTAAATGAGGTTGACAACAAAATCACGCTTGCTCAGAAGGAAACTACAAAGTATATTGCACAGTTTATGGTATTACATGCCACATGGTAGCCATTACCTAATTTCTTATGCTAACATATAATATTCTATAGTGCAAAGTAAACGAGACAATGGTCCAACATTAATTTAATCAGCCCTAAAACAACAAAAGTGTATAATGTTGGTTTGGAACACTATAATAGGTACAATATAGGCAGTAAGGACACTGAACTGATCTGACGCACCTACATCCATCTGCATAACACTTTACGATCGCAACAACAGGAATTGAGATGCAGCAAACACCGCAAACCAAGTTTTTTTATTATTAAACTTATCATGAGTGCGATTCATTTCTATTCGTGAGTAACAATCAGAAATGTATCAATCAGGGTTTTTATAACGATTGTTTTTGAGTTTAATACCCGCCAGACTGACCTACACCTATAAAATATGATACCGTATGCAGGTATAAGGCAGTGCCTTTAAGGGTGCTGTATACGCAGATCCACTGTCTCGCTCGCGCATTGCGACATTTTTGAAGATATTAAATAATTGAATTTACTTACGCAAAATCTGGCTAAACTATATGATCATGAATAACAATACAACTGTTTAACAAAAATATCATATTAATCCAAACAAGATTTCATAAATACAACGGTATCAAAGTTTTTTTTCATTCGTAACCGTTTTTATGTATGAAAACTTATTTGTTATTATTTATGTTATTTCCGTTCTAATTCTTGACATTGTTTTAATTCTTATAATTAATTGTAATAATGTGTTAATCTATTATTGTGTAATATGTATAATTGGTAGGTATGCCGTTCATGTTACAATAAACACAATTTGAATTTGAATTTGAATTTGGATTAATATAATATTTTTGTTGAACAATTGTATTGTTATTCATAATCATATAGTTTAGCCAGATTTTGCGTAAGTAAATTCAGTTATTTAATATCTTCAAAAACGTCGCAATGCGCGAGCGAGGTAGTGGATCTGCGTATACAGCAGCCTTAACATCAAGATATATGATTGCGATGCATTACTCATTCCCCTTGTTTATGTTGCTACTGGATGGTGGAGTCCGGACCCTGAGACACAACTTCATTCTTAGTTCAGGGACGGATTCTACTCCTGGTGGTGCAGTCTCGGGCGGACGTGCATTGCAGGACCCTTTTAGACATTATGGAGTTTTTTGGTTTATTGTGTAGGGATTTACATGTTCCCATCTATCTGAGTAATAGTTATAAAACGGCGGTTTTAACTTCTACTCTCTAATTTGTTTGTAATACTATTTTTTATGAAATAAAATACTTGAAAAAAAATGTTAGTGTAAAAAAATCTCAATTGCTTCGATAAAGCTAAAAAATAGAAATACTAACTGTTGTTTCTACTGTTTCAAACTCTATTGGAGCTGGCAGCACTGAATGACGAACAAGAACAAACATCGGAACTGTTTAACAACAATAATATTACAGCTTAGTTAAACTTTGAAAAGGTGGTTGTAAGTTAACAACATGAGATGTGTGAGCCAAAATAAACTAGAACTTTAGCAAAATAACGTAACATTGTTTATTGCTTGCATAATTAGACAATTTACATTAGTAAGAGCAAGCAGTTACATGAATAGGTTAAAATTATGTTTTAGTAATTAGAATATAATTATCTAAAATTGTAGAAGATGGCAGAGCTACGAGCCTTGCAGAGAGCTATGCTCGGTTTCCCTGCGAGATAAGCTCCGTAATGAGGAGATCCGAGAACTAAAGTGACCGATATAGCTCAGAATTAGCAAGTAGAAATGGCAGTGGGCAGGCCACATCGCTCGTAGAACTGACAACCGATGGGGAAGAAAGGTTCTCGAGTGGCGACCACGAACCACAAGACGCGTCGTGGGCCGGCCCCCCACTCGGTGGACCGACGATCTAGTGAAAGCCGCGGGAAGCCGATGGATGCAGGAGGCGAGCAGCCGCTCAAAGTGACGCTCTCTGGTGGAGGCCCATGTTCAGCAGTGGTTTTTGATCCGTAGTTTAAAGGTAGCAAATGGTCAAAACGTTTAACAAATTCTAACCAATGGTCAAACATTCAGTAAATTTGTTAGAATGTTGTTATTATTTAAACGCGTTGTTATTATTATGAAGATTCATGTTTATAATTGAATAAGCGACAATAACAGCGCAAGGGGCAAAATAAAATCTATTATATAGGTATAGCAATAATATTTATAGGTGTATAACACAGACAATGGATAAAAGTCGTTTATTTTTGTGAGAGTTTATATTAATTAATTGTACATGCCAGTCATTAACTTGGCAGGTTCTGATTACTGATGGTCCATTCATTGCCTATCATCTGTTATTGTCTAACGGCAACAAAAGCGTTCACCTCGTCAATAATCAGCCAAATTACTGTAATTGCCCGCCCCTCCATTATGATCCCATAATGGAAAGATCCAGTAATATTATTGTCTTAAATCTTTATTTTATTGACTAAAATTATTCTTTGTTACTCTCTGCTTGGCCGTCACTCAACATTATTTTGATTTTAATAAGACAATCTGGCAAGCTAAATTTCTTTTAAGATACTTTAATATTTTTGTTAGTATAAAAAGAAAGAATACGATGAGTTATGATGAACAATATCCCAAAACAGTAAAACAGATATTATCTAATATATTATACTGATTATGGTGATGATGATGATGACCTCAATGTTTTAGATTTTGATGACCATTACCTAGATTTTTGATATCATCATCATCAACAGCCTCTGTGGTGTGGTGGTTGAGCAGGTCGGCTCATAACCCAGAGGCGGTGGGTTCGATTCCCGCGACAGGATAAGTATTTGACTATTTGTGCACATGGAAAAAAGCGCAAATACTTGTTGTGTGTCTGGGTGTTGTGGGACCATAGTTCTCGTAGTTCCTGGGTCCCTAGATACAGGGAATCCTAGTTAGGGTCCAGGATCTATGTATCTGATCGTTGGGCGTTATTTATTATTTATTAATTTATTATATTACAACTGGAAGACGTCCTGCTAATCATAGACCCCTCTATAGAGCGCCACTCTGATGGGCTGCTTGCCTCTTGCATTCAACTGTTCCCTGCGGTTTTGACCAGGTCGTCAGTCCCCCAGTGATAGTTCGATTTTTGGTTTACGTTTAACTAGTTTTATTAGTGTGGAACCTAATCTAATCTATTTATAAATCCATGCGTATAATCCAGAAACGGAATGATATCAAGGCGGAGGCAGTGAGTCATGCGAGCTAATGTCCTGATCCTGGTCTGCTTTAGTTCAATGGATTGGAGGAAAGTTCACTGAATGTCTTACTATATTCAGCTTGAGTTGGACACACCGACACGTTAAATGGTAATTGATGAGTTTTTTTATTTATATTTTGCTCTCAAATATAAATAAATAAATTACTTAATAGAGTTGTCGTGAAGTATACTAAAACGTTATAAAAAGATCAATCACCAATTGACCCCCTTAAATATTTATATTTAAAAATCATTACGTTAAGCTTCTGTAACTTTATCATACGATTCAAAGCCTGAAAATGTCTTTGGCTTTTATTCTCCTGATTTTCCAAACGGAAGTGTACTGTTGACGTCACAAAATCTGAAAATATTAACGCGAAACACAAAGTCAGCAAAGTCCTTTTATCCCCGTCTGCGCCTACAAAATCTCGCGTATCTCGGGAAATCGCTCGTGCGTGAGTCGAAAGCAAACAAAAAACAGAAACAAAGATGTATTCTTCGAACTTACCAAGATTATCGGCGCGATATAAGGGGAATATAGCGACCCAAAGCACTACCAGGAGTCCCGTTTTCCTCTTCATCTTGCGCATACACGTGTACAAACTGTCAATACGACTCACACAGTTCTGTGAGCACTGTGATTTGGATTCCAGCAAGCATCGTCTTGGGGCGTTGGGCTGGTCTGCAGTACATGGTGCTTAATCTGTAACAATTGAGTTTTGTGTAAAGTTTACTGTAGTAACAATGACATTCCATCTTGTACAATTGGATTATCCATACAAGCATTCCAAAAACATTGCCAAAAAAACAACTAATATAGACGCTTTTACTTTATTTATATTTATTTGACCGCGACGAAGCGAGTCGCCCGTTTCAATTACACTCAAGGAAAGAGAGCGTGACATCTCAGAGATTATTTATTTATACCTCAGCCTTTATTTGTGTGCTGTGCTTTAGGTTTTGCTGTAGAAATTTTGAATTTATTGTCAATTTCGTCTACAATTCAATCAATCAATTTCGAGGTAATGGGGCGTTTCACACCGCGCTTGGTTCACACCGCGGTGTTAATCGCCCAAGTGCTCTAAATGAATAGGCTCTTTCGGACCGCGGTGTGAATCGCCCTCTGCTATTAGAATACCTGGGCGATTCGCACCGCGGTGCGAATCATCCTCTGCTATTAAAACACTTGGGTGATTCGCACTGCGGTGTGAACCGCCCATGCATTCGTGTCTTTCGTTTCCTTTACGTCTATCCGTGGAGGACCTTTATATGGCTTCTTATTTTAAAATTGAATATCTATATTATTTTATCAGCTGTTGGTCTTCCAAAATGAAATAAATAAATAAATATATATAATGAAGTAATTTTGGACAATATAAGCTAAGATCCTTTTTACGAAAGCGTATAAAAAACTAAACACGTAAATCTGACTGTTTATTATAATAGTATTTGTTTGTTGTACGCATAACTATGTTAGAAACTTTTCTAAAACTACTCCTATCAGATGAAGCTGCACTTTGATTTATTATGATGAATGCTTTTACTTCTGTTTACTTTTCTCCTGGGACGAACACGTGAAGTGGGTCATTCGAAGCTTTATTGCCAATAAGTAAACAACCTTTGTTTTACGAATCTAACAAAACAACATTTATCATGATAGAGGTCATGAAACCATGAATATAAATAGGATTTTCTGTTTTTTGTTTCTCCTATAGGCCTATAGGTACACAAGACAATAAAACAAGGCAGGTTAGTCTATAGAAAAATATATTGATATCGTGGCACACACAAGTGGGAGGTGTAAAACACTGTTAAGGTTCAGTTGTGCGACCAAATACAAGCTAGCTAAGTATTCCGAATATATCTATATCTATACTTATAAAAAACTGTAACAGGTCCAATTCTGTAGGTACATTGAAGAAGATTATATTGATTTTTTTTCGGAGGGCTTTATAATATTAGTGGGATAGTACTGCACAGAAAGATTGTTTGACTTCTAGTTTAGGAATAGCACTGAAACCCACTTTCGCTAGATAATTCGTAATTCAAATTAATTAATTTAGTATAAAAAATATAATTTTATATTATAATTTACTATAATTTTCATGAAATTGGTTAATAAGTCATATTTCCTTATATTTTCCCTCATAAATAGTTTTAAAATAAATCAGTCGACCACATATCAGTACAAAGTAACATTTAAATAAAAATGAACTGCAAACAAAACCACAGTCACACGCAATATTACTCACTTAAAATATTACTCAATAAAAAGAGTTGCCAAATGTGCCATATGAAAACATATTTGGCACTTGTGCAACAGAAATCTACGAAATTAGGTTGACGCAAATCTTAATACGACAACGTTAATGCTAATGAAGAATTTGAAACTGGAAGAGACAACATATTAAAAATAAAGAGTTGGGCATAGCCAAGGTAGATTAGAAATTAATACACTGATATCTCCATCAATGCAGCAAATTAAATGCTTCATACAGCACCATCCAGACGCAAACTATAGCGTAGCATGAAGAAATACCTACATAGGGTATTACAATTCATTGAATACCGGCATTGTGCATAATAATAGTATAACAAGTGTATAACAATAACTGGATGTCACGATATTGCGACCATCCATTGATGGGAGTTCTGTCAAAATGATATCTGTCAAAATAATATCTCTCAAAGATGCAAGTATTGGCTACGGTTTTGGCGGGAACGCGGAAAAGTTCACGTCGTTGCATTATATTATTTTTCAAAACTTTTGCTTTTTCAAGTGTTAATGTTTAAAGTTGGTTGCGTTTTACGAATTAAGTGCTGAATTACGAGCATGAGTATGGGCAAGTCATACAATGTGGTGAAACTTGGTTTTTCGTATTGCTTCCAAAATTCCATAGAAGCTTCTAGTAAAGTTGCCACCACTTTACTGGGGCATAACTTAGTCTGGACTATGACATGAAAAAAAGTATTGGCTACGGAACCCTATACCATAATTATTGTTATCGTTACCTGCGTTCGGATAGCCTACTAGTGGCAAAATTAACAGTTATAAATGACAAAAATGGTCACATGCACCGTTCGTTTTTGGAATGTGTGATGTGGTGGCGTCACGGTGCCGTGTACCACATTGTCTGTCAGTCAGTCAGTCAACCAGATAGTGTCAGTTAATTAATCAGTCAATCAGTAAGTCAATTAGTCAGACTGCCAGCCAGTCAGCCAGTCAGTCAGCCCGTTAGTCAATCAAAATTGTTATTTATATAAAATAGAAGATATGGAAGCCTGTTCATCAAAGACTATTGCCTCAATACGATAGTCCGAAAAAATTAAAGTTTAGGTTATAATATTACCTACAGTAAGTTAACTTTCTAAGTCGATTCTGAATGAATTACGAATAGGCACTTTTGAAAATATTTATAACTAGCTGACCCGCCCTGGCTTCGCACGGGTTATTTGGTTTTATTATCCCAGTCCAAAGGAAGAGAGAAGGGAGAGGGAAAATGATAAGGGAAAAGGATGAATCTATGAAACGGTGAATGGAGGCAGGTGCTGGGGCATCTGCCTCCTTTCACCTTCATCCATTAATCCTTTTCCCTTATATTTTCCCCCTCCCTTCTCTCTTTCCTTTAGTACAGGATAGGAGTGGCTTCTTCATCATTAGCTACGATATGATGTACAGTTTTATTATAAGTAAGTAAGTATAGATGTTTTGATGTGATGTGAGACATCACACAGTCTAAAAAAGATTTCTTGACTATGTAATTTCACTAACTATTTTACTAGGTGGTAGGACTTTTCTGCAAAGATTGTCTAGGTAGGTACCACCGCTTTGCCAGTTATTCTGCCGCCAAGCAGTAGTGTGCAAGCACTACTGTGTTCCGGTTTGAAGGGCATTGTAGCTAGTGAAATTACTGGGCAAATGAAACTTTATGATCTGATCACTCAGTCTAGTAATCTAATTACTAAACTAGGTGATGTCTCAGGATGACGTGCGCAGTGCAGTATCACGCGAAACTTTATTGTTGTAAAGTTCCGTGTGACACTGCAACTGTTATGGGCGGCCGTGTCACTTAACATCAGGTGAACGACTAGCTCGTCACGTCATTCAATCACATAAAAAAAGACTACAATGCCCTTCTAACCGGAACACAGCAGTGTTTGCACACTACTGCTTGGCGGCAGAATTACTGGCAAAGCGGTGGTCTACAAAGTTCGTCTAGGTAGGTACCTAGACGAACTTTGCAGAAAAGTAAAACATATACCATTTACTTAACCTACCACCTAGTAAAACATTGTTGAACATAGTTTTTGTTTCTTAATGAACATCAAAATAGTAAGTAATTTTAGGTTTCCGAATACTTTTGGTAACTGTACTTAGTAATAATTATTATTTCATGCTCTTTCAACCATAAAAATATAAATAAGGCTTTTCAATATTCTCGAGCGACATACGTCTTTTCCCCTTTATTTACAAAAAGGGTACTTAAGCACGAGCCGGTAACATAAACAGGAAAATGATGAAACACTTCCTTTATTCGGAATTATTGAGCTTCCTTTCTTTCAAGTTACACAAAGTATTCCAAAACAATAGAGATGTCGTAAGATAAAATATATATTTAGTCAGTAAATCATCCCTTACCCTTCCTACTCAATGTGCTTGATGAAATACATTAACATAAATAATTTATAACGTCATCGAGTTTCTGTGAAAAACACGACGTAGTTGTGATATAGATTGAATATTTGGTAATATATTAACGACGAGATATCTGTTATTGGGGTATTTGGAAGTTATTTGAGAGGCTGATAGTAAATTCGTTTACTACGAATTCGGTTAAAACGATATCCACTATGAAATAATAATCTTTAAAAAAAGAGGTTAACTGACGTAAATCTTTTTTATTTCATACTGAGAACATAAGTAAACTTTATTTTATTGTTTGATATACTTGATGCGTTTGACCAATAGCAATATCTGACACATTTGCCTAGAATACAAAATACTATCACAGAACAGGTTCCGCATAGGCAATCCTACACCTATCTTTTAAGTCTACTACTACAATAATACCAACTACTACTGTTAATGTTACTAAGTAAATAGCTACACTACCTACTACAAAAAATGGACTGTATACTATATAGCCGCGATGACCTATATAGATAGTTCAAATGCCAACCCACTAGGTACCAGACACAAATGTTTGTCCTGAGCGGGACTCGAACCCACAACCTAGTTATAGTACAGAAAGCAGAGCTATTACCAATTCAGCTATCAGGCCAGTCAACTATTAAATACCTAAATTAAAAAATGGAAATATTTTGATTTTGACTTGTAAATATGCTAAATTTACAAGTCAAAATCAAAATACAATGTATTTCCAACTTTTTTTTACATTGAATTTGTCTTTAAATTACTTCACTTTAAAAATAAAGAAGCCAAACCGCGAATTGTACCTAAGTGTTCCAATTTTAAAGGCTTCGGTTGACAGATCGAAAACTTCTAAAACTGTTGCTGTTCTTGTCAAATAAACGGCAATGTAAAATAGAGATATATTCACAGATTAGAGAAAAAAACAAATAAGTAGCTATATTTTTAGTAAGTTCAGGGCTGTCAACTAAAGCCTTTAAAATAGGACCTATTAGTACATTGACATATATATTACATCTATGGCCTAGTACCTACCTACCTAAAGTAAAACACTAACCGCATGCGATTAGTGTTCTTTTCCTAAACTTCAGTTACAATACCTCAAAAAGACCAGTCTAGTCGGTGTGTATATAATTTGTTTCCTTCTAGCGATATCCTACCAAGGACGGAATTCATTATTCCATGAGTGTAGACGTAATAGATGATCTATCATTCATTTATTTTTCACTTGCTTTCTTTGGCACGCGATCAGAAAGTTGTTATGGATTGTCTCGGTTAATACATTACTGTTGATGTTAAACTAATAACTATGTATGAGCCTTTACCCTTGTTTAATATTCAGTAAATAAATAAATAATTAGAAAGCACATAGATCATTAATTTGTAAAATTTTAAGTGAACATTTTATATCTTTGTGATGTTTGCAAAAGTTTTTTATTAATAATGTTACGAATTGTACGAAGCTTTTTTTGTGTCAACGTGATGATCTGTAGCCTTTAGCCGTTCGTGGTTGCTTATGACAGTTCTTTGCAGTGTCACTCAAGAAAATTTAAAAGTCATGCATGACACTGTACTGATCCCATCATCCTGAGATATTAGCACAGTCTATGATTTCTAAAGGAGCAAGATAAGAGGAAACTGAGTCTGCTTTATTCGGAAAAATTCGAACACTGTCCACCTTGGACAGTGTTCGAATTTTTCCGAACAAAATACTTCTATACTTTTAAAAAAGAAAAAACTATATATAAAAAAAATTCTATACATTTAAAAAAAATCTTTTGCTGCCAGTGTTGAGGGACCCATAGATAAATCCTATGCATACATATAACTACATGAAACCTTTTAATTCCCTAGCGGAAATGCAGTGATTCATAGCTGAACATTTTCAGCTACAAATCACTGCATTAGTACATTGTAGATACCTATACATTGATACGAATAGAAAGATATCTAGAACTGCATCCCACAAATCAGACAACAGATTAAAAATAGTTGGTACCTACTTATACCTAAGTAGGTAGGTTTGACTATGAAATGCTTAATCCCAAACGCCAGTATTTTCTGGAAGGTTTCCTTTAAATCCGTCCTCATTAGACAAGACTATAAGATTTTTTATTTTTTGAAGAAAGTAATGCCATTTGCTGTCTTGCATACTGCAATAAGGATTTTCTTAGTGAAGTGGAAAATTCACGTAACATTTTGTAGTACACAAATGCTCCTTGAGAAATTGTAACAATAATAAAGCCTTTTGTTCCGCTTTTGCTGCAAACATTGCGCATACTTAAGATTCCAGAAACTTCTAAAGTAGGGGAATCTGTCTGATTAATCTTCTAGATTTAGGCTCCTTGCACCGTGCAAGATTAAAATCCTTGCTGAGGTGAATATTAAATCTAGGAGTTAGAGCTAAGGAAAAACAGCTGAGATAGGTGTACGTGACAGCGCGATAGAAGATTCTTCAGGTATGCTAAAGCAAGTTAGATAAAAATGAAATATAAATATAATTGACTGTATAAGTTAAGATTTACCCCCATACTAATACACATAGCATTACAGTGGAATACCTACTCAGTGTTTTATCTTGGTTTATCTTTGCTCGTTTCAAACTGAGCAGAGAGCAACAAAACACTAAACAACTATTCTTTTCGTATGTACAATGTATTAGTAAGGTGGTTAGTAACCAGCAGTGTTGGTGATCTGAATTTTTTTTTTTTTTTTTTTTTTTTTTTTTTTTTTTTTTTTTTTTTTTTCTGAATCATGCTGTCTTAGTCAACTTTTGTTAATTTACTTATTTCCAAACATCTGCATAATAATATATTATGTAGAAATGTCCCATCTATTCATACAAATTTTCGTGCACGCCTACATCCCTCTTTCTCAAACTTATATGTGGGATGACTGGTAGAAAATGCTTCAGCATTATCTCCTTTTGTACTCTTTTAGTGCAATAAATTAACATCAGGTGTTCATCACTGTATGCTCAAGCACTATTGCTATTATATTGCTAGACGTGAGGACCTGTAATTGGTTTCCTAGTGCTTACTTTAAATTTCTATTATGTAAGAAAAGCTGTTGGTCTTCCTAACAATAAATAAATAAATAAATAAATAAATAAATAAATAAAGAATTAAATAAATATATCCACGGTAACTATATAGGTACCTGTTATGCAGATGTATAACAACAAAAAGGTAGATATTAAAATTGCTCAATAGCAATTTTTTGAGGCAAAATATAATCAAAAGTCAAAAGTCAACCTTACCATCCCCCGAAGTTGCTACTCTATGCTTACCATGCAAAATTAGAATAGTAGACTTACTAAGCACATGGCCTTCCTGATGGTAAGATGTCACCGTAGCCTATGGACATAGCCGATTACATTTGGTCATGTGGTACAGCATAGTTGATAACCCAAATCTTAGGGAGGTACACTGCTGCGTAGGTAGCACAACAATTTTTTCCCTGTTAGATAAAAGACAAATGAATAATGTAGTTACAAGAAAGCAGGTGCTGGTAGGGTTCCGTACCATTAGTACGTTATAAAGATTTCGTTTTAATAGAAATACCTATGAACCGGTATTTAAATTGAGCCCGCATTGTAAAGGCCGCTTCAGTAGTGCACCCCTCAGGGGTCATATTTATGTTGGAAAAGTTTATTTATATATTACCAATTTTCTAAAAAATAATAATTATTAGGTATATTAGATTTTTTATTCGATAATATAAGGCTTCCATTTAAATTATGACCATGTTACGGAACTCGAGAAAAGGCCCTTACGTCCCATATTTGAATTCTTAAATTATAATATGTATAATACGCACTATATATAAGTAATATTATATTACATATATCTTTAAAAGCTTGTTGCACTTTGTGCGTGTGTATTAAAGTTTTTACCTCGTGGTTAATTTATTAAACCATTAAACTACGTATCCATTGCAAAAATTAATTTTATGAATGAAAAGTGGTTGATATTCTTTATTTCTCCATAGCACCTTTAAAACTAATATACATACGATATGAATAATAATAATTACAAATATCCTATACATTACCTTTGCAATCCAATAACTAAACACGTATCTGTCCGTAAAAGTCTACTTAATTAAATCCATTGACAATAAATAAACTATCACAGGAAATCCTTCTCAAAACACCACAAAATCACCAAACAAAAAACCATGTTTAAAAATTGCACATTTAGTCACATTTGAAAAAAGAATCTTATTCTTTTCAAGGAGTTTTCAGCCAGTACGTTTGCGCGCGAAATTCAGGGGATTATAACGCGTCCATACGGGCGAACACAGCGGTGACGCGAGCACGACTGCTTTCATTCAGATCACTCTCGGTACAGATTCCCGCCCTGCGCACATCCACTACTAAGGGTTCATAAAATAATGTTTGCAGTATTTTAACGGTTTATTAGTAACTGATTAGAATACCAGCAACTGATAATTAATTTAATTAGTGTCTATAGTTTGATATTGGGTTTCTCTTTCGTATTAGAAAACAGATTTAAAATTACGGTAAGAAAATCTTAGAGTTTGTTGCTTATTCAACTTTTCTTTCTAAGTGTAAGGTTCTGACGACTCGATATAATTAAAAACTATTTAAAATCAGTTAATTATTTATAATTTAGAATACAGTACATAATAGTAGGTATATTTTATATATTTTATGAACTTCAATATAAAACTTTATTACCAGATGAATGCATGAGTAGAGGTGTCATCATCATCAGCCTGTATCAGTGGACATAGGCCTCTCCTAATGCACGCCACTTAGCCCTTTCCGAGTAGAGGTATGATTTGGAACAATTCTTAAATCTTTATTTTGTTTGTTTATTGTATCTCCTTTAATCAATGAAAAAGTGTAGACTACGTAAATTCTGAGTACTAAAAATTAAAATCTAAATTCTAAATATTAGGAAGGACCCACTTTTAACTAATACTCGGATAATAATCTTTCGGCTTCACGAATACCATTTTCATAATTCCTGACCTTTCCTTGGTAGGGGTTTGCGGTCGATCATCGCATCGACAATGCCTCCCCTGCGTGATTAATTTAAATGACTTCATCTACATAATCCCTGGAGACACGTGATCGGTGAGTAGGTATTGTACCAATTACTTTAAAAATTAAGTACTCCCTGGTATCGTTTAACTGAGACTTACACGTATTCTCCCAAAAAGTTTAATTTTTTCGGTAACAGTTGTATTATGCTTACCATATTTTTTTATGAGATGATTGGCAAACAAGTACTCGTAGGTGGCCCACTTGATGGTATGTGGTTATCGCCGCCTATGGAGATCTGCAACACCGAGTGTGTTACCGGTGCGTTGCCTACTCTTATAGAGGACTCTTAACACTTTCCTTTAAGCTCTCCATACTGTAGTTATGCGGAAAAACCAAACGAGGAAGATCATCCCACATCTTGCAGGTTTGTAGAAGAAACGATCGCAAGAATCGCGTCGTATGAGATTTCCACGTGTCTATAATATGTGTACTAAATAAGCAACCCGTGTGCAACATTTTATCCAAATAATCATCATCATCATCATCATCATCATCAGCCTGAAGACGTCCACTGCTGAACATAGGCCTCCCCTAGAGCACGCCACCTTGAGCGGCTGCTCGCCTCCTGCATCCATCGGCTCCCCGCAGTTTTCACCAGGTCGTCTGTCCACCGAGTGGGGGGCCGGCCTACGCTACGTCTTCCGGATCCAAATCGGCTCCGCTTAAATGTTAACGGTTTAGTATTATAGGCTTGATGATGAGTACTAAAAAAGTTAGTAAAAAGTGAAATTAACTGTTATCTAAAGACTCTACCTGACGTGTGGACGTACGGTCGCCTTCGAGATGTGGTGCTGAAGAAGAATGTCGCGCATCCCCTGAACAGCGAAGAGGACGAATGCATCAATACTAAAGGAGCTCAGAGTGACCACTGGGCTATCTTTAACCTGCCTCCAGCTAGTTCTTGAGTATTTCGGCCACATAGCTCGGAAGAAAAGTGGAAACCTGGAGAAGCTTATCATCACAGGCAAGGTGGAAGAGAGAAGGCCCTGTGGACGAAGTCCATTGCGTTGGTCTGACCAAATCCGCACCACACTCGACATCAAAATCCATGAGGCCATACACGCCGCTGAGGACAGACCGCGCTGGCGTACAATTGTCAGAAGCAAAGTGATCTGTGGAGGGAGTCACGACCCTCAGCATTGAGGAAAACGAAGCAAGGAGAAAGGAAAGACTCTATCTATCTTATTATTATTGAATTTTAGTCGATATTAATTATTTATGATCAATTTATTTCATGCCCTGTATTTTTGCAAATTTAATAAATTAAAAAGAAAACATTGACCCATCTCGCTGGATGGCATGTAATACGCTTCGCTTACCTTGTCTCTGCTACCACTCTGCCACCACTACTCCACCGCTTATCACTTCGTCTGACCCTGTGATGTGTCCAGCAGCAAGATGGGTCGACGACATTGCAAAGATCGCAGATTGGACAATGCACCTGAATGGCACAGAACCGTGGCAAAAGCATGTGCAAAGGGAGGCCTACCCAGCGGTACGATGACAAAGGCTGTCGATGATTATTTCAGGGAAGTAGGTGTTCCATTGTCTACGGCATGTCTACGCCGAACAAGAAAATGAGAAGTACTGTACGGTGCTCTATAGGTACTTGTTGGCCTTGCCTTACCATAACTGATTATTTTGACCACTGATGAAAGAAAGCGTAGATCCCTCCAATAACTACTTTTGTAGATCAATCATATGCCAACGATTTGGGTACACGTCTCTATTGCATACACAGCTCTGCCCAGCTTTTCCACAGCTGATCTGAAAACTATAAAGGTGTTCTATTCTATGTAGCTAATACAATGTGATACCTTTACTTAAACCCTTAAAGATTTTAGCCACTAGATCACATCACACATCAACAATCGAAAGACGTCCACTGCTAAACATAGACCTCCCCCATAAAACGCCACTTTGGACGCTCATCATGGAGGGTTTGCCATAACTAACACGATTGGCAAGCGGCTTGGTGATCGCAGAAGTTTTTAACGTACCAAGTGTACATTCTCTGGATATTCGTAGCCAGCTCTTACGGTACTCATGGGAAGAGATGGGGTGGTCCTATTTGCAAACAGGGACTATGACTCATAGTTATAGCGAAGAAACAGATGGCTTATTGGCGATGGAAATTAAGTGCTTCACTTTTTTATTTGGTTGTATACGGGCTTCACTATATAGTTTTAAATCCTTTGCAAGGTACTTCATTACCATCATACCATCATCATCTCCATTCTTCATTTCATTTTTTCTTTTTTCATTTCATTTGATTTTCTTCATTTTTTTTTCTTTTTTTTTATTCATTTTTCTTCATTATCATCTTCATTTCTTCATATAGGTACTTCATTTAGTGTATTCAGAGCCAGGTCTTAATCTAGAAATAACGTGGCCAACTTAGGCCATTAGGTAGTCTCCCCAGTAGCTACCTACAATAATGTATTAACATAAAAAAGAAACTGAGTGAATTACAAAACCATTTGTGCGTTTTCCTATCTGAAAGTTTGGCTACACGCAATAGGCGTATTTAGCTGTTGAATAGATGAATATTTTTCATTATTTACGAGTTTCAACATTGAATTTCGAACTAAAACAATTGATAAACGTTAGGTATATTTAAACTAAACTGAAAAACTGTAAAAACTAAATAGCAGTCAGCCAAAGAGTGGAACACCTTGCCGGCGTCCTTGTTTCCAGCTAACTATGAGCTAGGTGTCTTCAAGTCGAGAGTGAACGGTAAACGGTGAACGGTGAACGGTGAAAGATATCTTCTAGGCAAGCATGCATCATCGTAGACTGCGTCATCACTTTCTGTCGGGTGAAACAGTGGTCAAATGCTTTGCCTATGAATTATAAAAAAGCTTACTTCGACCACTTTTCATAAAAATATTTAAACAATGGAAACGGACTTAATTAATTCAACTTTTAATTTTATGTGATCTCTGTTTTTACAATATTGTTATAAATAAACAATCATTCTCTCATTCATTCTATCATACAAACACTTTTGATACACAGACTAACCAAATTTGCGTAGTTTAATCTGTTATTTCCAGCACACGCTCGCCTTGTGGGCTTAAGCTGCACTGCATGTAGTACACTGCATGCCTTGCACTGCATTCTACACATACTAATTAGTAGCCAGAGCTATCTCCAACATTCTAATTATCCATTGTTGTGCTTTCCACCATTTTGCATTGTCTGAACAATGACTGGTATTTATAGAAAAATGTCGTATAGATGGACTTGAGGGAACTTTAACCCGACGTGGAAAAATAAGTGGTTATAAATGGTTGTACAAGTCCACATGTGTGTAAATGTATCTGATGAAATAAATCGGTTAGTCTACGTAATGGGGGTACACGTAATTAACTAATCATTAAGTTCGTTTAGAAAAAAGTAACAAGTAGACTTAATAGACAGACAGACAGAGAAAAATATTATTAGGTATATTGGACTAACTGAGCCCTGTGGTTTTCCGCGCCCGGATAATGATTACAATATCCCACAGACCCACAAAATTTTCCGAATTAACAACTATCCAAGTTACTCTAGGACCTAAATCATCTACATAATATAGGTACCAAAATTCATCAAATTCTGTTTATCCATTTTATAGCTCTGTGTGCAAACATACAGACACGCAAACTTTCGTATTAATAATTTTAGTAGTAATAAGTATATAATAGGATGGATATGAATCGAATATGGACACAGTGCCTTAATTGTTTTACTACAATAATATACTAAATACCTAGCTACACTACCTAGGTAATACAAAAAAATCATTTGGACTAATTTGGATAAGTAATATGACAAAATATTTAAGACAACAAAGCTATATAATTCATACTAGTAGCCCATTTTGATAAAGCCCTTAATGGAAGGTTTTTTTTATCTGGTAGCACCTACTTGTACTTGCTTCTAACTTTAATGATGAAACTCTATAGCTCCAAGAAAAAAGAAAATAAAAATCATATCAAAACTAGGTTACCGAAAATTCTAATAAAATTGTAAAGAAAATTTTCTAATTACGCTGCCAGCTTAGCCTGCCCTCATCCAGTAAGCTTCCGCCATTTTCTTCCTACCCCCAGATTAATGAGCTAAGGGAACTGTTGAATTAATCCTATACGAGTTCAATTCAATCATAATGATCAATATCGGAGTGTCAAGGAATTGCCGGCTAGCATGGTGACTTCTGTTAGGGAATTAGGTAAAGTTGATAATGGTTATTAATGCAATATTACCATTGAGCTGAGGAGCTTTAAGAGGGTGATAGCTCCCAAACCGACTAACTCGAATGTAATTTTCTCAAAATGTACATAATTCACAGGATCGAAAAAAATGCGTCGTAATACTGCTCATATCTTCTTTCCAACTGTAAAAATCTAAACATGTTTACGAGAATTTTTCTTGATAGAAAATAATCGTGAAGTGACCTTCAAAAAATTATTCAAATGCAAAAAAATGTTACATTATAATAAGACACCCCATTCAATTAAATCATAGTGATAAGTTATTTTTGCAATGCATCCAACTGTAAGCTTATATTTTTTACTACAATAAGTATTTCTTTTAGCCTACTAATATTATAAATGCAAAAGTTTGTGTGTGAATGTTTGTCACCCTCTGTAATTACCAAACCGATTTCGATGAAATTTGAAATGCAGATAGCTTTTACGCTGGATTAACACAGGATACTTTTATACGCGGGTAACACCGCGGGGCGCAACTAGTGATTAATAATTATTTATACCGCAAAATGGAAAAGTCGACGTGCAACGCAACGTAATCGCCATATTTTTGCTACGCAAAAAGCGACCCTATATAGTAGTATAGGTACGTTATATATTCGACATCTGTAATAAACGTTGCCGCAGAACCGACGACCGTTGGGGTAGACGTGTTCTTGAGTGGAGACCGCGGCTTGGCAAACGTAGTGTAGGGCGTCCTCCGACTAGGTGGAGCGACGATATACGCAGAGTGGCTGGCGGCAGCTGGATGAGATTAGCCGAGGATCGGGCTCAGTGGCGTGCATTAGGAGAGGCCTATGTCCAGCAGTGGACTGATACAGGCTGGTGATGATGAATAAACGTTGCATTAGATGGTGTCAGTGTCAGCTCAGTGTTTATGGCGGAATCCTAGGACTACCTTTGCATAGCTTAAAACTGAAAACTGACTACGTTTTCAATCTCTATGGCCATTTTGAAAAAAAACTGTTTCGACAAAAAACCATTCCTGCTCATTTTTACGAGAATCATTTCTTAACTGCCAAGCGGAGACGCATGAAAATGAAAAGGATGTCCCGGCTTTAGTTAAGAAATGATGGATGCGGGTTCAAAACCCGTTTGTGATTCAATTTTTCCTTCACATTAAAATAAATCTGTTCTATTCTGTTCTGTTCTGTTCTGTGTTGTGTATCCGTTGGTTACGCTAAGCAATACCTAAATCATGAAATTTAAAATTAAAATTTTCTATTGTACCTTTTTGCCCCAAGTTAATATTAATTATTATTATATCATGTGGAAGCAATGTCAAATTCACTGTAATCGCCCTCACTGCCTTTATTAAGTTCATCGACACCACTTGCATACGAATTTGATGGTTTTCCTAAGAGCAAACACCGA
This sequence comes from Ennomos quercinarius, assembly GCA_910589525.2. NCBI lineage: Eukaryota > Metazoa > Arthropoda > Insecta > Lepidoptera > Geometridae > Ennomos > Ennomos quercinarius. The sequence goes on along the minus strand of OU342499.1, from coordinate 12,210,703 downwards.
GGTATATGAGCTTTTAAGGTAAGCGACACGACTTACAATGGACGTAGCGTCACGATGTATCGAGGCATTCCCTTTTGTATTTGGGAATTAAAAAAACAGTTGTAGTAAAAATATTCAATTATTTATTTTATTTAACGCACCAAATATAACTTAAAAAACAATAAAATATGACTAAAACTAAATTAAATCTTAACTAAAATAAATCTAAAACTATAAAATAACGAGGTAGTAGCCAGCTCTGGTCATTTATTTATTTATTTGGGTCTAACAATAAACAGTTTGAATTTCAGTGGTGCCTATAATGTTTATTTTAACTACCTCTAATTTGGAGCTTCAAAGTAGGTATTTAATACAGGTATAATACTTTATATCATTTAGGAAATCTGTATAAATGGCTATTGAAACGCCCAAGGTCTTACCAGCAATGTCCCCTTTAATTTCCCGAGAAAACGTATTTTCAGGGTAAAAAGTACTTTATGTTGATCTCGATAGTAATAACAACATGTGTGCAAAATTGTACTTAAATAGGTTCAGCTGTTTAAACTGCTAAAACTGCTGTAAAAACACACACAAACAAATGAACATACTTACAAATTATTCGTGATGTTTCTTAAGCCAACGCAACTCGCACTCGCCCAGCTCTATGGATGAGAGAAGGCCCGCGTCTCAGCAGTGGTATTGCAGTATTGTGCTGAAGGTTAAAAAGATATTATATCTTTTCGGTACATTTGTCCTAACTCCTTGTCTCGTTATCTACTTATGGTACAAGTACGGGTACCACCTGGTGGATAGAAGAAGAAGAGGAAGTATCCATGGATCCACTTATAGATTTAAAAGGAGATAAAGGTATCCGCGGATCCACATGTAGGTTTAAGAGGAGATAAAAATATCCTCAGATTCACGTGTCGATTTAAGAGGAGATAAAGATATTCACGGATCCACATGTGAATTTAAGAGGAGACAAAGATATCCACGGATCCATATGTGAATTTACGAGGAGATAAAGATATCCGCGTATCCACATGTAGATTTAAAAGGAGATAAAAATATCCGCGGAACCACGTGTCGGTGTAAGAGGAGACAAAGGTATCCGTGGGTCCACATGTGGAGCCGAGATGGATTCGACGTTTCCATAACTACGTCCATTTTGTTTTTCAAAAAATTAAACTACGAATAGACAATATTCAGCACAAGTATTACACATTATCGCGGTATCGTATCGTCAGATATAGAAACGATCTCCATGGGGTTTGACTTTGATCACACTATTCCAAAGCAAACAGAAGCGGGTCAGGAGCTCGATAGGACTCTTGAACCAGGTTCATATTCAATGGCGTAGATAAGGTGCAAACATCTACTGATTCTATTTGCTGTATCAAAGATTCTAGCCTTTAGAATTGTGTTTCGAGTGAATATTCTCATGTGGGAAATTCTAACGCTTCATTAGAACTATGCTGTTAGCTATATATAATTCTATGGTTGCAACAATAGTTGGTCCTATAATCATCATTGTTGTCATATCATAAGCCTAAATAGGCCTGTCTCATAGAACGTCACTTTGATTGGCTGCTTGACTTTTGCATCCATCGACATATCCCACGGTTTTGGTCCACCTAGTAGCATAGGCTGGCCTCCCAGTCAGTTCACTTGTATCTAGAGTACTGAAAACCGCGAAGTATTCAACTCAACATTTAATAGTATTTTTATTCAACCACAAACTGTATTAAATAGACACTTTTCAATAATTAAGGTTAATTTAAACACACAGAATGAGAAGGTAATTGCAATCGATATACCATTCATTAGCTTCATTCCGGATGTTCCTGGTGCTCGCATTAACCCGGATAAATTAAAAAATCGTTTCGTCGAACGGCCGGATATTAATTTTTAGCATCACAATCATAGTAATGGCATCATTTAACAAATTACTAGAGATGACGTGGACTGTGATTTTACCGGGTAATTTATCTAAATTCTCTGAAAGTTAGAACCAACAGCTCATCTTCTTTTATCTAATTCTTATTATACTGGTTGCTAAATGACACATTAAATTTAATTGGATAGGTCTTTTGACTATACTAAATGTAACAATGTCTATTTATTTATTTATAGTTATATCTGGTTTCACGTCAAAAGCTTAACCAAGTTCGATGAAGTTTGGCACACTGATTGTTTATGTTGCCGGGGTCAACACAGCATACTTTTTATGCCGGAAAATGAAAAGCTCACGCAAGAAAATCGGGTAAGTTGTGGGGCGAAGAAATCATGGAACTTGTATAGTCAGACATTTGTTTTGATAAACGCACTTAAACTTACTGTTATAAGATCTTGAAAATGTATCTAATTTGCCTCTTTAGTAAGCATTAAAAATGAATCTAAATAATTATAGACATTTAGGTTATAATTTGGTATAATTATGAAGGGTTATCCGTCTTCTATAAGGTCTCGTTTTATCGTCAAACTTTTATAATTGATCCGGACAAAAAATGTCCGGACAAGATGGATAGATTTACCGATACAATCATAGCATCTCTACCAATAATGCCTCGATCCATTGTTTAATCAGGGCACGGTTTTACGTTACTGGTTGATTTGTGGATCTATACTGTTCCATTTTAATACAATTAAAAGGCGTGAAAGAAAATGCAAATGTTTGCTGGGCTGTGTTACAGCTGAAATGAATTAGCACCGCGTGTAGTTTACCGACCACAGTTCAATAAATTGGTTTGGAATACGGTTGTTTATCGACAATTTTATGGAAATGGGATAGAATAAAATCTAGAGACCGAAAGCAAACAATGAATTATCAAGTTATGTGCGGAATTTGCATTCGTTTTTAGGGTTCCGTACCCAAAGGGTAAAACTGACCCTATTACTAAGGCTCCACTGTCTGTCTGTCTGTCTGTCTGTCTGTCCGTCTGTCACCAGGCTGTGTTTACAGATGATGTATTTCTGTTGCCGCCATAACAATAAATACTAAAAAACAAAATAAAATAAATATTTAAGGGGGCACACATACAATAAATGTGATTTTTTGGATCGGTTACCAGATGAGTCATAAATGGCGCTGCTTTGAATAGTATTGCTACTCAACACTAGATGGCAGGGATAGATAATGGTATGGAACCCTTCGTGCACGAGTCCGACTCGCATTTGGCTGGTTATTACAACAGCGAAGGAAAACATCGCGAGAAAACCTTCAAACATCACAAAATTCGAAAACATATAATATTGTGAATTATGACTTACACTCTCCTCAATGTGAGATAAGACGGATCCTAATAGTACATGCGTATCTTTTTGGCTGATGACGTAATACAAAGTTGAATGATCCCGGCAAAAGCCATATTACTGGTCGCTAAGGATTCCATTGTCCTCCAGAAAGTTAAGAAGCCTAACATTAAGAACACGCTCCATAACCTTACAACACCACCATCACCACCATCACTACTGGAACAGCTGTGCCAGCGACCCAAGCCCGTTCTCCGCTACTTTAAGGAGTTAGGGTGGCTAGGGTAGAGGCGGGCGGGGGTAAATGCACAAAACACCCTATGCGGGACGTCAGTGCAGGCCTTTATCGCCCCCATATAGAATAAGAATAAGAACCTTACAGAAAATGGAGGTAATAGCTATGGGTCTATAGTTGCTATAAGCTCAGCTTGGTTTCCTTTCTTGGAGACAGGCTGTAAATTAGCAAATTATCAAGCTTTAGGCACAATACTGGTTAAGAGCGAGAGACGAAATAGGCGAGTTAAAATGAGAGAGAGCTCTGGTGTGCAGTCTGGTGCTCTGGTTTGCCCTAATGTATTAGTTTTTTAAGTGATTTATAAGTGTACCCTGGTTTGTTGCACGTTTTGGTTTTAGCTGTAAGTGCATGCACAAAACAATTAAAGATAAATAAACAAATAAGCCATGTTAATAGCTTTCGGGCGGTTAAAAGTTCAGACATCATAAGGCTAATCACTTGCCTACACGAGAACCTAAGGAGGATTACACACATCCCAAAATCAGATCAAAATATAAACTGCCATCAATAACACTATAACCGCAGCGATCAATCGCTGTCCCGAAGGCGGTCTGTCGGTCGTTTACAAAACTAGCCTCAGATAAGCCGGGTTAGGGCTGTAATGAAACCGATTCAACCGGAAGAGACGACGATAAGGTAATTTGAAGCTCTGATGCTAGAACCAGTATGGGCGTTGGTTGCCAAATCTGGGAATGACTAGCAACCAATGTAAAGCATAACGTTGACGCGAAGTACCTATTAATAAAACGTGTTTTAAGATGCTAAACCATAAGAGCGATCATCAACATCTTGAAGACGTCCACTGCTGAACGTAGGCCTCCCCATAGAGCGCCATTTTGAGCGGCTGTTCGCCTCTTGCATCCATCGGCTCCCCGCGGGTTTCACTAAGTCATTTGTCCACCTGGGGGCCAGCGTTGCATTTTCCGGTTCATGGGCGCTATTCAAAAACCATAGTAATATTGATGAATATATCATATGTTTGTTGTATATTGTTTCATATGTTGATGAATTTGAATCTTCGGGATGACTTTCCAACTCCACTAGGAAGATTCCGGAATCTACAATCTCCTTTCTTTCATCCTGAATGTTATAGATGAAGGAGACAGAGAGTGTTGATTTCAAATTCTTACTAGGGTGCTGATCAGTAAAATATTGAAAAATTGAAAGTTTCCATACTGCTAACGTACTTTACAATGTAGCACGCAAGCCTAGAGACCTTTACGTGACCACAGGAGATAGTAAGTTTTAGGGATAGTTTTACACCTAATTTTTGGGTTTTTCAATCAGAATCCTTGAAATATTTTGCCCGGTCATTTTATGACTGATCTGAATTTTACACAAACATCGTAGGACTTTCGTTCTATGATATTAAACCACACCAAGTATAGTTTTTTTTTTATAATTTATATGCATAGTATTTGACCACTGTCTCACCTGATGGTAAGTGATGACGTGGCTTACGGTAGTGCATGCTTGCCTAGAAGATACCTTTTTACGACTTGAAGATACCCAGGTTATAGTAAACTGGAAACAAAGATGACGGCAAGGTATTCCACTCATTTGCTGTACGCAGTAAAGTTTGATGCGAAACGCTTAGTGCGGGCTGTAGGAATATTAACGATATAAGGATGCCGAGTTTTTGTGTGCCTTGCAGTCCCATGAAAAAATGGAGATGAAGGAATTATATCGTGTTATTCCACAGACCTGATTCCACATATTTGATTTATGATTTGATATACCTAGATTATACAATCACTATCATAGTGCGCGCGTGAAAGCAGCGCTATTGTTTTGTTTATTGTTCTATTTAATTTAACCATCATTTATCATTCATTCTAACACATTTAATTAATGTCCGATTTTTCGATAGCTGGATAAAGATTATAGTATATTCCACTATGATCACCTGGGTGATCATAGGATACTCTTTAGTGTCCGATAATTGTAACTTTATTTTGCCAGCTCGCTACGTTCCCCTGCTAGTTGACGGTCGGTATCCGTTTTCCTATTGATGGGCCATACAAACATAGTTTAGTAATAATAATCAGTCAATGAATTTTGTTGTGGATGTCAGTATTTTCAATTGCATTTTTGTATGTTGTTTTTTGTGTTTGTTGCAATGTGAGGGGAATCAGCGATAAACATTCTAAGCCAACAAAACGTTCTCCTTTTTATTTTATGTGAAACGTTAGTTTATTGGTTTGTATGATTTATTTCACCCCAAAACAACCGAATCAATTAAAGTGGAATTTTGCAAGCACATTGCTAATAATATCGAGATTGACCTAGAATAATTGCTATCCTTCTTGCGGGGAAAATGGTAAATAGCAGGTGTTACCACAAGAGCCTAATATATGGGTACTCCAGTGATGACAAATCCCTGTGTTATGGCGTCCCCCAGGGAAGCATTTTGGGTCCTATCTTATTCCTGCTGTATGTGAATGATCTCTGTCAATTCAAACTTCCCCAATGCGACATCTCCACGTACGCAGATGATACAGCCCTCATAGTTCGAGGAAAGACATGGTGTGAAGCCAAGCAGAATGCAGAATACGCCTTGAGTGCTGTGATGAACTGGTTGTCAAATAATCTTCTCACTCTAAATATTAGTAAAACTAAGTACCTAACCTTCTCTCCAGCTGTAGCATCTCAACCAACTAACTACTCTATTATCGCCCACCACTGTGCAATAATTCAACGTAGTAATACCTGTAATTGTTCCCCACTTTCAAAAGCGGATGTAGTTCGATATTTGGGAGTACAAATCGATAGTACTTTAAGCTGGAAGGTCCATATACGTAACTTAACTTCTCGAGCCAGGCGGCTTATCTACATATTTAAAAAGATCAGATCCTCTGCTAGCCCTGAAACTCTCAAGGTTGTATATTATTCAGTGGCTCAGTCTATTCTAGCCTATTGTGACACAGCCTGACACAGTACTCTATTGCAGTTAGAACGTGCGCAGAGAGCAATACTTAAAGTAATGTTTAAAAAACCGATGAGATTTCCTACAGCTTCTTTGTACAAAGAGACTGAAGTATTAACAGTAAGGCAGCTTTACATTTTACACACGCTCCTTCGAAAGCATAGAAATCTTACATACGATCCAGACCTTGATACGAACCCACGTAGAAGATCACGAGTCTGTCCTTCCCTTCCTCACCGTACAACCTTGGCAAACAGACATTATGCAGTTCTTGCAAATCGACTCTATAATAAAGTCAATAGAATATTACACATATATCCTCATCCTTATTCCACAGTTAAAATGATCAGTAGCGAATGGCTTAAAACTTTATCTTATAACGATACAGAAGAACTAATAAAATATGTCATTTAAAGTACAAACATACATAACACAATACATACTCTTACACTTCTCACCCTACACAGCATACACTCACTCACCTTCACACACATCCCAACATACACGAATACACCCCACTGACATACATTTACCCACCCTTATTTACACTCCCTCAACCCCCTTTTATTTTTATTTTATTTTATTTTTGTTGCATGCGATTAATAAAAAATAAAAAAAAAATAAAAAAAAAATTATTTAGTTTACATATTGTTGGAAACTTAATTTTTTTTAAAACTACTTATTTGCAAAATTCCTTATGTACTACAAAGGACTCATTAAATACGGAGGGCAATGACATCTGAAACACAGTTTCAATACTAGTTCAGATGCCATTAGTCCGTACGCAATTTTTATGTCTATACCTAAAATAATACCTATATTTTACCTATAGCTAACAATATAATATGTAACTCTTAAATGTAAAAATTGTAATTTTAGTCTACTTGTTTTTTCGTCAATAAATGATTATTATTATTATTATTATTATTATTATATCACTTGTTTAGAAACAGAATGTCATTTTATTCTTAAGGTTCTGAATGATACAATATGAATTTTGAAGTATCGTATGTACCTACAGTTTGTGCAGCTCATAAAAATTTCCTTTACTGCCAAGGCGGAGACTGCGCCGATTTCAGCATGAATTTAATGTAATAGAAGGCTCAAGCAAAGTGGTACATAGTTGTCGAGATTGCTCTTTAAAAACTTAGGTTTAGTTTTAACAACATGTTGAATGTTTTTCTTTTGTTAAACATAAAATGGTTAACCTCTGCTAATATACAGAATATAACATCGAGATGGGTCAGTATCGTGACCTCTGAAAAATATACGAAATAGAAAGATACCATCATCATCATCAGCCTGAAGACGTCTACTGCTGAACATGGATCTCCACCATAAAACGCCACTTTGGACGCTTATCATAGGGAGGATTTGCCATAATCACCACGCTTAGCAGGTGGTTTGGTGATTGCAGAAGATTTTAATGTATAGGTACCGAGGAGAATGCTGATGCCCATTCCCTGGATATTTCCTTAGCCGGCTCTTACGGCACCTTGGCAAGAGAGGAGGTGGTCCTATTCCCAAACCGGGACCACACGGCCAAGAAAGATATGTTCAAATGGAAAATAAACCTAATTCAAAATCATAGATTATATGAAACTATCTAAATATTCGTTTATTCCCAGTAGTTTCTTGTAACAGGAACTAATGGTACTTTTTCTTCCCATTAGTTCCTTCAATCATTTCGAAGGAACTACTGGGAATAAACGTAAATATTACATTAAATAAGTGATATAAGTTTCTCTAAAGAATTAACGTCGCAGTCAGCCATAGTATTTATATAAAAGTACGCCCAATAAATAGCATAGGTAAGCCAACATAAAATATCGTAGCGAAAAGTTACTAGGATCGTTACATAACATCATACGTGGCACTCTACGTTAAGACACCTCTAGATAAGGGTCGACGCTGCCGTCGCACGCTTAAATTTATTATTCTGAACAAAAATGGTATAATAGGTACCTATTGTATAAAGGGTAGGGGACAGTATTACCGAACTGACGTCGAGTGATATATTGTTTTAATTAATATCTGGTTGTTTACATTTGTGAATTCTAACGAGCGAAACATTGAAAATTTGTAGATGTATGCAGAGTCGCTAAGTAAGGGCTAATTGTTATAATCCTGGTCACTAATCTAAATAGAATCTGCTCTGCCTCTTTTGGAAAATACCTGCATTTCTGCTGAAACAGCATAACCCTACAACTAATCCTCTCTTGCAAATGACATTCGTCTCAGGTGCCATGCCAATCTGTAGTCAAGACCCCCACGTATTCTCATCTTCTTTTGTTTTTGACTGGCCTAATAGCTCAGTTGGTAGTAGCTCTGCCTTCTGATCTATAGGTTGTAGGTTCGATTCCTACCCAGGACAAACATTTGTGTGATGAACAATTGAACATAGGTGTTTGTTCTGTGTGGTATATTGTATTCTGTGTATGTATGTATTTACAAAGAACAACAAAAAAGGTATTTAAGTATTGTATCAGTTATCTGGTTCCCATACAATCTTTGCTTAGTTTGGGGCTAGATGGCGCTGTGTGAAACGACCACACATATTTATTTTTATTTATCTACTCATCTATATGCTTTTTACGCTTATGCTAACATTTTATTGAAGCACGGAACTGCACGGACAAGCAATATTTTAACACATCGCCCAATATATTGTCGCACCCACTCCGACCAGCACAGCCCCCACATGTGGGCACTGGAGGCTAGCAGATAGCTTTAATAACTTACAAATTTTAATGATAGTCTACAGTTAATTAGTTGATGCCTAGTTTTTAGAGACAAGTTGACAATTAAAATCGAATCTCTAAAATTATATGCAAACTGGTTTTATGAAGTTCCCTAAAAAAACCTGCCCGTCGCTTCGTAGACCGACGGCCCAGGTCAAAACCGCGAGAAGCCAGTGGATGCAAGAGGCAAAGCCACTCAAGTATCTAATAAAGTGGCGCTTTATGAATGTTCATTAGTAGACGTCTTCAATACGTATCATATTCCCCAAAGTCTGAAAATAAAAAATGAATGATACATTTACGCCTTTTGTTCAATTAAAATTACATCTTGCTAAGAAATACTAGGTAATATGACTATTTGCAAGTATTTTTGATAACAAGAATAAAACTTAAACATTTCATTGAAATTTAAGCTAATTTTGTGAATTATCTAAAGAGGTACGCTCATACCACAGATTAGAGAAAAAAACAGCTCATACGCACACCCCCACACATATTTTTCTGTCAATCACTTAAACCGTTAGATTAATATTCTAGCATGTGAATAGTAATCTGAAATAGAATTATTTTTGTTATAATATAATATTCATTAATACAAGATTATATTTAATTAAATTTAAGTTAATAAATTTTGTAACCCAGCTTAGGCATTGTCTATATTGTTTCCGGCGAAAGAGGTCCGGACCTCATAATACGGGCCTTGAGCCTAGTGTGGGATCCAGGTTTTCTAACTAAATATAAATGTTACCTATCTATGTAATGCCTTGTCCAAATAAATGAATTATTTTTTTCTTTTTTTTCAAAAATGTATTTTTAGTTATAAATTATAGTTCTATCATCACTTAAATATTTAGTCCTGCCTCCCATAGGGTCCATGTTGTTAGTACTAAATTATTAGTTAATTGTAAGATAATCCTGAGCGTCAGTTTACAAGCAAGTTTCAAACCTGTTGTGAAACAAGCCTGGTGACCGCTCTTTGTGTGGAGCCAGTCAAGAGTGATCACATTGTGCCGTCAATTCTACACTAGAGTAATGCAATATCGTTCCAGTTTCCAGTCGAAAAGGTACGAAAGCAACTAGCTATTGAGTCGATGGTTTACGGTATTAGATGCAAGGGGGTGAAGAATATTTAGATGAGAGTATACAGATTCTTGTCATAGTATATATTGTCTATACATATGACTGGCCTGATAGCTCAGTTGGTAGTAGCTCTGCCTTTTGAACTGTAGGCTGTGGGTTCGATTCCCACCCGGGACAAAGATTTGTGTGATGAACATAGGTGTTTGTTCTGTGTCTGGGTGTCATATTGTATTCTATGTATGTATTTACAAACAAAAGTATATAAGTATTGTATCAGTTATCTGGTTTCCATAGTACAAGCTATAATGCTTAGTTTGGGGCTAGATGGCGCTGTGTGAAATGTCCACACATATTTATTATTTATTTATTTATTTATATATTGTCACAGTATACGTTGTCACAGAATACCGAATACCGTTTTACAGCCCTAACACAAGGTTATGTATTTGCAAATCAGTTGCGTTCATTTGTTTTCTTCTAGGCTAGTTTAAAGCATCCCCGAGATGATCAATCGCGATTGACAATTGTTACGTGATTGATCTTTTCGAGCTTCCCTTGAAGGCGTATCAATCGCGGATGCTTCAGTCGTTTGTTTTACTATCATTCGAAAAGTCGTGTTCACAGGTCGTGTTACTCTTTGAGAACGTGACCAAGATAAAATAAAACGATTGTCATTTACTCTCATTGACCGTCAGTCAACCGTCAATGCACGGCGTTTCAATCGCTGTCAACCAAATTTTTCATCATTCGCTGTCAATGCCGTAGTAGATTGACAATCGCTTCAATCACCAAAGTAAACGATCAATTATTGCATCAATGGGTATCAATCACGTAACGATTGTCAATCTAGATTGATCGTCTCGGGGATGCTTTAAAGAAGACAAGTGACTGGAACTAAGAGGTATAGGATCACAGTACAGTCACCCTATGCAGAGTTTTAATCGGTTAATTGAGACCACAAACCATAGATAGGTAGTTCACCTATCTTATATAGGTACCTACCTATATAAGATAGGTGAACTACCGAGGTGCTATAAAATACAAATTATGTCTGAAATTGTAATCTTTTTTTAATTTTGTAGCTTTTTACACAAGGGGTGATGCTCTGGAGATCCATAATTCCCATAGAAACCCAAATAAGTTCAATACTCCAATTTCTGTCACACCCATTAGTCACTATCATTTTGTACGTCTACAAGTTTTTATTTGTATGCTATAAAAAACTATATAGCTATTGCTACATCATGATAACACACTTATAATTATTTTGTACCTATTTAAAATTATTACAGTGCAGAGAATAAACCTATACAAAGAAAAACAATATAAAAATGTTCATGATTCCATCGCAGGTTACCAAACTCTAAAAACAAAAACAACAATATATATAAAACGTTTTATATTAAAATTTTAAAGCGTCGTAAAACGCACGCAAGTTTTTATTTCACAGATGTAAAAAATTTAATATATTGAAACCAGTATACATTGTGGCACCACACCTACGTTTTTATCTGAGCTTTAGTATCTACCTTCAGTATGAATTTTGTGAGTAAAATAAATATTAAGTGTTAAGCCCTCTATACACCTTCAGTTATAACTAACAGTTAGTACAGATAAATACCGTCTACACATCTTCAGTTTTAACTGTACGATTTAACTGACAGTCGTAATGATTGTATCTACAGGTTAAATCATACGTCTATAGATACAGGCAATACCTACACTACCCTTTTTTCTTTTTTTTATTGATTGATAGGTTTGCGCTTGACTACTATCTCACCTCATGGTAAGTGACGATGACGATGCGGTCGAGGATGTAACGCACTTGAGAAGATACCTGTTCACTCTCGATTTACAAAGAACTACGTAGCTAGTTTAGTTTAGTTTAGTTTTTATTATTGTAGTAGTTAGCTTGAGTATTAAAAGCAATTTGCCCGTAAAAAAAAAGAAAAAAAAGCTTCGCAGTTTTTGGGCTACATACTCTAAGTTTAAACTGCAGTTTAGTAATGTTATTTCTGCACTCGCACGGTTACCTAAAACTGAAGGCGAGTATTATAACTGTTTCTGTATTTTGTAAAAATATATTTTAAGTTTACTGAATAGTTTGCTTATGTAGCGATCTCAGGAAGAGAGTGCTGTTTTCATCGATTTATTTTATTATTAAAACATAGTTTTTTTACTTATACTTTTTGAAAAGTTTTATTAATTAACAAATCATATTTTTCATTTTATTTCGAAATCGTACTCTAACCTCCTTACACAACCCCCTAAACATCTTGTGTTTTGTTTCTTTCTATCTACTTTGAAATAGATAAAGCTAAAAGAACAGAAAACAGAGTAGTTAAATCACTGAATTTTACAGTGTTATTAGTGAGGAGGTTATTTAGAAATTATATAACCTTCAAATGATTAGAATAAATACATTGATATTTTACTACAATAATAAGGAAGGATTTTTTTATTCAATCGTAGCCCCAATAATCAACAAGCAATCTCAGGAACTTGATGTTTCACTTTTAAGGTTTTTTATTATGTACATGAACGACGGGTCGTTCGCCTGATGTTAAGCGTCACGGCTGCCCATAACAGATTGCAGTATTACTCGGAACTCTAAATTAAGCATGACCCTGCACTGCGAACGTCATCTTAAGACTTCACACAGTATAGTAATAAGATTACTAGACTGGTGATCAGATCATAGTCTCATTTGCCCAGTCATTTCACTACCTACAATGCCTTTCAAACCGGAACACAGTAGTGCTTGCACACTACTGTTTGGTGACAGAATAACTGGCAAAGTGATGGTACCTACCTAGACGAACTTTGCAGAAAAGTCCTACCACCTAAAAGAATTCACTTTCTTGTTGCGATTAGGAAAGTTTCTTAGGTTAGGTGCCTGTAGCTGCAGTAGTGGACGTTTTTACGTAATTTGTATCTATTTTCGGAACCGAAACTTTTCCCCATTCAGACGCAGTTCCACTGTAATGTGGACACAGTGGGCTTGCCCACAACCCACAACCCTATAATGATCGTAACTACAACCCAGATTCAATCCCTTTCGAGGACTGAATCGGCGCCTGTCCCATTCACTACTGGTGACAAGTTAAAAACTATAGAACTCGCATTAAGTAGATGCACTTATTTACTGATTTGTCAAAGTTCTACGACAGTTTTCAAAAATCAGTAATTGATGGTACACGAATTGATTTCAACCAATATTAATTATCTCCTCATCTTCATTATTCTGACTCACCTAAAAATCTAGAGAATCGGCAATCCTGTATATTGATGCTTTATTTTGTTAAAAATATGAGTAAATATCTGGTTTTAACTAATGGCATTAATTATTTTCAGATGCAGCTCATCGTCATGCTTACTTTTTGCGTAATCAAACAATCCAGCAGCGCTCGACTACACAAGATCTTCCAGCATCTAGATGGCATTACGTCTGAACATAATCTATTAGGTTTCCTCCACGTTGGAATGGAATACGCAGTTTTTCTCCGAGCACCAAGAGCGCACGATAAATATCTAGTTTATGAACTGTACGAGGCAAAGAACGTTCCCGATATAGGCACATACAAGCCTAGATTACTCGCGATATCGAAAGTTCCCGTGGAGTACATAAAGGATCAGCTGAAAGTATACAGGACGGAGTTATATAGAGCTAAGTACATAGATGATAATGTCGTACCCGGAACTCAGGTGAAAACATTGAGGGAATGGCAGATAGAGAGAGCGTTGAATTTCCATGGAGGTAGTGGGGTACTGCGTGGAGAAATGCCTGTACTAAGAAGCGTTATGTGATATTATGAATATAAATTCTAGTGTATCGTAGATTCCGCTCAAAAATCAAACCATACCTGAACTCCAGGATGCTCACCTATCAGTTCATTAAAAATAATCAAAGTTCATTAATAAGCATGTTTTATATTTGCTTTTCTAATAAATTTGCAATAATTTATACCTAATCTATGTGAACCTGGTGTACCTATTGTTTATTCATTGTAACATTATCAATAAAAATTAATCCAGATACCAATATAAGTTTGGATTGTATTTGTATTAAAATTTAAGACATATATTACAAAATATTCATGTTGTATAAAAACCCTATTTATAAACAAACTCAGAAATCTCTTTTCCCATATTCCTTCGCCACGGACGTTATTTTTCCTCTGAAGCGAATGAAAGGGTGTTCCGTATCGAGTTGCTTTGATAAATAATTCTTAATATTCACTACTGCGAGCTCATTGAATATCATCTATCATTCTTGTTACGTTTGTGGGATTTCTTACCTACCTACTTTTGGTTCGCGGTGCCATTCATCTTGCTGAAGTTTACTTTTTCCAGAAAGGGCTGAAGCAAAAAGGGGAGCAAGTTGGTATTGAATAAGTCTATAACGATTAAGAATCATAACTAAGAATAGGTGCGAAAAAAAATATTATTTTGTTGTTTTTTTTTTTCATGTTATGTAAAGTAGAAAGGTAGAAAGGAAAAGAGAAAGAGGCAGCCTAGAAAGGCATATATATACAGATCAAATAAAAGAAAAGATAGTCATGTCGTACGCGGAAGACAAAGCATTGGCTGAATATCACAGATTAGAGAAAAAATAATTGACTATACTCTGTTACTCTGTGCTGAACATAAAGAAATATGGCGATTACTCCATCGACAAGAGCAGGCCTCTTAAATAAGAAGAAGAAAGTAACGTAACGTCACTCTACTTATTTTAAGTTTTAAAAAGTATCTAATATTAATCGATTCGAAAAATAATAGAAAAGAATAACAACGTGCTACAAAATACTTCATATTTTGAACAGGATTAAAATATCTTATGGCTTAGAACAGCCACAAGATATTTTAATCCTGTTCAAAAAAGCAGAAAAGCTTTTCATTTTATCATACAAAAGTTATTGCCATAAAAACCAAGCCATTGAATGGTCTCCCATATATCGTATAGCTCACGAATTAGTTGTGTCTGTGCCAATTCTGAAACCAAAACTTATAGTAGGTATTTACTTATGCAAATCAAAAATCTAACGCGTGACCAAAATGCTGGCCTCTATTTGGGCCAAAGGTTAAGCATTGCCATTCAACGTGGCAATGCTGCCAGCATTTTGGGCACTTTGCCCACTGGTAGTGGTTTGTTAGATTAGTTTTGTATTATATTGTTAATTTTATAGTTTTAGTTTAGTTTTATAGAATATCTAGTTTTATTGTTGTAGTTTTACTATTAGAATAAATTAATATAAACAAAGTTGATTCAAAAATCTAAAATTTTCAAACATTAGCGCCGCTCAAGGTGGCGTGCTCTGGGGGAGGCCTATGTTCAGCAGTGGACGTCTTCAGGCTGTTAATGATAGCTCGGAGATTGATAAAATTAGTAGGTAGGTAAAATAAGGCTTATGATTTTGAGCTCTATTTCCCTGACGAGTAAAACTACCTCTACTAATTTCCCCAAAGGCTAAGCTGGTTTGTTCTCTAACCAAAAAGCTGAAAAGGTACAATTGTATAAAAGCTCGGTGAAATTACATTGTACACTTTTCATTTCGGCCTACCCTACATGTAAATTATTTTGGAGTGTTAATTTTTTTAAGATGATAATTTTTGTAGGATGACTAAAGTTACTAGAGGTTTTCATTTCTCTGCCATGGGGGATGTTTTATTAAAGGCTAAATTACTAACTACGTGTTTGCACTAGCGGTTTGTATGTTGATAAATGAAATAGGTTTACAGTTGGTCCTATTATGTTTTTAATTTTTAATTACCAAAATGTCGAACGCCTGAAAATATTAAAACTACTTTATGAAGTCATGAGTTTTTCTAAAACAGACAAAATAGGGGGTACAATAACAAAAAAATCGCAGACGGGCATAAACACCATTATTATGACTTAATTAAAATTGTCCTTTTGAAACTGAATTCAATCGCCTTTTGATTCACGAGTCATAATTCATTTGGA
Organism: Ennomos quercinarius; assembly: GCA_910589525.2. Classification (NCBI taxonomy): domain Eukaryota; kingdom Metazoa; phylum Arthropoda; class Insecta; order Lepidoptera; family Geometridae; genus Ennomos; species Ennomos quercinarius. The sequence goes on along the minus strand of OU342499.1, from coordinate 12,194,465 downwards.
ACTGCTGAGTTATATTGTCTATCACTAAAAATCTTCATCAGATTTTCACCAAAGCATGTGGCCGCCGTGCAAGGTTCGTCTACGTAATAAAAAAATCACCTAAATCGGTCTAGAAATCTCGGAGAAATTGGTGAGTGTATACTACGTACTTTTGGAAAAAATACATAGGTACATACCTACAGCCGAACATTGAACCTCCTTCTTTTTTTGAACTCGATTAATAAACTAAACAATAAACCTAAAATTTCGTCGTACCTATTTTATAAAGAGAGGTCTTATAGTCATCCAATAAAAATATAGCACTTTTCAAATTGCAAATCTTTCGTAAATGCAACATAGGGGGCCACTCAACTTTAGCACAAACTACTCGGTCATTTTTATACCGATTTGTATGAAACAGATGTTTCTTCAGCTACAATAAAATCCAGTACATATTGAACACAAAATATCCAATTCGATACTGAATATCCAATTTCGAAGATTTCATGAACACAACGTTGGTAACTTGATTTCATAGCCAAATACGATACTGCGCAAGTTGGGAATATGACTTTATATTGTACAATAGTCAAAGGTAAACGACTATTACAAGATGTAGAATACCAAGAAGTGCCAATAATGCCGACTTCTATTTTTGATATCACCGTAATAATCGTATTTCTGGTATAAGCACTTACTGGCAAACAACAGCTGGGCTAGATATTTTGCAGCTGTATTTTAGGTACCTACAACTGTTTCAGCGGAAGATCTAGTAGTCTGGGTGTTGTGGGACCATGGTCCTCATAGTTCCTGGGTCCCTAGACACAGGGAATCCTAGTTAGGGTCCAGGTTCTATGCATGTGATCGTTGGGCGTTATTATTTATATTTATTTATTTATTAAAAAAATATATCCGCTGAAATAATATTATTTATAATAAACAAAATAATTATTTCAGCGGATATCTTGTTCTAAGCGACACACACTCGTTATAACACTTTTTAAACTTTCGTAACTTGAACTCATTATTAATACAAAGTCAAAATTATTTTTTAATAAATTTTAGTGCGCGAAGAGACCCGTTTCAACTTTATAATATGCGCACTCGTTTAGTTTTTGAACCATTTGGTTGTATTCAATTTTTCTGTTTATAAGTTTTGATGAGTTCGCCTACCAAATATCAAGGAATTAATGAAGTCTCTTTTGTATTTTTTTAATTTTATAAGTTGCAAAAAAGCAGACTGTCCATCTGATGGTAAGTGGTGAGTGGTGACAGTCACTCTGTGATTCTGTCTCTCAGAGACAGACATCTGCAACACCAAGAAGCTGATGATGAAATGTATACCTAAGGCCTTGAAGACCGTATTGACACGCTTTTTGAAGAACACTATGTTATAAGGATTGCAATAAAATAAATTAATCCAGTCCTTCAAAAAAAAGGGTGTAAATAAGACTAAAGACCGAAAATGGCCGGTCATCCCACATTTTATAATAAACTATGGGTCTCGCTAAGTTTATTATATTGCATTTTTCAATTAGACCAGCGATAAGACTATAATCACGCTATCACGAACCGCCCTCAAAATAGTTTTTTACTTCCTGTTTGATATTCCTGAAGGAAAAGAGCGATGTGAAATTACTATCCATAAGGATTTAGTGGGGAGAAGCGTGAAACGCGGTGATTTGTCTTCTACTTAATATCCTGCTGCGATGGACTTCCCTAGTTCCTTACTAATTGAATTAGTGGTGCTGGTTATAAATAAGATTTCCTTTTTAGTTGTTTCTATAATGCCTTTAAGGTGGCGCTTTCTTTTGTTTTTTTTAGCTATAAAAATGATTATTTTACGAACTAGTAGGTACCTATGTGCAGATACTTTATGTTGTGTATTTAGGCAATGATTTATAGGTACAATAACATGAATTATTCTATATTTAGAAAATAATAAGTAGTACCTAATTAATTTACATATTAATATATTATTTCCTAAGCTACAAGCAGGCGACCGGAGTTGCCACCAAAAAAATATGACGCATCCGCATACTATTTATGGTTAAACAAAAAAGGATTCACGGGCTGATAATAATTACGTTTTTTTGCTTTGCAAAAGAAGTTTAAGAATTTGGAATGATCTTAACCACATAACATAATATTTATATTATTTATGTACATATTAAACTTACTAAACTACAAAACTAATCCTACTACTGTTTAATTATACTTACTTTCTAAACTTTAAGTAATAATAATAATAATAATATCAATGCAGGGGCGGCTTTGTGGCGAGCCGTCGGTGAGTGGCGACACCGCGTATCCTGATTCCAAGGGGCTAAATGAGACCCCTGACCCCTGGCTTGCCTTAACTGACTGTCCGGGGGTGAAAGTCGCAAGAGCTAAAAACCTAAGCTCCAGGGTGGATAACGCCGCGAGTAGCGTTCAGTGAAAGTGCAGCACACCTCTCGACACTCTAATAAGCCACTCACACCAATGTTGCTTCCTCGGCACCAATATGCGGTAGCTACTACAGGAGGCCCATTAAGTGGATGGCAAGTCATCAACTGCCTCAAACATTTTGATATGAGACAAAATTGGCAGTTGCCGTTATCTCTTTCCTTAAACCAATGTCATTATTCATCAAATGTTCAGCACAATAGCCCAGTTTTATTTTTAACTATCATATACAAAATAGTTTTTGATATGCCATACCATGCCTTGTCAGTTATATATAGCTAAATCTGCCAATAATACTACGATTTCTGTAGGTAGGTACCTAATTAAAATTTCTTAAAATCAAAATAAATATATCTCTACATTCAAAAAGTTTTGTCGCAGTGGCATGCAGAACCCTAAAACATACAACTTGAAATACTGAGCTTACATTAAATGTTTGTATTTTTTTGCCAAAAGAACTTATTTTTACCGAATACATACCATTTCTTTATTCATCAATAGAGATATATTGTGTAGGGGTGTACCTTTATTTTATTACACAGCTGTGATCTCGGTTCGCTCATGAATCCAAATGTTCGTTTCTATTATTACCTTTACGATACAAATATACAGTAAAAACAGTGACTGAGCTAAGTCCAAATATGAGTTCGCAATTGAAAAAAATTAATGCAGGTTGATGTTTTTGTTCGTCATTGAATTGTCAGATACCTAGTTAAAAATGTTGAATTATCTCTATAGAGAAAAAAAAAGCACGTACCTATACGTGCTTTTTTCGAATAGGAAGTTTAGGGTACGAGGAAATTCCTACTTTTATTATGCATCATCCTCATCATCAGCCTGAAGACGTCCACTGCTGACCTTAGGCCTCCCCCAAAGAGCGCTACTTTGAGCGGCTGCTTGCCTTCTGCACCCACGGCTCCCCGCAGTTCTGACCAGATCGTCGTTCCACCTAGTGGGCGGCCGGCCTACGCTGCGTCACTCGAGAACCTTTCTTCCTTATCGGTTGTCAGTTTTACGAGCGATGTGGTGTGCTCATTGCCACTTCAACTTGCTAATTCTAAGAGCTATATCGGTGACTTAGTTCTCTTGCGAATCTCCTCATTTTGGATCTTATCTATAATTATATTCAATCTTAAAGAATCACATGAATACTACCAATTCAATGTTCCACGTAAATTTGCTGTAAGTAGTCATAAACTTAGCTGCTATAGAATAGAACACACATCTCTAAAAAATCAAGGTTCATAAAAAATCACAAATGTTTGCAAATGTGCTAATCACAAGTTTTGAAAATTGTATTTTATTTATAACTAGCTGCGTCCTGCGGATAAAAAGTATTGTATGTGTAAATCCCAAATTCCAAATTTCATTGAAATCCGTTTAGCTGTTGTGGGGTGAAGAGAGAACAAACACACATACACAATCTTTTGCATGTATAATATGAATGTTATGATGATCTCTTTGAGAAAAAAGTCGGTTTAGGGAAGCTTATGTACTGCCTTTGTTTATTCCACTATCTTACGCTACAACCATGTCGCTACGTACGTCACTGGAGGTTTCCCCAAATGCGGGTAAAATAAAAGGCACGCATTTTTTATTCAGTATGTCTTTTAATTTTTAAAGACTGCTAGAGTTGTGGAGATTTTTAGAGGGAGGTGTGTGATATATAGATGGTTAGGTACCTGTTCGAACTTCGAATATTTTAAGCACCTTGTGATTACTAACTATTGATTAGTTAGTAATCACATTTATTACACTAGTTAGTAATCACAGTAACTATTATACTATCTGTGCTATTGATAACAGCAGAAAACGAGATAAAAGGATGTAAATTGCATCAACATAACTAACATCTTTTCTGTAAATTGTGTTCTAGCGAATAAATATTTGATTTGGTTTGATTTGATTATAAAGATAACAAAAAACGGATTTAAAGGCTAACAAACCCTTCTCAACCTATTTGTGTTTTAAGTTATAAATAAACACGACTCGGTGTTTTTTGTAAGTTCCTGAATTAAATGCGTGTGAGGGCTGTAAGACAAACTGGACAAGCTGGAATAAACTTTAGATAGGCTGAGGCAAAGAACAAGAAAAAATTTTTTTTTTCAGAGTGGTACCTAAGTGTTACTTTACGAAAACTCAAGAGCCACAACAAGCAAAACTCCTAAGACATTTCCCGCTGATCTTAACATTACCCTAATCTATGCTAGTAAAGTAAAATTATGAATACGCCAAATCACAGTCTCACGTAAACCCAAACCGTAAAGTTATATAGGACGTAAATTAAATTTTATTTGTGTAATTTCACATTTCATTTCGGCTGGTGTGTTAAGAAGTTAGTATTGTTCGTACAGAAGTTACTTACTTAAAGTAATCTACGTTCCAGTTGTAAAAGCCCAAAGCTTCAGCCCACATCTGCGCGTCTGCGAAGCGGTAGCGTCAATAACGCAAAACGATGCGGTACCTATCACCACTGCCCGCAGCGATCGCGGCGCGGTGCGGAGCGGCGCTGTTGGCGCGGGCGGCACGGCCGCGGGTGTCCATGATTACGGGCGGGCAAAGGGTTCCGAACGGCTGACGCTGACGCAACTTGACGCGCAGGTGGAGCTGAATCTTAAATACTCAGAACAGTACCGTCATAAATGTTGTAAAGGAGGATTTTTATAACTCCAGTAAATCTTAACACGCTAGTAAATGAAAATGAAATTGTTTAAAATAGTAATCTATTATAAGTCACATTGACTTTTTTCTACAGATTGGAAGCATTAAAATTTTCATTTTTGCATAAATAAATTTTTCTTTTCGTGCGTAGGTAGGTATAGTATAATTAGGTGGCTTGGCCTTGTGTCAGAATTCTTAAACTGCCTCGAGGTATAACTGGGCCACTATACTATTATTCTACCAAAAAGTGGTGTAGGTATACAAATAAAAACTGTATTTCAGTTGATAGGGGCAATGCATAAGTTTACGGTACCAGGAAATTCCTAGTTTTTTTATGCTTTATCATCATCATCAGCCTGAAGACGTCCACTGCTGAACTTAGGCCTCCCCCAAAGAGCGCTACTTTGAACGGCTGCTTGCCTTCTGCACCCACGGCTCCCTGCGGTTCTGACCAGATCGTCGTTCCACCTAGTGGGCGGCCGGCCTACGCTGCGTCACTCGAGAACCTTTCTTCCCTATCAGTTGTCAGGTCTACGAGCGATGTGGCGTGCTCATTGCCACTTCAACTTGCTAATTCTAAGAGCTATATCGGTGACTTAGTTCTCTTGCGGAACTCTTCATTTCAGATCTTATCTATAATTATATTCAATCTTAGACTCAATTTATCTAGTTCGCACCAAAGACTCTGTACGAAGTACATTATTCCTCTTTGGTTCGCCCTAAAGTTTTCATAGATGGTCATCCATCATGTCCATCACCCATAAAACGAGATATTACACAACAATCATAACGAAACTAATATAATTCCTATTAATTTTATTAGCACGATAAAATGAATAATAACTCAGGACGATCGCGATGGCATGACCGGAAATAATACTGGGTGGCATAAAACAAAAAGGAAATAATGATAGCTCATTCTTTTAGCAATATTGGAGTGTTGCAAGGTGTGGCATTAATAATAAGACTTGACTCGTGCTCGGAATATTTATTGCGGAATATTTATATAATTAAATTAGCCAATAATTTAAAGCTTTGGTGGACACGCGTAAGCGAATGAACGCTATAATGAAACGATTGCAAATACAGCATCTCGAATGTCGATATTTTTAAAGATAGATACATTTATTTATCCAAATATATTTAGCACACACGAAAGACAGACTAGAGATTAGTTCAAAGTTATAGCTGCATAAAAATTTATAACATTTCCATACCTTATTTATAATACATTTTATGAACTATGGCTTAATTACATTAATCTAGAATTTGTATATGGTGTCACATTGAAACAGACCGATGATTTCGTTTCTTATTTTCAAGGGACAGGAACTCTGTTTGCCATCCTTTTATCGTCTATTATTGCACCAATTGCACTTATTCTAGGCTGAGTCAGTTCGGAAACAGAATTTGTACCCACGACATAACACAGCAAGATCTAGACCCGGACAAAACCAATTGTAATAATTCAGTTCGGCCAATAATAACTGGGTACTGAACCGGTGAAACGACACCAAACCCGGGTTATTGGCTCGCCCAGGTGCTATTAACCGGGTCTGCTGAAATATGAAATATTGAAAATCGAGCCATGTTGAATTCTTACACGGGATGTGTTGGGCAATTACAGCCCTTGGTTAATCACAGAAGATATAATATAGCAGGTACATGTTACCCAAGTTTTTTAGTGTAATAACAACTTTGGAAGTTGTATAATGATGTAAAGTATTCCAATGAACAGACGGTATGACGAACTTATAGGTAAGGGTCCCTTGAAGTACTAAGAACCGTAAAAAAGAATGCTGGGCATGTTACGATGAAAATTAAAAAGAACACATCTTAAATTAACAAATATCAAACCCTGATTCACTCTGCTCTATTTTACTAATTCCAAAGTTTCATGTTTCGTAATGCAAATACACATTTCAAAGGTGAATTTTATCACCTTGGTACTATCATGTGGCTTATCTACCTACTTCCCAGATCTGTAGAATAAGAGTGAACTCTCGTATGTCCTATACTATTACTAAGAAATATAGGCTTCCCATGTCATCAGCCAGAAGACGTCCACTGGTGAACATAGACCTCGCCGTAAAGTGCCACTTTAGACGCTTGTCATAGGGGGGATTTGCCAAAGTCACCATGCTTGGCAGATGGCTTGGTGATCGCAGATTTTAATGTACCGAGCAAAATGCTACTGCCCATTCCCTGGATGTTCCCTTAACCGGATCTTACAGCACCCACGGTGGAGCTGGAGTGGTCCTATTCGCAAACCGGGACCACACGACAATGTAGGCGTGAGTTTATAAACAAAAATTTTTAGGTTATATAAACAATATATGCGTTTTATAAACAAAAGTTTTAGGTCTAGTTTAGTTTAGTATATTGTTATATGTTATTCAAGTTTTTATGTCAATAAATATTATAACGAAAATGATAAAGCAGCGCAGCTGTTTCCAACTGATCCAGAATAAATAAGCCCGTGTCACGCTAAAAATAGATCTTTGACTTACTCTGATTTCACTAAAGAAATGCATTTTGTAAAAATAAAGACAGGGCCGTTAATAAAAACCAGTGTGAAAGTAAAAAAGATTTTAAAGGGAAGCTATATTTATCTTAAAATCTGATGCTTAAACGCGTTGGAGGTATTTTTTCTTAAGAAATAATTAAGAAAAGAGACGGCCCGAAAGGTAATAAAATACTTTGTGTTGAGAGACGAGACTCAAGGAGACAGCCATAGGTTCTGCCTGAGTTATTTTTCGAACATGCCTTCTAATGAATGAGACGTGTTCGAAGATTATCACTTGGCCCGAGCTCTGTTTTGAGTAATAAATCATTCGCGTTTAGGGCTCGAGTACGGTGTACCACATGCATGTCATACTGAAAGTCATTGATGGGCCGCATGCATATGGACCGTAGAGACATTTTTGTATTTGAAAAGACTAAAATCTTGAAAACGCATTTCTAATTCTGCCTGAAGTTTCTCATTTTATCGGTCGGTATACTTGTTATTTGAAAAAGGGACACTTAGTTTCCTGAAAGGAGGCTGTTTTTAAGTGTAGATCGGGCCGCAAACAAATGCGCTGAGAGCCACATTTTTTTTTGAAGGGGGATATGCCCTCGCACTTCCCTGTCACCACGGGGGTGACGGCAGGGGGTATGTGGGACTCGAACCCACTAAAACCCCTCCGTGATCCGTCCGCCGCCGGGATGGGGCGAGATAGGGTCGCGCTGCTGAGGGCCACATGCCATATGGGCAGCAAGTTTGACATGCCTGGTGTACCATATAGAGGGTTAACTATAATTTACCAAAAACCGTTTAGGGCTCACATCACTGATACAAACAACTTTTGTTCTACAAATTTCAAAAAATTAAAGATTTTTTTTTCATCATTTTTTTGTTGCTTTTTATTTTGGCGTAACACCAAAAAAAATCGTAAAACGGATTAATACTCAATTAAATTGACTAAAAAGATCTGTGCCCTGTATTATTGCCTAACATGCAAATAAGAATTTTATTGCTTTTAAGCGAAGTTTTAGCTCATTACATTGGCGAAAATATAAACATTAGAAAATAACGGTAGAACAAAAGCTGTTTATTTAAATGATGTCTTTAAAAATAACCCTCCCGTAGTCTTTATTTTATGCTTGAGTGCGGTTTTGAAATCAATGTTGCTAAGCCACACTAATATTATAAAGCCGTTTATATGTGTGTATGTTTGTTACTCTTTCACGCTCAAACGGCTGGACGGATTTGGATAAAACTTGGAATATAGATAGCTTATGTACTGGACTAACACAAATCTGTCCAGCCGTTTGAGTGTGAAGGAGTAACAAACATGCACACAAACACATATACAAACATACAAACTTTCACCTTTATAATATTAGTGTGATGTGATAATTAATAGTGTGGCTCAGCGGTAGCCCGTGTGACTTTCAAACCGACGCACCCAGGTTCAAATCTCACTCGGTCCTGCACTATTGAATTTTCTAATTATGTGCGGAGTTCTCTTTCACTCTTACATCGGTGAAGGAAAACATCGTAAAAAAATAAATAACCGGCCAAGTGCGAGTCGGACTCCCGCACGAAGGGTTCCGTACCATTATCTATCCCTGCCATCTAGTGTTGAGTAGCAGTACATTTAAAGCAGCGTCTTCTATGACTCATCTGGTAAACGAGCAACATTACCTATCCCTGCCATCTAGTGTTGAGTAGCAGTACTATTCAAAGCAGCGCCATCTATGACTCATCTGGTAAACGAGCAAAAAAATACGTTTTTTGTATGGGAGCCCTTAAATATATATTTTATTCTATTTTTAGTATTTGCGGCAACATAAATACATCATCTGTGAAAATTTCAACTGTCTAACTATCATGGTTCATGAGATACAGCCCGGTGACAGACGGACAGACAGACATACAGCCAGACAGTGGAGCCTTAGTAATAGGGTCCGTTTTACCCTTTGAGTACGGAACCCTAAAAAAGAGTCACAAAATTAACGAACATGCGTTTTCCACCTACACATGCGCGTGGTGGACAAACTCTACTGGAACGGATTAGACTGATGACGAAAAATAAGATTACCGATGTCTAAAATGAGAAGTATTATTATCATGTGAGTATGTGATATAATATTTATAACTTGCCAAGAGATAGCGTATCATCATCATCCTCTTTGCCTTTTCCCAGTTGTTATTGGGGTCGGCTACCAATCTAACCTGTAGCGGCGAGCTTTTTTTTTCAACGGTATATAGGCTAACATTTGACCACGGTCTCACCTGATGGTAAGTGACGACGCGGTCGCCGATGGAGCATGCTTGCCTACAAGATACCGGTTCACTCTAGCCTTAAAAACTCCCAGATTATATCATTTGTCAGGAAACAATGATGCTGGCAAGGTGTTCCATTGCTTTGCTGTCCGAATTATAAACGAGGAATCAAAATTTTTTGCTAATAGGTACCAGAATTACACGAGCGACTGCCACCTGACCTCGTAACCCATAAAGAATCTAGAATAAGAAGATCTATGGCAATAGCGATTGCCATTGCCGGCATGAATGCTGAGTTAAGCCCTTTTCAACACCACTTTATCTATGTATATAATATCTACACTTCTTATTATTCTTCTCATAACTACTATTCTTACTTAATTGTGTATATTATACTTGTACTTATCTGTTTTTTGTGAGTGTTGAATAAATATTTTTTCTTTCTTTCTTTCTTTCTTTTCCATAGATCTTCTTATGACAACCGGGACCGACCGTGTTCTATCCAAGGCATGCCTAATTTCGTATACTATTACTTAATTTACGTCATTATAATTATTCCCACGCGATTGGATAAAATTTTGAACATTTTGTATAGCTACACTATACTGAAACCAACATTGAATTAAATTGCGGGACCGTAAAATGATTAAATTGGTAAATCCGTGGGAGGGCCTTCAATACATTGTTTTAACGTTTTAAATACTAATAGGCAACAATTGGCTAAAGAATGTGTGAGAAGTGTGTGTGAAAAGAGCCTGCGCAGGTAGACAGCGTACCGGAATTCTGAGTTTCGCGTTCAGAGTTTTGCGTTCTTTGTACTAATGTACCGGAGTCCCTACCTGTGTACGTTTTTGTTTGGGAGTCAGTTCTTTGAAAGTTTTTTTTATTTATATATATAATTTATAGGCATAGCATTTGATCACTGTTTCACTGTTTCATAGTAAGTGATGTTGTGGCCTACGGTGGTGCATGCTTGCCTAGTTTTTTTCTCTAATCTGTGCCTAGAAGATACCTGTATTATCACAATCACAGTTCTAATTATGAGCTACGCCACAGACCTAGGATTTCTGCGTGTACATCCTATGTCTATGAGCTATGCTATTAATCTTAAATGAATAAACCTTGAAATACTATCCTGGCGTTGGCAATCCCGATAAACATAGACCAGATTTCATAGATTAATCTCTTCGGAGAAAATTGTTTCCAATTTTCATAAATGTTTTGTATTTTTTTATTGGTGTGTATTAGTTTTTTATTTATTTACTTATTAATAGGTATTTACTGCCCGATAAATAGTATACAAGTTTGTTGGTCAAGTCCAAAAATCGTGATTCTCAACGATGGCAAACTTTATTTCCCAAAAACTACAATCTTGGGAGTCAATTTGAATCGAGAGTCACCAGCCCGTCTAGCATACGCACCGCAACAAAATTTTTTCGACACTATTGCTCGTGAGAGACAGTGACAAGACTCTGGTAGAGCCTAAGTGTGTCTTACTCTAACAGCAACGACAAGCTTTCTCGCGGTGCGCGTGCTAGACAATCTGGTATCTTCTTGGCAAGCGCGTTACATCCTAAACCGCATCATTACTTACCATCAGGTGAGATAGTGGTCAAACGCAAGCTTATCAACCAATTAAAATACTGATTTATAACATAATTGCAAGCTTGCAAACCTAAAATTCAATAATACTACAAACAAGAGAGTAGCAACCACAAACAAAATAAAAAAAACTAAAAAGATGAACCAATCAAAGTTCAAATCAATTTCTTTAGGGAAAATCCGTGATAGAGATACCCAATTATAACAGCAATGGCTTGAGTTATTAGACTTTTACAAAAGTCATTGTTAATTATTACTAATACCATTATAAAGTTAGATTTTGGGATAGGTAGATCTAATAATACCAAAGATAGCTCAAACAATTGTAACTTCTATTTCAAGGAACAAAAGGTGACGGTGAAGCTCGAACTCGTAAGACGAAACCACGGGCCCTAATTTTACTTCACAGTTTAACGGCTAAAGTTAAATGACTGGTAATGGACGCACTTTGCGAATGAAATTTTCACCGCCTCCAGCACTTAGTTGCTAGCTAAAACACTTACGCACATGGCTGTGTTATATGCCGTTTAACTAGGTAATATCGTTTAGCAGTTTAACTTAATATTAACTGGTAGGATATGTTTCTTTGTTACGACTTTTGTTTTTAATCCAAGGAGAAATAAAACTGGTTCTGTGAGTTATCTTTTGTTTGAGATACATACAATTATGATGTTTGTTTTTATTAGATCTTGGTGAAGCCGATTAGATTTAGCATCACTCTTTGTAATGTGTATTTTAGTTATCAAGATTTGCGTCTATAATAACTGATTTTGATGAAATTTCTATGCATCCGATCTTAAGGAATATCGTTTCAAATAATAAAAATATTATGATCAAATCAATAAATGACGGAGTTCTGAGTAACAAACATTAAAAAAACATACTACGGGGTGGAGAGCCTCATTCTATTTTGAAGCCGGTTGATAAAGATCACGATGCTTAGAAAGTTGGCTGACTAGCAATGCATTAAAACACAAATATTTCATATTAGGTACCTTTGCTACCTACCATCGCAGTCCATCTACTTTTTGTTAGTCAAATTGTAAAAATGCACGACAAATTGAATAAAAATAAACAGTTTATACTGTATTTAAACATAAAATATTGTCAGACAATACAAACTTTAAACAGTTTTTACTGGCTATGTACTTGTACCTAGCTCGTATTAAAACAAACATATAAAATCGTTCATTCCTAAATTCTGCACGTAACGTATTTGGCATAACACATGATGCTCAAGGTCATTGAACTGACTTGAACGAAAATAGTAATGTAAATGTTTTATTCCTTCAAATGCAATTTATTACATAAAATATAAACAAACGCAATAACTTAAAAAACATAAGTAAATATACCTTAAAACAGCTACTATTACTGTAGACTTTTTGATTAAGCAAGCGGCTGGAACATCGCTAAAAGTTTTATAAATGCAAATTTATCTATTACAATTGGTTATATTCGTGTTCATATGTCCGAATATTTTTCTATAAATAGAACATTATTCAAGCACACGAGCGAGATTGCGTGCCAAATTTTTTCAGAGCTCTATAAAGAACGTATACTAAGTAAACACAATGCGCTTGGAATATTAACGAGTTGTTCTTTTAATGATTTAACATCATACAAAACGTATAAATATAAAAAGACACATCACATATGCGAAAAATACAAATCATCTTTATACTAGTGTATGTAGCGTAGATATTCGCTACGTTATCGTCCAATAAAATTGTTATCTTATCATCTGTAAAATTAGCATACTTTTTTATTAGATAAAAACTATACACACGAGCACTAAATAGCACCATTTCAAGTAATATTTTTTCAGTATAATTCTAGTAAGTACATACATACAAAATAACTAACCACTCTAGTATAGCAAAAACGTGATGGCTATCGTGATCATTGCTAAGGATGATTTAACCATTGCTACCGAGTTTCTCCTTAAGGACGACGCTGCGTATTCTTGCAGTAAAGCGCATGGTACCGGTTTCTCCAATTTGCTGTAGGGGGCCATTCTGACCACATAACATTCCATCTCCGGGTTCAATTGTACTGGACTTCCGTAAAATTTAGGATCTGTGACAGACTTCACTTGAGTCGTAGTTGTAGTTACCGTATTGATTTGCTGAGTGTTTGGCATAATGATACCGTTATTGTTTGCCACTGGAAGGTATTGCTGCGTGTTTGGCATTAATTCTCCATTGGGTGTAAGAATCTGAGTCTGTGGTGACACTACTCCGTTATTAACAGGAATTTGTGTTTGTGCATTCGCTGGAACTACTACAGTGCCATTGGCCAGAATTGTTTGAGTAGTCATCGTCTGTGGTAATACTACTCCATTACTAGCAGGTAATTGTGTCTGTGTATTAGCTGGAGCTACTAAAGTGCCATTGGAGAACATTGTTTGAGTAGTCACTGTTGTTTGATTTACAATGTTAGTCATCACTTGAGTTTGTTGAACATGAGGCTGCGCTTCATATATAAAGTAACTAATAGCTCTGCAGTCAATAGCCATTTCATCATAACCACCGTTGGGATACCTCACTCCAAATTTGCAGTATTCGTCTGGTCGAGGAGTATAATATTTATGGTAATCGTGCGCTCTGGTGTTAGAAGACATCCTACCCAGATTGTAGAGTGCTAAGCCTGCTAATAAATTGCTATATCTATTGCCAGAATCTCGGTATTCATATACATAAGTCGGTGGTATACCTCTGTATACTGGATAGCTCACTGCACTCATTCCAGATGATGAGCGGAAGTGAATAACCGTCGGTGGACTATACACATAGTTGTGATGATGATGAATTACGTGATGACTACTTGTGTGGGTATGGTGGACCTCCGGTTTTGATCCCCAGCTCGTATAACCCGATGTGTAACGAGTTCCACTAGCCGATCCACCTGATAAAGAATTTGGGTGAGATGATGGATAGTTATGAACAGACGATCCCCTAAATCCGATATTATTTGAAGGATATGATGCCGATCCTGAGCCGGATAATGAACTTCCAGATGACGGATAGCTGTGCACTGATGAACTACTAGATCCACTTACACCGATACTGTTTGAAGGGTATGATGCAAATCCAGTTCGACTTCCTCCTGAGCCGGATAATGAACTTCCTGATGACGGGTAGCTATGCACTGAAGAACTACTAGATCCACTTACACCGATACTGTTTGAAGGGTATGATGCATATCCAGTTCGACTTCCTCCTGAGCCGGATAATGAACTTCCTGATGACGGGTAGCTATGCACTGAAGAACTACTAGATCCACTTACACCGAAAGTGTTTGAAGGGTATGATGCATATCCTGTTCGACTTCCTCCTGAGCCGGATAATGAACTTCCAGATGACGGATAACCATGCACAGTAGAACCACTAGATCCACCGGATAGTGAATGTGTTGAAGAAGGCGGATAACCATGATGACCAGATGATCCACTGCCCCTTCCAGAATTTGACGACGAATACGTTGGTGTGTATTTGTGTGGAGTTATTGAACCACTATTGCTGTTCCCAGATAGTCTTGAATGAGTCGTGTGGGTTGACGGCTTATTGTGACTGGGATAGGAGTGTGATCTGGAAGATCCATGGCTTGTGCGATGGTGATAACTTGAAGACCGACTCGACCTCGCGTTTACATCACTGATAAGAATTATTGACACAACGAATACAGAACATAATAATGAGAACAGATATGCGGATTTTATGCCCGTCATAGCAAGCGCCGCACCGCCACTTCGTACGCGTTTAAATACGTGCAAATATTACGAAACACTGATGTTCGTTTTTGGCTAGCCGGCGGTATCGGGAACTACAACATTCGCTAAATTAAATGTGTGCGTGCTGTATACACTGCTCCACTGGGATCGGCTAACACTGGCGCCATTGAACGGTTCACCTTGAAATACGTCTGGTGACGGCATAGCGTCTGTTATTCCTGAGCACAGTGGTCAAATAATAAATGGTGTGCTAATGACCCGAATTTACTAACTGTAATCATTTAGGCGTTAACTAGGCGCAGATTAATTGTACCAAATACTTGCAGTCAACAACAACAAATATGTAGGTGTAAGTTATATTTACACTCTAAAAATAGATGGAATAAATATTATGCTGAACTAGAGTAATACGCTATCTATTTCGAAAATGCACATAAATTTTTCGTAGAGTTCTTACAAAAGAGCCAACGGGGACACAATATAAGACTCCGATGAATATTTCACTCGTATTCTAGTCGAGTTGGTATATGTTGCAAATTGAATCTCTCAATACACTGTGATGCGGTCACTGAGATCTCTAAGGGATACGAATTCCAAATAGACTTGAGCTTAGGGACACAGTCAAAATTATCTCAAAGTGACCCAAACCTAAAAAAGCGCTTTCGAATAGGTATAATAGTTCTGATTTATTGCTACTGTTTGCAGTGTTAAAAAAACATTTTTTCACAGGTTCTGTGTAGGTTTTTGTTTGCATTTCCAGGTTTTCTTTATTTAAAAGATGTACTACTTACAATCATTAGTGAGGGTGATTAGGAAGGGTGTAGAAGTGTGTGTATAACACACTTCTACACCCTCATACAAACTTTCGCATGGATAATATTAGTGTGATAGTGTTGTTGGATGGTGATGTTTATTAGTTTTAGAGGACTTACACAAGATATTCCTGTATAATAGTTATTTGTTATACTAGGCTGCAAAGTTGGTTTTTGGCGCGAGTACTTGAATTGAAACCTGAGCAAGGCTCAGGTTTCAATTCAAAGTGGTTCAAATGAAGAATCCTGAGCGTAGCGAAGGTTTCAAAGGTACGAGGCGCAGAAAAACTTTGCTGCCGAGTGCAACACACAACTTTTCACCTCACTACAGCGAGGAAAATGCTAGAAAAACAGCTAAAAGGCTAAGAAAAGATTAGGTTTTCACTTATTCATTTAGTTCTGGGCGGCAGTAACGCTTAACATCAAGTAAACGACTAGCTCGTCACATCATTCATTGAAAATTAAAGAAAAAGTGTTTTCCATCCATTTTTTATGCAGTCGCGTTGCTGGATAATGTATTGGTTATTATACTCTTTGGTGCTGGACAGTGCGATTATTCTAAAAATGAGGTCGGCGAACGAGAAAATGAAGAAGTATTAATGTATTAATGGTATCTTATATTAAGTAATCCTGTGGTGTTAATGAATTTTCAGTGGACACTGGCAATATCAAGAAGGTTTAATTCGGGCAGATCTGTGGTTAAATTCTCAATTCTTGACGAGAAAATTATTGAATAGACAGGTTCGAATTTTAAAAACACTTTCCACGCTATGCGTTTTTGCGCCCAGATTTCGAATGACAAACTAGAGAATCTTTCCGAGCTAGTGAGGTGAAATAATTATTTGTATGTTCATTTTTACCCAATTCAAGCTACAATGTTCTCGTATGGTGAAATAACTTACATAATTATTTTTTTTTGTGAACAAATGACTCGACGAGTTAGCCGTTCGCCTGATCTTAAGTGTCACAGCTGCTCATAACAGATTGCAGTGTCACTCGGAACTCCAAAGTATAAAGTTTTGCGTGACACTGCACTGCGCACGTCATCCTGAGACATCACACAGTCCAGTAATATAATTACTAGACCATCAGATCAGATCGTAAAGTCTCATTTGCCCAGTAATTTCACTAGCTACAATGCCTTGCAAACCGAAACACAGTAGTGCTTGCACACTACTGCTACTAATATTCGTGTGTAATTCTAATGAAATAAGAATTTTACCAATATATACATTTATTAATAATAATAATTGCGTGTGTGTGTGTTTCCAGAAATAAATAGTATTTATAGGTAAACACACACATCACATACCATTATCAAAGCACAAAAGTGAAAGGTTATCTGTTTATTTGTGTAGCTTACGTAGAAATTGGATCACCAACTGGAATAAAATTAATGCACTCACACATTACACACAGGTTATTTACAGAATCGAGAATATAGGATACTTTTCAATCTGAGAAAAAAAATACAGTTACACTGAATAAAAGTTGCAGGTAAAACCGCGGGACGCTTGTACTATTAAATAACTTTGAAATATGTTCATATTTTAGCACACAAAACATATTTTAGAATGAAATTGCAGGAGATGAGGGTAGACAACAAAGTGTCGTATAAAATTATGCGTGACGCCACCGGTAAAGAGGGATAATCCTACAAGGTTCAGTTTTTTTATAGGATGACGCACACAAAGTCTTTTCTTTTAATACCTTAATCTGAGAACATTATGTGGGAGAGAGGACATAGAGTAACATTTTTGTTTGTAGAAGAGAGACAATTTTTAGGAAATAAACATAAGCATAATGATAACTCATAATTTATGTAAATAACTAGAGGGTTGCCCGTTTGCCGCAGAACCTCTATTTTCCGGGGTAAAAGTATCCAAGTGCAAGCACTACTGTGTTCCGCTTTGAAGGGCATTGTAGCTAGCGAAATTACTGGGCAAATGAGACCTTTCGATCTGATCTCATGGTCTAGTAATCATATTACTGGACTGTGTGATGTCTCAGGATGACGTGCGCAGTGCAGTGTCACGCAAAACTTTATACTTTAGAGTTCCGAGTGATACTGCAATCTGTTATGGGCAGCCGTGGCGCTTAACATCAGGCGAACAACTCGCTCGTCACGTCATTTGTTCACATAAAAAAAAGTATCCAATGTTGACCCTGATAATATAAGCAACCTATGACGTGTAAACCATCCAAATCGATTCAGCCGTAACGATAAACCCTGACAATGACACAGTCATGGCAAATGTCGTCCATTTGATAGTATGTTGATTAACATAAATTACAATAATTAACATTTACTCAAAAATCGTTGCAATGTGCTTATCATTTCGACAACCTCCTTTGGCAAAGTCGACGTTGCCACGCTACTTGTAAAGGCGACAGCAAAGTTGTATGAAATGTCATTGCTGGTGGGTTTTAGCCACCAGTAAAATAATTTCCTTTGATTGGAATATCAACCTTAATCCATTTAGACAAAGCTGAAAATAGTATGAAACATTAAAATAGGTAAGATTTTAATGTTGCATACTATTTTCAGCTTTGCCTAAATGACATAAGGTTTAAATTCCAATAGCGCTTAAAAAGTGCTCGAGCATTTTGCTGCTCTGTCTGAATTGACTCTAATTGTTGATGATTGTAAATAATAAATATGAAGTGTGTTTTTTTCTCGACCCTCGGTCTCGGTCTTTATTCCAGCTTGTCCACCAAGGCGTGCAATAGTGCTGTGATGGCCTGGACCTGTGCTACGCATCTACTCAGCCTACATTCATCGCGGCCAGCAACGCAGTCATTACAGACCACGGTAGTAATGTAGATTCTATTATTTATATTAGTTGGGATATCAACAGCCTATAGGTTCCCACTGATGGGGCACAAGCTTTTACTCGCAGGAAGAGAGTGTAGATAGTACCTATAGGCCATAATCCATCATGCTGGTGGCATGCTGGTGGTGGCGTTAGTGGATGACACAAACGTCCTCAAAAATTAGGTTTCATGAACATGCCTAAATAACTTATGAGTGGAATCGCCGTAATGAGGAAACCATAATTGATCACGCCAATATGTTACCGAATATCTTCGATGGAGAAACTAAAGTGGACTGTATTAAAATTTATGGTACGCACAATCAAATAGGGCAAGGAGAATGAGAAGAAAGGACATGCAGCACATACCTCTGAGAGCACAGGGAAAGCTCCAGATCCTCCTGGGAACGGCGACCGCGGCGGGCCCGCCACACACGAGGTCCTGGTGTCCAAAATCCTCAAACACCATCAACAACACCGTATCCGATTGCACTAGCGTAAGCGTGATTGTTTGTGGGGAAATTACAAAAGCACAATGCTTGACTGCGGGACAATATAGTATCGAATTATAAGCACAATTCGCGCGGTTGCGTCTGCGGCCATTGCGGCGAGACGTTCAAGACTATCTGTTTTCTTCAGTAGCCGCTAGAGGGCTACTCGGCGGTGCGGTAGTACTTGCATGTATGGGTAGGAAAATGGAATAAAGGATTGTACCATAATATAAATTATTTATCATTAATTTAAGTTAAATAACTTGGCGTTACCATTTCCACCCGCCCTTAATGGGTCACCTTTAAAAACAACCATAAGGCGACAAAATAATAAGTCTATGACTCTAGGATAGAGCGCTCAATGCGCGCGGGCGAAATAAGAAGTCCGAAGAGTCACGGCGAAGCGGGAGTATAACAATATAAATTATAGATAAGCGATGCGGTATAAAATAATTAAGTAATAATAATATAGTGGTAAATATATAAACTAATAACTAAATTGCGGGGCGAATATATTACTGTTTTGGAAGAGGGCATAAGCGAACGACTGGACGGAGGTAAGTTCCCTTGGCGGTTCTCACAGTCGTAACGCGCTCGATTCCATCCTTGGAGGGATGAACCTTCTTTACAATCGCTAACGGCCAGGCTAGGGGCGGTACGTTGTCATGCATCACTACCACGATCGTTCCCGGTGTGATAGGTGCGGAAGGAGCGTTCCATTTCTGCCTAACCTGCAGACCGTGCAGATACTCCAGCCTCCATCGGTTCCAAAACGACTGAACTAACTTGTCCAGTAGCGAGTGCCTATGAAGCAAACTGACAGGGTTAGACTTGACATCAGGCGCGGGTAATGATTTTAGCGGAGCGGTATGCAAAAAATTAGAATATTCCTCTGCAAAGCACTGGCTTCGCAGGGCGCGGGGTATATTATTCTCAGCGAACTGAAAATCATCGGCAGTAACTGCAGTAGTGCTGCGGCGGGGTAATAACTTAGCGAACTTACAAACGTACACAATTATACGCAGAAGCTTACTCCATGAGGAGATGCGGAGAGCGAGCTCATATAAAGCGCAATGCTTTACAGGCGTGCACACAGGGTGCGCGAGTACCCTTTGTTCAGGTATGTCTGCAATAGACTGTCCGTCGAGGCTCTTAAGAGGCCACTCAGACGGATTTGATGAAGCCCACTGGGGCCCGTGGAGCCACAGGGGGTGCGAGAAAAGTTTATGGGGCGTAATGCCACGCGAAAGTATGTCAGCGGGGTTTTCAGTACCCGCGACATGATGAAAGTTGTCAGCTGGAATATTATCCGTGACCTGAACAACGTGGTTTGCAACGAACATTTGCCACCGGTGTGGCGAACTCTTAATCCAATATAGTGCGACCTTAGAGTCGATAAACGCGTAAGTGTTGATTGGGATGCGACGAGAATAATTATCGTGAACAGTGCGAAGCAGCTTAGACAATAAGACAGCTCCGCAGAGCTCGAGACGAGCGATCGAAAGCGGTTTGGTAGGTGCGACCTTAGTCTTCGCGCACACCAGCTGGACCGTATTGCCAGTAGGGGCGCTCACGTGTAGGTACACTACGGCACCGTATGCGTGGAGACTGGCGTCAGAAAACCCCAATAGGGTGACGTCACAGTCCGCGGACACGCCTACGTGACGCGGGATGAGTAAGTTATTAAGAGCCGGTAATTCGACGCAGAACTGATGCCACATCTTAATGATGTGCAACGGCGGTGTATCGTCCCAATCGAGATTAAGCTGCCAAAGCTGTTTTATTAACATCTTGGCATATACAACTGTGGGGGCAACGAAACCCATTATATCCCACAGACGGGCGACGGTAGACAAAATGGAGCGCTTAGTGCACTTCACTTCGCCGGGAGAAGAAATTTTAAAATAAAATACGACATTATCTGTGGACCAGTGCAAGCCTAATATTTTATGTTGCACGGCTTTATCAAACTCCACCTCAGTGGGGAGTCTGTGCGAAGCGGGTAGATTATTCAAGACGGATCGACTGTTGCTATTCCATTTGACAAGTTCCCACTGTGCACCTTTAAATAGGTCAATCAGCTGCTGAGACGCTTGGACCGCTTCTCGTTCGCTAGGAAGCGAGAAAGCAAGGTCGTCCATAAACAACGAAGTAGGCACAATGCTACTCGCGATCGGAAAATTAGCGCCGTCATCGTCAACGAGCTGTCGAACCGTGCGCAGTGCATGGTATGGACTCGACGATAACCCAAAGCACACACGATTGAAGTGGTACAACACGAGGGGGTCTTGTGGGCGGAACCGGTACAAGAAGCACTGGTAACGACGGTCAGATTCGCGAACAACGATTTGTAGGAACTGCTGGCGACAGTCAGCGGTCATTGCGATTGCGTGTAAGCGGAAGTTCAAAATAATTTGAAATAAATCGCCCTGCAAGTTCGGTCCTGAATACAGGATGTCGTTCAGCGAAAGTCGGGAGCGGCTGCTAGTCTTACTGCTAGCATCCAGAACCATGCGAAGTCGAGTGGATGTCTTGTCCTCGCGGACGACTCCATGATGCGGTATTACGTATATAGGAACGGGGTCATGAGGATCGTACGGAGGCGCGGGGGCAATATAATCTTTTGCGAGGTATTCATTAATGACGTCATCATATGCTGACCTAAGTTTAGGTGAAGCTTCTAGCTTTCTTTCGAGGCACATGAATCTCTTACGAGCGGTTTCGAAAGAATCTCCGAGAGAATAAACATCATCGTTAAATGGTAGGCCAACAATGTATCTACCAGTAACGGGATCGCGGGTTGTAGTCGACTTATAAAATTCTTCACATTCAACATCGGCGGGATGATGAATGGGCGGTGCGGAGGGAAGCTCTTCGAGCTCCCAAAATCGCCTGACTAGTGAGTCAATAGCGGCAGGCTCTTGAGCGAGGCAACATGTCAAGGCCTGGTGGTTATGATGTGTGGGTATCGTGGGCACGGAACCCATAATAACATACCCCAACACCGTGCGTAAAGCAGGGGGCGCCGACGAGTCGCGGGGAGCACGAACTACGTCGGGGAGAAGAAGATGCGGGAAGAGAGCGGCTCCGATAAGCGCATCAATTTTATTAGGCATACCGAAGCTCTCATCCGCGAGCGGTATTCCTGATAAATGTGATAAGACAGAGGTGTCTACCACAGCGGTGGGTAATAAATCAGTAACATGATCAACAACTAGCGGCGAGATATTAAAATTAATATTGTTGTCAAAGCGTGAATAAAATTTGAAATCGATCGAGTTAGTTTTAATTATTTTCTCAGCTCCACCGAACCCCTTAACAATAGTACGTTCGGCATCCTGGAGCTGGATACCTAACTGATCACAACACTCCTTTGTTATAAAGTGGCTTTGTGAAGCGGAATCTAATAGCACGTGAATAATATGTCGATCGCCCTTAGTATCATACGCGACGACTTGTGCGGTTGATAATAAAATAGTTGATTGTTTACTACGCGCGGGCGCATCAGGTGAGCGGTTATCTATAGATGCATACGTAGCACATAACGCAACGTCCGAGCGCGCGCTCGGGACGAGGGGAGGCTGCAGCGGCTGCGCGGGAGGTGCGCGGCCGGCGGCGGTGGTATCGCTCTGCGCTGGCGCAGCGGTTGGCGGCGCGGGTCGCGACGCGGCTAGCGGAGGTTCGCGCCCGGTCTCCATACGCTTAAAGTGTAACATTGTGTGATGTTTTTGTTTACAAACGCGGCAATTAGAATTAGATGAGCAATTAGAAACTCTGTGTTTTAAACTGAGACAATTCACACACGCATTGTTATTCCTCCTTATAGGAGTCATTTTATTAAAATCAGGACATTTAAATAAATGTTGATGCGTTATATTAGTGCAAAGACCTTTGCACTGCGGGTCAACCGTGGTACTCAAGTAGGCTTGGTACTTCGGCGGCGGAGCGGTATTAGTACGACGATTATTATTTTGACGAGCATTCAATGTGCTCGAGGCACACTGAGCGTGAGCTGGCTGAGTACGTTCGAACACCTTGGCGCGGGCGGTAATAAAGTCGACGAAGTTGTCGAAAGTAGGTATTTTGGAACCACAACTCAACTCGAAAGCGCGAACAGTATCTGAGTCTATCTTCTTGAGCGCGATATGAAGTATTATTAAATCGGTTAGATTATCTAACTTTAGATTCTTTAAAGCGCGCACTGCACTAGTAAAGTTATCTGTAAATAAATCAAAGTTCGTCGCGGAGGCAGATTGTAAAGGTTTGAATTCAAACATTTGATTTAAATACGCGGATGCGAGCATTCGCTGATCTTCATATTTATCAATCAGCGTCTGCAATAGAAGTTCATAATTCTCAGCGCAGGGAGATATACCTGCGCATGCAGACTGAGCCTTGCCTGTCAGCTTGCCTAATAGGTAGTACAACTTTTCGGCGTCCGTGAGCGATGGATTATCATGAACGGTAGACTTAAAACTGGCATAAAATAACGGCCATGAGCGAATGTCACCCGAAAAGTCCATCAGCTGGATTGGCGGCAGTGTAGGCCTAGCCTTATGCGGTGCGATACCATCTCGTGAATCCTGTATATTATTACTCGGTTGCGAATATTGCAATTGGAGTCGTTTAATCCTGCTATACAAAGTCTCGAAAGCTACGAGGCTCTTATAGTTAGGCTTCGCGGAAGGATTTAATGATAAGGTGCGAGAATTATGGTTATCTAAATTCTTTTCGAACCTAAGACGTAAGGAATCGATTTGCGAGGAAGCGTCAAGGAAACTTTCCCTATCTGCGGCGTTCGAATGAATATTTAAAGATAGATCATAGATACTTTGTACTACTTCAAAGATGGCTTCACATTTTGCTTGCATGATGGTTAGTTGCGCATCCTGCTGTTCCTCATTGGAACTTTCGCTATGTGAAGTAACCTTTTTAGGCGGCATTATGTAATACAAATAAGTAGAACTCGGTCAAATAAATTAGGTCAATATTATGCGGATAAATAAAGTAGGTAAGATAATAGTATCGAGAAGGGGCAAGCGCAAGACGCTGCGCGTGACTTCGTTACGCGGTAGGGTTATATCGAACGGTAAGGTCGAACGAGTCACAGCGGTGAATAAAGTAAAATGTGGGTAGAAAAATATTACAATGAATATTGAGATTTTAATATCAATTATATGATTAATTAGCGGGATAAATATATAATATAATTTATGTAGTACGTAGATAAATATTATATCTAGGCGAGAATTCACGTAACTCAATGTTACGGGCGGTTTCTTAAGAAATAAGTGGGTGACGCAATGTCTACCCTATGCGGGTTATTAAAGTAATATTCGCAATTAATACACTAAAAATCTCTTACTAGGGCCTATAAAAGTATCCTGATAAGGGCGGCTGGATGAGTCTCGGTCGGAAAGAACCGAAACTTTTATCCGGTCGGAAGGACCACACACAAATGATCACGCCAATATGTTACCGAATATCTTCGATGGAGAAACTAAAGTGGACTGTATTAAAATTTATGGTACGCACAATCAAATAGGGCAAGGAGAATGAGAAGAAAGGACATGCAGCACATACCTCTGAGAGCACAGGGAAAGCTCCAGATCCTCCTGGGAACGGCGACCGCGGCGGGCCCGCCACACACGAGGTCCTGGTGTCCAAAATCCTCAAACACCATCAACAACACCGTATCCGATTGCACTAGCGTAAGCGTGATTGTTTGTGGGGAAATTACAAAAGCACAATGCTTGACTGCGGGACAATATAGTATCGAATTATAAGCACAATTCGCGCGGTTGCGTCTGCGGCCATTGCGGCGAGACGTTCAAGACTATCTGTTTTCTTCAGTAGCCGCTAGAGGGCTACTCGGCGGTGCGGTAGTACTTGCATGTATGGGTAGGAAAATGGAATAAAGGATTGTACCATAATATAAATTATTTATCATTAATTTAAGTTAAATAACTTGGCGTTACCAATAATAAAACAAGAAAACAAGAAACAACCACCTAAAAATAAGAACAGTTAACCAGTTACCAGTTACCAGTTTATATAATCTAAGAACCACCTCTTCAAGTCGTGAGTGAATACGTATCTTCTAGGCAAAAATGTACCATCGTAGACCGCGTCGTCACTTTCCATCAGGTAAGACTGCGGTTAAATGCGGGCCTATTTAGTTATAAAAAAAAACCATTACAGTCGAAGGCCATGTGATGATGTGACATCCATCAACTCGTGGTAGGTAAAAACCATCAGGTATGAACACACTATCTTAAGTAAAGACTTGAGAAGCAGCTAATATGCAAGACACGAGTTTAATAAACTTGTTTTAACTACCAATAAAACACATATTAAACCACAGTACAAGGGTTTAATTATTAGCTTTAGTTGCGATTTTAGGAAGTCTTATCATGTCATTCCAAATCACATGATCACACACCACATCAAAAACGAAGACACTGCTACACACAAGCCATAAATTGCCACTGTGGACGCTTATCACAGGGAGAGTTCGATATATAGAAAAAGCTTATTCTTTTTCATTCAATTTTAAAGTTTCCAACTTACAAATGCTCTTTACATCCAAATCAGGCTCTACATTTTAAAAGTTAGTCAGTTATAATAATAATTTCAGTAGGTATAGCATCGGTGTAAAGAATACATGACTATGGAGACGCATAAACCTATTAAAAATAAACAAAGAAAACTTAATGTTAGGTATAATTAACTACTGTAGCAATTCCCCCAATTTTAACCAACGTTGGCTTAAACTTCCTAATGAACTTAACCGAGGCGTTCCCTTTGATAGATGTTTAATTCCAGCGTTATCAATTAGAGAACCGATCCTGAATTATATAAAGGAAGCAGTGTTGAAACTCGCACGGTTAGGAAACTTGGCGCTGTTAGCTAACGCCATGGGATACTGGCTGAGCATTCACTCCCCACCGCGCGCCTGCATCCGTATTGCTATGACATTTAATGCCGGCGTTGTCTTCCTGATTCAAATATTTCTTCAATCTTGTATAAAGTTCAATCGCTGACTACCCAGATCCTTCCAAAATGGTCATATAACTTGAGGAATTGAACTATAAATTATGTTGGAAGCTCTTGACAGAAGTAGTTGGCGTGGATTGATATAGCGCGATATCTACGTAACGGCTGACATTTAAATTTATAGTGGGGATAAACAGATGTGTTTTGGGCTTGGAATGATATCAAAGGCGAAAAATAATGAACTATGAAGTTACGACCTTAAGAAATGCGATAGCAGTCATACCTAATTTTCATCATTACCTATACGTATTATAAATGTTAATACCAATATGAAAATTACAAATACAGGTGAAATACTCCGGTCAGTGGTGTTAGTGTAATGTTTTTTAACTTTACTGTTGAGATTTTTACCAATCTGTCGTTATTTATTTAATTTCCTAATTAGAATCTAGATGTTGACCGCGTACGGCAGATGCCGCCACTGATGAACGATCGCGCGCGGCTGCGATCGGGTGTGATGCGCGGAATTGCATCTTTATGCCCACCTGTTGATCTTTACTAGAGTCTTTTAAACTTAGCTAAACAATATCCCTGCGTTCTTGTCATCATCATCATCAACAGCCTGAAGACGTCCACTGCTGAACATAGGCCTCCCCCAGAGCACGCCACCTTGAGCGGCTGCTCGCCTCCTGCATCCATCGGCTCCTCGCGGCTTTCACCAGATCGTTGGTCCACCGAGTGGGGGGCTGGCCTACTCTGCGTCTTCCGGTTCGTGGTCGCCACTCGAGAACCTTTCTTCCCCATTGGTTGTCAGTTCTATGAGCGATGTGGCCTGCCCATTGCTTTCAACTTGCTAATTCTAAGACCTATATCGGTCACTTTAGTTCTCCTGCGGATCTCCTCGTTCCGGAGCTTATCTCGCAGGGAAACACCGAGCATAGCTCTCTCCATAGCTCGCTGCATGACTTTGAGCTTACTAATGAGTTATAATGGGTTCTTGTACGTATGTTAAATTCGTGTCAACCTGGCACAACAATTACTTAATACTGAATCTTCATTGGTTGCCTGTTAATCATGGGCTGTCTTCAACCAATGAGCGTCCAGTATTTTATTTGTTGTCTTGACACCTGTTTGACAAACTTACGAGCAACCGGGGGCTATAAGAGATAAGATATCTTCGCCCCCCGAAGCGTCATATTTTTCAATAGTCTGTATCTCTTTTCAGTATTTTGAGTAATTATTAAAAGCCACTAAACAAAAAAGAAGAAAAAGGAATAAATGCGAACTTAAAAGCTGTAAAATTTTAGTAGATTGAGACGGGCACTAGAGCCAATTAAATTACTTAATGCCTGGCATAGCTTGCACGGTCAAAAGTTCCTATAGCGGCGACTCATCCTGAAACTCAAATCCATGGGGATCAAACTTCGTTAAGACATGTTCAAAGGATCTTGAAGTTCTGGGTCCAGATATAGTATTGTTGGGTATAGTTCGACAAGACCCAGAATACCGTGACCGTTGCCGGATGCTGTAATCATAGGACATTTTGAGGAGTGTGAGAGAGAGGGTGCGAGAGTGATTTTACCGTAGATAATTGCGGTATTATAGGTGATTTAGCTCTTTTAGCGGAATGAGGCATAAGCAACGATCTTTTTTTACAGCCTAAAGACCTCTCTCAGGATTACCATTACATAAACCAACATCCACCAAGTAACCTTTCTGTTCCCAAAATACCATCACCAAATTGTGAAGACTGTGGGTCGATTGAAGATGTAGGTACAACATATTCTGTTGGAATGTGACAGAAGGCTACAATCTTGCTCGCGGAATAGGATATCTGATGCTCGAAGCTCGACGTCTTCCTCATGAAGTGTTCCAAATATATAACTTCAGAACAAAACCATCAGGCATCCTGTACCGATACATAAATCTTCATAAACCTTGTAACCACAATAACCAATTTAATAACATAATCTCACAATCATAGTTACACAATATAATTCCACCATCTCCATTTCACCATACAAGACGTACAGCTACACGCCATGCATTTATGATTGATATTCCTTCGATTCGCACAAAGCGGTTTGACTCGACATTTATAATCCGAGCAGCGAAGGAATGGAACATTTTACCAGCGTCTTTGTTTCCCGATAAGTACAACTTGGAGCTCTTCAAGTCGCGAGTGAATAGGTATCTTCTTTTAGGCAAGCATGTACCATCGTCGACCGCGTCGTCACTTTCCTTCAGGTGAAACTGCGGTCAAATGCGGGCCTATTTAGTTGTAAAAAAAATATAAACAACAAAACTAACAATCCAACATATTTTTTCATCACGTCGTAAAGAAGTCGTGGTCCTGGCACAAATTACCGCGGCGCTTGGCCAACTTAACGCTTCTCAAGCAAGCGGCGAAGTTTGATTGAGATCTGCGTCCTTTACCTGAAATTTAAACGAAAGACTTCGTAAGTTATTTGAAAACTTTGAACACCACCCGATTTTATAATAAAGGGATAAATGGACGACGGCTGTTCGACAGTTGACGCGGCGCGGTTTTATTAAGAGTTATAACTTTTGATTTGTGTCAACTTAAATGAGTTTAACGCTTTGAGTCGATAGATAAGGATTAACTTAATTTTAGTACTATTTGGTTCACAGCTCTGTCCGCGGTGAATTAGAAAGATATGGAAAACATAATTCTCAATTTTTGTACATTTTTGTGAAAACGTAAGTTGTTTCATATATCGTTGAGTAGTGGTGTTTTGAGGCAATAATATATAATATCGAACAGGGGGCGTACCGTGAGCTCTTAGCGCGATTCAAAACAGAGCCTATATTGGATCGTTTTGTTTTTTTTGTATGGGGATTTTGACAAGCGAGCCAGTATAGGCTCTGTTTTGAATCGCGCTAAGAGCTCACGGTACGCCCCCAGAGCATAGCGTATGACCCTATTTCACATTTTCGACTACGTTTAAATTATCCCGTATTTTTATTCCACTTTATAGAGTTTTAATTATTTATTTATTTACTACTAAAAAGTACATGTTATACTTATACCTATTTACTGTAATCAATTTTGGAATAGAAATAAATTAACCTGTTTTTATAAGACAACTTTTTAATCACCGTCCCAAAATTCGTTTTTATTTAGTTTTCCAATTTTAAACAAAAAGCTCGTCGTTATTATGAAAACAACAGTGTTCAAGCCTAATGGAAGTTCGATGCTGTCTAATTAATTCAAAGATTCCCTAACGATCGGGGCTCGTCCTCGTCTCATTAACGGGAATTAATTTATACTTTATTTTATTACGATTAAGTATTGGACTGTTTTATTATTCCGTGACGCGCGGGGCTTTTGTTGATAATAATATTGTATTAAGGAAAACAATGTTATACTATCAAGGAAATAGTGAAGTTCGGTTTTTGTTACACCTACATGCAAGAAACTTATACCTAGCCTATGTAAATAGGGCGAATTTTGTGTACCTAGCCTACCAAAATAGTATCACGTATATGTCTTAGACACTGTTGGTAGAATACTAATACACATGGGCGTAGCGAGGTATGGGCAGGGGGGGCCCACTAGTTTAACGAAAATATTGTAGGTTGAAAAAAAATATGGCAATTTATTGTCATAATATTTGCTATGCTTGGAGTTTCCTTGCGAGATTATTGCGAAATGAGGAGATCCGCAAAGAACTAAAGTCACCGATGTAGGTTTTAGAATTAGCAAGTTGAAATGGCAATGGCCAGGCCACATCGCTCGTAGAACTGACAACCGATGGGGAAGAAAGGTTCTCGAAAGGCAATCACGAACCGTACATCCACTAGGTGGACCGATCAGAACCGTGGCGAGCCGATGGATGCAAGACCAAGCAGCCGCTCAAAGTGGCGCTCTATGGAGAGGCCTATGTTCAGCAGTGGACGTCTTCAGGCTGATGATGGTGATAACGTGCATTTTCCTATTTGTTATTGGAGTTGGCTTCAAAAATTACAAAATGAAATGTTTTTAATTCTATATCCCTAAATAAATGTAGTAGAATAAAAATTTGCGAAAAAATATTCAAGTATTTTTTTTTTTTTTTCATGTGATTGAATGACGTGACGAGCTAGTCGTTCACCTGATGTTAAGTGACACTGCCGCCCATAACAGTTGCAGTGTCACCCGGAACTTTAAAAAAATAGTTTCGCGCGACACTGCACTGCGCACGTCATCCTGAGACATCACCCAGTCTAATAATCAGATTACTAGACTGAGTGATCAGATCATAAAGTCTCATTTGCCCAGTAATTTCACTAGCTACAATGCCCTTCAAACCGGAACACAGTAGTGCTTGCACACTACTGCTTGGCGGCAGAATAACTGGCAAAGCGGTGGTACCTACCTAGACGAACTTTGCAGAAAAGTCCTACCACCTAGTATTGGTAGACCACTGGGTTATTTCGGATCATAATGTAGACCGCATACCTCAAAATTTTAGCCACCCCTGACCTATGGTCTAGACCCTGCAAAGTCCATCGCTGGTCGGTTGAAGTGCCCACAAACCATGGGCGTAGCGAGGTACGGGCAGCAACATGTGAGCAGAGTAAGCACGTCTCTCAAACTGAAGAGTAAATAATGTGAGGTCGAGTCTAAGCAAAAGCGAGTCAATCTCATTAACTTTTTCTCCGTCATCACGAGCTTCACGCCAAAACTACTCAATGGATTCAAATGAATCTTGGCATGACTTATTACGAGGTATACTATTGGTAATATGTTAATTGCTTTGTTTGTTACCTATACCTATTAGTTTTATGTCTTTATGTAATTTTGTTGATTACATTAAGAATAATAAATAAATAAATAAACTATAGGATAATTTTAATCCCGAAATTCAGCATGGTTCCATCGGGAGAGGGGATGAAAGTTAAAATATGTACTTAGTTGTAATTCATTAACGCGTCGTCCAATTTCATTTATTCTTGTTCTGTTAGAAAGGGTGTACATTAAATATTGTCCCGTAAATATTTCAAGATCGTCGGTTTAATTTTTGAACTACTGTTTAAAAAATTACAGACATCCAACCTTCAGTATTAGGTCCAAAACCACTCCTATCCTGTAGAGAGAGAAGGGAGGGGAGGAAAGGTAAGGGGAAGCATTGTATTCCATGTACCCCTTTATACCCCGTATATTTTCACTCATGACATAAAATGTTTTCTTAGCTGAATTTTGAATCTTATAGATTAGCGTTTAGTTTTTTCTTTGTTGGAAAAACACGCAAAGGAAGGCAGGTTTCGCCTGTCTATTTTTTAAACGAAAAAGCAATATGGGGCTTTCAAATGCAATTTAATACATAACATATAAATTAACAAAAATACTCAAAACCGCTTAAAAATCTTTATAACTATAAATAAATACACCTATTTATTTACCCTCGACAATTACCATTACTGCCTTTTGATTAGGCAACTGGGTGAAACACCACATTTTTTTAATAAATGCAATATTACAAATGGCCGAATATTTTGCTATAAATAAAACGTTATTTAAATTACACGAGCAAGACAGAGCAATTTTTTTAGATATCTGTAAAGAACGTCTATTTAAGTAACATTACGCCAATAGCAAAGCTTCGGCCCCTCGGCCCCACCTACGCGTCTAGCGGCAGCTTCAGCGACGCGTAACTATTCAGTACCCATCGCTGCCCGCGGCGACCGCGGCGTGACCGTCTACGAACACAGGCAGCGCCATCGCTGCCTGTGTTCGTAGACGGTCACGCCGTCAAAATCCGCCATTCGGTACCCATGTACCGAATGGCAGATTTTGACGTTTCATTGATGCCATTTGATGCGCCGGTGTGGCTGAAGCTTAACAAAAAACGTCTCTAATATATAAAAGGCACATCAAAAAATGTGAAATATACAAATCTACAATCATCTGTATTTGCATACATTACGATTAGATACATACTTGACAAACTTTTTAAGAATAAATCTAGAAGTACACACAAAAAAACATGCATAATGGTAGATTTAAAGCAATTTCAAAGCATGCATGCCTTTAAATTGCTTTAAATCTACCATACTAGTACAACAAAACCGCAATGGCTATCGTGATCATTGCCAAGGATGATTTGAATATTGTTCCTGGACTTCTCCTTAAGGACAAATCTGCGTATTTTTGAAGTAAAGCACATGGTACCGGTTTCTTAAAATTGCTGTGAGGGATCTTTCTGACGACAAAGCATTCCATCTTAGAACTCACGTGTACTGGCCTTCCGTTAAATTTTGGATCCGTGACAGATTTCACAATATGCGTAGACCTGGCTACCCTATTGACAGCAGGTCGTATTCGTGCGTGAGCTGGAACTACTAGAGTGCCATTAGGAAACATTGTTTGAGTAGTCACTATTGTTTGATTCGTATTATTTTTCGTCACATGAGTTTGAACAAATTTGTTATTAACAGGAGTTTGTATTTGTGCCTTAGCTGCAGTGACATTACCGAGCAGTGTTGATTGAGCAGTCGTTGTTATGTGATTCATCCAAGTCTGTCTGTAACTACCAGGTAATTTTGTCTGTGTACTAGCTGGAGTAACTAAAGTGCCATTAGAAAACATTGTTTGATTAGTCACTATTGTTTGAATGTTTTTCGTCGTATTAGTTTGAACATAAGGCTGTGTTTCATATATAAAGTAACTGATAGCTCTACAGTCAATAACCATTTCGTCATTACTACCGTTGGGATATTGCACTGCAAATTTGCAATATTCGTCTGATTGAGGAGTGTAATGTTTATGGTAATGGTGCGCTCTAGTATCAGAAGACACCCTACCCAGGTTGTAGAGCGCTAAGCCTGCTAATAGGATTCTATATCTATTGTTGGAACCTCGGTATTTATATACATAAGTCGGTGATTTCCCTCTGTAGACTGGATAGTTGACTGAATTCTTTCCAGATGATGAACGGAAGTGAATAACCTTCGGAGGACTTTATATATATTTCTGGGTATCGTGGACCTCTAGTTTTGATCCCCCTCTCGTAGTTGACTGAAAACTGATGCTTGGTTTGCTGGAATCACCCGATGTAGTTACACTAACCGAGAAAGACCGTCTCGATCTTGCGTTCACATTACTGGTAAGAATCGATGACACAGCGAATATAGAATATAATAATGAGTACAAATACGCGGATTTTACGCCCATCATCTCGAGCACTGCGTTGCTCCGCACGCGTGCAAATATTACGAAACACTGATTTACGTTTTTGGCTAGCCGGTCTCGGGCTCAACAACATTCGATATATTTAATGTGTCACATGTGTGTTATAGACACTGCTCCACTGGGATTGGTTAAAGCGTCATTGAACGGTTCACCTTGATATACGTCTGGTAACGGCATAGCGTCCGTTATTCCCAAACACAGTCTTAAAAAATAAAAAAACTGGTGGGTTTGCTAATAATCATTTAGGCGTTAATTGGGTACAGATTTGTACCGTATACTTGCAGACAACAATAACAACAAATACGTAATAGGTAGTTATATTTATGTTCTAAAAATAAATCAAATAAACCTAACGACAAAAAACAGGCATTGGTCCACCTGCTCATTTCACCTGTTCAGTTCACCTGGGTAGACCACGGGCACCTTAAATATTTTTGATTTACCAGTGGATCATTCCAGTAAATCGAAGCGGAATAGACCGCTTTTACGATGGTGAAGGAAAACATCTTGAAGAAACCAGCATGTTCCAAGAGTCACAAAATTTGAAAACACGTATCATCCACTAACTCACACATGACCAGCATGGTGGTAGATTATGTCCTACACTCTCTCCATCTGCGATCTGGTGAAAACCGCAGGAGCTAATGGATGCAGGAAGCGAGAAGCTATAGGCCTATCGGCAGTGGACGTCTTCAGGCTGTTGTTGTTGTTGATGATGATGATGATGACGATGATGATGATGACTTACTCCATGCAGGAAATGCTTCTGTCTATGCGGGAAAAGCCCCTTTCCATGCGGGAAAAGCCCATGCCGCCGCAGTGGGAACGTATTGTGCTTATGACTTGACGTATTTTAAAATAGTCTATTACCCAAGTTTGTCAGTAAATCCAGTGACAAACATTAGAAGTGGTTAGGTGTGGGCCGTAATCAACGCGAACACGGCCCAGCCTTGAGCAAGATTAATTAAACCAATAGAGCATCAATCATTAGCCGGAAATCCCGCACCAGACGTATTTCAGAGTTCACTTTGTAGGTTACTTAGTTGGAAAGGCCTTATACACGTACTATACTTACTGAAGGCTGCTTTTACATTTCGTCGAGCTCAGTACCGCGCACGCGGTACCGAGCTCGCAGCGTCCGTTGGTTTGACCAAATATATCTAGTTTCATTTATTGATATATAAATAAGAGCACTAATTTAAAATTATGAAATAATTTGTAGTAGATTAGAAAAATGATGAACTTTATTATGGTAAATATTTTGTCGATGTATTATAATATAAAACTCCGGAGATATTCGCCCTTTTATTGAAGCCTTTTTAATAAAAATCAGGTTAAATTATTTTTAAATACTTTAAAGGTAAACATCGAAAATATGTTGTGAAATTATTGAAGTACTGGATGTATTTAGTGGGGTATAATTTAGTTTGGAGACTTACGTTACACAGAATTTGCAAATTAGAGCTCTCCAATCGAGTCTCTGTGTGTTTTGCCAAAACGAACACCAGGAGAATAATGATTACTAAATAAATAGGTAAATTGCATAAAATTTGCTCTGTCATTATGGAAGAAAACGAAATGAAGGTTATTTTTCATATAATGGCTAAGTATAGACATTAATAAATAAATAAATAAATAAATAAATAATTAAAGCTATGCATCAAATATTGACGATGAAAACTTTGCAACTACGCATATTTTTGTAAAAGCAGCCTTAAGGCTTAAGTGTCTTATACTTATTAGGTACTTGGGTTCAGTGTGGAAGAGGAAAATAGCACGGTGCAGTGAATTTCAATCTTTAACGTCCCGCTATAATTTTTGTACACATTCTATTGTAGGGGCACAGAATACTAAATATTAGTAGGTACGGGGCCGGCCTACGCTGCGTCTAAGTTAATATATTATATACTTTAAGTACGTAAAAATGCTTTTTTGTAAACCGTTTTTGATACCTTTTGTTACCTGGATGTATGTACCTATTAACCTGCTTGCTGCAGGCTCAACAGTCTCATCACCTTTAATTAAATTTCTTCAATTTCTAAACCTTGGTTTTCAAAGATAAAGCAATATTAATAAAACCCCTGCTTGTGTTTATGTCTGTGAGAAACCTATTTAATTTAGTAATGAAAATCACGGTTCCTTGATCCCGTTTCTATGGATCTTTTGACTTGTACCTTTTGTTTGTAATGAAATTGCTTTTATTAAATTAAGTTCGGATCTATTCAGCTTTTGGGCGTTATTTATATCTCTGAGGATAATTTGATAGAATTTATGGCTCAGCTAAAATTTTATTACTGAAACTGTTTATTTTATGTTAAGTATAAATAGTTATAATAAAATGGAGATAAAAGGTTCTTGAGTGGCGACCATGAACCGAAAGACGCAGCGTAGATCGGCCCCCCACTAGGTGGACTGATGATCTGGTGAAAATCGTGGGGAGTTGATGGATGCAGGAAGCGAGCAGCTCGTCAAAGCGGCGCTCAGTAGGGGAGGCCTATGTACAGCAGTGGACGTCTTCAAGCTGTTGTTGATGATGATAAATAGTTACGAGAAATAACGAGAGATATTCTAATACCTAACCTTCAAGTATTTCAGTAACACCTTTTACAGGATATTATTATGTAAGTTCCGGAACGAGGAGATCCGCAGGAGAATTAAAGTGACCGATATAGCTCTTAGAATTATCAAGTTTTGAAATGGCAATGGTCAGGCCGCACCGCTCGTAGAACTGACAACCGATGGGGAAGAAAGGTTTACGAGTGGCGACCACGAACCGGAAGACGCAGCGTAGGCCAGCCCCGCCACTCGGTGGACCGATGGTGAAAGCCGCAGGGAGCCGATGGATGCAGGAGGCCAGCAGCCGCTCAAGGCGGCGCGCTCTGGGGGAGGCCTATGTTCAGCAGTAGACGTCTTCAGGCTGTTGATGATGATAATGATGGTTAGGTAAATGGATATAATTTACCACGTATAGGTACCTAAATTATTATAACTATAATTGTATAGAGTATCACCCTTCAATGATACAATTGTAATACATACATAGATATTATATGATTCATGATCTGTATGTATAGAACTGAAGTATTTTTGTTTTCCAGCAAAAAATAGGAAAGTTCGTATTTTCATTATTTTTCTTTTTTCCCAAATTTATTGCAGTGTTGCTCTAGGCGACTTCAACTTTTGCACTCGAAACTCGCAGCTATTGTTTCGGTTTTTTTTTTAAATGAAACTACAGCCGGGTCAGTTTTAATTTGAGTTTTTAATATTTTTATCCAACATTTTTTTAAAGGAATATTCAAACAACTTTAACTTATATGTTTGTCTTGTCAGCACCAGTAAATAAGATCATACTATTCTTCACAGACCAATTACTTCAAGGCAAGCGGTCCGTGGGGACCAGGAGCTCATCGCAATTATTATTCATTATTATTATTCGCTTATTTATTTGCAATCTTAAATCTAAGTTTTTTACAATATTTTTATAAAAATAATATTACAAAGCCCCCATACAAAAAACGTGATTTTATTGCTCGTTTACCACATGAGTCATAGATGGCGCTGCTTTAAATAGTACTGCTACTCAACACTAGATGGCAGGGATAGGTCATTACCTATCCCTGCCACGAAGGGTTCCGTACCATTGTACGGAACCCTTCGTGCACGAGTCCGACTCGCACTTGGCCAGTTATTATTATTGTAGTAGTTAGTAGTAATAAAGGCATATCGCCAGTTAAAAAAAAGTGCTTATGAAGGAATATGTTTGACAGCTTCTGTGGTGTGGTGGTTGAGCAGGCCGGCTCATAGCCTAGAAGCGGCGGGTTAAATTCCCACAACATGGCAAGTTTTAGGGCAGAGAAAAAACGCAAATACCTGTTTGTGTCCATACATCTATGTTACTTTTGGACGTTACGATTAAAAGTGCACCTAAAGGATTCCTTATAAAAAGTATACTTAAATAACGAAATGAAAAATGGATCGGTGCTTTATTGGGAATGAAACATAACATTCTTAAAGTTTAATTGCCGCTTTGCTATAATAATACCATGGTAATTTTGTGAGTAAGTAGGTACTGTGAGGTATCGATACTACTAACGCAGATTAACGGAGACCATTACCATAAATAGGTGAACGTTGTTTCAAATCCTGCTAGTTATTGCACTTGCTTCGTTCACTTCGTACTTTATAGCCTAGCTAGGGCCGTTAGCGACGGTTAGTTAGTTCGATAATGCTCTGTGAGCTCAGACATTATTAACTTTTTTTTTTATTATGAGCACAGCAACTTTTAAATAAAATATTATTACTAAAATAAACTTTTAGAGCATTTGTTTGGTACAATCAAATTGTTTGGAAATCATATCGTAAACAGCCTGAAGACGTTCACTGCTGAACATAGGCCTCCCCCAGAGAGCACCACTTTGAGCGGCTGCTCAACTCCTGCAACCGTCGGCTCCCACGGCTTTCACTAGATCGTCGGTCCACATCACACCATCAGCTGCAAACGTCTAGGTAGGCACTTCTGGACATAGGCAATGACTTATCTAGTAAATTATGTGCAGTTTTCGATGCCATCGCTCCGTGCCTCGGAGAGCACGTTAAGCCGTCAGTCCTGATTGTCGTAAGAACATCTATGGCAATCGTTACGGGTAGTCAGACGCCTGATAGAATCTGACACCTGATCTAACCATCCCTGCACCACGGCACCAGCGGAAAGAGATGGGGTGATGATGGTACTATTCTCAAACCGGTGCCACACGATCATTTTTATGTAGGTACCTATAAATATTTTTCATCCTAGTTTTCTGTAAATATTTGTGTTAGTTCCATTTTTTTATCATTATGGCTATCGACAATAACTATCCCGTAAACAATTTGTTCACGTGGGTAAAACCACAGGGCGCAGCTAGCTGATAATATTTAACATGCAAAAATGATAACATCTAAAGGAAAACGAGGGTCGCAACCACAGTGAAAATATAAGGGGTAGTTTTATAGCAGTGTTCAGTGCCCACTGACCGTCGTTTTCTTTTTCAATCCAGCGGAATTGGCCCCTGATCGGCCACACCTGTGCTCGGTATGTATTTACAAATCAAGGTCGGACAACTCAAAGCTTGTGTGACTTCTTGACTACATTGATGTTATCTATACATAATAATCAAACTGTAACTGGACTAAATCTGTACATTGAATATTTTTTGGAAATTTTGACTGCATTACACTATTTTATCGATATAGATTCGATTTAACAGCTTCTGTGGTGTGGTAGTAGAGCACTTGAGCAGGTCGGCTCATACCCCGAGGGCGGCGGGTTCGATTCCCGCAACAGGACAAGTATTTGTGCACAGAAAAAAAAGCGCAAATACTTGTTCTGTGTCTGGGTGTTGTGGGACCATAGTTCTCGTAGTTCATGGGTCCCTAGATACAGGGACTCCTAGTTAGGGTCCAAGTCTATATATGTGATCTTTGAACGTTATTATAGAAGTGAAAACATTTTTTTATAATTTCTTGTCTGTCGGTGTGTCCCTTTGAACACGCATCACGCAGGAACTACTGAACCGATTTCGCTGAAATTTGGTATAGTTATATATAACTTTCCAGAATAACATTTAGGATACTGTGTATTTTCTAAACCAGCCAAGTGCGGGTTGCATAAAGCAATAAGGATGTAATTCTTATGCAAGGATTTTTGTTTATATATATTTTTTTTATTTATACTCATTCACTCTCACTACCCTCTTACCCGTAAACAGGGTGAAGGCGTAAAACTAGTTAACCCATGCGAAGCCGGGGCGGGTGATTGATAAAGCATTGCAAATACCTACTTCTTAGCTAAAACATACGTTTAATTCTCATTATGACTGTATTAGAAATGAGCGATACCATATACAATTAGTTCGTTCTTCGTATCTTCTTATCCTATGTGAACTTAGTCGTCCACATTAAATAAAATTCTGGACGTTACACTACTATCTAACATAAAAGAAACTTAGGTACCTACCCGTTCATTATGAGAAGACGTAAACTTGAAGATGCATAATTCTCACTTACCTTTTAAAAGCATAAACGCGTTTTTACGATAACGCGGAAAATTTTATCACAGTTACGATGAACAAAATTCGGTGTGACGGTACAAAATTAACTGAATTATGTTCTTATACATATAGCCAACCTAATTAAACGGAATTCACACATGAATTATGCAATCCTGTAATGGAAAATGCCATCCAAAATTTCCTTAGAACTCTTTCAAAATGAACAGCTTCGTTTTGAAGTCCTTCATATTTCCTTGGCACATATTCCTTGTGATTTGAATACCTACTCAAAACGAGATGTCATTCATTAGTATTAATTTCATGTTCTTACGCATTGAGTTACGCGGTTTTTCCTTGTGGTCTCAGTTCGCGAATAGGACTACCCCATCTTTTCCCGTTGGTGCCGTAAGAGCCATTAGGAAATATATCCAGGGAATAGGCAACAGCATTTTCTTCGGTACATTAAAATCCTCTGCGACCACCAAGCCGCCTGCCAAGCGTGGTGTTTTTTTTTATGTAGAATGAGCCTGCGCTAGACTGCATCTCACCTGATGGTAAGAGACGATGCACCCGAGGAGGTGTAGCACGCAGGTTCATGAGGTACCTATTCACTCTTGTCTTTAAAAGACCCAGGTTATATTTGTTAGGAAACAAGAACGCCGGGAGCAAATTCCATTCCCTAGCAGTCCGCATAATGTAGGAGTCAGCAAAACGCTTCGCAAAAGCGATTATGGAAAATCCCCTTATGATAAGCGTCCCCACTTTGGACGCTTATCTTATTATGTTTTACGGGGAAGGCCTATGTTCAGCCGTGGACGTTTTCCGGCTAGTGATGTGACGAATTGAGATGGGAAGTAATCAATTGCGTATTTTTAATCCATCGTAGATAATCACAAATACCTAAAAACAAATGAATCGCTACTTTATAGGTATAGCCAGCTCAGTGATTAATTTCTGTAGATTATTATAGGAAAAGTATGTATCACGAGCGGGATTTGAAGCCGCATCCAGTCGTCCCTTATGGCGAGACATGTAGGTAC
Organism: Ennomos quercinarius; assembly: GCA_910589525.2. Classification (NCBI taxonomy): domain Eukaryota; kingdom Metazoa; phylum Arthropoda; class Insecta; order Lepidoptera; family Geometridae; genus Ennomos; species Ennomos quercinarius. Next base: position 12,153,895 of record OU342499.1, on the reverse strand, counting down.
GCTTTTCTAAACTTAACATGACAGGTGACCAAATACATTCAAGAGAAGAGTGAATAGGTACTTACTTAGCTAGCATGCTGCACCATCGATTGCATCGTCACTTTCCATCAGGTGAGAGCGTGACAAATGCTAGATAAGTCCGATGTAAAAAAAAATTCTTTACATTTTACACTGCATAATGTATACAATTACTAATCATCACATCAGCCTGAATACGTCCACTGCTGAACATCACTTAGCATCACTTTGAGCGGTTGCTTGCCTCTTGCATGACCTCCTCAAGATTATGACCCGGTCATCGATCCACCTACCGGGGGTCTATTACTAATAATAACCAAACTCATGTAGGTACAAGCTTTTAAACTTAATCATTTTAGGATGTCTTCATTATCATCATCATCAACAGCCTGAAGACGTCCACTGTTTAACATAGGCCTCCCCCACAAGAACGCCATTTTGAGCGGCTGCTTGCCTCCTACATCCATCGGCTCCACGTGGTTTTAACCAGATCGTTTGTCCATCTAGTGGGGGCTGGCCTACGCTGCGCCTTCCATATGGAAAATAATAGAAAACAACCAATGAGCCTCGTAAATAGGTACTTATTGATAAAAAGTCTCTAAGTGAGCCTTTATTTCCGTTACTCCACGTGTGCTGACAGTTTAAGACTAAAACAATGCTTACTTGTATTGAGTAGGTGTAAATAAAGAAGCTCCAGAGCAAAACTAATCAATCACAGGCACGATGATCCGGCGTCACTCGCCTTGATACACCGCGTCATCAATCAAACGGGATCAATCACAGGCACGATGATCCGGCGTCACTCGCCTTGATACACCGCGTCATCAATCAAACGGGATCAATCACAGGCACGATGATCCGGCGTCACTCGCCTTGATACACCGCGTCATCAATCAAACGGGAACTATTCCAGTATAAGGCAAACTAGATGTGGTAGAGAGAAATAATATTTGATATACACCTGCAATGTAATCGAGTTCAGTAGCAGCTCGTGGTACTTTCAATACCTACTAGAATTTCCAAGCTTTTTGTGCTTTGTATAATTTTTTTGAATTATATCGACGCAAAAAAGCGGAAACGTAGTAACCTACAAAATAGAAAATGTGCACCAGAGCCGAAAAACTTTTGAGAATTCAGAAAAGAAAAATATTTCCTTTATTATTAAACGTACAACTGCCGTTCTTTGAACGAAAAATTTATTTTCTTATCTCTTATCAATATGAATATCTAAAAGTACCACAAAGTACTTCTAATCTATATTTTGGTGGGTTACAGCAAAAGCACTTTTTTTTGTTACGATGAAATAAGTAAATGTATGGGCGACTCCAAATCAAGTGTTTTTGTATAAAGCCATATTGCGGTAAAAACTTAAAAAATATTGTCAATAGCCTCAATCTGATTTAAATGCAATAAATTATTTTAACCAGATGCGCTGAAATGTGTTTATGTACTTATTCTAAATTAAATCATATATCACTCATACATTTTTGCCCTATCTGTCATTTAAGTACGATTGATTTATAGAGTTTATAGAAGTAAATATTGCCACATTTATTAGTATACATATGGGTAATCTAAGAATTAGCAAGTTGAAGTGGCAATGGACAGGCCACATCACTCGTAGAACTGACAACCGATGCGAAAGAAAGGTTCTCGAGTGGCGACCACGAACTGGAAAACACGGCGTAGGCCGGCTCCTTACTAGTTGGACCGACGATCTAGTGAAAGCCACAGAGTGCTGATGGATGCAGGAGGTAAGCAGCCGCTCAAAGTGGTGCTCTCTGGGGGAGACTTATGTTCAGCAGCGAACGTCTTCAAGCTGTCGATGATGATGCACTCTCTTTTCACAACGAAGGAAGTTATCGTGTGAAAAGCAGTGGATAAAAGCACAATAGGTGCAACTCCATTATTTTGAACCTTATAATAAAGTAAAAAAAAACTTAAAAAAACTTAATAACTTGTAAAACTTTGTGTCAAAATTTAACATAATTTATTCATCGTAGACGTCATGGACGTTTTCAGGCTCTGGATGATGATGATGATGATGATGATTCATCACAGCTTAAAATTGCTAAGTATGATCATGTGGCAATGATTATGAAGAGAAGGAGACTGCTAGCCTTCAAAACCAAGATCAAAATTCAATCGTATTTGGCTCAATACGTCCCCACCGCTAGGTCACTGACTTTCTCTCACAAAGAGAGAGGTTACCATGCCAGCCAAGTATCGGTGAGATGACACACATGATCCCGGAGTTTGTGGTTCTTGCCGGTTTCCTCACGCTGTTTTCCTTCGCCGCTGTAAAAGCGAGTGCAAATCGCTCCAGCTGATAAGTGCAGGGCCGAGTGGGGTTCGAATCAGAGATGCGTCAGTATGAATGTCGCACATGCTATTGCTGAGCTGAATTTTATGAACCTTTATTTTATTAAACCATTTCCAGTATTCATAACTCTTCATTCTACATAGCCACAATCCCATAATTGTAGCATGTTCAAAGTGCATCCGATTCACGTAAGCCCCGTGTCGGATAAGCGCCAGAATACGTCATGCAGAATTACAGAGTAATTAGCGAAATAACATCGCAGCCCGTGACAATGCGGTGGCGGGCTGTCATGTTTTAGAGCTGGATTTCAAGCACATTCATTATGCACTGATGTCAACTGTAGGTGACGCTTCAAAAGAACGTGCGGGTTTAAAGAAGCCAAAAATATTAAAATTTGCAGCTAACAACTCGTATTTTGCATGCAAAACTCTATTTTGTTTACCAGTAGATTCTTCTGTAAATATTAAAACGACTTTAGCAATAATAAATCAGAAATCCTTTTGTAAATATCTGAACGTTAAAAAATAAAAAAATATACCGTTTTGATTATGTTTGAAATTGGCAACCCTTAACCAAAGTTTGTGTATCGCAGTGCTGACTGCCAATGGACCAACAATCGGGTGTAATTGGATGTATAAGCTATTAAACGGTTATTAGTTCAGCTTTGTTTCGGGACTATTGCGGCAACCCTACGATGTGAACATTAATTTTAATATGCGGGAGGAGTAGCAATTTGTTTCATGTACCAGTAGGCGTCATGTTATGGAAACCAACGTCTTTTATACTGAGAGCAAAAACCAGGCATATATTTTCAAGGCGGCGCGCGGCGATCGTGTAGCTGCGGTATATAACCCCTTTTTTAAAGGATATTATTCTACTGAAACCCCTTCTGTATCGCGTGAACTCGCAATCGTCCGCTATTACAAACGTCCCATAAAATTGCAGCACCTCGTGCGCTGCACGTGTCACTGATACGTCGCGCAGCCATTTCGTTTTTTTTTTGGTAGTTCTGGTGCGTAATTTTTTTTATATATTTTGCCGTTAGCTTTTAGTACCTATGCTTTTACACAGAAATCACTTAATATAAATATGTAATATTTAACTTAATACTATACACTTACTTTATTATTATCGGTTCTGAGGAGATTTTTGATATCATCCCGGCGTCGGTATTCTATCACCGTCCATCACGCCACCGTCAAGGCTCATCCACATATCTTGCAAGAGTGGAAATCTCGCATGACTCGCTTCATGCGTTCATTCTTACCACGCACCTGTAAGATGTGGAATAATCTTCCCCCGGAAGTATTCCCGCGATGCTTCAATATGCAGTCTTTTAAAAAGGGTGTTAAAAAAGCCTTACTGAGCTGGCAACGCGTCGACAACGCCCCTAGTGTTGCAGATGTTCATAGGCTGCGGTTACCGCTTTCCATCAGGCGGGCCGTATGCTTGTTTGTCGCTCTTAACATAAAAAAAATTGAATAATTATCAGATGTACCACAGATAATAAATAATATTATACTATTATAATGTTAGTGGCTGTACCATGCATCACTAATACAAACATGTGGCTTAGCCAACATGGCTACGCGAAATGGTTATTATAATGATAAATTATGGTACGGGAAGCAAACGGACTTCGGAATATGGCGAGAGCTGGATAAAGCCCAAAACCTGCCAAGATTTCATGCATACCGATTGGCATTGACATGAAACTATAACTTAGAACAGGTTTTGATTAGTAAGCTGATAGGTTTTTTGAGCTATGGAGAGGGCTATGCTCAGCATTTCAAAGTGGCCGATATAGCTTTTAGAATTAGCAAGTTGAAATGGAAATGGGCAGGCCACATCGCTCGTAGAACTGACAACTGATGGGGAAGGAAGGTTCTCGAGTGGCGACCACGAACCGGAAGACGCAGCGTAGGCCAGCCACTCGGTGGACCGACGATCTGGTGAAGGCCGTGGGGAGCCGATGGATGCAGGAGGCGAGGAGCCACTCAAAGTGGCGCTCTCTGGTGGAGGCCTATGTTCAGCAGTGGTCAACTTCAGGCTGTTGATGATGATGATAATGATGAGGTTTTTTTTTATTTTCACTAAAGCAAGCTTTGATTAGTAAGCTGATGATTCAAGGTCGTTAATTGAATCGGGCGGGTTACTCCTCGAGTACCTACCCCCATCCCGAGGCCCCGTCCCAGAGGACCACGAATACGATAAAGATTACATTTCTTTTTCTTCTTTTTTCTTTGGTTTTCAAATTGTACGGTGGACACAAAAGGTGCTTAAAAGTATTTATTAGATTTCTTTATTTATTTATTTAAAATACAACTATTATTATAGGCCCTGCCCAATCTAAGAGGCGACCGTAAAGACCGCATAGGGACTAATATAATGTCCATAAGTTTCGCAGTTCTTACGTTCACTATCTTTCTATATAAGACGTACCCAAATGTGTTGCAGTAGGTGCCTCATACAGGGATAAGTTAGGGATAAGTGCGTACTGAGGAGCTGCCAAACTTTAGTGCAGACGAGCATAAGTGTTCTATGATGTATAGTGGGCACGGCTCGAAATGAGCATTTTTTTTTCTTGCCACCATTACTCGTCATCATTAATTCGAGACGTGTTGGGTGCACAGTTTGTATTCAAAAATCTATTTTTATGTAGTGCAACGACGTTCCACCATCATAGGATCAAATGAAGCTAAAATAAAACTTGCAAAATAATCCAAATGCCTAGGTCATCGGCTTTCCAATAGCATCTAGCCGATACCTAATTGCGACCCATAAACCCTAGTGCATGCATAATTTATAGATATGGGGACTGTTTTCAAATTGGCTTACGTATTTTACCCGTTTATTCCCGTTAGAATACAAAGCTTGATAACTGGTTATCTAGTGGGAAGAAAAAATCCTGTTTTATTACTGGTTATGAATCAGGAACATATTATTATTTTCTCATTAGAATACCAAGATCGTTAACTGGATATGGAGAGATAGATAGACAGATCAACTCTTTTTTGTACACCACATAGGCATAGGTATATAATATGATAACAAAACTATCTGCTAGTTACCTACGTAAAAGCCTTAAATAAATATATAGACGGTAACATTTCAATATGAATACTGAAGGTGGGTTTTTTCCGTAGTTAAGGTAGGCTAGACTGTGTGATGTGTCAGGATGACGTGCGCAGTGCAGTGACACGAGAAACTTTAATTTAGAGTTCCGAGTGACACTGCATCTGTTATGGGTGGCCGTGACGTTTAATACCAGCTAGGCGATCATGTAACTTGTTGGCAACCGATAGAAACACAAAAATGTATGGATTTGACAGTTGCAGTACGCAGCTTATGTACAGAGTTACTATGGAAATTTTCAAATTTGGATTGAAATTTCTTTTGTTGCATTGCTATCAAAGTTACATGATCACCCCGCAGGTCAGCTCGTCATGTAATAGTTGTATAGTTTACATAAAAAAATAAATAAAAAAAGACTAGCTCATCACGCCATTCAATAACATAAAAAAGTTATTATCAGAGGAATGTGAAACAGGTTTACAGATTCAATCACCAACTCAATTAAATCGAATCTATCAATAATATAAATAGCCGTCAGTAACAAACAATCCGAGAATAGGTTGCCAATGGGCCGCGTACAGAAACGACGGGCTGACAAATTAATTATTAATCCTTTTGATCTGGACTTGAATTAAAATAAATAAAATAAATTGGGTCGTAAATAAATCTGTAGATTTAGAAATAAAGAGATCCTATTTGTAACTAGTAAAATTACTGGCCAAATGAGATTTTATGACCTGATCACATAGTGTACTGATCTTATTACTATACTGTGTGAAGTATCAGGATGACGTGCGTAGCGCATTGTCACGCAAAACTATATTAGTTTCGAGTTCCGAGTGATACTGCAATCTGTTGTGGGCAGCCGTGACGCTTAACATCAGGCGAACGACTAGCTCGCCACGTCTTTCATTTACATAAAAAATTAGAGCTAAAATCAATATAACTAATTTTAGTCGTTTATAGAATTATCAAACCATAGATGTAGAGGCAGTTGTTGCAAAAAAGTAATCGCAGATGGAAAAGAAAATGTTTGCAGTGTTCCTCGTTCTTTCTTGGGATCACCTAAGAAAATTAAACTGCAAATTGTTTTCTATGTATAGGTAAATATTATTTTAGGCGGTGGATTTCAGACTCTGCAAACGGGTTAAAAAACCTAATGTAAAAAAAAACTATGCCTCTAGATTGGTGATCGGGTTCCACTGAATGAATTGGAATCAAAGGAGGCGCCAGTCATTGGCTTTATCTAAGGTACCATAATTATTCATATTACTAACACCACCTCTTCCGTATATCTCCAATCTAAGTATATTTCATTTTCACAAGCCACGAAGGTAATAATGAATTGTTTCTTATATTACAACCTTACGAATAATTTTAATTCATATTTAACTTCATAGGTAAAACCTAGCTATGAAATTCAAAATCTTTCATAGCTTTCATTACTTTTGTGGTCATTATTACCTATACTCCCAGCAGCTGCAGAATTCATTGCATTTATACTATATTTTTTTTTATAAAAAAAGAGTTTTTCAAATGTCTCAAAACCACTGCAGACATAAATACTGAATCATCATTCGGTCTCCCTCATTACTTAAGCTGTCTTCTGGACCGCACTAATTGACCTGCAGATCAACATGTACCCTGCGACCTCAACCCTTGAAACCTAGGGACCTATATCGGAGCTAAATGCTATATGTCAGTCAATTTCACTTAGACCGAGCATCGTGCCGAGCCTAAGTAGCCCAAAGTTTATGTAGTGAATTCAAGATAATGTTCAATATTAAAACCGTAGTTCTTACGTGAATTGAGAGAAATGATATCATATCTGCACCAGCACTTATTCCTGACATACCCAAATGCATTGCAGTAGGTATATAGGTACTATATTAGTTTGAATTGGTATATTATCCCGAGATATTTACCCCTGTAAATCTACTTAATCCCTAAGGTAGACAATGTTTCTTCTACGACTTTTCTAAATTAATAGTTTTTTTTTTAGGAGAATTGGATATTTTAATAGTAAAACTACAACAATAAAACTAGGTATTCTATAAAACTAAACTAAAACTATAAAATTAACAAAATAATGCAAAACTAATCTAACAAACCACTACCAGTGGGCAAAGTGCCCAAAATAGCTTTCATTGGAGAAATGCCACGTAGAGTTTACGTTTGAAGCTAGCCCTAGCGCAGCTGGGTGGTGGAACTTCGACCTTGACCAAATACACTTAAATGAGTTTGACGACCTGTATTTAGATATGAATTTGTTTATTTATTTTAGTATCTTGTTAACTCTCGTAGGGATCGCACGTGCAATTTTGTAAGTGGATTTATTTTTTAGTATGGCGGTTTGGAAACACGTAGTTTCAAGTAAGGCTCTCACAACTTGTGGGCTAATAAAGTCCCAGTCATGTTATCCCTTTCAGGACAAAAATTCAAACTCACCTTGTATATTATGTCGAGAAATAAGTGCAAATTTAGGATAGCGAGCATAAGTATAACTTCATTTATACTCAAAACTATAACTCAAAATATAAACAATACTTATGTAATAATATTTTTGATATTTTATGGTAGGATACCATACAAACACTCCAGCGTTAGCTAATACAATTTTGCTTTAATTAGAAACATTGTTACTGAATGCTTATTAATCTGAACGATATACGGACATCCGTCGATGAACATAGTTCCTTATAACTGCCATAACTGTCACCCATAATTTATTATCTACATTTAGGGGATGACAAATGCTGCCTCGTAAACCCCTTGCATCCAATGAAGGGGTGCTTATACCGAATAAACAGTATGGTACTTTCAAACAGGTAGTTTAGTATAACTGGAACACCGAACCTGTAAGAGAGTATTCCATTTTTAAACGGGCACAATGTTTAATCAGAATGTTTGGAATCGTATTTTCATCTTTCTACTATAGATGATAGCTGCGATGGTGGCCGAGCGGTAGCATGTGCGCTTCGCATTCTTATGGCATCGGGTTTGATCCTTGGCCCTGCACCAATGACTTATCTAGTAAGTTATGTGCAGTTTGCGATGACATGGCTTCGTGCCTCGGAGAGCACGTTAAGCCGTCGGTCCCGGTTGTCGTAAGGACATCTATGGCAATCGTTACGGGTAGTCAGACGCCTGATAGAATCTGACGCCTTATCTAACCATCCCTGTTACTGTTCCCTTATGGGTTGCGAGGTCAGATGGCAGTCGCTCACACAAACGACTGCCATCTGACCTCGCAACCTCGCGGTGAGCTACCAGAAATACACATTTCTGGTAGCTCGCCACTACAGGTTAGATTGGGAGCCGACCTCAGTAACAAATGGGAAAAGGGAAAGAAGATGATGACTATAGATGATACGTCCATCATCCATGACGGAACTGCAGTTACCTCTATTCGTTTAATTCGTTTTATTCTATGTACTTATTCCTTTCATATGCGAGCTCTATGCTTGTGATCAGTCGTGCGACAGGTCGTTCAGATAGAATAGGTGGGAAGGGGGTGTCATTAATCGATGCACTGTGATTAGTCAACTAAAAAATATATACTTTTATCAAATATAAATATTTGTATATAGTATATGGCGTATGTATATGGGGGGATAACTAAAACTGGCATAGCATACCTAAATACAAGTTGTACCTACCTATTTATTATGATCTTGTTGTTTTTCTCTCTCTCTCATTCTTTTATTGAAGATAGAAAGAGAATTAATTATTTAATTTTGTTTGTATATATGCATCCTTACTGTTTCATTTATACTGTTGAGTTTCTAGCGCAGTATGGAGTAACCATAAAACGACACTCGCATTCGCGTTATAACTGAGTTTACGATGTAAAACGAAGGTGCTTCATCCATTAACGGCTCATAAAGCATTTAAGATTAGAAACTCTATGCTAAGACGGCAATTTACAGCTTGAGCGGCTATGAAAAAGATAACCACCTTTTATTTTTTTTTAACCTTTGGATGATTTTAAGTTCGTTAAATGTATTTGGTCTACTCTAACGTAAGGTTGATGGTGCACTATAAAGCGAAAAACTCAATACAAGTCTTGCATATAGATATAGTTTTAACTATCTGCATTTTGCCATTAAAAGTCGCAGAGGTCCATTTCCATCGGCACACCTTCACTGTTCGCCATAGGCTTATTATTGTGCGCCACCCAAATAGAACAGTTTCCGTCCATTATTGCATTGCTTCGGAAGGTCTTCTTATATGTCTTCTTTTGTCAATGGTGGTGATATTAAGTTAGGCATTGACGTCTCGCTTGGGCTGTATTGTGCATTTCCTCCTTCCAGCGTCAACCCTAGCCATCCTATCTTCTAAAAAAATTTAGTGTGGCTCCAGCGAGTGGAACAGCTGCTCCAGTTGTACGGATTTTGGGTGTGAGGATGATGATGAGGCTTTTGAGATTTCTCAAGTGTGTCTTTGTGCTTGAATTCTCAATGTGTATCTGGCTTTCTCTGTAATAGCTATGCACTACTTATAGTACATGCTGCATAGTCTCATTTTTTTTTTCAAACATCATTTGCATGGTATGGAGAGAACAATGCTCGGAGTTTCCTTGCGAGATAATATCCAAAATGAGGAGATCCGCGGAAGATCTAAAGTCATCGACTTATGTCTTAGAATTAGTAGGTTGAATTGGCAGTGGGCATGCCACATTGCTCGCAGAACCGATAACCGATGGGGATAAAAAAAGGTTCTCGGGTGGTGACCACGAACTGGAAGATGCAGCGTAGGCCAGCCCCCACTAAAGATGGGTTTTTGATTCGTAGTTAAGATAACCAATGGTTAAAAGTTCTTACAAATTTTGACCATTGGTTTGAATTTGTTAGAATTTTTAAGCATTGGTTACCCTAACTACGGATAAAAAAACACCCCTTAGTGGATCGATCATGGTTAAAACCACGGGGAGCGATGGATTGCAGGACGCAAGCAGCAGCTCAAAATGGCGCTCTATGGGGGAGGCCTATGTTCAGCAGTGGACGTCTTCAGGCTGTTGATAAGACGGCTAATGATTATTAGTTCACCTAGTAGAAGCTATATCTGTCTTACGGTGGGTTTTTTGAACAGTACTAAGGGTACTGTAATGGACGGCCGTGTCAGTTAACGTCAGGTGAACGACTAGCTCGTCACGTCACTCAATCACATAAAAAAAACTAATGGTTAAAAGCTCTAAGAAATTCTAACCAATGGTCAATATTTGTTAGAGTTTTTAGGCAGTGTTTAACTTAACTACGGATAAAGAAACCCACACTTATAGTCCATCTTCAAGAGTGATCTCTATCGGGCATTCAGTATTAACTCTCGCCGAACGAATTAAACTAATACTTGCCTGTAATTGCTTGTAGGCAACTAAGCCAAAGCTTAGTGGACATTAGTTACACGCACTGAATCCTGAGTTAGGAATAGCTTCAATTTACTTACCACTGGACAATTTAGCCGGTCATTGTGGGTAGTATTTTATAATCGTATCAGTGTATAAAGAGGATTTAGTGCAATAGCCACAGGGCTACTTTGAAATATAGATACCGCATGTCATGCGGAGATTACCTTGTTATAGCTTCTCATTTTCCGGGTTAAATTTAGTATTACCTAATCTTGATAGTGTAGTGTAGTGCGTATCAGGATAAAAAGATTCATACAGATCGCATTTAGCGTCGTCATACAGAAAAGACAATAATTATTTCATTTCGCTTAGGTATACCTACCTACCTGTTACTAGCAAGAGAAATTTAGTAAAACCAAAATAAGGAAAAAGGCAATAAGTAATTTCTTGAAATGGCTCAAATTAGGTGTGACGCACACAATTTGCCATTTGCAAGAAAGATTTAGCAATACACGTCTTAAATAGATTTACAAGAAAAATCTGAATCAAACAAAGTTGAGATCTTTTACCTAAATCGCATCTTTTGAGAACCATATAACATTTTGAATCCATGATGACAATCGCATCACTTACACTCCTCTAAACACTTGCCTATACAAGAAGGAAGAAAACTCCTGTAAAAAATGCCAACTAACACAACCAACTACTGCAAAGAATTGCCTAAATTTTGGCACTCGGCAAGGCATTGACACATAAAAGATTAAAGCACAAAGTTGGTGGTCCTCAATTATACGTTTGACCGAATCCGATTTTACTTAGGAACGTCCTGAATAAGAGAAGTTATATTACTTTTGTTCGAATTCATCTTCGCATTTTATTAGCTCTTATTATTACATCTGATTATAATAACTTGTACCTATGTTTCCTTGGTACCTACATGAATGAGTATGTTTATTTGAAAAGGGACTTAAACTTGCAGACAATAATGAGCAAATTACTCCAGTCCTATCAAATCAGAGTGCAATGAAACTTGGAGTAATCCATTCAACGTGTTAGGAGTACGATACGAATTATTCATACCATGACAAAAAGAAATCATCTCTCATCAGCACTCAAATTTTAAAACAAAATTGAAGAAAATTTTGTTAAGTAATTTATCAAAATTTTCATTAAGTATAAAAAAAAAAATATATTTGAGATTACTGGTATTAAATACAACACCAAAACGACGGTGAAAGCTATTTATCAGTAACACAATTACGTTTCGTGTATTTAAAATGGCATTGTTCTCTATAACGGTGTCAAATTTCCTAAAAGTAGCTTGCACAAAATATCAAAAGAAAGTGATAGAAAATGAAAAATAACATTTCCAAAGGTTGTCAGTAGATTGCATCTAGGCCGCACGCCAGGCCACTCTAGTGTGTTCCACCAATGTTTCGTGACTACTTGAATACAAAACTTCACGAGAATAAGATAAATTTACCGATTCTATAATCATACAATACATTGTGAACATCGTAAAAATCCAGCCAAATACGTACAAAGCATCGACACGTAGCAGCCGATCGTAAACTGTTAATAAAGAGTCCGTTGCACGTCGCCACTGAATATCAGAGAAAGCTTTTCCAGTCCACACCGTTCTGTACAGTTAGTATCTGTCGGAGAGAAATCCTTTTAGATGGTACGATACGATATCGTACTTCATATTTGTGTGCACAGTTCAAAATGGCTAATAGAGGTACTGCCAGTTCTGTTTTATGAGCCCAACTAGCACAACAGAATCTGCGACATCTACTCAAATAAAAAGGTAGGTAAACAGTTTTTGGGTATAGTTTAATTTTTAGGCCTAGTTTAGTTATATAATATTATGTTCTTTAAGTTGTTGTGAATATATTAATAAATAAACAAAAAGTGTAAAATTTTCTTTACACAGCAAGTTAGAAGTATTACTGCAACATGACAATAACCAGATGCCTTGATGTTTGATGCCCGATGGCAAGAACTTTTCAAATAGTAATAAAGAACGCCCAATCACGCAATAGTGGATACATAAATGGTATCACAGATATCATATTAAAAATTACATATTTTAATTAATAATTGGTTCAGTTAACAAAGAAAGATTACATCGTGCGTCGTCGTTCGTATACATACTTCATTGGCGTTTTCAGTTTGTTATAACTACTGGCAAAGATTTATAACAAAATCATTATCGGAGAGTATAAAAATCCAAAACATGCTACACAATCCTACAATATCAAACAATTTTGAACTCTGAGGTAACCCGGTAAAGGTTTATTTCGCCCAACTAAATAGAACTCTAACGTGCCTTCAGACAAGTGCTAATGAGGTCTTGGTAGCGTTGCTTAAAAAATATAACTGAGTTTTCGTCTTCGTTAACAGAGTAGTTACTTGTCTAGAAGAAAGGATTTGATATAAAACATACTCATTTGTGCTATAGTATTTTGTAGGCTCCCATGCCCACCCTTTGTTTCACATACACCCTTTGTTTGTTTGTACATATGTACTACAAACAAACGCACTTGCAGCAATTTTAAAAGTGCCTTATTAGTAAATTATGAAGGCCTTTTGGGCGATGCCTGAGCTAAGCGATCGAAATCTTTGCAATTGGCAAAATTTGTTTTCACCTGTTCGGATGTATGTGTGGATATTACTACTCGAGTACAGATCGTGTTTTTCAACTATATTGACGAAACATGGTTTTATTTGTCATCAGCGTATTTTCCCCAAAAGGAAGAAAAGTTTGCTACGGTGCCATTCACCGGCCAATCCTGATCACATTTGGCAGAAACATTTGGTACTCAAACAATGTTTATACAAGAATTTAGAATACCTATGAGCAAAATCGGTCATGATTTCGTTAAGATATGAAAAAAATGGTACTTGGGAGCACTAGTGTTAATTTAATGTACCAACTGTACCGTTTATAGGAAGTAGTTAGTGTTTAAAACGTGTTTTATATAGGAAACATAAAAATGTACGGACATGTCTGTACGCTTTATTTTGCTCAATTTCAACTAATCCCATATTTCTTTTCTTTATTTCATTTTGCACACATGTATGTTCATCGCTATTTGTTTACGACACCCGAGGTCCCATAAAATGTTGCCACAACAAAACTATATCCATCCGAACTTGTTCTGTAAATTGCAAGACATCAAAACTCGGTGTCTGCGAACATTTTAAAACTGCCCTCACGCAAGCTAATGGCTCACTTGTGAGTACTACAGACTGTGTGGATGTTACTTTGTAATGGAACTGTATTTAATATATAGGAAATATGACCTCCAGAGTAGCTGGTAAAACTTTCAGTCATCTAGGATAAGCAGCAATACATCTATAATACGTTCCCACTGCTGATACGTGGGCTTTTCTATTACTGGGAAAGAATGTGTAGTCCTAAATCCACTATGCAGGGAGGGTTTTGGTGGACGACACAATATGACTGCTCTGTTATGATTCTTGAACAGGCTGGTTTCCTCTTGCGTCATGTTTTCCCTCAACTTTGTATAAAAGCGAGTGCAAATCAGTATGGAATAAGTATATTGAAACTATACCTACTTACATTCGTGTGACCTACTACGAGGAACAGGGGTCAACATGGAATAAGAATTACGTCTTATATTTGTAGATTTTGTGTATGGTGCTGGTTTTATAATGACGTCAGTAAAAAAATAAATCAATAATTTCACACAACAAATGGGGATCAATATAGGTAACGTTGGTTGGCAGCTACAGCGGCGGCACAATCTTAGCATGTGTTAAATTATAGTAATAGCAGTCAAGTCAGAGCTCCAAAGTATAGGCAATCTATAAGCTTATTTAATTCTACTAACATCAGAGCCAATTAAACCAGTTAAATGCCTGAGTGCTACACCACTCAAATCCGGTATCACATGGTTCCGTGAATTTTCAGTTTCGAGTCTGCTCAACTATAAAATAGTTAATAAGGTACAGTGTTTGCCTAATTTTGCTAAGCAATATAACAACCAAATATTTGGAAACTCATTGAGATGGGCGTAAGTTTAGGCATGAGTATATAAACGACGTGACTTATAACTACATCCATTATAGATAATAACCGAACAAAAAACTTTGGAATAGGCAAGTTAGAGGTCTGCCTTTAATTCGCTGACTCCGAAGTTCAAATTCTCTATATAGTGAGCAGTTATCCCATCGTCATCGAAAATCTTCGTGGTCCGATCAATTAAACCAACCGAAAAAAACAACATTTGTAAACACAAAGTCCGATTGAACGAACAAAGGTGATATGACCGCGGCCAACTAATGTTCGTTGCCATATCATAATTATATAATGTTAATCTGGTTAGAAATGTTCACTGAATTTCACCGCCAACCGTACGTAAAGTCAACCGACAGCGGCAGAATAAGCTCTTTACCCACAGACCTGTATCTCTTTACCCCAACCAATTATACCGATAACCTGTGAGATTATACTGGCAAGGCTGTGCAGAAACCATCGTCGTGTATTTGACGATCGTAGCTTTACCTAAATTAAACGACCTGATGGTATTGGTTAGCTGGTATTGTTTTGATAGTTGGTGCCTTTGACTAGCACTAAATAAGGCAGTAACTTAAAAAAAAAGTGTATACGTCTTAGCACTATAGAAATGGATATAAAAATATCTAATAGTCGGAAGTTTGCTTACAATAAGCTTATGTTTATTTGAAGGTTTTTTTTAATTTATTGTTATACCTTATTGTTTTGGCGCAACACGTTTTATTTCCATGAGAAATAATAAACAAGAGCTACAATGAGAATCATACCACCAAACACTCCTTTTTTCTTTCTCATGTGGTACTTGTATTAAATTCTGATGGCCTAGCATGCGCACCGCAAGAAAACTTGTCGTCGCTGTTAGAGTGAGACACACTTAGGCGCTACCATAGTCTTGTCACGGTCTCTCACGAGGGCGAGAAAATTTGGTCACGGCGCGCATGCTAGCAGGGCTGGTGTCAAAATTTTAAAGCCTCCCAAAACCTAGCTTTCTAAACTGTTGTTTTCTGACAACATCTGAGACGCATGGTGGGCCCTTTTTGTTAGATGTCACCTAAAATTAGCCAATGACTTAATCGAATGCCAGGTTGGTTAAGAACAGTTTCAACCTTCACTTTGAACGCTACCAAACACTTAAACAATTAACGAACACTTGCATAATACATAAAGTATACGACTGACGTATCTATATGTGCTTCGTATATGTATCTAATGCTTCGAAACCTAGCTTTGCGGTGACACAAATGTTAGCTTTGCTAATTTCTACTTAAACTATTGATTGCTCTAGCAATTATAACATACACCACACCTAATGGATATTTTTATTACTTTACCTATACGAAAAAGCAGTGCAATTTAAATTGGATTTCCTCTTTCTACATTCGTTCAAAGCTGTAACATAATGTCATCAAATTATTCATGTCTTTTCAAAGAATGCTCTACCTCGTTCTTAAAAAGGATGGCAGATCTTATGCATTTACATGCCTTGCAGAAAGAAGCCGCGTACCTCAATGAAACTTGTAATAGATTTTAAACCATTACCTAGATCAAGGTCACATCGCTAGATGGAAATAATTCTATATCCTTGAAGAAATTCCTTGCTATAAAGTCTTTATGGTGTAAACAAAATGCATCGTTTTCACCATTACTGATTTTTTGATTGACAGCTTCTAACTGTTGTATTGCATATATTATTATCACAGTATATTTTTAATAACTACACTTTTATGTATTTTGTCAACCAATAACAGTAAACTAGGCAATTTCTTTTGGTCCAATTCTCACTCGACAACTGAACCGCCTCAGATTTCTAATTCACCAAGCAACCTGCGTCACACCCAAAACAACTTATAGTTGTATCAAAACTATTTTGCTCACAATATTGGATCCCTGAATACATTATGCAAAGTGAGGAACCTCGATCCATTCTTGCTAGTTATAAGGGCAAACGTGTTGATGGTCTGTCTGTACATGTTGAATTAAAAATTGTTCACAAGGCCAAGTTTTATGAAAACAGAGTATAATTTTAATGTTACAGTAAGACGCAAACAGGTTGAGCCTGTTGAGGCACCTGAGCAGTATAGCAGGTTGCTTAACAGTCATTATTATATCCCCTTCGTAGTTAGTTATTAATGTGGTCACGTAAAGAGCACATAGATTAATGGAGATATCTTATATATCCGATAGACTATCCGTGAATTACTTTGGTTAAATGGACAGTATTCTCGCAGACACAAATTAATAATGAATGTATTGTATATTTTAAGTCATATTATATTTAGTTTGTAGATTAATTTTTATATTTATTCTCAGCAGCTTAAATAACATAAAAGATTAATAATACCTAACACAAACTACTAAATTTAATCTAAACTAAAACAATCTATCTAAATCTAACAGCAATAAAATAGGTAAACTTAATCAAAGAAGCCGCCCAGTAGGCAATTGATTAAATTGGATATCTTGAAATTACCTAGATTTTTTCGTGTGTGCCCTACACCCTAACCTAACTTTGATTATTACCCAAACCCCCCTGGGTTTGGGTAATAATCAAAGTTAGGTTAGGGTTAGGGGTTAGGTCTTTATTGAGTGACTTTGGTTTAGGAGCATATATATGTGGTGTGTGAAAAGAGTTTTTGTTTGCGTAGTGTGTACGTGGAGTGTAGATCAGTGAAAGAAGTTCCGTAGTATTTCTAGTAGAAACGGTAACTGAATCGAACGTATATTTTATTTTATTTTATAATTCACCATCTTATAACATAGCACGTTATATTTGGCATGTCCAAATTCAATACATTAATTTTTTATTAAATATATCAAGTAGGTAGAGCCACTTACATCCCGTAACGGTTTTAATTTCCCTGTCCCCCGTAGCAGCGCTATTTTTTTTTGGCGGGAACTCGGGCCGCCACGTTCGGCACTTTGGGAATAATCGTTCCTGTGCCTCTGGTGTTTGTTTTTAAAGCATAAACTCTATGTTTCCGGTTACAGGAACGAACAACGCATCCGCATCCGCATCGTTTTATGTCCAATATAATAGTAAAATAATTAGCCAGGAGCGTGCAAAGTTGTCCCAGTCAAATAAATCTATGTTGTTCAGCGAAATATTTATTTCTACGAAATTAAAAGCGATGACATACTACTTTTTTGTTTTATTTGTATAAAAGATATACGTTCGCATCCAATGACATAAAAATATCGACACAGACAATACAAAAATTAGCCAGAACGATTTTTTTTTAAACTACAAATATTACGGCCGAACAAAAAAAATGTCAACTGACTTTAAACTTTTTTTTTCTTTTAAAATTGCATGGGTGGTGGCTATTTTGGGGTTGCTAGGCGTAGGAAATATATTTCTACTACGACGTACACCTCAATTTAGCAGAAAAAAAGCACCATTTTTAAATTTTTGCCGATATAAAATTATGAACAATTCTTCGCAACCACAGTTGCGAGGGGTATTAAGAATGGGTGCACCTTCGCAACTTTGGTTGCGGTAAGATTGACAGAGGCATAAACTAATATAAGACTTCCAATTGTCATGATAACATGGTAAATATCCAAATGTTTGAGAGATAAACCTACAGCAAATAATTATTATGCCATATAATTACCTAACAGACGCAGTTTCTTAAATGAACATCCCTACTTTCCAGCTTTTCGTCATAAATTCGTTAAGGTTATAGAATGGGTTTACTTGAAAGAAAGACTTAATTTTAAATTTAAATTCCAAAAAAGGTAATTTAGTCACTTCCAAGGGTAGTTTGTTATACATGTCAATTTTGAAACTCATGCCCTGCTTATATGTCTTAACCAATCTGTGTGTATAAAAACTACACCCTTCTTTTGGAAATTGGAATTGACATACCTGCCAGGCTAGCATGCGCACCGCGACAAAAATTTTCTCGACACTTTATCTCGTGAGAGACCGTGACAAGACTATGGTAGCGCCGTCATTTGTTTTTTTCTCTAATCTGTGGTAGCGCCTAAGCTTGTCTCACTCTAACAGCGACGAAAAGTTTTCTTGCGGTGCGCATGCTAGGCCATCGGCGTATCATTTTCTTACCAAAAGTAAAAAATTTGAAAGCCTATAAAAAGAATGAGTTATCTATATTTTAGCAATTCTTAGTTTCGTTTCTTGGTGAGATTCTCGTGAGCAAAGTAGGGAATATTTGCGAAGCTATTAAGTTTTAAAAGCTATAGTGCCACAAAAAAAATTATCATTTTTTACCATTTGCACGAAAGGCGATGTTTTTAAAAAGCTTCTTGGTTGAGCTAGTCCAGTAAATAAGTAGATAGTACATAGTACTGATGGAGTTTAAAATATAAACTATAGTAACTATTACCTACTCTTACTTGTAGTTAATGCGAAATTATTATCGGGTAGGCTGGTCCTAGGAGTAAGCACAAGTTTAAGACGTTCTCAAATAAATATTAGCAACAAGTAACCCCACCTCTTGACATTGATTAAAATCACTTTCGCTGTGACGTGAAGTGAATGCAATTACAAAGGAATTGAGTGAGGGCACTCAATTCCTTTGTAATTGCATTCACTTCAATTTTGCAATGTAGGCAATTAAATTTCCATCACAAAACAACACTCAAAATGCCAAAAATATTTAAGAATAGCAGTAAATATGTTCAAATTTACGTAGTTTTCGTATTTTCATTCGTTTTTGAATTTTTTTCGCACAGCACTTTTCATTACCTACCTGGTTTTTATTAAGAGAACAAAAACAAAAAAACAAAAGAAAAGAACTGATCATACACAGAGTAATCAATTGTTTTTTTCTCTAATCTGTGTGATCATAGTTGCATATTAATAAGAACTTCACGGATAATGGGATTGCGTACTCATATCGAGGGCGTACTCTTAGACCAGCCTACCCTAATGTAATTAATTGCTCTGGAAATAAATTACCTGTTCTTATTCATAATTTACTCTACTTAATAACACACATAAAAATAAGTACCGTACTATATACATAAAAGCGTCCTCCCCTCTTTATGTCTGTGACACTAGGCGTCGTTAGTTTTAATTCTAGCCACGCGACGTGATACCACACCGACCCGAACTCATAAGCCTTTCTAGAACTTTCCAGAACTTTCTCGGCATCAGGAATCAACCTTGGAGCCCTTCCTTAATGCGTTGCGTATAAACGTTAATAATTACTACATATTAAACTAGACTTGCCCCGCGGTTACGCCCGTAACTGACCCGAGGAAAGGTAAATCCGTTTATTCCCGTAAGAATACCAAGTTTGGTAAATGGCTGTCAAACAGGAAAAAAAATTACTTTAGATTACTACTTGTCTATAAAGATTAACACTTCCTTTCAGAAAACCAATTTGATAACTGGTGATCGAATATGAAAAAATATTTACCGTTAGATTACTAACTTTACTTGATAAAGATTTTTTTTTTCTAAAAACCCAATTTGATAAATAGTTATAATTATTAAGCTTTTTTTATGAGAATGAATGACGTGACGAGCTAGTCATTCACATGATGTTTAACGACACGGCCGCCCATAAAAGTTGCAGTGTCTCTCGGAACTTTAAAATAATAAAGTTTCGCGTGACACTACACTGCGCACGTCATCCTGAGACATCACACAGTCTTGTAATCAGATAACTAGACTGTGAAATCAGGTCATAAAGTCTCATTTATCCAGTAATTTCACTAGCTACAACGCCCTTCATACCGGAACACAATAGTGCTTGCACACTACTGCTTGGCGGCAGAATAACTGGTAAAGCTAAAATTTATCTCTGAAAAGTATGGGTAAATTAATCCATCTATAATATCTGTGACAGAAAACTATCACATTGCTGAAAGAAATCGCTGGTGATTACAAAAATAATACATCCTGTTTAATTTTTTTCTAAAACTTATCTAAGGTTCAGCTTTACCCTTTACCTACTTTCTGATAGGTATTTATGTTGATTTCGCAAAAGGCTGGCGAAATTTACATGAACGAACAAAGTTTTTGTTTTTCAAATTGCCTGTAAATATTTTATCTACGTTGGTAATTCTATTAAATTTGTAATAGTAAACATACTTACCCATAACAAATAGCGTTTTCACTGAGATCTTTTTAAAGCTTACCTATACCTACTGTCGATGTTTATACCTAGAGAAGTTAAAGCAAAACACTATTAACCAAAAAATAAAACCATTTTATCTCTTCTTGGGATTTGGCTTGCTGCCACAGCTAACCTATTCAAAGACTGCAAATCGGTAACACTCATTGAACTGTGGAAAATGGTAGTTTCCTTCTTGTATCCTGTTTCTTCGAATGGTTACTTAAATAAAGGCAATAGTTTATTCTTTGACTAGTTCCCCTGCTCTGGCTTCGCACAGTTTAATTAGTTTTACGTCATAACCCTGTTGATGGGAAGAGAGAAGGTAAAGGGAAAAAGATAAAGGAAAAGGATGAATGGATGGGCCAGCGCGAAGGAAGGCGCAGCCATACCATTCATTCATCTTTTTGCCCTATCTTTTCCCTTTCCCTCTTTTCTTCTTTGATATAGCAATGCAACAGAAGAAATTTCATTCCAAATTTGAAAATTTTCATAGTAACTATTCACATAAACTGCGTATTGAAACTGTCGAATCCATACATTTTTTGTTTCTATTGGTTGCAATCAAGTTACATGATCGCCTAGCAGCTCGTCGGTCCACTTAGTGGGGGGATGGCCTACGCTGTGTCTTCCGGTTTGACAGGATGAAGATAAATAAAAAAATAAATATAAAAATAATATACAAAACAAAAAAATTTTGCATAAAAGTTACATCCTTATCGCTTCCTGCAAAGTTAAGTACTAAACATTGCAGTCCTGCAGGGCTACCATAACCTATAAAAATCGACACGTTTTGTCTTCTCTCGAGAAAGTATTTGCCCAATCGAATAGACAATCTCGCGGATCACGTCATAAGAGAGGCACTACTATTTAATGTTATTGTGTGATGTTAGTGATAACTAAGTATAATTATACTAAGTAATAATTTAAAAATCAGTCTCAAGATCACCAAACACCTTGAACTACTCAATATTCGCAGGGACATTGGGTCTTTATGTATATTTTACCGCCTCTACAATGGGGAATGTTCTGAAGAGCTATTCAAGTTGAGTCCGGCATCGCGTTTCTACTAGTACCATCGCACATCTCGCCACCTCAAAAAAGCTCATCCACATACTATTGAGTCATTGAAATCTCATACGACTCGATTCATGCGTTCTTTCTTGCCGTACACCTGCAAAATGTGGACTGAGATCCCGCCAGCGGTCTTTCCGCAGAGTTATAACATGGAGTACTTTAAAAGGAGTGTTAAATGAGTTCTACAGGATAAGCAACGCATTGGTGACGCCTTCTCCGGTGTTACAGATGTCCACAGGCTATGGTGACCACTTCCCATCAGGTGGGCCGTATGCTTGTTTGCTCCATTTAATTAAAAAAAAAACTAAATGCTACGTGAATATCTCGAAAGACTTAAAATCTACATTAGTGGAATAGTATTTATTTATAATGATATTTGAAGTAGATATGAAGAAAGAAAGCTTACAGTACAAATTCAAAGTAAACAAGTACTAAAAGAGAACGGGCTAAACCTTAGTATTATAGGCACTAAATGAAACACTAACACAAAAACGAGAGAGTCTCTGAAGGAAACTATTCGTTTTCCTTTTTAGTAATCGATTCAAAAATCCGGTCCATTTGGCCTCTCTCCATGTCGTTAAGGGTTAGTGATTTATCGTTATAGGTACCATTTGTTTTTATACTATGAATGTAAATCCAAAAGAGATCCCAATAGATAGGAAACGTCGCGCAATGAATACCTACTTATGATCTGGTCGTTGCTCTCGATATCGAATGTATTTGTTTGTCTCATTTTCGATTCATTGGATATAGTTTTTCCTTTTACCTACTTCTCACTGGATTGGTAACGGGTTATTCTTTATTGAATCATTTGTTCAGACATCTTTATCATCTTCCCTGTATAACTAACATTACTAACATTTTTTATCATTACTAGGTGGTAGAACTTTCTGCAAAGTTCGTCTAGGTAGAACCACCGCTTTGCCAGTTATTCTGCCGCCAAGCAGTAGTGTTCAAGCACCACTGTGTTTCGGTTTGAAGGGCATTGTAGCTAGTGAAATTACTGGGCAAATGAGACTTTATGACCTGGTTTCACAGTCTAGTAATTTGATTACTAGACTGTGTGATGTCTCAGGATGGCGCGCGCAGTGCAGTGTCACGCGAAACTTTATTATTGTAATGTTTCAAGTGACACTGCAACTGTTATGGGCAGCCGTGTTGCTTAACATCAGCTGAACGACAGGCTCGTCACGTCATTCATTCTTATAAAAAAAACTTAGAATTTATGTACCTACATAGTTGTTGTATCATAGAGAAGTATCATTGTTGGCATAGTATCTAAGAAGGTGGCTTCAATAATTTCCATAGAAGTTAATTATGTTGTAATCCGATTAGGTGATAATTATGGTCGCAGCCTATCTGCTTCTTTCTTCTGTTGATTTAATAAATTATAAATAATAAATTTAAAAATTACATTACTATGATGCCCATTTTCTCGTGGATAAACATAATTTTCCGGAATAAAATTAACATAACTATGTTAATCTAAATAGAATGAGCAATTTACGTTGAATCCACACCAAAATAGCTAAACTAACTTGGAATTTTTTTGCATATATTATCATCATCAACAGCCTGAAGATGTCCACTGTTGAACATAGGCCTCCTCCACAGAGCGCCACAGAAAATTAAGATTTCACATTGTGAAAACGGGTAAATTCCGATTTTAACCTTGGGCCTTCTTGTGATCTATAAAAGTTACCTACCGTAATTTTAATAAAAATTTTAGAACTTTGAACACTTTGTTTTAAACCGAAATATAAACCAGATCAAGCATTTATTTTACTTGCCTTAAAACTCGACGCAAAGGAAAGACAGGCTGCGGTGAAGATTTACATTCAGTTTTTAATACAAACCATAAAGACATCGCATAACTTTTTGACTGCCCCATCGGTCCCCACTTAGCTTTTGACTGATAGCCACTGGGGCCCTAATTTTCATGAGTAACGACTTAAAACACGCTAACCATTACAGATAGAGATGTGCTACAAGGATCCGGCACTTTTAAAAGTGTACCTGCTAGGCGATCATGTAACTTGATTGCAGCCGATAGAAACACAAAATGCATGGGTTTGACAGTTTCAATACGCAGTTTATGTGCATAGTTACTATGATCATTTTTAAATTCAGAATGAAATTTGTCCTGTTTCATTGCCATCAAACTTTCATGATCACCCCGCTGATGCTAGGCAATCACAGAACTTGATTGCAGCCGATAGAAATAGTGTATGAATTTCACAGGTTTAATGCGTAGTTTATGCGCATAGTTCCTAAGGAAATTTTCAAATTAGGAAAGAAAGTTTCCATCATTGCATTGCATTGCAATAAAAGTGTCATGACCAGCTAGGCGATCATGTAACTTGTTGGCAACCGATAGAAACACAAAAATGTATGGATTTGACAGTTGCAGTACGCAGCTTATGTACAGTTACTATGTTAGTTACTATGGAAATTTTCAAATTTGGATTGAAATTTCTTTTGTTGCATTGCTATCAAAGTTACATGATCACCCCGCAGAGGTGGCCTAATAACTGTAGCTGACATGGGTGTACATTTTGAAGTATAGTTTTGTACATGTACAGGTAGGAGGTTTAGTTTTTTTATGTACCGATGTGAGTAACATTACGAGCTAGTAGTTCAGCTGATGTTAAGTGTCTCGGATGTCCATGACAGTTGCAGTGACAGTGTACTCAGAACTTTGTGCTGCTTGCATCTATTTCACATAAAAATATTTTAAACGAATTACCCCCGGTTTCTCGTACATTTGTCAAACTCATGTTAACCTAATAGAACAAATACTATACGCTCATTGGTTCACGATAGCTGATAATCAAAGTTTAACTTTAACAAACGTACGAGTAGCTGGGGGTCAACTTATATATTTCTGAACGTTTCAACAAGTGATACTGACAATTTGAGGATGGTAGGTACAAACAAGTTGTAGGAAGACATCGCGAGGAAACCAGCATGCTTAGAATCACAAAATTCAAGAACTTCTTCTACCACCCTCACTTAGCCAGCGTGGTAGATTATGGTCATTGACTATAAATTCAGTTGACCAATGATACAACTTCCCCTCATACGAAAATTAGTAGTGTATTTCAATCACTAATTTTTAATAAATACTATGAATTTCTAATAAATTACGGGAACCCGGTGATGTATTTTGTTCCATCATGCTTTGTTCTTTGTAATTTCGTATGGCTTTGTCTCGTCTTGTTACCTCGCCCTTTTCCCGCGCAAGCGAGTCGTGTTTGTACGAGAAATTTTGTTCAGGAGCTATAAACGGGCTTTATAATCTTTGATTATGGCCTACAATATCTTACCGTAAGACAAGGATCGCGTCCCAACAGTAGGAACATATTGAATGGATAACCTCCAGCTACCTCTAGTCACCCTTTCATTCGGCTACTTTGATTCCGGCCAAAACATTATTCAATACATCTCTGGTACAAATCATTTTAATAAAAAGAAAAGAAAACATCGTGGCTAATGACAGGATCATAACTCTTGTGTATTACCAAAACGGGGCAAGAAATAAAAAACCATTTTGGAAATGAGGCATTTTATTACAAAAAAAAAACCGTTCCGCTTCTTTTCTAGATGGCGCTGTAAGTACATAGTTTAAACCTTTCAAACCACAGAGTAGTTTAAACATAAGAAATTGCTTAGACTACCCACAAAGAAATGTCAAAATCAGGTGGGTGGACCATGAGTACATTGTCTGTAGGGGTCAGTAGTATCTCCTAAGTAGTCTGTGGTGCATTCTTATAAAGTAAATTGATGTACAGTAGATCTGCGAGATAGATAAACGTTAATATTATGATCCAAAATAAAGCCGAGGTATCCCGCAACGAAACTAAAAAAAAATAATAGTGTTATGAGTTGTCAGTCAGTATCGTGACACATTTCCTCTAACCTGTGGTCTATGCTTGAAACAGTGACAGTGACAGATTTTAGCAAAAAGCACAACTGGCGCCATCTATTGGGTCATGCAGAAAATACAATTTCTTTTTTTAATAAAACGTCTCATTATTTATTTAGAAAACAGAATAAAAATTTTAAGCATTTTAGGTACAAGTAATCACAGATGCAACGATAAGTGCTGATTGATATGCATGATATTGATAATTATAATTGTTTATTAGTTACTTAGCGTGATTTATTTGTGCAGATTTATTGTTATTTTACAGTAGTTAGTTGACTAGCAATAAAAAAGCTAGTAATTATTTCAAACATCAATAAATCTTTTATCAACCTTAAGATTAACAAAAACAATCTGGCAGCATTATTATTTCTATTAAATATATTATTTATTAATTACTTTCACATACTTCTTTTATTTTACATTATCCTAGCAAAGCTTCATAAGCTTTGACTTTTAACACAGTTTTTCACTTTGTTTTACACATTAGTACCTATACACTAATTAGTCAGAGCTTTTCACCTCAACAAGCATCCTTTCGCTCGTTTAAATTACCCGTAATAAAACTGAGAAGTGGAGTAAGCGCCTAGACTTTTTGGACTAGTCATCATATCTGATTCTGGCTCTTCTTTACTTCTACTTCTAGTAAACTTTCCGAATTCCCTCGGCTGAGGAGGAACGTAGTCCACGTTTCCATACATCCTTGGGCCAGCACAAGGGTATATGGTGGACAGAGGTTTCATTGCTCTAATCGCGTTCCTGGTGCCATCTACACCTCTATACAGTATCATGTCTGGATGCACGGGATCGTAGAAAGTTCCAGAAATGTGGCTAACTTCCACGTCATTGTCCATATCTGATGAAGCATCGTTAAAGACGTTAGGTGTTTCGGTGGTGAACATTTCACCATTTTTACCGATTTCTTTGGCTTTCCTTGCGTAATAACACCAGATTGCGACAGAGAGTATGATGATGATTATGATGGCGATTATGCCGATTCCAATGTAGACGAAGGTCCTCGATTTCTTAGCTGTAAATATAAAAATTGTATCAAAAAAGCATAACCAATCATGATTTTAGTTGATGCAGGGTTTGCATTATTAGATTATTTAACTAAAACTAGATAAATGCAGTGTCATGCAAACTTTACAATGCTGAATTATCTGCAACTTGCTAATGTATGACATTAAAACTTTTTCGCATCGAAAATAATAATTGAACTTAGGCTTGAGTCGGGTATATTATAAATAAATATTTGTGGACATTTAACACAGCGCCATCTAGCCCCAAACTAAGCATAGCTTGTACTATGGATACCAGATAACTGATAGAATACAATATAACATCCAGACACAATATAACATCGATGAGTACTTTTATAGCATACTAGGTTTGTTGTTGTATAAAAAATATCTATATAGCCAAAAAAATCTTTAAAAAAAAAACATTTTAAAATATCATTATAGTAATTATTGGTAGCCTGGAAGAAATCGCTTAATGCGATAAGGCCGCCCGTTGTTCTGCCATTGTTATGTAAATTTTTATGTGCATTTTTATTTATTGGTGTTCAATAAAGTATTATTGTATTGTATTGTATTGTATTATAATAACATCTGCCAATCCATTAAACAATAAGTTATTTGTTTGTTTTGTCTTTTACGTGCAAACGTTTGTATTGATTTTGATGCTCACAGATTTGTTGCACTACGTAACCAAAACACGAGTTCTCCTCCTATTTTGAGGTCGGTTTAAATTGAATAGTCCTCCTCATTTATACATATTTTGGCATTTTAACTAATCAACAGTAGGTACTATTTGAACCCAATTTAATAATTTGAAGCATTCACTCATAGAATTATTCCAAAAGATGAGTGTGAAATATATCAAATCAAAGAATAATTATGCATACCCCCGAGCCACAGTTTGAATGGTTGTTTGTGTCATAATTGAACTAGTTGACGTGATAGAGAGCTGTATGCGAAATTTACCATCAATTTACGGGTAGTTAGTTGTACGTTCAGTGTTTGAGTCACTGCAATGTGGTGGTAGGATATTGATTTGACTGAGTTACGAGCTATGCTGTGGTTTTGGCATGTCTGCTTGCTTGTTAACCTGTATGTTACTGTTATATTATTTACTGTCAAGTAAAACCAAAGACTTCTATGTATACACTAGACAGGACATCTCTAACTTGCACTGTCAACCACTGCAAACATGCCTATAAGCATCTTCTCGCTCATACGATGCTCAGCACTCAAAGCGACTGGACGTGCAGCAGTGAATAGCAGTAAAAATTATTATCCGAATGTGCCATTGCACTAGCGCTGCGTGTTGGCTTCGTTGGTTAGACGATTTAATCTCGTAAAGCGCTGTAGCGGATTTTAGTTTAATTATACAAAAAATGGCAACTATTTGTGCTTCAAATAGCTTCTCTAGTACGTAGTACATGTACCTCTTTGACTAAAACAAGCAATGCTTTTTGCAATTCACAAGAACCATTATCGCCAGCTCTACATTAATAAACATCAGCATTTATGCATGCATTATGCATCAGCAGCAGCACAGCTGAACATAGGCCTCTCTTAATGAACGCCAGTTAATCCGATCCATGTCGAATCTCATGCATCCAGCTGCTACCAGCCACTTTGTGTATATCATCGCTCTACCTGCCTCGTCTACTTCAGTGGTCATTGGTTCTGCGGCTAATGTGACCAGACCACTGCCACTTCAGTTTGCTAATTGTACCGGCTTGTAGCTCTATGAACAATTTTTAAATTGGTGGACTCGTCGTTCCATGAGTTATCTACATTACGTGTTTGAAAAGAAGCTATAATTATAGCTTGCACGCGCAAAGTTAAAAGAAAATTGCAGACAAGATTTGTCTATTGTTATTTTGTTTATCGCATGACCATATTATAAGCGTGTGGCTGGTGACGTTCGATACATATTAGCTATATTTAATTATTATATTTTTTTTTCTAGGTGTGTCATTGTTGGGCGTTATTATTATTTTTTATATAATAGCTATAAATATTTAATTTTATATGTTCTGTATTCCTGACAATTATAAAAAAGACAATTGTAAAAGTTTGGTTGCAAAATAGATATTGTGCCGACGCGGTGAACACCCATCTATTGAACTCTATGCTTACGTGATTTGTAAATTATTGTACTTACCATTATCGTCTTCAATTGCGGGCATGTATAAAACTTCTTTTTTCTTAAGATAAAAGACGGTAGTCCTTGTGGTGGTGGATTCTGTCGGCAATTGTAATGCCGGATCTGCCACTGGCTGTGATGGGTATGGCTCTCGCCACTTTTCACCTGCTTCACCTGGGTGATAAAAATTAAGTATTTTTGATTAATAATTATATCGTTACTAGTTCGAAGAATGTAATTATGTCTTAGCAGTAGTATGAAGTTAGCTCAGTTGAGAAAACAGTGAAAGCAATGTTCTCTCAACTAGCACTACTAACAACTTCATTAGCCGTGTCCGCGGTAATTCAAAAGGATTCCTTAACATCTTTTGGATTTCAGCTAATGGAAATACCAACATCAATGGCTAATAATCTAATATTATATATTTTATAGAAGATAATGCGGCTGGGCAGCGTTCGGGAAGCTTCGACTTATTTTTTCGTCCAAAATACCGTAAAGCCTTAAGACAAAGGTTTTCAATCGGTGCGTGTTGCCAGTGATGACTTATGAAACTGAAACGTGGTCTTTTACTGTTGGCCTTATTAGTAAGCTCAAAGCCATGCAACGAGCTATGGATCTAGCTATGCTCGGTGTTCCCCTGCGAGATAAGATCCGAAACGAAGAAATTCGCAGGAGAACTAAAGTGACCGATATAGCTCTTAGAATTTGCAAGTTGAAATGGTAATGGGCAGGCCACGTTGTTCGTAGAACTGAGAACCGATGCGGAAGAAAGGTTCTCCAGTGGTGACCATGAACCGGAAGACGCAGCGTAGGCCGGCCCATGCACCACTCGATGGGCCGACGACCTGGTGAAAACAACGGGGAGCCGATGGGTGCAGGAGGCAAGCAGCCGCTCTAAGTGACGCTCTGTGGGGGAGGCCTGTGTTCAGCAGCGGACGTCTTCAGGCTGTTGATGATGATGAGAAGATATTGTACCCTCATACCTACCATCATAAAGACTCTGGTCTGTAATGCTAACTTCACTGCCATTTTCTTCATCTTTTGCAGTCGGGCTCTCATACCGCTCCTTCAGCACACCTAACGGAACTGTAACAAAATTACACTTACACAACGTTTCAAATTACTTTAGGTAAAAATTTATATAAGTGAAGTGGCCACAATTTATTGTTAGTTAACAAGAGATCTAATACCACAGATACAAAATAATCTAGTTTGTACGAAACTTTTTCTATAGGCCTACCCCTGGTTTGAACGGTGTTAGCTATAAATTATTCGATTGACGGTGCGTGCGAAATGCTGCGGTCGATTGCGCTACTCCGACCGAACTCTACTCGTTTGTTATTGACGATTTTGGCTCCGACTACAATAATTATTAATCGAGATAAAATGTATACTCTGTCCTGTTCAATATCTGGAATATTTACATATTACGTTAAAACCTGTTTAGCCACATTAATTAGGCTCGTAAACTTTATAACTAAATAAAAATAATAAATATTTCGTTTACGTAATAGAAATAAATGAACACCAAAAAAGGATTAAAATATAAAAGTTGAAACATATTCATCGCGAATAATATAGCCGAGGGTCAACTTAAAAAAATATATAAATATTATTTTATGTGCCCAAATTTTCCAAATAAGTAAGCAAGTACAGTAATAGGGAAAAGAGACGCATGTTCGAGAACATGTATGCCATCAAACAACCCGCACTTAGCCAGCGTAGTGACTTATGGCCTACCCAACACACTCTTCATGCGAGAGAAAGCCTGTTACCAGCAGTGGGAACTGAGAACGTATTACTTTTTCATCAAAAACAGTCACAAATAATACACACGCATATTAGGTGGGTGGAGCAATTTGTCATCAGACTAGCAAGGGGAATGTTCAACAGGGCGGACAATGGCCCTCACGAGCATCTGCGTGACATTGCTCCCCTCCACACAAGACCCCCGGAGTTGGATGCGAGGAAGCTATCACGCAGCCTCATACCACAAGACCAGAACTAACATAGTAAACAGTACACCAAATAACGACTGCAGCTGAGCAGAGAGTTGGCCCCTTAGCAGAGGAGTCCCACCGCCGAACAAAGACCCAGTCACCTCTGGAGTACTGGCCCGGGCAATGGGCGTGAAGCCCGAAGCCTCAACCCGCCGAGAGTAAGGTGAAAGGAAACCGAATCCGAATAAAAAAGCATAAAATAGGTAGAGGTAATACTAAATAACCAGGTCAAACTAATTGTTATTTCGATAATGTAACGTAATCAGGATTATCAGTGCAATGCGGAACGCTTGTATTTTAAATTTGTTATTACTATAGTAAGTATATTACAGTGATTTCGACCTAAGCGCTAAGTACAAAACAAAGTACTTACATAGTTCAAAATGTATTGATTAAAGTATGTTTTGGCGTTTAAAGTATTATAGTTATTCAGTAAAGATATCCCTTTTACCTGAACTTACGAGCGCGAGTAAAAGCTAGACTTAGCCATGTCTTTGATATCGATTTGATTATAATTTAAATCAAACTTGATACTGGCTAAATACGCTCATTACATAAGTAGAGCTAAAAAAAGATATCCCGAAAAAGATAGTTCTTGGACTTTTTGTGTAACAAAACAACCTTTAAATCTCATAAGCTTAAAAGCTCTTTATAATCTTAAAATTTAAGAAAGTAACTTGAAACATAAATAAAATAAAAAAAACCTACAACAAAACACGACAAATATAGTCGACGAAAATTCTCTTTACCATCGTCTGCTATACCGGCCGTTTTCCAAATTAATAAATATAAGACGCAATATCCGCTCTTTGTTGAAAATTTAGTACGTACCTAATATTTTTTACATCACGTTATAATATGATACCTACTTTAATTATAAGAAAATAAATAGAAAAATACTGCTTTTGAAATACATTCTGGGTTGTTTCAGAGCTTCATTACCAAAAGAAATGGCTGCTAAGGAAATATATAAAGGAGGGTACTTAAATTATTAGGAAATTTTTTTTTCATGCTTTGAAATGAAATATCAGCTATATTATTTTGGTGTAATATTTGACTAAAGTTACATTTTCAAAACAATCTTCTGGTACACTCTTACGCGATGACACGTCTCGAAAACATCTGGAAAAACTGAGGCATTAGTTATTATAAGACCAAGTCCCGGTTGGTAAGAGCCCTGATCTTCCCGATTTTCTTGTATGGCGTAGAGACATGGACAATCAGAGCACGTGAAAGATAGAGGATAGATGCATTCGAGATGTGGTGCTGGAGGCGAATGCTGAGAATACCGTGGACCGCCAAACGCACAAATGTGTCTATTCTCTCCCGGCTCCGCATAAAAACTCGGTTGTCCACCTTATGCCTGCAACGCGTACTTACCTATTTTGGACATATAATGCGAAGAGGAGATGACAGTTTGGAAAAGCTGGCCATAGTTGGCAACGTTGAAGGCAAAAGATTACGCGGCCGCTCGCCAACACGTTGGTCTGACCAAGTAAAAGAAGTTACCTCTTTTAGCAAATTTTCCCTGGCCGTGAGGGCGACTATGGACTGAAGTCGATGGAAGCATTTGGTTAAATCGGATAGATCCTGTGACCACGCTCCTCAGTAATGAGGGACCGGCCAGAGAGAGAGAGACACTCTTAGTACACTACTACTACTACTACTACTACCACACTCTTATCGATCTAACTTTCTCAAATATTTTTTTTTCGAATGAGCCTTAAAAAAATCCTCAAAATATACGTTCAGCTGTTTCGGTTGTACGTTATCTATCGTCAGTCACTCAGGAATAAGTCTTTCATTTATATTGAATAATATATAAAAAAGATGAATTTTTGGATGCAAGTACATCAGCCATAAGACTCAAATTATCTTATGCCTTTACAATATAATATACTTTTTAATTTAATAAAACGTTTTTATGTTAAGACCCATCTTGTAATTTGAATATAACACTGTTTTATATTAATGTGTTTTTGTCTTGACCTTTTTAGTGACTTTTTAATCAGACTTGACCTTTTCACAAATAAATCTGCTTTTATTAGAGGCTTAGGTAAAATGGCAGTGTTATTAGGGAAATCAAATAAATGGACGGCTTCATGTTAACACGTCTTTTGTATTACGCCTCCGCAGTCTCTGACGTAAATAAGAATAGGTGTTCAAAAGAAAACAAAAATTATTAAGGAATAGGCACCACGTGGTTTCACTTTTTCAGGACAATCTCTAACATCTTTTTAAATTTCAGTGGCTTCTCGGACAGTTCTAGTATCTTATTTAACCCCTTTTTTTCTTGACCAATATAACCATAGATACTAAGCTACACGCACGGGTAGCATAAACTGTAGAAATCCGACATAATATCCGTTCTATTCTCTCAAAAAAGCGTTTAAACAATGAAAACGCACCAAAAGGTTTATGGAGTTTTAGCGGGAATGCGGAAAAGTTAACGTCGCGTTGTTGCGTTGTATTATTTTTCAAAACTTGTGCTTTTTCCAGTGTTAATGTTTAAAATTGGTGGTGTTTTACGCATTAGATGCTGAATTACGAGCATGAGTGTGGGCAAGTAATACAATGTGGTGAAACGTGGTTTTTCGTGTTGATTCCAAAATTCCATAGAAGCTTTTAGTAAAGTTGCCACCACTATACTAGGGCATGACTATGACTACCTGACTTAGACTAGACTATGACTGTGACTAAGACTTGACATTACGGGAAATATTCGTCAGCACGATAAAAAAATATAATACTTGACACTGGCTAAATACACCATGTGTGGAGTCAAAATATAAGAAAAACAAAAGGTTTATGACGTGACATGAACGTTCATTGGTCAAACGCTTTCTCGAGAGAAGAGGTAAATTTTGATTCTATAGCTCATGCTACCCGTGCTGCATGATTGAGCTTGGATCTAATACAATATGTACCTGTATGTTGAATGATTTTTTTACGGGCATTATGCCTTTATTCCTTAAACTAACTAATACTACAAACCAAAATGCCAACTTACCGCATGCATATATGACCTTAACGTAAGGCTTCGTATATGGCTGGCACGACGTATCGAAGGTGCTTCTGCTCGCCATGAACTGACAGCTTCGTTTCCCGTGGCAGATCCTCATCGCAGTTTCCACAGCGTACGGAGATGAGCACGCTGTGACATATAAAGGCATTGTGAGAGATTAAACTAGCTGCTGCTGCCCGCGGTTCGCACGCGTGCATTACAGTTTATCGCGATAAAAAGTTGAAATTAGGTTAGGAGCTGTATTAGAAATCAACGATGTAGAAATCAATCAGCGACGACGTCTTGGTGAACACTAGGCTCCAGAGCCTGACACACCGACGTGAAGTCGCTAGCTTGTCAGTATTCTATAGGTTGCACTATGGAGAGTGTGCACAAGAACTGCATGACCTAATTCCTCCAGCACCTTTCCATTACAAAACCACCAGGCGTTCGGCCAAGCAATACGTACTAACCGTTTCGACTCCACTTTTTTAATAAGAACTGCAAAAGTGTGGAATGCCCTGCCCTAGTCGGTGTTTCCAGAAAAATACAACCTGGGGCTGTTCAAGTCAAGAGTGAATAAGTATTTATTACTAGACAAGCGTGCTACACCTTCGACCGTGTCATCGCTTCCCATCAGGTGAGACTGTGGTCCAAGGTTAGCCTAGTCAATCATAAAAAAATGTGTTCTCGCAAGAAAGCGTTTGACCAATGAACGATGACGTGGATCACGTCATAATCCTTTACTTGCGTGGTTGCGTTTTCAATGGTCAAACGCTTTCTCGAGAGAAGAGAATATTTATGTCGATTTCTAATACAGCTCATGCTACCTGAGGTCTCATATTAGGAGGCCTAAAAACGAAGGTTTTCAATCAGTGTGTTGCCAGTGATGACTTATGGAACTGAGACATGGTCTCTTACTGTTGGCCTCATTAGGAAGCTCAAAGCCACGCAGCGAGCTATGGAGAGGGTATGCTTGGTGTTTCTCTGCGAGATAAGCTCCGGAACGAGGAGATCTGCCGGAGAACTAAAGTGACCGATATAGCTCTTAGAATTAGCAAGTTGAAATGGCAATGGGCAGCCCACATCGCTCGTAGAACTGACAACCGATGGGGAAGAACGGTTCTCGAGTGGCGACCACGAACCGGAAGACGCAGCGTAGTGGACCGACGATCTGGTGAAAGCCGCGGGTAGCTGATGGATGCAGGATATGAGAAGCCGCTCAAAGTGGCGCTCTCTGGGGGAGGCCTATGTTCAGCAGTGGACGTCTCAGGCTGTTGATGATGATGATATTAGGATCTGTTTAACCGTTTAGTCGTGAAAAGGTAACAAACAGACATAGTTATACTTTCGAGTTTATAATATAGGGTAGAAGTATGGATATACCATAGTAAATTCCATACCTAGCAATACATACTCGTACCTATATAAAACAAACAAAGAAAAACAAAACAACATATCTCTTTCAATTGTAGCCGTGGGTTCCTTATTTCGTTTTGGTTTACCTTTCACTCTTTATGGGGCAATATTATAAAAATGAATGCGTTAGAGCCCCGAGGGATGTGATATGGAGAAAAAAACTTGACCAACTTGAGCGTAAGGAAGCGCTTAGACGACGTGATACGATTTATCTCCATTCACAATAGAGATAAGTTTGGGGTTTCAAGGTTTGCAAGACTTCTTTCCCTGAACTTTTTTGTTCATCTACCTATACTTTATAAGCATCTAGAGTTTGCCGTTTTATCCAAGTTTATAATGCAATCTTCAACACCTCATTTACCCTCTTAGAAATTGGATTTTCAAAAACCTTTTCCGAATCTGTCCAATCCAGAATCTGTCCAATACCGAACAACTGGTAATCGTGACGGGACGAGCTAGTCGTTCGCCTGGTGTTCAGCGTCACGGCCGTGTTGAGAATTTAAAAAGAATAAAAATGACATTACTTTGACAATTTGGAAATTGAAATATGGTCTGCTGTTTTACACGATTTTTTAATCCTTTTAATATATTTTTACCGTGGTTTCTAATATTTTGTGATCATGACGATACGCCGGCGGTTATTTTAACATCTGGCGACCGTTGGGAAGATGAACCTGAAAATTATTTTCGAAGAAATTGGTAAGCAGTCATACTGGAAGAAAAAGATGGAGGCCGATCAAAAATTGAAGAATTCTGAGGAAGATCAAGTTATCTATAGTTGGATTGAGACGCTGCCAATAACATAGAAGGTATATTATTTGACTGATTTCAAACCGTAGACGAGATAACTAAAATATTAGAGACCACAGATGTGAAACGGAAACTGATAGAAATAAGATGATAACTGCAGCTGCATGACCAATTTAAAAATGAAATGAAAGAAATCCTGATAAAAGACCAAGGCTATGATGCGATTTCAACGGAATGGCTCA
Source organism: Ennomos quercinarius (assembly GCA_910589525.2). Lineage (NCBI taxonomy): Eukaryota > Metazoa > Arthropoda > Insecta > Lepidoptera > Geometridae > Ennomos > Ennomos quercinarius. Next base: position 12,117,431 of record OU342499.1, on the reverse strand, counting down.
GATTTGGATGAGAGGTAGCCTCCCGATCCTATACGTCATAGTCATGAATGCGGTCGATGATCACTATTATAAAAAAATGCGAGGTTATATTAAAAGAAAAGACAGAAGAATCGCAGATAATCGGAAAATGCCGGCGAATTAAAGACCAAGGCTATGATGTGACTTACGGAATGGTTCAGATTGGATGAGATGAGTAGCCTTCCGATCCTATACATCATAGCCATGATTCTGGTCATAATTTACTGCAGAAAGCTGTATAAATAAATCTAGTTTGACCTCTGCAATTAGACCAGATTTACATTCATACCTACCTGGATTACTGTTTTGGGAAAAGAGTTGGTGTATTATTTCTGACTTTGCCGAAGCTTTTCTTTAAATCGGTTTACGGGCGACGACACAAGAATGGAAAACTAAATGCAAGTCTTGACAAAGGTGTTTTATTGACTGACTACATACCTAACTAGATTGCTGGTTGAATTTATAGGAAACAAGATTTGGTATCATTTTTCTGACTTTGCTTAAAGCTTTCCTTCAACCAGTTTACAGCTTTACAGAGAATAAACGGAGACAGTATCTGTTACTCCTATAATGAGAAGATCACAACCATTGCGAAAAATAGAACCTATCGATAATACAGAGTATATAGAGAATAGAAGAAGAAGAAGACATAGAGTCGATCTCTTGACGAATTATTTTGATTCTTAATTTTTCTTGATATGTATGTGATATTGTTTTGATGTGATTTTGTATTTTTTGTATTTATTGAGTGTTTTTCTTTCTTTTCGGGTTAGGAGGGACTTAGACTTAAGACACCAATAACTTAAACCTAAAGCATGTACTTAATCAATTTCAGAATTGATATATTGATTAAGAAATGTTTTGAAACCTGTTTGCAAGGACAGACGATTTAATTTTTTTTATAATGATAACCTTGTAAATTTTGAATAATTTCTGCGGCTAATTATAAGAAAACGAATATTTTAAAAAGGAATAACTTGTAAATTAGCAGCTAGGTTTTGAATTATTATTGAAATAGGAAATAAGCAGATTTAAGGATTATTGTACCTATATTTTAATGTGGGATGTTCATGTACATTATTTTATTTTAAAATGTTAGGGTGTGACCACACCAGCTAAGATGAGCAACAAACATCTTCTATTTCCTTTTCTGTGTTTGGAGGATGTTGAGAATTTAAAAAGAATAAAAATGACATTACTTTGACAATTTGGAAATGAAATATGGTCTGCTGTTTTACATGATTTTTTAATCCCTTTTAATTTATTTTACCTAGTGGTTTCTAATTATTTTGTGATCATGATGATACGCCGGCGGTTATTTTAACAGGCCGCCCATAACAGATTGCAGTGTCACTCGGAACTCTAAATTAAAGTTTCGCGTGACACTGCGCACTGCGCACGTCACGCGAAACGACGATATGACGTGAGTCTAAAAAGATTTTTAAATTGTGAGGTCAGTTCATAAGTCTAATTTTTTTTCAGTTTAAGCATTGTTTGTACTATAGGTACCAGATAACTGATAGAAGGAATACTTAGATACTTTTTTGTTTGCAAATATATATATATATAACTAGTATTTTGCCCCGTGCGCGGGCCGCGAGCGGCCCGCGTGGGTGTTTTCGTGGCGTTCCATTTGTTCAAAACGCTATACTTGTGTTTAAACTTGTAATTTTGCAAGTACTTGTACAAAACTGCGGTATCTATTAAAGAAAATGATAATTCATCTGACTTGTGCATGGCGGCCATCTTGTTTGACTTGACAGCGTCATTGGCACCATTAGCAGGTCGCAACCGGCACACTTGCACCGTGCGCGGGCCGCACGCGGCCCGCACACGGTGCAATTGTGCAGGTGCAAGTGTTGATCGTGACCGTCCACTTATACCAAACTACAGTAAACTAACTCGCTTCGCTCGTCGTCGCATTGGGTAGGTTGGAAAAAATTTGACGTTTGACATCTGTCAAAAATTGACATTTGACATCTGTGAAACTGACATCTGTCTACACTTGACAGCGGTATTAGAACAGTGCACAGGTCGCAAGCGGCACACTTGCACCGTGTGCGGGCCGCACACGGCAGGTGCAAGTGTTAGTCGTGACTGTCCAATTATACCAATGAGAGACAATAAACTAACTCACTCATCGCCGCATTTGGTAGGTTGGAAAAAAAATTGACATTTGACATCTGTCCAAAAAATTCACATTTGACATTTGTCAATAAATTTGACAGCTGTCAAAAAATTTGACATTTGACATCTGTCAAAAGTTTGACATTTGACATTAATCAAACTGACATCTGTCTACACTTGACAGCGGTATTAGAACAGTGCACAGGTCGCAAGCGGCACACTTGCACCGTGCGCAGGCCGCACGCGGCCCGCACACGGTGCAAGTGTGCAGGTGCAAGTGTTAGTCGTGACTGTCCAATTATACCAATGAGAGACAGTAAACTAACTCACTCATCGCCGCATTTGGTAGGTTGAAAAAAATAATTGACATTTGACATCTGTCAATAGTTTGACATTTGACATCAATCAAACTGACATCTGTCTACACTTGACAGCGGTATTAGAACAGTGCGCAGGTCGCAAGCGGCACACTTGCACCGTGCGCGGGCCGCACGCGGCCCGCACACGGTGCAAGTGTGCAGGTGCAAGTGTTGGTCGTGACCGTCCACTTATACCAAACTACAGTATACTTGCTGCTCGCTTCAACGACGAGTCGTTGCATTTGGTAGGTTGGAAAAAAATTGACAAATGACATCTATCAAAAAATTTGACTTCTGTCAAAATTTTGACGTTTGATATCTGTCACACTGACATCTATCAAAATTACAACTATCTCCTTCCGAAACTGTAGTACCATAGGCGATAAAACGCAAAACAGCAATTTCGATAACAGTATGTACGGCGGCCATATTAAAAAATGACAGATATCAAAATTTGACCAAACCATGTTGATCAGGATCCTTTGGGACCCCCAGATATCGATTTATATCCCAATCAGAGCACCTTTACTTTCAGACGCGGACCAATAGACCGCCATTTTGAAAAAAGTACTTTTTCAATGTGTGCCCCTCTCAAAACTGTACAATATTAGAACAAACCCTCCCTACAAAAGTCTCACAGTTTCGGTGTTATTTGCGAATTAAAAATCCTTAAAAAGTGAAATTGCATGTTCGCAATATTTCAAAATGGCGGAATCAAAAAAGTTTTTACACATTCCTACCAAGTGTACCGTGGGATTTTCAGATATCGATTTTCATTCGGATCGGACAACTTTTATTATGAGTCGGTACGTCTACAGCCGCCATCTTGAAAAAAATTGATTTCACTGATATTGCATTTTTACCCTTATAACATCTTTACTTGATCCCCAGGAACGACTTTTCTAAAGCACTCGCAACGGAGGCGCAAAAAAGCAAAGTTGATATTTCAATAAAAGCACCTTTGTATGGCAGCCCCATTGAAAGTTGACACATGTCAAAATTTGATTACAGAATGTTGATCATCATCCTTGGGGACCCCCAGATATCGATTTTCATCCGGATCGGTGAAACTTTTTTTCCCGCCGCGGCCAAAATTTCCGCCATTTTGAAAAAAAAAAATTTTCGCAATCTTCCCCTCTGACCTCCAACCAATATTAGTTCGAGCTCTTTATACTTAAGTGTCATAGTTTCGCCGTCATTTACGGTTAAAATTTGTATGGCGGATTTTTTTTTCCGCCATTTTGAATTTTTTTTGACATCTCCAAAATCGTCCCAGGGTTTGCTATGACATTCCTTAAAACGCACATGATCTATCTCATATGGTTTGGCCAGGCCGTTGACTGTCCGAGTGACCGAAGGTCGGAAGACCAGGTCGCGAATTTTTTTGAAGACACCTCGATCACCTGGACACAAAACACAACAAAGACATTCAAAATTTTCCATAGGTGTCGAGAAACAATGCGTCAAAAATGGGAAAAAAAAATTGTATGGCAGCCATCTTTAAAAATGGCGGAATCCAAAATATTTTTTCAAATATCGAATGTGTGGCCCCGAAAACCCCCTCATGCGAAAAATCACCCCGATCGGACCAACTTTCAAAATGGCCGCCATTTTGAATCCGCCATCTTGGATTTTCATGACAACCATCTGACAGCCCCCGTCATCCTCTATGACATTTGGTCGAGCACTACCCACATACCTCTTACCGTTTCCAAATTATGAGCGTTTCAATTTTGTATGGGGGCCACCGTTTTTTGTTCGGGGGCCCCCATTTTTTTTATTTCTCTGAAAACATCCCAGGGTCTACTCCAACTTTAGTTAAAACGGGACCCCTTATCTCTGATCATTTTCGAGATCCGTTGACCTGTTCCATCTCAGAGACAATTTTCTGGTAATGTCAGATTTTTCCTGGGGTGACATGACCTATCACTATACAGCCTCATACTCAGTTTTGACTGACCACTTCTGAGAGCTGAGATCAATTATGTCAATCATCAGTCAGTGAGTCAGTACATGGGTTTTTAACTTTATATAAAGTCATACAATATAACACCCAGACACAGAACAAACATTGATGTTCATCACACAAATGTTTGTCCTGGGTAGAAATCGAACCTGGGACCTAAGTTCAGAAGGTAGAGCTACTACCAACTGAGCTAACAGGCCAGTCAACTATATTATAAAAGTTTTGAGAAGTATCTCCAGATTTAAATAAAACCTGTCCTTATAGAGTGTGATTCAAACTTAATGGCGGCCGTGAAGTGAGCCGCAAGCCCTCTCGCACGCTGAGCTCACCAACCTCTGCCCACGCAAACCCAATGTTTGCTACTGCGCAGCGTTCCACGCCGACTTCACAGTTGCCATTGGGCTTGAATCTCACTACGGCTTAGTGTAAACGCATCCTAAACCTTTTCCCAAACAGAAATCCTCGTAAAGCGCGGCTAACTCACGATGATGCGAGAATAAAATGAACTTTTACTAGTATCGTAAGATGGCAATTCCAACCATTTTGGTGATACGTTCGATAGTCTAATTTCCTTAGAGTCGGTAAAGTATCAGTCCATTTTTTGAATGTGTCAATTTTGTACGCTTTTCTCGCTGAAGTGGATCGCAGTGTTATGTAGTACGGTAAAGCTTTATATATTATGGTTTTAAGATTTGAAAGGTATAGAAAATCGCTTGTGGTAAAACTTAGGGTTCGCTCACGAATGTAATATAGAAAATCTAGGGATTCCGCACGGCTTTACACGCAAGTGAAACATCAAAATGGCGGTGGTGTAAATGTTTAGTGAACGGCTATCCGATTATTAATATTGTAAATGTATTTAATTCTGTATTTACCGCTGAAATGTGGTTCCGTGGGGCTTATAGTGCTTAGCTTAATTATATTTTTTATAGGATATTTTCATGTTTTCATGTCATTGACCATTGACGTGCTTGGGTGTCAATGTGTGTATTTGCAATTTGTGCTGACAAAAACATCGCCGTGCCAGACGTGCTTCAAATGTAAGATCTGCGAAATCAATCCAGAGGTTTTTTATATTCGTGGTTTCATTATGACGTAATGAGCTACAATAGTTAGTCTTCTCTGATATTATAAACACTTTCACACATTTACTGATAAACATGAAGGAAGGAAAAAAAAGTTCTACTGTTTTTCTTCCTTCCTTCATGATAGTTTTAAAGGTGGTAAATAGTAGAGCTACAACTTCATTATCTAATCACCATACGCCGCCGCCGTAAATTCGAGTGTCACCCACATACCCCACCCCAGTGTTTCGGCTCCAATGCGGAAGATCTAATCTCATTAAAATTACAAGTACATGTGACGCCTATAAGTCTTCGAACGGGAAACGCATTTACACAGACCGCGGAGTAGTCAAATAATTAATTTGGAGTCGTTCTTCTTAACACCCGTTTGGATCAGATAGTAACGACAATTTGACGTTTAAACTAAATGAATGAGACTGCTAGATTACTTTACTATGGTGGATTACGAACTGTCAGTGTGTTATTTTAGTCTGATAGGGTAGACTTTCTCAAAAGTTACAAATTAGATGCAAAATATTATTATTATAAGAACAAAAGATAAGTGAGTAATTTCATAAAGTTCTCAGTCGCCGTCCAATCAATATTGCATACCTACTTGGTATCTACTTATTTTGTAAGCTCATGAGATTAGATATTTGATTATTAATTTTTGCCACGTGATAAAGTCTAAATACAACTACAACCAGCTCTCGTTTAAATTGTTTTCAAGTAAGTAAATAATCTACAACGTTTTAATTATTATTTCTATCTCTACAAAACAAGGAGGCAAAAACAAATAACATGACCTAAACTTTTCTTCAAAATTCCAATAAGAACAGTGACACACAACCGTTCCCACAAAACGTTAATATCATGACGTTGCCTTACATTTTTAACGCCACTTATTGCCCGACATCCACAGAGTTTATGTCGCTTCTAGCGGAAAATTGAAAACAGTGACGGTAAATAATTTCTTGTCTCCCAGACTTGAAGAGAGTCGGTGCATAAATTGAATTATTACTGTCGTTCTGAAATGCAATTTTACTATTATGCTCTACTCGTAGAAAGTACTGTAAGTATTACTAAAAGGCTTGGTTTGTGGAAATCACAGAGCAAGAAAACAAACCACGTTCGCGAAATTGTAATTTTTTCTTGCTCTGGGGTGGAAACCAAGGAATGTGGAAGGTAAGTAATGAAAAAATCTCCTTTAAAATACCTAATGAAATTGCTGGGAATAATATGAGACTTTATTATCTGATCTCACGTACAGATCTGTGGATTCTCACGGTGTAGTAACACAAAATAGAAAAGGTAGTAGTAATCTTATTGTGCTACATTGTCTCAGGATGACGCAGTGCAGTGTCACGCGAAACGCTATACTTCAGAGTTCTGAGTAGCGCTACAACTGTTATGGACGGCCATTTCGCTTAACATCAGGCAACGACTAGCTTTTCACATCATTCATTAACATAAAGAAACTTAACGTTAAATACACATACCTAATTAAAAAACGCGATTTATAGAAATCTACAACACCATTTTCGGATAAATTTTGTTTTCTGGAGGCTGTTTAATGACACAATCCACTACGCTACGCTAAGTTAGAAAAATTACCACAGCCAGTAATGTGGGAAGAATTTATTGTCCTGTTGGAACTCCTTAATGTAACGTGGTATTCTAGGGGGAGTAAACATTTTTTCTAGTGGATGAAACCTAATTACTTGGTAACTTAAATATTAAGGGATATTCTGGGAACTAATAACTGAACCCTTGGGAAAGTCGTGAAATAAAAGCTTATCAAATTTAATTACTTAATCAACTACTTACTTTTTTAATTGTTAAACTTACTTTCCTCGGGTATTCCTTGAGGCTGAGGACAAGTTACTGAGTCGTGAACATTTCTTCCATAGTAGACGTCAAAGATTGCAATCCTTGAGTGAGGGTTACAGCTCAGCCTCACCACTTGTTCATTGCACGCGTTAAGGCTTCGGAACTCGTCTGTGAAAATATGCTTAATTAATAAACAAGTATTGGTGTCAAATTCAGTCAACATTCACAGACTCAACGAGTAACTCAACTCAACTCAACTTAAATCACAACTTCAACTCTATTTCACAAATTTTATGCAAAATTAATGGTTTATTGAAACAGCCTCCGTGGTGTGGTTGAGCAGGTCGGCTCATAACCCGGAGGCAGCGGGTTCGATTCCCGCGACAGAACAAGAATTTATGCACAGAAAAAAGTATATAATACTTGTTCTGTGTCTGGGTGTGGTGGGATCATGGTCTTCGTAGTTCCTGGGTCCCTAGATACAGGGGATCCTAAGTTAGGGTTCAGGATCTATGTATGTGATCTTTGGGCGTTATAAGTCATTGAATCAATAGACCATTTTTTCAAACTGACCTCAAAACATGATACCTCGAAGCTATTGATGTAATATTATAGAAACTAATGTGGGTGGGTAGTTGTGTCAGCGAAGAGCCGCCGTCGTCACCGCGCATGTACTCCTTGAGGATGGGCATCTATATTGCCCGAATACCTGTCAAGTTATTCGACTGAATTTTCATAAGTGCTAGCCGTTTACTGCTATTGATATAAAAAAAACAACTAAATACCTTATCTGTTAATTACACCTATTCCTTTAAGAAAATCGATTAAAAATGACACATACTTATGATGTATTCTCAATCTTTGAAATTCTATAGATCTAAAAATAAATATTAATCAATGTAATGTAACGATCATGTAACTTGATTGCAACCGATAGAAACACAAATTTGTATAGATTCGACAGTTTCAATACGCAGATTATGTGCATAGTTACGTGGAATTTTCAAAATAGTAATGAAATTTATCCTGTTGCATTGAAATCAAAATTACATGATCACCTCGCTGGTCACAAATAGTCGACACATTAGACCAACTTATAAACCACAAGCTTTTAACCATAGCTCAGCAACAGATGAACAAAAATCTCACATCGATTTAGCGTTAAAGAGGTAGCTATTACTTAACAACATTTTTATAAGTAGTTAGGAAATCATCATAATCATCATCATCATCATAGCCTTAAGACGTCCACTGCTAAACATAGGCCGCCTCCACAGATCACCTCTATGAGCGGCTGCTCGCCTCCTGCATCCATCGGCTTCCTGCAGTTTTTACCAGATCGTCGGTCCACCCAGTAGCGGGCCGGCCTACGCTGCGTCTTCCGGCTCGTGGTCCTCACTCAAGAACCCTGCCCATTGCTATTTTCAACATACTAATTCTAAGAGCTATATTGGTCGCTTCAGTTAGGTAGATACAAGTAAGTAACGCTTCCTGTAGTTTGCAAAAAAACCTGGAAAAGAAACTAAAACGAAAAAAAAAATCCTTTCGCAATAGACCCTGTAATGAGTAGGAGCGGAATTCAATTACCTATTTTCCCATTGCTCTTTGCCCTCATTCTAACCCAGGGCCATTTAGGACGCCTACCCACTAGGACCCTTGTGATAATTAGATCTTAAAACCACCGGGTGTCTTTTTGGGGTTGAAAAATACCAGACGTTTTATAGAAACATTGTCTGCTTTCGGTTTACTCTAATTTAATTGGACGTAATTTTAATGGAAACTTAAATTATTGTAGTTCTAACGAATCGAATTCAACTTTGTACAAATTCAACTGTCAACTTTATACAAAAATAAGTTGTTTTGTTAAGAAACTATGCAGATTACTAACACGAAATTAACAAACAAGCACATAATAATTAGTTTGACACGCATTAGGTCTGTTATTAAAAATATTTAAAAAAATATAGGCAATGATAATCATGTAATATTTTAAAACTCATAGCTAGAGGGTACTACTACTTAGGTACTTATTCAACAATTAAAAGATAAAAAAAATATTATAATTATTAAACCTCAATAAATTTATGTATACCTAAATGTGTGGCCCATCGCTGCCAGTGCGGTACTGCAGTTAACCAGCTCAATCATCACGGTCTCTCGTGTTCAAAAAGTGTTGGTCGAATTTCGCGCTACGCTAGTATTCATGACATCATTCGCCGGGCTATTACCACCACCAATGTTGCAGCCATTCTCGAACCGAATGGTCTCATGCGTGACGATGGTAAAAGACCCGACGGAATGACTCTGGTTCCCTAGAAGATGGGACGGCCTTTAGTGTGGAACGCTACTTGCGTCGATACTATGGCGCCGTCACATCTTCCCGAGACACACGTTAGGGCCGGCGCCGTGGCTAATTCTGCTGAGCAGCTAAAACGGCGCAAATATAGTAATCTCGGTAGCGGTTACATATTTGAGCCGTTTGGTATTGAGACCCTGGGTCCGTGGGGACCGGAAGCTCATCGCGTTTTCCAAAGTCTATCAGAGCGCCTGGTCGATGCGACGCGTGACCAAAATGCTGGCACTTATTTGGCCCAACGCATCAGCATTGCAATTCAACGTGGCAATGCTGCCAGCATGTTGGGTACGCCACCTACCGGTAGCGGGCTGGGGCACTTGGACTGTCTATAGGTCATAGCGGCTATTATACAGTCCATAAGTGTTCTTTGTAGTATGTAGTGTAGCTAGTTTAGTTTAGTTTTTATTATTGTAGTAGTTAGCTTGCACGTTAAGCCGTTGGCCCCGGATGTTGTCTTAAGATAATAGTCGTTAAGCCAAGTCAGAAAAGCTTTTGGGCAGCATAAAAATACTGACACAAGGGCTGAACGCTTGCCCACACGAGAAGAAGAAGTTATGAATATTATAGGTACTTACACATACACACACATACATATACCAAGGTATACCAAAGGAGGAGGCTGTTGCAGGTGGTACTTACACACATAGCGATATAAGAAAACAAAGCTCAAAATACAAACCTCTTAGGTACTTAATTAATTAATACCCTCTACAAAGGATAGTAGGTATACCTACCTACAATACTTACCTGCCTTCTCAAGAATGAACAATCCATTATTAAAACACTCGGACACTCTAATTGACAGACACTCCGGTTTTATGGTAGTGTAGTGTCAGGTTACTTTAATGGGCGGAAGGGTTGAGGTATCATTCCTGGGTAAACAGTGGAAAACTATCTAAAACAGGGTAGGGTGAATAGCATGATTAATTTCGTGTTAGCTGTTACTTTGGCTATATCTAATTAGGTTTAGGTAGGTGCCTACTACAATGCGTAAGCAGATTTTGTTTTGCATCATCTCCATAATGGGTAGGGTTTATTGTAATGCATACAGTGTATCACCTAATAATGCAATTTAAACTCCACGTTTAGGTAATAAGTATATACCTATATAGCCAAATATTTAATAAATAACTTTTATGATGAAACACAAGTAGCCCCCCTAAATGAAGGAATGAAATAGACAGGGTGGTACATGGAGAGCTGGAATTTGACGTCAGTGCACGTGAACCTAATGTGAAACAACTGTCAGTCCACCTTAATAACCAGCCAACGATCTTTTTCAGACCGAACAATATTGATGACAGGATTTCACAGTTTTTACAACACTTATCATGTGTTTTAAATGAGGTCGCACACACGTACGGTTTTATGTTTAGACAATTATTTATTTATTTTGTATAACGTATAATTTTTAGGTGTTTTTTTTATCGATTCTTGTTTTATGTGCAGTAGATCAACCTATGTAAGTATCACTAGGATGCAAACCATGATTCAGTATAATTGCTACTGCAGATCGTCACTAGCCTAATGCATTTCTTCTGCACATGAGATACGGGCCATCTCTCGCAGGGAAAGAGAGTAGGCGATAACACAGCACGCTGGGCAAAGCAAAAGTTTTGAATTCTGTAATTCTTTCACCGTTAAAAGAGCGAGTGTTCATAATCACACTAGTATTATAAAGGCGAAAGTTTGTATGTGTGTATGTATGTATGTGTGTTACTTCTTCACGCTCAAACGGCTGGATGGATTTGGACGAAATTTGGAATATATATAGCTTATGTACTGGATTAACTCATAGGCTACTTTTTATCTGCGGGTAAAACCGCGGGCGCAGCTGGTATATTAATAATTACTACGGATGCTAGACTAATATCGTTAATATTAATTTCAATTTCGCGGTGTAAAATTACCTACGGCGAAAACGGAAAAGCGTTATAAAGTGGTATTCCTATACATATTTACACTGCTATGATTATGTTTTAATCTGTTAACTGATAGTTAATAAATATTATAAGGGTATAATGCTAATGCCTCTGAAGGATCGAATTAGAAATGTGAAGATCCAACTGAGAATTAACTTAAGCAATAAAGCTCACAATGTTAGCATACAAAGTAGCAGCGGGCTGGTCATATTAGCCGCAACCTATGATAAAATATAAGGTAGATCCACGATCGCCGCTTCGAAGACGGCACCGTTCAAACAAGGCATATGCCTTTGTTTTTGCTCTCAGTCGCTTATGACCGCGTCTAATAAAAGTGATGTAACTCACATATTTTATTATTGTTTACAACGCTATTACAGAGTGTTATGGTTCATTTTAAAATGAAATAACCGCTTGTGGACTATTTTATATTAGCTGGAGAGGTATATTATCTGTATTAAGATAGCATTGGCGCGGAGACACTTTTGAGGTTTGATCTCATAGAGACTGTGTGTCTATTAGTATATTTGAATTAAGTCAGCAACCGATAACCGATGAGGTATTTAATGGAGACTGAAACTTAGATATCGTAGCATAGAACACCCCGAACTATTTTAGTTGGAACATTATTCAGTGCAAATATAAATAATGCCATCGACGCCGCCACCATGTCCAGGGATAGTGTGGCCGTATTATACTTATTTTTATACTTAACAGGGCCTCTTGATGTTAGCTGCAGCCCCACGAATGCCTCCCAAATGTCCGGGCTAGACCCGAGAAAAATTATAAATATTAAAAATAATAATATTTCTTTACAATGTTTTTTATAGAAATATTGTTAAAAACTTAGATTTAAGATAAACTAATAAATGATGTAACAATAAGAAAAATATATATGACGAAAAATAAAAGTCACCTGTATTATCTACTCACACAAAAAGAAAACAAAAGTCGAAACCTTCTCAACTAAAAACCTAATTATGAGTTATAAAAAACTTCTATCAAATAGCTATAATGGCAAGGCGTTTATGTAGCTCGTTTGCTACGGACAAACCGCCACCGGCTAGGGCTGCCACACCTTCCTGCATATCCTGCCGCACCCGGGGGCGGTGACCTCGTCCAGGAATTTATTAGCGCTGTGTAAATCACATCAATACACTTCCGCGGCCCTCGTAAAGAACGCCACGTCACGCGATCAGTGAATCTTTCACCCCCTCTTTTGTTTCACTTAGAAAAAAAAACATAACTAACTCCATTTTTTGCTTTATGCACATTCACTGTGTAGTGGCTTGTTTTTTATTTATTTCTGATTTGTTTCTTTTAGTTAAAGGCAAGTTACTTAAATTAGCCTTTTTTATTTGAATAGTTGTATACTTATGCTTGCAGCTTGCATTCAGCCATTATCAAAATTAAATATTCCATTTGAAGCGGTCACAACATAAGTTTCTAAATGAGCCTACAACAGTTTGAGCTAAGCCTATCCGTATCAGAACAGTTACAAAATTTAAATAAACGATTAAGTTACGAATGTCAGAATTGTTATTAGGCCATTTTCTTATCAGCCATTTCTATAGGATACGTCTAAACTTAGTTTTATTATTTAATTTAAATAACTTTTCAAGGACTGTTTATTTTAATTTATTCGTTATATTCAATACTAGCTGCGCCCCGCGGTTTCACCCGCGAATAAAAAGTAGCCTATGTTTTAATCCAGTATATAAGCTATCTATATTCCAAATTTCATCCAAATCCATCCAGCCGTTTGAGCGTGAAGGAGTAACAAACATACACACATACACACAAACTTTCGCCTTTATAACATTAGTGTGATAGTGTGAAGTGTGATGTGATGTGATGTGATTAATTGTAACTAAAACGATTACATTTATTTTAATCGTTATTACAAATATAAAACGCCAATAAAGAATCCAAATACTCGAATGTCTACATCAGACTAAGCTTGGTTCCGATATTGCTTCACTAATGGGCATAACTAAGCTTCGAGCTCATACACGGGGGTCGCATTGTCGTTATTCAAATATTAATGGTCTCTCGTGTCAGAATCGTACCCTTATGATACTTACATGGCTTCTAGGTGGTCTAGCGAATACATGATAGGCTTATAATACGCCTACCTATAGTTATAGTCTTAAGAAAAAACTGTTAGATCTAAAGATTAATATTAGACAAATATATTTTTAATGAGTAGGGCCTGCAGGAGTTACTACTTCTGTGGGTTTGTCTACACACGCATCAAAAAAGTCGATAGTTCCCTAACGAAACTTCTTTCACGAATCAACTAGGTACTTATACTGAGAGAAAATAGACCTTATGTTATGAAGGCATGCGCGACTTACCAACTGCATCTTATAGAAAAGGTATAGACAATCAACTATTTATACTATGGATACTATCGACAGTGTCGGATATAATAAATTCGAAACTATGGGTACATGTTATCGATACAATAGTTACGAGAGATATTTATCATTAGAGTTATCGATAGTGTAACGTGGTTACGTGAATGACGGGGCCAACGGCGCTTTAAGTGTTGCCTAACTATCGATGATTTAATTATCGATAGTTAAGCAACACTCGAACACCACAACAATTGCTTTTGATTACTAGACTGGTTAAATGCAGTGCAAGCGACAATGTGGATGCAGTGATTTGCAGACACGTGGTCGTGATGTTTAATAATATCGTTTTAAAAATAAGTTAAACCAAGTTCAATCAACTTAATGTCATTTTTTAAATCGGTTATTAAGAATGACGGAGTTGTAAGGTAACAAACAGTAAAAAAAAACATATAATCGAATAGATAACCTCCTTTTTTGAAGTTGGTTGATTAATAAATAAAAACCTGCTTAAATCAAATATAGGTACTATAGATACACAGTCTCTATGAAAGTCAAACCTTAAGTGTCCCCGCGCCAACGCTTACTTAGACAGATAAACCTCTCCAGCTAATATGAAATAGTCTACAAGCGGCTGTTTCATTTTAATAATGAACCATAGCACCCTGTAATAGCGTTGTAAAACAATTATATGTGCGTTACACCACTTTCATTAGGCGTGGTGGCATGCTTATGAGAGCAAAAACAAGGCATATGCCTTGTTTAAACGGTGCCGTTTCCGAGGCAGCGATCGTGGATCTACCCTATATTTCATCGCAGTCTGACTGTATCTCTCTCAGTATTGCCGTCGTAACTTTTACACATTTATGTGGCAAAGTATTAAAGACATTCGTTGCGATGCCAAACAATACAATGCGGTATATATTATTTTCTCGCCTCCCGTATTTATAAGGATGTTACGTTATCGTGAAGGTGTGAACCTTGAGGCATTAAATTAAATTGCCGAAATTTATCATTGCATTTATTTGGGAAAACCTTTTAGAGTGTAGGGTGTGCCTGAAAATTTATCATTTAGCAGAAAATCATGCCCGTTTTCACCAAAAATCCCTAAATTTTAAGGGACCCTGAAAAATATTTAAGTGACATCTGACAGTAATTCTGTTTTCACCGGCGATTAAGGGACACCTAAAGCTTAAGGGATCCCCTATGTTTAGGGGCCCTAAGCTCGACCCCTTAGCGTTAAGTGGCAGGTTAAATTATAATAATGCCAGTTTTTTTTTCAGTTGTATTTGGCAACTTTTTTTACCCGCATAACGCCAAAAAATTTAATTGTTTTCATTTTTTCTTATGCATAATATATTAAAAACTCTAACGCTAATACCAATAAACTGACACTACTGTTGTTGTTGAGGGTAAGGATTTAAATAAATTTGAACATGAAATAAATAATACTTTACATGACATAATTAATTGGTTTAAACGAAATAATCTGCAGGTAATAAACAAAACAAAATGATTCAATTCCAAACTTATAACAGCAAGCCTATAAAATTAAACGTTAAATATGATCAAAACCGAGTTGAAGAAGTGGATTCAACAACCTTCTTAGGAATTCAAATGGACAAACATTGCAACTGGAAAGAGCACATTAATAAATTGTGTGGGAAATTGGATCGTTTTGTTTACGTACTCGATCGTGTCAGGCGCGTTGCTAGTAGAGAAGCCGCACTATGCGCCTATCATGGCTATGTTTCCTCAATCTTACGGTATGGCATTATAATATGGGGTAATTCTGTTGATCAAATTAGAGCTTTTAGAGGACAAAAAAAGTGTATGAGAGCACTGTGTGGAGCAGAACCTCTAGATAGTTGTAAACCGCTTTTTAAAGAGAAATCAATTCTAACCTTACCTTGTCTGTATGTATTTGAAATGTGTGTTTTTGTTCACCGGCATCACACACTCTTTGATAAACGTAATGATGTCGTTAGCAGAAAGAATAATCGTTTGATCTATGAATTGTATATGCCTAAACCGCGAGTAAGAGTGACAATGTATACTGCATGGCCATACGTTTATATAATACGTTGCCAGATAGTTACAAAAACCTTAACCTCCATGTCTTTAAGTCAAAACTTACTAAATTCCTGCTCAGTGGATGCTTTTACTCAACGAAGGAATTTCTGGACTACAAATTTAATAAATTGAAATAACTAACTAATAATTGTGACATAACCATAATCTTTATTAATGACATCTAATTTTCTATGTATACTTTCGATAACTTGCATAAAATATTTAAACACCGGAAACGGTAGAGTATTGAACTATTAATTTATGTATAACATCTATATTTACAATATTCTAATAAATAAACATTCATTCATTCATTCATTCATTCATTAAAGCATGTTGTTTGTATTTTTCACGATTATTCTCTAAAATATTTAAATAAATTAACGAAAATCGGCAACGTATTGGCGCGATTTGAACTGTCAAAAGTCATAATGTTCCACTGAGACGCGTTCCGAAACATCAACACGTCAAAAGTCACTATTTATCAATATCACTAGTCAAACATATTTATTCAAAATAAAAATAACTTTAATGTAAAGTGAAGGTTTTTCTAATGCTGTGACACGATTTGAACAAGACACGATAACGACGTGATTTCGTATCATGCATGGAATCTGTACTTACTTAGAGAATCAGGGCCCGGGATAAAAATTTACCTATACATACATATATTATGACGATTTTGGTATAGTGCGTAATCTTTCACACAGGTTATCTATGTGATAAATTACAAAAAAATCATCTAAATTGGTTTAGCCGTTCTGGCGCAAAAGCAACTAAAATTATAACAATAAACAAACAGACAAATCAGAACAACTTTGTCTTAGATCTCAATTTTAGCAAACTATAACTTCTCGGTTGTTTATACAGTCGTTTTGAAGAGAATAAGTCAATTGAGTGTCACATAAAAAGTGACAAGTAATTGGCACTAATACGCAGTACTATTGGTATTATACTTAACTTAAGGTAATCATCATCATCAACAGCCTAAAGACGTCCACTGCTGAACATAGGCCTCCCCCAGGGAGCGCCACTTTGAGTGGCTGCTCGCGCTCCTGCATCCATCGACTCTCCGCGGCTTTCACCAGATCGTCAACTTAAAGGTCTTCTTACTATTTCTATGCCCATACTTACCTAACCACAATTACTGTTTAGCTTATTCGTGAGTGATTGATATAAGATTCATCGTACTTTGTAGACTAAGTCATAAAAGGTAGGCCTATAATATATAACACACTCGATGCGGAAGAAAGGTTCTCGAGTGGCCCCCCGAACTGGAAGACGTAGCGTAGGCCGGCCCCCCACTCGGTGGACCGACGATCTGATGAAAGCCGCGGGGTGCCGATGGATGCAGGACGTGAGCAGCCGCTCAAAGTAGCGCTCTTTGGGGAAGGTCTATGTCCAGCAGTGGACGTCTTCAGGCTGTTGATGATGATGATGATGATGAAATAACACACTGGTTTATTAGAATAAAACTAAAAATCACAACATACGTACATCTATACCCAAAAGTTCAATATTTCAAAATTAGAATTACCACTTACCACACTTTTCACTCAAGCACTCCAAACGTCCCTAGATAGGCACTTTGACATCCCAGGAGAGCGCGCATTAGACGTGTTTTAGAGTTAAAAGCACAAAACACACTTACAAGGGCGGCACTTGTATGAGACCTCGACAAACTTTCTCGAAGTAGGGCACGGGTCGCCTGCACCTGGATTCGTGTCGAACTTGCAGTTAGGCTTCTTTTGACACGCTTCCACTACTCGCTGGAGTAACATGTACTGCAACAAGTGTTCTTGTTAACTGTGTACTAGCTTTATTGGAGAACTTAGGAAATTTTTATAGGCATCCCTCATAGATAGTGAGTAACGGCTAGATACAAGGAATGGACGCAAATGTTTGTGTCCGTGTTTGGCCTCTTACATAAATGTTGGAGTGTTCAAATCAAGAGTGAACCGGTATCTTCTAGGCAAGCATGCACCATCGTAGGCCGCGTCATCACTTTTTATCAGGCAAGGCAGTGGTCAAATAAACAATATAAATAAATATAAATAAATAAATATGTGTGGACATTTCACACAGCGCCATCTAGCCCCAAACTAAGCATAGCTTGTACTATGGGTACCAGATATCTGATACAATACTTAGACTCTTTTTGTTTGTAAATACATACATAGAATACAATATAACACCCAGACACAGAACAAACACCTATGTTCATCACACAAATGTTTGTCCCGGGTAGGAATCCACAACTTATAGTTCAGAAGGCAGAGCTACTACCAACTGAGCTATCAGGCCAGTCCAAATAAAAACATGAATCAACAACCTATTGTTCAATTTTGTTGTTGTCGAAGACAAAATCATCATGAAATACAATACAAAATTATAAAGCTATGTACACCAATATATAGACTGTAATATACCCAGTCGTCGCCTTGAGATGCAACAGTCTTCTATGAGTTACTGTAGAACAACGTTAAGCTGTTTATTTCTGTATCTTTTTTATTTTTATTTTCATTCTTGGTGTACAATAAAGAATTTTTGTATTGTATTTTATTGTAACGTTGCATCCCAGAAGCTGATGCGGATTCCAATAAAATTAAAATACCAACTTTAGATCCTTAAACCTTGTGATGTGTATGGCAACCTTAATACTTTTTCTGTTCTGATCAACATAAACATTAGTCAAGGACCACCCAACAACTAAGCTAGCCTCGCAAGCTCTTGCATAAAATTATAATGTCAACTTTACACGGCATTTTTTAAATAAAAACTACGAATTTTGAAAAGTCGTCGAACAAAAGTCATCGACCTTTTGGAAAAAAATTACATCCTTTTGGATAGCATACTAATTTAAACTCAAGTTGTAAAGACATACTCATAATAATTGCAGATTTATCAAGAACTATAAGAGTTAAAGATTTTCTAGAATGAACTTACTTGCAACTTATTGGGTAGTTTACAGGAGCGGTCTACTTCAGTATCACATGCCTGGTCACCATACTGCGCCACGAGGATACTGATGGATGTACCGGTCGGACATGCCAACGATACGGGCTGGTTGTCGCACACAGATCGGTTTATTGGCTTCAGTGTTTCCAGTAGTAATCCTGAAACAATAGACCAGTGGGCAAGCTTTAGCGATGGTGTAATGATAAGTTAAAGCCTGGGCTGTATCCATAAATCGCTGGTTTAGATCCAGCTCGAAGGACCAAAAAATACGTAGGATGCATAGAAATGAATTTAGAAGATATTTGTTTGTTACATTATTTTTTCACTAGTTAGACGGAAATTTTAAAGTGTTATGCAAGACGTTCAGTCTCCATCAGAAATTACCTTAATCTGTCGCCCGAATATTGCTGCTTCTGAAACTTTTTCGACGTGGACGTGGAATTTTTCTTATTACCTGTGTACAGAGTTCAATTTTGAAAGATCCACCCGCATGAAATAGTGATATTTGAACCTTCGGAATCAGCAAATTATAGAGAAAGAGTCTTGAAGCCCAAGAGAGCAAGAAGCTCTGAATCAAACTACAAAGTTAGAGTTCCGAGAATTGCGGGAAACCATTAAAATGTAAGGATCTAATTTATCTTAAGACTAAGAGTAAGAAGCCAATGCTCGTATTTTTAGATTAAAGCACATCTTCCAGAATGTATGTTATCTAGAATAGAAGAATAGAATAGAAGATCATTTATTCAACTTCACAATACTTACACAATACACAATAAAAAATAACAAACAAGGAGCTTACTTAATTTTATATTACTGTGCATATAGATAATTATTAAAAGAAAAATTATTTTCGTGGTGAAGTTGAAAGGGCGTTCAGCTCAGCATAAATGTCAAGCACCCAAGGTTATCTCTCTCTTTTATATTAATCCTGTGCTAGAAATCTTCTAGGAATAAGTTCGGTCCACTTCTAACAATACCGCAGTTCTAATCGCCACGACTCAAGTCACGAGTCAGGCTGCTCTTTATCTCGATCAAATAAAACAAAAGACAGACGAGACGTCAGCCCGGGCCCGATACAAATGACGCCATCAGGGAAATCGTGTGAAACAATAGCCCGGCAGATAATGCGTGTAAAATGTGTTTGTCAGACCCCAGAGATATAGCGCGACGTACCCGGATAGACGACGGAGACGAGGGCCGCTGGCTGTGGAAAAAAGACGGAAAAACGTTTCGGTCCCGATGAATTCGTTTCGATAAGCTGAGCTTACAATACCTAAGCCTACAGTATATGACAATACACTACAAAATATAGACTATCCTTTTAAATATAAATTATGATTTACGATATTTTCATATTGGAAATTCTGATAAGGTGGTCATTATTTTTGTATTGTGACCTTCATGGACGTTTAGCTGATACGTCATGGATGCCTTACATACACGTTAGTGATGCTTTCAGGATGCATACGCCTGGTCGAGTCGACGCGGGGCCAAAATGCTGACGGCACCTATTTGGCACAACGTTGCAATTCAACGAGGCAGTGCTGTCAGCATGTTGGGTACGCTACCTGTATAAGGTACCTTGTACCTACTATTAACCCAGACAAAATAATCAGGATCAAATATATGCGATGCGCGTACGCCAGAATTAGCAAACTGAAGTGGCAGTACCCCCACTAGTATTTATAAGTAAAGTGTTGTGTGTTTCACACCAAAATGTTCGAACCAATTTGAATGAACTTCTGCACGCAACACCTAGTTTTCGGGATAAAATGTATCGCGGTAGTAAGTAGTAGTAGTTTTAATATCGAGATCAAATACTTTTAACCCTTAAAATAAGGATTTCCCGCTGATAAATGGACAAACCATGAGAAACTGGACTTCCTCTATCTCAACACCACCAACTCCTTCGAAGAACACTCCATTTTGCGGACTCTCAAGTAATGGTATTTTTATAACGAACATTTTTCCACTTAATAAACTTATTTTAGATCGTATATGTTACCATAGTAATTATTATGGTATACGTGCAAGCACCAATTAATAGGGGCGTCCCATAAAGCTTACCCATGCATGCGTGCTACTGTTAGGTCACTTTAATTGATTGCCTGGTGGTGGTGCAGCTTTACATAATAATAGATCTATATAATAGACGCCACTTAGGTAATGGAACTATAATAAAAATACAATTTAAACTGAAAATTAATAAATGTAAAAGCGTATTACAAGCATTAATTAAAAACTATTTATCAAATGAAATTTCAACTACTTTCTAGCCTCTTACTAATAAACACATGCATAGCAATGGAATGGCTACTCAGTGTTGTCTTTTGTTTTATAATTCTATTTCCAGTCTAACCAGACTATTAAAATAACAAAATATTTAAATTTTGTAACGATCCCTTACGGTGGATTTAACCGGAATAAAAAATAAATATGAAACATTTTTGATCCCTCAAGGGATCGTTTCTGGGGATCGAACCGGAATAGAGAATAGACCTCTTTGATAGAGAAAAAAAACACAAAATCACTATTCTCTCACGGCACAATGTTTTTAGTAAAGGTTATATTTAGTATAATTTAATACTACATGTGTACGTGAAAAATATTGAGCTTTATTAGTACTTATGTTAAGATTCAAATATTTAAATAAATTCATAGTTTAGTGTGTTTATAGTGGCTAAATTCATGTTCCGAAACAAACTCACTAAGGGAAAAATATCCAAATGCGTTTCGTTTCCATGTTAAATAAAAAACGAAACGAATTTTCCTATAAGATTGAAGGCTTGGTTAAATAGACGGTACATTATTTATAAAGAGCTCCTTTGAGAAGAGTTCTCTATGAAATGATAATAAGACATTGATGTTTATTGATTTTCTATCCTTTACCGTCGTAAGGTTGAATGAATTTATTATCTGTAAGTTAATTTAAGGGAATATTTTTCTCATTGTATTATTTCTATAGAACCTACATATTATTATCTCTATAGCTATACATATATCTCATTGTATAAATCTGGGCTTCTATACTCCAATTCACTAAATTCCAAAGTGACGTGTTTCGCTTTATGGACGGACTAATCAAAAATGAACTCTGTTACCTAGGTATAAGACACTATGTTTGTCAAGTTTCGAATAGTAGGAATTGTATAGAGGTCCTGATACTGACAACATTTTTGTATAAAGTCTTCCAGTGATACGAACAAATCTATTTATGATATGTATGAAATAGTATTTTTTTATTATTACTATGCGGTACCAGTAGGTACCTACTACGATTCACAATACATCGAAAAAGTTTTGATTCGGAATCTCCACTGTCCGTCTTTCTGTCTGTCCGTATTTTGATTATTAATCGCTATTTTTTGAATGATCTGTGTTAAGCCGTAATAAACCATTACCACCAAACCACCACCACCATTAACCACACCATATTCCACCACAACTATTAACCATTAATATGGTTTATTAACCATATAAATGGTTAATATGGTGGAGTTACCGTAGTTGAACTCCATCAGCCTTTTTATCCATTAAATTCGCTCACAACTTCCGAGTTCCGTATCAAAGTGTCTACAGGATCTAGTTCCAATAAATAGGAAAATCTCACAATCTTGTTGAGATTTCCTTTGAAGCTCGGGATAAAAAATGTAGGAAACAGTGATTGCGCCCGCGGTTCAAAACAATGTATGACAGTAGCCAATCTTTGCATTTGCGTACCTTTTAATTTCTTGTCCTCCCCTTTCTTTGTCCTCGTCAAAAAAGATAATGTCATAAGGATATATTATTGCCTTAATATAAATAATATAATATACTACACTAATCTATACCTACCTTGAAGCCATTCTACAATATTCCACGACAGGCTCACTGTAATGCAATGAACTTACGCTCTTCCAACGCTACCTTTTGCATCCATTGCTGCACGGGTGGCCGTCCCTTCGTTCCAAGGCACTTATTTATTGTTATTTTTATGTTTTATGATGGTAAATATGGTAAATAAAGGCTTATAAATTATAATATAAATAATATAATTATTTTTAAATTATAAAACTATACAGTCATATTGTTACGTTACAAATCATGAACAAAATTATATTATTATTATTGTAAACAATAATCATGTAATTTCCAAGGTACCTAGCCCAATAGATGCATTATTTATTTATTTATTTATTTATTCGATCATCAACATCGTGTACACTGATACATTCTATTATTATTATATTCTAAAAGTAGTACAAGCCAAATGCCACGACAATTACAGATGAAGACAACATGCTAGACAAAAAAATCATTAAAATCGATAGAACGAGTAACAGAAAGCTTAAAAAAGAAACTTATTATGTATAAAACAACGTTGAAAATTTAATTTTTCATTAAGAACGTTTCACTTTCCGATAATTAGATTTAAAACAATTTTGTGTAATTATTATACCAGCGTATATTTGCACCAAAACCACAAAAACTTTTTCTGTTTTGTGCCAAAACAAACTACGTAAGCGCAAATCTAGGTTTTCCCACAGACCAATATAAAAATGATGATTTTTCATTCGTGTTCTGTGGGTTTTCCCATTTCTATTCTGTTGGTGAATAAGGTTACGTACTGTTTATGAAATATAGTGCGGTCTTGGACTTGCTTACCCATTTTTATTAAGGCTGGATTATACGGTCGCTTTCAATCCTCTGTTTCAAAATATTAGATTTGAATGGAACATGGCAAGTTAACTTACTTTTTACATTTTTATCATAAAATGAGTACAAAGAAAAAAGGTTTGAAAGAAGTAAGTTTTCTACTCGTAATCAAGTGAAAATAATAAAAGAAAACTTACCAGACTTAGCTTAAGCTCTACACTCCTTAGTTCTATTTAACTTGACTTAAACAGTTATTCATTTTCTAAACTAAATAAAATAAATCGTTATAAAAACTCAAAAAATCAAAATCAAAAGTGTTATATTGCAAATAGGCTATTCATATTCATAGCACTTTTACAATTCAAATGAGATAGGTACTTAAAATACTTAAATTAAATTATTGTGAATACTGAGCATATAAAACAACAAATTGCGTAATGTCAAAAATTGTATATAGTGTGAGTTTGAAAAAAAAGAAATTCTCTTTTCCACTACAGGCGCAAGCAATCTGGCACTATACAGAAAAGATAACTCCGATCCGTAGCTTCGATTACAAATGTGAAGAAGAAGCTTTTTTTTATGCATGAATGGGCTCACGTTTGACAACATCTCACCTGATGGAAAGCGATGATGCGGTCTATGTTGGAGCACGTTTGCCCATGAGATGTAACATGCTACAAAAAACTTTACAGTGACGTAATTTTTTTGGTTTCAAAATACGATTAATTAGGTAAGTGTATTGAAACAGTACTAAAATAAAATTTAAATGCGTTATGAACAGTTTTTCTAATAAGTTTTGCTTCAAGTGCTCGATCAGAGCAAGCAACTTAAGAAAAGTGTTTAGTTGACGTTCACAGAGAATTTCTAACTATGCTTAGCTTTGAAAAAAGATAGCGCAGGGTATTAACTACTTATTTGCAACATTCTAAAGATCGAATTTAAGTAACACTATTGCAGGTCAATAATGACTGTATGATTTTTAGTATGTGTATGTGAACTTGTGTATGTGTGTCTATGTGTATTATACTTTATTGCTTGGTATAATAAATATTATAGCTTGTACTATGGAAACCAGATAACTGATACAATACTTATATACTTTTTGTTTTGTAAATACATACATAGAATACACTCGATCGTAGGAAAACTTACTTTAAAATCTACCCACTTAAAATTATTACCGAGAGAACACAAATAACTTAATGTAATAAAATGACATTCTTGTTTGTAATTGACTAGTATAACTATAATATATAAATTAACCTAAATTGTAAGGCGACAAAATCAATTAAACCACGAATAATTTGCTATTTTAATAAGGCCTGAATAAATGTTACTCTAAAGAAAATGTAAGCTCCAGCTCCACTCTAAAGTGCAACGCCCTCACAGGGCTCATACAATGAAATGTTTAGGATTATGTGATAATTATAGATTAGTAAGCTAAATGACATTGTATGAAAGCATGTAATAATAATAAATAAATAAATAAATAAATAATACATCGATTTGAATATGAATACTCAGCTACGAACAGTCAATAAAAGGTGTCAAATGCCTTTCCTAAAAGTTCCAATAGTTATAATTATACTAAGCTAACCTTTTTCAATAAATAGGAAAAGACATGTAACAAAGCAGCAAGATTAAGGAAGTAAGGTGAGTATGTGTACCTATGTGTTGTTGCGCATGAGTTTTATTTTTGGAAATATTTTAACACATATTTCTACACCGATGGCACAGAACATACAAGATGCAATTTAATTCATTGGCATAAATTGAGTACATGATAGTACATCATTTATTGATGATTATTAAAGAGTAAAGAGTGCAAATGAAAATATTTTGTTTTTAAATTTATGAAGATTGCCGCGGCGTCTAACGTAGTTGGCACGAATGATTTTGATACTGTTAAAAGTTTTTTTTACCTTGTATCCAATAATTTAAAAAAGTACGTTATTATTTTAATTTAACTTTGTACTGTAGCAGTTGAATTCAATAAAAATCGATGTGTTAGATTTCAAAAATTTAAGTCCACACGTGACTGGTGTTAGGAGTAGGTAGGTACCAAATAGGTAGTTTCAAAGGATGCTAATGAATTTAATTACACCTAGTATATATGTTTATTAAAATTCATTGTGTGATACGCTTAAATAAATAATCTTGTTCTGGTTTATTTTCCTAAATAAATAAAATCAGATGTTATCTCTTATTAAGGGTATATTTCCGCGAGGCACCACCGAGAATTCCAGCTTTTAACGAAATTGCAAACATTTCCACGTTGACGTGCTTAAGAAGAGATGTCAAGAAATGAAGGCATCTAATAAATTTTGTTTTATTTCACGCTAATGGATACTGAGAATCCTCATAAAGAGACTTGCTTTCACGATTTACATAAAGAGCTGATTTACATTGGGGACTTGAGATCACTCTGCATCATTAATAACGGTCTACAGTTCAAATATAAACGATGTTTTGACCCTGAATAAGTATAATTATTATGTTTCTGCGTTATTATCATCATCATCATCATCATCAACAGCCTGAAGACGTCCACTGCTGAACATAGGCCTCCCCCAGAGCACGCCACCTTGAGCGGCTGCTCGCCTCCTGCATCCATCGGCTCCCCGCGGCTTTCACCAGGTCGTCGGTCCACCGAGTGGGGGGCCGGCCTACGCTGCGTCTTCCGGTTCGTGGTCGCCACTCGAGAACCTTTCTTCCCCATCGGTTGTCAGTTCTACGAGCGATGTGGCCTGCCCATTGCCACTTCAACTTACTAACTCTAAGAGCTATATCGGTCACTTTAGTTCTCCTGCGGATCTCCTCGTTCCGGAGCTTATCTCGCAGGGAAACACCGAGCATAGCTCGCTCCATAGCTCGCTGCGCGACTTTGAGCTTACTAATGAGGCCAACAGTAAGAGACCATGTCTCAGTTCCATAAGTCATCACTGGCAACACACACTGATTGAAAACTTTCGTTTTCAGGCTCTGCGGTATTTTGGACGAAAAGATAGGACGAAGCTTCCCGAACGCTGCCCAGCCGAGTTGGATTCTTCGCGCCACCTCTTTGTCGAAGTTGGACCTACCTAATTGGACAATCTGTCCTAGGTAGACATACTTGTCGACAACTTCGAGAGTATCGTTCCCAACAATTACCGGTATAGGTGGAACATGAGCATTAGACATGATGTTTGTCTTGTCCATATTCATCTTAAGACCAACCTGCTGGGAGACTCTACTGAGGTCGTTGAGCATGGTGCTAAGGTCCTCGAGCGATTCCGCCATTATGACTATATCATCGGCAAAACGAAGGTTAGTGATGTACTCGCCATTTATGTTGATGCCAGATCTTTTCCACTCCAAGAGCTTGAAAACATCCTCCAATGCGTTTGTGAACAGTTTCGGAGAAATAACGTCTCCCTGTCTCACGCCTCTTTGCAATGGAATTTGTTCCGTACTCTGGTCCTGTAGTCGGACTGACATAGTGGCCTTACTGTACAAACACTTCAAAACTTCGATATACCTATAGTCAATTTGGCATCGCTGCAAGGACTGCAGCACCGCCCAAGTCTCGATTGAATCGAAGGCTTTCTCATAGTCCACAAACGCTAGGCATAACGGCCGATTATACTCTTCGGTCTTCTGTATAATCTGGCGCAGCGTATGGATGTGGTCTATGGTGCTAAAGCCTTTTCGGAAACCGGCTTGTTCGGGAGGCTGGAATTCATCAAACCTGCGTGCGAGACGATTCGTAATGACTCTCGAAAACAGCTTATACACATGACTCAAGAGCGAGATGGGCCTATAGTTCTTCAATAAGGTGTTATCGCCTTTTTTGAAGAAGAGCACCACCACGCTCTTGTGCCATGCCTCTGGCGTTATACCTTCAAGGATGACAGAATTAAATAACTTCTGGAGGACTAAAAGTACCGGTCTACCACCCGCTCTCAGAAGTTCGGTCGTAATTCCATCTTCACCTGGTGCCTTGTTGTTTTTAAGCTGTTTGAGGGCCATTCTAATCTCGTACAGGCTGACGTCCGGGATATCTTCGGTATAGTGTCGGACTAACTTGGCTCTGATGTCCTGAGCTGTGTTAGTAGCGGGCTTACGTGTCGAGGTGTATAACTGTCCATAGAAGTTCTCGATCTCTCTCAGAATCTCAGGCTTGGATGAAATGACGCTACCATTTTCGGTCTTCAGTTTTGTCATTTGGTGTTGCCCAATAGACGAATCCTTTGCGAACACTTTAGAGCCTTGGTTCCGCTCAATTGCGGCCTCAATACGTGAAGTACTAAGAGCACGCAAGTCGTGTCGCAAGGAACTCCAGATTCGTCTATTGAGTTCACCGTAGGCTGACATATCAACTGAAGACTGCAGCTTCATTTCGCTCCGGTCGGCCATTAGCTCAAGAGTTTTTTCTGAGAGCTTTTGAGTCTTCTTTCGGCGTTGGGTCTTAAAGAATTTCGATCCAACAGCTTGGACAGTTTCCACCAGCCCGTCGTTTAGCTCGTCCACTGTGTTACAGTCGGCTAGGCACTGGAAGCGATTTTGGAGTTCCAGCTGAAAGCCTTCGGGGTTTTGGATTTGGACAGGATTTGGACGGAGCGTAGACTTCACCAGACGTGACCTTTCGAGCTTAACATTGATATTCAATGTGCCTCTAACAATACGGTGATCGCTACCGGTTTTCACCTTGCTGATCACAGAGACATCATCGAATATGTGCTTCTTGGTCGTCATGATGAAGTCTATCTCATTTTTAGTGGAACCGTCGGGACTTATCCACGTCCACTTCCTGGATGGCCGCTTCTCGTAGAAGGAGTTCATCATAAAGAGTCCCTCCTTCTCCATGAAGTCAGCCAGCCTCTGTCCTCGAGGGTTCCGCTGCCCGTATCCAAATGGCCCCACTCTCAGCTCATCGCTATTCCTTGTGCCCAACTTCGCATTGAAGTCTCCCATCACAACGGTGAAGTATGTTTCGGAAGTATGCATGGCTTCGGATATGTCCTCATACATAGCTTCTACTTCATCGTCTGAGTGTGCCGATGTCGGCGCGTATACCTGTATAACCTTCAACGAATACCGTTTGGTTATTCGGAGTACCAGGTACGCTACCCTGGCCGACACACTGTCGACTTTGACCACGTTGTTGACGAGAGACTTGCGGACGAGAAACCCGACACCCCCTTGGGAGAGTTGGTCTCCCTCCCGGTAGAAGAATAAGTTACCGGAATTTAGGATTATCGTGTCCTGTCCCTGTCTTCGGACTTCTGACAATCCCATTACATCCCAGCGTAACTTACCCATCTCCGCCTCTAGCTCGACCATCCTTTCGTCAGCCTTCAGTGTGCGCACGTTATGTGTTGCCAGGGCCAGGGGTCGTCGTTGGGGTTGGTAGCCGGGCGTCTGCCGGGGATTCTTCGCACCCCTTGCCCTGCCGTTACCGTGGCCGCTACCGTAGCCACGGGATAGCAGAGCTGCCGGGGACTGGGGGCCGTTTTTATTTGTGCTTGTCATTAGGGGGGGGGGGGTTTGCCATAATCACCACGCTTGGCAGGCGGCTTGGTGATCGCAGTAGGTGAAGATTGATTGCCACCAAGACCGAGGGGAACGCTGCGACCCATTCCCTGGATATTCCCTTAGCCGCCTTCTACGGCACCCACGGGAAGAGATGGGGTGGTCCTATTCGTAACCGGGACCACACGGGACAATGCGTTATTATAACTGATTGATAATCTGGAGTTCATGTTATAAGTAGCTGACTTGAACTCTGCTGAACTTTGTTATCGTGCTAAATTTTGTGCTAATTGTACCCAGAAGTATATAGTTGATTAGAATGTTTTGGTACTGACATTTAAGTATTTTTATATTATTTTATTACCATACTAGTGGCCCGCCCCGGTTTCGCAAGGGTATAATAGTTTTCGCAGCGCACGCGATGTAAAGAATATTTTAGGTTATTTTTTACACCTTGGGTTACATTATTAGAGTTTTAGTAAGGATCCCTAATTTTTTTGAAAATATAAAACGTCCTGTGTTACCCGGGGATAGTGTAGCTTCCCAACTAAGAAAGAATTTTTCAAATCGGTTCATTAGTTTCGGAGCCTATTCAATGCAAACAAACAAACAATCAAATATTTTGCCCTTTATAATATTTTTATAGATAGAGCTACCATAGTGTAAATGTGAAAGTTTGTTATAGGTATGTTTTTACTATGAATACCAGAGCTGAAATACAGAACGAATTTTAGATGGTATTTAGTGTATGATACTGTACGTTATAGAATAAGACGTATATAAGTATAGGCACGAGGTCTCATCAGGAACAAATGAAAAAGAGCCCGAATGTGAAAAAATCTAGTGATCGTGTCGTGAGCGATACTAGTTGAGTCCAGTGTATTCATTTGGCCCAATACCTCGCCAATACGCAATAGATGTCGCTTGTTAATCTTGCGTTATGCAGAAATGAAATAATTCGTAAAATAGGCCGAGTTATTCCATTCTATGGGATGTGGTATGTTAGGAAAGAAAGTGGATAGGTAACTTAAGAAAGGACGAGATAAGAAGAGGACTAATCAGGAAGTGAACAAGTTTGGAAGTAGCAGCTTTGGAAAGTGACGAATTAGGATCAAGACAAGTTAGGAAGATAACAATTTTGGAAATGGACAATTTAAGAAGTGGACCAAACCGACCGGAGGGGTATCTGCATACCTATAGCATTATTTTCATCTTGGCAAATCTAGTTTAAGACAAACTTATAAAATTTTTCAACCTAAATTGTGAAAACTGACTTAAAATACTTGTCATCCGATACATGATTTCCAAAACATTTTTATGGAACCGTGTCTTCGTAATCTGCTCTTGACTTCACACTTGACCCGTGGTTTATATTCTGTTATAATGAAAATTTGATCTCATAATATTTTCAAACGTGTAATATTTATTAATAGATCTCTGTTGCTATATACGAATACCTCCTATTTATTCAAGTTATGTAAGTAGGTATGTATTTACTTTATTCTAAGCTATATTTATTGAAACTTTATCATTACAAAATATTTTCATCGTAGACAAACAAAGCTTCTTGTCATCTACGCATCTAA
This sequence comes from Ennomos quercinarius, assembly GCA_910589525.2. Taxonomy (NCBI): domain Eukaryota; kingdom Metazoa; phylum Arthropoda; class Insecta; order Lepidoptera; family Geometridae; genus Ennomos; species Ennomos quercinarius. The sequence goes on along the minus strand of OU342499.1, from coordinate 12,086,669 downwards.
TTTTATTTTTAACCTACTCTTAGGGTGGGTTTTTGATTCGTATTTAAGGTAACCAATGCTTAAAAATGCTAACAAATTCTAACCAATGGTTAAATTTTTCGAAGTTTTAACTATTGGTTACCTTAACTACGGATTAAATACCCCGCCCTTAGTCAAGCGTAGTTATATGGTATATCCAAGACCCTAGGAATATGTTAGAATTTGATTTACATTTTTATACGACACCAAAAGAACCTTGCTACAAGTAGCAAGGTTCTTACTACAATAAAATGTAAATGCAAGGCCTAACCTTAAACCGCCTAGCTAATAAACATTTATAGTAGAAGAATTGTTATTCAGGGTAGCTTTTTTGATCCATAGTTACGGTAACTAATGGTTAAAAACTCTAACAAATTCTAACCAAATCATATGTTAGAGTTTTTAACCATTGGTTACCTTAACTATGAATCAAAACACCCACCCTTTTTAACCATTGGTTACCTTAACTTTCAAAAAATCAAAAACCCACCATTACGATTTTTTAATGATAAAGAATGACGTGACGAGCTTGTCATTCACCTGATATTAAGCGACCCGGCTGCCTATAACAGTTGCAGTGTCACTCGGAGCTAAATAATAAAGTTTCGCGTGACACTGTGCGCGGGGTTAACTATGAATCAAAACAGCCACTCTTACGGCGGTAATACACGCGTAATAGTTTTTTTAGATTGGTTACTTCAACTTTTGTCCCTTTTTGACATTTGAATATTGAAAGCGATCGAAAAAGACAGAAGATGGTCTATTTAATCAAAAGCTACAACGCGTTTATTAATAAAGGCGTTAGTGTTTTGTTTCTCTTCATTGATTTTGAAATGGGCAATGATAAACCAAGAGAACCCAGTGGCTATTCTACTGTTAATACTGAAAGAATTTAGGCACAAATTACAAACGTAGGCTCTACGGTTTGGTGTAGAGACCCTACGTCCGTGGGGACCGGGAGCTCATCGCATTTTCCATAATTTATCAGAGCGCCTGGTTGATGCGACGCGTGACCAAAATGCTGGCACTTATTTGGCTCAACGAATTAGCATAGCAATTCAACGAGGTAGTGCTGCCAGCATGTTGGGTACGCTACCTACCGGTAGTGGGCTGCAGCATAAGGACTGTCTATAGACCATCGCGGCTAGTATACAGTCCAAGTGTTATTTGTAGTAGATAGTGTAGCTAGTTTATATTATTGTAGTAGTTAGTTTCAAGAATTGCACACTGCCCGTAAAAATGACTACTTAGTTTGAGGGCTATAGATCGCATTAAGGTAGTTCAAAACCCAACAGTATCCATAAAGTCAAGAGTATAAAAGTCAATGTAGAATTACAATTAGACATGATCCAGCTTGGACTCTATAAGCTTTAGTAAAATGAGTTTTCCACATAGATCACTGTAACAAAAAGACGGCAGAAGTTTGATCGTTACCTAGGGCGGTTTCAACGCTTTTCGTTGCGACGACGACGGCGACGACATCGCGACGAATCATTTATTTTATAAGGGTGCGTACAGATCTGGCGAATGCGCCGTTCGCATGCCGCCCACGAGGCACATGCATGCTGTGCGTGTACTGCGCACGTACATTTCATGTTCGCGCGCTGCTCGTGCGCCTTTCGCGTGCAAGCTATGCACTGTATGTGAATGGTGCAATAGCCGTGCCCGTACGGTACGCGCGCACAAACTGAGGGTAAATAGCAGCGAACTGACGTGCATGCACGCAAACTGCGCGCGCGTGGTTTGCGTTTAGTTCGCTTGCCGCATGCAAGCAGCAGCACACGCACGGCACATGCACAAAGAGTTGGAGTTGTAGCACGCATGCAGCACGCGCGCAGTTCACGCGCGGCATGCAAGCGGCTCATTCGCCAGATCTGTACACACCCTCACATTGCGTTTTTGGCATTGAGTTACGTCTATATGATATACATTTTATTGAGAAATCCCATAGAGCATCTCTTCAAAACCCCACGTCATTGACGATATAACAAATTATATTGTCAAGGTTTAAAGTTCCAACTTAATTAAGAAAGAGCAATGTTGTAAAGGCAAAGGCAAAGAGATGAGCAACGGCCGTTAAATTTACATAATGTTACAAACATTCCCTTTTAGAGATGACCTACTTTTATAACACGTCCAACTAAAAGCACAATGTTCCAACAGCATGCGAACATAATTAGGCCACGGAAATGTGAGTAAAGTCCGACAATAACAGGCGATTTCGGGCCACAGGTGCTTTTTTTTTTTTTTTTTTTTTATTTATTTTAGGATCAACAAACAGCACACAACAAAAAATAATCTTAAAATAGTATAGACTTAGAATGTAAGTAGTTAATGTACCAACAACGCTGACCACAGATTGATATAAACTATATAACGAAAACAGAACAGAGGGATATTACTTAAGATATTTAGTAACTGATACCTAACTATCGCCTTAAAGTGAGTATCCAATTAAATACTATAAAAATTGACGTAGTGCTTAAAAATAGCGTAAATAGACCCCTACCTTCTATAGTAGACCTTTTCAAACGACATCGCATTGTTTCCGGAGTGATATACCCACGTTATTAACATTTAAATCCACGAAAACGGTCGTGTGTATCCCGCGCCTATTGTTTCGACTCACTCGCGGCATGAAAAGGGCTAAATTCGCGGTTGTCACGTTTTTAATTAATATACGAGGGCGAGGCGGGATCACGCACGGCCGGCCAGGCCTTATGTGGAATTCATCAATTAGACACCTAGCTCGCCCACTTAAATTTACATTTCATTACGGTGTAAGCAGGACGTCTTTTCATTTCTATTGAGGGCCTTGCTGATAATATATAAAATATCTTCGCCTTAAAGCTGATCATGGACCGGACTCTTTTATACATGGCGTAGTAGCATAAAACACAGAAAATGTTGCGACGCTATATCGCATCAAATGTCGACCACTCTTCATGAAACTTGGAATCCCTGAGTGATCCCTGAGGAATGATATAGGATACTTTTTAACGAGACAAACTTCAGTCAGCAAGTAGAAATTCAGATAATAATTACCAACCAAAATTAAAAGCGAAGAAAGGAAGGCAGGCACAAAAAAATAACCCTGACAAAAAAACAATAAAAAACCTCCTTAGTAACAATGTAGGGTGCAGGAAACATATTACACCACGTTCTTTCACGCGTTAAGCGGGAAAATATTTTGCGGGAAGCATTGTGAGGGAAACGCCACGTGATCGCGTTTCCTCGTGATGAGTACACAGCTCTTATTTCAGACTTTCCTGGAAGACGTGTGAACGGATGGATGCCGATGAAAGTACAGTTGGAAACAAAACTAATATCATGGAACAAGGAGGAGAGGAAAGCCAATACACCAAGAAAACAGCGTAGATCAAAAATATCCCTAAAATCAGATGGTGTTGCAAAATGAGCGAGTTATAAGTTGAACGCAAATCAGAAATATGCCAAAAAACCGTTTTAAACCTGGCTGGCGCTGCAAAATGAGCGGGCTATACGGGTAGCTACGGCGGGCTGGGTTTAGAACGGTTTTTTGGCATATTTCTGATCTGCGCTCAACTTATAACCCGCTCATTTTGCAACGCCATCTAGTTTTAGGCATGTTTTTGATCTACGCTGTTTTCTTGGTGTATTGGCATTCTTCTCCTCCTTGTTCCATGCTATTATGCAATGCTATTAAAAATAATTACGTCGTATTCGAAATTAGGATCGTTAGGATAGTAAGACCAGTCGAGAAAGGTAATGGACACAATTATTAAAATTATAATGTTGCCCTGTACATTAACTAGAAAACTACCAAATAATAATTATTATTAACTAGTTGCGCCCCGTGGTGTTACCCGCGGATAAAAAGTCCTATGTGTTAATCCAGCGTAAAAGCTATTCACCTTCCAAATTTCATCTAAATTGGTTCAGTGTTTACGGAGATACAAGGTAACAAACATTCACACACACAAAATTTCGCATTTATAATATTAGTGGTATAGGATTTATTTTTTATAATTGTAGTTGTCATTACAGAACACATGTGATCTCTTAAAAAGATAATGTTGTTCTTACGTTCTTAGCGAAAATATTCTAGGCCTGTTGACCAGAAAAAATCAAATCACTATCACTAGTCACTATCACTAATCACTGTCACTAATCACTATCACTCATCACTATCACTAATCATTATCACTAATCACTATCACTAAACATTATGCCTAATCACTATCACTAATCTTTTTTAATCACTACTTCTGTTCTTAGCTTTTTAGTTCTTAAGAAAGCTAATAATAGAAGTAGTAATTTATTCTATGATACGCTGACATTGATAAATAGAATCAAAATAATTTAAAACTATTAAATCTATCTTTGAACGCAAATGGAGAAGATTTTAATTGAATTTTTTTGATCTCTAATCTGCACAATTAATTTCACTAACTCAGTAAGCTGTGCAGCTTCATAAACAAAGCGCCGAAGTAAAACATTTTAATGAATATTAATAAGTCGCTGACTATTCAGAGCAGCTAACTTATTTGTCATTATCTGTACTCCATTACCATAATAGAAGAAAACTTAAATTGAGTTCTAAACTCCAACTCTGGAATTAACGCAACCCGTATTATGCAAGACCTCGTCCGAGCTCAATTGAGTGCTACAGCGGCAGCTAAAGATTCTTGACTCGTAGCACTTCGTAGAGCTTCGTAGCATCTGATGTAGCAAATGCATTTTGCTATCAGATGTGACAGGGAATAGCTTTGCTTCGAGATGCTACGATACAAACATTTCAACTGTGGACTTGAAAGGTTCATGATTCTAAATTGAAACTTCGAGTTACGACGTCGTAAAGGAAAATGGTCTGAGTTAAATGAGACTGTGTCACAGTGACTTAAAGTAATGCAATAAGGATGAGTTTCGGGTAATTTTGAAGGCGATTGGCTAATTAACATCTCTCTGCATTGTTAGTTGATGACGTCATTGTTTTATTAGAAGGGTTGGACACTTCATGCCTTCAAAACTTATGTCGAAGTGTTTTGTTTGTGACGCTGTACACAGTCAGGGATAAAACTTTCGAAATAAAGCAACCTTCACGTGTATAAATCTATACATATAATAAAACTGTGACTAGGCTTTATCTGTACAATAAATATTTTGATTGCATTACACTTCTTTATCTATACAGAAGTGGAAACAATTTTTTTGGATCTTTTTATCTGTTTGTCTGTCTGTCTGTCCCTTTGAACACGCATCACGCTGGAATTACTGAACGGATTTACTGCAATTTGGTATGGTTATAGCTAATGTTTCAGAATAACATTTAGGATACTTTTTGTTATCTAGAACAACCAAGTGCGGGTTGCACGAATAAACATGTATGTAATTGTTATGCAAGATTTTTTTTGTTTGTATTGTTTTTATTTATCTTTTTATATAAACTCATCCTGTCAAAGGGAACATGGAAGGGAAAGATGAAGGAAAACAGGCTTTGCCTGCCTCCTTCCTGTTGCCATTCCATCCATTTATCTTTTTCTTCTATCTTTTTCCCTTTCACTTCCCTCTTACCCATAAACAGGGTTAAGGCGTAAAACCAATTAACCCGTGCGAAGCCGGGGCGGGTCAACTAGTATTAATAATTTAAGTTGCTTTATCTGGTTAAATATTCTGATTGTACAAAAATGTTATTTGAATATTCTTCAGCAAATTTTGTAGTTGCCTGTACTAAAAAAAACAGGCTGTAAATAAAACCCAACATAAAACAGATTACAATTCATTAAAAAACAACATTTTATAATTATTAAGGAAAATTGCGAGCAAAAACTGCAAATTGTAGGCAACTAATATAATTAACATAATATTTGTAAACATTACTCATTTTTTAGCGATAAAACTGCTCCTTATCGTCAATTTTTTATAACATTGCGTATTTTAATATATAAGTAGGTACTTATTAATATATAAGTAGGTAGATACTTTTTCTAACTTATTCTATTTTACTTTCAATTTAAATTCTTGCCGCATCTTTATAAGTAAACGGTTAATATTATCATCAATCAACAGTGAAGACGTCCACTGCTTAAAATAGGCCTCCCCCATAGAGCGCCACTTTGAGCGGCTACTTGCCTCTTGCATCAATCAGCTCTCCGTGGTATTGACCAGCTACGCAACCACGTAACTTCATTGCGACTGACAGAAACAGAACTTTGTATGAATTTAACCTTAGAGTATAGACTAACTAAAGCATAGAGAGATCGTCAAAACGATATTATACTTGTACTGCTCACACGTATCGCTACGTTAGTGGCGAAGGAAAGAAACAAACGTATAGTAATTAGCTACGCTTGCGATAGCCACCGTATCATTTTTTTCGACTCGAGTCAACTGTTTTTTCCATACAAATCTGTCAGACTCATGAATCACATCAAAGTGTCAACACCATATAAAATGTGTCCAAAAAAGTGGTACGCTTGACACATAATCAAGTTCTCTCTATACTTTAGTCTATACTCTAAGGATTTAACAGTTTCAATACGTTGTTTATGTACATAGTTAGTAAGGAAATTTTTAAATTAGGGATGAAATTTATCCTGTTGCAATGCAATTATTATTAAAGTCATGGGCCCAGATGGGAGTCATGGGCGTCGGTCCACCTGGTCTCCACCAGGTGGACTAGGTGTTAAACTTAAAAAAATGCTAATAAGGTAAGTATAATAATTGCTCGAGTATTAAAAACAGATCCCTATAAACACACACAACCACGGGCGCAGATAGTATCTAATATTACGCATTGAAAAAGCTATTCTGTCTAAAGCCAAAAAATATTGTCTTCCCACTTCCACCAATAAGTCTAAGTGGGATGAGGTGAGGCAGCAATAGAAATGCCTGCTTGCACTTTTCAGATATTATTCATTGCAATGCGTTATACTCCAGTATTTTTATACCAACAGATACGAAAGGTTATGAGTAAAGCCATTCATCCAGATAAATAAACAAAATATCATCGCATAATAATATACTACCTTCAACTAATATCCCATAAATATTCAACAAAACATCAAGCGCAGTAATACAATGTTTTTATAAAAGCAAATAACAAATACTTCTGCATTCATAGGAAAACATAAACATAAAATTAAAAAAAAAACTACAACACAAAAAAAAACATTTAATAGCTAAGAACAATCTTAACTAAGTACCTACACAAACTAAAAAAATACAGTACATCCGTTTGGAATCTCGGATGCCACAGACAGAAACACACCCACACGTTACACTCACAACACCCCTCTGTTTACGTCAGGGGTTAAAAACTAGCTCCAACTAACCTACAGAATACATAATAGTACTAACTGAGCTACTATAACAGGTGTTTACAACATCTATATTATATTAAGGCATCATAAACATCAAACTAAAACCAATTCATCATACTCATCGTCCCGCAGACAGGCAACTAACTACAAAACAGGATCCCCTAATTAATAGCAACAGATCTCGAGAAAGCACACTGTCAACTAACTGTTATTAAGTTAAAACCATTAGCCGAGCTGCGGAACCCTCGGTAATTATGTTAGTAATAAATCTTACACCGACCTAAATTATCTGAGTTGCTGCAGGAAGGGCCCATGAGGAACAGGAAGCCGGTGATAGCTGCGAACGACCGCACACACATTTTCGCACGCCGAATCTAAACCAAAAAAAAAAAACTGAAAAACCAAATTCAAACTCAAAACGAAGAGTCTAATTGAACTTAATAAAATCACACAAAAGTTCAAAGTGTCGATAAAAAACGTTATCTTAAAAAGTCAGATGTAAACAAACGCACGTGTCAGTGATGTGACACGTGACCACGTGACAGACCGTGTCCACAATTTACAGGCGTGTGGCCACACTGAGTACGGACTTGCAACTGAGCCGAGCAGACGATACAACCGCCCCACGACTATTGGTCACGAGCTACGACTCACGGCGGGCCCATCCATTTCGCGTGACGCTAAAACGAGAAACCCTTCCTTCTTTCCCCCAGAGAGAAATTAGGGTGCTCCCGCCCGGTTATAATTAAAAAACGTGTATCGATTACAGCGGCCTTAATTTAAGTTTGATGAGGAAACTTTAGTGCGGGGTTACTTCAGTTTTATTCGGGGTCCCTTTACAGAAGCCGGTGTAAAGTGTAACCCCTTTACACGTAATGTATTCAGCGTAAAGATAAGAGATCGTGACATCGAAAGAGCATTACGTATTAACTCCCAAACGTGTCGACGTCACGTCGTATTTTTTAAAGCCGGTATTTCTTCTGCAGTCGATTTGATCGTAAAAATCGCTACGACAAAACAAACGAAACACGTAAACAAAAGTCCGTCGTTTATAATATACACAGCTTTGATGAAACACAAATACATCGCAGTTCGGTAAACTCAGTGTTTCATAGAAGATTTTTGTGCTTTCCATTTTCAAGAAAAACATTATCGTTCGCTGAGGATTGCTTTAAAACAAACACTATCAAGGTTGATGCTGTACGGTAAAGCTATGAAATCTAACGTGATGTTGAAAAATTGCAAACATGCATTTATCTTACAGAAAATTCTTGGGTACGTTGTTACCTTGGAATAGAAAAATAGTAGTCTGATATTTTAGTATTACATTTTAAAGTTTGTTCCGTTACGGTAACATTTTTTGTTTATTTATTTGTGTTCCGGAAAAAAATGGTCAAGAAATAACTTTACAAAAATTAAACAATCGTGGCTGGTGTTATGGAAACTGTTTTTATTAAGTACCTTCCTTCTGAATTAAGTTTCATCATCATTATCATCACCATCCTGATGACGTCCACTACGAAACGCCCACGGAGCGCCACTTTGAGTGGCTGTTTGCCTCCTGCATCCATCGGCTCCCCGCGGTGCGTTGGTCCATCACGTGGGTGGCCAGCCTACGCTGCATCTTCCGTGTCGTGGTTGCCACTCGAGAACCTTTCTTCCCCATGGGTTGTTAGTTCTACGAGCGATGTGGCCTGCCCATTGCCATTTTATCTTGCTAGTTTTAAGAGCTATATACGTCACTTTAGTTCTCATGCTGATCCTTTCGTTTTGGATTTCATAATTAATTTTGTTAAGTAGGTAATTAGATCAGAAATTTCAAATTGATTCAAAATAATAACTATAACCATAACTATTGGGACAATCTACCCGCACACTTTTCTCCACAAAATGTTGACAAGTGTCGTACAATTTCGTCGCTTCGCATCGTTCTGGGTCCAGTGGATTCTGAAGTGGCTCTCGAAGAGCCGAAGTAGCGGAAAAACGCGGCAACGTGACAAAGCCGTTCACGATACGATCTCAATTCAATAAAAGTTGCGTTAGCGGTTGGGTGTTAACATTTGCGCGGAAATATCGACGAAGAATTGATAGCGAATGCGTATGTAGCGAAAGAGTTCGCTATATTTTCAGATATGTAAAAAATCTTGTAAAATCTATTTTGACAAGAAAGTAGTGACTACAGACCGTTCACCGTAAGATGTTCCCTGATGTACTTATATTATTGACTGCCTCCGTGGTGTGGTGGTTGAGCAGGTCGGCTCATAACCCGGAGGCGGCGGGTACAATTTCCGCAATAGGACAAGTATTTGTGCACAGGAAAAAACCTCAGCACAATGTACCTGCGTCACAGATAAATAATACTACCGGTAGAGTACATACGCTTTATTAAAAAAAAAGCAGGTTGCAAATAGCCCAATTATTTAGTTTGATGATTGGTCTTGATAAGACTTTTTTGTCTCAGTAGTCCGGTATAGTATTATCTGGGGTTTTTTATTCAATAATAAGTTATCAAAATTTTCCGAACTTTCTATACCATCTACAAAATTAAAAAGGTTGCATTACACTCACATTTTTTTCTTAATCTGTGATAGCACTGTGATAGTACTGGACAGCACAGAATATTAATATGAATAGGAATCACATTACTAGACCGAAATCAGGTCACAAAGTCTCATTTCCCTAGTAAACCTAATTGATTTGCCTTTTTTAAATAAAATTAGGAAAAAACCTAAAACTTTTTAGGCATGATCAGACAACCAATATTGCTTACATACTGTGCTTACATAAAACAATTACCTAATAAAAAAAAGTATTCCAACTGATAGACATTGTTCACTGAATTTCATTATACATAATAGAATAAAATGACATACTAAAAAATTAATTGAATAGCCCGAAGCCGTCTTTTGCGCTCGAATTTACGCTCGATTTCCATTGAACTATTGAACACTGAAAATAGTTTTTTAACTTTCTATTCAAACAGAATATTATTATTATCATTTTTTATGCGATTGAATGACGTGACGAGCTAGTCGTTCACCTGATGTTAAGCAACACGGCCACCCATAACAGTTGCAGTATCACTCGGATCTTCAAAACAATAAAGTTTCGCGTGACATTGCACTGCGCACGTCATCCTGAGACATCACACAGTCTAGTAATCAGATTACTAGACTGAGTGATCAGATCATAAAGTCTCATTTGCCCAGTAATTTCACTAGCTACAGTGCCCTTCAAACCGGAACACAGTAGTGCTTGCACACTACTGCTGGGCGGCAGAATAACTGGCAAAGCGGTGGTAGGTAGACCTAGACGAACTTTGCAGAAAAGTCCTACCACCTAGTATAGAGAGATATATATAGAGTGCTTGTCTTTTTTTAATTTGGAACAATACCATATCCAAAGTTTTGTATTATGTTGGTATTTGGACCAAGAAGATCTATCTACCTATGTATAAATTGCATAGATGATATGTCCATAATTGTCTTATCATTAATTTCAAAAACTTCTTTAATTTACTCAGCTTATAATATTACCTATAATACAACATTTATATTACGGCAATACAACATTACAAACTAATTAACAAATTAGACCAGATAATTTGAACATTTTTACTCATCGGCCCGTTTACGTGTAATGCGTCAGAAGAGCAGCGATATAGCAATAGAACGAGAAGCAACTGTTTAAGGAAGGATTGTAGCGCTGTGCAAGCTGAACTACACTTTATAGCGTTGCAGCAAGAGTCGCTATTTATTTAAGTAACTTCGCGGAGTGAGCCTTCTGTATATATGTAGTACTATATATGTATTCTGTGCCAGTACCTACTAATAGTTCACGAGGTGAGAAGTAAGCACAAAAGTTCTCTATACATCCCAAATAACGGTAACATGTGAACAATCTATACGAAGTTATAACACTAATCCGCAATTTGTAACCGAGCCGGATCGATTCCTATACGGTTATTTGTATGTTTAATATTATACAAATCAAAATGTACTATATTTTAAGAGCATAGTTATGTATGGGTACATAGTAAGCCTTATTTTGAAGGCTTTAAGTTGACAGTCTTTTTTTTTTGCTTATATTTTGCCTCCACATATAGTGTATTTAGCCAGTGTCAAGTATTGTAATTTTTCATCGTATTATGGAATATTTCACGTAAAGTCAAGTCATAGTCCAGTCTAAGTCAGGTAGTCATAATCCAGTCTAAGTCAAGCCCTAGTAAAGTGGTGGCAACTTTACTAGAGGCTTCTATGGAATTTTGGAAGCAACACGAAAAACCAGGTTTGTCTACATTATATCACTTGCCCACACTCATACTCGTAATTCAGCACTTAATGCGTAAAAAGCCACCATTTTTAAACATTAACACAGGAAAAAGCATAAGTTTTGTAAAATAATACAATGCAACGCCGTGAACTTTTTCGCGTTCCCGCCAAAAACCTCGTTGACAGTCTTTAAATACTAAAAATATATACGTCTTTTACATTGCCGTCTATTTGACAAGAACAGCAACAGTTTAAAGATTTTAGATCTGTCACGTAAAGCCTTTAAAATTGGCTGTAATATTAAGGTACGTATTTCCGTCGAATAAAGAGTTAATGACGGATTTTAACAATGATAATATAAGAATAACCATATTATTTAATAGTCGTCATTTTTAAATCCTGATAACGGACAACAGTACGTCTTCAACAGTTGTCATGTGCCAACTGTACGTCATCATCATCATTAACAGCTTGAAGACTTCCACTGCTGAACATAGGCTTCCCCCAGAAAATGCCACCTTGAGCGGCTACAAATGTACGTACTTTTCTGGTACTCTCCCAGACGTCATTGTAAGTCGTCTTTATGATGAAGATTTGCTACCAAGAAAATGATTATAACCTAACTTTAAATGATTTTAACAAAGATTAAAAATGAATGACAATCGTTAATATCATTGTAATATAATTATATAAGCCTTTTTTATATGTGCAGGTTAATTGTAGAGGTACCTACACTTTTATTATAGTCGTTGTTTTCGGAAAATCTGATTTAATTGTATAATTGATAAACCTTTAATTAACTATTACTATCTATCAATAAATATTCAGTTACTGCCTCTTAGTGACTAGTGACGTCACAATCAACGATGGAAACCGCTTGCCCAGAAGATAGCGGTTCACTATATAGACTCCCAAATTATAACGGGTTAGGGTCAAATCGTCTTTAAAAAGTCTGTGTTAACCAAATGTCTTAGTTGCAGAATGACTATGTAGGCAAAACGTCGAGGTTGCACAAAGTCTGGATTGTAGAAAGACTATGTAAGGAAAATGTCTTAGTTTTACAAAAAGCGTAAAACCGTGGCTTTAAAGTATTCTTTGGTCAGGAAAAACACTGGTAACGTGGTAAAAGGTGTAAACCGGTTGACATAGATATATGTAATCAAATCGTTTTATGCGGATTGACGGAATTTCAAACATAATTAAAGTTAATGATTAATTCACTAATACAAAAACCCGGCCTAATTTATCTTTGTGGTTTCTAGAAACCTAAATCGAGTCGTGTTCTTGTAAGTAGCAAAACAAATTGTTTAACCCCAGCCAACCCCAACCAGCCCTTACTTGTCAGTCATACTGGTCATCGAAGTAAATGCCCGCCATCCATAACTCAAACTTCAATTGGCTATTACTACTGAGCCTGACACTAGTAATACGAAAGAAATATTGCCCGTTTTACTACTAGTAGTAAAACTGGTAGTACAACTGATAGTACAACTGGTAGTAAACTGGTAGTACAACTGGTAGTACAACTGGTAGTACAACTGGTAGTACAACTGGTAGTACAACTGGTAGTACAACTGGTACTACAACTGCTAGTACAACTGGTAGTGCAACTGGTAGTACAACTGGTAGTACAAATGGAAGTGCGACTGGTAGTAACACGAGCAATAAACTACACAGCAATGTATATAACACTACCGTATGTATAATAAGTACATGTTTTCAACCTTATTGTAAACGGAATACGAAGATTTGGTTGTATAGTACTCAAAATTTTGTACTATATACAGAATGGGGGTAACCCCTCTATCTCTACTTTTATAAAGATGTTGGTCATTTCTGGAAGCTGAAAAGATTACAGATTAACTATTTGGAAAAACTAAGGTGAATTGGTTGAGCTGGTTTTGAGAATGATTTTATTTAACTCAGGGTCACACCAACGAGTTCTCTCCAGTAACTGATTCCGTCTAAAGAAAGAGATCGCTTTTAGCAATACATCCACCAATTATTATTATACTACAGCTCTAAGTTATAAAGAAGTATTGTATTGTATCGTATCGTGTGTTATCGTATCGTATCATACCGTATGTATCGTATCGTATTGTATTGTACCGTATCGTATCGTATCGTATCGTATCGTATCGTATCGTATCGTATCTTATTGTATTATACAGCCCTTATTTTTGTTCCCTGAAAACTATACCCTGGGCACCTTTAGGGCTAGAGTGAAAGATACCTTCTAGGTTTGCGTGCTACATATTTATTCTTCAGCGACACTATCACTTACATCGACAGAGTTGGTTGGTGGCCAAACGTAGACCTATAGGTACGCAAGAAAAAAGTATTTTAAACGAAATATGTGAAGTTGTGAACTCTCTCTTAGTCTGTGAGATGTAGGTACTAAAATTTATTTAATATAAAGTAAAAAAAAAATTGAAAAGGTTCACAAAGTAATTCGAGAAACACTGGATAAAAAGAAACTTGAAATATTATTTGTTATATTACGGAACACGCAAACCAACGCCCTGGATACAAAAATGCCATTATTTAATATAATTTAACGTGACATTAGGTTCCATTAGTTATGGGTAGGGTATGCGTAGTATTTGATGTTATGGCTTGTTAGACATGCAATGGGGGAAAATAGTAAAGAGTGTATTTTTAAGGAAAGTTATGAATGAACAAAACGTTTACTTATTTGCGTAGACGATTTCGTATTTTTTTGTATAGATAATGCGACAAAAAACGATAGGTATAAAATAAAATACTGAAAACTTATTATAACGCACATCACACGCACACACACACAAATACACATCACGCACATCATCGGCCGCAAGACGTCCATGCTGAACACAGGTCTCCCCTATAAAACTCCACTTCGGATGCTTCTCATAGGAGAGATTTGCCATAATCACCACGCTTGGCAGGTGGTTTAGTGATTGCAGAAGATTTTAATGCAGATAGACCGCAGAAAACGCTGCTTGCCTATTTCGTAGATATTCCCTTCAAAACACAAACCATCTATTATATAAATGGCTTTGTCCTGACTGACTGACAGACAACGCACAGCCCAAACCGCTGGACGTATAGACTTGAAATTTGGAGGGTAGCTTCCTTTTATAACCTAAGAGCGTGCTAAGAAAAGATTTTTGAAAATTCAACCCCCAAGTGAGTGAAAAGGGTAAAAAACTTTTGTATGAAAAACCTACATTTCGTGAAGTATGGTTTTGAAACTTAACACATACAAACAAGTATAAAAATAAAAGAAATGGTACCTTTTAGTTTTTCGAAATTCGACAAATAAAGGGGTTAAAAAAATTTTTAAAGTTTGTGTGGAAATTTCAAAAAAAATTACCGTATCGCTCTGAAATTTGGAATGTGTAAAAATCATACAAAATAAATAGATATGGGTCTCGGGAATTTTTGAATTTCATCCCTTAAGAGGGTAAAAATACGGAGAAAGGTCCCGTCGTAAGACGTCTGCACAGGCAAAACCGCTAATGCTATACTCTTCAAATTCGAATATACATTGATTCTATGACGTAGGGTGGTATTACGAAAGAGTTTTTGAAAATGCAACCCCAAATGGGATGAATGCGTAAAAAGTATTTGTATGATAAACTTACATTTCGTATTTCGAACGCTTTGAAACTTGGCACATAAGTACAAACAAGTATAAAATAAATGAAATGCTACTTTATAGCTTTTTGAAATTAAAGCTTTAAAGGGGTTTTTTTTTTTTTTTTTTTTTTATGTGATTGAATGACGTGACGAGCTAGTCGTTCACCTGATGTTAAGTGACACGGCCGCCCATAACAGTTGCAGTGTCACCCGGAACTTTAAAACAATAGTTTCGCGCGACACTGCACTGCGCACGTCATCCTGAGACATCACCCAGTCTAATAATCAAATTACTAGACTGAGTGATCAGATCATAAAGTCTCATTTGCCCAGTAATTTCACTAGCTACAATGCCCTTCAAACCGGAACACAGTAGTGCTTGCACACTACTGCTTGGCGGCAGAATAACTGGCAAAGCGGTGGTACCTACCTAGACGAACTTTGCAGAAAAGTCCTACCACCTAGTAAATAGGTTAAATAAGTACTTAAAGTTTGTGTGTGAAATAAATAAAAACATGATACCGTATTCCATCGGATAGTTCATTCAAAGTAAAAAATGGCATTAACAATATTTTCTGCCAGGAATGGCATCACACATCAGCTGGAAGACGTCCGACTACTGAACACAGGAATCCATAAAACGTCACTTTGGACGCTTATCATAGGGGGAGATTTGCCCTATTCACCATGCTTAGCAGGCGGCTTGGTTAGAATCACAGAAGGTTTTAATGTACCGAGGAGAATGCTGCTGCCCATTCCTTGGATATTCCTTTTGCAGGCTTTTACGACACCTACGGGAAGAGATAGTGGTGGTCCTATTAGCAAAGCGGGACCACACGGCCAAGGATGATATAGGAAGGGTTGACACTTTCTGCATAGACGCAGCAGTAGTAGTATGCATATTCTTAGTTCTTTGTTTTTGAATTTGTAATAATAAAAATTGGTATTTGTACATCAGTCAATCACATCTAAAAATGGCAAACTAATATTTTTTAAATTGGTATTTGTACATCAGTCAATCACATCTAAAAATGGCAAACTAATATTTTTGTCAGGGTTGATTTAAGGGGTGAAAATGGGGAGGAAGGTTTTAGTTCAAAGTTCTATATTTACAAATTCGCGTTTTAGTAAACCAGTTAGGCACCTGCATGGTTTAAAATAATAATAACATTTTGAAATTATTAAGGGGTCGAAAACGTTTTTTTTTTGGAAACTGTTATTGACCGTTCACCGTAAGATGTCCCTTGATGTACTTATTTTATTTAAAAATAGGCAAGTAAAACATATTAATCTGTGGTGGGTACATACAAGTTGAGATAATGCTTACATATTACTTTACATTTACGATAATACTTGCATATTTTTAAATAATATAAATACATCAGGGGACATTTTTTCCGTGTTAATGTCAAAGTATACATAAAACACTGAATAAAGTTATTACCAGAGATCTAAAAAAACTTATTTCCTTCCTACCTCTTGCTACAACGTCACCATGAGAGGTCACTGCATGAGGCCACTTTAAAGAGATTAAAAAGATGACTAAGTAACATCTTTATTTATGACGCTTTTTAAAGGGCTCCCAAAATAGAAAGCTTAAGTTAATTTTTAAACGGTTTCTGAGGGATAGTCCACGTGGGCGAAGCCGCGGGGGAGAAGCTAGTCTATTATATAAAAGGCTTTGTCCTGACTGACTGACTGACAGACAACGTACAGCCTAAACCGCCAAACGTAGAGACTTGAATTTTGAGGGTAGCTTCTTTTTATGACGTAAACGTGTGCTAAGAAAGCATTTTTGAAAAGTCAACCCTTAAGTGTATGAAAAGGGTGAAAACGTTTGTATGAAAAACTTACATTTCATAACGTATCGTTTGAAACTTGACACATTAAAAACAATTATAAAAATATATGAAATTGTATTTCTTTGTTTTTTTTTTAATTAACCCCTAGAGGGTTAAATTTTTATACTTAGTTAAAGTTTCTATGAAAGTTTTAGAATAGTTAACGTATTGTATTGAAGTTTGACATGTATAAAGAGCATACATGATAAATACATACGGGTATTGCCCTGATGCGTTGGTCCGACCCAATTCGCACCACTTTGGACACCACTCTGTACGATACTATACACATCGCTGGAAATGGGATAGGATGGCGTGACATCATAAAGAAGGTCATGGAAGGTGGAGGTCACGACCCTCAGACATGAGGATTACGAATCAAGGAGGGAGGATTGGCAGTTTATGAATTTCATCTCCTAGAGGGGTAAAAAATACAGAATTAGGTGCCATCATAAGACGCTCGCACAGCCTAAGCCACTGAAGCTAAAAACGTTCCAAGACACATTGGTTACATAGTGTGGGGGAGCACTAAGACGAATTTATGAAAATTCAGCCCTTAAGGAGGTGAAAGGGGTATCAAGCCTTTGTATGATTAACCCTCATTTCTTAACATAATGTTAAGTTATCGCACTTTTAAACGGCTCCCAAAAATAGGGTTAAGGTAATTGTATCTCGGAAAATAACGGAAAGTAAACACGCGGGCGAAGCCGCGAGCTTATGCTAGTCAGTAATAATATATAACCATGATCTAGGATATACTAGACCGAAATCCTCAATGATAAACAGCTTAATAAGTAACGTAATTAAGTTGTACTGAAAATCGCAGTAAATAGTTGATAAAGTGCTCATATTAAGTGCTTTGAAGATACCTGACAAAACTCTTAAGGCAATAAAAGCCGCGTCGTAAACCCTTCTATAAAAGAATAATATTATTTAATTTTTATTCTAATGGCTAGTGAAATGCTTTCCCTGTTATTCGGAAAATTTTGAATCAAATTCTATATTCCTTTTCATTTCAGGACGAAAAATAATATTTATTTATGTAGGTTTTTAGGCTGTCACAGTTGTAATAAAAATCTGCGTATCGTACAAAGCCCTTTCTACTTGAGACTTCGGCATAGTGCTTCGAAACAAGTAGGTACTGCTTGTTATTAGAGATGATAATATTATGAGTTTGCCGAATGCCGAATAAAATAATCCAACTGCAATGATAATAAAATAAAACGTTCTATTTAACTGACTGTCTTCAACTTCGTCCTTAATTTGAATAATAAATAATAATATATATAATAAATATAATATGGCTGTCATGATATACATAAGGTTGTGAAATCTGAGTTCGAAACGTACGTAAATATGCATATTCGGTAGGTAAAAGAGTAATTTCCAACAACATTGTTACAAAAAAGTTGTGCTCTCGAGGTTGAATGTTTGCAGAACTTACTATAGTTTGTTTCGAGTCTCCGATGTTTCGGTGTTTTTGCAAGTACCATGATCACGGACTAACTTTTGTAACAACGCCGAAATACCGGCACTCAAAATAAGTACTTACTTAAATCATTACATATTTATAGAAATTCACTTACCATCAGAAGATGTTGTCAAACGTTATGCCTTTTTTAAGATAAAAAAATATGTTATTGTTAAAACAAATATTTCTAAGAATTATTATATCTTTCTTAGGCCCGATTTCACCAACGTTTATTCCAAGTATACGGCTATTCCTTACTCCTGGATACAGCTAATTGGCAAATGAAATTACACAAAAAAGACGCCATTTTGATTGTATCCAAGGAATAAGTCTTATTCCTTCACAAAATTGGTGATATAAGGGCTATATTCGCATAACTCGGTTGTTCTCGGAAAGTTATACCTGGAATAAAATTTATTCTAGTTTGGTGAAATCGGGCCTTAGACATGGGTACCGTATAAACATTAGAGTATAGACTAAAGCATAGAGAGAACTTGATTTAGCGTACCACTTTAGTGGACACTTTTTATATGATGTGGACACTTAGATGTGGATGAGGCTGACAGAGTTGTATAGAAAAAAAAAAAACAGTTGACTCGAGTCGAAAAAATGGTACGGTGCTTATCGCAAGCGTAGCTAATACGTTTGTTTTTTTCCTTCGCCACTGACGTAGCGATACGTGTGAGCAGTACAAATATAATATCGTTTTGATGATCTCTCTATGCTTTAGTCTATACTCTAAGGTTTAAACCCTAATTATGTCATTTTGTTAAATGACGATATTTGTTAAATGACGAGTATGTTCAAAGGTGACGGATCATTGTACCTAGTCAGAGGCGCAAAAGTGAACTGCCTGGAATACACCGCGCAAGTCCAGTAATACTATTATTTATTCTATGGTAAAGCAGTAACCCGTTAACATAGAAATGGTTGTGGACATATCAGAAATTTAACGGTACATCTCTAGTTATTACTGTCAAAGCTATATAGAGCATTTAAAGAGCCAGAGATTTCCAAAGCTCTAACATTTTGAGCAACTTTTCGCAGTAAGATTGTGAAGAAAATAGAGTATGTAAGTACTTTCAAGACACATTTCTTTGAATTGAGCCGGGAAAAACTAGTCGGATAAACTTTTCAACAACTTGTATGAATTCGAAATTTTGAACTTTGTTTAACAGGCAGTAGTTAGCTCTTAAGTTTGATGCATTTAAAGTATGATTTAACTTAATGTTACTCCGTGAATCTGAGACTATTTGTAGAGAATAGAACTTTTACAATGACACACGATTTTTATAGGTTTATTCCTAAAACTAGAGATGCATAGCGGATTTATTCACACAGTTACTTGTTTTTCCATGAGAAATCATAATTTTCAGGGTTAAAAGTATCTCTCCATCCCCAGGTATATAGGTAATACGAAATAATTTTTGCCCAAGCTGAAACGGAATCGCTTTTCGATCGCTCGGCTTGTACCTAATACGTAGTATTAAAATTATTATAATTCTGCAAATAATGATCATATCATTTCACATGCCTAACAAAAGGCTACGTGCTTTTTACAGATGGTAAAGATGTACTCAATTTAGTAGATAATTAAATCTTTATAACTCCTCATAATACTCTTTCTTTACTTCACACTGAAAAATATAGTCCGGTAAATCACAATTTTTTAAAACTCTTTTGTGTTATTTGAACATAAACTCACACAAGTGACGTTTCGTCCTCGTTTCATGAATACAAAAGGGCTATAGCACCGGTCCTAAACCAACACATTGCGGTTCAATATAATGTACGTAAACAAACAGTATCGATTAATGATGAAACGTTCATTCAATACAATTTGGACATTTTTCTGTTTATTTCTGTGGCTAATTGATATTCGTGGTACGTTCCGAGAATTCTCATACAAATTTTAAGATAACATCAGGAGGAAACAGCCATGTTTTTATATTATGAATCACAATATTCGAGAATATGATATGTGTCATCCCATAGATTTAAATCTCAGGATATGCCCGAACTAAAATATTTTTGGTCAAAATCGTGGAAAAAATTTAACGCCGTCATGGTGACACCACAATGACGTCATAACATATTTTTCAAATAGAAAATAGATTGTTTTGTGACAAAACGAAGTATAGTACTCAAAACATTGACTTTATACTGGTAAAATTTGCTGCCTTTTTGATTACACTTACGGGAGTAGTTCGTACAACCTTTTACAGCACAACTGGGGACTTTTTCTTTGTAGCGCTCGACCGATCTCGTCTAACTAACATCACTGACTGAGCGCCAGTGTAGGCCAATCTGTGAATTTGGCTCACACTTTGAAGCGTCGTTTTAACCTGTGATCAGGCCTGTCCTTACGAAATAATATATATGTCAATGGTCATCCCGCACCTTGCCAGCGTAGTGGATTATGGCCATACATTCTCTCCCTTTGAGAGAAGCCGCCCATTATCCTAACAGTGGGAACGTATTGGGCTGATATCGATCGACGACCTAATAGTATAACCTAAAAGCAAGTTTCATAATAACTTTTCAGGTAGCCCAAAAAATAAATTAATAACACAAAGTTGTAGCCATAATTGAATTGATGTATTTTATTACAATGTAAACTAATTTTCTACTATGTTTATAATTCATAATATACTCAAACATAAAGATCTATCTAGTTTACAGTAGAGTGACCTCTAAAACCACGACTGTGCAACCCGTCACGACTTGGCAAAAACCCCATGTTTTTCCGCTACCATCGATCATGGACCGGGGCATACTAGACAAATGATCTGCAAAAAATTCAGGGTAACCTTGTACTTTGCCTTGCTTTTTATGGATGTTATGCCGATGAGAAATATTTCAATTTTATTTCAAGTTAATAATTTTTGGATCTTATTGAATAGATTTTTATGAGTTTTGGATTCTGAATTACTATAACCTATTGCAAGGCTATAACAATATTCTCAACATCATTATGTATCTTGGGCTTGAATATCATTCTCACAAGCGATCACTGTTACTGCATTAGGTGTCTCCTTAAGCTTAAGTTTT
Organism: Ennomos quercinarius; assembly: GCA_910589525.2. Taxonomy (NCBI): domain Eukaryota; kingdom Metazoa; phylum Arthropoda; class Insecta; order Lepidoptera; family Geometridae; genus Ennomos; species Ennomos quercinarius. The sequence continues at coordinate 12,065,095 of OU342499.1, read as the reverse complement.
ATTTAAGTAAAATATTACGCTGCTATAAACTGTAAATAAACACGTAATTTTAAGAAAAACAAACCAACAAAAGATATCGGACGAATACGAATATTATTCTTCAAATTCTATTATTCAAGTATTTACATACTTATAACAGATTCATAGACATATACCTACCTAAGCTTATAAACAAGCCTAAGCTCCTATCGGGCTCCTGATTACGAATGCCACGATCAAAGGCAAGGGTCTTCTTTTTAAAGGTCATAGCGGACACGCTCAATAGGATTTCAGACAACGAAACAGGTCTGATAGTCGTGGTGTTTTCCTCGTGGAAAATTTAATATTTTCTGAGCTTATTTTCTATGTAATTCGTACGCCTTTGTGATTATTTTCAGACCCTGGCCAAATGTAAACCAACTGTTATTTTGATATAATTTATTTAATTGAATAACAATAAAAATGATATAGACTGGTCCTTGATTCAAAACCGTGAAAAATGGAAGAAAGGTAGAAAGGTCTTTGCCTATTGTTTAAAGTTACATCTGATAATAAAAATAGGTACTTTCTTACTATGGCTGGGTATTTTCACAAATGGTTAAAAACTCTAACAAATTTTGATCATTGCTTAGAATTTGTTAGAGTTTGTAACCATTTGTTACTTCAACTATTGGAAAAAAAAACCCACCCTAAGTTAGCTCAAAATCATTATATATTCAATGTAGATCAATATAAATAATGGTACATTTTCATTAGGCGATGGAAACACACGACAGTCAAAGTATGCGATGGATTTCTAATACTCAAGCCAAAATTGTTCAATTGTGGTGAAACATAATATGTGTAGGTATTGATCTTATCGACAAATATAAAAATGCGGTCCTTAAATAAAAGAAGGAAGACAAGCACTATAAGTTATACCATATTTTGCCATGATCCTCTTATCTTTATTAGTACAACCACAGTGGTAATTACTACCTTACAGTAATGGTATAGGGGTTGCATGGGACAACGATGACCCATCATACACCCCTTGATAGCTTTTATGAGGAATCAATTCAAAACCCTATCATATTAAGGCACCTTTGAAACCGAAGCCACCGCCAGTGACACGAAACGACTTTAAGGCCTGGCTTCTAAACTGTCAGATAAAATTTAACCATTAGATCAGAGTGACTTATCAATCGAAACCGTTTTAAACATTCATAATGAGTAGCAGTGATTATGGCTCTCCCGTGAAGGAGGCCTATGTTCAGCAGTGGATGCAAAAACATATATCCATTATTCTTTAGAAAATACTTCTATTCGTTTTCACCTAATTTGTTTAGAAACATAAATATCAATAACACTCATTCAAGCAAACAATCTCAATAATCTTGACAACCCTGTTTTTCGATCAAAACTTTCCCATCGTGTTTCTTATAAAAGTCTGAGTAAACGCTATCAGAAACTAGCGATACAGGCCCAAAATATGGCAACATTGTCATCCTATCACCGTCGCCAAGTAATAGTTTTCGGGTAGATACGAAATGGGCTGACTCGGGAACTACTCACACTCGTCCTAAGTAAATATACGCGGTCGGATGTTACCATACTATAATACGGTCGACAACACGGCACCGCCGCAGTGGGTCGCTATTATACAAACATGGAAATGCAAAGGAATCTGCTTTACCATATCGATAAGGAAAATTTGAAAATAACAGCTTTTTCATACTATGTCGAAAGTATGTGTTATAAAAATAAATAGGCGTTGCGTGGTCTGCAATGGCAAAAATATCTGACATAGTAACGTTTCACCACATTAAATCATGTTAAATGACAATACATACGAAAGTTGGCCCACGCTACCACTTGATTGGGAACTGTGGATGTCAGTCAAGTGAGACCGCCGAAACGTGCCTGGCTTCAGGTTGGTAGCTAACCAGATAAACACTTATAGAAAATGGCCGAAATACCACCATGGTTTCATCACAAATACTGCGCCTGTATTATGTAAAAGTTGCAACAGCAGTAGCAAAGCAACAGCATAGCGACAGCAAGCACTTAGCAATCGGTCGCAAGATGTCACTGGAAATCGCCCACTTGTTGCTCGCTTCTCACTGAATGCATTTTGCATTTGATACTAGCGCCATTAGCACCAGCAACAGCAATAGATGGAAACAAAATAATGCACTTTTTAGTTTATCGTTTGTCCGACAGATGGTGATCTAGCGCTCGATAACTTTTTGCTCTGCCAAAGTGCTGTTCGACAGCAGTGATTGCGGAATTTTAGGGCTGTTGCAAACTTGTTGCGAGTAACGTAGCATACGGCTGATGGAAAGTATTTACCATTACCTATAGTATATGGACATCTATAACACTGCAATGGATAGAGATGTCACAAACGCGTTACTTACCCTGTCGCAATGAATACATGGCCTACCTTAAAAATATATTCAAAAATTACTCGATCATATGCGTCTAAGTATAAGGAACTTCATCGACTTGTGCTTGAGTGTGTGTGGTTCCTTTTAGTTCACTGCTTGTACAGGGCTCTCCCAGCTACGCTACTGGGTCTGGCCTTCGACTCTTTTCTTCCAACCAGTAATTAGTTACCTATGATCCTTTTAGTTTAAGACCTCTCACACTACAAACAAATGTCAAGCGAAAACTGTGTATGGTGGATTACCACCATACACAGTTTTCGCTTGACATTTGGTTATAAATAGAAAAATGTTTATATCTTTACCAAGTAATTCTTAACTCCATTCGCAAGGTATTCGTCAGATGCCATGTTTACATCCAACAGCGTGTATTTATTTAGGACCAGCGAGTAGTTTTGAGTCAGCCTATTTTGTGTGACCATGTGCAAACAGTACCGAAAACTTTCACATGCTGATTTCGAAAGACAGCTTGATACCACAGAATAAGTAATATCTAGCTGTTCTTACGGTGTGCAAAATAGTACTGAGCAGTTCGTAATTGGTTTTAGCAGTACAGAGCACTCGCTCATTCCCAAGTGTAAAGGTAGGTAAATCTTTGCGGTTACATTCAGAGATATACCCACAATAAACACCTTTTACCTTAGCCACTATTTACGGACCTACCTAGTTACCTCCAACCTAAAATGCGAGAACAACCCGAGGTACAATATTACCTTGAATTTAGGGTCAGCGTTCACTGGGGACGGCTTAGGTTGGATTTATAACTAACACTTTTGGTGTTTGCACCTTTAAATATTTTGAAGGTTTTCTATGCAAATCCTCTTATACCAGATTTCCGGTATGGTTTACAAATAAAATGGTCCCGCTCTTTAGGACATTATATTTGTTTGTGTTCGACTTACAAAAGGGCGTTTATAAATTTTTCGTGTTGGTTTGATTCTATCATTTTATCTGCACGCTTGGTAGGTGGCTTGGTGACCGCAGAAGATTTTAATGGAGGTACCAAGGAGAATGCTGTCGAATTTATGTTAAAATACTACATTGATAATACCACACATTTTACTACCTACTTCAGTAGCAATAAACATGTAAAATTAATTACAACACATCTAACCAAAACTTTTGCCATTACAGAACTATTTTAATAGGTACCAAAAGCTCCCGTCTCCACTAACTCAATGACTCTACTAAGATATTAATTAAGTCACGTCAGTTCAATTTCAGGACAGAATTCACAAGAGCAGAATACGGTAGCATTATGCACACGGAAATTACACAAGTTCCCGAGAATGTTTTGCTAATACAATACACGGGTCCAAGTTGATGTGAAATATTAGTGGACACTACAGTACTAATTCATAATGTAATTTTGACTAGTGTAAAAATTAAACTATGCTGCTCACATGCCTGCAGATAACTCATATTATATCATTACATTAGGCCCAATTTTGAAGGCTTTAGTTGACAGTCCTTAACTTACTAAAACTATATCCGTCTCTTACATTCCCGTCTATTTGACAAGAACAGCAATAGTTTTAGGAGTTTTAGATCTGTCAACTAAAGCCTTTAAAATTGACCCCATTATGCTCTTAGTTCCTATTCGTTCTCAGTTTCAGTTCGTACATTATAAATCATCTTAGTGCTTTAGATTGAGAATATAATTATAACATACTGACTATAATTATTATGGTCAAAGGTTGCGCCCCACTACGCATGAATCTGGAACCTGAGGGTCTAGCAAAGACCCCTTTCCATAAGCGTTAACGCCAAACGATAACTCCATAATGTATCGGTATAATTATTACCTGCGGAAGCGACATCCATGGGTTATAATGTCATTCCCATATATTTTCGTTCGTATAGTTTCGTTCGAGTTATCGTTTGGCGGTAGCGCTAATGGAAAGGGATATTTGCTAGACCCCTGGCCTTCAAATGAGGCTACCGGTAGACACTCACTAATAAGCCGAAAACATCTCCTACCATGCAAAAATATAAATCAAGCCGCATCTACAAGCACATTAAGTCGATGGAGATAGGGATTCAGTTGGAAACAAGAACAGCTGTCAAAACACAAACTTTGGTGCCAATTTAGGGAGTCGTAGTCGGTGAGAGTTGATCCAACGACCGTTTCATTTGTGCTACCGGCGAGCATGTGAGCTCGGTACTAACTTTATAAATTGTGAAACGGTCTAGTGATATCAATTACATCTTACTAACGGAACTACGGAATAGGAGTAACCTTTAGGAAAACCACCAACGTAGTATAGTATAGAATAGTATTTAATTAAAATAATATGTCGTGACACAAAGACGATTATTTAACTTCATTGCATACGACTGAAACTATAATTTGTATGTTTTAATATGTAGATAATGTAAAAGTTAATAATGAAACCTTTTAATTAAAAATAAAATTTCGCCTGTTGCACCGCAAATTTAAGTGGTTCCCAGCAAAAAGAAATAAATTAGACCTTTCTGAAACCTATGCACTCGCTATTCTTCACTTTATGTCTTCCGCTGGTAGCAATCCGGGAAAAAAGTCGCGATATCCAACGCCACACGTAATGTTGGCGTGAGACAAAAAGTTATTTTGTCAAAGCTTAGTTACACCGATAAATAAACATTATCGCTTAGGCGATAGTTTCAATAGTTTATGTGCAAAGTAACTTTAGGAAATTTTAAATTAAGAAGAGTATATTTCATTTCTTTCAAAGCTACGTAGTGCCAAATACAACGAACCCTTCCAAAAAAATCTAGGTGTTTAGAAACCCCCTAAAGAAGCGTATAGGTAATCCAAAACACGCTACCAAACACACTTTAAGTTCCAAAAGTCGTTTGTGGTAACGAAGTAACAGAATAGATTAACTGAGTCCACCAACTCTTTCTAAACAATCTTTACGTCTCCTTTCGGAATAAAACACTTTGTCTACTCGTTTATCTAATCTATATTAATCTTTTCAGGAAATTACTTTATCCCCTTAGATCCAGGCGGCCGCAAACTTGTTTTCTTCTAAATCGTTGTAGGGATGGAAGTTGGGAACAAAACGAAGTTATTCTGCTTACCGCTTTTATAGTCTCTGAATACCTTTTGATAATGACGTTTCCTTAATAATAATGAAGCTTACAGATGTAATTCAATTTATAAATGTATCATTCAAAATAATCATTTTATTTATTCTAAAATTAATATAGTTTATTATTTGCTGAGATACATTCGACTCGATTCTGTGTCGCAAAAAAAACGCTCGCTAGTACGTTTTCATTTTTTTTTATCATCATCATCATTAACAGCCTGAAGACGTCCACTGCTGAACATAGGCCTCCCCCAGAGCACGCCACCTTGAGCGGCTGCTCGCCTCCTGCATCCATCGGCTCCCCGCGGCTTTCACCAGGTCGTCGGTCCACCGAGTGGGGGGCCGGCCTACGCTGCGTCTTCCGGTTCGTGGTCGCCACTCGAGAACCTTTTTTTTTTATACTGAAAACTAATTATCTACTACAATAGTTTATACTGCAGATGACATGCTGAATTTTTTCTTCTTCCTCCTTTGTTATTTTCTTTTTGAGTTACTTTTTAGGCAAGCATGTACCATCGTAGACCGCGTCGTCACTTTCCATCAGGTGAGATTGCGGTCAAATGCGGGCCTATTTAGTTATAATAGAACATTTTATGTTATGTTTAGCTTTAGTGACACAGAAACCTTATTTTTATTTTTGTAGAATTATCTAGATATTTAAATTAATTAAAACGATTTTCTGTTTACAAAAATCCTATTTAAAAGAACGAATTCAAATGCTGTATCTATTACAGAAAAAAGTGTTAGTTTAAAGATTCCTTATCAAATTGCTATCTGTGATTAGGAGTAGACACTTAGGCAGCAATAGAAAAATAAGTGAAATAGGGCCAAAACCTCACGTTCTTTTTAAGCACTCCTCCCGCAAAGTAACGTGTCACCAATAAAATGTAAGAGTTATTCGCTAATCTATTTACCTACAGTTACAGTACAGCTTGTAGATATCCGAAAAGCATTGAAAACTAAAATTCATAATTAAATTCGGAATCACACCTAAACTACTCTGCATTAGGTTTTATTTTACAACTAAATAGGCCCCGCAATCTCACCTGATGGGAAGTGACGATGCGATCTACGATAGTACATGCTTGCCTAGAAGATACGTATTCACTCGCGACTTGAAGAGCTCTTGAAGGTTAGTTTGAATGCAAAGGAAAAACTTGAATTTTCTGTGAGCTTTCAGTCTGCAGTAATTCTAAACTTACATACAGCCTTATGTCTTGATGATGAATTACACTTCTCTCGAGAATGAAGATGTTCTTTAATTATTCCAAAATTTAAGATTCAACCTAGAAAATACAGTAGAAACCCGAGCGCTCACAATCACCGATACTGCCAACATTCCATTCCACGGACGCATTCCACACTTCAATTCCTCAAGAATTTCCCTCAAATTTTCCCTTAAATTAAATTAAATTTTCGTTCCACTTAATGAAGAAAAGTGCAAATTCAATGAACATTGAAATAGTTTTCTAATTGAGGGCGAAAAAAGATAACGTTCGTTCCGGAGAGCGGTTAGAACGAAGTTTTAATGAGTTCATTAGACTGAGAAATCTTGATATTTGCAAAATTTTGTGCGACGGGTAAGTCTTGATAATTACAGTGTTTTTTACTACTTCGCTTATTTATAAATTTTGGCTGCTCAAAATTACGCTCGTAGGGTTTCTTAAGCCAAGCATATTGTAAATTCTTGTACTTTAGCCGTGACAAAAAAATTAGACCTATACACGGAGGGAATACGAAGCAGCATTAAGGCAAATTAAAAATCAAGTATCTCTTCTAACTTTACTACCTACGTTTCCAAAGGAAATGTATGGAAATGTGTCCTTTAAATTCACTGAAATGTATTCCGGGAAGGAAAGTTTAAGAACTCACGTTCACTAATTATGTAAATTTACAAAAAGAACTCGCCCAAGCCGCATGGCGAACATGAATATAACATTTGGGTGCTACTCGTATAGGTACCCACCTACTTAATACTTATATAGAGTATGCTTACTCTTTGCCCCATATAGGTATAGAGTCTAACGCACGCACACTTATGCCTGCAAACAAACCTTATAAACAAAACAAATCATCTTCTAAAAATTCAAAATATAGTAGCTTATTGGACTCAATGGTACTATTTTGAAAACTTACTGAGTCCTCGAGACTGACTTGCTGGCAGCGAGTCCTTCCCGGCCTTGCCGCAAACAGAAAGAGTTGGGTACCTATATTATTTTGTACTAAAGTATAAATAAACTTAACGCCAAAACAGCTCAACCTCTTTGTATGAACTTTTGCATAGTCATTAATATTGAGATCAACATAGGGACTTTTTATCCCGAACAATTTAGACCGCTTTCACATTATAGTGTTAGCAGCGCGACAGCCATACGGCAGAAGCAGATGCCTTCACATTATAAAACTTGAAAAGCCGCGCGACTGCAGCGCGCTGCCGCGCGACTGCCGCACCTCAAGTTATATATTAGAGTAGCGCACTTCATTTATATACTTAAAATACCGTACAATTATCGTACCTACCTCTACACGTGGTAGATTGTTGGTTTTTTATTTTAAAAATAAAGAGAAACCCAGGATATACGTTTAGATATCCAAATTACCGTAGATTTTTGTTAATATTGGTTCTAATTTTAGAGTACCATACGTTTGTCGTACTACCCTACGCAACATAAAATGACATAAAATTACGGTACAAAATTCCGCAATTACCGTATGATACGCTAATTCAGCACACGCTGCGGACGCGTTGGACGCGCGCGGCTGCCGCCCTTCTGTTTTTAATACTGGGCTATCTATGTTCGCGCGCTAAAGTCACATTGATGCATGGCTTTAATGTCTATACTTAGCCATTATATGAAAAATACCCTTCATTTCATCTTCTTCGATAATGACAGAGCGAATTTTAGGTAATATACCTATTTATTTAGTAATCATCCTTCCCTGGTGTTCGTTTTGGCAAAAATACACAGAGACCCGATTTGAGAGCTCTAATTTGAAAATTGTATGTAACGTAAGTCTCTAAACTAAATTTTACTCCACTAAATACATCTTGTACTTCCGTAATGTCAGAACAGATTTTTTATTTTTAACTTTCAAGCAATTAAAAAAATATTAAATTAAATTTGATTTTTAATCGAAAAGGCTTCAAAAATGTTCTAATATCTCCGGAGTTTTATATTACATCGACAAAATATTGTTACCAAAATAAAGTTCATCATTTTTCTAAACTACTACAAATTATTTCATAATTTTAAATTAATGCTCTTATTTATATATCAATAAATGAAACTAGATATATTTGGTCAAACCGACGGACGCTGCGAGCTCGGTACCGCGCGCGCGGTACTGAGCTCGCCAAACTGTAAGAGCCCTACACAAAAACAATAAACAATGAAGCGGGACAATAAACTACTTTATACAATCTGTTTGACGGCTACATAGGTACTTAGAAGTTTTCTTGTCTCATATCATGTCACGAAAATGTTTACTTACATAATAAAAAATGCGTAAACAGTTCTGTTATTTCGTTATAACTGCTTGTAATACCAATAAAACTTTCCTACAGCAAACTCCACTGATGAGGAAAATTACCTAACATTTGTCGGTCAATCTAGTGGTTCGTACACCAATAAACATTTTATGGGTATGAAAAAGTGAAACAATTTGTTTTTATGCCATTGGCCTACTGACCGAGCTTCGTATTTTTTTCTTATAGACACGATGGTACTCGTATATACGATACGATACGTATTATGTTTTGATTCTATGGAGGTCACATATCTTTTCGCAAGGCCAGCTGCTGGAGAGAATCACAGCTACACAATATCTTATACTGTGCTGCTGTACTAACCTAATGTTTTAACTTAACTCATGTTACAAATTACAGCTGACAAGTGCGTTCACTCTGTAAGAGATCGTAAAGGGCCTGTCATACTGAGTATTGCAGTTCATTATAGTTTCATAAACGTAGTAGTTGGACTGACGGCGAAAGCCACTGTACTGTAGGTTCTTTCGATGAGTTTCAAAACAAAAGAAACTGTATTAAAATTAAATATTATGTACCTAATTAGATTTTCCTTTTGCCATTAGGTAGGTACTTAAACAAAAATATAAAGTATGACACCAGTACATTCAAGTAAGCGGAAATGTTGAGACAATTTTGCATTGGCGGAGGAACTTCGCTTGAAATTGTGTTGCATTCATAAAAGTACATTCAGTTGTCCACAATAGGCCGGGTATTACGCAAATGTTAGCAATTTACATTCTCACAAACTTTTCTTCAGTTTGTGCATGTAGATAATTCTATAAAGCTTATTGAATAGATTCACATTAATATTTCCAAGATATGTAGCTCTATTATTGGATATTTATTATGAAACTATGCAAAATTCTAAAATGGGCATTATACTACAAGACACTTTATTAGTTTCGTGATAAGTATTATAGATAAATAAATAATAATAGGTATTAGAAAAAACAAAAGACGAAAGATTTGGATGATTAGCGGTAATACATTCCAGAAGGCGAATAATTTCTCTCATAGCTAACTTAAAAGGTAGTATTATTTAGCACGCGTTTTACCTGAGATTCTTAAAAGTCTTGTCGCAAAACGGCCATACCTACTGAATTGCCCGTATTGCCATTAATAGTAATACAGGCAATAGCATGGGTAAAAAGAATTCCCGTCTACTAAATAAGAACTACCGATTCGGTCGGTTGCGGGAAATAGTTGTTGTCCAATGCCCAGTGACACTGGTAGACAACCGGCACCGGCAATAAATAAATTGCTGCCAGGGTATAAATGCCGCAATCGCGCAGCCTGGCTATCGATGTAAAAAGGCCTGTCTATTTTGTCCACAAAATTAAAAAGCAAACAGTAGACAAACAACATTAAAGCATAAAAAGTTCTCACAGATTACAAATACTAAAATAATTTAGTCTAAAAATGTCCGCCTCTGAGGTTTAAAAGGGTTCAAAGTTATTACACCACGACACAAGTGAATAATTAACAAAGTACAAAGCCAGCGCCAAGGCACAGCTTGGACCCAAAAATATAATTATTTTGACAGTGCCTGCCTTCCTTCCTGTTCCAATTTACGACTATTTTAAATCAGGAATGAGAAATAAAAATATTGGCAGCGTTTTTTTTACTCACAGTGCATCTTCTATTATATCCTTAACTAGCTGACCTGCCCCGGCTTCGCACGGGTTAATTGGTTTTACGCCTTATCTCAGTCTAATAGAAGAGAGAAGGAAGAGGGAAAAAGATAAGGGAAAAGGATGAATGGATGAAACGGTGAATTGAGGCAGGTGCTTTCACCTTCATCCATTTATCCCTTTCCCTTATCTTTTCCCCCCTCCCTTCTTTCTTTCCCATAGTACAGGATAGGAGTGGTTTTGGACCTTATACTGAAGGTTGGATGTCTGTAATTTCTGAACCACAAAACCGACGACCTTAAAATATTTACGGGACAATAAAGCACCCCCTTTCTTACAAAAAAGAATGAATGAAATCGGACCACGCGTTAATGAATTACAGCTAAGTACATATTTTTACTTTCATCCCCTCTCCCGAAGGAACCGTGCTGTATTTCGGGATTAAAAGTATTCTATAGGCTACCTCGTAAAATGAACTCAAATCATGCCAAGTTTAATTTAAATCCATTCAGTCGACGTGATGCTCAGCCAAGGTACAGACAGACAGGCAGACAAATTAAAAAAATTAGTTTTGGCTTCAGTATCGATTATAGAAAGCCCTCCAAAAAAATTTTTAAATTTAATTTAATGTTTTAAATACCTTCAATGTACAGAATTGGATCTGTTACAGTTTTATTTAAGTATATACATTTGAGAGTCTTCGCACGGGTTAGTTAGTTTTACGCCCTAACCTTGACCAGAGGAAGAAAGAAGGTAGAGGGAAAAATAGAAGAAAAGGATGAATGGATAAAACGGTAAATGAAGGCAGGCGCTGGTGCTTCATCGTCATCCATTCATCCTTTTCGTCTATATTTGTCCCTCTACCTTCTTTCTTTCCTGGTACAGGATAAGCAGTGGATAAATAGCGTATGGATTACGTCACGTGGGGCTGGGGCCGCGCGCCGCTCAAATTGACGCTGTATAAGGGAGACTTATTTTCAGCAGTAGACGTTTTTAGGCTGATACTGATGAAATAATTGGATAATAATATCATATCGTAACTCAATAAACATTCATTCGACATTATTTAAGTTTTGCAATTATTCATTGCCTCTTTTAGCGCCCGCCTCCGCTCTTGAGTTGTTTATATTTGACGCAGATTATGCCTACTTTGAAACCGGCCTGGTGCCGGCAACACCTGTTAACTCTGGGTGTCAGTGATTTCATTTATTCAAAGTTAGAACAAACCCCGTATTGTGTAAGCTTTGTAGGTTATATTTGAAAGCAGTTAATGTTATAATCCAATTAAATATGAGCTTTTATTTCATTGATTTTTTGTACCTACTTACATAAATCCGTACTTATATATATCATGAAAGTAGTAGAACTAAAAAATATAGTGGTTAGAAATTTTTCAGCGTGTCTGTATAAAGAAGACTCCTCGTGGAAAATACTGATACTGGATGAATTGGATGCTGATTGCTGTTATAAGTATTTTTTGAAGTTTATCAGCACGCTTTTCAGTTTGTTTCAACAATATCGGTTAAACCAAACCGAATTATAGGCATTTTGATAGCTTCAGTACCGTACCACCTGTACCTGTATGAACGATCGAAAGGTTGTATAATAAAATAATTATATTCGGGAAAGGGAAGAAGAAAGGATGAAAGGAGAGTAGAAATCTTCCTTTTACCCTCGTAAAAAATTAAAGTACGTATAGACGTACATACATTATAATTTTCAAATCATAAAGGTAAGTTTCTTCATGAACATTGTATCCACAGAGCAGGCGAGTTCATTTCGTGACCAAGCGCTGTTAGTTTTAGTAGGACTTTACCCGTTGCCGTCGCCAACTCAAACATCGGTCATGAACTCTGGCAAAGGTGCGCCGGGTTGTAGGTCAAGAGCTGACGTTTACTTTCCAACTACTCGCTTCGCAACCACCCGCCGTATGACGGCCAAAGATGTTCTTTGTTCGTGATGGAATAATTAAAACTAACCTTCGACAATGTTATTTATTAGATTTCATCTAAGTAAACGGCACAGACGCTGGCAAAATTGTTAGGCTAGGTATTAACCTCATCATGTTCGTTCAAGTTGCTCTATATAGTAGGTATCATAATTTTTTAAATTACTTTGTGATGGGGTTTTTTTATATAAATCCCTAAATCCTTTCAGATGAAAATATGTCGGTCAGGCAAGCAAGTATCGTAAGCAAGTATTTTTTGGTTATTCATCACTTTGATATATGTTTACAATGCATTGAGCCAAAACATTTACCCCCTTACTAATTAACACTGCATCACAGTAGAATAGCCTCGGTCTTGGCTTGATTTTCCCATTTTTGCATTGAAATGCGTTGTAAATAAAACTATGCCGCTGAACTATAACTTCTAGATAGGTAAGTACTCTGTTTGTTGTTTTTTCCTTCGAAGACCATTGAGTATAAATCCAGTTGACCAATGAAAACAATTTCCCCCTCATACGAAAATTAGTGTTCCATCCTGCTCTGTTCTTTGTAATTTCGTATGACTGTCTCATTTTGTTACCTCGCCCCCTGCCCGCACAGGTGAGTCGTGTTTGTACGAGAAATTATGTTCACGAGCTATCAACGGGCTTTATAATCTTTGGGTTAAACCTACTCAATGTTTTCTCTTGTTTTATCTTTGCATATCAAACTTGATAGAGAGAAACCAAACACAAAATAACTATTCTTCCGCTACGAATGTTTATTGTAGCTAAGGGAGTTACAATCAGCGCTCGTCAATCTCCTAAACTATTGTAAAATATAAATACCAGCACTAATATCGTAGCTGCAAAGGTGTGCTTTACAAAACCATTAGGTAATTGGCTTCAGCACTCACGAAGCAATTCGCAAATTGCTTGTTTGGTCGTAACGCCTCATGCTAATGGCAGTGCTTAACTGTTGCATAGAGATGCAAGTAAAGGAGTGGCACATTAGAAGCATTGCAATTTTATTAGCGAGTGTAAAAGTATCTTTTTATTTTTTCAATGAGTTACCAACTGAAACCGAGAAGGCGATCCCCATGTTTTTTTCAGATACCTACTCAAAATCAAACTAAACTTGAAAACAGTAATGCTTTAATTGCTGTTCAGCTTCCGGCGTAGTGCTCCCTCAAAAGTATACTGCTACCACTGTGCATTGGTACTTACAAAGCGCGATCGAAAAACAATAGATAAGGTATTCCAAGCAAAAAGCTTAAGCTTCTGAAAGTTTCCGGGGGAACCAAAGAAGTCGAGTTTTTGTAGAGAATGACAATTTAACGGTCTACCACATCAAATACCTACTTTAAAAAAGGTGCTTTTCGTGCCATCTTTCAGCCCTTACTTGCGAAGGCGCTTGAGTTCAGAATAGAGAGTTAGAGAGAAAGAGAAAGAGTCAGAGTCATCAGATCATCAGAAGAGAATTAGAGAATCATAAGTAACCCTGAGGCTTGATGGAGCGGGTGAGGCAGAGGACTCAAGTTATTCAACTTGAAAACTTGAGTCCTCTTTCTTCTTCTGCTCCACTCTCCGTTCTCTCTCTCTCTCTATCTGTCTCTTTCTCTCTCTCCCTTACTCTCTATTCTGAACTCAAGCACCAATTTATTTTGGTCAGCTGTGAATTTAGGTATTTAAACACGCGTTCATCATTGCATAACTAAAGCGGACAAAGCATTGAGCTCGGGAATACTAGGACAATCATCTCTAATGTTTAACTAACTAACGGTTAACTAAGTGCTGCTAATAAAACTGAAAAAACTGAACCGAACAGGAACTGTAATAAAAACATAGAGTTGGGGAAGCTTCCGACGCTCCGCAGTGGCGCTTGGAAGGCTTTATAAACAGTTCCGGAGTATTTGGTGGACGCTTTGCCTAAACTGTGCGAAAATTTCAACTGTGTTTGGCTTAAAGGAATTTAATTAAACACTAGTTGCTCTCCGTAGCACTCCTTGCTGATGATATCCCAGTTTATGGTTGAAAATTAGTTTAATAAAAATGCCTTTCTTGTAGCTTTATTATTTTCAATAATAGCTACTTACGGGATCCTCAATTTGGTAGTAGTTCTAACTTGTCTTTATTGTTATGTATATAGGCTAGTGTGGTCCCACTATCAGGATTTAGGCTACTCGAAAGATTCCAACGTAGTTGAAAAACAATCTTGACCTGACCTGACTTAAACGTTTACACGAACCAAAAGACGCAGCGTAGACTGGCGCCCATGGCGCTCCACTAGATGGACCGATGACCTATTCAAAACTTAGGGAGCTGATAGATACAGGTGGCGAGCAGCCACACAAAGTGGCACTTTATGGGAGAGGCCTATATTCAGCAGTGGATGTCTTCAGGCTGATGAAGATAATGATTTTATTTCCTCGAGTAACATATAGGATAATTTTTATCCCGGAAAATCGAGACTTGAAGCAGAAATCAACATCCCCTTTGCCTTTTCCCATTTGTTATTGGGATCGGCTCCCAATCTAACCTGTAGCGGCGAGCTACCGAATTACATGATCTACTGCCGTCTGACCTTGCCACCCATAAGGAAACAGGAATGGTTAGACCAGGTGTCACATTCTATCAGGCTTCTGACTACTCTTATCGATTGCCATAGATGTTCTTATGACAACCGGGATCGACGGCTTAACGTACTCTCCGAAGCACGGAGCGATGGCATTGAAAACAGCACATAACCATAACTTACTAGATAAGTCATTGGATCGAATCCGGTGCCGTAAGATTGCGAAGCGCACATGCTACATGCACTATGCCACCATCGCTCTGAGTTTTTAAGCAGAAGTATATCAGGATTTTAGCTTTTTCACAGTTACCAATAGATTGAGTTGCTTTTGAATGAAAAGGAGAAAGAAAGGAAACACGTTTATTCAGACTTTTGCTATGGAATGAGTTCCGCGCAAACACGCCACAGTAGCGTGACCACCAGTGTGTAAGTTCATGATGAACATTAATTAAATTACATTTAGGTACATGCTAGAGTTCATTTAATGAGGCGAGCATAGCGCAAAATTATAATCAGCTTCGTTCGCATTGACAGGCCCTATTACTCAAAATCTCATGTTGTCTTGTATGTTTTCAAAATAATTATATATTTAAAGATGTGACTATTCCTACTGTATAACCATCATCTATATATTCAAGGTTTGTTATAGTACTATCACTAAAAATGTAATGAAATCGTAATAAGTACCTAAGTAATTTATATCATGTTATACTTCCCACTGTTTGGGGTTAAATCTTCTTTCATGTGTACTTACCTATCTTAAGTCAAAATCGCAAAAAGATAATTAATTTTGTGTATTTTCTAAACAAATTTACAAGAATTATTTTCACAAGCTATTTTCCGGGGATGAATAATATACCCAGGCATACGCTTTACAATAACGTAAGTGCTCCTCAAATTACAGCTGTCCAAATTTTAACAAGCATTGATAGACTATAGCAATCTCATTACATTACGGATGTAACATACCCATGCTACAAAAATTGAATAGTAATAGAAGTAACAGAAATGGGTAATGGAAATCTCTAGATAGACTGAAACTTTAGATTATTTTTGAGATACCATTAAAACCCCTTACCTTTTGCACCTCAAAAGGTTTTTGTAGAGAGTACAACTCGGATGCACTTTTATAAATAATTAAATATTTGAAAATAAATATATTTGAAGTCATTGGATGTGCACAAAACAGCGGGTCCCGATGGGATACCTCCATTATTTTTGCAGCAATGTCACGAAGTTCTTGCCAGGCCACTATCATATTTATTTAATTGTTCGCTTCAATCTGGCTGTATGCCTACGATTTGGAAACAATCATTCGTGGTTCCAATTTTTAAATCAGGGGATAAGCATGATATTAAAAATTATCGGGCTATTTCGAAGCTTAATACAATCCCCAAATTATTTGAGAAAATAATTTACGATATGATTTTTCCATTATAAGGCCTCATATCATTCAGGAACAGCATGGTTTTGTGAATAGAAAGTCTACTGAGTCTAATTTGTGTGAATTTGTGGATTATTTGCTAAAAAATATGGATGAAGGTCTTCAGGTAGATGCCGTGTACACGGATTATTCGAAGGCGTTTGACAAAATATCGCATGATATTTTGTTACAAAAGTTATTATCGATCGGTGTACACGGTGACTTGCTTCGTTGGCTGGAATCTTATTTGCGGGATCGTAGTCAGGCTGTTGCTATTAAAGGATTTTGTTCCTCTTTTATTCCGGTTACATCAGGTGTGCCCCAGGGGTCTCACCTCGGGCCTCTTTTGTTCAATATTTTTATAAATGACGTCATCGATTGTTTTAAGTTCTCTAATTGTTTACTTTACGCAGATGACAAAAAGATTTATAAAGTAATCAAATCTCAAGACGACTGCCTTAATCTTCAATGTGATCTGATTAGATTAGGCAAGTATTGCAATGATAATCTTTTATACTTAAATGTGGCTAAATGTAGTTGTATCACATTTTCACGAAAAAAAACAATTATTTGTTATAATTATACTTTAAATGACGTGCCTCTTCAAAGAGTCACCGTGGTTAGGGACCTAGGGGTTGTTTTGGATAATAAGCTTATTCTTGATTCTCACATTACGAGTATTACTGATCGCGCATATCGCCTGTTAGGTTTTATTTTAAGGGTGGGAAAGGAATTTAATAATCCTAAAACGCTTATAATTCTATTTAATGCTATAGTGAGACCTATTTTGGAATACGCCTGTAGTGTCTGGAACCCTCGATATCAGGTCTATGTAAACAGTATCGAGCGTATACAAACTAAATTTTTAAAGCACCTTAAATTCATAATTTCTAAATCTGAGCAGCCTATTATTTATAATTATGACTCACTTCAAAGCCGACGCACAATCAGAGATCAGTTGTTATTATTTAAAATTGTTAGAAATGTTCTATACTCCCCATATCTATTAAGTCAAATATATGTGAATTGTCCTCGTTTAAGTGCACGTTATACCAATAATATATTTTGTTTGCAGTCATATAAAACGAATTACGCCTGTAACTCTTTTATACCCAGAGCATGTAGGTCACATAATGAGAAATTCTCTGATTGTGATATTTTTAATTCATCCTTTTTTAAGTTTAAATCTCAAGTGTCTCTTTCATAAGGTAGTTTATTTAGTTTATTATTCGTTTATATTTATTGTTTTGTGCGTATGAGTTATATTAATATTGTCACGTAGGTTTATTATCTAAGTTTATAATATCTTTGTATTGAGTACCGTTTTTTTACTTTTTTTATAGTGTTTCTATTAGTGGCAACTTCATTGGTGTATGTATTTCTATATAAAAATGTATTGTATATGTATATTGTAAACTGTTTGTGCCTTAATAAAATAAAAATAAAATAAAATAAAATAAATAACTAAACGTTCTGACGTTTAGTTATAAAAGTGTGTGGTTTTACCAGCGTTTTTCATACAATCGTTTATACCAGGATCCACACATACTGTATTTAGCCAGTGTCAAGTATTGTAATTCTTAATCGTGTTATAGAATATTTCGGAAATATTTTCTTAGTACAACAGCCTCCAAAACATTATCTCTATATACGTCCAAAGATTTAGCATAATTGTCAGTTAGTCAGTCAGTCACTCAACACAAAACCTTTTATTAATAATATAATAGAAAACTAAAATAAAAATTGAAAAGTTCCTGTACTGTACAATTGTAGATACTTTCAAATGCACACCTATAGAATAGACCCCTAGGTCTAGAGGGACAAGCAGGCGGCTAATTAATGACAACGTTGTGGGAGTCTGAATAAAAGCAAGCTGTGATATTAAAACTTTATTCCTATGATAAAACTAGCTTAATAAAACGTGCCTGTAGCCTCAGGTTATTAAAACTAACACTGAGGTTAAACACCTTGATAAGTAGGTTATACTTTACTTTTATAGTTAACGCGCAAATGAAATTGAAAATCTTATTGAAATAAAATAAATAGGTAATATAAAGTAAAATGTCGAAATATTGTCCTTAGATACATAAAATATGAATAATCCATCCAACTAATATTATAAAGGCTAAAGTTTGTGTGGGTGTACGTAATGTTTGTTACTCTTTCAGGCTCAAACGACTGGATGGATTTACAAGAAATTCGGAATAGAGATAGTAGATTATATACAGATTTAACACACAGGGTACTTTTTCCTGCAGGTTAAACCACGGGGTGCAACTAGTGTGTTCTATAACCCATCTATCACACTAATAAGACTAAGAACAAAGACTATAGATATAGACTAAACGACGACGAAGTCTATATTGTAAGTGCGAATGATTGTTTGTTTTTGTTTTTGTTTCCTCTTCACACCGCAATGGCTCTACCATGAATTTCGGAATGGAGATAGCTTCCACTTAGGATTAAAATTATCGGGGACATTTTATTTGCAAGCAATTCATTGCGGCATATTACACCCTAAATAACCCTGAATGGGACTCAGGGGACATTGTATAACCTTCATTTTGTGACTGATTTCTGTCACTGATCATCATCATCAACCTCTCCATCTGCTGAACACAGACTACCTCAGCAACGGATGATGTTAGATCAAGTATAAAATTTTCCATTAATCACAATGTAAAAATAGCACTAGTCGGTTAGTACCAACAAGTGTTTGAATGTCCAAGGTGTCATAATATTAAAGAATGTAAAAACTTCAAAACCTTTCCGATGCCGCATTTATTATCAGATAAGCGAGCTAGTATATAAAAACCCAGTACAAATAAACAAAACTTTAACGATATAGCAGCTTCTAAACTCCTGTTCGAGTTTAAAAGAGTTATAAGTTCAAGTTCTATAGTAACTTGCGAGTATAGAAAATAAACTTTTAACGAGTATTTCCTGTTCTTTAGTTCCTCTCGTTGTTCGGTTTATGATTTAAAATCATGTTGAGGATGCCATTTATATTTCATTTTTTAAGTTTTATTAGCCATGTCTCAGCATAACAAATACTTACCTACAATAATTTTTTTGGAAGGCAAAACTGCAAAACTTGCTTATATATCAAATCAACGATGAGAGACTAGTTAAAGGGAGAATTCAAAGTCTTGAACACATACACAAGGTCGCCGGTCTGTCGGTCTTCTATCGGTTACATTTTGGAGTGTGCGCATGCCCTTCATCAGCTCCGGTGGGTAGGTTGTGTTTTTTGATCAGTAAGGTAGCCAATGATTAAAAACTCTAACAATTTCTGACCAACGGTCTAAATTTGTTAGAGTTTTTAACCATTGGTTATCTTAACTATTGGTGAAAAAACCCACCCTTAGTCACTATTGGCAAAAAAATATTTAGCTTTAAAATGTTCCCTTCAGTGGCTGACGAGCATTTAGTACCACGAAGATCCTTTGGAGCTGACGATGATTAGATGCAACTTGAGCTGCTTTCGATCTATAAAAGTACTGCTAGACTGCTCCAGGCAATCAATTTTATAGCATACCATTACCTACTAAAAATTACGGGCTGTACTTAATTTTTACGTGATAGATTCTACGCGACTTAATCCAAGCATAAAATATTTTACCGCCTTCGAATGATAAAGCTGCGTCACAATGAGCGCCAGGCTGACAAAGGCTGAGCCTAATAAAGTCAATTTTATTATTATAGCTGCTTCCCATCACGGAATTATTTCGCACTGAAGAAAAAAGACACCCTTTTCAACGCGGCAAGGCGTCTGTATAATTTGTTGTGACAAATCGCGGGGCTATTCAAAACAAGCGAGCGTCGAGACTGATTTACGCGGCCTTTGTCGGTTGCAGACGAGCGGCAGAGTTTGCCTAATTTAGGGCATTTTTCTGGACAAAGACAGGTCTGACTTTAATGGTTCTATTTATGCGTGAATTTGATTTAGGTTTTTAAATAATCTGCTTTACTGTACTATACTGTACTTTTTACTAGGTGGTAAGACTTTTCTGCAAAGTTCTTCCATGTAGGTACCGCCGCTTTGCCAGTTATTCTGCCGCCAAGCAGTAGTGTGCAAGCATTGCTGTTTTCTGGTTTGAAAGACATTGTAGCTGGTGAAATTACTGGGCAAATGAGACATTATGATCTAATCACAGTCTAGTAATCTTATTACCATACTGTGTGAAGTCTCAGGATGACGTGCGCAGTGCAGTGTCACGCAAAACTGTATTAATTTAGACTTCCAAGTGATACTGCAACCATTTATGGGCAGCCGTGACGCTTAACATCAGGCGAACGACTAGCTCGTCACGTCATCATTTACATAAAAAACTATTTATTATATGTGCCGTGTGGTACCGGTGTAATAGTACCACCACATCTCTTCCCGCGGGTGCTGTAAGGGAATGGGCAGACCAACATTCTTCTCGGTTCCTTAATATGTTCTGCGATCACAGTCGTCCCCCTTATGATAAGCGTCCAAGTGGCGTTTTATGGAGCAGTGCTTTGTTCAGCAGTGTACGTCAGCCGGCTAATTGCGATGACGATGTTACAATAAGCTCGTGCTTGTTCATTTAGTTCGCGAGCACAGGCTAGGAGGAGGAAGTATTGTTGGTATAGAAACAATCACGACCCGCGAGATAGTCATTTGTTCTTACTTCACCACCCTCAATCTCTGCCGCCTCCTGTTCGTTACCGCATCCGATACTAAGCAAAAGCGAGCTAGAGGCATTATACAAGGTATATGAACGTTTTCAAGCTCTTGGACCGGAGGGGAACTAGCATCAACATAAATGGCGAGTACATCACTAACCTTTGTTTTGCTGATGATATAATATTCATAATGGCGGAGTCTCTGGAGAACCTTAGTACCATGCTAAACGACCTCAGTAGTCTCCAAACAGGTTGGTCGCAACGTCGCTCAGCGAGCTATGAACGGAGCTATGCTCGGTGTTTCCTTGCGAGATAAGATCCGAAATGAGGAAATCCCTAGGAGAACTAAAGTGACCGATATAGCTCTTAGAATTAGCAAGTTGAAATGGCAATGGGCAGGCCACATCGCTCGTAGAACTGATAACCGATGGGGAAGAAAGGTTCTCGAGTGGCGACCACGAACCGGAAGACGCAGCGTAGGCCAGCCCCCCCACGAGGTGGACCGATGACTTGGTAAAAACCGTGGGGAGCCGATGGATGCAGGAGACAAGCAGCCGCTCAACGTGCAAAAACAAAAAAGGTCGTGGTTCAAGGAAATGTGTACCCTGAATAGCAAATTTTACTTAGAGAAAACATTCCTTTATTGTCAAAAATAAGTAAAAAGCATTCAAGGAATTTTCGATTATTTTTATTGCTTCTGAAGTAGGTATGCTCATGTAATGGTTCCCTACTTTTTAAACAATTTACTAAGACCAACTCCAACCGCGACACCGCCGTATGGAAAATTCAATTTATCTCAGAGGAACGAAGTCAATAAAAGGCCGTTCGCGAAACGCGTTCCAATTTCCATACTCAATCAATCTTCTTCTTCAATTAGGCCACGCAAAAATACCGGCTCGTCATATTGTCGTCGGAATAAGGTTGAGTGGAATTGTTTGGAGTGCAATTCACTGTATTTATTTAGCTGATAGTCAAAAAACCTTTTCGTGAACTTTCTTGGAAGAAAAAACAAAGAAAAGAAAAAATCAAATAGAAAAGAAGATACGCAGAAGAAGATATACATAGTGATCCTGCATGAAATTCAATGCATCTCTCCTACAGTCTATCTGTGTATGAGGTGGTAGGAGGTAACACGCCAACTAACGCAACAGTCAATATTTTGTAACGCCCGCCCAAAGGCATGTTTTGTGTTTTCCTTTCAAGCTCGTCCCTATTGTGAAATTACGAAAATAAACAGAAATATAGGAAACATTGGGGAGTGACACCGATCCTATCTACGAGTGAATCGAAAGGACAAATCTTATAAGCATAGTAAAGAAAGGAGACGATGTTTGTTCAATACAATCGAGCTACGATGGGCGAGATTCAGGCCGTGCCAAATTCGTTTCGAATAAGGTTAGATAAATTGAAATAGGCTACATATACTGGATTTATCGGCAAAATTGAATTAAAACTTATACAAAGCACGTGGAATTTGCTTTTGACTATGCTGTAGCTCTACTTTCTTGGAGCTGGAATCTATATCTATATACTTATAATAAAACTGTAACAGGGTCAATTTTATACATTGAAGATAATTTCAGAAATTTTATTGGAGGCTATAATCGATACTAAAGCCAAAACTATATTTTTTTTCATTTTTGTCTGTCGGTCTGGCTGTCTGTATCTTGGCTGAGCATCACGCCGAAACTACTGAATGGGTTCAAATGAAACTTGGCATGATTTGAGTTCTTAATACGAAATAGGCTATAGGATACTTTTATCCCGAAATTCAGCACGGTTGCCGCGGGAGAGGAAGTGAAAGTAAAAATATGTACTTATTTGTAATTCATTAACACGTGGCTCGATTTCATTCATTCTTTTTTTGTTGAAAGGGGGGTGTTTTAAATATCGTCCCGTAAATATTTCAAGGTCGTCGGTTTTGTGGTTCAGAAATTACAGATATTCAACCTTCAGTATTAGGTCCAAAGCCACTCCTAGCCTGTACTATGGGAAAGAGAGAAGGGATGGGGGAAAATATAAGGGATAAGAATGAATGGATGAAGGTGAAAGGCAGGTGCGTGAGCACCTGCTTCTTTTCACCGTTTCATGCATTCATCCTTTTCGCTTATCTCTTTCCCTCTTACTTCTCTCTTCCTTTAGACTGAGATAAGGCGTAAAACTAATTAACCCGTGCGAAGCCGGGGCGGGTCAGCTAGTACGTCTATAAAACATGAACTTATTATCCAGTAAAATTGCATGCATTTTTGAGGAATAGCTCTCAAAGCACACCACAAAACGAAATGCATTTTTCAAAAATCATCATTCAATCCCAATTGCCAATTAATCAGAATCCCATCGGAAATCACATCTAAATTCGTTCGTGATTCATATGGTACGCATAAAGTAATATTATCTTAAAAGAGTAGGTACTGTTATTAATATAACAGTACCTACTCTTTTAATATAATATTACTTTACGTATGCGTTGTATTTTATAGGAACGTTGACCAGCATTGTAAATACTTGATCGAGCGCGACCCTATCTCGCCTCATCCCGGCGGCGGACGGATCACGGGGACTTTTAGTGGGTTCAAGTCCCACATACCCCCTGCCATTACCCCCGTGGTAGCAGGGAAGTGCAACGAGCAACGATCTGGTACTCCAGTACCCCCTGGCACTTTTCCCGAGATCACCGAGCACGCTAGCACTCCACCGCAGCTCACCCTGAAAAACTGTCCACGCATCTTCTACCGCAGTGATGTTTATTAGCTAGTGACCTATATCAACTTGACAGGACAGGACAACCCAACCTTAAACCTTCCTTATCTCTAAGATGTCTTAAAAACTGTCCCATTTCCATATAAGTTCCAAGAAAGTTTGTATACGTGTAAAACAGCGCGTGCCAAATATAGGAAACAATCTGTCTCCGTCAGAGAGGCACACCAACTTTTTGCTTAGGATTTGGACCGGTCGGGAAGTGTTAACGTCGGCTTATGACGTCACTCGGATGTTTACGAACGAAAGTGTTCGGTGGAAGCGTAAAAAATAGTAATTTAGACCCTCAAGGAGTAATGTAAGAGCTTTTGTGTCATTCAGGTGCTTAGGATGTGCTTAATGTGTCGAGTAATGGGTAAGTGTCTACGTAATGGCTTAGGGTATGTGAAGTACTTTATTGTGAATAAACATTAGAATGGTTCATTCACTTTGTTTTATTTATTGATGAGCGAGGGGCTCAGTGGTATTAGACCATGCGACTTTAAAACCATCCTATTCAGGTTCAATCCCGCTCTATTTTTATTATTCATGTTGTTGTGCTTCTGTTAATTTTATTGTAAATCAATATTGTATAATATACAAAAAAAAATCTGCCATAAAAATTACATCCTTGTTTCTTCGTGCAACTCGCACTTGGCTGTTTTAGAAAACGTATTCTATATAGCGCGTTGGCATTCGTCCATTGTGTTGCATTGATGTATTACGCTAAGCATTTAATCATGACCTTGAGTTATCAAAAACAATTATAAGAAGCTTAAAATGGTTCACACGTTGTTTGTAGCAGTATGCCTCATTCTTCGTGTAAACCATTTTTTTTTCAAAAGGTTCACTAAAACCAGCTTTATTTCGCCATTTTACATAATGTGGATACCTACCGGTGGAAGCGGATTCGTAATCACACTTCACACTATCATCACAATAACACGCGCACAGCACAGCAATACGAACATATTTGGCATAGAATTTTAGTTGAGATTTTCCGCTCATTTTTATTTATTATGAATTAACCCCACAAAACAAAAATCAGTGACGACAAAAAATTTATAAAGTTTTAGACCCTGTACCTATACAGTTACTAAGTTTCAGCAAGATTAGTTAGAAAAACATGACTTTCACGCGAGTAGTAATACAAACCAAAACATCCAGACACCGTGAGTTGAAGCAGATAATTATAAACCTAAAGCCCTATTCAAATCGGCGCATTATTTGCTACCGCTACCGCGCGGAATCCCGCGCGGTATTTTGTATGAAATCCCGCGGCTAGAGTGAAACTTCATACAAAATATCACTACCCACATAGCGGTAGCGAATAAGGCGCCGGTTTGAATAGGCCTTAATACTAAATAATACATTTAAATTACATCATGTACAAAATAAAGAAAATAAATAACGGAATTAAATTCATTTACCGTGTCTAAGCTTGGGAGCTCCACGCAAAAGCTAGTTGTGCGGCCATCCTCAAAATTACTCTCGATCCTTTAGAGTAAGTACAACATTCAAGTAGGTACGTAGTTTCGTGTCCCCTACCTCATCAGCCTTACCTTCCTAAATCTCCATTAGGGTCCTGTCTCTAGATATAAGCCAAGAAAATTGTTAAATTCCCACCCTTATTAAATTTTACAACAACGGTCGACGCAAAGGAAAATATTTTACGGTTAGTATTAGGTAGCTCCGTTAGTAAGGAGTTATAACATTTTAATAACGGAATACTTAGTACATAGTAAATGTAAAATTTTGTACTTAGCTTTTTTACTGTTCATTACTGTTTTATTAATATTTAGTTGCAATGTAACGGTGTTCTACTTCAAAGGCGGTTATACCAACTGACCGACATCAAACTGTTGTGACCGGTGGTGATCATTAGGTAAGTACTACCTTAAAATCGATGTGATTACTGGGCAAATGAGACTTTAAGAACTAATCTCGCAGTCTAGAAATCTTATTACTAGACTGTGTGATGTCTCAGGATGACGTGCGCAGTGCAGTGTCACGCGAAACTTTAATGTAGAGTTCCGACTACCTCATCACGTCATTCATTTACATAAAGTAAAGATGTTATACCTGCTACGCAATTACGTAATTTGATTGCTTTTAATACGCAGCTTATGTTCACCTTAGACTATAGACTAAAAGCAAAGAGAGATCATCAAAACGATATTATATTTGTACTGCTCACACGTATCACTACCTCAGTGGCGAAGGAAAGAAATAAACATATAGTAATTAGCTATGCTTGCAAAAAGTCACCATACCATTTTTTCGACTCGAGTCAACTGTTATTTCTATACAAATCTGCCAGACTCATTCACATCAAAGTGACTGAGTCTGAATTTTCATATAAAAAGTGTCCAAAAAAGTGGTACGCTTGACACGTAGTGACGTTCTCTCTATGCTTTTAGTCTATACTCTAAGATGTTCACTATGGAAGTTTTTAAATTGAGGATCAAGTTCTCCTGTTCCATTGCAATCAAAATTACATGATACCCTTAAACGAATTATTTTTGTTTTTAAGCTGAAACCAAAATGCAATCTAAAATATATAGGTAAGTGACGAAAAGTAACGAACTGGCCTGTAAGCTCGGTTGGTACCAATTCTGCCTTCTGAACTATATATTTCTATAGGTTGTGATAAACATAGGTGTTTACAAAAAATGACTAATTATTGTATCAATTAACTGGTTCCCATAGTACAAGCTATGCTTAGTTTGGGGCTAGATGGCGCTGTGGTGATGTCTATATATATTTATTTATTTATTTAAAAGTCCACACACATTTTTTTAAATCCTAATCATAATCATAGTCATTTATTTGGTACAAAAATACCCAACAGTCTTAAAGCTCTAAGAATTAGGTTAGGTACTAATAATTTCTTCTATCATAGTTCCCCGCAAGTTTCATGCATATGCTATCAAAGTATGTCAACTTCACGATGACGAGAAATATTACGCGTGAAAGCGAGACTGATAATTTGATATAACAAGTTGGCTTACAGCGCTTTTTTATGTTTACAAAAGTAACAACTTATTGTTACTACAAATAACAAAAAGATACACTACAATCTTTTTCGAGACACGTAACAAACAAGAAGGATTAACAAACAGTGCCTATTGAAGTTGAGATAGACTGTGGAGTTCACAATCTGAAACTTTTATCACAAGTACAAGTCATTTAGTTCCCAAGTTACTGGGTACTTCAGCTACTAGGCATAGTCTATAATATTGTAGAAACTAACGTGAGTAGTAACTATTCACGTTAGTCGTAGCTCTAGGTATACTCCACGAAGATGGGCATCTTAATTGCCTGAACACCGGTCGAGTTATTCGACTAAAATTACGTGAGTGCTAGCCGTTTACTAGTTGTAGGTATAGTCTATTTTAAAACATTCACGAAGTAACCTTAGACCTTGCTACCTAGTAGTTTGTACCTCTTACGACACCCGTCCATCGGGGATTTCCTTAGTCAGATTCAGATTCAGATTCAGGTATTTATTGCTTCCATAGTGCACATAGGTGGAATAAGTATAAAATTAATTAAGTAGGCTCATTATGGACCCCGTCGGGTGCAGCAAATTTGGAGATTCAGATTGGTTTTGGATTTGGGAGTATACATAAGTTGCATAATTATGTATACTCTAAAGGGTCCTATTATTTCTAAATTATAGGTATCTGCGTATTTATTTAAAAGTAAATTCAGATGGATATCATTAACCATCAGTCAAAAAGTATAAAAAAACCGATTTGGGTTTTAGTAATTTGAAAAAATCTATAAATGAGACCAAGCAGTCGTGATTATGTAGCAAAATAAAAACTTCAAAGAAACAAAAACATTTCAGCCACAATTCCAATAAATGTATTTTCACCTTAAATCCCAAGTAAAAATATGAATGTCCAATGAATTTCTTTGATAAAAACTTGAAAGTTTCATTATCGGTTCACAAAAGGGTGCTGTCAGCAAGGTTAAGAGACGGGGCTGTCCGCAGGACTTTGAATCGTCGTCATCGACTCCAATACATTCCCACTACCACGACCCACTACCTTCTCTTTAATTGTAGCTAGTGAAATTACTGGGCAAATGAGACTTAAGAACTGATCTCACAGTCTAGAAAACTTTTTTAGACTGTGTGATATCTCAGGATGACGTGCGCAATGCGCAGTGTCACGCAAAACTTTAGTTTGAAGTTCCGAGTGATACTGCAATCTGTAATGGGCGGCCGTGACTCTTAACACCAGGCAAACGACTAGCTCGTCACGTCATTCGTTTAAATAAAAAAAATAGAGTGTAGGCCATAACCCACCTGCTGTCATTGTGATGCTTGAACATACTGGTTTCCTTACAGTATGTTTTCCTTCACCGCGCGTTATAAGAGCGATTGCAAGTTTTGTACATAACTTGTAGTCTGGTGCACGATCGAGTGCTTTTTGTTACCTGGGAGCTTCGCAATTTGAAAATCGCACAGGTTGTTCTATAAGATAGTACATACGTATATGGGTTTAAATAAATTTTAATGATATTTCTGTACAAAACTTACCACAATTATTAGCTTGAACGACCGCGGGAAGTAATAGCGTCAAAATAGCCCCAATTCGCGCTATACCCCAATATCTAATCCCAACTACGTACCTGGTTGGAAGTCCAATTTAATTGAGAAACTTCCTGCTCTGAGATGGGTCCGTTGGCGATATATCAACGCACCTTATTGAAACTTTTGCCGATTTCTCAGCATAGCCCCGGGACTTCGGCGTAAATTAAAATTGAAAGAAGTTTTTTGGTTATGTGCTTAAATTTTTTTGTAAGAATATACCGAAGCTAACCTTGCTTACTACTCTTTAACCCTTACCAGGGTAAAACGACAGCAAGTTAAACCTATTTTCCAATTAGTTATTTGTCATCATCATCGTCATCATGAACAACCTGAAGACGTCCTCTCCCAGAGTGCCACTTGGAGCTGCCGCTCGCCTCCTGCATCCATCGGCTCCCCGTGGTTTTCACCAGATCATCGGTCCACGTCTCAGTACCATAAGTCATCACTGACAACACACACTTATTGAAAACCTTTATTTTCAGGCTCTGCAGTATTTTGAACGAAAATATAAGTACTTAATATGTCGAAACTTCCCGAACGCTGCCCAGCCGAGTTGGGTTATTCGTTAGGATCCTCTATAAAACAATTATTCTTTTAGGCTAAGAATGAATTAGTAATTTTTATGTACATATGTGTCAAGTAATACCCATTACTTGAGCAAACATTTTTACCACTTTTCCGTGCTCATTTTAGGAAAGCTACTTTATTATGTGTCTCTATATTGAAATTTAATTTATATAATGAATCCCCAAGATGTGTCTATCACCAGTTTACAAATAGTTTCCTTATGAGTTTGTTTTTGTTTAGGTTAACTATATTTCTATCACCAGGTAAAATGATTTCGTTTAATTAAAAAAATGGATTGACATCACCTTAATTTCATAGTGAGAAGTACACGGATGACATATTTTTTCCAGTTATTTCTACTGAACCGGTTTTGATGGCATTTCTATCGGAGCTTCCCCACAGTTAGGTACTATGAAGGCATAATTTGTGACGTCACATACCAAAGAGATTGTTTGTAAAGCTACCATAGCTTAGTAATAAGGTACTATGAAGGACCAAGAACTGACGTCACAGTATGTTTGAGCTGTTTCTTTCTATTCATGTATTTTAAATGCTTGTAATAATTTTGCCATTTTTTGAGACAATTATTTAATTATTGTTTTCACGGTGGTTTATTTATTGAGAAATATAATATATTTAGGCAAAAAAATAGCAGTCAAATAGCCTACTGAGAATTCGAACCAACATGAAAATAAACTTTCCTTTTTAACAAACACACTCAAATTCCTAATCTAAAATCCATCAGTCCGATTTCTCACTTCCTTAGCTCCAGCAAACAGAAAATTAACTTCACGAAACGCTATCGACTCGAGATAAACTGAAGTAACTGGAGCGCCATCTGGTTTACAATTTAATTTTCTCCGAAATAACATTCCTTGATTTAAGCCTACTCTTGTTTACATCGACAGGTTAAATCTTTATAGGGGTTTGCATTGAAAATAATTATTTCTGACTATTGGAAATTGTCTGGATGCTTTTTAGGTTATTGTCCTTTATCATCAGCTAGAAGATGTCTAAACATCAGGCAGGCCTCTGCCTTATAGAAAGCCACTTTGAACGGCTACTTGTGGGCGAGGCCGGTCTTCGCCGCGTCTTGCGGGCGATGGTCGCCACTCTAGAATTTTATATTTTAGTATCCTTGTGTTAGTGATCAAATTTCGATGTGGTTTTGACATATAAAACGGTCAATGGATTTAGTATTAAATGATTATAATCAGTGCAATCCAAACTATTCACACGACTTATAAATGTTACCATGCTGTGTCTTATTTATAATGAAATGAAATTAGTAGATTGTTTACCTAGGGACCAAACCAGACCAAACAGTCTACTATCACTTTGCTTCGTTTCAGTGGATGGAGAACATACTTATAGTCAAACTGGCACGTATAGGTAAACCTACGGCTACGTGGTACGGAGTGCCTCTCGTTGCATTGACAGGTATTAAAAGGTGAACCAACCAGTGTGAAATTAAATTTTTTAAACTAAATTGGATATCAGTATATTTCCGTTGAAATAATTTTTAAAAATTCTTTATGACTATTCACCTAAACCTGTATAACTATACAATACACAATACAATACAAAATTCTTTATTGTACACCAGACATGAAAACAGGTACGTATAAATACAGAAAGTTACATACATAGAGCTAAATAAAAAAATAAAGTACAATGGGTGGACTTATCGCTAAAAGCGATCTCTTCTAGTCAACCTTTGGATGGAAAAAAAATATTGGAGAGATAGAGGTTGGTGGTGTAAACAAATTATGTAAATTGAGTTAAATAGAAAATTAATAAAACATTACTAATAATTATTATAATACATAAACAATATAATAAATAAATACATACATAAATTATACATCCTTACATAACAATATGAATTCACATGGTTGAAACTAATAATAGCATTACAACTGCGAAAGATAGAAACTTTTTACTCTGGTTTTAAATATAACCAGTGTCTGAGCCTGTCTGGCTACATCTAAAAACTATCTCATTTAAAATATTACAAACCACGAGTGTTCGCTGGTCAAACCTGCGGGGAGTTGATGGATGGAAAAGGGAAGCAGCTGCTCAAAGTGGTGCTCTCTGAGGGAAGCCTGAATTCAGATGATGATGACATAATATTTTACAACTGATCGTTAACCATCCGTTAGTTTTAACTTTTACTTGCTTTGGCACCGTTATTGGAATGCCACCGTTCTTAAAATGCCACCACTCAACAACTGGTGAGTTTACTAAAAAAATCTAGTCACTTACATCGACAGTGACATGCAAAAGTAGCTAATTTATTACAAGTGCGCGGCAAAATGCTGGATTAGAATCCTACCAAAAGCACCTGTACATTTATTCTGGACTAGTATAAATCACATTTCACAAAAGCGGAAACGCCATTCGAAATTCAGAGTGCATTCGACCACTTCTCGGAATGTGTGCATAAAGCTCAAATTAGATATGTGAGCCAGGTTTTTTTGGCCGAATTGCTCGTATTATAAGTACTAATGAGGGATGAAGTAGACCTACAAAAAAAATGCTTTATGCACTAGTAGCAACTAAAAAAAGTAAAATAAAAATTTACGAAGGACGTGGTGATCTTCTATAGTCGGTAAAATAGTAAAAAAGATGTAACTATCAAGCCATATATAGTCAAACGCGGGCTACACAAAATAAAATTACATCATGGTCACTCTCATTTCTAAAGTATGGTAAATATCCAGTCATAAAAATACTCTATTCTAGTGCGTGACACTGCACTGCGCACGTCATCCTGAGACTTCACACAAAGCTTCACACAGTCTATGTAATAAGATTAATAGTCATTTCACTAGCTACAATGCCCTTCAAACCGGAACACAGTAGTGCTTGCACACTACTGCTTTGCAGCAGAATAACTGGCAAAGCGGTGGTACCTACCTAGACGAACTTTGCAGAAAAGTCCTACCACCTAGTAAATATTATATTATTATATCTCATACGAAACTACAGTTACAACCTTTATTTAGCGGACATGTTCCCAAAGTCGATGCACTAAGTAGCCAACGCCTTCTAAAAACATGCCAGAGTTAAATTTATATCCTCTTAAAAGATTGCTTCTTCTATAGAAGTTATCTCAGCAGGATGTAAATAATATTTCCCCTCCCCTCCCCTTCCTTTACAACTACCACTCCCACTCCCTATCCCACTCATATTCTCACTTCCACTATCCCTCCCACTCCCATCTATCTCTTATGCGGTGGGGGAAAGAAGTATACAATAGCATCGGACCCCCACAGTACGCATAACTCCTCTCCCTCTTCAAAAAAAACCTTTATTTAGTTCTCGTTGGTTCTTTTATTACTGTCACCTAAAAATGGCCGGATACTCCGGAATGACAGAAGATCTAGTCAACGCTGTAGAAACAGGAAAATAAAAACAGACTGCACAACAAATTCCGGCGGTGGATCACAAGACTAAACCTAATTTAAATAACTTATTCACCGTAGTGAAGCTGAAGCTGACGGTGCAGTATTGTCTCTGGAGGAATAGATTAAACATTCCATTGCTGCAGTCACTGTAGGTAAGTACTAGGTGCCAACTCTGCGATTTCACATTGGTTCAACGTTAAAGTTGACATCTGTTGGCTTTCAATTCGCACTAAGAGCTTTTCTTGTCTTTCGTTTTTTTGGGTTTTATTTTTGTTGTAGCTTATAAAGCTTTTATATAAACAGAAATTTTAATAACCACTTTATACAATATTCTCTATCACATCTTTCCTTTCTTTAAGTCTCTCCTCATCATAAAAACAGCTTACAAATTTGGCTAAATTGACGGGTTACTTCCCGATTGCATGTCTGGCGTTAGAGCTTCTAGAGTGTTAAATCTAGAAGCTGAATTACATAATGTTGTGTTGCTCCATGAATTCCGATTGCGGGTCACATGGCTAAGTGCAATTTAAATAACTTACCTTTTAGAATTTGCGCTCAAGCCATGTTGAGAGCATTGTTTAAATGACTATCGTTTATTGTTTATAGTTAAGGAAGGTTTGTTTTCTAGCCGTAGGATGAAGAGGCAAGCAGCCGCTCAAAGTGACGCTCAGGGGTTGCCGATGTCCAGCAGCGCACGTCTTCAGACTGATGAAGATAAAGATAGATAGAAAATGCTTTATTGCACACATCAGAAAAGTTAGGGCGAGCCTAATGCTAGAGAGCATGATCTTCTAGTTAACTTAGGTATAGCGTGGAGATGATGATTTCTTTTTTTTTTATGTTAAAGAGAGCAAACAAGCATATGGCCCACCCGATGGGAAGTGGTCACCGTAGCCTATGGACATCTGTAACACCCGAGGAGGCGTCACCAATGCGTTGCTTACCCTAAAATTCTAAACATTTGCATAATTTTTGTATAAACATTAATAAAAAATAATCACTGAATCAACTTATGACTGCAGGTGACGTCGCTCTAATACCTGGCCATTGGGCGATCTACACCTTGTTTGCAGGATAGCGGTCTCCTTTCATGGACGCGTCACCCTAACGGTTATCCGCCAGCTAAGAAACTTTCAATTTTTTTTTAATGTTACACTGCTCACATTCATATTATATGAGTTCACCAAAGGGCATCTTGTATGGAGTGTAGAGTGTATTAGGACTGTAGTTATATTATACAGCCCTTAAAGGATCTTGCAGGGCTTTTCTCAGTTGACCGCACCCGTGGGAGCTCCTTTGTTCGAAGTTTTGTGTGCCTAAGATCATAACATATGAGGCAACATTTGTTTGTGGAAACAAGAGAGAAGGTACTATAACTTTCGGCAATTCTCGGATGAATTAGGCACCACGTAGATAGTAGACGCTAAAATGAACAGTTGGTTAAGTATGTTATATTGTGGTTATATTGTATTGTGTAAATATTGCACATCAGTGCGTGCTCTTTGATACGGTTGCGAGAACTTGGCAAGGCGTGGTTTTTTCGCCACGCAGCGCTACCATCTACCGCAATTCTCCTGCATTTAATTCAAATGTATAAATACTTTTACGGCGGGTACAATGAAAGTTTGACTGGCCTGTTAGCTCAGTTGATAGTAGCTCTGCCTTTTGAACTACCTATAGATTGTGGGTTCGATTCCCATCCAGGACAAACAATTGTGTGATGAACATAGGTGTTTGTTCTATGCCTGGGTGTTATATTGTATAATATGTATGTATGTATGTACAAACAAAAAGTATTTAGTATTCTATCAATTAGTTACCTGGTTCCCATAGTACAAGCTATGCTTAGTTTAGGGCTAGATGGCGCTGTGTGAAAAGTGGAAAAAAGCAAGAGAAGCAGGAACTCGTTGCCTTCTTCTGTGTTTTATGAAACTTATAACCTGGGTGTATTTAAGGCCAGAGTGACTAAGTGCCTTCTAGACCTATGTGCTCCATTTTTAGCCACTCGTCACTTACTATTAGGCAAGTTGGTGGTCAAGCTGAAATCTCGGGTAAAAAGCACTGTAAAGTAATGAATGGTCTATGAATCAATACCGACAGTAAATAATTATCATGAT
Organism: Ennomos quercinarius; assembly: GCA_910589525.2. Lineage (NCBI taxonomy): Eukaryota > Metazoa > Arthropoda > Insecta > Lepidoptera > Geometridae > Ennomos > Ennomos quercinarius. The sequence goes on along the minus strand of OU342499.1, from coordinate 12,030,449 downwards.
ATATACAAACTTAAAACAAAATGTATCATCTGGCTATCACACGACATGATAGACACAGTTTAATTAACCTGCAGTGCTATCGCAATGTTTAATTTCCATCGTGTACAGTCTAGGGACAATAATCATTTAATTTGTTCTGCGGTTGCTCGTCGCGAGTTGAAACGCAGAGGACCGTTGTTGTGATATAAATAAAGTTCAAAAAATATTGTATTAACAATGATATCAATTAGTACAGCATGACAACTCAATAGCAGATTATTTAGCTCAATAGTGTTTAGTTTTTCATGCCCTTCTTAAAAAGGAAGTATATTATTTTCAAGTAACTTTAACTGTAACATTTTAAAGAAGAAGAAGAAGTGTCATTAATGGTGGGTTTTTTATCTGTAGTTAACTAATGGTTAAAAATGCTGACAAATTCTAACCAATGGTCAAAATTTGCTATGGATCAAAAACCCACCCTTACTAGACTAAGAAAAAAAAATTGTAATTGTGTACTCAGGTATTATCGCACCATTTTTGATTTACAAGCAAAAAACTGAAAATTGACCCACTTACGCTTCCCGCGAAGCCTGCATTCGAGAGGACTTTATTTGACGTTGTTCAGGGGACATACCCCCACACAATCCTCAAACTACATTGGTTGACGCTGGTTGCCCTTTTTTGGTACAGTCTCCCTGGACTATCTCTTTGCAAATTATTTGTTTATTCTACCTTTTTCAAATTAAAATTGTAATTAGTTTCACCTCTATTTTTTATTCAGCGAGATACCGAAAATACGACGTCACATAACTCTTTCGCATCGTATTTTCAGCACTATGCCAAGCTGCACTACGGTAGCGTCGCAGGGAACATTTTTTTTCTTTGGCACTACTTGCCAGAGTGTCATGGCCTCGTGGATTTAATTATAAAAGAGGTCCGTATTACTGTACATAACCAACTTCATACAAAGTACACAAACGTAAAAATAAAAGGCTCTCTCTGCGATGCTATATGTATAGAGTAGATCCCCGATCTCAAAAACGGCATCGTCAAAACAAGGTATATGCCTTGTTTTTGCTCACAGTCGCGTGTGATAGCGCCTAATGAAAGTGATGTAACTCACATATTATTGTTTTACAACGCTACTAAAGGGTGCTATGGTTCATTATCAAAATGAAACAACCGCTTGTGGCCTATTTTATATTAGCTGGAGAGGTATATATCTGTATTTATTTATTTATTTATTTATTTAATAGCACACAAAACAGAATGCAATCGTACAGCTTGTTACGTAGAACGACAAGTACATCGGACACACCGCTTATCGCGCCGTCTAGGTGTCGTCACCGCCGTGTCAGCTAGATTCGCACACTTAGAGAACATAGAATAGAATAGAATAGAATAATACTTTATTGCACACCAAAATAACTATACACAAAAGATACTACACAAGTAAGTACCTAACAAACAAAAATATTACCGTAAGGTAGTACAATGGGCGGTCTTATCGCTTAAAGCGATCTCTTCCAGACAACCTTTGAATGGACAGAAATACAGATAAACTAGAGAGGCCAGAGGTGCACAGTAAATATCTAACACTTACGGAGTATGACACTAAATACTTACTATCTATATAATCATAAATTACGAATACACATACATACACACAACAACACTAACACATAGAAAAGTGCTGACCAGCGAAAGCGTGAGACTGAGATCCTGACCACCGTCCGCGCAGCGCCCGCGCCCGCGATCCCCTCTCGGCCCCGCGAGGCTTACTTCACCCTCCCCCGGCACTTGCTCTCGATCGTCGAGACTCGTCACATCTAGATATAATTAGTTTTAGGATCTAGTTATAGTAATTCTAGTTGTAAATTCTTAAATATAAGGTAATAAGTACACATCTTCGTTTACTTTATTACTCCCGCTGCAGCCCCTCTATAATTAGCTACAAAATATCAAGAAAATTATTATTATTGTTCTAAATTACATTCCAAAGTATAAGTAAGCATTGGCGCGGGGATACTTTTCAGGTTTGATTATCATAGAGACTGTGTATCTATAGTATATTTGATTTAAGGGCACCCTCCATAATATCTACAAATAAAAAATTGTTGTAGCAACAACGTGTTCCTTTCGATAAATCAAACAAATAAGTTAATGTTCTGTAAACGAGAAGACATGAACTCCTAGTCGGGTTTCGCAAAAGTTGGTAGTAAAAACTACTTGCTCAGTAAATAGTGGAAACTCATCGCTAGTTTGAAATAGCTAAGCTTTTTGCACCAACTAGAACATTTTTGCCCATCGCTTCCCATGGGTGTATACCTACTATATAAGTGCCGGTTAAGGTAATATCTAGAAAACGAGCACCAGTATTATCCTTGGTACAGTAACATCTCATCGTTTCGTTGTCATGGCCTTTTTTAAGGCTAGAGTGAACCGATATCTTCTAGGCAAGCATGCTCCATCGTCGACTGCGTCGTCGCTTACCATCAGGTGAGACCGTGGTCAAATGTTAACCTATCGTTGATAAAAAATCTTTTGCAATCACTAAGCTATGACAAGCGTCCAAAGTGGCGTTTGACGGGGAAGACCTGTGGCCTGTTCAGGTGGACGTCTTCCATCTATTGATGTATAGCATTTTAAGTTAGCGAAAATTACTTTTAAAATAGTTAACACACATTCTAATTTTCATAACACCCCGGATACGAGAGCTAATCCATCCTAGTACAGGATTAAGTCCCGCCTTTACACAGGAGCTTATTTCCTTTAACGTTGTCAGAATGTTCTGAGTCGACTTTTGATGGAGGTCCTCAATTCATGCAAATAACATTCTGAAGCTTATGCCCCGTGAAGACACAATAAAAGTATTCGCTCGCTTTTCACTGACAGGTAATATTGTTGCCAATATTTTTGTACACGACTTCAGTTTGGGTGGTAGACTCGTAATTGGTCGGATTTTATATCGTTAACATTGCTTATGAGTTCTAGAAACAAAGGTCGACTAACTTTTTTGGCAAGTCTCAAAGTGCTCTTTGAAGAGAAATTCATAGGTACATATCACTAACTAGGATAATCAATTGTATGCCTAGTATTAGAAGTAGTGTCATCTCTTTATCATTTCTAACCTTCTCATGAGGAGATCTGGAACAAACAGTTGCCAACTTACGTTTCTAAAGAGTGAGTTCCTGGAACTAAAAGCTCTCTGACAGACGTACCTAATTGCTTCGGATCTTATTGGAATGAGGAGATCTGCAGATGAGCCGGCTACAATACTGCATGACCAATAGGGAAGAAAGATTTTCAAGTAGCGACCACGAGCTGGAAGACGTAGCATACGTACTCGCTGGCGCTGGTGGACAGTTGATCTGGTCAAAACTACGAGCGTTCAATTCAAGAGGAGGTAGTTTTACAAGTATACACTTTGTGAACGAGGAATGACAAGATCCGCAGGAGAACTAAAATGACCGATATAGCTCTTAGAATTATCAAGTTGAAACGGCAACTGGTAGGCCACATCGCTGAACTTACAACCGATGGGGAAGAAAGGTTCTCGAGTAGCGACCACGAACTGGAAGACGCAGCGTAGGCCTGCCGCCTTAGGTGGACCGACGATCTGGTGAAAATCGCAATCGCGGGGAGCAAGAGGCGAGCAGCCACTCAAAGTGGCGCACTCTGGGGAGGCATATGTTCAGCAGTGGACGTCTTCAGGCTGTTGATGATTATGATGAGCGTGGCTAGGGCCAGCAGTGTATATCTTCCGAAGGATCACGATGATGACTCAACGCGGGATGTTTCAGTCCATCTTCCGGTCTATAACTATTTTTATCCACTCGGTGTCTATTTTCCTCCAAGAGACACGATTTCGAAACACCAGTAATAAAGGTAATAATATCACAACACAAAGTCCACGAGTTCATTTATTGTAAATTATTATGAACAAACAAAAGCGTTTTCCTTTCCTCGTGTTATTCCTACTTCTCGTCCCAAGCCCTACAATAATTTTGCTTCATAGTCGGCGATAATTATTTAGCATGGTGCTATAAGTCCGATACTGAAATAAAATTACGCAACGAGACCGCACCAGACAAAAGCCTTTAGGTTGTGGTGTAAACAGAATATATAAAAGGTAAACGCACAGACCTAGAATTTTTTCGTTACGGTAAACCACAGATCTGCGGTGCGGTGCGTTTAATCGCCTCCCCTGAAATACGTTTAGTGTCTGACTATCCTTTTTTCTTGTAAAATTATATGAGTTTTTTCGTGATTTTGTTTTAAACCATTATTTAAAACCTCCTTTAAACTTATTTTCCTTCATCTTATATTTCCAGTATTTATATACTAGGAATGAGGGACCATCCAAATTACTTATAATCATCGTCATCAATAGCCTGAAGACGTCCACTGCTGAACATAGGCCTCCCCCACTTTGAGCGGCTGCTCGCCTCCTCCATTCATCGGCTCCCTGCGGTTTTCACCAGATCGTCGGTCCACCTGCGATGTGGCCTGCCCATTGCCATTTCAACTTATAATTCTAAGAGCTAAAATACTTATTTTACTCAATGAAACGGTTGTATATATAGGAAGAAAGGTTCTCCAAAGGCGTCTAAAACCAGAAAATGTAGCATTCTAGACCAGTCCCTCACATATAGGTGTACCAACACCCGTTCAAAACAGCAGGGAGTCGTGGGATGCAAGACGCAAACAGTCGCTTAAAGTGGCACTCTATGTGAGAGGCCTATGTTCATCAGCGGACGTTGTCATTCTATGTTCAGCAGTGAATAGCTGATAATAATGGTAATGAATTTACTTCCTACAAAAATGTCCCAAATCGCTAAAATCTTATCACTAAAACCAACCTCCACTCGCCGCTGGCCACGGAATACAATTTAATTGTATTATACTAACGAAACTGTAAGGAACAAGCCCAATAAATACTTACTAACTGCTATAAACGTAGCTCACGCTTTTCAAGGCAACTTTGTGGACTGCACCCAGCCGCGGCTCTTAGAAATAAATGACATTTGCATGGACGTCGCAAGGTTGGCTTTTGGTTATTCTAAAAAATAAAAAAGGGGATAAGGACGGAGTTCTTATAGATATTGATCAATGTCAACGTAAAATATTGTCAACACGTTTAGATAATCTAAGTCAACAAACGGAGTCATCACGGAGTGGGTACCTGAAAACGGGTGTCGCCGCTGAGGCAGGCCCCGTAATAGATGGCGTGATGACCTCGACGCCTTTCAAGAGCAGTGGTCTGAAGTTGCGGGGGACCGGGATACCTGGAAGGATATGGGGGCGACCTTTGCCCAGCAGTGGGACAGTATAGGTTAACAAAAAAAAAAGTTAATAAACACCGTAGACAGATTCCGTAGTGTGATGCCGTTGGTGCATGGTATAAATAAACCAATATCTCTAGGCAAGCATGCTTCGTCTACCACTTTGTCACTTACAGACCAGTGAGGCGGACGGAGGTGAGACAGTGGATCAATATTACATCAACACTGAACTAGGCCTCCCCATAAAACGCCTCTATAGACACTATTATAAGGGGTAATCACGCTTGGCAGGCAGCTTGGTGCTAATTAATATGGAAGCCTAGTTATGAAAAAATGTTAGAATGAGCAAGTCTAGCATCACAATTACCCCCCATTAAGATGAACCCTGGTACATCCCTGGCATCTTGAATATGCTCTTAACTTACAACTTACGATCTCACAAATCTAGGAGCGCTTACTATCTTCAATTATTCTTACTGAACGGATAAAGTAGTGGTCCTAAGATATTGTATGTGTATGTGTTTATATCAGAAAACTTTATGGTGTATGTTTATTTGCCGGGAAACTTTATTGGGTGATATATAGCTGATACTGCGGCTTCACACGCGTGAACTACAGTTTATTGCATTCAAAAATCTTGTCCTTCTATTTCCATACCATCAACAATAGACTAGTATTCACCAAGACCATCAAGATTAGTGCTAAACAACAGGGTGCAGAGTATAAATAATCATCATCAACAGCCTGAAGACGTCCACTGCTAAACATAGGCCTCCCCCAGAGCGCGCCACCTTAAGCGGCTGCTCGCCTCCTACATCCATCGGCTGCCCGCGACTTTCACCAGATCATCGGTCCACCGAGTAGGGGGCCAGCCTACGCTGCGTCTTTCGGTTCGTGGTCGCCATGGGTCGCAGGTTATATTTCGCAAAATCTAAAATAACACAAAGATATTAAAGTTTTTAAAATTTTAGCAACCAGCGCGATTTCATAATATTCATAATTACAACAAAACGGCTAGCACTCACGAAAATTCAGTCGAATAACTCGACCGGGTGTTCGGGGAATATAGATGCTCATCTTCAAGGAGCAGCGCAGAGCCGCCGTAGTCGCCGCGCATACTCCTTGAGGATGGGCAACTGTATTGCCGAAACACCGGTCAAGTTATTCGACTGAATTTTCGTGAGTGCTAGCCGTTTACTAGTTGTAGGTATCAAAGTACTTCTTAGTTTAAAAGGGTTCATCATCATCATCATCATCATCGGCCTGAAGCCGTCCACTGCTGAACATAGGCCTCCCCCAGAGCGCGCCACTTTGAGCGGCTGCTCACCTCCTGCGTCCATCGGCTCCCCGCGGCTTTCATCAGGTCGTCGGTCGGTTCGTGGTCGCCACTCGAGAACTTTTCTTTCCCATCGGTTGTCAGTTCTACGAGCGATGTGGCCTGCCCATTGCCATTTCAGCTTGCTAATTCTAAGAGCTATATCGGTCACTTTAGTTCCCCTGCGGATCTCCTCATTCCGGAGCTTATCTCGCAGGGAAACACCGAGCATAGCTCTCTCCATAGCTCGCTGCGCGACTTTGAGCTAACTAATGGGGGAGACTAAAAGGATTATGACAATTATTTTGTTTATTTAAACGAATGACGTGACAATTCGTTGCTCGAGTAAAATAACATAAAAGATCTGGTCCTAAATTTGTAATTAGATACTTACCTATATTAACCTTTACATAATTAAGTTTATTTGGTTTATTTGGCTTTTGGTTTATAAAGGGCTTACCTATGTAAGTATCTATCTACCTAACGTGTCTGCGTTCTGAATGATCTCAACTAGATCGATACACAATCGATGGTAGCTAATACGAACGTTACCAATCATGGAGATAGACTATAACTGCGCCGGTCGTAAACCCGCGGAGATTGGATGTAAAACTCGCCGTAAAACGACAAACCCGTCTTACTGTAAACACAACTACCCTCCAAGTTGAATGGTTATTCGTGGAATGTATTTTAAAGTGTAAAAAACGCCCAACGATCACATACATAGATTCTGGACCCTAATCCCTGTATCTATAGGGCCCAGGAACTACGAAAACCTCGGTCTCACAATACCCAGACACAGAACAATACTTGTGCTTTTTTTGCTTTGCAACTAACTGCATATATATATATATATATAGGGATATATATATATATATATCCCCAAAAAATAAAAATAAAAATTAAGCAATTAGTGGTTGGTTAGTCCGTAAATAGTATACCTAGTCCATAGCTTGGTTGGGAGAGTGAGTTGAACGGCGCCCAAAAAAAAAAACAAAAAATCAATCAATATGGTGTGCCAAATCGCTCTAGTGGCAAAAGTTTAAAAACTCGTCTCTCGTCATTCATTACTTTCGTAATTTACTACTAATAAATACCTAGTTTATCTGTCTAACACAAGTTCTATAGATGTCGCCACGACTGTCGGAATAAAATGTACAGTTAAAGATTTTCGCAGCCACTAGCTATGCGACCGTAGCTCAGTTGGGAGAGTGTCTAGCGTATCTGGTGATTTAGAAGGAACAGATTCAAATCTCGCTGTTACTAAAACTTGTAGGAACTAGGTATAATATCTGAGAGACTATGAAGCCGCTAATAACCGATTATTTTTCCCTTTAGCTCGTGCATTATATACGGCTGGTATATATATACCTGTAGCTGTACAATTTACTTATAACAAAGACACATCGTATATCAATCGTAGTAAATACATTACGACCGAACGAGGTAAAGGGCGGGTGAGCGGACGGTGAGCTAACGAGACCCCATCTGCATATCGGTAGCTGAAACCCAATTGTCCCAGTGTGATAATGCAGTATAACATTTCACGCTCACTCAAAATTAATGACATTTTCATTACTAAATATCAACTGTTAAGTTGGCAAGGCTCGATACAGGCGCTTTTTTTTAAAAAAGGTGCACCTATGCCTTTATATACTAAAGGGCTATACTCGCAGTGAGGTTTGGCAGATGGCATATCAAAGTTTTTCTTTCATTTTCATTCTTTTATTCGTTTAGTTAGATGGCCATACACTTTTTATCTCTGCTTTTTTTCTCTCTCTCTCTCTCTCCCTCTTTCGCTGTTGCTTCTAACTTTACTCTTTTTACTCTGTGTATAGTCCTAACTTTATCACATACGAACTCATTATCGGTTCGTTGTAAGTAACCGTTCGTCAACCATCGCCCTGCAAGCACAACGTGCATATAAAATACTGGGGGGAGAACATTTTTATCCCCTAAATACCCATTTTCCCGAGATAACTCTTAGTTTTTCAGGATAAAAAGTATTCTACGATCATCTTGGTATTTGGTCTAAACCAAAGACCAAGATCAATGCCACCATATAAAAAATGTCAGCTAAAACGATTCAGCCGTATTGGCGTAAAAATGTCAGCTAAAACGATTCAGCCGTATTGGCGTGCAGCAAAACTAACAAACAAGCCACCAAAGAAGCAGACGTTTTGGTTTTACATAACTATTATATGTATGTAATATGTATACATATAAGTATTGTATATTTATTAAGTGACGTTAAAATGTGAGTAGATTACCTACTTCACATAGTCTACACTGTCGCATTGCAATTGCCGTCCACTTGCCGGTCGCCGGTCGGTCGCACGGTTGCACGCTGCGCGCACTCCCCATTAGATTACTTTCAACCATGGCCAGTCCAGAGAACTTGAAATGCTTTACTGCCACTAGCTTCACTGGAAGACAAATTTTTACGATATCAACCGTAAATTAAATAACGATACGGTACGATATTTCTAAAACTATGGCGTTATTGATAAACTGTTTAATTATGTGCAGAGTTAATACTTTGTTGTTTGTTTTTTATTATTGGTTTCACATAGTTGCTGCTATTATTAAAATAACTTTATAATTAAAATTGCCCTAAATTTTACAGATACATATTACAATTGCTTTGATGCGTGTGCATTGATCATACACTCTCGGCTTCCATAACGCGCTCGCCTCCGGCTTGCGCGCATATTACCGCCTCGAGTGCAATGATCAACTTTGCACACTTGTATCATAATTTACTATTTTGTTTAGGTAATCGAACAAAACTTGTTTATGTTATGTATTTTCTGCTATCATTATCGCTGTGTCTATCGCCGAATATAGCATAAGGACTAATTCACTTATAATTTTGGTAAATATCATATTTACAAAATATGCAGTTTATAGCCAACGTGATAATGCAAAAAATAAATTGATTGTGTAAATAGATACATATTTTAAAGGCAAACAAGGCGCTATTTGAACATTTCTGTACGAGTATTAAAATGCTTTGCAAGTGTTCATGGGCATGAATTAATTAGCTCCCAGGCGAGCGTTATGTGGGTACTGTTCATTTTCTCCCTTTAAAACCAATAGACAGGTGGAGACTTGATATTTAATTACCTCTACTGAAGCATGTGACTTTTTATAAGACTATGCTTAGCGTATTGATATCACAGAACGGTTTTGAGAGGAGAAAAAATGTTTTCTTTTTAATATAAATGAATGACGTGACGAGCTAGTCGTTCGCCTGATGTTAAGCATCACGGCTGCCCATAGCAGATTGCTGTATCACTCGGAACTCTAAATTAAAATATTTTTGCGTGACACTGCACTGCGCACGTCATCCTGAGACTACACACAGTCTAGTAATAAGGTTACTAGACTGAATGAGTTATAAATAAAGTCTCATTTGCCCAGTAATTTCACTAGCCACAATACTATTTGTGGTAGTATTATGTATTAAAAAAAGGTATCAATTAATTCAGTGGTTTGGGCAGGACGCTGTCAGTCAGTCAGTCACTCAGGTCAAAGCTTTTATTAATATAGACAGATGTTGACTGGGCTCAGTTGGTAGTAGCTCTGCCTTATGATCTGTAGGTTGTGGGTTCGATTCCTACTCAGGACAAACATGTGTGTGATGAACATAGGTGTTTGTTCTGTGTCTGGGTGTTATATTGTATTCTATGTATGTATTTACAAACTAAAAGGTATTTAAGTATTGTATCAGTTATCTGGTTCCCATACTACAAGCTTTGCTTAGTTTGAGGCTAGATGGCGCTGTGTGAAACGTCCACACATATTTATTTATTTATTTTATGTAGGTACAAAATTCTTTATTGTATACAGGATATGAAAAGAATCTTACAGTAAAAACTTGCTACTGTTAATAAACATTGCAGATGTGTAGTAAAATTTTCCAACAGCTCCTCGTGTAAAAGGAAAAGTAGGTGCTTGATGATTAATTAAAGAAACATGGCATTGCTAAAACTTGTGTTCGGCATCAAAGCGGCGCCTTTGATGTGCCCCATATCTTTTGATGTCGCCGTTACGTTTGACGTATTGTTTGCACCAGAAGGAAGCCGGTGAACTTTGTAACAATAATTTATAGATTGATAGATTTATAATTAAAACACTTTTTTCAAAATCAACTCAACTTATGGACAAACGGTTTTATCAGTTTTTTTTTTTATATACGACAATTATATATCTATAAGTAGTAGATAGGTGTTAGAACACTATAATATTTGTGACCTGAAATATTTCAGACGTGATATATATTACATTATATAAATATACATATAACGCCCAACGATCACATACATAAAGATCAAAAGTAGACCTTTCTTGTTTTTGAAGTCGCTTAAAGGCCCTTTAAACGATGATTAAGATTCAAGATTCCGTTCGAGGTTTCAATGTTTCCTTTACATTAAAACTAATCTAATGATCGAGAAGGATTAGCAAGGACTTCGTGATTTGAATAAAATGGGCCGTGACAGTTACCATAGACTTAGGTTGAGAGTCACGAAAATATTCTTAAAAATCTTACTGGTGAAAAGATCATGGGCTGTGACAGTTACCATAGACTTAGGTTGAGAGTCACGAAAATATTCTTAAAAATCTTACTGGTGAAAAGATCATGGGCTGTGACAGTTATCATAGACTTAGGTTGAGAGTCACGAAAATATTCTTAAAAAACTTACTGGTGAAAAGATGAATCGGGTGTGTTCCTATATGGAACGTTGCCACACAACGATATGTTTCCATGGTAACATGATTGCGTTTTGGGCACGCGTTCCTTTTTGGCCATGGGTGCGTAAGTGTTGCAACAGCAAAAAGGAAAGCGATAAAGTTATCAAACTTTAATAAGAGTGAAATTAATGGATATATCATTTATTCTCGTATATGTAGTAGTGAAGATAATGTTAGGTCTGCTTACTGTATAGTATTAGATGTCAGTGGTCTGTGGTTACGACAGTCAACTTATATTTTTACACGTACCTTTATCAGTTTCACTTTATCAGTTCTGTGTTTATCTCACCTCGTTTCTCGTACGTTTGTTAAAATTAAACCCATGTCAACTTAAAAATACTGAACGCTCATTGGTTGCAGATAGCCGATGATTAACAGGCAACCAATGAGCGTTCCAAATTTTTAAGCTGACATGTGTTTAATTTTAATAAACGTATGAGAAACCGGGGGTAAGTGTTGTCTGTTCTGTTTAACTATCTGAAAGGTGCTGGCGAAAGGTTGACGTTTCTACGAGCACCATTTATATTGGACTGTAAAGTGTAAGCGTAGACTCTTGCTACGCATCAGTCACGTAGCACTCTTCGTACCACTTGCGTAGCATATTTACTTATCATTTCGATTCATTCCACATTAGTTTCACGCAGTTTGCGTTGTAATACCACTTTAGTACCTAAATTTATTTTGTAATTTGTTTATTACCAAATTCGTCCTATTTGCTGTTTTTGAGTTAGATTGGACATAAAAAAATTATGAAGGTATAATCTTTTTAGCATGCATTAGTAGCATTTATTTTGTGCATGTTTTTGAAATAAGATTTTATTGCACTATCTTTCGAGTTTGAATGAAAATATAAAAGTCAGATGACTGTGTAAAAGGATATGAAATTTTATCTAATTTAATGTGGGTGGATTTTTAATATAAAACCTAGGCTTAGCGTAAATTATTCTAGTTTGTCTATAAAATAGATAAATGTTATATGATCTTTATGATTCTGTCTGAACCTCAGACTAAAAGAATTTACACTCAACCTAAAAATTTAAGCCACAAAAAGGAATACGAAGTCGGAAAATCATACCAATATACCCGTATTATTTTTTCATCTACGATGCATGCGTCTAACCTTTAGAATAGATAGACAGTGCATCTATTAGACGTCACTTCACTTCTCTTCCTTTCGCATTGCTACATTAAAATGTAGATCAAATATTAAGTATGTGTCATAATTTCGTATTCCTTTTTTTGCTTGCATTTCTAGTACTGATGGCGGAGTGTATTGTTCTCCCAGTCTGAGATATCTACATGCATTAGCATATTAATTGAGAAACTTTCCATTAGACAAACCCAATTTAACCCAGTTCCTTTAAACAATTCTAGCTTAGGAACAATGAATCTGCGAGCGGGCAGAGTATGATAATGTTTTAAAAATTTAATTCAAATTTTGTGGAGAGCCCCAAACGAGATGGAGACTAATCTTAATCATGAGATAAGAGTTTAATGAACCCGTGTTATCTCACGGGAGAAATGGAATGGTGAGTTGTTGCTAGCAATGGACTCTGTGCTGATGGGGATAAGACTTATTCTCGGGTTGTGACGCACGAGTACGCGACGTGAAATGTCGAGTGACAACACTTAACTGGGCTACTTCAAGTTTTAGGTGTAACCCAGTTGTAAATGATTTCAACAACGTATTTTGTGTGTGTGATAGTTGTATAAGTTTTACTAGATATTACATTTCCTTAATGGACGACAGCAAAAAAATCGCGACTTGCTTAAAATAGGGACGCTATTTAGGAACGGTGAAGTGAGTCCTTCAAATGAATATGGAATATGAAGATACGCAATAGAACTCCTTAAGGCGCCGGGTAGGGCCATATAAGCAGGTCAAAATCCGTTCAAAGCAACATCGACCTTAGCGTCGTAGACTTAAATATCAATTTAGTCTGAAAGACAACGCATGCAATGACTGATTTTGATGGTTTTTAAAAAATATCTATGTTTATGTAATATTTTTCAAAATTCATCACAATATCTGAATGATTTTTGGGAATACACTCATTTTTTGTAATAATACACTCGATAGAATCTGAGTAAAACTAGTACATTCATATTTTTCGAGGGAGGTTTGCGATTTTTTTTTCTATATAGAGATACTTAAATTTATTTATCTTGTATTTATTCGGACATCACGGCATACTTAAATATATGAATTACATGATAATATTCAATTCAATGCTTCACGTGCTCTAATTTTGCCAGTAAACGTCCCAAAAACACCTTGTTTGCCCTACCCTTCGCCTTAACAACAAACAGCTCAATGTGCTGCACGTGTTGTATTGGAGATCACAAGCTATACCTAGGTACTAGAGATAAGGTGTCGATCAAATCACATGAGCCTTGAAGATATGCACTCTACAGAACTCTTCAGTATGCAATTAAATAAGTAAATGAATAACGCCCAGTGATCACACACATAAACTAAGGTGACTGAAGGCGCTTATAGACCCTTTTTTTGAAAATTTGTGTATTGGATTATTTTAATTTTAAAAGTCATCTCGCACGCGATATATTTTCAAGAATCGGCCCAAGGTCCCTAGGCGGTCTACTCTTGGCTGCACAGCTGTAGGCTGTTAAATAAGTTATTGAAAGCTGATTGCGAACTGTCAGCGACCTTGAATTTTGTTTAAAGTATTTTTGTTTTTATTTCGCTTTTGAATGCGGGTAGTGTTACGAAATTATTTAAGTTTTATTTGTTTGGATACGTGATATCATTAGCCTGAGTTTAAGCGACACAGTCCCTAATAATAATAATAATGTTTTGACTGGCCTGATAGCTCAGTTGGTAGTGGCCCTGCTTTCTAAACTATAGGTTGTGGGTTCAATTCCTGCCCAGGACAAACATTTGTGTACTGAACAATTGAACGTAGGTGTTTGTTCTGTGTCTGGGTGTTATATTTTATATTATGTGTGAATGTATTTTGTATTACAAACAAAAAGTACCTCAGTATTCTATCAGTTATCTGGTTCCCATAGTACAAGCTACGTTTAGTCTGGGGCTAGATGGCGCTGTGTGAAATGTCAACAAAAAAAATTACAATGTCTCTCGGTGTATTTCTGCTAGTGTATTTTTGTTGATAGAAAAAATATAGATCTATACTATAAAAGGGGTGAACTGATATTTATGTACTGGGTGGCGCAAAAGTAAAGACCCTATTTGGTTCAGCTATAACATTTTTTCTAAATTAGAAAACTAGATTTAGGTTTTTTTAAATGTATATTTGTGCCATTAAATTTCGTACCATTAGGATTTAAAGATGATGTCTTTTAAATGGTGACCTCCAGAGTTGATACACATTTGAGCCCTATTTATGACATTTTGCAAGATGATTTTCCTTCAAAATTGGTTATGAGTGACGAAGCGCATTTCCATCTCTCAGGGCATGTCAATAAGCAGAATACTCGGTTCTGGGGCACTGATAATCCGCGCATTATTCAAGAAACACCTCTACACCCACTAAAAGTTACTGTATGGTGTGGCATCTGTGTTGACAGAGTGATCGGACCCTATTTTTTCGAAGACGCTGGAGGCAATGCGATAACTGTCACTGGAGAACGCTACAGAACCATGTTACGTGAGTTTTTGATACCCAGTTTGGACGAATTGGGGCTGGAGCACATCTGGTTTCAACAAGACGGCGCTACGGCACACACAGCGCGCGACACTATGGACTTAGTGAGGGACGCTTTTCCAAGCCGAGTTATCTCTCGTTTTGGCGATTTGCCTTGGCCTGCAAGATCACCCGATCTGACCAGTCCAGACTTCTTTCTTTGGGGTTTTTTGAAATCTCGGGTGTATGTGAACAAGCCACAGACTCTCGCAGCTCTAAAAGAAAACATTCGTCAAGAAATAACGAACATATCGCAGGAAGTGTTACGGCAAGTTATGCAAAATGTCATAAATAGGGCTCAAATGTGTATCAACTCTGGAGGTCACCATTTAAAAGACATCATCTTTAAATCATAATGGTACGAAATTTAATGGCACAAATATACATTTAAAAAAACCTAAATCTAGTTTTCTAATTTAGAAAAAATGTTATAGCTGAACCAAATAGGGTCTTTACTTTTGCGCCACCCAGTATTTTCAAAATATCCGGAACAATGAAATCCACGACAAAATCCTTGGAAAATCATAGAACAATAGATTAAATAGACGTTCTAATAACTTTATCACGCTTACCGTGCTTCCATCGGTTTTCTATTGTCACGGCCGGTCTATCTTCAGATCTCTTTGCCCATTTCTCAGCAATTATTGTTGGCTCGGCGTCGGCGAAATGGCAGTAAGATCTTTTGTAATCACATTTATTAATTTTCGCCTCTCATTACGGACGCCCTCTAGCGTGTTGCTGTGTAAAACCTAAATAAGACGGCGCTCGAGCGGACGCTAGGGTGAAAATCTACCATTTCCTTTGGTAATATAAAGATACTAATTAACTACTTACTAATTTTATTATCAAAATAAAAATGTTACGTCTGTTCTTCTAAGGTTTGAAAAGGTTTGTATTACCACAGGTAGATAAGTTTCTCTAACAGATTTGACCTGTATTAAATATTCTAAACAGGTACCTACTTGTAGGATAGTTATTATAGAGATTTTAGTTTGGGAAATGTTAGACATAGATAGTGTTAGATATAGACATAGTGATACGTAAATAGGCAAAATATTTTCGTGCATGTAAATCATAATTATTCCTTTTTTCCATCGTCGATATACACCGTGCAATTGAATTCGATATTTTCCTAAAATGTATGTATACTCAGTCTATGTTAAAGAACAATATTACAGCGTTAAATTAAGAAATAAAAAATAAAATAAATCCCTCAAAAAATAATTCGCCATTAGCCGAAATGTTTATTTCACACTACATGCTGCGGGCAAATGTTTCGTAGGTAGCTAAAACACCTGCACCACCCTCCCCGCTGTCCCGGAGTGCTAAATTATTACATGTCGTAGGCCTTTTGTTAAGAATTTGAAGTTGGATTAATTTTATAGTACCTAGTTTTACATTATAGGTATTTTTGTGTTTAGCTTTAAATAAACATTCTAAAACATAGACTTAGTACATATATTTCAGAAAAATATCGGTTTAAACTCCACGGTATATACGAAGAAGGTATATATTACAAAATTTAAATCAGCACACAGAAATGAAACAGTAAGTCAAAAAGAAATGTTTCATCCATT
The DNA here is from genome assembly GCA_910589525.2 of Ennomos quercinarius. Lineage (NCBI taxonomy): Eukaryota > Metazoa > Arthropoda > Insecta > Lepidoptera > Geometridae > Ennomos > Ennomos quercinarius. The sequence continues at coordinate 12,013,873 of OU342499.1, read as the reverse complement.
TCGCCGTAAATTCCATGTCTGTGCTGGCCTCGGTATGTATTCACCTTAATTACATTTGGACGCAATTTCTAAATCACAATTAGGGAGTCATATCTCATTTAAAGCCCGCGTACTCGGGAAGCAGGGAGGGAGCTCTTTGGATGTTTATTAAATTACGAGTCATTATGAAGGCCCTATGTCGCATTTGATTGCGTTTAATTGTATTTTGTGTGATCCCAATGGACTGATTTGTCAATTTTATTTGTGTTTCAAGTAGAATAAACGTGACTCAGGAAGTAATAATTGCAAAAAGCTCATTTCTACCAGAATCTACCGCAACTCGATGCCGCGATACCAGGAGGCCAACAGCAGAGCACCACGCCGACCAGCGACGTGGTCATTCTTTTATTTATATCAATTAAGAGACATTACAAGTTAATTTACTATTACAAGTTGCAAGCTAATTTATTACTAATTATAGAGTTAAAGTTATTTCTCATTTCAAAGTCTGTTCGTGTTCAAAAACTAACTATCAACACTAGAATAACAATAATAATGACAATACTTAAGATAAAATATCAACTATGAACTACAAGTCAAATAATCTACACCACTATTATAAAGACGAGAGATTTGCATTTTGTGTGTATGTTTGTAATGAATTAAACTCAAAAACCACTGTGCCGATTTCAAAAATTTTTTCAGCATTGGAAAGCTACATTCACCCTGAGTAACATAGGCTACACCACTAGGTACACGTGCGAAGCCGGGGCAAGCCGCTAGTTAATTAATAAAGTTCACATTATAATTCATTACAAAGATTATTAAAACTACTATTACAACCAGGATGAAGATCAGTTCAAAACTAAACTAGACTTAAATTTAATATTACAATGGGGTAATCATGTAGTTTTTTTACAGCCTACCCACTACTAGGACATCTCGGAACCGGCACCACAGCGTAACGGCACTATGGCACGTCCCTACGATGTCAGGAGCCGTGTAGCATCATGCCGGACCACCAGGACACCAGTGCTGACTTTGATACTCCTCCATGATTTAGGCACATTGGCCCCAGTGCCAGCATCATGCCACCCAGGCCCGATGCCACGATGCAAAGGGGCAGCGAGGCATCAACTTTTTCCAATACCTACGGCCCAAGATTGACTAGAAGGCATCACTTTTATATTGACAAGAGAAAGGGTTTTTATTCTATTATGTTATCACCTAACATAACATAAATCTTAAATATTGTTAGAGATGTAAACTAGTTGTTACCTAGGTTACGGATAAATACACGTGTGTGTCAAAACCAACATGGTAGCAGAGCGTCTGATTTTCAATTTTTAGACGTGACCTGCGGTTTTACTTCCGAAAATGGCGTGTGGCGGTGCGAATATGTTGGAAAAACTACAAGGGTCCTCCAACTGGACTTCTTGGAAATTCAACATGAAAATGTTTTTAATTGATCACGATCTTTGGGACTGTGTTGAAGACCTGAAGTGTGACCAGAAGAAACAGCAGAAGGCGTTAGCAAAGATTTGTTTAAACGTGAGTACTTCTGTGCAGCACCATGTCCGTAATGCTACGACGGCACGCGAAGCCTGGGATAGCTTGGAGAAGGCGTTTGAAGACCGAGGATTGTGTCGACGCCTTGGGCTACTGAGAAAGCTCTTTAGTATGAAGTTGGAGCAGTTCCCGTCGTTAGAGGCTTATTTGGGAAGTATAATGGATATCGCGGATAAGCTGAGCGGTATGTCAGCGGCGATAGAGGATGAATTCCTAGCAGTGATTATGCTAAGTGGGCTTCCTACAAATTATGACCCACTGGTTATGGCGCTGGAATACAGCAAAGTGACCTTGTCCAGTGATCTTGTAAAAATGAAACTGCTACAAGAAGACACGAGACGGGACAATGGCACTGAACGCCAAGACGAGATAGTCTTAGCTGTTAAGCCTGAGAAGAGGGCTGATATTACGTGCTTTCGGTGTAAAAAGGTTGGGCACATGAGCAAGAATTGTCCCCAGAAACTGAAGAAAGCGGAACGTAGTCGAAGTAAAGTAGAAGCCAACGTGATAGCACTGACTTCAAATGTGAAGAGAGACGCTTGGTATGTCGACTCCGGAGCGTCGTGTCATATGTGCAACAGGGCTGATCTGCTGACGAACTTCGTACCTGACTCAACTTGGGAGGTGACCGTCGCCAACGGGGATAAACTTTTTAGTGCTGGTCGAGGTGATGCGAAACTCTTTTTGGAGAAGGGAGGTGTAATGACTCTAAGTGACGTTGTCTATTTTCCGGATCTGTCAACTAATTTGATATCTGTTAGGTTTTTGACACGTTTTGATTTTAGAGTTGTTTTTTCGGAAGATTTTTGTAAAATATATTCAAACAAAAATGTGCTTGATGCGACCGCGAATCTTTGTGATGGTATGTACAAATTAAATACCGTCAATGAGCGCGTAAAGAAGGTATCATTCGGGGCGATTACTAATAAGTCCGGTGTACAATCTTTAGCACAGGGTCGGGCCATCAAGGGGTCCGAGGAAAATTCACCAGTATCCAATGTGAAGGAGGAAAGTCAAGGACTTTGGCATCGACGACTAGGTCATTTAAATGCACGGAGCATGAACCTATTGAAATCAGGTATGGCTTTAGGTATTAGTTTTGATAAAGCTGATTTTACACCGTGCATTTCTTGCATTGAAGGAAAATTGACTAGGGTTCCTTTTCCGAAAAAGTCTGTGAGTAGAGCTACGCAGGTATTAGGCTTGGTACACACAGATGTATGTGGGCCCGTGTCACACGAGTCTCTCGGAGGTGCGAGATATCTTCTGACGTTTGTTGACGACTACACTAGGAAGATTTTCGGGTTTGTGTTGAAGTCAAAAACGGAAGTGTTTGATCGGTTCAAACGTTTTAATGCCCTCGTCGAGAACGAAACAGGCAATAAAATTAAAGCTTGTAGGAGTGACAATGGTGGTGAATACATGAATAATGTGTTTCAGAATTATCTGAAGGAGCATGGGATACGTCATCAAACTACCGTACCCTACTGTCCGCAACAAAATGGAGTTGCAGAACGTGCAAACCGTACGATCATCGAAGCAGCGAGGTGCATGTTGCAGGAGGCTGGCTTGAGTAAGGAATACTGGGCTGAAGCTGTTAGTACTGCAATTTACATCAAAAATAGATCACCCACAAAGGCGGTGATGGGAGCTACACCTGAGGAGAAATGGTCGGGAAACAAGGTAAACTTGGATCATTTACGGGTCTTTGGTTGCTTAGCATATGCTGTTGTTGAAAAACGAAAGAAGTTAGATGCGAAAAGTAAAGCGTTTATTTTTGTAGGCTACTGTGAGGATACAAAAGGATATCGTTTGATAGATCCTTTATTTCCGAACAAGGTTGTTAAAGCTAGAAATGTTATATTTTTAGAAGATAAATTTTACACCCGGCCTGCGTCTAGTGACAACAACATTTCACGATTTGTGATGAGCGAACCAAGTTGTTCATTGAATGAGTCTGTTCAGAGTGTTCAGCAGGAACGAGCTGTTGATAGAAGATTTACTGAATCTGAAGATGAGGATTCCGACTTGAATCTTTCTTCTGATCCGACGTATGTTCCAGATGCAGGTGACATTGATTCTGAAGATTCGAGAACAATGAGTGAATTTGAAGATGCTTGCAACATGGTTGCGATTTCGAATGAAATTGATGGCAACGAACCAAAGACGGTACAGGAAGCTTTGAGTGGACCGGAGTCTGCTGAATGGAAGTCTGCTATGAACGATGAGTATCAATCTTTTCTTGATAATGAATGTTGGACACTTGTTGACAAGCCGAAGGATAAAAAGCCTGTCAAGTGCAAATGGATATTTAAGAAGAAAAGAGGTTTAAACGGTGAACTTTTGCAATATAAAGCAAGATTAGTTGCAAAAGGTTTTACGCAAAAGTATGGTATCGATTACCAGGAAACTTTCTCGCCGGTTGTGAGATATTCAACTATACGGATGCTGCTGGCTTTGGCTGCTGAGTATGATATGGAAATTGATCATATGGATGTTAAAACAGCTTTCTTGAATGGAGACCTGAAAGAGGAAGTGTACATGGAAGTTCCTGAATGATTTGAAGTTAATCAAGGCAAGAACAAAGTTTATCGTTTACACAAAGCTGTTTATGGACTTAAACAAGCGCCTAAATCGTGGAATGAGAAAATAAACTCTGTTTTGACTGAGAAGCTTAAATTCAAGAGGTTGACTACTGAACCATGTGTCTACATACGGTCAAGAGGGGGAAAGATGGTGATTATTGCCCTTTATGTAGATGACATATTGCTTTTCACAAATACAAATAGTTCTGAAAAGAATATGGTTAAGGAAGAACTCATGAAGGAGTTCGTGATGAAGGACCTTGGTCCAGTTAAGCACATCTTAGGTATGCGAGTCGAGAGACAAGATAACAAGATTGTTTTGGATCAATCGAGTTACTTGAAAAGGGTACTTGAGCGATTTAACATGGCGGAATGTAAACCGGCTACTACACCCATGGAGGTTGGACTAAAGCTAACTAAGAGTGAACAGAAGAAAGGAAAATTAGAGTACAGAAGTCTAATTGGCTGCTTAATGTACTTAGCAGTGTGTACTCGTCCTGATATTGCTCATGCTGTGAGTGTATTGAGTCAATTTAATGACTGCTATTCGGATGAACACTGGAAGGCTGCGAAACGAGTGTTGAGATATTTGAAAGGCACTATGGAGTACCGAATATCTTATGAGAAAACAGGAATAGACGTCACTGGGTATGCTGATGCTGATTTTGCTGGCTGTGTTAGTGACAGACGGTCGTATTCTGGATATGTTTTCAAGATAGGTAAGAACTTGGTTTCGTGGGAAAGCCGTAAGCAACGCACCGTTGTGTTATCCAGTAACGAGGCAGAATATTTTGCTATCTGTGACGCCGCAAAGGAAGCTTTGTTTATAAAGAGTTTCTTGAAAGAGTGCTTAGGGCGATCGTGTGTGATTACGTTATACTACGATAGTGAATCCGTAGGGAATATAACTGAGAACACAATGTATTCGGGACGCACCAAGCACATTGATGTTCGACATCATTTTATAAGAGAAATTGTAAACAATGGTATACTTAGGATTAGGTATCTTCCTACGGCTGAGATGTTAGCAGACATACTTACGAAGCCTTTGTGTAAGGTTAAGTTTAACCAATTTGTGTTAGGCTTGATATGTAAGTAGTAACTCCTAGTTTAAGGGGGTGTGTTAGAGATGTAAACTAGTTGTTACCTAGGTTACGGATAAATACACGTGTGTGTCAAAACCAACAAATATCATCATTGGAAAACAAATAAGATTCGTCTTACCCGATCCTTTTCCTTCTCGTTTCAAAGAAAAACAATGTGCAATTTTTTCCGCGTCGCTCACATCGATACGCGAATACGTTAAGAATTTATTGCCAACTTTCTATGTGGGGGAACGATAAATCCACGGCGCGTCTGTAAAACATGGTGTAATTTGTCAGCGTCGGCATTTGAATACTTTACAAGTTTTTGCTACCGGGATGACACTTGCACTGGTGCCGGGAAGCTTGCTTTCCTTTTTTGTGTGTGAGGGTGTGTGTGTGGGTGTGTTAGTTTTGAGTATATTTTAGCTAGGAAAAAAAAATAACTAGATTCTAGTGCCGTCGTCCTTTATAACAATTCTCGAAAGTCTGATAAAGTATTTTTTTTTAAAGATAATGAATTACGTGACGAGCTAGTCGTTCACCTGATGTACACCCTGAGAGCAAGAGCTAACTATGAGGTTATATTATAAAATAAACTTCTACATTAATAAGTATAACTACAACAATAAAACTAGGTATTCTATAAAACTAAACTAAAACTATAAAATTAACAATATAATACAAAACTAATCTAACAAACCACTACCAGTGGGCAAAGTGCCCAAAATGCTGGCAGCATTGCCACGTTGAATGGCAATGCTTAACCTTTGGCCCAAATAGAGGCCAGCATTTTGGTCACGCGTTGCTTCAACCAGACGCTTACAAAGTTCTTTAAAGACTTTGTGTGCACTTGGTCCCCATGGCCCGAGGGTCTCGACCCCAAAAGGCGCAAAAATAAAACCGCTGTCTAGGTTACTATATTTGCGCCTTTTCAGTTTCTCTGCGGAATCCGCCGCCGCGCCAGCCTTATTTTGTGTCTCGGGAAGATGTGACGGCGCAAGGGTGTCTACACACGTAGCATCCCATACCAAGGGCCACCCCATCTTCCACGGGATCAAGGTCATTCCGTCGGGTCTTTTACCATCGTCACGTACGAGGCCATTTGGTTCCAAAATAGCTGCGCAATTGGCGCTGGTAAAAGCCCGACGAATTATATCGTTGAGGCTCGCGTGGCGAGGAATCCTCCCTGCACTTCGAACGCAGGAAAGGCCATGGTGACCAAGCTGGTCGACAGCACTACCACACTGGCAGTGGTGTGGAGCAGAGCAAGATGCGCCCAAGCGGAGGGATGCTGCAATTCTGAACGAGGATGAATCCAACAGGGTACCAGTATTTTGCGATGGGAGAGCCTGAAGCCACAAACCCGATTCCCACACCGAAACGGCTAAGAGGCGGGCACGATCTGCGGAGCTTGAGCACGTATGGATAAGTTGATTCCGTACTTGCTCGCAGAGCGGCCCGTCCCAGAGCCTCTGTGAGGAAACAGATTTGGGGATCTCAGTGTTAGGGCAGGCTAACAACCACGCGTTCCTGGCCTCGCCAAAAAAGGTAACTTCTACATTGCCTAGAGATGTGGCAAGAATTTTTTCGGTTAAATTTTGAGTACTATGTACTGAAGACAGAAACGCAGGAAGAGCGACACCAGAGATTGACCGGATACCAAGCCCTCCCATTCGCACAGGAAGTGAAGCCTGTAACCACTCTCGTTCGTGTAAATTTATATTCAAAATAGTCGCCAAAGTGCTCTTTACGATGTTGTCCAGCCTGTGAAGAAGTTCGGTATGTTTCCAGAGTTGAGAACAACGTAAAGTATAAGTAAATTTAGGGACAAAAAGACAGTATCTAATAATGGTAAAAGCCATGTGCGTGTTAATTTTTGTTAAGCGTTCCGAACATTGCAAAAAATTTTGAATTTTTTCTTCAATGAATTGAGGGAAAGCTTCGTCGAGAATAGGGGAACCCAGTAAACGAAGTGAATACTTGTCTATAATTTTTATATTAGAGGCCAAACTATTAAATTTTTGTAAGACCAAATCTTTTGTCGGGATGTCATCTGAAATAAAAACTTCGCATTTGGAAAAATTTAGTTCAAGGCCGATCGCTCGGAATTCATCTACTAAAAAAAGTAGGTCGTTATATACGGTAGTTACGTCGCCACCTAAGGTCCCATCATCCAAGTACCAAACATTAAGCTTGGATTGCAGGCGTTGGATGATAGGATGAATGGCGAGACTGAAAATCGCTGGACCGAGCGGATTGCCTTGCTGACAGCCGACCGCTGAGAGAATTTCGTTGCCGTTATACGTTAATGTTGTAGAACCACCATAACACTGCCAAATAAAGTTGTACAAATTTGGAATTTTGTCTTTCACCTGCGTTAATAGAGCTCCTCTATCCACGGAATTGAAAGCATTTTTTACATCAACCTTCAGCAGCACATCTCCACAGCTGTTACTAAGAAATGTTCTAGTAGAATGGACAGCGGCTTCGCAACCACCTCGCGAGCCAAAACCTAACTGCACAGGCTGAAATAGGTTTGCCAAAAGTGGCGCTGACTTTTTGCAGCAGATTTTAGCCGCAAGCCGGCGATATGTCGTTCCAACTGCGATAGGCCTAATGCCGCCATCCTTTTTTTTTTAAGCGCATAAATTTGCACCGTATAGGAGCTGTATGACGTCACCGTTTACTTGCCCGGAAAGCATTAGGTTAATTAGGGCCGTCAGATCCTTTAAAAGAGCTTCACTAACTTCACCGCTCCCACCACACAAAAGGTCCTTCAGGTGCTGTGGCGAGAGGGCATCTAAACCTCCGGCAAAGCCACTCTGAAAGGACGTGACGGCAGCTGACACGTCTAGGGCAGACTCTTCTACGGCGACATCAGACTCCAAAGGTGCATTAGGCAGCTGGAGATTAGCTGCTGGAGGTGGATGCTTCCCCTCTAAAATTGAGAGGGTTTCAGGTGTGGCCGGTGCTAATGTGTCACTGGAAAAGAGAATGCGGGCGGCTCCTTTTATATCCCCGTCACTGAGTTTGCTCTCCACGAGTCTGTAGGGAGCAGACTCAGGACAGCTTTTTGATATGAGGAAACTTGACAATAAAAAAATCGATGAAAATAAAATTGTCATATTTGTCGACATGCAGAAACTCAATATGGACTAGACTCAAAATATTTAAATATAAATGAAGGCGTGACGAGCTAGTCGTTTATTGCTAGACATTCCAGGACAAATAATGACATGTAACTAAAATCACTTTCATTACACCTACAATAAAATACAGAACCACACACCACACCACACCACACACCACACCACACTGTAAACTTACTGTCAAATAAAATTTAACGTTACTGTTTTACCATAGATTACAAATAATGGTAACTTATACCTTACCTAATACCTTGGTATTAGGATTTACTACGTCCCTACGTAACTTTCAGCGGATAATGCCTCCCTCAGAGCAGTTTCTTTGAAGGCTTGCATTTACCACTTACGTGTTCTGTCACTCTCGTTCGTGAGACGCGTTAGTGTGGCGAGTTTGGTAAATAGGTCGGCATTAAAAGACACCACTCAACTTTTTTACGAGAATTAAATTTAAGATTAAATGTAAGATTTCTGTTAACGAATTATTCAGTAAAGTAGAAAAACTGGTATATAAAACCTACCTAACTAGATTCAGAAAAGTACCTCTTGAAATATCGTTTTCTTTTTCTATAACTAAATGAGTGGAAAACAAGCAGCACATCCTCTAGTAAGTGGCTACCGTACGTTGCTTGGTAAGGTTGTACTCATGCATTTTTTACAGTTTGGGAATCATTAGTAGGTATTAGTATCATTATATTATCTGTGACCTCAATAAAGTTAAGATATGCAGGCTTCCCGGAAAATATAATTTGTATGACCAAAATCGTGCTACTTAATTAATACTTAATTTGGTTTTGTACGTACGCGTCAAAGAAATAAAATAATAACCCCACAACTTTCTACAGGAACAGTTCTATTTTTCGCAGCACGAAGCATTTTTCTACATTTTTTCCGGTCTACCTACATCGCAAAACAAATTGCGGGGACGGGCCCGGCTGCGGTTGTACAATCATTCGTCAAGGGCCACACTTAGGCCCTACTAACCCCTTTATGCTTACCCTTGAATAGTTAACCTCCTCTCTTTATGTTCTAGAGAAAAATAACGTAACACAAAAAGACCCTTTCACCACCCGGATACGTGTGAATAATTTATTAAGAAAAATGTTCTAAACAAAAGAGAATGAGTATTTTATGGCTGTTTTCTTTGCATAATGGCTCCGGTGTAATGTATTTCCTGTGATATTTTGATGGGTATATTATTTTTGGGCATTATAATTTTGAGGGCAAGAGTATACAGGATGCATTTTAATTCATTAACATAAATTGAGAGCATGATAGTACTTCATTTATTGATGATTATTAAAAGGTAAAGAGTGCAAATGAAAATATTTTTTATTAAAAATTGCGAAAATTGGCGCGGCGCCTAAAGTGAATGATTTTGATATTTGATAAGGTTTTTACCTTGTATGCAATAATTAAAAACATTTTTTAATTATTTCATTTTAATTTTGTACTGTAGCAGTCGATTAAGTAAGTAATTTTATTTTTTTATAGTTATTATCAATACCAAGTAGATGCGTTAGATTTCACAAATTTTGGCCCACACGTGACCGGTGTCATGAGTAGGTACCTAGTTTCAAATGATGCTAATGAATTCAATTACACTCAGTATAAAAGACCACTAGCAAGGTGACTGCAGAAAATATTGCAGTGGTTTGCTTTTATGCGTTTCACAGAGTAAGTACCAAAATTACCGTCGTTTAAGCATACTATTCCATAATAAAACACAATAAAAATCCTTGCCCAGATATTACCAGTCTAAATGTCCATCATCATCAATTATTGTAGGAGCTGTCAACTGGTATTTACCCACTTATTTACCTACAAAAGTGTCAGGTGATTTGCATTTCATCAACACGGTGCGCTCGCCGGGACTTTATAATTTATCGAAGGTAGGTGATCCTTTTGAAAGCTGTTTGAATAATAAATATGGGGCTGAGGGATGGAGTGAAATTAATATTTTATATTTTGTTTGTGTAGGTATAACGCTTGACATTTGTTGTTGCTGCGTCTACATAAATTAAGTGAATCGCGAGCGTCAAATGTTTGTTCTAAGTTGAGCGCTGGATTTAGGTTAATTCCACGTTAATACCTGTTTGTGCACAGTAAGGATTGTTTTATTAAACACATTTATTTACATTTAAGTAGTACGTTTGGTTTTAATTCCACAGAATCTATGGGTAGCGAGATAATAGTTAAATATCTAGAGACATAATATAGGTACAGTCTAGTAATCTAATTACTAGACTGTGTGATGTCTCAGGATGACGTGCGCAGTGCAGTGTCACGCGACTCTTTATTATTTTAAAGTTCCGAGTGACACTGCTATTGTTATGGGTGGGCGTGTCGCTTAACATCAGGTAAACGACTAGCTCTACACATCATTCATTCTCATTAAAAAAAAATACTTTCCTGGTTACAGCATGAAATAATTGTTCATCTTGTAAATTACAGCGAGAACATTTCCTAAACTCTTCGAATTGTTTTCTAATTTAATTAAAGGCCATCGGTACAAAGTTCGCAAAGAATATTTTACTTGCAAACGATGTTCATTATTTCATTTTGAGTTTTTATCGAATTAGTTAAAATATAATTTTATATCCGAAATTGAGAAATTAGTGAAATAATTTTTGTTAAATGCTTTTAATAAGTAATTTGTAAAATAAAGGTACAATCAGCTACCGAGATTGTCATAGAAACTCTTAACATGTAGACGAACTTAATTCTCAGTACAATGAAACATTGAAACTCGTTTTTCGCCTTATTTGTATTACCTTTCCGCGAGAACACTTACTTATCTCATGTTGTTATTGGTGTAGTGTAAGCAATCTATGGGTAATTTTTTTATCTAAATTAATTTAGCGGTTTTATTTTGAAAGTCAAACAAAGGGATAGGGTCTCTCAAAAATGAACCTACGCATTGTAACTCTAATTTTTGTAATTCCCTTAGAACCATTGATTTGTTACATCTAGAGTCTAGACTAGATCACAGAATAAAATAATGGTACACATAATTAGATTTCATGTTGTTTATGAATTCATGTAAAACTCTAGACTAAAGAGCAGTTGTTTGAGAAAACTAGTGATACAACAAATAGAATATTATCTTGGTTATTTAAAGCGTTTTGTACTGAAGCGCAATATACTATGTTAAGTTAGCATTTGCAAAGGGTAGGTCATAAACTGTGTAGTCCCGCATGGTGTAATTTTAATATAGTGATGGTTACTTTGTTACACAATTACTTTGCCCTCTATAATATACATAAAATTTATTATAATCCAGCCCAGATTAGCACAGCATCTGTCAACACTTTCAGATTTAACAAAATTATATTCAAAGGCCTAATTATAAAGGCGACTTTGCGAATCCCGGCTAATCCAAGAGCCTCAAAGTACAATGTATGTTGGAGACAGTGATTCATCTTTGAATATGTGCCATGTTCATTTGTAAGCAGATTGCCATCTTCAAAAGAAATAAAGGAGGGAGGAAGGCGGAAAAGAAAATAGAATTAAAAAAAATCATTTTTTTAAATTGATGTTACCATTATTAACTATTACAAGAATTTAGGTAACACTGATGAAAGTAGACTAAAGAGCTTCAAAATAATAATATTAATAATAGTAATTAATAATAAAAACAATATCAATAATAAAAGAAATACTTACACTGATAAAATGAAAATCAAGAGCTTCTAATAATTATGGGTAGGTAGATAAGTAGGTACTTATCTGATTTTTGTTTTTTTTTTTTTTTTTTTTTTTTTTTATGTGATGGAATGACGTGACGAGCTAGTCGTTCACCTGATGTTAAGTGACACGACCGCCCATAACAGTTGCAGTGTCACCCGGAACTTTAAAACAATAGTTTCGCGCGACACTGCACTGCCCACGTCATCCTGAGACATCACCCAGTCTAATAATCAGATTACTAGACTGAGTGATCAGATCATAAAGTCTCATTTGCCCAGTAATTTCACTGTTGTTGTTTGTAAGGCATCTTGATTGTGCCTGATTAATTTTATGGTAAAGAAAAAATTACAATAAACTGATCTGTTGATTACTTTTACAGTACCTATTAGTTTAACGTTTAGCAAGCGTTACTTCCTATAGGTATTACATATCATAAATCTTTTATCAGCTATGTATATTTTGTTTTTGAGGTGGATGATTTTTAAATTTTCGGTATTATAAAGTCTATGTTGTGATTGGGCTAATCGAAGTTTGGCTACTGATAGGTTAATAAGTATACTATTTTATAATGGCACAAGTTAGTGTAATTACCGAGAGATGTCTCTAACCCCAAGAAAGACCACCACCCGTCTAAATTAATCAGGTGACTTGTTAAAATCTCTTTAGTAGCAGGCTCATTGAATTATAAAGATTGAGAAGCTTAAAAGTTATGCAACTTTTCAAAATTCATCTGAATTTTTATTTTTATCCTCTAATTATTACAAAACCACATAAAATCGCGGTTTAATATATTATCAGAGTTGCACGCAGAAGGAGCTTAAAGTATTCATCATAATAATATGAACACGTTTCGGTATAATTCATTTCTTCATCTTTTTACGCATTTATTACGTTTCTATTACGGCGTCTCTATACTCGTGGATCCTCTATTCTATCTCGCTCACGCATTGCAACATTTGTGAAGATATTAAATGACTGTGTTTCCTTAAGAAAAATATGGCTAAACTAAGTTATCGTGAATAACATTACAAATGTGCAACAAAAATATCATATTAAGTCAGACAAGATTTCATAAATACAACGGTATCAAAATTTATATTCTTCCTATGCTGTTTTATGTATGAAAACTTATTTGGATTAATATGACATTTTTATTGAACATTTGTAATGTTATTCACGAGAACATAGTTTAGCCAGGTTTTTCGTAAGTAAATTCAAGTAATTAATGTCTTCAAAAATATTGCGATGCGCGAGCAAGATAGTGGATCCGCGTAGAGCAGCCGTAAGTATTATTACCATCATTACCTACTTACTTACACCGCTAAAGAATTAAATTGCAGTATATAATATGAAACCACCAAATGGATAGTTCATGATATATAATAATTATTCTGCCAGCAAAAATTTCACGTCAACATTATAGCTTAAAAGGCTATAATATTACCCGTACAATAGAGAGGTGTCAGACTGAAATTAATTTCCTGCCGTCATTTCAATGAGCACTATGATCTCTTGCTGGTGAAATTTTAATATTCGAGGTATAAATACCCACATAACTTTTGGGGATTTTGAAGGATTATTTAATTGTGTTCTACGCGCGATGTGGCCTACCCGCCCACTGCCACTTCAACTTGCTAATTCTCAAAGCTATATTAGTGACCTTAGTTCTCTTGCGGATCTCCTCATTTTGGATCTTGTCTCGCTACGCCGAGATGCTATGAATGCATCCGATGGGGAAGAAAGGTTCTCGAGTGGCGACCGTGAACCGGAAGACGCAGCGTAGGCCGGCCCTGCACTAGGTGGACTGACGAATTGGTCAGAACCGTGGGGAGCCGATGAATGCAGAACGCAAGCAGCCGCTCAATGTGGCGCTATTTGGGGGAGGCCTATGTTCAGCAGTGGACGTCTTCAGACTGGTGATGATGATGATGATGATTTAATTGAGGTTTTATTGTGCACTAGTTGACCCACTCCGGCTTTGGAAGGGGTAATTAGTTTTGCGTCCGTGATGGACAGGGTTAGTTTATGTGAAGAGGGAAGTGAAAAAGAAAATGATAGGGGCAAAGGATGAATGGATGGAACGGCAATAGAAAGAAGGCAGGTAAAGCCTATCTTCCTTCGCCGGTTCTCTCTTCCGTTTGACAGGGTCAGTATAAATAAATCATCATCCTCTTTGCCTTTTCCCATTTGTTGTTGGGGTCGGCTCCCAATCTAACCTGTATCGGCGAGCTACCCGAATTGCACGAGCGACTGCCATCTGACCTCGCAACCCATAAGGGACCAGTAACAGGGATGGTTAGATCAGGCGTCAGATTCTATCGGCGTCTGACTACCCGTAACGATTGCCATAGATGTTCTTATGATAACTGGGACCGACGGCTTAACGTGCTCTCCGAGGCACGGAGCGATGGCATCACAAACTGCACATAACTTAATAGATAAGTCATTGGTGCAGGGCCGAGGATCGAACCCGGTGCCGTAAGTTTGCGAAGCGCACATGCTACCGCTCGGCCACCATCGCTCAGTGTAAATAAATAATATATACAAACCAAAAATTCTTGCATAAAAATTACATCCTTATTGTTTCGTACAACCTGCACTTGGCCGTTTTAGAAAACATAAAGTATACTTAATTTTATTCTGAAAAATTAGTTATATACCAACTAAATAGTGAAATCCGTTCAGTAGTTCCAACGTGATGCGTGTTCAAAGGGACAGACAGACAGACAAAAAATAGGTAATCAACAGAGCGACTGGTTTGCATTTATTTTTCTTGGTAAATATATTTATTCAAGAATGCAATTGTTACTGTACGCCTCTCCATCGGAACTGTGTCCGGTCACTCGCGCAAATGCTTACAATTACAATACAAAACACTACTCAACCACAACCCACAACCATAATCTAGTTCCATCCATAACTACTTTTACCGTTATTTTGTTGTGTAATTCCTGTAACCCCAAACTATGCACAAAACCAAACGACGTGCTTCCAAGTTCAAACACGAACAAACCGAGTCAGCCCTTTATACATTTTCCTTTCAAAAACGGCAAACCCACAACGATAGGGTTGTCCAAGTTGTTATAATAATAAAGTACACCGAGTTGACACATTTTGACCTAGCATTCCGTCAGTCGTGCTTGCAAAGTTACTGTTGGTTTAGGGCCCTTTATTAGGACCCTCCAACACTAGTGAGATACGAAGCGTTAGCAGAACAAACATTTATACGATACAAGGAAACAGTGTCACGTGGAAGCAACATCAGACCTGTTTACAAAGAGAAAAAAATTGTGGCTATTCATCGGTATAACGCAGGGAAGGAACGCAAACTTGGGCACGCATGGATGTTACGAGTTTTCGTGTTACTTTTACAAGTTTTTGATTAACTAAATAGAATGTTAATGCACATCACACATCAGCCAGAAGACGTAAGTACTTTGCTAAACATAACAAAGATTACAAAATATGTTATGACATAAGCCTTTTAGGGGCAAAAAACCCTAATACACAATTTAATTTCCCAACAAACAAAAAAGAGGAAAATACATTTCGTGAATCTATTGGCGATTAAAAGTTTGGGAAAAAACTTAGAACAAAAGTTTATATCAGATATCCTCTCATTTTTGTAATGATTTGTAAAGTTATTTTTACATTTCGAAGGATGTACTTTCAGTGGTCTCAGAGTGCAGTGATTAAATCGGTGGTTTTGAAATTAAAATAACTGGAAAAAATAATAATGTACCTATACAATTTATATGTCAGGCTCTTTGTCTTTTCCCATTTGTTATTGGGGTCAGCTCCCAAGTAACCTGTAGCGGCGAGCTACCAGAATTACACGAGCGACTGCCATCTGACCTCGCAACACATAAGGAACCAGTAACAGGGATAGTTAGATCAGGCGATAGAAATTATTACTTAATTATATTTTCTTTTAGTTTTTTTTTTTCTGAGAAATACTTAGTATGTTTTCAGTATGAAGTTAAGACGATTGAAGGTGTAATCTTTTTTTAAAAAGGATATTACATCGCTTATGTTTCAGTAAGATAATGTTGTCATGTTTACACAAACATACCAAGTAGGTAGCTATGTTATATTATGTATTACACGTTGCTCGTAGTAAGCGACACGAGTATGGCAGCTTATTATTCAGTTTAAACTGTATAATACAGGATTAGGAGCCTTGATTTGAATTGAAAATTACCCTCTACAATATTCACGGCACGAAATTAATGTTAACATTGTTCTTGATTACCATATCACCTACCAAGCGGTAGTACTCATGCGACTGACAGCGGGGTAACCCACGTGGTCGGCGCTTTCCTACACACTTAGGCTGCTTGTCCATCACCGTCGATACCGATAACGATATGTCGTCACCGAAGTACATTGCTAGTAATTAATCTATCACCGAAGTACCCAGACATACATTACTAGCAATGTATATCTATCTCCCATCTCGTTATCGTTGTCGGGTTGGTATCGCCGGGCGGTGGACAAGCAGCTTTATGCCGCCTAAGTATGTTATCTATTGTATGTACTAGTAGTGTGCCGATGCCGGCCCGCGTACAGACCGTTCACCGTAAGATGTCCCCTGATGTATCTATTTATACAAGGTGAGCGTGAATTGTTATGTTATTCCGAAAGGGAGGGACTGGGACCATGATAGCCCACAAGTTGTGAGAGCCTTACTTGAAACTGCGTGTTCCCAAACCTCCATACTAAAAAATAAATCCACTCCCAAATTTGCACGTTCGATCGCTACGAGAGTTAACAAGATACTAAAATAAATAAACAAATTCATTTCTAAACACAGGTCATCGAACTCACTTAAGTGCATTCGGTCAAGGACGAAGTTCAACTACACCCAGCTGCGCTAGGGCTATCTTCGAAGCGTTTGGGTAAAATTATAACTTAGACTTTAGATGGCATTTCTTCAATGAAGGTCGTAGAAGAAACATTGTCTACCTTGGGGAGTAGATTTACCCCCTTTCGGGATAATATACCAATTTAAACTCAGATTGTATTATTTCTTTCTTTTCTTTTATGTAAACGAATGACGTGATGAGCTAGCCATTCGCCTGGTTTTAAGTGACACGGCCGCCCATAACAGATTGCATATATAAAAATATGCAAATATTATCATAAATGTAAAGTAATATGTAAGCATTATCTGAACTTGTATGTACCGACCACAGATTAATATGTTTTACTTGCATATTTTTAAATAATGTAAGTATATCAGGGGACATCTTACGGTGAACGGTCTGTAAGTTATGCAGGCGACACATTCAGTTAGGCAAACACTAAAGCCGCGGCCTTGGCGTTTGCCGAACCGAAGTGCGTGCCGCCGGCTGGCCTGACTCTTTATTCAACTTATAGAAAGTATCAGTGAATTTACTATGAGGATAAAGATTTTGAAACTGGAAAATGCTGTCCTGATCATCCTCTCTATCTACTCCACCTCCAGCTCTACTATCTATTCATTATTTTTTTATGTTTTTTTAATGTTGATGTGGTGACTCCAATTCTTGGCATATTCTTTTCAATCGAAATACCCGTTGGCAACTTGGTAACTAATTTTGGATGGTTGGATGTCAAGGCGATCATGTAACCTGATTGCAACCTATAGAAACACAAAAATGTATGGATTTGACAGTTTCAATACGCAGTTATATGCATAGTAAAAGGGGTCAGGTGGGGAATAACACTTCAGTATTTCACAGCACAAATACCCATTTATTTAGCCATTTTTGCACGTACATCATCATTTACCAATTTAAGCAACATTAGCAATTTTTCCAAAATTAGCAATAATCACCGTATAATTAACACTTATTACGTAAGCTACTCTGTGCGTGAGTTTTCACGTTGAGCGCTAAGTCACCTGAGTGCCTACAGTCAACGTTCGTTCGAACAAGGTGGCCGATATCCCGTTTCCCCACCCAAAGCTATAGTGGGTGTGGTTTTAACAAGTAATGTCGTCACTGCTTTACGAGTCAAAAGTCAAATCATCATTTAATATAAGTAATTTCACTCTTTTAGCTGTTTGTTTATTTAGAAAATACATTGAATGAATAATCTATTCTATACATATAATAAAACTGTAGACATAAAAAAATCTGTAATTGCAAGATATCAAGAAAAAAATGACACAGGTTGGCTTAAAATTAGCCGCTGATCACGTTAAGCCACTTTTTAAACACTTTGTCTGTTTGTTTGTTTGTTTGTTTGTTTGTTTGTTATGACTGAACTCCTAAAATACTGAATGGATTTTCATGCAGTTTTCACTAATATGCTTAGAAATAACCGGCGCTTAACATAGGATATATTAAAATTGATATATCGTTAAAAAAATTTGATGACAATTATTGAGATTTCATTACGAAACGAATCGGAGTTTTAAACAACATGGCCGATTGATTTTTTTAGTTGTTTTCAAACTGGAAGGCACCTGTGAAGCTTATGTAATGTCATCTGTCACATGTCAAAAAACAACTTTAGTGATGTGTAGGCCAATATTCGGTTCGATAATTAACGATTATTTTAGATACATAATACCGATTAACGATTATTTTTAGACACATATCATATAATCATGATATCTATCTTAGGTAGACCTACCTACCTTAGAGTGCGTGGTAAATAATATATTATTCCCATTGTTGAAATCAGAGGAAACACAAGTACACGTGGGTAGGGTATAAAACGTAGGTGTCGATTTAGATGATAAGAATTTATTGAGGAAATCAAACCCTTGACGTATTGTCATCGGAGTTGTGTATCAAGTATCGTCAAGATTCGCTGAAAACTATGACCTGTACGCGAGTCGTACATCCAATTCCGGACAGACGAAAGCAAATGTTGCGAGTTGAAACCAGACTAGCAATGGATGAGTGCTTATTTGTGGAAATTCGATCTCACGGTATCTTATTTTATTTCAAACTATCGATTTTTGTTTTAAAAACCGATTTTTCAGGTAATTTTTGCCGAATATTTTTATTACGGCTGGCAACACCGTATTTTGTGCCCACGCTATTTAGCAATAAAAGTAATCCAAACGATTTATCATTTTGTTTTCGATTATTCTTCGATTGTAGTTATCGTTGATGTCCCGCCCCTATGGTCAAGTGTCATTATTCAACAGTAGAACGTAATTTTGCAAGCAACGAATTTAATATTTTATTGATATCTTTTTTATTGAAAAGTAAGTTAACAGCGAATTCATTGCCTTCATTCCATTTTTTGTATATTTTACTGTTCCTTTTAGTAATTTTTCTTAAACATTAGCATTAAATTTTCCCCACAAAATAGAAATGTGTAATGTTTTGTATGACGTCACCTGTTTTACATACATAACAATTTACGTTCTATCAACCTGTCACAAGTTAAATAGATACATATACCAACAAATATTAAATAGTGTGAAAGCAGATTTTTTTTTATTTTGGCATTAGACGACATTTGTATTTAGCCAATGATACGAAATATTTTATGAAAAATGTTTTAAAAGGGTACTTAGATGTAGGTAAGTATAACTATACATTAGGATAGGACAATATATAGGATAGGTTAGATCCTCGAATTAGCAACATGACCGTGTAACGTTCAGTTTTGATTTCTTCTTCTTCTTTTACGTAGGTAAATGATTTTTAAAGGTTTTAATAGTTAACATATTTTAGGTCTGTGGGCTTCTCAATGAACAAACTGAGCGGTTATATTCTCTTTAGGACAAACCACAGGTTAGAGCAAAATATTATTGGTTACTCGATTGCTCCAAGAAGGTTAATTATTAAAAGGTCTTTGAAAGTGGGCATCTTCAGGATGTCGTTGTTGATGATGATGATGATGATGATGATAGCCGTATTTGAGTTAATTGATCATAGATATCAATTTCAGCTTAATTCTTTCCGTTATTTCTAAAATAAGTAATGGTCTCGACTGATTCTTAGAAAGACAAACACACGGACAACAAAGTGATCTTACCTATAAGTGTTCCTTTATTTCAAAACTGTTACGGAACCCTAAAAATGAAACGTTCTTTGCAAAAGCGAATCTGATTAGAGCTTTGTACACATGTTATTTTCTCACTCTCACCACTATGTTGCAGTGGGAATGAGACAACCTGAAAAATAGCGGCCGTAATATTATAAATGTCGACTCTTTTTACAGTGGCGTACGTAAGTATTTGTGATTTCTAATTAGTATTAACAAAATTAATTATGTACGCATCGCATAGATAAATGCAATACTCCAGCTATAAAGTATGTATTTTATAAACTTATTGTTGACACTAGCTAAATACTCAATTCGTATGGACCAAACTTAAGAAAGTAAAAAAAAAATGTAGTGAATGCAACAAAGATACTCTTTGGGAACGAAAAGCGCGCGGATATAAAAAACTGACCAATGTGTTTTGTATTTTTCTAAACTGCCTAAATAATAGGTATGGTACTTATGTAGGTATACTTACTACCTAAACAAAATTCACTGGAACCTCTTATGAAGACTTGAACGGTTTTTATGGTGAATACACAAGAACATCTGTTGAAGTGAAAATGACAAGGAAAAGATCGACCGTATCACTGGTATACCATATTACAGAACTTTTATTAGTTAGATGCCTAGACCTATCGTATATTAAGTATAAGGTAGGGCCAAGTAGGTACATATTTAATTAAATATTGTACCTATGATTTGCAGTTTCTAACCCACTATTTTATCAATGTGTAGGTGATCTGATGACACGTGAAAAGCCATACTTACCTACTACCCAAACAACATTTTTACACGTGTGCTACCTAATCTGCCAATACGTGCTGAGCTCCGAAAAGATTTAGTGGATTTTGTTGTTTGGGATATGGGAAATGCATGAACTAAGCTATTATTAGACTACCTAAACGTAGAAATAACACAATACAAGCGTGCGAAGCCGCGGGCAAAAGCTAGTAAATTAATAAAAATACTGAAATTAACTAAAATATTCCCTTATTAACCTAACAATAGTCACTAAGGAAATTTTCAAATTTGGAATGAAATTTCTCCTGTTGCATTGCATTCAAAGTTCAGTGATCACCCTGCAGGTATCTTTTAGGTAAGCGTGACCCATATATGTAGGGCACGTCATTGCCCTACATCAGGCTCCATCATGCTTCGGCCAGTTTGAGTTGAAGTCACTCAATTTTGTATTTTTGAACCGTATTTTTTTCTACCCTACCTACTCTCAAACATTGGAAACCGATATACGTTTAAAAACCCATTCGTCGTTCGTCCATCAGCTGAAGTGCGTCTCTCGCCACGTGGAGAGCACTCCACTTGTTTGGACGTACGCGAGTGCCCTCGTGAGCAGCGTCAACAACGTTTAGAACGATTGGCTTCAACTATAAGCTAAAGTCAATCATTCGAGGTGTACAAGTGATTAATATTTATATTGTTGTGAGAAGCCTCTTTAGGTAATCTATGTTACTGGCACTTTTATAATAGTTTATTTTTGTATTGACATTCGTTGTTTATCTTGACTACTAATATACACCTAGAAGCAGCAACATCTTTTTATTGAAAATATTATTTAATGCACTGCCTATATACCCCGTATATAACAAGTTATATGAATGGGAAAAAAGTGTCTCGTTGAACCAAAACGACTAATTAAATAATTAAATTATACGCTTACAGTTTCTTAGTTCCTGGTACAGAAAAATATTGACAAATATTATTACTAATTCTTTCACTCATTTCTAGTTTCACAGGTCTACGTGTCTACGGGTGACTACGAGTGAATTAATACAACTGTGTTAACCGTTATACCGTTAATGAGATCCGCGAGTAAGGCCATGTTAGGATTTTAATTCAATCCAATTACAAAATAAAGAAGTATTGATTTTATGCATAATACATAACTCGCCTCTGATACAGGAATATTTACCGGCTATTTTCCCTGAAACCCCAAGATCACCTTCAATCTTCATTTAATTTTGCATTTTAAACCCTCAGCGCTATTGGAACAATCTAAACTGTATTAAAATCTCAGCTAAGCGATTACATAATTTGTTGCAACCGATTGAAACTATAATAATTGTGTAGATTCGACAGTTTCAATATGCAGTTGTGCGTGTCACTCATACACAATTTTAAATAAAGCATGATAGTTTCGCCTGTTGCATTGATATTAGTAACGTGATCACGCCCCAGCCCAAAATCAATCAAAAACTATGTCGTTTTAAATAATTGGCCCATTACCATAAAATTAATAATTATTAATTGTTCATTATTAATTGTCACCAATTTAGCTTCAACTGTAAGAGTGAATAATAATCACGATAACAAACAAAAATGTGACGACACCAAGTTTCTGTCAACACCGCAATATGAGATATTAATGATCTTGTCTGTCAGATTAAATCTATTTTCATTTCTATTACTTTTTGGTAAAACGTTCTCCGCAAGTCATCAAAAAAACATAACAATGAACAGCTTATAGGTATGAACTGCTCCAAGAAAACCTGCAAAGATGATTGCAATATCATAAAAACAAATATATCCGCTGACGTGTACACTGTACACCGCTTCACCATCATCGTTGAGGATTAGGCATGAAGATAACAATAACATTTATTTCTTTAGCATTCAAATGAGATAGACTCGGCTCCCTGAACATCCTTTTAGGTGTGTGCTTAACAGGGCTGGACATAGGTAGAAGCAGGGGGAATATACCGGGGGGTGATCCTGGAAGTTTGGTATAAGTATAAAACACTAGGTTAGAGTCCAGGATCTATGTATGTGATCGTCAGGCGATATAGTTATTTATTATTATATTATGTCGCTAGCTTTTTGGGTACGCTCCCCGCAGAAGGTGATCACCATTCTGTGTTTTATTTATGACTTCTTTTTACATACGTACTTACTTTATTTTGTTCTCTTTTTGGAGTGTCTTTAATCTTAGTGTATTATTAAGTTAGGTAATTTTGAGTTAAGAAAACTTTACAAGTTTCGAGACCTACAGGACAGAGAGGATTTTTTTTTTGTAAAAAGTGGTTTGTATTGTAAACAATAACGCCCAACGATCACATACATAGATCCTGGATCCTAAATGGGATTCCCTGTATCTAGGGACCCAGGAACTACAAGGAGCATGGTCCCACAACACCCAGACACAGAATAAGTATTTGCGCTTTTTTTTCTGTGCACAAATACTTGTCCTGTCGCAGGAATCGAACCCGCCGCCTCCGGGTTATGAGCCGACCTGCTCAACCACCACACCACAGAGGCTGTCAAATTTGATTAGTAGGTATGAGTGCAATGGTGACTCCACATCAGATGTCTGTCACACTGCTGCATCAAAAACTTAAATACTTAAACATTCAGATAACCCCAAAAATGTTAATTGGTGACTCTCAAAATAAATACCTAAGTCCGCCCCATGTGCTTAAGTTTTATGGTGTATCTTGTTCTGTACAAAAATACTCCGTCTATGAACGCCCAAGGCCAGGAATCATTATGTCTGGTTATGCTCCAACCAATTTAGATATCGAGTTTGACTTCGTTCTTTGGTAATGAGATTAAAGCCCACGAATTATTCTCATAATTTCGTTACTATGGTGATATCTAATGTTTTTTTTTTAAATTTAGATCTATTGCCTAGAACCATATTCACCGTCTGGAAGCCTTCAGAATCTAAGCAGAAAATATTGTGGTTAATATTTTTTCACTTCTGATTGATATGGCTGTACATAATAATAAGTTATATATAGATATAGATTCATAACGTTATTACGACCTTGTTAACATAAAATATACATGTTAAGCTGATACCAACCAAATATGTGGTGTATACAACTGTGCAGGGAATGGGTAATATCAATCACCTATATTAGTACCTATTATGGTTATTGCAAAAAGCTCATCCACATTTGAGGTTTCAAATGGAATGCCCATAACAGTGCTATTATCATGATCCGTATTGTAAGTCAATACCTACTGCTTTCTACTGCTGAACATAGGCCTCCCCCCCTCTCCCCCTAACCTGAACTGCCCTATTATGCTGCGTCTTCCTTTTCATGGGCACTCAAACCTTTCTCATCCATCGGTTTTCGTTTATGATGATGACTATATAGGTATTACTTTGTTGCGGGGAGCCGATGGCGCTCTATGTGAGGCCTATGTACAACAGTAGAAAGCAGTATGTATTGACTTCAGGCTGATGATGATGATGATGATTACTTTGTTAAGTATTGATAGTATATAATGCCCGCCTGCAATAAAGTTTGATAGCTCTTAAGTTCGCACTTTACCTCTCTAGGGCGTGCCCGAATGCGTTTCAGTAGGTATATTGTACATAATATGTCGTGGGGAGTTAAGTGGGAACTTAGGAACTGTTAAACTTTAATGAAGGCTAATAAATCAAGTTTTGGATGAGTCAAATGTTTTATTACTTTTAGAAGAATAAAACAGTAACATATTTTATTAGAGTATCCCTACGGTTGGGTCTTTTAAATCTAACAATCAATCAACCCCTAAAGAACGAAGCCTAGATAGATCCAGGATGTCCGTCTTCGGCCAAATCCTGTTTTATTAAACTGTCCACAAAGACAAATCACTTGCTCCTAGAGTACTACATGCTACTTATTCTGCGGCTCTGCGGTCCCTACAATTAATTCGGTGTAATTAGTACATGTGGTGGTGACACTTCGTTAATTGCTTGTCAAAACCTGACAAATATGAGGATACCTCTAGGGTCAGCTTTCACGCCAATGGTGCGGGTGGAATATCTATGACGGACGATTTATGACTTTAACTAGGTCACCTCTCAAACCTACGAAACTTTAGACATTTAGGTCTTTCGTGCTCCTTCCATTAACCATAATCCATGATAGAAAGCCTCTGTCCGTCTCTTTCTGTCCTGAAACGCTGACGAGACCCAAAAGCTAAACCAATTTTGATAGTTGGTATAAGTCTTGGAGAAGGAAAAAAGTAAGAAAAAAATGAAAGAAGAATTCACAATATATTTTCATAACTACGCCGCTCTTGTTTAGCACAATAGTACCTATTATTATAATTACCTATACCTTCGTAGTCAATAATACTCATTCTGACTTCGATCAGGTGGTATACCTGATCGAAGTATTCTGATATCAAATGAAAGTTAGTGAGTTGACTTAGAGGATGTTAGCGGTGAATGCTAACGCGACACCATCTCGCCCCATCCCAGTCCCACATACATGGGTATGTGTGTCTTATATGGATAAGACATGACATCCCCCTCCCTCGAAAAAGGGAATGTTAGCGGTAGAGATAAGTAAACTAAAATTAGCCATTTGGTGCATTTTAACTATTAGGTATAGGACCAATCTATCACACCATCAATTGTGGATCCAATAGTCGAACAGTAATAATCCACCACCAATCGACCAAAATTGGGGGAAAAAATTTCCTCGCCTTCATTCCCCGAAGATCGCTGGCAATTACTGGCTTATCTTCCATGCGAATTTTCTGAGCGACTTTAAATAGCAACCATTTTCCCTTGTGGCTTCGGAACGGAGGAATGCTGAGGCTTAATCCTCGGAACTGAGCACTTATAACAGCTATTATGGTTATAGGTGTTTGCGCTTTTGTTATTCTAAGTTGGAACTTGGCCGGATCTTTTAGGTCAAGTTGGAGGGTCTGATCACTGTGAGTGAGGGTATGTGTAACTTTCTGTATCATCTGAAGCTTTTGATAGTTTTAAATACACGCCGTTTATACTAATAAACAGCGTGTAAAAATTATTTTGTTTTTTGTTTCGTTCTATCGAGTTTGAAATGGGTAAGGATAAAACAAGATGAAACACTGAGTTATTCCATTGTTATGCAGTGTGTAGGTACCTATAAGTGATTAGTTGGAGTCTCTAGGGGTAAACAGAAAATATTGTTTTCCAAGAATAATTTATTACCTTTCAAAAAATTAAATTGTGAAGGCATTACACTTGTTTTTGTAAATAATACCTATCCTATCATGACGCAATATATTGTTTGGATTACAAAAATGCTTAAACACCTTAGTGGTTGTAGGTAAGTACTGTAGCACTGGCTTTTTAGGGTTTAGTTTGCATAAGTACAATATCAAATTTAATTTATCATAACAAAAGCATATAATTACAATCTTTACAATCTACGTGCGTCTATCATCCACACCCCAAAATAAATGGGGAAGGTTTACTGCAGGATTACATGGTAGGTAATGATTTTTACACAGTTGGCAAGACCACTGAAATATTCAAATTCTCATTAGGGTCGAGTTAATAGGATAGAAAAGGCTTAAAAGAACTCGTATCTCCAACCCTATTACTGTGTCAGTAAAACCATGATGTGAAAGACTACATAGGTACAAGTTTTGTATATCTGTTTGTCACGGCAGTTTTTGCAAACTTTTGGCAATTTTGAATTCAATAAATATATTTTGAAAAAGATTTACACGTGACTGCAGTAAGCCAAATCTTCGATTTTGAGTACAGGGCATCGAATCTTGAGTGAAAACCATTGTCATGATGGTTTCCACGTAACGTAGGTAGGTACGACGGATAGTTGGCTATTTTGGATGTACAAATACATAGTACCATTTCTCATGTGCTAACCTATGTGGATCTATAAAATCTATACATTACCTTTCTTCATAAATAACAAATAAATGCATCTGTATGGAAAAAAACTATATTCATATAATGCTTTGTCTTGATTGACTGACTGACGGACATCGTACAGCGGCTACAGTGCAACCACAAAATAGACAAGTACAGAAATCAATCTACATAGTAAGTGCGCTCGAGCAACGCACACATAGACACCGCTCACCGACACGATGTCTCGGAGTATTTCGGAGTAGTGCGAGCGCGAGTGCCATCCGCTTGAGACACGCGTCTGTGAACTTTCTTGTTTTAAAATGGAGCAACTAAAAATAGTTATTATAACTGTAACAGTGGACGGTTGTTTAAATTTAACATTAAACGGTGAATTGTCGTTTTTTAAGCTACCAGTTGTTACAGAGAGGTAAGTAGGTAGGGTTTGCTTGTTTTCAATAATTTAATGAGGATGATGTAAATGTTACATAACCAAATTTTTCTAGCCTTCAAAAAAACTTTATCTGAGTATATTAATAGCTACGATAAAATTATTTCGATATCAAAGGAAGGGTTATGGTTTCAGCAGGTTTGTATTTACGTATCCATGGATGATAAAAAAATACGGTCATCTTCCGCATTACATTTATGATAAGTAGGTACCTACTGCTCGTATAGAAGTGTAGATACTACCTACGAAAGGGTTTTTGAAAAATCAAACGTTAACAGTGTCCAATGGTATTAACTATTTAACGAATGCCGATTAAACTACAGCCACAAGCCTCAATCGAATATTATCATTTATTTTTAGGTCAATCACAAAAACTAAAGTAAGATTTTGCAGCATTCTACTGAGAAAAACATACAGGATGCAGTTTAATTCATTAGCATAAATTGAGTGCACGATAGTACATCATTTATTAATGATTATATTCATCATCATCATCATTAACAGCCTGAAGACGTCCACTGCTGAACATAGGCCTCCCCCAGAGCACGCCACCTTGAGCGGCTGCTCGCCTCCTGCATCCATCGGCTCCCCGCGGCTTTCACCAGGTCGTCGGTCCACCGAGTGGGGGGCCGGCCCACGCTGCGTCTTCCGGTTCGTGGTCGCCACTCGAGAACCTTTCTTCCCCATCGGTTGTCAGTTCTAGGAGCGATGTGGCCTGCCCATTGCCACTTCAACTTACTAACTCTAAGAGCTATATCGGTCACTTTAGTTCTCCTGCGGATCTCCTCGTTCCGGAGCTTATCTCGCAGGGAAACACCGAGCATAGCTCGCTCCATAGCTCGCTGCGCGACTTTGAGCTTACTAATGAGGCCAACAGTAAGAGACCATGTCTCAGTTCCATAAGTCATCACTGGCAACACACACTGATTAAAAACTTTCGTTTTCAGGCTCTGCGGTATTTTGGACGAAAAGATAGGACGAAGCTTCCCGAACGCTGCCCAGCCGAGTTGGATTCTTCGCGCCACCTCTTTGTCGAAGTTGGACCTACCTAATTGGACAATCTGTCCTAGGTAGACATACTTGTCGACAACTTCGAGAGTATCGTTCCCAACAATTACCGGTATAGGTGGAACATGAGCATTAGACATGATCTTTGTCTTGTCCATATTCATCTTAAGACCAACCTGCTGGGAGACTCTACTGAGGTCGTTGAGCATGGTGCTAAGGTCCTCGAGCGATTCCGCCATTACGACTATATCATCGGCAAAACGAAGGTTAGTGATGTACTCGCCATTTATGTTGATGCCAGATCTTTTCCACTCCAAGAGCTTGAAAACATCCTCCAATGCGTTTGTGAACAGTTTCGGAGAAATAACGTCTCCCTGTCTCACGCCTCTTTGCAATGGAATTTGTTCCGTACTCTGGTCCTGTAGTCGGACTGACATAGTGGCCTTACTGTACAAACACTTCAAAACTTCGATATACCTATAGTCAATTTGGCATCGCTGCAAGGACTGCAGCACCGCCCAAGTCTCGATTGAATCGAAGGCTTTCTCATAGTCCACAAACGCTAGGCATAACGGCCGATTATACTCTTCGGTCTTCTGTATAATCTGGCGCAGCGTATGGATGTGGTCTATGGTGCTAAAGCCTTTTCGGAAACCGGCTTGTTCGGGAGGCTGGAATTCATCAAACCTGCGTGCGAGACGATTCGTAATGACTCTCGAAAACAGCTTATACACATGACTCAAGAGCGAGATGGGCCTATAGTTCTTCAATAAGGTGTTATCGCCTTTTTTGAAGAAGAGCACCACCACGCTCTTGTGCCATGCCTCTGGCGTTATACCTTCAAGGATGACAGAATTAAATAACTTCTGGAGGACTAAAAGTACCGGTCTACCACCCGCTCTCAGAAGTTCAGTCGTAATTCCATCTTCACCTGGTGCCTTGTTGTTTTTAAGCTGTTTGAGGGCCATTCTAATCTCGTACAGGCTGACGTCCGGGATATCTTCGGTATAGTGTCGGACTAACTTGGCTCTGATGTCCTGAGCTGTGTTAGTAGCGGGCTTACGTGTCGAGGTGTATAACTGTCCATAGAAGTTCTCGATCTCTCTCAGAATCTCAGGCTTGGATGAAATGATGCTACCATTTTCGGTCTTCAGTTTTGTCATTTGGTGTTGCCCAATAGACGAATCCTTTGCGAACACTTTAGAGCCTTGGTTCCGCTCAATTGCGGCCTCAATACGTGAAGTACTAAGAGCACGCAAGTCGTGTCGCAAGGAACTCCAGATTCGTCTATTGAGTTCACCGTAGGCTGACATATCAACTGAAGACTGCAGCTTCATTTCGCTCCGGTCGGCCATTAGCTCAAGAGTTTTTTCTGAGAGCTTTTGAGTCTTCTTTCGGCGTAGGGTCTTAAAGAATTTCGATCCAACAGCTTGGACAGTTTCCACCAACCCGTCGTTTAGCTCGTCCACTGTGTTACAGTCGGCTAGGCACTGGAAGCGATTTTGGAGTTCCAGCTGAAAGCCTTCGGGGTTTTGGATTTGGACAGGATTTGGACGGAGCGTAGACTTCACCAGACGTGACCTTTCGAGCTTAACATTGATATTCAATGTGCCTCTAACAATACGGTGATCGCTACCGGTTTTCACCTTGCTGATCACAGAGACATCATCGAATATGTGCTTCTTGGTCGTCATGATGAAGTCTATCTCATTTTTAGTGGAACCGTCGGGACTTATCCACGTCCACTTCCTGGATGGCCGCTTCTCGTAGAAGGAGTTCATCATAAAGAGTTCCTCCTTCTCCATGAAGTCAGCCAGCCTCTGTCCTCGAGGGTTCCGCTGCCCGTATCCAAATGGCCCCACTCTCAGCTCATTGCTATTCCTTGTGCCCAACTTCGCATTGAAGTCTCCCATCACAACGGTGAAGTATGTTTCGGAAGTATGCATGGCTTCGGAATTATAATGATTATATTATTAAAGGATAAAGGGTCCAAATGAAAATATTTTTTTCTGTAAATTATGAAGATTGCCGCGGCGCCTAACGTAGTTGGTGCGAATGATTTTGATACTGTTGAAAGTTAAAAAAAAGGTTAAAATAATGAAGATGTAGTTATGTTTTTAATAATAATTAAAAACAGTATTCATTATTTTAATTCAATTTTGTACTATAGCAGTTGATTAAGTAAGTTATCCCATTTTTTAGAGTTACTAATTCTAATTTCTAAAATGTTGGTCCACACGTGACCGGTGCCAGGAGTAGGTACCTAGTTTCAAAGGATGCTAATGAATTCAATTACACCCAGTATAAGTATTGAGAGAACAGATTAAGTTTATTTTAAGAATGTACACTGTACAGTATATATAGTTCTAACTACGAGAGCCGCCGCGATATGATACTAGTGCGTATATGTAAGCATAGAATGAAATTATGTTATTTCCGTGTGATGCTTTGCGGTTGGTTTTGCGCTAAATGGGCCGGAAGGGAGTTGCTTTAATGTTCCGGTATGTGTTTGAGGGTGTTTCAACATGTTTATTATAATTGCAACACATTTGTAATTAAATGTACTTAATAGCTGGTAAACTCTAGGATCTAGGATATCCAATACG
Source organism: Ennomos quercinarius (assembly GCA_910589525.2). NCBI lineage: Eukaryota > Metazoa > Arthropoda > Insecta > Lepidoptera > Geometridae > Ennomos > Ennomos quercinarius. The sequence goes on along the minus strand of OU342499.1, from coordinate 11,983,170 downwards.
GGAAATTAATACTGGTCTATATTAAACGAATGTTGAACGTGGCAAGGATTTTTTTAATCCCATAAATATTATATTTGTTGTTTAATATTACCAGATTATGATATTATTAGGTACCGCTGGCAACACTGGCAACACATTGAGTAATTAAGTTATGATTAGCAAGAAAATTTAAATTTTCACCGGGCTAAGTGAAACGTTCCACCCTAAGTAAAATATTTAATTAAGTATAAAAAAAATATTAAATAAAATACCTACACCAATAACTAATACCTAATAAGGTAGGTTTGTAGCTATTCGACTATCATCTTTTATAATTATGACCAAGTTTCTAACGATCTTATCTTCATCAGAGCTTGACTCAATTCCCAAAACTAATATTCAAAGCAAAACTTTGTGAAAGGATTAGAATTTAGATCTATTTATTTAGAATTACGTTCAAAAGCGATCAAACGAGTTTAATCAAGAAATCCGCAGGCGCCTTTAACTGAATGGTAAACCTAGGCTTTTCTTGGCTCAAGGCTGTCGCATAATTATATCAGTTTAGGCAAACCTTAAATAAAATCAGTAGCTTACGTACGGTTTTTATTTTTCTCAATTTCTACCTTATTTTATTTATGTAATCTCTATCATCTGTATTTTATTGTAGAAGATCAATGACACATCGCTGTCGTATGGAGAAGTCAAAGCATTGGCTGAACATGGAACGATGATGGTGACCCTACCGACAAGTCTGGTCTCAAAAAATTACACAACAAAGAAACGATGTCATAAAAAGAAAAAATAAGAGTTAATTAAGAAATAAATAATAAAGGAATATTTTATTATAAGTCAATATTTTAACTTCACGAATATAAAATGAAGTTAAGAACTTCTAGAGTATGTTACACGAGCATGAACTTTGACACAATTCAAAATGTATTATTAACGTGAGTACATTTTATTACTAGCTGCGCCCCGCGGTTTCACCCGCGTATAAAAAGTAGCCTATGTGTTAATCCTGTATATAAGCTATCTCTGTTCCAAATTTCATCTAAATCTGTCCAGCCGTTTGGAGGAGTAACAAACATACACATATACACATTTTCGCCTTTATAATATTAGTGTGATTAAAGTTCTAACATGAGGTTAAAGTTTAGTTTTTAATAGCATTATCAGCGTTTGATAAGGCAGTATAAAACGACAATTGAAACTGAAGACGAGACATATAATAATAAAAAATCAGACGGATAGACTGACATAACAAACTTATAAGGGTTCCTAGTAGTAGTAATACTACAGAACCCTAAACGAAGCATGCAGGTTACGTTAAAAACAATATCTTCCTCGAATGAGGAATGAAAAAACAATATTTCAGTTCTTACTAGATACGCAGGCGCGGATACAGGGGGGGCGCAGGCAGTCCAGCACCAAGAGCGATAATTACCCAATTTACCAGAAAGATATAGGTGCATAGAATTCATCAATAAAGAAAAGAGCACAAATTGGTCTTGTATCGTATAGGTACTTCTGTGTTCCACCACCACATCCCCAAATTCCCCTCTTGAACTCCCGTACTATAATGATTTGTGCGCCCCCCAGTGCCGTAAATAGGGCGGTGCCACCGGTGCCCAGGCACAGGGCACAGACAGGCTCAGGGCAGACTCTGGGGGGCGCAAGAATGGCCAGACCAGGCAAGACTATTAGGTATTTTTTCAGTTTGCTCCTGATAAGTTCCGGCTGCGCCCCTAGTGCTCGATTCCAAGACATACGTACCTACATGCCAGTATCATCAAAAATTAGACAAAACATCGCGCTCTTTTTTTTTGCCAGCGTACGAGCGTATTTGTGTTTAGTGTTTATCGGAGTCAAGCGGCCGCCCGGCTACCGCTTACGGTCAATTCAAACAGAGCAGAGTATCCGCGCCTGGATACGTATACCAACATAAAAATTACATATTCAAATTATTTACCCCAGGTAAATTAATTTTAGCAAGTAATTTGATCACGGTGATAAAATTAAAAAGGATGAGTCGTACTATACCTAATGGTGGGAATTTCAAGAATTTCTTTAAAGGACGTCTTTACACATATACTTAATACTTACGTTTCAATAACCATCCAACTTTTACCATTATTCGTTTGAAGAACGTAAGACTTCTTATGTTCTCATGCTTCTTTTGACATGCCTCTGTTCTTTGTTCCGAACGCTATTACGAAACCTATGAGGTATTGAGGTTGAGGTATGAGCTTTCAAACCGATATCAAGCGTTCGAATCTTTTATATTTTACTGAAATTGGCAGTCGAAAATAAAATATGTGAAGTACCATGCGTCAATGGAACCACGCAATGCTCACAAAGGCAATCGACTTCTAATCGGTAATCAAAGACGTAGTACATTATGCCTCTTTGTCGGTAATCCCCTTTTTTTCCCTCAAAGTAGCTTTCGTCTGTGCTTACTGATTTCACTCAAGCCAGCAAGCAATGACCGATGATGATCAAACAGGTTAACTGTGCACACCGTTTCTCTCAGCTAAAATCATGCTTTTAATAGCAACCTGCGTGCTTCAAAGCTACCAAAATTTCAATATCCATACTCCACTTAAGTTTTTTTAAATAGCTATGCATTTTTTGTTTGTATAGTTCTTTGTTCGTCTGTAAGGGTTCCCGTTTAAACTGCTAAATTGATTGAGATGAAACTTGATTTAGGGTCCAAAAAGTCCGAAGTTATCATGATCAAAAAGTGAAAGTGTCAAAACTTCTAACGCCAAAGACCAAAGGATAGAAAACACACCATGGTCTTAATGTTTTGTATTAGTGTATTAGTCACTAGCTGACCCACCCCGACTTTGCTCAGGTTAATTAGTTTTACACCTTATCTCAGTGTAAAGGAAGAGAGGAGGCAGAGGGAAAAAGATAAGGAAAAGGATGAATGGATGAAACGGTGAAAGGAGGCACGTGCTCGCGCACCTGCCTCCTTTTACCTTCACCTTCTTCGGAACATCTATGGCAATCGTTACAGGTAGTCAGACGCCTGATAGAATCAAACGCCTGATCTAACCATCCCTGTTACTGGTTCCTTATGGGTTGCGAGGTCAGATGGCCGTCGCTCTTGTAATTCTGGTAGCTCGCCGCTACAGTTTAGATTGGGAGCCGACCCCAATAACAAATGGGAAAAGGCAAAGAGGATAATGAGTGACATATGTTCTAAAGATATCAAAATGTATATGGGACAAAACGTTTGATTCAGAAAATGAACAATTATATGAATGCGTTTGAGACTGGACATGTTTTTGCCATAACATCGATATTTCTAAACGTACCTTCTAATGACAAAATGTTGTACTGCCTACGAAATGAGACATTCCTTCAATATTTCTATTTGTTTCTTATCTACGTTTTATCCACGGAGTACAGGCTGATGTCAGTCATACTAACATATTATCATGATTACGCGTACGTACGCACTGCTATCGTAATCTATGATGACAATAAAATACTCGTGCGAGCTGACTCTGCTGACGTGTTAGCTGTCAGGCGGATGATATGCTGCTAATTTTGCCTTATTACCATGCCTGTGCTGATCAACGTTATTCCTCTATAAATTATTTGATTGGATGATACGACATTGGGCTACGAACTAGAATAGTATCTTTACCTACTAACGTTTTACGAGTAATGTTGGCGCTATATACGATTGCATGTGTTAAGATAATGTTGGAGATGCAGCAGAATTTTTGACGAGATCTTGAATCTCATAATTATTATTGCTCTACCAAATCCAATAACAAAGTTCCAATGAGCGCTTTATATACCTGATTTCCGTAGGCGTGCTAATACGGTCAAATAGCAGGTATATTAAACTGCAGAAATCGCGATAACGTTAGACTTTCCCAACTCTAATACAAGTTTATTAGAATGTAGGTAGTTTAATGAACTCGATATCGAGTATAGTAGAGTGTAAAGTATGAAAATCCAGTACAGCGCCCCTAGCGTCAACTATACGTAACTGAGGATTTCATAAATATTTTATCGAGACATGCATTGGACAAAAAGTTGCACTAAGTTATTCGATACAGGAATATCTTCAGCTATAGTTTGAAATGAAATGAAGTATAACTAATTTATTTGCAACAACAGTTTTAAGCACAGTAGTGATAATTATATTGGTATATTATTATAGCATATATTATACTACATATAAGTATAAAAAGAAGAAAAAGCCGGTGCCACAAATTTGCCACAAGTTTGCGCGCGCACTCGAAAGTATCGGCACATTACATATTTAATCAAGACGTATAGATTAGTGTAGTGTCCGAGATCCAATAAGGAAAATCAAGGTCTTCGTATATTGGAAGTAGCTTGTTTATTTATTCCAGCCGAGAGCCTCCGGAAATAAGTCTGGATGAAGTCCCTGCTAGCTTTCATCACATAGATTTTATATCATCAGAAGTGACATTTTGGAAAATGATTTAGAATTTGAATATACCTAAATAATATACATGGATGTCGTATTATAATCATAATATATTAAAATAAACGGCATGTTGCCCGTGGTGAGTGACCTCGCTGAAGTTAATCTCAAACATAAATGTCTTATTTTTTTGGCCTGTAAGCCATTAAATTGTAAAGTAATTCAAATCATTAATATGCTGGAAACATAGGTGCAATATTTATATTGTATTATTTATTTTTATCACACATTTTCTTGCTCCAACAGCAGTATTTAAAATTAATATATTTGAACGTTAATATAATAATGCTATTATTATCAAAAAATAAACACTGCTAAATATCTTTATAGATACATCTCAAGTGTGGTTTACAATTTAAAATCAATTCCATGACTCTGCGAAAACGAAAAGAGAAACTTATAAGTAAGTATAGGTAGCAACCTATACCTACGTTTGGAAAAGTACAGTTATTTAGTGAACATAATGTGTTGCAAATATTATACCTATCATTCTTATTGCTACGAACCCTACCATTTCTTAATTAGGTATCTACATAACCTTGCACACCTTTCTTACCTACTTGCGGTGTTTTATTTTGCTTAAGAACAAAGTTTCATAACACTTTGACGGACAAACCGAGGGCCGTAAAAATATTTGATTTTGATGTGACACCACATAGTTTAAGCTACAATCCAGAACAGATTTGCTTGTATATTTACCTATTTTGAATAAGTCGTTGATTGTAACTTGTTTGTGTACATAAATATAAATAAATATATAAATAAACTGGCTCTGCGTCGACTACCGTTTGATTCCCGTGCAATTATGTGGAGCCACGTGATCCTGTGCCGTTTATTGTTAAGTTTACAGTTCTCTAGTGTCACGACAAAAACTCCCAGAGTGATGTTTTTGGAGGTCCCCACTAATTGATGTGTATGATAGGTCAGCCCGTCCATTGACGATATCGCTTGTGGCCGTTTAATATCGCAGCACGTGCTCATCGATGTGTACATTGGACCATTACGTCGACAGGCAGGAAGTAAAATGTATGGGACTAATCAGTGCCGTTTTTCGATTTTTTGAGATGGACCTGTGTCCGTCAAAGTGTTAAGTAGGTAATATTTAGTCGTTTTCTATTCTACACGTTGGCTATTCTGCCCGAAACCCGGAGCTGAAGATTAGTGTTGCCGAGTACCGCGCGACCGTAGATTAAGACGGCCTGTTAGACGCATTAACTATGGCGACCAACCTAATTTTTAACGTTTACTGCGGTTTTATATCACAGTTAGTTAGTTTCAAGACTTTCCAACTGCAAACGACTTTGTTTTCTAATTAATGTGTTCCTCTGAAAATGTTTTCAGCTGACTTCAAAAAAGGTCCACAAAAAGGAAAGGAGGAGGGGTTTTCTTATTTTATAGGTGCTTTCAGATTCTTCATCATCATCATCATCATCAACAATTAGTAAGTTGAAGTGGCAATGGGCAGGCCACATCGCTCGTAGAACTGACAACCGATGGGGAAGAAAGGTTCTCGAGTGGCGACCACGAAGCGGAAGACGCAGCGTAGGCCGGCCCCACTCGGTGGAACATATAATTATATCTATTAACTGTATATTATTTAAAAGTACATTTATTCAAGAATACACAAAAAAAATCAGCAGGAAATCTATAAAAACATGGAAGTTATGGATTTATGACCCACAAACCGACTCAATCTCCACATAGTGCGACGATCTGGTGAAAGCCGCGGGGAGCCGATGGACGCAGGAGGCGAGCAGCCGCTGAAGGTGGTGCGCTCTGGGGGTGGCCTATGTTCAGCAGTGGACGTCTTCAGGCTGTTAATGATGATCATCATCAACAATAACAGCTTGAAGACGTCCACTGCTGAACATAGACCTCCCCCACTGAGCACCACTTTGAGCGGCTGCTTGCCTCCTGCATCGTTTTAACCAGATCGTTGGTCCCCTATTTGAAGGGCAGGCCTACGTTGCGTCTTCCAGATTAATTCCATAGAAATAGATCCAGCAGTTAGATTTTAAATCAAAATCACTGTGGACGATTCACACCGCGGTCCGAATCGCCCAACTGTTATAATAGCAGAGGATGATTCGTACCGCGGTCCGAAAGAGCCTATACATTTAGAGCACTTGGCGATTCACACCGCGGTGTGAACCACAGACGGTGTGAAACGCCTCATTACCCTGAAAAAGTATGTATTAGGTATAATATCATCCAAGTAGTTCTCTCTCGTCGTCGTCGTCGTCGTTTTAAAACCCTTTTTTTAAGTATATTATAATATTTTGATCATACAGCAACTCGTATGACCAGACTTATTAAAACATCAAACGCATGTATTTTAGTAGCTACGACGTACATACGAGTACAAGATTTGGTCCAATCCGGTAACAGCAAAGCATCATCAAATGTAAGAACACTCATGCGAGCTCAGCACTCAAAACTTGACCTGTTCCGCCGTCAACCTTTTCAAAACATAATTACGTTACCTTACCACCTCGGGAATTGCAACGACCACTCCAAAAGCAGGTAAAAAAGCTTTGGCTCGAATATTCCTGCAGACTTGCTTTGGTATTCGGAAACTGCATTACTGTTTCAAACGTGTAGTTTCAAAGAGAATTCGTTCTTAGAATCGTTTCGTTGAAATATTGATTATTGCAGCAGTTTTTAAAGGTTGTTTACCTTCAATTGGGTATAAAGTATTTGCGTATTTGAAATATAAATGCATACCTAGAGGTGGCGAATGACAAGAGCATTCGCTCGATGTGAATATTCGCATAATTATTATGTTCGTTGTGAACATTTGTTCCATCCATCAGGTGCTCGGTTCGCTATATAATTATACTGACATGCCGAATATTTGACTTGTAACGTACTCACATAGAACGAATGTTCATGTCAGTTTCCGTTAAAAGAAACGAACGAACTAGGTTAAAAAGAACTTGAATTATCACAAAACTGCGCTTTTGACGTACTTTTAAGCGATGTAGCCAGTCTCATATCTTTTTACGCTAGTGATTCGAGTGCCAGAGTGATGGGGTCATATTCTATATCGTGCAATACTTAGTCTTTACTTTCAACCTTAACACCTAAACATAAGGTCTAGAGGAGTGATAAAGAATATGTCAAAATCACGAATATATTATTCTCAAAAGGTATCGTTGATTGCCCGCGGAACTTGGAGGCAGTCAATAAGCCACATTTATTCTATTTTCGTTCAGCGAATGTAAAGGAAAGCCAGGGAACGATATGAACGCTCGCTTTTACATATTTAGTTGGCAAATAGACAAACCGACTTAAACTGAGAACGCTGGGAGTTTATTGCATTTGATTTTCTTACGTTTATTACGTCAGAGTGAAACACGCCGAGTTGGGATTGTCTGGTTTAACCTCTGCACTTCCATGGTCGCAATATCGTGTCATCCAGTTATCGTCATTCTATAATTATGCAGAAGGCCGGTATTCTATAAATTAAATGATAACGATAATAAAAAGAAGATAGGTAGGCTCAAACCATAAATCAAATAGAAAAAGAAATTGAAAAATATTTATTCAATACTTGCATAAAACTAAGTTACAAAACATGTTATATTATTAACTACGAATAATTCCTAATATGAACTACGAATAAAGATCAGCATAAAACAAGTATTGTATCAAAATAATGGTATGGTATCAAATAATAATCAAATAACTTATGGGCAAACGTGCTTCACTTCAGACAACATCATCACTTACCATCAGGTGAGATGTTGTCAAACATATTCCCATTTTAGCATAAAAAAATGAGCCATTTGCTAATCATCGATACAATGAGTAGGTAGGTAATAATTTTCACTTTCGGACAGATTCAAGGTCACACACTGCCGTGGTCTGCCGCGGTTACATTAAAGCATTGAAGCGTAATTATATAAGCGACTAAGCATGTCTATAAATAAATATAAAATAAAATATAAATATTTTTTATTAAACACCACCATTTGAACAACAAAATAGGTAAACATCACTTAAAAATTATAAGCTGAACTATAGGTAAACTAAGCCATGGGGAGGGACAATATCAGAGAAAATTAAAATACCATAGGCTATTCATCATAAATAAACAACTAATCAAACATTTGACTTCACAGAAATTATTTTCTACTGACTTTTAATTAATTACAAATAGCTTATTTGGAAAGTAAACACCGAGAAATCATTCGGAACACATCCACACATTTTTATTCATCTTGATTCTAGTCACACTATCACACTTCACACTAATATTATAAAGCTGAAATTTTGTATGTTTGTATGTTTGTTACTCCTTCACGCTCAAACGGCTGGACGGTTTTTGATGAAACTTGGAGTATAGATAGCTTATGTACTGAATTAACATATAGGCTACTTTTTATTGGCGGGTGAAACCGCGGGGCGCAGCTAGTAGGTATATAACTCTTAGTACTGACGGAAATTTTAAATACCATCAAGAAGTTCTGTATTAAGTAAAATGCTTAAGGAGACGAGATAAGAATTTAAAATCGTTTTGTATAAAAGATTTGATTTATTCGGAGCGCTGTTCCGGACAAGACTGATACTTCGAAACTCTCAGATTTATCCCCTATAAAATTTTAGTTGAACTAACATTTAAATGTTATTTTAACGAACAATTTTAGCTCACAAGCTTCGATTATCAAAATTCTGTAAGATTAATGTTTAATGGCGGTACCTAACTTATTAAAAGGGCATGTTTTTCACGATTGTTTGTAACCACAGGTTTTGCCTTTATTAAATGGTATGTTCTGCCTGTCTCTAACACTAACATAACTATAATTATTTTTGTTTTACTCTTTCCAATATCCCAGCTCCTTAAATAACGAAATGCTATTAGGAATCTGCTACACTTTTAAAGAAAAATATGGGAATTGCTTCGTAAGGTTATTTCTGGGCGATATTTTCAAGGAGCTTTCAAAAAGTTAAGCACTGAATATTGGAACTCAAAGAAATCTAAGTCAAATCTAAAGTCGTTACTGTGGATGTTATAAAAGTATAAAATAGGTCTACACCACAGCTTTTTACTTAAGATTTTAGACAAGTCCGTAACGTAAGTACATATTCCAATTTTGTTGGCTCTCATGTCAAAACGGCTGCCCGGTTGGATCTGGGGCCTTACCATCATACAGTACCTACGAATTGTAACTGTTAACTGATTCATTTTAAGTCTTCAATTGAATCGCATAAGAGGGATGGTAGACATCACAAAGATTGCTCAACATAATATGATCAAACTTTTCCTCACGGTAACAAAATAAATACTTAAATAGGTAAAGATATTATTTTTTTTATTCGGTAACAAAATAGGTAAATTGTAAGCAGGTGAAAATGCAGCATGCCTTGTTTTTAATTTCTTGAAGCTCGTTTAACAGCACTAGCTAGAGTTCTTTATAGTCTCTTATAGCCGAGTGCCAGATAAAATCCGGAGTAACTCAAGCTCTAGAAAGTTACTATTTTAACACTTTCTACGCTTCAGGAACGTAAAGTTTCTCCACAATGAGTTTATTACTTGCCTACTACACGTTAACCGCAGAATAATGTCCGTGTGTACTTGAAGCAACGCTGTAGGTATATACCCACTTCATCTCGGTACGTGTTTTTCAAAAAGCTTACATTCTCTTCTCTAATGAAATATATGACACTTGAAATTTATTACTATTCAGATCAATCAATTCAACATTTCATCAAAGATAAATTATTCCGACACAATAGCTGTGTTGTGTCGAAATGATCGACCTCACCCTTAGTCACACTCCCTAAAATTTGATTTTAGTATACCGTTGTCTTTGGGCACCCATCACATAGGTGCGTACTCTCTCTGCATGTCTCGGTAGTGATTGTGTTAACAGTAGGTAAGCGCATAGCGCATACCTACTAATGTCATCGGCCATAGTCGATTGTTTGTCTAAATTAATAAGTAGACAGGGTGGGTACAGGTCTGTGTAAGTAGAGGTTTTATTAGAAGCGCATACTAATGTCAACAGGGCGTCTCCATCTGGATGCGAAGAGTAATTTTTTTAGGATTCTGTGGTTAAAACTTATAAAACCGTATAGAGCAAAAGCCTGTCTGTAAAGATGCAAAGTCACCCGGAAGTCGACGATAAGCGTTATTGAAATAACCCTTAAGGTGGCTATTACATTTTGGTGAGTTCGGTACCGCGCGCGCGGTACCGAGCTCGCAGCGTCCGTCGGTTTGACCAAAAATATATCTAGTGTCATTTATTGACATATAAATAAGAGCATTATTTAAAATAAGGAAATAATTTGTAGTAGTGTAGAAAACTGTTTAACTTGGTCTTGGTAACAATATTTTGTCGATGTAATATAAAACTCCCGAGATATTAGAACTTTTGTTTAAGCCTTTTTTAATGAAAATCAAATTTAATTTAATATTTTTTTAATTACTTGAATGGTAAAAATCAAACATCTGCTCTGTAATTATGAAAGTACGGGATGTATTTAGTAGAGTATAATTTAGTTTGAAGACTTACGTTACACATAGTTTGCAAATTAGAGCTCTCAAATCGGGTCTCTGTGTGTTTTTGCCAAAACGAACACCAGGAGAATGATGATTACTAAATCAATGGGTAAATTACCTAAAATTCGCTCTGTTATTATCGAAGAAGGGGAAATGATGGGTATTTTTCATTTAATGGCTAAGTATAGACATGCATCAATCAAGCTATGCATCAAATATTGACGACGAAAACCTTGCAACTACGCATAATTTTGTAATAGCAGCCTTAAATACTTTATAGTAATGTGTACATAAATTACCTAAAGCTTTATTTTACTTTCCCATTGACCAAACTGGTGCAATTCAATGTATTCACTCTTCGTAAATTACGCATTCGTTCGGCAACCTCAACAATAAATCAGTGAGTGCATAAAGCATCTGGATCGATATGATAATCTGGTGTTTGTTCCTGCATTACTGGTACGTGATCGAATTGCTAGGTTGTCAGAACGACCCATAAATACTGGTGTAATGCAAACGGGTGCACAGCTGCACAAACAGGTTGTACCGTTGCACTGTACCAAATCCAAATCAGGCAAACAGCAGGTGGTCTTAGCAAATACTCTTCTACGAGCGACAGTTTGGATTGGCAAACTGCCTCTGTGGCGTTCATGAGTAAAGCCTTGATCGGCATTAAGTATATAGGTACCTACATTGTAACTTATAAATGCATTAGTCGAATTGATTCGAAATGTTCTGTGAGTGGGGGGCTGCAATCATTTATCATAGACTAGCTTTTCATAGGTCACGCGCTACATTACGCCTTCGACTGCATCGTCATTCAACATCAGGTGAAAAGCAGTCAAACGTATTTCGAAAGTGATCTTTTGGAAAACAGTTTGAATTTTCTTTTATTAATAAAAGACCACCGATTCAATGTTGTTTTAGTGCACGTGGAAATAATAGTATATAGTATAATAGTTGCTTGTTTCAATGGACACGCCAAAAAGGAAATACATTTATTTATTTAAAATACACTACAGGCACTAGGTGGTAGGACTTTTCTGCAAAGTTCGTCTAGGTAGGTACCACCGCTTTGCCTGTTATTCTGTCGCCAAGCAGTAGTGTGCAAGCACTACTGTGTTCTGGTTTGAAGGGCATTGTAGCTAGTGAAATTACTGGGCAAATGAGACTTTATGATCTGATCACTCAGTCTAGTAATCTGATTACTAGACTGTGTGATGTCTCAAGATGACGTGCGCAGTGCAGTACCACGCGAAACTTTATTGTTTTAAAGTTCCGAGTGACACTGCAACTGTTATGGGCGGCCGTGTTGCTTAACATCAGGTGAACGACTAGCTCGTCACGTCATTCAATCGCATAAAAAAAAAAACACAATATTAGTAAAAATATGTATATGTATATGTGTATGTATGTATGTGTATGTGTGTGTGTATTTATTTAGAATATAATAATATTGAATGTACATAATGGAGCTGACATAATCACAATGCGACTAAAGCTCCCAAAAATTATAGATAAAAAAAAGTATTTAAGTATTTTGTTGCTTTCAGGCAAGCGAAACGTTTATCAATTTGCTTACTTATTTACGTTTGATAAATGCACCTATTGTGAATAAAGTTTCGAATCATCAGATTTGTTTTCAAGGTACTAAGGGAAATTGTAAATGCACCCTGGTACATACGAAATGATGACCTACATCGGGACCTTAATATAGAGGTTGTCGTCAATGTTATTAAGAAGTACGCAGAAAGTCATCATTACAGACTTCACCATCACGTGAACGTCGAGGCAATCCAGCTGCTCGATCACACGGATATAGTTAGAAGATTGAAAAGAACAAAGCCATTTGAGTTAGTGTAGTGTCATAGTGTATTAAATGTTAGTATAGTGTAGTGCAGTGCAAACAAGTGCTACCTAAAAAGAACACAAGAACAATGTGTCTTCGCCTTAATAGAGACAATAAGAAACGTGTTATTGGACACATTCTTAGATAATTTGATTGTAGAAGTTTAGGTTAAATTAAAATTACTCATTAGTCAAATAGATGGCTAGATTGTAATATAAATAGAGTGTCTAACAAGGCATTCTAGGAATAGGAAAAAAAAATCAGATTTGTTTTAAAACTACATTGTATTAGTTATATTTTTATATGTAGTGTACGTGTATGACGTTTGTAATGTAGGTAGGTCACATAGATTTATAACAAATTGATAACAGTGGTATAGTCATTACGTAACAAAACGCGCAACCGTGCGGTTATACCACTAATCAATATTATTGATTAGTGCCGGAAACCCAAAAACAAACAGATTGCTTTGCTACCTATTTGTAGCTAGGAATAATTTCTGTATCAAATATAATTTCAGACTTGTATTTGTTTGCCTACTTAATTAAAGAAAGAAATACTTTATTTGCACAATCTGTAGGTACACAGAAACAGAACCTATTTCTAATTTAAGACAAAATAAAGAGCGTTCTATCTTGCTGATTATAGTTTTCATGGTACCTACAAGCAAAAGCACGAAAAACTTTTCAAGTTACATAAGTTACACATTAACTAAGTAGCCTACGACGTAGTGCTCAATACGTGCTGGGACTGAAAGTGGCTCAAAACTTAACTGGACTTTCCATTCAGAATGGTCCTTACTATTCTGAATTGAACGTCCAGGCTACGCTTTGAACAACTTTCAGTCAAGTGCTTCGATTGATGACAACTAAGGACCTGAGTATACAACTATCTATAGGTAATAGATATACCTACCTACATGTTCGGAAGATACATATACCTATAAGCCCTAATAAGTAATACCTAAATACCTGCAAATCCTGCAATGATCAAGCAGAAAGAGAAAGAGTCGTGGGTACCTAGGTACATGTCTTGCAGTTTTGGCACGTATAGTAAATCAATCCTAAATCCTTCCATGGTATCATAACACCAATATCGTTGACTTTTCGAGACCATCAATCGAAATTCCTTTGACAAATTCTGGTGCTTCGCCAACCGGATGGAGGAAGTCGTAAATGGCTGTTTATCTTAAACGGATCCCAGTTTCAGTTTAGATTTACAGCTATTTATTTCATGTGCTGTTCAATTCCGTGTTTGAAATGTATCATTTAAGATTGCTATTTCATGCGTGGCTTCCTCTTTAGTGAATTATATTTATGAGTAGAGAGTGCCTCGTTTAATATTAATTGTTCACTGGTTTATTTACATAACTTAAGCCTACGTTTTTTACAACCTATCTATAAAAATTACGTTACATTATTTTCCTATTTAGTTTGATTCTCGGGTCTAGCCCGGACATTTGGGAGGCATTAGTGGGGCCGAAACTAGCACCAGGAGGCCCTGTTAAATATAAAATTAATTATAACTAACAATGCATGGTATGGCATAACTATTTTGTACAATTATAAAGGTTAAAAATAAATCAGCGACGAGGGTGATCCGCGGATACCGGACGGTGTCCTGAACGGCGGCATGCGTGCTGGCCGTTGATCCCCCTGGGAGCTCGAAGCGGGGGACCCTCGCCAAAGTTTACCACTTCGTGGCAGCAAGGTAGTCCCGTGGAGAGCCCCTAGCGTGGGAGGTCAGGCGCCTGCGGAGACAGGCGCGGGCTGCCCTGTTGTGGCGGTGGACAGAGGACCTGGCTCCACCGGTGCCTGGGCAGAGGACAGTGGAGGCCATCCGCCTGGTCCTCCGGGAGTGGGTGCGGCGACCATTTGGGACTTTCCGCTTGGTGCAGGTGCTTTCGGCATAAACCATTTTCTTCTTAGTTTTTCAATCTATTGCCATTTGCCGCTAAACCAATAATATCTAGGTGATACTTTTAATTGTAATTTATTGATACATTCTATTTATTTACGCAAAATTAGTTTTCATGTAATCACGTTGAGTAATTGAGCTATTATTGGCAAAAGAACGCAAGAAAATTTGAAGTTCCCGCGCAAGTATAACGTTCCACCTTAATAAATATACAGTATTATACAGGCTTCATGGTACGTAGACCGTATTTTGTTTGATACATTCTTGCAATGCTGCGTACAATGTTTGGATTAGCAAATTTATAATGTGCTTTCTGGATCTTATTTATGTTTTTAAGAATGTGTGGTTTGTTAATTATTTTTGTACCAAAATTATAAAATAAAATAAAATAAAACTCTATAAGCGAAGTTGCAATTATCTTACAGAATTCTAGTCATAAGTATAATTATTATATAACTCCCCACCCTTGGAACGCTGCGGTGTAGTAGGTATGTCACCTATATTATGTAACGATAGGTAAGATATTATGACCGATGGTGGCGTAATATAAAACAAATACCCAGCAAAACACTCAAGAACAAAAACCTATCCCTGATTCTGAAAAAAATTCTGGTATTCCTAAAGTCCCATACAAAAGAACTTTCGTTATAAGTTGTAGATGCAAGATACGGTTGCAACTCTGATATTTTGCTCCCAAACATTTCCAAATTGGCGCACTTCAATTCACAGATAAATTAGATAAACTATGTTCTATCTTTTCGTTATAACCTTGCATTATGAAGATGAATAAAATAATAGGAAAATCTTCTAGGTCTGTGGATAAAATACGTCACGTTATCTTGATACAAGCTGTAGAAAGTGATACGCCTCTACGTATATACAAAAAACATCTGCTTGTTTGTTTGTGTGGACTTCATGGAAAAATTGCTGGACCGATTTGAATCTTGCACATAGCTTTCCTTCTCGTAACTACTACGAAAGCGGTCAAAGAGATATTATCGAATAAGGCAATTTTGTAATATTTTATTTCCTAAAAAAAGTCACCCACGAAAAATGAGGTAGATATTCCCAAATGAGAACCAAAGCAGAATTGAAAATAGCACCTAAAGTTGTCCCAAAATCACCAATTTTTTTAGAGCACTATCTAAAATTAAACCAAACGCCTCCAATCTATTTTCGTGTTGGTGCTTTTTTGAAAATAAAAGCGGGCAAACCTCTGGTGAGATCGGGGGACGATTCTAGTCGTGTAATATAATTATATTTAGCTGCCGCTCCTCAGCAACTACGAACTACCATACGCACTTGTTATTTCTATTCCCAAGGGAGGAAATTGCTGGAGACACCAATATTTTTCCTACATATTAATTCCAGAAATCCAATTATCCTCAGCCGATATACTCGGGTGGCACAAAGCGGGTGTGCAAGCAAAACATAGGGAATCAATAAAGCCGCATAGTGTTTGTGTTTGTTGGTCGAGTAATAATCACTTTTCAAAGTTTCAATCTTATCTTACTTTTATTATACTTTTACTAATAATTATGGATGCGAAAGTTTGAGTGTATGCTTATTCAGATTATACATTCAGATATTCAGATTATATATATCTCACTCAGGACAAAGTCTTTTCAACCAGCTTTAAAAATGAGGTTTCTCAATTCGCTTGTATATTTTCTATGATATTATAGAAATTAACGTGAGTTATTCGACTAAAATTACGTGAGTGCTAGCCGTTTACTAGTTACAGTTATGTATATTTTCTTTTTTAATATTGTTACCTCAGATCTTCGTCATTTGCCTACCAATTTAAAAATAGTTATTTGTTATACTAGGCTGCAAAGTTTGTTTTTGGCGCGAGTACTTGAATTGAAACCTGAGCAAGCGAAGGAGTCTAGGATTCAAATGAAGAATCCTGAGCGTAGCAAAGGTTTCAAAGGTACGAGACGCAGAAAAACTTTGCTGCCGAGTGCAACACACAACTTTTCACCTCACTACAGCAAGGAAAAGGCAAGAAAAACAGCTAAAAGGCTAAGAAAAGATTAGTTTTTAGCTTATTAATTTAGCTATTGGCGGCGGTAACGCTTAACATCAGGTAAAAGACTAGCTCGTCACGTGATTCATGGAAAATTAAAGAAAAAGTGTTTTTCATCCATTTTTCATGCAGTCGCCGTGCTGGATAGCGTATTGGTGCTTTGGTGCTGGACAGTGCGATTATTCTAAAAATGAGGTTGGTGAACGAGAAAAAGATGGTATATTTTAGGAGGTAGTCTGTGGTATTAATGAGTTTTCAGTGGACTGGCGATATCAAAAAGGTTAAATTCGGGCAGATCTCTGATTAAATCCTCAATTCTTGACGAGAAAATTATTGAATAGAAACGTTCGAATTTTAAAAACACTTTCCAAGCTAGCGATTAAAATGCGTTTTTGCGCCCAGATTTTGAATGACAAAGAGAATCTTTCCGAGCTAGTGAGGTGAAAAATCATTTTTTACGTTCAGGTAAGTATAGGCTTTGGAGTATAGATTTGGACGCTGTCTTACACTTATGGCGTAGAAGTGTACTAAGAAAGTGTTTTGGATCTCAACCGCAAGGGGATGAAATAGGATATTAAAGATTGTTAAGCAACGCCGGGGAAAACAGCCCGTATTTGCATATTTGTTACCCACAGACATACAGTAGGTACTTGTTTATATAAATCAGAAGGATTTTTCTGAGCTTCTCGTTGTAACACAGCCCTGATTTTGATGAAATGTGGGAAGATTCTGGTTCTGAAAACTTAACACAATTACTGTGATACCTCTTATCTCAGTAAATTGTTGTTACGAGATTGAATTCACAGGGTGCAGCTCACAAGGTACGCACATAATATAGTTAAAGCGTTATGGGCCTACCACACGCACAAGCTTTACCAAAGTTTTGCCTGCGCAAACCGGTTTGTACATGGAACACCGTGCGCGTAGTTGTTAAAATTGTATCACGCGCCAACCCCAAAGCACGGCTTGCGCATTTTTTGACCTGCTTGAAATTTTGCCTGCGCAAGTTCGGCCTGCTCGTACCTACTTGTGGTCGGGCGTTTAGTGTTCTCCATAGGGTCCACTCTTCCAGTGGACGTAGCCTTCTCGATCCTCTTATCCCGGCAACGGCCCAAGCCGAGGCTCGCACCCCAGGGGTGCCCTTGTGCTAGTTGCCTCCCACTTTTGACGGTTGGGCGCCTTAAACGCCTGCCCTCCCGCCCGGTGACGCTGTAAAGGTCGGTAGAGACCAACAGCATTAGCCCGTTCAAAAAAAAAAAAAAAAAAGTTTAGTGTTCACGCCACAGCTCCTATATGAAAAATACCATGCAGTGTTGGTTTTGAACATTTCGGGGAGGGTTGGAACCCTGATATATAAGTTGTAGTTAATGTTAACTAACGATCATTCATTTAAACATTAACTCTCTGACTTTTGAAGATCGGTCCTTGACCTCTTTAATTTATTGAAAAGTGAAAGTTTAAACTAAATGATTTACTAAAGTCAACTATGCCAAACCCTGTTTACTTCGACAGTAGGTAGGTGATTAGTGGCTGTCGATCAATCTATGCTGTCATTCTAGAACTTTCATCACATCAACAAAGTTTGCACCCTCGGCCTCGCAGGAAGGGTTACAGGATCGATTTATCAACCCTACCTTGCATTTAACAGGTGTATTAAAGGTAGGAATAAACTTGATTTTGTTGTTAACTAGCCAAATAGGTGGTTCGTGTGAATTCACATACATTTTAGCGCTTCGGGCGCAAACGGTTTTCACCCTCGAAATCGTAATCTTTTGATTTTCGTGTCAATCGTTTGGATAGACTATAATCATCGCTTGCACGTCTACATTTTTTGAACATATGTTTCGTTTTGTGCTTACCAGTACTTTTAACTAACTTTATCGTACCATAACTACGAAGACATAGCGAAAACTTAAACAAAAAAAAGTGGTACGAGCATAGTTTTCACATGTTGTGTAGAAAACGTATAAAAAAAATCATAGAAATCGGATAACATTTAAGGGTGGAAAAGCGTTGGCGCTTTTTGTATAGACAAGAGGGAGGGTACTACTCTTCTCTTAGAAATATGGCCTTGAAAATATTAAGATGTGACATGTTTTTTATAAACGTAAGTAACGTCGTCATCATCATCATCATCATCATCATCAACAGCCTTGAGTGGCTGCTCGCCTCCTGCATCCGTCAGCTCCCCGCGGTTTTCACCAGATCACCGGTCCACCTAATGAGGAGGCCAGCCTACGCTGCGTCTTCCGGTGCGTGGTCGCCGCTTGAGAACCTTTCTTCCCCATCGGTTGTCAGTTCTGCAAGCGATGTGGCCTGCCCATTGCCGTTTCAACTTGCTAAGTAATTATAATAATAATAAATTATAATAAGTATAATTATAATAAATTATAACAAACTTTTGCATTGAACTAAAGAGTAGATATAATTAGATTGGTTACCTAAGTACTAACAACAAAATTTTATTCAACAAGTTTATGTTCAGCCTTATCTCCTTCTTCAGTACTCTTATTTACAGCAACTTTACTTAACCTCTCTTCTTCATCATAAATATTTCCATGGAGTTCTATTTGAATTTCCTTCAAGCTCTTCCCCTTAGTTTCGAGAAGGAGGAAATGGCAAAACGCTGCTCCCATAAACGCCGCTAACGCGTACGATGTAAACACGCCACAGAGGCCAGTCGCGTCTTTGATTTGCTGGTAGGTCTTGATTGATACGAAATTCATAAGTCCGCTGCAAGCGCTGGTCATTGCCATGGCAATAGTTTTCACGTTCATAGGAAATAGTTCAGCAGGAATACGGTAAGCTACAGATTCGTAGCCGAGTACCGATATGATGACTACAATGATTATGCCGGTGAATGGTATTAAGCTGTACGGGTAGGTGGCTTGGTGTGTGGAGCTATTCATGCCAAAGTAGGTTGCGATCACGGCGAGGAGCACGCCAGTTCCGAAGAAGGATGAAATCATGAGAGGGCGACGTCCTGACCTGTCCACTAGCACTGATGACATTATACCTGAAATTGTTAAGAATATCAAATGTGAAACGAACACTTAAATAATGTTTTTTATTAGAAAAGTACCATAACAGTGCCAGCTCCTTTTATGATTAGGTACCTATACTCGTCTGACAAAAAGTCCACCTTTTTTTGCATTGTGGTAAGTACCTAATACCTCAAGTATTGTTGCACAAATATTACCTATATATCAGACTTCGAAACAACTAGAGACGCGGCGCAAAGCGTTTGAATGCCGCCTACGGCGTCCACACGCCAACGTTAGCGTGTGAAAGAGACCACAAAAGTCCATTTCTATAGTAAGCATCGTGACGCGGCGTACGGCGTGACGTTGTACGCGGTCGTCGGCGTTTATAGGAGACCATAGCCTAATCGCGTGAAGGAAAATCGTGAGGAAACCAGCAAGTGATCGAGAATGTATGTCATCCACCAACCTACACTAAGCCAGCGTAGCGGATCATGGCCTACACTCTCTCCATATGAGAACGAATGGCCCTGATGACGTACCTACGCATCGGTAAAAAAAAGTTTATATTTTCTTACCCAATAAAAATCTAACAGCTCCGAACAAGATGAGTGCAGTGGTTATACTCATACCAGATTTACTCTCTATTAGTATAGGTCCTAGATAATATTGAATCGCGTGCATGCCAGTCATTATTTGGAACACTCTCAATCCTGGAACGATATAATATTAACATTAAAACCAATCCTTGCTGCTGGAGGTAATTTTATTGAATTATCCATTGCCATTATTAGGGTAGGTATCCCAATAGGTTTAGGTATTATATACCAACAATTGTCAGTTAAGCCCGTTACACACTGTGCAGTCGGAATGTACAGATAATATCGTACGCTCATGCAGCCCACACTCAGCTGTGCAGATTTATCTAGAGGTACGGTTTATCTAATGCTATTTGATCACAGTTAAACTGTGAAGATAAACTGATTGCTCTTCACATCTTACGATTTATATATAGGTACAGTCTGCCTGCACAAAAAATTGCACAGTTAGAAACTGAAGGTGTGTAGCGGGCTTTATCTATTGCGATTGGCGCCATCTATCAAATCTTTATGGCATCACATTCATAAAACATCGTGGAGTTTATTTTATCTCTAGGCAAAACCAAATTATATACGATGCGGTGTACGATTACTAGAGGGCGCTATTATCAGTGATGTTTCTCATTTCCTGAATTTTTAGACAAAACTCCTATCAAATTATAAAAAGCTATAAATAACTAAAAGTAAGTCTTAACTGACTTACATCAGCTTATGAATAGCCTCAGCATTGATTCAATAGCTCCCAAGCACCCTCCAAGTTTCAAGTGTGTAGGTCTAGCGTATAGTCAATTGTTTTTTAATCTGTGCGCGGTCCATACCGCTAGCAAGAGCTATGTCAACTT
Source organism: Ennomos quercinarius (assembly GCA_910589525.2). NCBI lineage: Eukaryota > Metazoa > Arthropoda > Insecta > Lepidoptera > Geometridae > Ennomos > Ennomos quercinarius. The sequence continues at coordinate 11,961,998 of OU342499.1, read as the reverse complement.
AAAAATACCTGGGGGTTACGGGGGTTAGAACAAAGACTTCTACGTAGTAGATATACCTACCTCTTTGGGTTAGAAACGTGAAACTTAGAGGGGTTTCCTTATAAAATCGAAAGATGAAATTAAAAATAATGTTTTCCATAAACATCAATTTCCATACCAACGAACTGGTTTTAACTGATAACTTGAGGATCTTGGTAAATATAAGCCCATAATGTCATAGCAAGACGTAAGCTAAGTTTAAAACACGGGCCATTGAAAAAGCAATTCTGAAGGAAGCTACATAATATTGTTTTCCAAATTCCACCATTATTATGTCAGAGTGTAGTGAATGTGAAACTGCAAAAGGTAGTTTGCGCTCTTTTCAGATCTTTTCTGTAATGTCGCGTATTATAATGCACATAAACTGCGTATTATTTATTTCGTACTACATATTTAACATTGTCCGTTATTTTTTATTTCCAACATTTTCACCACAAAATAGAACAGAAGGTAATCAACATAGTAAGTGCGCTCGAGCAACGCACACATAGACACCGCTCACCGAAACGATGTCTCGGAGTCTTTCGGAGTAATGCTAGCGCGAGTGCCATCCGCTTGGGACACGCGTCTGTGAACTACCTTGTGCAAAACTGGATCAACAAAAAAAGCTTTAATAATTGTTTAGTAGACGGTTGTTTAAATTCAACATTAAACAGTGAATTGTCATTTTTTAAGCTACGAGTTGTTTCAGAGAAGTAAGGTATTTGTTTGTATTTCGACGGTCCGTTTTAACGTAACACAGAACAGTTAGGTTGGTAGGTAAATTATTAAAGGTAGCGTAGGTTTTGCTTGGCGAGCCGGCCGCGGCTGCCGCGCCGCGCCCGAGTTACGCGACTATCATTAAAATTGAAATATTTTAGTTGTTATATTTCCGTTCTTTTTGTTTCATTCTCAACAATAAATCAAACAACTAGATATGAGTGCCACTACCACGATAGTCTTTGTGCATAAGCCAAAGCTGACGGCCCTAGCGCGAGCGCCGAGCGTAGGTATAAAAAGTGAAGTACATACATGTGATTGACTTCTGTTCTATTTTGTGTTTTCACTTTCAACGTCGCAACACTGGTACAATTATAGATATGAAAAGTTGACCGTATCTACTATGTATATAGGTATGATAAAAGGTAATAGGTACAGATACTTGCCGATAACGATGACAATCGCTCTACGATACAGTTTGCCAGTGAAGAACTCTTTTACACTATCAGATCGACTCATTTCTGCTCTTACGTGTGACGTCATCTGTGATATTTTTTCTTCTAAAACCTGTAATGAGAACGGATTTGTATATAAAATTTAGCCCCGACATTAAAACTTTTACCGCTTTTACTATCATTGATATAATAATGATAATATATGACTTGCAAACCAACGCAAGTTCAAATCACACTCAGCCCTGCGCCAATGATTTTTAAACTGTGCGTTTGCTCGCTCTTACAACGGTGAAGGAAAACAATACTAAGGCAACCGACATGTTCAATAATCACAAAATTCGATACCATGACATATTCAGTAATCTGTGACCATGTGTCATTCAACCCACGCACCCAGCGTGGTTGATTATTGCCCACACTATTTTTCCTGTGATACTGCGGCCACACTACCATATGCCAATAATATGATAGATGATAATGATATGACAATAATTATGGCCACAAATCGTGGCTACACATACATTTTATCTTAATTATAGCCATTACTTTTTTAATGCTTAAATGGGCATACGGCAGCTTCTCACCTGGTGGTAAGTGATGAACTTGTCTAAGGTGGAGCACGTTTGCCCACGTGATGCCCATTCATTCTTGACTTGAAAATACCCAAGAAGAAATACTGTTGCTGGAAGAGCATTCCATTCCTTGGCCCCTCGGACTATGAAGGACTCAGCAAAGCGCTTAGTGCAAACTGGCGGTACACTTACGACGTATGGATGTAAAGAATCACCAAGCCTTGTAGTTCTATGATGGAAAGAAGATGACGGAATGAGCTTATGGAGGGCATGCGCACACTCTCCAAAATGTAACCGTTAGAAGATCGACAGACTGGCGACCTTACGACTGTGTTCAAAACTTTGAATTCTCCCTTTTAATTATTGACACAATATCACGCGGGTAGTATGGCCGCAGTATGAAAGAAGGCTCGTGTCCTAGCAGTGAAAAATATAGTAACGATTGAGTAAGCTCACATCTTCGTCTTTAACTCCGGTCAACATCTGCAGGGTTCTCCTGGCTGCTTCCACTTTCCCCACCTTCAGGAGATAGTAAGGTGACTCTGAAATCCACCAGCAAGCCACAAAGAGTAATACTGGAAGTGCTAGCAGCGTGTAGTTCAAGGTTTCATATGATACGAAAGCGCCTACGCTGATCGCCAGTAGACAGCCGAAACTGAACATGAATCGGTTGGTGAGAGACAGTCTACCTCGGATGTCTTTGTCTGATATTTCAGCAATGTACAACGCGGACACCTGAAACAAATATTCAAAGAAATATTAAACTATCGTATTTATTATTAGTTTATATCTTACCTCTACGTAATTTACTTTAAAAACAATGTGAGAGAACTCAAGACATGAGAACAGGTTTTTTATGCTGCTCTAAAGAGTGTTTTCAGTTAAAACCTATACTTAAGTATGTAGGTGCTTGGTGGACTTGGTTTTAGGTCCTGAAATAAAGAATATTAGTTTGTATCCCGGAAAACCGTGTATTAAGTACGGTAGGATAGGGAATAGGGATAGATGCGTGGGTGAAACTGCCGGGAATATCTAGTATTGGTAGTACTGGAAGAAAATGCTACTTAGCATAAAGTTCGCCAATGTACTAGGTTTACCCTTGTGTAATAAAGCATTTTCTATGTATGTTTTGGCGCGAAGAATCAGACATTCGAACACTAAGGATGCGTTTAGGTTATTTTATTTGACAATATTCGAAGCAAGTATTTTCTCTCCGATTCAAGTATTTTCCCTATTTTTTTCCCTGTTGGCCATCAGATTCTGGTAGACCTATACACGTATTTACTAGTATCGGAACATCCCTAACTGTACCGAGTGTAAAAACATTAGGTACCCTCGTGTTTGGGCAGTCGAGTAAAAAAAGAAACTTACAGCTCCTGCCATTCCTGTACCGATGCCCCACAGGAATCTGCCAGTGCAAAGCATTAAAGCCTCCCAAGCAAATATTGTGAAGATCTGAAAATAAAAAGGTTTGTATAGAGAATAAGGGCTTCGACCCCTTTTGGACCGACGGACACCCGTTTGGGTGTTGTATTTTCTTAGCGGTCGCAATGTTTGTCTTTATTTGACACTAGTGGCTCGCCCCGGCTTCGCATGGGTATAAGTTTTTGCAGCGCGCGCGATGTAAAGAGTATTTTAGGTACTTTTTTACACCTTGGGTTACATTATTGGAATTTTAATAAGGTTTTTTTTTTAAATATGATATAGTCTGTCATCCGGGGATAGTGTAAGCTACACTAACCCCAGATGACATAGACTATATTGTACCCAACAGTAAAATAATTTTTCAAATCGGTTCTGTAGTTTCGGAACCTATTCATTGCAAACAAACAAACAAACAAACAATCAAATCTTTCCTCTTTATAATATTGTTATGGATTTCATTCTCTATTATTTTCAAAATAAGTTCATAACTGAACACTAACTCTGACTACGCAAGATGGGCTGGTTAAAGTTAAGGTTAAGGTTCATCATCAACAGCCTGAAGACGTCCACTGCCGAAGATAGGCCTCCCCCAGAGAGCGCCACTTTGAGCAGCTGCTTGCCTCCTGCATCCACCGGCTCCCCGCGGCTTCCACCAGAACATCGGTCTACCTAGTGGGAGGCCAGCCTACGCTGTGCTTGCGTAGATTTTCAATCAGTGTGTGTTGCCAGTGATGACTTATGGAACTAGTGTTGGAGTTGAGACGCGGTCTCTTATAACTGTTGGCCTCATTAGTAAGCTAAAAGTCGCGCAGGGACCAATGGGGGGGGGCTATAATGCATGGTGATGAACTGATTACATGATTAAACCCTATTCAAACCAGCGCGGTGTTCGTGCCGCGTGTTGGTGGGCGGTAAATACCGCGCGGAATCCCGCGCGGTATTTTGTACTGTAGTTCCGCGGCTAGCGTGAAACTTGAGTGAAACTTCATACAAAATACCCGGGTGGAATCCCGCGCGGGATACCGCTACCCACCACGGTACGAATACCGCGCCGGTTTGAATAGGGCTTCACATGCTTCATGATTAAGATTTGTGTTAATAAGGTTAAGGTTAGATATGGTTAAGGTTAATGATGGTTGAGGTTGAGGTTTAAGTTAATTTTTACTATAAGCAGTAAGTTCTAATCAGCCTGTAAGTTCAATAAGATGAAAAGAAACACTTACTGTTCCAATAATCATTGGCAGAGCACTCCCAAGTATTGTAATACGTCTTCCACATCTGTCGGAGATGGTGCGTGCTATGAAACTTCCTACTACGAATCCGATGGATGCTATGGCCACCACCCAAGATACTTCTACCTGAAATATTTCACAACTGTAATCACTGTACAAGTTTCTATGGTTTTACTGAGGTGTTTCCGCTGAGCTATATCATCATCATCATCAGCCTGAAAACGTCCACTCCTGAACATAGGCCTCCCCCATAGAGCGCCGCTTTTAGCGGCTGCTTGTCTCCTGCATCCATTGGCTCCCCACGGTTCTGACCATGTCGTCGTTCCACGTGGGGTCCGGCCTATATACGCTTCGTCTTCCGGTTCGTGGTCGCCGCTCGAGAACCTTTCTTCCCCATCGGTAGTCAGTTCTACGAGCGATGTGGGCTGCCCATTGTCACTTTAACTTGCTAATTCTAAGAGCTATATCAGTGACTTTAGTTCTCTTGCGGATCTCCTCATTTCAGATCTTATCTCGCAAGGAAGCTCTGAGCATAGCTCTCTCATAGTTCGCTGCGTATACCTACATATGGGGCACTTCAAACCACGGGTAAGTAGAGTATTAAAGACCCCTTCAAGACTGTTTAGTTTTGCCCGTCGTTGGGCACTGCCGATGCATCGCCAGCGGCAGGCAGTGCATCAGCAGTGGTCTTGGTGTTCCAGGTCTATAGGCGATAGGTGGGCTGACAGCTTGTTTCTCTGTCCATTTTACACCAAAATCTAAGGCACGTATCTACACACGGAGCAACTTTGGTTGAAGCGACCAGATGCCCAAGCATGGAGATCGCAGATCTCGGAAACTAAAGGGTATGAGGTAACTAAGGGAACGGGCCCAGTGTCGCAGCAATATGCTCAAAATCAGAACACATTTAATGGTTAAAAATACCATGTGGCCGAACGGCAGTCGTGATATTGTATGTAAGCATTCCATGCTTGCTCTATGACGGAGATGGATGATGGACATGTTAGGCATCTGAGACGAGTGCTCTTGAGACATTTTGATTTGTAGACGAATATATTTCTAGGCAATTAATTACAAGTAAAAATATGCAGCAGTAGCATCTTTCGTTTTAAGCAATGTGCTCAAAGCCGATAAAACTTTTAGGTATTTGTAATGTGTCTACAATGAAAGATGAAAGTACTATATCACCTACCCTGATATCTGAAGGTTGTAAAATTTTATCTTAATATGCAAATGGTAGTACAGATAAGTAAATGTTAAAGTCAAATAATTTACACGTAGTAACTATAATAATTTATAAAAATATCCGCTATTATTAACACTTTTACATGTCAGAATTGGAATCATACAATCACTAGCTTCTGCCCGCAGCTACGCCCGCGTGGCCAATAGGAAATGAAAGGCATATTTTTCTGCCGAAACAAACAATAAATGCTCTCACTCTCTCTCGATATAATATTATACAAACTGACAATATCCCAAACAATGCAATAATATGAAATTTTCCGTAAAAAACCTCTGGGATGAGAGTAGTATGGTAAATTTCGAAAAACCTTTTCTTAGTGGATACCTACACTTTACAAAGAATACACCCTCCAAATTTCAAGTCTCTAGGACCAGCGGTTAAGACTGTACGTCACGATATATCAGTCAGTCAATCAGTCAGGACTTTGAATTTTATATGTATAGATTATTTTAGCACTTTCATATGTCAGAAGTAGAATACTATATAATAAATAATCTAAACTAAGTAAATACGAGTAATAACTCACGACGTTAATTGGAAAGCCGATTTCATTGTGAGCGATTTTCGTTAACACCGGAGTAGCCCACGAAAATGATACGCCCACGGTAACCGCCGCTGATGATACTGAAAATGAAATAAGCCCATATAAGCACTTATTACAACATGGTATCTATTACAGAAATAACATTGCAGTTGCTAAATAATATAAATGTAGAGGTTCCTGTACCTACATCGTGCTCACGCTCAAATAAATAAACAAAATATATGCAAAGGTAACTCACCGGCACTTACAACTAAATACTGATATATCCTATTTCCTTGTTCCATGTCTGGTAAAAAATATCTGCGGCACGATTCACATTTCTTACGCACATTCAACTTAACAACTCTAGTATTTGACACAACTGTAATCTCGAGAAGTCACGCTCTTTTTGATATAATTAAGCATTATTGTGATTATGAGATATGGCATAACTGTTTGACCGAAAAAATATAGAATAGGCTAGTGTCCTGCTATTAAAAATTAACACGCAAATATTATTTTCATAAAGTAGGTTAAAAATGAATGCAATAATTGAAAAAAATTAGTAAAATAGGTAAATAAATCAAGGACTAATAATCTTTTAAAGTTTCTGGAGGGGGCATCGCCTGTCCCTTTCTCGCAATACAGAAGTTTCCCCGCAGTTACTATGAAAACGCACGTGAAGTCACATGCCAAAGAGACTGTATGTAAAGCTACCACAGCTTAGTAATGAGGTACTATGAAGAAGCGAGAGTGGCGTCACTGCATGTTTGAGCTGTCTCTTTCTATTCCTGTATTTTAAAATGCTTGTAGCTCGTCATTTTATGAGATGTTTAATTTTTGTTTTCACAACACGTGATTTTTTTTTGATATATTATTAATCTATGCAATAAAAAAAATAGTAGGACACAAGACTATTAAACAAGTCTATGTTTCGTTTATTGACCATGGAATATCACCAGCCCATATTAACACTGCTGGTACACGGGCCGCCTCTCGCCAGAGATGTTGTGCCATTATAATCGCTGCGCTGTTCCTGTGCGGGTTTACAGATGACACCTTGTAGGTACCTTTACGAATTTTGTGATATTTGAACGTGTTGCTATATTTTTTTTAATCGGAAAATGCTATATTCTTGTAACTACTACTTATAATCACATCATCACCCGAAATATCCATTCCCCTCCATAAAGCGCAACTTTGAACGCTTATTATAGGGGGGATTAGCAATAATAATCACTACGCTTGGCAGGCGGCTTGGTGATCACAGAAGATTTTAATGCACCTAGGAAAATGCTGCTGCCCATTCCCTGGATATTCTCTTAGCCGGCTCTTACGGCACCCATGGGAAAAGATGTGATACTACTTACAATAGTGAAAACGAATGCTAACTGCCGAAAGTATATGTCAGGTCAAATTGTAAGTATTATAATCTCAAAAACTACTGAACTGATCCTGAAAATTCTTGTGTTTCACGCTGAATATTGAACTGAACAATCATACAATTGGTTTTAGAATATGTTTCTATGGGAAATGAATTACGACAAACATACAACAAGAAAGTTTATTCAATAACAAGCTTCAGCGTTAGCCTTATTCGGTCCATTTTGCTATACGTATAATAATAAATAAATTAATTAATACGTGAGGATATATCACACAGCGCCATCTAGCCCCAAACTCAGCATAGCTTGTACTATGGGAACCATAAAATATAACTGATAGAAATACTTAGATACTTTTTTGTTTGTAAATACGTACATAGAATACAATATAACACCCAGACACAGAACAAAAATTGATGTTTTCCACACAAATGTTTGTCCTCGATGGGAATCGAACCCACAGTCTATAGTTCAGAAGGCAGAGCTATTACCAACTAAGCTAACGGGCCAGTCTCAATAATACATGTTTGTTTGTAATCGGTATCAGAGTTCGCACCTTGCAAAGCTAACAATTAAAATGCAAACATCACACTTATCAGAACATTCTTCTGCTTGTCTGCAAGTGCAGACAAGCAGTAAATACTATATTTTATGAGACAGATAATACTAATTTTAAAAAAAATATTACCATAAATACAAGTAAAAATAAATATTTGTGTAAAGTGCTAAATGCATGTCCTCACAGCCCTTGATCAAAAACTGGCCTGTATTTCGCTCATGTCGCTCAAGCGCTAAATTTTCCCTTTTCATCTATGCTCTATAGAAATTCCTGATATTAAAAGTAGTAAGTAGTTTCATAATAATTATATTGTATTAATTTCAAATCCATATTACCATACCGGAATATACAAATAGAAATACAACCTGCTTTTCTTATAAGTAAATCATGCCAAAGCTCCTGGCACCTGTTAGGCGGAGGTTTGATATAAGTAGCTATTTCTTATGGGATTCTTCTTTATCATCTACTTTTAACAAAACCCAGTGTTCTGCTTGCAGTTGGCTTTCTATGCCGCCCATATAATAGGCCTAACATTTTAATTTAGGCTTTCAATCTTGTTGATTCATCCACTTTTTCAATGTCTGGCATTTCTTTAGTTTCTACAGGGATGTTGTTTTTGAGTTCCTCATTAGAGTCATCATATAGATCCCCTTGTAGCTCAATTTGTATCTCCCTTAAGCTCTTACCTTTCGTTTCAAGTACAGCCACATACGAAAATATTGCTCCTATCAAAGCACAGCACCCAAAAAACCAAAACACTCCCGCGAGGCCAATCAAGTCTTTCAAAACTTGATATCCTCTGACAGTGAAAAAGGTAACAATAGAAACAAAGATATTCAAAAAAGTCATGGCTGTTGATTTAACGTTTAGAGGAAATACTTCTGGAGGGATGACAAAGATTACAGTATCGAAGCCTAAAGTAGACACGGTACTGAATAGTATCAAGCCAAATAACGTAACGTGGCCAAAGTAGCTGGACGTCTTGTGCATGATTTCTTGTAAGTAAAACGAGACTCCAAGGGCAATAAGTGTTACTGAAGCACCTATGTAAGAGTAAATTAGCAGTGGTCGACGTCCTGCTTTGTCTACTATAACCGATGCGAGGATACCTGCAATGAGAGAAAGTACATCTATTATAGACACATATATTACATATATTATAAGTCTATTGTAGGCAATATAAATGTCTAAATTTTTTTCGGAATTTTGGGTAAATTATAAGTTATGCTGATGATAAGACTTTTTGACCACCGTTTGTGGTTTTCAGACCAAAAGTCCGGTTTGATGTTATTATTTCAGTTTATCCAGTAAAAAAAACTACACACACTGAAGCACCACCTTCTTAATTTGCGTTGTGCTTCACTAACTTATTTGACGTCATGGGCGAAAAGCTTCTTTTTTTTTATTGATTGATAGGCTTGCGTTTGACCACTATCTCACTCTAAGCTGTTGATGTTAGTATTTTATAAGTCCAACAAGAGCTCAGACAGTCTTTCAAAACAGTGGCTTAGTAAAAACAGGTTCTCTACGACAAGAGTGACGAGTGCTGCATATTTGAAATACAAAATAATGAAAAACCAGCTGTTTTAGGTGTTTTTTCACAGCATAGATAGATAAATGATAAATAGAAAATGCTTTATTGCACAAGAGTAAATCGAGTACATAGGCGACCTTAATGCTAAGTAGCAGGATTCACTAAGCCAAAAAATATGACGCTTCGCATGCAAAGCGTCATATTTTTTAATGGTCTGTGGCATGAATAAATAAAATAAGTATAACTTACTGGTAATAAACCTCACAGCAGCAAATATAATCAATCCTGTAGACACTGAAATTTCTGAGGTGGTTTCTTGTAGTATCCTTCCGAGATATTGCTGAAGAGGCATCGATCCTGACATCAACTGAGTTATTCTCAGACCTGAAAATAAAAACTAACTTTATGTTGCTAATTATAAAATGGGCAATATCAGCATTAATGAGACACATTTTATGAATGACAAACCGATTGATATGATTATAGCTTTTCTGTATTGTTTTCCTGTTAACAGTTCCTTAATAGTTCCAGATCGCTGCATGTCTTCTCTGACGTGTGACCGCATCTGTGACAATTTTTCTTCCAAAATCTATAATAAAAATGGATTCAAATAAATCCCAAACGCATAGACCAAAGAACGAATACACGCCTGCCAGAAAATTAGTAATGGTGCTGTGTGCTGTAACATTGACGAAAAGTGCAGACAGTTTTATCAGGACAGCTAGGTATTTATTTCACTTTTACACTATTTCGCCTGAGGCTCTTGATAATGCTGTCTACGATAGTAAGCACTGTACGCTAATATCATAGGAATGGAAACTGGAGGGCATATTTCTTGATGACAAATCAAAAATACAGGTATAGCTTCCAAATAAATACTTATGACCTTCAACCAAATGCTAGACAGCTAGCTAGTAAGTTATAAATACCTACATATGTTTTAGTGTTGTTGTTTAATGTATTTACTAGGTGGTAGGACTTTTCTGCAAAGTTCGTCTAGGTAGGTACCACCGCTTTGCCAGTTATTCTGCCGCCAAGCAGTAGTGTCCAAGCACTACTGTGTTCCGGTTTGAAGGGCATTGTAGCTAGTGAAATTACTGGGCAAATGAGACTTTATGATCTGATCACTCAGTCTAGTAATCTGATTATTAGACTGGGTGATGTCTCAGGATGACGTGCGCAGTGCAGTGTCGCGCGAAACTATTGTTTTAAAGTTCCGGGTGACACTGCAACTGTTATGGGCGGCCGTGTCACTTAACATCAGGTGAACGACTAGCTCGTCACGTCATTCAATCACATAAAAAAAAATATATATTATCACCTTTTCGTCTTTATAGCCGTTCAAATTCATCAACGTCTTCTTAGCAGCGTCTACTTTTCCTTCCTTCAGCAAGTAGTATGGAGTTTCTGGGACCCACAAGCAAGCTACAAAGTAGCAGATGGGCAAAACAATTAGCATGTAGCTCAACACTTGATAGGATGCTATGGACCCCGCAGCGATTACGAGGAACGATCCAAAAGTAAACATGAATGCATTAACGACTGCTAGGGTCCCTCGGATCTCTTTTGCCGCTATTTCGGTTATGTATATCATTGCCACCTGAAAGTACGTTAAGATGTTTAATATAATGATTTTAGTCGTCATCATCGTCATCATCATAATCATCAAGGAAACGTCTACTGGTGACGGTGTTACAATGGTTTTCCGCGATGAAATTCCACTTATTGGAAGCTGCCATACCTAATATGAGTGCTGACTCTTTGAAATTTTATTCGAGGAATATGAGATATAGTCATATTTACTTGTTGATTAATGCCGGCTCCAAACCCCCAGAAAAATCTTGCCACGCAAAACATCCATGCCTTTGTTGCAGTGACGACAAATATCTGAAAATCCAAATAAATGGCATTATAAAGTTGTATCTGCAACCACAGTGAAAAAAAATACAATCTGAGTTTAATTTGGTATATTATCCCGAAAGGGGGTAAATATACTCGCCAAGGTAGACAATGTTTCTTCTACGACTTTTCTAAATTAATAGTTTTTCATTAAAGAAATGCCACGTAGAGTTTACGTACTTCGAATATAGCCCTAGCGCAGCTGGGGGGTTGAACTTCGTCCTTGACCGAATACACTTAAATGAGTTCGACGACCTGTGTTTAGAAATGAATTTGTTTATTTATTTTAGTATCTTGCTAACTCTCGTAGCGATCGCACGTGTGATTTTGTAAGTGGATTTATTTTTTAGTATGGAGGTTTGGAAGCACGCAGTTTCAAGTAAGGCTCTCACAACTTGTGGGCTGTCATGGTCCCCCCCTTCCGGGATAACATACCAATTCAAACTCATCTTGTATATCCAGTTTTGTGCATGTCTCTAATCGTAAGTCTGTGATCAATAAACCACTATAAATAGTTCTAAATTTGTTATAGTGATTTTAATAATAATTTTAGTTTTAGTGTATTTCATTGTTGACTATCTGATTTTATTGTAATTTCTTTGACCTTGTTATAATGATAATGAATTTTATTGTTTTTTTTTATTTTAGTTATATTCTTTGTATTGACCAAATGGGTAATTAGTAATTTTTTAATTTTCAATTATTGTATTGTTATTTCAATTCCAATTGCATTTCTAGTTCCAATAATTTTAATGTTCCGCAGGTGTCATCGATCTTCATTTGTTTGTATGTTCAAATGTTATGGTTCCTAATAAAATATTTAATAAAAGTGTTTAATTTTTGACCTATTAGTAATCCAATCCTTGTCCGTGTCCGTTGTTTGTATCCGTTTTATGTATAATCAATACAATACAATACAAAATTCTTTATTGTACACCAGACATGAAAACAGATACATACTTATAAATACAGAAAGTTACATACATAGAGCTTAAGTACAATGGGCGGACTTATCGCTAAAAGCGATCTCTTCCAGTACCTATAACATGTCCAGCGTTTTGGCTTAGGCTGTAAGCTGCAACGTAAATAAAAATAAAAACCACACATTTTACTACATTTTCTTTGTAATAAATTACAAAAAAATGAAGATTAGGATTAGGATAAGATAGAAAAAGACAAAAAGACTAAAAGACAACGCTTACCGTTCCAATAATAAATGGGAAGGCACTTCCCAGCAAAGTGGCCTTCCTTCCGAATCTGTCAGCCGGGAACCGGGACACCAGACAGCCGAGCATCATGCCAGGAGATATAGACGACACCATCCAAGATATTTCAGTCTGCGTTAATGGAAACAGTAGGTACATAACAATATCAACTTAACAAAAACAATCAGACTGCTTCATGGATTTTTTATATATTTTTGGGGACTTGTGCAGGCTTTTTGCAGCCATATTAGCGGCATGGCGGCGGCTCTTTATTGTTAGTAGATCTAAAATTAACGTTATAAAAGGGCTTTATATAATCTTTGGATAAAAGTAACCACCTATGTCGAAAGGAAGCATATGTGTATTCCTATCCATATAGTTCAATGTTTTTGTACTTACTTCTGACAATTCAATGTTAGTCTCATCATTGTGGAACTTCGGTATTACAGGCGTGGTCCATGAAAATGACACACTAGTAGTCATAGTAGCTAATGCCACTGAAACGAAAACCAATAATGATATAAGATGACGTAAGTGTAGTTTTACTTCTTTCAAAACGAATCATTCTGTTCTACCAATTGTCCTGAAAATCTTTTTAGTCAGATATTCTGTAAACCGAGTGTTGACTCAGCTGACTTTTTATTGTTTTTCTAGTCTGACCAATATTATTAATAATTATAGGTATAATGCAAATCTATGAACAATACTTGGATTGTTATGGCTGGCAAATATTAATTATAATGCTCTATGGAGAAAGCCTCTATGTGCAGCAGTGGATATTCTCGGTAATGGTTAAATAAGTAAATATAAGCACCTATAGTTATCAGTAATTTTACTAGTACTTATTCATGGTTGATATCTGGAGGGCCACAATTTAAGTCTTGGAAGTTTGAATGGTGATGACTTATCCTTTTCGAGCATAAGGCCACATTCTGTTTTTTATCAGCCATAATAAATTTAAACAATAATTTGTAACCTGTGTCACCGAATAGACACACTAACACACTTGTGTCACAGAATACACACCGAAATTAGACTCAATCAAGATATTTTTGTAACCAAATTTTATTTAGCAAAAAAAACTTGAATGATCCCGAAAGCGTTTTTAAAATAGGATTAGTTACCTGTTATAGGTTTGAATTTATCATCGCTAATATAAGTAGGTACTAGACCGGGATTTTGCTTAGAATTGAGCCACTGTTTCAATTTTCAAATATTTTTTTACGGAAATTGTAATGCTTGTGTCACGTACAACAATATACTTATTTCAACTTGAACTTACCCGCAAAAGTAGCCCAATACTGCATACTCCATTTTTGATCCATTATTCTTATCTTCTTCACAACTTCAAATTTGACTAGACACAATGCTCAAACTGTTTTTTTAAACAACATATTTCCAAAACGTGTTATTTAGTGACGAGCTGAGCAAACCTGTTGAGAGGCGTCATGACTGCTTACTATGAGAGAATAAAGAGACGCTGACTATAAAATGTGCATTGAATATAAATAAACTGTCTGGTAATTTTGTAATATATTATTAAGCCATTGATTCTGAATATTGACTCAGTATACGGTACCTAGCCGACTAACAAGGTCCCGAACAAACTTGACTGTGAATAATGGATATACCTACCTAAATCTGCAGCAAATATAAAAAATATTTTTATGGTTTTATATGACGGTGTAGGTATCTTATCACATTGATACTATAAACCCACTTGTGAAATAACCTTGTAAATGCACGTCATTTTTGGGTAATATAAGCAATCTAAATAAAGGCTAATACCAGGAATAAGTAATATTAATATTTTAAAATAAAAGCGTTAACTTCCTTAACATTTGACACGCTGTGATAAGCTCACTCATAATGCATGCCGGTATTTACTTATCAGCAAATAAATGTAACTCTTCTAAATTTACACGCCTACTTACTTTTATACGTTTTATCACACATCATCAATTTACTAGTCTTATCACATATTAGCCCACGTTTGAACATAGCCCTGTTTCAAATTTTGCCTAATACGAATATTCGGCTCTTCACTTCCCTCCCAGCTGCTATAATAACCTGCTACTTTGCTACCAGTCGTTGCCGTAGTCGCGGTCATCACTCAAGAACTCATCTACTTTGTAGTTGGTCGGCTCTACAGCTTATGACCAGCCCAGTTGGGGCCAATTTTAATTTGACAGATCTAAAACTCTTAAAACTGTTGTTGTTCTTGTCAAATAGACGGCAATGTAAAAGACGGTTATATTTTAGTAAGTAAAGACTGTCAATAGCCTTCAAAATTGAGCCTATTATCTACCTACTTATAATTTCGTCTCATGGCAAGTACCAAATATAATTCACCAAAGTTAATTCAGTTATATGGAATGTATATTAGGTATAATTTATTAAACTAGGTATATTTATTACGTGATATTGTCATATAACTTTTAAGTATTTTTAGGCATGCGTAAAGCAAAAAAAAGAACTTACCATAAGGCTGAGCTATTAGGTTCCGTCATCGGCTCTCGTCAAGTCAATCAATAGTGCGCGAGTCTCCAAAATTCAACACAATGAAGTGAAGTCTAGACAGTATACCCGGCCCGATATACATGTAAATAAGTATAAGAACAAAAACTAAAATACTGCTGTGAAAAAACCGATCAAATTGAAACAACGCAAGTTAATGACATGTAGATGTTATTCAACGAGTGTTACTTATGAGCTAAAGAAAAATAAACTTGAGCAGAGTAATATCGAACCGAGGAATACTCATTACAAGAATCTATGTTGTAACCGATCAATAGTAATAATATGAATAAAACATTTTGATATGAGACAAAATTGGCAGGTGCCGTTATCTCACTCCATAAACCAATGTCATCATCCATCAAAAGTTCAGCACAATAACTCAGTTTTATTTTTAACCATCATATACAAAATCTATTATATAAAAGGCTTTGGTCCTGACTGACTGACAGACAACGTACAGCCCAAACCGCTAAACGTAAAGACTTGAAATTTGGAGGGTGCCTTCCTTTTATAACGTAAGCGCGTGCTAAGAAAGGATTTTTGAAAAATCAACCCCTAAGTGGGCGAAAAGGGTAAAAAACTGTTGTATGACAAACCCACATTTCGTGACGTATCGTTTTGAAACATAACGCATACAAATAAGTATAAAAATAAAAGAAATGGTACCTTTCAGTTTTTCGAAAATCAACACTTAAAGGGGTTAAAAAAATTGTTGAAGTTTGTATGAAAATTTAAAAAAAAACCTTGTCATACTGAAATTTAGAATGTGTAAAGAACATACAAAATAAATAGATACGGGTCACGGGAATTTTTGAATTTCATCCCTTAAGAGGGTAAAAATACAGAAAAAGGTCCTGTCGTAAGACGTTCACACAGGCAAAACCGCTAATGATTATAATCTTCAAATTCGAAGATACATTGATTCTATGACGTACGTGGGTTGTATTACGAAAGATGATGATGAACGGGTAAAAAGTATTTGTATGATAAATTTACAATTCGTATCTTTGAAACTTGGCACATACAAACAAGTATGAAATAAATGAAATGTTACTTTATAGTTTTTGAAATTTAACCCTTTAATGGGTAAAATAAATAGTTAAATAAAAAAAAAATATGATCGTAAGTATTTAGTTCATTCAAAGTAAAAAGTGGCATCTAGAATATTTTTTGCCAGGGATGACATCACACATCAGCCTGAAGACGTCTACTTCAGAACACTGAAATCCATAAAACGTCACTTTGGACGCTTATCATAGGGGGAGATTTGCCATAATCAGCACGCTTAGCAGGCGGCTTGGTGAGAATCGCAGAAGGTTTTAATGTACCGAGGAGAATGCTGCTGCCCATTCCCTGGATATTCCTTTTGCCGGCTTTTACGGCACCCACGGGAAGAGATGGTGGTGACTCTATTCGCAAAGTGGGACCACACGGCCAAGGATAATATAAGAAGGGATGAAACTTTGTATACATACTTAGTTCTTTGTTTTTGAAGGTATAATTATGAAAATTTGGTATTTGGATATCAATCACATCCAAAAATAGTAAAATAATATTTTTGCCAGGGTTGATTTGAAGGGGTGAAAATGGAGAGGAAGGTTTTAGTTCAAAGATCTTTATTTGCAAAGTCACGTTTGTTAAACCAGTTGTTATTAGGTACCTGCATGTTAAAAAAAATAACACTTTGAAATGATTAAGGGGTTGAAATCGTTTTTTTTTTTGTAAATTCTGTTGAAACGGGCATTTTAACATTTTTTTCGTGTTAGTGACAAAGTATACCTACATAAAACATTAAAGAAAGTCTTAACCAGAGATATAAAAAAACTTATTTCCTCCCTACCCCTGACTAGTTATAATGTCACCATGAGAGGTCACTATGCATGACACCACTTTAAATAGATTAAAAAGATGAATAAGTAACCTCTCTGTTTATGACATTTTTACACGGTTCTCAAAAGAGGAGGCTTAAGTTAATTTTATCCTAAAAAATAAACAGTTTCTGAGGGATAGTCCACACGGGCGAAGCCGCGCGGGTACAAGCTAGTAGTTTATAATATGCCATACCATGCCTTGTCAGTTATAATTATTTTTATATTGAACAAGGCCTCTTGGTGTTAGCTTCGGCCCCACCAACGCCTCCCAAATGCCGGGCTAGACCCGGGAGTGTTTGGGAGGAATTGTGCGATAAGATAGATTTTATACCTACTAATTTTATCAGCTCTCCATACATCTAAGTACTTAGGTACTTAATATAGAATAGTGTATGTTACAAAATACAGTACAAATATTAAAGGCGCAAGCAAAGCGAGCGCGAAAATTTTCATAGTTGCCGTGTTGTATTTTAAAAAATACGTATGACAAATCAAACATGAACTACATGTCAGTCAGTACAAACGCGCTTGATATACAACAAAATACAGTAAAAATATTAAAAGCGCGAGCGAAGCGAGCGCGAAAATTTTTATATTTGCCGTATTGTATTTCAAAAAATGCGTATGGCAATTCAAACATGAATTACATGTCACTCAGTACAAACGCGCCTGCTATAAAATATAATACAGGAAAAACACTAAATGCGCGAGCGCAGCGAGCGCGAAAATTTGTTGTATATTCCGTATTGTATTTCAGAAAACGCGTATGGCAATTCAAACTCAAATTACTCAAAATAAGCAGAAAGACATAAAACGGCGCGAGCAAAGCGAGCGTGAAAATTTTAAATATTTTTGTAATTTCAAATATTTTTGCTCTACCCTTGGACCGACGCTGATTTCGGGGGGGGTTTGAACCGCCAAACCCCCCCCGCCTACGGCCGTGCCCATGTCCAATACAAAAAACGTAATGGGATACATGAGTATAAATAGTTTAATTATAATACAAGTGGTATAATAATTATAGTCAATCAAATAAGTAAGTTTAGGCAAAACTTGGTTAAACCTTGGTATTGTATTACAAGCACTGCATACATTACACAACTGACAAAAACTAAAACAGGGTATGAATGTGCTGAGATAAGACTTGCAGAGCCTACCTACTGTACTGACACATTATATACTACTATTTACCTACTGACACAATATATCTGCAACGCTAAGCTTCTAGATAAAAATGTAGTAACGTAATAAAATCGTTTTTTTTTACTGCGCTGCAGTAATGCCTAATATGTTGATAACGGTGATAACGTCTTTAGAATATAATGGTGAAAGTGCTGTTTAATTGCCTACTTGAGATGGTAGAGTTACTGGGGCTCTAGCAAGGATACCTTTCGAATGATAACTCAAAATGTATGGGAATATATATTATTTATACTAGGTGGTAGGACTTTTCTGCAAAGTTCGTCTAGGTAGGTACCACCGCTTTGCCAGTTATTCTGCCGCCAAGCAGTAGTGCGCAAGCACTGCTGTGTTCCGGGTTGAAGGGCATTGTAGCTAGTGAAATTACTGGGCAAATGAGACTTTATGATCTGATCACTCAGTCTAGTAATTTGATTACTAGACTGGGTGATGTCTCAGGATGACGAGCGCAGTGCAGTGTCACGCGAAACTTTATTGTTTTAAAGTTCCGGGTGACACTGCACATTCCGCAGGTGTACGGAAGAACAACGCACAAGAAAGAACGCATGAATCGAGTCGTATGAGATTTCCACGACTCAATAATATGTGGATGAGCTTTTTTGCGGTGGCGAGAGGTGCGATGGTAGAAACGCGATGCCGGAATCAGGTTGAATAGCTCTTCAGAACATTCCCCATTATAGTGGCGGTAAAATATACATAAAGACCCAATATCCCTGCGAATACTGAGTGGTTCAAGGTGTTTGGTGATCTTGGGACTGTCGACAATTCTGATAGCTCTACGCTGTATCGAGTCAAGAGGCTAGACATGATACTTGGGTGCTCCGTTCCAGAGGTGAGAGCAGTACTCCACGTGAGGTCGGACTTGTGCTTTGTAAAGCACAAGTCTTTGGCTCGGCGTGAAGTACCGCTTCGCCTTATTGAGCACGCCAAGTTTCTTTGACCCAAGCTTAGCCTTGCCCGCAATGTGACAGCGGAACTGCACATTGGCAGAAATGTCAACACCCAAGATCCCAATACTGTCTGAAACCGTGAGGGGAGCATCCTGAAATTTGGGAGCCACAACTATTGGAGCTTTTTTTATTTATTTGTATGTATAAAAGATTGTTAGGTACTTAATTAACAAAATCCTCCTGCTATTTTGTACAATAGGCCCCAACAACGTATACAGCGTTATTTTTTGAGGATATAAACGTTTCTTTTTATCCATGCATTTACTGTAACCGATTCATTTTATTTATAAGCAACTACCATTCATGGTCACAACATTCAAAACCTACAGGAAAAATAAAACGAAGTTTCAAATCTCCTTTTGCTTTTATTGGTTTTAATGAGTTTCGTCCAAATAAATAATTTTCATCAACACAATCATTATTGTTTTGTCTCAAGTTCTTGTCTTGTTTAGGTGTACAAGTACTGCCCTTTTACTTTTTTACTTGTTTTTAGACTTAATACAATAAATATTAATTTATAATATTAATTTTTGTTGCTATATAGTTGAATTGAATATCCAGTTGGGTAGCAGCATTCTTCTCAGTACCTACATTAAAGTCTTCTGCGATTACGAAGCCACCTGCCAAGCATGGTGAGTATTATAAAGGCAAACCCCTTCTATGACAAGCATCCAAATCCAAAGTGGTGTTTTATGGAGGCCTGTGTTCAGACGTGTCTGGCTGTTGATTTGCAGATAGCTGAAGTACCTATTCGAAGCAAGCAGTAGTAGGTAATAGGTACATTTATGGTTGAGCTACTAGTATCTACTATTGTTTATTCTGTGGGTATGCTATTGTTTCCTTTTGGACACAGCCAAAAGAAACTTAGGTACTTATCTGTAACATTATAGAAGACTAATTCAATAATAAAAATCATATTAAACGTTAAGTATATCTAACTTGTATCATTTACCGTAGGTACTATTTTATTTAGCTACGACAATATCAAAACTATTCTATATATGTCCATAATTATTTATTACACAAATAACTATTTACACGTATTATGATTACCTACTTTATTTTGAGAACTTCTTTGTTAATAGAGTATAGTAACATTTATCTACACTTTTACTACCTACCTATGTTTTCAATCGAGCTAGCTCATCGTTTTTCTCATTCATTAAGTCATTATTTTTTGCTAAAAGTTCAATATTTGTACTTAGTTTCTCACTGGCGCCATCATATAGATCCCCTTGGAGCTCAATCTGTATCTCTCTCAAACTCTTTCCCTTCGTTTCCGGCACAAGAATGTATGAAAACACCGCCCCTGCTATGGTAAAACATCCAAAAAACCAAAACACCCCATGCATTCCACTAAAGTCTTTCAAAATTTGATATCCTCTAACGACAAGAAAGGTTACAACTGAAATAAAGAGATTCAAAGAAGTCATAGCCGTTGATTTTACGTTGAGCGGAAATATTTCTGCTGGAATGACAAAATTAACGGTACCATAGCCTAAAATAGAAACGGTACTGTATAATATTAAGAAAAGTAGTGTAACGTTTCCGAAATGGGTAAACGTCTTGCCCATGACTTCGTGTAAATAAAATAGGATTCCGAGGGCAATAAGTATAACTGAAGCACCTACGTATGAGTAAATAAGCAATGGACGACGTCCTACTTTGTCTATTACAAATGATGCCAGCATACCTGAAAAAACAGAGGGCATTGTGTTAAAACTGTTCATCATCATCATCATCATTATCATTATTATCATTATCATCATCATCATCAACAACATCATCATCATCATCACATTGGTTCACTGCTGTGGGCATAGTGTGGTTGGTGTGTGCTGTGGGTGTATTTCATCCACCCGCGGGGTTTCAGTTGAAAATCAGCGTCTGGTACCGAGGGTAGGTACTTAACATTTATGATGAGCTGAATGCCCTTTCAGCTTCACCATTAAAATTGGTTTTTAAATAGCTGTGTGCTCAGTAGCGTAAAGTTAATTCATCTAGATTTTGTATGAGTTATATTTTCGTCATTGTGTACCGACCTATGTGTGAAACATTGTTAAACTGAATAAACGTTATTTTATTCTATTCTATTCTATTCTATTCTATTCTATTCTATTCTATTCTATTCTATTCTATTTAGCCCGGTCCTTGGCTCTTCTCCTCCAGCCACTTACTCAGCGCCAGTCGTCGCTCCATCTAGTCGGTGGGTGCTCTACGCTACGTCTGCCACCTATTTGCGGTTTTCACTCAAGGACACGTCTACCTACTCCAAAGGTCGGCGCAGCTCACTGCCACTCAAAACGTTAAAACTGTTAAATATTTCTAATTCTGATCAAAGTAGTACTGTTCATAGTACTTACTTTAATTTTTTTCTTTAGACAGAGCAACGTTTGAGTTTGAACACATTTTTCACCCAAATAACAATATGCCGATAGCGCGTGGCGATGCCATCATATGCATGGATTGGCAATTGTTTCTTGCAATGCAAGTAAGGCTGGCAAAATGTTTTTTGTCTAATATCACTCACTGAAGTAGTTAAAATTCAATTAATATCTATATAATAAATGACCAAAGATATAGCTGATGTTTCAGTGTGACGATGAGTGTCGTAATAAATAAATTTAATTTCTTACTGGCAATTAACTTCATAGCACTATATAAAACTAGTCCTACAGAAACGGAAATCGTTGAATTTGTGTCTTGTAATATTCTTCCTAGGTACTGCTGCAGAGGAATTATTCCCGACATCTGGTGAGTCGTCCTCAAACCTGCGAATAATACAATACATTGAATACACGCATATAATAATAACACGAATTATTCACAAAGCGATGCAGACGAAAGCTAGAAATATTGTCATCCCCGTCTAACATAGGAAGTGCAGCGGGAGTCAGACAGCAGTAGAAATGCCTGTTTTGTTTCTATCTTTTCTCGTGTATTATCCATTGTCTATTTCTTTGTTTTTTGTAAGATGAAGTATTGGACACTGCTAATATAAAATTGATAACTGCTAGTTCTACCAAGATCAATTTTTTTATGGGAATGAACGTCGTGACGATCTAGCCGTTCACCTGATGTTAAGCGACACGGCCGCCCATAATAGATTACTAGACTGTGAAATCAGGTCATAAAGTCTCACCAGCCCAGTAATTTCACTAGCTACAATGCTCTTCAAACCCGAACACAGTAGCGTTTGCAGACTACTGCTTGGCGGCGGAATAACTGGCAAAGCGGTGGCACCTACCTAGACGAACTTTGCAGAAAAGTCCTACAACCTAATAAAATATAGGTGGAACGTCTCGGAAAATTAAGAATTCTCAGGTGAAACGGTACTACTTTATTAGGATATAGGTAAAACTGAACTAACCAATAGATATGATTATTGCTTTCCTGTACTGTTTTCCTGTTAACAGTTCTTTAATAGATCCAGAACGCTGCGTTTCCTCTCTCACGTGTGACGCCATTTCTGTTAATTTGTCTTCCAATATCTAAAACATCAAACTGAATAATAATCATCAGTATCCTGTAAAACTTTTCTAATAAATAAAATCATAGCTATAACTTATTATACTTATTAACTGGCCTGATAGCTCATTTGGTAGTAGCCCTGCCTTCTGATCTGTAGGTTGTGGGTTCGATTCCCACCCAGGACAAACATTTATGTGGTAAACATAGGTGTTTGTTTTATGTATGTATTTACAAACAAAAAGTATCTAAGTATTGTATCAGTTATCTGTTTCACATACCATAAGCTTATCTTAGTTTGGGGCTAGATGGTGCTGAGTGACATGTCCACATATATTTATTATTTATTTGAAGCACTTATAATATAATAGAAGTAAAAAAAAAACTCATTTACTACAAGGTTTTAAACTTCCATGTTCACTAACGTTATTAAACATTTCACACTACTAACATTTGTTACTAGGTGGTAAGACTTTTCTGCAAAGTTCGTCTAGGTAGGTACCACTGCTTTGCCAGTTATTCTGCCGCCAAGCAGTAGTGTGCAAGCACTACTGTGTTCCGGGTTTGAAGGGCATTGTAGCTAGTGAAATTACTGGGCAAATGAGACATTATGATCTGATCACTCAGTCTAGTAATCTGATTACTAGACTGTGGGATGTCTCAGGATGACGTGCGCAGTGCAGTGTCATGCGAAACTTTATTGTTTTAAAATTCCGTGTGACACTGCAACTGTTATGGGCAGCCGTGTCGCTTAACATCAGGTGGATGACTAGCTCGTCACGTCATTCAATAGCATAAAAAAAAACCTACTCCTTTAAAAAACTCAGTATTCATCATCATCGTCATGATCAGGCGGAAGACGTCTACTGCTAAATATAGGCCTCCCCATAGAGCAACACTTTGACCGACTACTTGCCTCTTCGCGTCCAACGGCAACGGTTTTGGGCAGATCGTCGCTCCACTCAAAAAATTCTATATTTTTGCTAATACATACTGAACGTGACTGGTAGAACCATATGAATATATACTTCTTTACAATACGAAATACACAATTTAAGGTACATGCGTTTCGTACCTTTGAAACGTTCGCTACGTTCAGGATTCTATTTGACCCACTTCGCTCGTGGTGCAATCCTACCGTCCTGCGCTAGGTAGGTAAGTACTCGCGCTAAAAACAAATTTTAGCCTTTCATAACAAATATACTATTAATTAACCTCTGTACTCCCACGGCCACGATATCGTGTCAACCTGATATTGTTATTCTATTATATGCACAAGGCCTTCAAAGAATTAAACAACAGAGTTTTTCTAACCTTTTCATCTTTATAGCCATTTAATTTCATCAATGCCTTCTTAGCTGTGTCCACTTTCCGATCTTTCAACAGGAAGTATGGGGTCTCTGGAATCCACCAACAAGCTACGAAGTAGCAGATGGGCAGGAAGAACAGCGTGTAGTTCAACACTTGATAGGACGCTATGGACCCGATGGCGACTATGAGGAAGGATCCAAAAGCAGACATGAATCGGTTAAAGACGGACAACTTTCCTCTTATTTCCTTTGCAGCTATTTCGGCTATATATATCATTGGAACCTGGAAGTATATAAAATAAAGTATGGTATGTATAATAACAAAATATATTTGTAAGTATTTTTTTTATCGGGCAGAGCGTTTGATCACATTCACTTGATGTTATTTTGCCATAGTTATGGCTCTAGCGCTCATATAAGTAGCGAAGCTCAGAACCTTGTATTACTAGCTCCTACCACGCGAGGCAGCTGGGCGGTGCGAGGATGCGTAGGCTGTGAAACGGTGTGAGTGTTTCTACCGGAGATAATTATGAGGTGGGGTGGAAGCAGAGCGCGCGTGCCTCTTCCCGCACATATCCCTCGCACACATCCCTCGCAAGACATCCGTAGCACACATTTTTCCCTTGTTTTGCATGTAGAAAAACCTGTCTCCGCTAAGCCGTTTTCACTAGACCTGTGCTGAGCGAGGCTAGGTAAATTAAAGTGATTCTATTGGTTCTTAACAAACGCATCCCTCGCTACCCATCCTCGCACATCTCTGGTAGAAACGCAGCCTTAGGGGTCTGCTCTTCTCATTATGTGGCGAACTTATTAATAAGTGGCATGTGTCCGGACCTAAGTCTGTGAGCAATTACTATTAAACACCTCTTCAAGAAAGAATATTAATTGTTATGGCTGAAGGGGTTACCACGCTACGCCAGATTTGGAACAAAAACTTTCATTGATGCTGTGTCTACATTAGCAGGCGAATATTCGTGATGCGTTGGCGCGCAAAAAAATCATCATCGGCTATACCTACACGATGTTTTTGTGGCGCATTTATGTCTCCCGCGGGCTAATTACGTAAAATTCGCAACAGCAATGCGATAGCAGTAGCAATGCAACAGCAGTAGCGAAGCATACATGCTCGACACCACTAATGATGTATGACAGCAATCACCGCGAGATTTACGCCTGTCGCAAACCTGTTGCGAGTTAGGTAATTAGGGGGCCGGACACACGGTCAATTTGTTTGCTGCGCGGCCGACGACGCGACGTGGGCTAAATAAAAGTCTGCATATTGCTGATGCATATTATAAACCAATATTATTTATACTTACGTACTATTCAGATATGCAGAAGCTTCATATTATTATCATAAATAAAATGCAGTGAAGTAATTATTACCGTTTGTATAACACCGCACCCAAGTCCCCAGCAAACTCTTGCCACGCAAAGCATCCATGTCTTCGTTGCAGTGAAGACAAATACCTGGAAAAACGACATCAATATAACATGGTACCATGAGAGATGCCACTCCCGTGCGCTGAGTACGAAGCCGGTGTCTCATTAGAAACTCACGACTGCAGGCAGCGGCGATTAAATGTTCTGTTAGCTTCAATGTATTCATTATCCATTGTGTTATTAGAACTCAACGTTCAAATAGTCGTTAGTAAAGAGCGAGCATTGTAAACTGCTTCATAGAATATCGCGACTGTCATTCGGCCACATGATACTATGTGTTCTGTTCTTGCGCATATCGCTGCGACACTTGTCCTGCTCCCTAAGCTTTTCATATCTCCCTTCAGTACCTAAGATTTGTGCATGGTCGGTCAATTATCTTATATTCATTTTTTAATTTTCATTTTCGTTACGGACCTGCTTGTAAGTACCGTGCACCTACTTATAGAGAAACACATGATGTGCAAAATCGCATGTTGCTCAGTGCGTTAGGAAATACCTATTCTGATTTTGCGGTAAGTGGGCTAAATATAGGCGCTTACCACAGTCTTAATATTAAAAAAACACTTTTCCTCTCGCAGTGAGCAAAACGGAATTTCGCACACTGATTTCTCGCAGCAAAGGGTGCCTATTCAAGCTGCTGAGGTGAAAACATTTTTCGCTCTTACTTTTTAAATATACACTTACCGTTCCAATAATGAAAGGGACGGCAGTTCCCAATAAAGTGGCTCGCCTCCCAAATTTGTCAGTCGGAAACCGTGAGGCCAGACACCCGAGCATTATACCGGGAGTAACAGACGACACAATCCAGGACATCTCGGTCTGTAATTGGCGCCATAAACGTGGAATAAGTATCAAAAAAAATGATTTTAATGAAATAATACCCACATTAGTCAAGTTAGTTAACTTCAGCTTCTCAATGAAGTGCCCACGGTTTCACTCGACCAGTGTTCCCTCAGCAACTCGTTTTCCGAGATAAAAAGTATCCTATATTAAACTGGGTAGTACCTATTAGCAATTTGTGAGCTATATATCACACAAATCAGTGCAGCCTTTTTTGGCATGAAAGCCAAACAAACAAACAAACGTACAAAGAAATAGACAGCGCATCTCACTTTCATCATCATCAACCTTTTTGCGTCCATCGCTGAGCATAGTCCAGGCATTATTGCAACTCCCCTCGAGTTGCAATAATCACTACGCAATGCGTCTTGGTGATCAGTAGCTTGTAATAGGTACAGGCAATACTGCTGCTCATTCTCTGGTCGTACGACGCCCATGGGAAGAGATGGGGTGGTTCTATTCTAACCAGAACCTCACGGTATAACTGTAGTGCTCATAGCGAAGCACGACTAGCCGTTTCTAACCGATCGGTAAAATTAAGCGGTATTCGCTGCGGTCACTACTTTGATGGGTGACCGCTACAGCAAAAAGTGGTATTTACAACTGAGCAGGGCGGCCACAGATCCTATAAAAAACTTTTTATAGGATCAGTGAGGACGGCATAAAAATTCTGACACCTGCAGGCCTAGTAGAAGATATGCGCACCACGACAAAATTATCTCGACACTTTTTCTCGTGAAAGACCGTGACAACGCTATGGTAGCACCTAAATGTGTCTCACTCTAACAGCGAATATAACACACGTGTTTTCTCACGGTGATGCGCATGCTAGGTCAGGGTTGACCACTTGCCTACACGAGAAGAAGAAGACGGCATAACTTTTATATTTAGCAAGAAGTAGTAGAGACTATACATAACTTGGGACCATAATCATGAGCCATTACATTTCTACGGCTGGGGCATGGGCATCTTCTGACTTGGAATGAGTGTTGTGAAGTATATGCCGAGTGGGATTTGAGTCAGGGTTCGTCGGAGCTACCAATGCGCTAAAAATTTAAATTGTTCTACTATCAAAATCAAATCTTTATACTCACATCCGTAACAGAAAAATCAGTTTCATTATTGTGAAACTTGGGTATTACTGGCGTGATCCACGAGAATGACACGCTTGATGTCATTGTAGTTAACGACACTGAAACACAAAATATTAAATGAATGAATGAATGAATGAATGAATGATTATAAAAAGAAAAATATCGTATTGTAGGTTGTGGGTTCGATTCCCACCCAGAACAAACATTTTTGTGATGAACAATTATAGGTGTTTGATCTGTGTTTTGGTTGTTTTATTGTATTCTATCTATATGTATGTATTTACAAAACAAAAAGTAGTATTAGGTATTCTATCAGTTATCTGGTTTCCATAGTACAAGTTTTGCTTAGTTTGGGACTAGATGGCGCTGTGTGAAATGTCCACAAATATTTATTTATAATGTTTATGTACGATTGAATAGTGATAAATTAATAATTCCTAAATAATAAGTATAGGTAGAGTTCATTCTATCTGACTTACTTATCATGGCATTAATTTCTAAATTGATATTATTGAATTGATATTATATTACGCTCGTGCATAAAATAAATAAAAATGACTTACCAGCAATAGTAACCCAATACTGAACACTGCGGCTTTGTTCCATTTTCCAAAAATTGTCAGTGATGATGGCAAGTATTGGTTCATTCAGGCTAGGAATTTTGTATTTCTATTAATTTCTAAAATATGTGTTTGCATTAAGTATTAGGTTATAATAAATAATATGATAATATCCTTATATACATCACGCACGATGTAGGTAGGTATGGAGGGTACCTATTGAATAAGTAAAACAGCTGTAGTGCCGGCTATTTGATATCTTATCACTTCGCGTGTTTTACGATAAATGATGAGTAATGACGATGACAGATGACACTGAGAGTTGTGTTTCGGGTAAAACTGATGTTTGCTTTGACGGAAAAGTAAATATCAATCAGCACCTACACTCATTTCTTAAATGTACACACTATTATATAATGTAATTTATGTCGTAGTCTTTTTGTTTATTTAGTCACTGAACATCACCTAAAATAATTGATAGCACATTCATTTGATTTAAAGATCACTTTAATCGATGGCGTTCGTAGGCCGAAACAAAGAAGAGACTGCCTCATAAAAACGGTACTCTATGACTGACTCGTCCAGTCGTCCTCGACCCTCGGATATTGAGTAGCCTTGTAGGCGCTCGTAACCAAGACCAAGCTATAGGTACTGTGTTTCCACTTATAGGAATTTTCCCATTTTCAGGGCGACACAAGATATCATTGTGCAGGTATGTCTTAAAGGAATTTAGTTTTGGGTTAAGGTCAACGGTGATAACTGCTCTATAGTTGATATTGTTTCTAGTAGACGCCACGTAGAGTGTAGATATTATTTATTACGTAACAAACAGCGATAACAGTTTATAATCATTTTTCATCATTTGAGGGTTATTAGAATTTATAAAAGAACAAGAAGCAAGTGAAATTCGTGTGTTAGTACGTAGTAATATATATCTATTCTGTGGTGTTAGACAGAAGGCATATAGCATATGTAGGGAGAATGTGTATACAAATTATGTATATGAGAAACACAGAATTCGCCCTATTTACATAAGCCTATGATGAGAAATTGAGAATACCTAGATACCTAAGTATTTTATTATAGATAGATAAAACTCTTTATTAAAACCACATTACAGGAACAATTTATACATCACACAAACTTAAAACTAAATGTCACAATGGGCGGTCTTATCATTTAAAGCGATCTCTTCCAGACAACCCAGACTTATACTGACAGCCTTACGCGGTGCAACAAAATTAAATTGTGATCAATTGAAATTGTAAAAAAGAACAGAAAAAATAAAAAACAAAGAAAAAAAAAATTAAAAGAATAAAAAAGGTAAACAGGCATGGCCAAACAAAACTTAACACTTTAATCTTTCTAAAATAAAACTGTTTCTTCTCCAAATTTTCAGCATCAAACACTTTTTTTTTTCAATAGCCAGACTGTTCTAATGGAATGACCAGATAAAATATTTATTTGATACATCCATATTTCACGTTATCCAAAAAAAACCCGGAAAATCAACAAGTTCTCATGCGCAGACCTAGTTTGGCATGGCTCTTGACTAGGCAGTGCTCAATGCTCATGTGATGACATGCATGGGCAAAATATTTTTTACCGAGCTTTGTTTACTTATACACTGAAAATGATTTTTGAACTTTAAATTGAATAGTCGATGTTAGGCCAACATTTTGCACGTTATATCAAATTGGACTACAACTTATTCCGTTTAGAAGCTTGAGACCTGCGACCTTGCGCATAGGTACCTACTACTCGAAAGGCGCAACCGCGACGTGGAGGCGCGGCGCCTCCACCGACACCGCGATGCAAAATATTGTACTGTCGGATCGTCTATAGTACTTAGACTTCTGTAAAACCACGGTAAATGTTCCTCTATACGCAAGCTCTTGCTTATGTAGGTATACCTACTCTAATCTGAGGCAATCTCCCAGATCCAGTCATCCGCGCCACACTGGCGCACTGAGTCTGGGCAGATTTAATTGGTAGACCAACTGCCAATTTGATAAGGCTCTAAATCTGCTTTTTCTATCTATCTTGAAATGGAAGTCGAAAATGATTAATTAGATAACACCACCGTTAGAATAATGGCTGATCCAAGCCGCCAGCAAAATCTTCCCGCGCAGAGCATCCAGGCTTTCGTTTCAGTGACAACAAATACCTGGAAAATCGAACGCCTTTGAAAATGTTGCCACTTGTCTGAAGAATGCAAAGATATAACAAGTAGGCGTAGTGGCAAACAAATGAACGCTCGACTGTATACATAACCAGCACTAAAGTGAACAATTAATATAGCAGACCCCGAAAAACTGAGCTTTTATAATTAGGATAAAAATATCTAGTTTCAAAAAATACCGCAGAGCCTGAAAACAAAGGTTTTCAATCAGTGTGTCTTGCCAATGATGACTTATGAAACTGAAACGTGGTCTCTTACTGTTGGCCATGGCCATTAGTAAGCTCAAAGTAGCGCAACGAGCTTTGGAGAGAGCTATGGTAGGTGGACCGACGATCTGGTCAAAACCGCGGGGAGCCGATGGATTCAGGAGGCGAGCAGCCGCTCAAAGTGGCGCACTCTGAGGGAGGGAGGCCTATATTCAGCAGTGGACGTCTTCCACGTCTAAAGTAGCTCGTCTTCCGAATCTATCAGATGGATATACCTAGGTACTACCTACCTAACGACTTCTACTTTTTATTTTGGCGAGTTTGTAATGAGCAATCATCCAGTTTAGCCAAACTTCTTATTAGTTATTAGTCAGTTTTGCATTTCAGGCATACTACTTCGTCGGCATCTCACGCTAAGGGCAAACAGTTTCCATAGTCAACCTCTTATTAAGTTAAAATGCTTATACTGGCAGGTCCTTAACTCGATCAAAAGGGGGTTGTCTTCG
Organism: Ennomos quercinarius; assembly: GCA_910589525.2. Lineage (NCBI taxonomy): Eukaryota > Metazoa > Arthropoda > Insecta > Lepidoptera > Geometridae > Ennomos > Ennomos quercinarius. The sequence goes on along the minus strand of OU342499.1, from coordinate 11,931,075 downwards.
GTGCCAAATCCCACTCCAGCTGGGTTAGCATGGACGGTAGACAAAATTGTCTTTCCCCGTTTTACGTCACTTTCTTCATACTTGCTTGGAGTAAAACAGGGGAAAGACAGTTTTTTCTACCGGCCGTGCTAACCCTACAGCCGTTATAGTGGCTGTATTGGGATCGTCACTTATAAGCACTATATCTGTTATTATCAAGTATAATACAAATATTATCATTTCGGGTCTACTATTTATTTTTTTATTTACTATTATTGCTTGTACTATTATTTATTCTGTGGCGTAACGTAATCACCACCTTTATCTTGGAAAGGTGCACGGTGCACCACGTATACCTATTCTCCTTCGCGAGGTTGCCATAGCCCAGCATCTTTTTCTCTAATCTGTGAGTAAGTATTCCTACATATTCCTATTAGGTATTATAAATTACCCCTTGATTCCTATCCTATCTGTGCTGTGATTCCTAACGTAGTTATGTGTGAGTTGACATACAGGTTTTCTAATAACATTCTCCCATCTTCTACAAAAAATACCCAACTTACTATTTAAATATGTTTAACCTATACATTTTATGGTTTTATGGTTAAAAAACAATTAGCTGAGAGAATAGAAGAAATCAGAGGAATTTCCGAAAGAATTGCAGTATTAAATATAAGGTTGCCTCTAAATAAAGATGAAATGTGGTCAGTTATCCAAGCATATGCTCCAACAGAATCTAACAAAAAAGAAGAAATAGCAAACATTGAAAAATTCTACGGAGACTTACAAGCTACTATCCGAAGTTCGCACAGGAATGTTATAGTAATGGGCGATTTCAATGGACAAATTGGAACAAAGCAAATGGGAGAAGAGTTTGCTGTAGGAAAGTACGGATATGGCAAAAGATCTAATAATGGTGCAAGGCTAGTAAGCTGTGCTTTAGAAAACAGGCTTAGCATTCTTAATAGCTTCTACAAAAAGAGACTGTCAAAAAAATGGACATGGATGTCTCCAAATGGGCTCTTTAAAAATGAAATTGACTATATTATGTCGAACAATGTCAAAGTTTTCCAGGATGTCTCAGTACTAAACAGTTTAAATTTCTACACCGACCACAGAATGGTTCGAGCAACGTTGACAGGAAGACATGTGAAGATAAAAAGACGATTTCATAATAATTGTCCAGCTCTGCAATGTACTGGAGATAAAGACATGCTTATCAACAACTTAAAAGTACTACAAGAAAAGGGGAGAAATGAGAAAGGATCAATACAGGAAAGATACGACAGAATACTGAATACATTGAAATCTGAAACTATGAAAATAAATAAAAACAGTAAAAATGTAGTCTCTACTGAAGCACGAGAACTGTTACAAGAAAGAAAAGAGCTGTTGCAAAGTCACGGAAACAAAACTAAACATAATCGCCAAAAAATAGCCGAACTAAGTAAAAAGATCAATGTAAATATCAGAAAAGACAAGAAACTAAAACGGCAAAATATATTAAAAAAATGTATCGAAAAAACGGGAGGAATTAAAAAAGCTCTAAAAGAACTAAACACTAAGAAAGTTTGGATGCCGAGTATAAAAACTAAAGATGGAAACGACACAAGTAAAAGACTCGAGATACTTGGAGTGGCTACTGAATACTATAGAAATTTATACCAAAGCAAAAATCGAAAGAATTAGTAAAAGAATGGCATTCAGAATTAAAGTTAGGAAAGATACCAGCAATATTGAATGAAGAAACAGTCCGAGCAATTAAAACACAAAAAATGGATAAAGCACCAGGATCTGACCATATAACGAATGAGCTATTGAAATCCACAATGCCGGCCATTGCTCCTATACTAACAAATATATTCAACGAAATCTTAGACACCGAAAGTATTCCTGCTGACTGGACGAAATCAACAATAATCTTGCTGCATAAAAAAGGAGATAAAAAAGTTATCGGGAACTATGGACCAATAAGCCTTATGTCTAACATTTACAAAGTATTTTCAAAAATTTTACTCTCTCGAATGACCGATACACTGGATGGAAATCAACCAAAAGAGCAAGCTGATTTCCGTAGCAATTTTTCGACCGTAGACCACATACATGTTTTAAGGCAGGTTCTACAAAAATATAAGGAGTACAATAAAATATATTATTTAGGATTTGTAGATTTCAGTAAAGCCTTTGATTCATTGGAGCATGAATATATCTGGGAAGCACTACTTGGACAGGGGATTCAAACAAAGTACATACGAATACTCCAGAAAATATACGCAAAGAGTACTGCACAGGTCAAGTTAGAAACAACAGGCGACGAATTCTCTTTAGAAAAAGGCGTCCGCCAAGGAGACCCTGTTTCACCCAAATTATTTTCAGCTGTGTTGGAGATGATATTTAGGAATCTGGAATGGAACGAAATGGGACTAAATATAAACGGCGAAAACCTTAACCATCTTCGATTTGCAGACGACCTGATCTTGTTTTCTGAAAATCCAGAAGGTCTAGAACTAATGCTGCAACAGTTATCAGAACAAAGCGCTAAAGCAGGTCTGTCAATGAACACGGCTAAAACAAAGATAATGACAAATTCTTTAAAAACATATAATATAACCGTAAATGGTGAACCAATAGAATATGTAGATGAATACATTTATTTAGGACAGCTAATATCACCAGCTGAAACAATGAATAAAGAAATTGATAGGAGAGTAGCTAATACCTGGAAAAGATACTGGTCTCTCAGCGAAATTATGAAAAATAAAGAAATGCCTATTAAAGACAAAAGGAAAGTATACAACACGTGTATACTACCATGCTTAACATATGGTTGCCAAACATGGGCACTAACAGAACAGCAAACAAATAAAATTAAAATATGTCAGAACAGCTTAGAAAGAAGTGTAGTTGGTGTTAAAAGAAGAGACAAAATAAAACTAAAAGATATAAAACACATAACAAAATTCAAGGATGTAAAAACGGTGTGTAAAAAACTAAAATGGCAATGGACAGGACATATGTTAAGAGAGCGGAACGAGAAGTGGACAAAATTAATAACAGAATGGTACCCAAGGGATGGCAAAAGAAGTGTAGGAAGACAGACAAAACGTTGGGAAGATGACATCAAAAGTTTAGCTGGTCCAGAATGGATTCGGACAGCAAGGGACAGGACAAAATGGAAATTCTTAGAGGAGGCCTTTGTCGAAGGACAAGCTGTTACAAAGAGAGATTGAACCGGTGCCGATATTTTGAACAAAGTAAACAAAACAAGAGTAAGAATGAAATATCGGAATGTTGAACTTGATTTGTACTAAAAACAGCAATAAAGGCTTATTTATTTATTTATTTATTTAACCTATACATTTGATACGTACAAGTTTCTGTTAGGCACGCGGCTTCTTTCTGCTAGGCTGAACATGCATAGGATCTGCTATCCTTCTTTATAAAGGCTCTATAATAGATTTGTTATTAAAAACTTTTACTCGCTGAACGATAATGTTATCATAAAGCGAGTTTCACGTAGGCGTTATAATTAATTCACGATTATTATAACCACAGCATAGTTGGTGTCGTTTCACCATTCTGACGGGGTGGTTCAACCAGTAAGTGCTTATCAATAGATATAACAAGCACTGTACATGTAAAAAATATTTCATAACAATTGAATAATCCTTGAATTGTTAACACATTTTGTTCTTTTTATTTCTTAATCAGAGGACATAAATATATCTAAGTACTACAATATTGCATTATAATTATTATCAGTTCTAGACTACCATACACTATCACAGACTAAACAATCATAAAGTTGACACCACTATAATAAGAACTAGTTTCAGAAAATAGCCATGGATTATGATTAGCTAGATTAATTGTTAACAAGAACAAATAAAAAAACGGATGTATTAACTTAGTATATACCTACAAAATACCTGAAAGAATATTTATGATTCGCATAGCAGCTTATTGCCTGCTTCGTAATCAACAAATATTTTTTTTGAATCACCACTGGGATCTCTGAGATCACTTGTCACATTAGCCTTCCCGACTTTAGAGACAGATGGATGCGGGTTCAAGCCCCGCTAGTGATTCAAATTTTTCCTTTACATTTACTTAAGTAACTTAAATTTTACATTAAAAATTAGCATAAATCTGATTTCACACAGATATTAAATCTTTATATTATCAAATCCCGAAGCATTCATGAAGGTAGGTACTATTGCTACCTAAGCACCTATGCCATCATACTCAAATGGCTACACTTTTCTGCATAGATTATTTTCAACGTCTCTGTTAATTAATAAAAACAGATGAGCGTTTTCATACATTTAACTAGTTTGTCGAAGCGCTAGAATAAAATATTCATTATTGTAGAGTCATTTCTCTTGCTGACTACTGTCTCGTACTACTTTGGACTCTATATTATTTACATCTTGCATTTCTATATTTTTTAAACTGTTTCCATTTTTATTAACCATGGTAAGTCTCTCATCTTCTTCATAATCATAATCGACGCCCTGCAATTCTATCTGTATTTGTCTCAAACTCTTTCCTTTAGTCTCAGGGACAACGAAATATGAGAATATAGCTCCTAATAAAGCCGAAATAGCGAAGAACCAGAACACTCCATACAAGCCAGTCAAGTCTTTAAGTTCCTGGTAACCTATGACCATGATAAAGGTGGAACAACCGCCGAATATATTCAACGCTGTCATGGCAATAGACTTCACATTGATGGGGAATATTTCAGCCGTGATAACAAACAATATAGAGTCGTATCCCAAGGTTGAAATAACGTTAGCACAAATGATGCCTATGAAGGTGATGTAACGCAAAGAGTTGGTAGACTCGATGCCAACAACTTCTTGGAAGTAGAAGTAAGAGCCGACGATACCAAGGAAAACACTTGCACCGATGTATGAACTGATGAAGAGCGGTCTTCTTCCAATCTTGTCCACTAGTAGCGATGAGCATATTCCTGAAATCACAAATAACTGTATTTTACAAACAAATCTACATCTACACCATCTACACCACTATTAAAGAAAAAGAGGAAAGATTTGTATTTTTGTGTGTATGTTTGTAATGAATAAACTCAAAAACTACTGTGCCGATTTCAAAAATTCTTTCTCCATTGGAAAGCTACATTCACCCTGAGTAACATAGGCTACACCACTACACGTGCGAAGCCGGGGCGAGCCGCTAAAGGTAAATAAATAATAAATGCTAATTTATTATCCTTGCAATTAGGTTCACAAAAATGATGTTATTTATACTAAAATTACAGTTAGGTAGGTACTACTACAATTACAATTTTACTCATTGGGACAGGTACATATAATATTGCAAACCTGTGTTGCAAGGACTGGTGCCTGATGTAGGCATAAACAGCCTGTATCGCAGGTCACCAGGCCCCTCTCCACGGACGGTTTAACTATTTACTATAGGTAGGTAACCATCATTGTACCGATTTGATCTAGTATTATACTGATATCATATGGATATAAACTTGATATAAAGATGTTAAATAGAATAGTGCACCGTCATAATCCTGATAAACAAGGAAACAAAAGTTAACTTACATAATTATTCTACTACAATATTTTAATAGTAAGTACCTACCTATATGGGGGTAACTAAAAAACAATCATTTCACAGCTGGCGTGTACTGTGTATGTGTGCTGATGTTTGTGTTGTGTGCGTGAGGGATGATAATGGATGTAGTGAGGATTACTATCTGCCGGTTACTTTCAGCCGGTTTTTAATCCATGTAGATGTGCATGCGGTAACAGGATATAAATGTGTGCGTGAATACAACATATTACCTTGGTAATATCTGTGTAGTGCAGTGGTGTGCGAATGATAGGTAACCTACGTTAGCCTGCGTTAGTCTGAGTTTGCGTTGTTGATGTGGGAAATGATACCTGCTTATAATTTCAAGACAGAATGTAGGTACTTATAATATACAGAACGCATAAGTATAGGTAACTTACTTATTTCTGGCACTCTGTTAATTAGAATGAGTACTTAAGTAAGTATTAAGTAGTACTTGAACAATGACTAATAATACTTACCAGCGCCGAGCCGCACAGCTCCAAATATAATAAGGGCAGTAGAAACTTCTATATTCACTTTGCTATCTTGTATTATACGTCCTAAATACATGAGGATGGGAATTGAGCCCGCCATTACTTGGGTCAACTTAATCCCTGAAAAGAAAACAAAATCCGTGATTTATGAGTTCTACTTCTACCGGGCGTAGATGTAATGGTGCGCGAGCCCACTGCACAAATACCTACGTCATCGGGTACCCCAATAGGCTATCTTTAGATCGTTAAACGACATTTAAAAAAGGTAATTTTTATCAGGTCTGCCAGTTCCGATCCTGTCGGGTCATGGAAATAATTGAAATTTTTAGACGTATTTTTTTTTGCCTAAATGTACCTGAATGAAAGTTCTGGCAACAGTGAACCATTGATTAATTATGTAAAAAAAATTGGTCTGCCATTGCGCACCATGCCGGAAGTACCTGGCAGACCCCTAAAAATGTGCCCTTCACACTCTTTACCTACCTCAGCGAATACCCCAATGCAACCTACGCCCAATAATAGCTAAGATGCCCCTGATAATAGATTAAAAGGTCTGGCAGGTCTAAATTTGGCGAAACTTAGTATTTAAGGCATTTGAAGTTGGTGGAGGTGGATTATTTCCATGACCCGGCAGGATCGGAACTGGCAGACCTCTTCTTTTTTTACATGTTTAAGAGTCGGTTAACGATCTAAAGATAGCCTGTCAGGGTACCCGATGACGTAGGTATTTTTGCAGTGGGCTCTCGCACCATAACTAAACCCCTATTAATTACCTATTACTCTTAAAATATTTTATAGAAAACTAAGTAACTGGTAACGAGAACCAACTAACCATGAGATAATAACTATTGTTGGGGAAGGTAGAGAGAGTGTCAATGATCCTGAAGAGAACCAAATCATGATTATGTTTGACGGTGGACATATTCTGGCTGCTGACTTGCATATTATTATTTCATTATGATCATAATGAAATATAACAACTCACCAACTCAACTCAATCAGGGTGAGGATAACTACTTAGGTCTAAATCGTGACATTGAAAAAGGGGTAGCGTTAATATATTACCTACAGAAACAATAACTGCTTTTCTGTACTGTCTTCCAGTAAAAAGTTCTTTCAAACTTCCTGAATGACGCATTTCTTTCTTCACATCTGATTTCATAATAGTTAATTGGTCTTCTAAAACCTGAAAATAATAAAAACTGTTTTTGTACCAAGTTACAATAATTAAATTCATCTCTAAATATGCGTTTGTTAGTTTCAACCTATACTGTACTGTACTGTGTATACTGTTCAATATATACTGTTTTAAACACGTTAATTGATGGATATATTTATAATTATTTATTGGATGTATAAATCGAATAAAGAGCAAAAAATTTTTTATAATGATCATGACAACACACTCAAGGTTAACATACTCAAGTGATAGCATATTTGAGATTTAGGTAAACATTAAATTACCTACTATATACCTACAGATCTAATGATTGTAATTATTACCTTTTTATCCTTATAACCCCTCAACATTTGCAACTCTTTTCTTGCTGTGTCCACATTCCCTTCTTTCAGCAAGTAATATGGAGTCTCTGGGATCCACCAACATGCAGCAAAGTAAGCAATCGGTAACACCAATATCATGTAGTTCAGGGTACGGTACTGAAGAAAGGGACCGATGGCCATCACGAGAAAACTCCCGAAGCTTAACATAAAGCGAGAGCCAACGGTCAGTGCTCCTCGGATGTCCTTATCCGCGATCTCGACGAGGTAAATAGAAGATACCTAAAAGGTAGAAAATATAAAACAATTCAATGAAAAACGCTCGTAATAATAATTGTGATACAAAATGAAAAAAGTATATCTAGTGTACCTAATTCCGCTAAAAATAACTATAAGATTATCTATATTGGGGAAGTTGCAAAGGATTGTTGTAGGCAAATGTATTACAAAAATGATAAGAAAAGTATAATCTATACATATAATAAAACTGTAGAGATAAAAAAATCTGTAATTGCAAGATATCAAGAAAAAAATGACACAGGTTGGCTTAAAATTAGCCGCTGATCACGTTAAGCCACTTTTTAAACACTTTGTCTGTTTGTTTGTTTGTTTGTTTGTTTGTTATGACTGAACTCCTAAAATACTGAATGGATTTTCATGCGGTTTTCACTAATATGCTTAGAAATAACCGGCGCTTAAAATAGGATATATTAAAATTGATATATCGTTAAAAAAAATTAGATGACAACGATTGAGATTTCATTACGAAACGAATCGGAGTTTTAAACAACATGGCCGATTGATTTTTTTAATTGTTTTCAAACTGGAAGGCACCTGTGAAGCTTATGTAATGTCATCTGTCACATGTCTAAAAACAATTTTAGTGATGTGTAGGCCAATATTCGGTTCGATAATTAACGATTATTTTAGATTCATAATACCGATTAACGATTATTTTTAGACACATATCATATAATCATGATATCTATCTTAGGTAGACCTACCTACCTTAGAGTGCGTGGTAAATAATATATTATTCCCATTGTTGAAATTAGAGTAAACACAAGTACACGGGGGTGGGGTATACAACGTAGGTGTCGATTTAGATGATAAGAATTTATTGAGGAAATCAAACCCTTGACGTATTGTCATCGGAATTGTGTATCAAGTATCGTCAAGATTCGCTGAAAACTATGACCTGTACGCGAGTCGTACATCCAATTCCGGACAGACGAAAGCAAAAGTTGCGAGTTGAAACCAGACTAGCAATGGATGAGCGCTTATTTGTGGAAATTCGATCTCACGGTATCTTTTTTTATTTCAAACTATCGATTTTTCTTTTAAAAACCAATTTTTCAGGTAATTTTTGCCGAATATTTTTATTACGGTTGGCAACACCGTATTTTGTGCCCACGCTATTTAGCAATAAAAGTAATCCAAACGATTTATCATTTTGTTTTCGATTATTCTTCGATTGTAGTTATCGTTGATGTCCCGCCCCTATGGTCAAGTGTCATTATTCAACAGTAGAACGTAATTTTGCAAGCAACGAATTTAATATTTTATTTATATCTTTTTTATTGAAAAGTGAGTTAAAAGCGAATTAATTGCCTTCATTCCATTTCTTGTATATTTTACTGTTTCTTTTAGTAATTTTTCTTAAACATTAGTATTAAATTTTCCCCACAAAATAGAAATGTTTAATGTTTTGTATGACGTCACCTGTTTTGCTTACATAACAATTTACGTTCTATCAACCTGTCACAAGTTAAATAGATACATATACCAACAAATATTAAATAGTGTGAAAGCAGATTTTTTTTTATTTTGGCATTAGACGACATTTGTATTTAGCCAATGATACGAAATATTTTATGAAAAATGTTTTAAAAGGGTACTTAGATGTAGGTAAGTATAACTATACATTATGATAGGACAATATATAGGATAGGTAAGATCCTCGAATTAGCAACATGGCCGTGTAACGTTCAGTTTTGATTTCTTCTTCTTCTTTTACGTAGGTAAATGATTTTTAAAGGTTTTAATAGTTAAAATATTTTAGGTCTGTGGGCTTCTCAATGAACAAACTGAGCGGTTATATTCTCTTTAGGACAAACTACAGGTTAGAGCAAAATATTATTGGTTACTCGATTGCTTCAAGAAGGTTAATTATTAAAAGGTCTTTGAAAGTGGGCGTCTTCAGGATGTCGTTGTTGATGATGATGATGATGATAGCCGTATTTGAGTTAATTGATCATAGATATCAATTTCAGCTTAATTCTTTCAGTTATTTCTAAAATAAGTAATGGTCTCGACAGATTCTTAGAAAGACAAACACACGGACAACAAAGTGATCTTACCTATAAGTGTTCCTTTATTTCAAAACTGTTACGGAACCCTAAAAATGAAACGTTCTTTGCAAAAGCGAATCTGATTAGAGCTTTGTACACATGCTATTTTCTCACTCTCACCACTATGTTGAAAGTGCAGTGGGAATGAGACAACCTGAAAAATAGCGACCGTAATATAAATGTCGACTCTTTTTACAGTGGCGTACGTAAGTATTTGTGATTTCTAATTAGTATTAACAAAATTAATTATGTACGCATCGTATAGGCAAATGCAATACTCCAGCTATAAAGTATGTATTTTATAAACTTATTGTTGACACTAGCTAAATACTCAATTCGTATGGACCAAACTTAAGAAAGTAAAAAAAAAATGTGGTGAACGCAACAAAGATACTCTTTGAACGAAAAGCGCGCGGATATAAAAAACTGACCAATGTGTGTTTGTTTTGTATTTTTCAAAACTGCCTAAATAATAGGTATGGTACTTATGTAGGTATACTTACTACCTAAACAAAATTCACTGGAACCTCTTATGAAGACTTAAACGGTTTTTATGGTGAATACACAAGAACATCTGTTGAAGTGAAAATGACAAGGAAAAGATCGACCATATCTCTGGTATAAAGGTATACCATATTATAAAACTTTTATTAGTTAGATGCCTAGACCTATCGTATATTTAAAAAAACGAACGTCTAATAAGTATAAGGTAGGTCCAAGTAGGTAAATATTCAATTAAATATTGTACCTATGATTTGCAGTTTCTAACCCACTATTTTATCAATGTGTAGGTGATCTGATGACACGTGAAAAGCCATACTTACCTACTACCCAAACAACATTTTTACACGTGTGCTACCTAATCTGCCAATACGTGCTGAGCTCCGAAAAGATTTAGTGGATTTTGTTGTTTGGTATATAGGAAATGCATGAACTAAGCTATTATTAGACTACCTAAACGTAGAAATAACACAATACAAGCGTGCGAAGCCGCGGGCAAAAGCTAGTGTTTAATATTTTTATTGAAACCAAACTAGGGCGCCTAAATTGGTCCAACATTTTTTTTACTATTTTTGTTTAATAATTGTGGTACCTATGGTCAATGATAAACTTACTGTTATAAATATTCCAGTACCACATCCCCAAAGGAACCTCATTATGTAGAGCATCCATGGCTTGGTCGCGCATACTAGTATTATCTGGAAGTAATGTGAAGTTTTGAACAAGCATTATGATTGATTAACTATGATTATGATTCATGACTATTGGCTACTATACTTAGTTCGGTACTGTCTGGCATGGTCCAAACATATTTCACACACTACTAAGTTTTGTATATTAAGGTGGAACGTTACGCTCGTGCGGTAAATTCAAATTTTTTTGCGTTCTTTTGCCAATAATAGCTTAATTACTCAACGTGATTACATGAAAACTATTTTTGTGCAAATAAATATAGTGTAACAATAAATTACAATTATAAGTATCACCTACTTATCATTGGTTTAGCAACAAATGGCAATAGACTGAAAAACTAAGAAGAAAATTGTTTATTGCCATTTGTCGCTAAACCAATGATATCTAGGAGATACTTTTAATCATAATTTGTTGATACATTCTATTTATTTCCGCAAAATTAGTTTTCATGTAATCAGGTACTTAAGCTATTATTGGCAAAAGGATGCAAGAAAATTTGAATTTGCCACGCGAGTGTAACGTTCCCCCTTAACAAGAAAATAGGATTCCATGGCTAAATATAAATTGTCTAAAAAAGAAAACTTATTTTTGGAATTTCCTAAATATTCTAAAGCAAAATATCACATCTGAAAAAAATGTACAACGCAATATCAGATTTAATAATGTTTTTGTTTACCGATTCAAATAAAATATGTCATATTTAATATGACTCGTAGATTAATAGATTACTTTATGCTTCGGGATCGGGTGCCAACGAAATACGAATGTTGCAATAAATAAAGTACTTGTTTTAGTTCATTAGGTAGGTATGTAAAAGCTTGCAAATAATAATTACCTATTTAAGTTTTGATGTAGATATTACGTATACCTTATGTATAAGGATATTACGTACCGTTCCAATAGTTATTGGTAGAGCGCTGCCCAGTAAAGCTGGTCTTCTCCCAAATTTGTCAGCGATGAAGCTGGTTGCAAAGCTGCCAGCCATCACGCCTGGAGAGGACATCGCTGTCATCCATGATAACTCTTTCTGTTGGTACGTGAAATTGACAAGATGAGTACCTCTATGTAAATATGCTTCAGCGTGACTAGGTACAAACGTGATTGACCATTTACCCAGTGTGTTTCATTATTTTTGTTTCCGTATGAACTGACTAAGTAAATAGGTATAGCGACATAGGTAAATGCTATGTAAAAAATTGCCTAATAATATTATCTACTTGATTGAATATTGAGGAAAATATTTGTATACTTAAGTAGGTAGTATCTTGGAAGCATCAAGGTAGGTACATCAACTTATTTTAAGTGTTCTTAAACAAAAATTTAAAAAGATTTTCATCCATTTAAGTGAATATGTAACGGCTAAAGGTAATAAGATAATATAAAGATAACGCTTAAAATGGTAGTAGACACGTTATTAATAGAAAAAACATAATTAAAGTTTTTATAAATAATGTCTGTATTTTTTTTAATATGAATAAAGATAAGTATAAAGTTCATAATGTTATTTTATAACTGAATAGGCCCGCATTTGACCGCAGTCTCACCTGAGGGAAAGTGACGACGCGGTCTACGGTGGTGTATACATGCTTGCCTATAAGATACCTATTCACTCGCGACTTGAAGAGTACCAGATTGTACTTATCGGGGAAAAAGACGCTGTGTAAAGTATTCCATTCCTTCGGTGCTCGGATTATAAATGTCGAGGCAAACCGCTTTGTCCGCGAATCGAAGGAATATCAACCATAAACGGATGGCGTGTAGCTCTACATCTTGTCATCCGATGGTGAAATGGAGATGGTGGAATTAGATTACGTATAGCTCCGCAGCACACTCACCGAATCAATATATACTTATTTTAATTTTTTATATAGGTACCTAAGTAATGTGTACCTTGTTATTTTATTTCTTTGCCATCGAAGTGAAATGTAGAGTGTGTAACTCGGGACTAAAATCTATTCATACTCGATTCTAATATCCACATAACTAGAATATTATACGCTAAAATCTCCTATTGTATACATTAGCACCGGTCACAGGAAAATTAGAGAGATTAGGTAGGTCTAGCCACTTCTTCCTCAAGTTCATTTGAGGGAAGAAGAATTTGGTGGTTTCGAAGAAACTCATCAGAATTGACAGCACTGCGTTACCTTTGTAGGTGTAAGTACCTACTACTTATTTACCTACTACGTATTCTTTGGGTATCGCTTTCTTGTTTTCTTGTTTAGGTAAGTGTTAGTTGAAATAAAATTTAACGATTAAGATGCACCTCACTTCTGTAATGTTGATGCCGGTCTCGTTGTCATGGAACTTTGGCAGCATAGGAGTGGTCCAGTAGATGGAGAGGCCGCAAGTTAACGCGGCTATGGACACTGGAATTTGATATAATGTTTTGTATAATAACATCTGTGGGGCAAATGGTGCGAGAGCCCACTGCACAAATACCTACGTCATCGGGTACCCCTGTTTTTTTTCATGTTTAAGTGTCGGTTAACGATCTAAAGATAGCCTATTGGGGTACCCGATGACGTAGGTATTTTTGCAGTGGGCTCTCGCACCAAAAGATAAGCACAATAGGAACTCAGAATAATTATACTTTATTAATTATAATCTATAATCTATAGAGAGATTAGTAGGATATTATGCAGGAGTATATTCTTACTAAGGCTACGTAGTATTATTATTTTAAATACCTAAGTACCTACCTACGTCGTTAGCGCGTCCCATAACACAAAGTGAGGTAGGCATTACCACGGTATTATATGGCAATATTGTAGGTTGTTTATTCGTTTTGAATGCTGCGCACAACCAGTCTTGTTTCTGTAGATCCAAGTGGAGGGAGTCTTTGAACCTCTAACTGAAGGTATCTAAGTGACCTTGTGTTTTTATAAAATTCGCTATGATTTTATTTATGTTGGAAAAACACGTCTTTATTTATAAAAACTAAGTATAAAACCTTATATTAATGTCCCAAAATTGTCATCTATAATTAATAGCCGCGCACACCCACATTTATCTTATACGACCTGGAGGACTGGTAGACAATGCTATTTAGCATTAAGTTCATCCATATACACCTTTGTGCTAAACTATTAAATAAATAAATAAATAAAACCTTAGAATAACTAAGTAGGTACCTAATACAGAATGCAATTTAATTCATCAGCATACATTGGGTACATGATAGTACATCATTTATTGATTGTTTATTAAAGGGTAAAGAGAGCAAACTAAAGTATTTTTTTATTGAAAATTATGAAGATTACCGCGCCGCCTAACGTATTTGACAAGAATTATTTTGACACTGTTACCTAGAAGGTTTTTACCTTGTAGAAACTTATGCAATGTTCCAAAAATGTTGGTCTACATGTGACCGGTGTCATGAGTAGGTACCTAGTTTCAAAGGATGCTGATGAATTCAATTACAGCCAGTATAGAAACCCATTACAATCGCGAAATGCACCTCATAAGTATGGCACCGTGCGACATTCGCGCGGTCAGGGTAATGCTTTGAGTGAAGAGCTCCCAGAAAATTATTTCAGGAGTTTCAAAGGATGCTAATGAATTCAGTATAGGTCTTTGGTTTACCTATTGCTTATAAAAATCTTTTTATAGTTTATAGGTATACCCTGTGTAAACAAAAAAAACATTCTACAAGCGTCAACTATAAAACCGTAAATTAAACCTATTTACTTACGAATAGAATTTTACAAGTAGCCTAAAATCGTAGACTATTAGAAAGGTCAAGATTCCACAACAAATATGTAGGTAAGTTTAATAAATCAGTCCATAATGGCTCTCTTGCTAATGGCATTAATAGGCCTTTCGAATAAAAAAAAATACGTTTATATCTCACACACAGCTTGTTTTATTCAATTTCAACATCGGCCCGTCCTTGTTGAAAGACCCCTAATAATAGTAAAAATATGATATTATTGGTATATACGACTGGATTTAATATTGAAACGCTCTTAGTTAAATATTTGTATTTTTAAATTAGTAAGATATATATTACCTATTTTTAAAAATAACAAGGTCGTTAATTTACGAATGGTCATAAAATGACTCCTCACATGTTGGCATGTCTAATAGGCTATTTTGTGTGGGCATATTCCAAACCTGTTTATGTTGTCATGTTTGTTGTATTGGAGACTAAAATAACTTGATGATAATTATGATCAACACAAACAACTAAGTACATATCTACCTAATATTATTGTTACAATGTAACAAGACTTCATTCCTAAGCGACTTCAGAAAAAGCCTGTTCTTGCCGAGTCCCGAGGAGGTGGGTAGGTACTCGTATAATGTGTAAGTAACTACCGTTAATTACCGTACATTACACTTCTCCATAGAGGTCTTCAGTCTTTCCCAGGCGCGAATACAAGCGGGGGGGCGCAGGGGGCGCGCGCCCCTCTTGACGCAAGCAGTCCAGCACCAAGGGCGGTAATTAGCCAATTTACCAGGAAGATATAGGTGCATGGACCTCATCATTCAAGAAAAGAGCACCAAATTGGTCTTGTATCGTATACTTATATGTTTTTACCACCATTCTTAATCTGATGCGCTGGAGAAAATCCCAAATTCCCCTCTTGCCTCTCCCCTTTTACTATAATGATTTGTTATTACACCTCAAGATATCTTAATTGCGCCCCCCCCCCCCCCCTAATAAAACTGCATCCGTGCCTGGTCTTTCCATGGCATTTCGAATGCTATGCACTATCTCCGCTAGTACTTATATACAGGATGCAATTTAATCCATTAGCATAAATTGAGTAAATGATAGTAGGTACATCATTTATGGATGATTATTAAATAGTCATCATCATCATCATCAACAGCCTGAAGACGTCCACTGCTGAACATAGGCCTCCCCCAGAGCACGCCACCTTGAGCGGCTGCTCGCCTCCTGCATCCATCGGCTCCCCGCGGCTTTCACCAGGTCGTCGGTCCACCGAGTGGGGGGCCGGCCTACGCTGCGTCTTCCGGTTCGTGGTCGCCACTCGAGAACCTTTCTTCCCCATCGGTTGTCAGTTCTACGAGCGATGTGGCCTGCCCATTGCCACTTCAACTTACTAACTCTAAGAGCTATATCGGTCACTTTAGTTCTCCTGCGGATCTCCTCGTTCCGGAGCTTATCTCGCAGGGAAACACCGAGCATAGCTCGCTCCATAGCTCGCTGCGCGACTTTGAGCTTACTAATGAGGCCAACAGTAAGAGACCATGTCTCAGTTCCATAAGTCATCACTGGCAACACACACTGATTGAAAACTTTCGTTTTCAGGCTCTGCGGTATTTTGGACGAAAAGATAGGACGAAGCTTCCCGAACGCTGCCCAGCCGAGTTGGATTCTTCGCGCCACCTCTTTGTCGAAGTTGGACCTACCTAATTGGACAATCTGTCCTAGGTAGACATACTTGTCGACAACTTCGAGAGTATCGTTCCCAACAATTACCGGTATAGGTGGAACATGAGCATTAGACATGATCTTTGTCTTGTCCATATTCATCTTAAGACCAACCTGCTGGGAGACTCTACTGAGGTCGTTGAGCATGGTGCTAAGGTCCTCGAGCGATTCCGCCATTATGACTATATCATCGGCAAAACGAAGGTTAGTGATGTACTCGCCATTTATGTTGATGCCAGATCTTTTCCACTCCAAGAGCTTGAAAACATCCTCCAATGCGTTTGTGAACAGTTTCGGAGAAATAACGTCTCCCTGTCTCACGCCTCTTTGCAATGGAATTTGTTCCGTACTCTGGTCCTGTAGTCGGACTGACATAGTGGCCTTACTGTACAAACACTTCAAAACTTCGATATACCTATAGTCAATTTGGCATCGCTGCAAGGACTGCAGCACCGCCCAAGTCTCGATTGAATCGAAGGCTTTCTCATAGTCCACAAACGCTAGGCATAACGGCCGATTATACTCTTCGGTCTTCTGTATAATCTGGCGCAGCGTATGGATGTGGTCTATGGTGCTAAAGCCTTTTCGGAAACCGGCTTGTTCGGGAGGCTGGAATTCATCAAACCTGCGTGCGAGACGATTCGTAATGACTCTCGAAAACAGCTTATACACATGACTCAAGAGCGAGATGGGCCTATAGTTCTTCAATAAGGTGTTATCGCCTTTTTTGAAGAAGAGCACCACCACGCTCTTGTGCCATGCCTCTGGCGTTATACCTTCAAGGATGACAGAATTAAATAACTTCTGGAGGACTAAAAGTACCGGTCTACCACCCGCTCTCAGAAGTTCGGTCGTAATTCCATCTTCACCTGGTGCCTTGTTGTTTTTAAGCTGTTTGAGGGCCATTCTAATCTCGTACAGGCTGACGTCCGGGATATCTTCGGTATAGTGTCGGACTAACTTGGCTCTGATGTCCTGAGCTGTGTTAGTAGCGGGCTTACGTGTCGAGGTGTATAACTGTCCATAGAAGTTCTCGATCTCTCTCAGAATCTCAGGCTTGGATGAAATGACGCTACCATTTTCGGTCTTCAGTTTTGTCATTTGGTGTTGCCCAATAGACGAATCCTTTGCGAACACTTTAGAGCCTTGGTTCCGCTCAATTGCGGCCTCAATACGTGAAGTACTAAGAGCACGCAAGTCGTGTCGCAAGGAACTCCAGATTCGTCTATTGAGTTCACCGTAGGCTGACATATCAACTGAAGACTGCAGCTTCATTTCGCTCCGGTCGGCCATTAGCTCAAGAGTTTTTTCTGAGAGCTTTTGAGTCTTCTTTCGGCGTTGGGTCTTAAAGAATTTCGATCCAACAGCTTGGACAGTTTCCACCAACCCGTCGTTTAGCTCGTCCACTGTGTTACAGTCGGCTAGGCACTGGAAGCGATTTTGGAGTTCCAGCTGAAAGCCTTCGGGGTTTTGGATTTGGACAGGATTTGGACGGAGCGTAGACTTCACCAGACGTGACCTTTCGAGCTTAACATTGATATTCAATGTGCCTCTAACAATACGGTGATCGCTACCGGTTTTCACCTTGCTGATCACAGAGACATCATCGAATATGTGCTTCTTGGTCGTCATGATGAAGTCTATCTCATTTTTAGTGGAACCGTCGGGACTTATCCACGTCCACTTCCTGGATGGCCGCTTCTCGTAGAAGGAGTTCATCATAATGAGTCCCTCCTTCTCCATGAAGTCAGCCAGCCTCTGTCCTCGAGGGTTCCGCTGCCCGTATCCAAATGGCCCCACTCTCAGCTCATCGCTATTCCTTGTGCCCAACTTATATTAATAACTTATTAAATAGTAAAGAGTGCAAATAAAAATATTTTTTTATTAAAAAATATAAAGACTATATAGAAGTCTTACATAGTTGGCACGATTCTTTTAAGAGATTTTTTACCTTGTATGTAATAATTAAAAACATTACTTAATCATTTTAATTTAGTTTTGTACTGTAGCACATAGTTATTGTACTGTAGCAGTTGATTAAGTAAGTTATTCCATTTTAAGGAGTTAGTATCAATACCAAACCGATGCGTTAGATTTCATAAATTTTGGTCCACACGTGACCGGTGTCAAGGTAGGTAACTAGTTTCAAAGGATGCTAATGAATTCAATTACACCCAGTACATCTATTCTCTGTCGCTAATTGTTGTGATTCTATAGTTTTTTTCATATGATTATTAGATGAATGGAATCTTATTGAGCATGAGCACCGATCAATCGATTGAACCACAGAATTTACCCTATTTACATGATTAAACGGTACCTAACATACCTACGGGTAGGTAGTACGGGCCTTATATATACCTACCTACAGTCTCCAGGGTTCTCCATATGCATTTTGTCAAAAAACTGACTAATAACGAGCATTAATTAGTACTTTATAAACATATCTACTGATGATAATAAGTACCTAAGCCGGCTAAAAAAGCAAATAGAGCATAATTTACTAAATTAGTTATAAACGGGTAGGTTACGTTAGGTACTTACGTATTAAAACTAAAACTATAAAATTAACAATACTTACAAAGTTAATTTGTATTGGCTGGGGATTGCTCTGAAGAACTGTTCGATCTAAAACCGGCATCGGGTTTCTACCATCGCGCCTCTCGCCACCGAGAAAAAGCTCATCCACACTAACAATATAACTGTCAATACAGTTTATTTGTATTGACTGGGCAATGCTCTGAAGAACTATTCGATCTAAAACCGGCATCGCCTTTCTACCATCGCGCCTCTCGCCACCGAGAAAAAGCTCATCCACACTAACAATATAACTGTCAATACAGCTTATTTGTATTGACTGAGAAATGCTCTGAAGAACTGTTCGATCTAAAACTGGCATCGCCCTTTCTACCATAGCGCCTCTCGCCACCGAGATAAGCCTCATCCACACTAATAATATAACTGTCAATACAGTTTATTTGTATTGACTGGGGAATGCTCTGAAGAACTATTCGATCTAAAACCGACATCGCCCTTTCTACCATCGCGCCTCTCGCCACCGAGAAAAGCCTCATCCACGCATCATGGAAATCACATACCTAGGACTCGGTTTATGCGCATTTTCTTACCGTACACCTGTAGTATGTGGAATGAGCTTCTACCAGCGGTCTTTCCCAGAGCTACTACAGAGCTACATGCAGAGGGTTAAAAGAGTATTATCACAGGGTAAGTAACGCATTGGTGGCACGTCTAGCGTTACAGATGTCCAATAGGGTACGGTGACCTCTTCCCATCAGGAGGGCCGTATGCTTATTTGTTACCTATAGCATTAAAAAAATGTTTAGATCCATTTAAATTAGATCAAAAATAATTTAAAAAAAATCGACGATAACTATTCTCCATATATATAGATCAATGAACATTCACTATTTTACCGACACCTGACTAGTATATAGTATCTGTGACTGATACTACAGGATGACCAATATTATGAACCAATTTAAAAAATTACTATTGGTTCAACGAATTTTCTTTGAGCTGGTTGTACCTACATAGCCAGCTGAGAATTGAAATCACTACAGTAGGTATATATATATTTTTTTAATTTATTAGTATGCACACTCAGATAATTTGGCCACTGTTTTTAGTGGAATTATTTTGTATCACAAAATACCACCTACCTATTATAATTTTTTTTAATATAACTCTACAGGCACCTATACTAACCTGCCAATGATACAAGATACTGCATTTTTCTACTGCCACTAACTTCTTCCATTTTTTTGAACTATAATTTTAATTGCACAACTAAACAAAAACACTTGTTGCTTGTTTGACGAAGACCCTATTACTGCGTGATCTGTTAAAAGTTAGGTTACAATCTATTTTGCAATTTGCAAATATATTAGCGAGATATCGTCAATATCTCGCGATCTCAACTTCAGACACGACTAGCTGACCTGCCCCGGCTTCGAACAAGCACGAAATTAATAATAGAGGTATAGAAACAAATACACAGGTTAAAAGCTTTACTCACCCCTCTCCCTTTCCCTTCTGCACAACAAACATAAAAAATATTAAATACAGCATTACAGCAAACATTAGTAGATTTTGCGTAATGAATTCTCATAAAAAATGCGGTATTTTTGATTCCACTATTACCCTAACAGCAAAAAATATTTTTTAAAATGATTTTTCATAATAAGTACATACATACACTTGTTATAGTTATAGGTACTAACTTGATATATGTAGTTACTAGTACAGACATAAACATGATTATGTTTAGGTATATCATGCCAATTCAAAACTAAAAACAGTACAAAATATTACGTCATCATCGTCTGCCTGTATGAGTATAAAAAATACGTAAATATCACGTATTTACTTAAGTGATAATAATAGGTATCAGAATTTATACCAACGACGTCATGCGTCATCATCGCAACGCGTTTCGCTGCAGCCCCCTGCTGATGCCGCTCCGCTCGCCCGCTGCTATAAATATCTATACCTATACCTCGCTCATTTTAATAATGGTTTTTTGACAGCTCGGCGACTGACAAGATAGGGATGTTCTAAAGATTCTCGAATGTCATACCATTCCGATTGTACTACTATCATTAATCGAATTAGGTACGTAAACGTAATATCGATACAATAAATGTACATTTTGATTTAGTTTTGATGAATTCCATGAAGTACAATATTATTTGTATGAAATTTTAACGTAAACAATACGAAACTTCATGGGCGTGAGCTGTCTAAAAACCATTCATAAAATGGACAAGGTATATAGTTACTGCCTGCGGGTATAATAATGCCGTTATAATAATTTGATAGTCGTCATCAGTTCAAAATGATCCCACTGGGGACATGGGCCCTCTCTCACAGGAGAGAGTGTCTGCCACTATTCTTCACGATGTTTTCCTAGTGCAAATTCCGCACATAACTTGAAAAGACATTCGTGCAGGGCCGACCGGGTTTCCAATCAGGTTGCACCGGTTCAAAGTCGCACTAGCTACCGCTGAGCCACACTCGCTCCTCTACGTATAATAGTGATGGGATTGACTTCGAGTATTTAGGATTTCTGTCATTGAGGTTTCATAAAGTTATAAACTTCCGCCGAATTTCTTCCCACATGCATTTTTGTGCGACAAGGTTGCCTGCCTTCCTTTGCCGGCCCATCCATTCATACTTTTCCCCTATCTTTTTCTTTTTCCCATCTCTCTTCCCTTCGACAGGACGAGGACTTCCAAACTCTGTGCGAGTTCGCTTTTACTCAAAGTTTTTTATTCATAAACGTCGTTTATTAAACTGAGGTGACATTAAAGAAATCCAACACATAAATAGTAATAAGTACTCCTTAGATCTAAAGAAATTCTCGTGGCATGAGGTTTACTTGATCGACATCAAAAAGTAAAAAAAAATTGTGTGTTTAACCATTTATTTATTTTTATAAATGTATGAAAATATAAATGCTTCAAGCTTATAATATACTTGGTACCTCGTGGCATGAGGTTTACTTGATCGACATCAAAAAGTAAAAAAAAATTGTGTGTTTAACCATTTATTTATTTTTATAAATGTATGAAAATATAAATGCTTCAAGCTTATAATATACTTGGTACACATATTACATAGATTGTTATACAATGTACATAGTAGTACTATAAAAATACAAGCGGCCGAATTAGCGAGACATTTCGTAATCTCTCAAATCAATTCTAGCCAAATAACTTAAAACTAAATAGCTACTTAGTTAATTCTTACTTACATCATTTTATAAAGACAAGACAAGAAAGTGTTTTAAGATACTTTAGATAGATAGATAGATCAACTCTTTATGGCACGTGCACACCGTAAAATAGCAAAATTTACAAAAAGAAAAAGAAAAAATTTACTTATAAAATATCGGTCGAGTTATTTAACTAGAATTGAATCCGTGTATACAATGGGGCTGACATTTAGTCGCTATGCGAATCAAAGCTCCTTAAAAATTAATAATAATAAAAAAGTAAGGTTAAGTTATGGTTGCACATGATAAGTAGTTTTATTTTAACAATGAGCCGACTTGATTTAGCATACATGATCATTCCTGTCTGCTAAATCAAGATCAAGTCATTAAAATCAAATTCTTTTAAAGGCATTCCTTTCTTGGACTTATACAAAATAATGCAAAGTTTGAGTCTCTGAACAACATTCTAACTCGTAAGTAGCTACCTACACAATACCTTTTACTTACACTTACACATATCATTCAAAAGTTTTTGTTAGGTAGGTTGATCTATAACAATAGGTAAGTATCCTACTTATAATACTTACGTCAACCTACCTAACAAAATGCAAGTAATTTTTAATGTTATTTAGTATTTCTTTTTTTTTATCCGTTTGCAAAATTTATCCGCCCGTGGGGTTTCAGCTGAAAATCAGCGTCTGGTACCGAGGGAAGGTGCTTGACATTTATGCTGAGCTGAACGCCCTTTCAACTTCACCACGAAAATCATTTTTCTTTTAATAATTATCTATATGCACAGTAATATAAAATTAAGTAAGCTCCTTGCTTGTTATTTTTTATTGTGTATTGTGTAAGTATTGTGAAGTTGAATAAATGATCTTCTATTCTATTCTATTCTATTCAAGTCTATAAAAAATGCGCCGTAACATTTAACTTAGTTACTTAGTTCTAACATACTAATACCACTTATACTCATGATTAATGGAGATCATTTTCCTCCTCAACTAATCCTAACAGCGATTGTTTAAGAGAAGTTACTTGGGTGTCGCCTGGTCAAATTATGAGATTTATTAACGTAAACAAAAATACGATATCTTATAGAACAGTTACATAGAACTAAATGTCTTTGTAACAACCATAGACGTTAGATTGTAAGATGAAGATCTAGAATTAATTATAGATTAATAATCTCAAAATTACGTACCCAATCGACGCCATATTTAAACAACGATAGTTGACCCACCCCCGCTTCGCACGGGTTAATTAGTTTTACGCCTTTTTTGATTAGTTTTGGGCCGATGGTTCTGTTGCCGTCCCATCCATTCATCCTTTTCCCCTATCTTTTTCCCTTTCCCTTCCATCTTCCTTTTGACAGGATGAGTATAAATAGATTTTTTTAATGTAAGAACCTTCTACGAAGTATCAAAAAACATTTTAAAAGAAAAAGATGAATGAAATTGGTAAAGCAGTCTCAAGTTATAGCGTGACCAGGAGAAATAGGGGTTCATTTTTATATATAAAAATAGATGATATACTGGGTGGCGCAAAAGTAAAGACCCTATTTGGTTCAGCTATAACATTTTTTCTAAATTAGAAAACTAGATTTAGGTTTTTTTAAATGTATATTTGTGCCATTAAATTTCGTACCATTAGGATTTAAAGATGATGTCTTTTAAATGGTGACCTCCAGAGTTGATACACATTTGAGCCCTATTTATGACATTTTGCATAACTTGCCGTAACACTTCCTGCGATATGTTCGTTATTTCTTGACGAATGTTTTCTTTTAGAGCTGCGAGAGTCTGTGGCTTGTTCACATACACCCGAGATTTCAAAAAACCCCAAAGAAAGAAGTCTGGACTGGTCAGATCGGGTGATCTTGCAGGCCAAGGCAAATCGCCAAAACGAGAGATAACTCGGCTTGGAAAAGCGTCCCTCACTAAGTCCATAGTGTCGCGCGCTGTGTGTGCCGTAGCGCCGTCTTGTTGAAACCAGATGTGCTCCAGCCCCAATTCGTCCAAACTGGGTATCAAAAACTCACGTAACATGGTTCTGTAGCGTTCTCCAGTGACAGTTATCGCATTGCCTCCAGCGTCTTCGAAAAAATAGGGTCCGATCACTCTGTCAACACAGATGCCACACCATACAGTAACTTTTAGTGGGTGTAGAGGTGTTTCTTGAATAATGCGCGGATTATCAGTGCCCCAGAACCGAGTATTCTGCTTATTGACATGCCCTGAGAGATGGAAATGCGCTTCGTCACTCATAACCAATTTTGAAGGAAAATCATCTTGCAAAATGTCATAAATAGGGCTCAAATGTGTATCAACTCTGGAGGTCACCATTTAAAAGACATCATCTTTAAATCCTAATGGTACGAAATTTAATGGCACAAATATACATTTAAAAAAACCTAAATCTAGTTTTCTAATTTAGAAAAAATGTTATAGCTGAACCAAATAGGGTCTTTACTTTTGCGCCACCCAGTATAACGAATAAGAAATTTTAATTAAATAATGCAATCGTTTGAAAATAACACTCAAACAGATAAAACACGATGGAACAAAAAGAAAAAATTTGCGTCTAGAAATTGGTTATGCAGTAGAGCTTAAAAAGTTAATAGGAACTGTCAGGTAAACTAACATAATTATAAAGGAATCAAAATAGACAGAAACTAATAAACCATAAATGCTTGCAAAACATAACGTGTTGGAAAGAAAAAAACTTAGAAAAAGCCTCAAAAACTATTATAAGTAGGTACTTACTTATTTACAGTCAATATATTAAAGCCACTACTTTTATTTGGTCCTTGATAACTATAAGTATTGTTTTAAAACGGGAATAAAAGAAGATTAAAGCTAAGAACGGGTAGGTACCTCCTAACATTTTCTAAATAATACTATTGAAGCTCTTTTGTTTTGAGCTCCTCCAATTCAGTGCCTTCAACTTTGTCACTCTCATTATTACTAGCATTCCCAATGTTCGAGACAACTACATTCAACTTTCCATTAACATCATCATAGGCATCTCCTTGCAATTCCTTCTGGATATCATTCAAGCTCTTCCCTCCCGTTTCAGGAATTACGAAGTACGTAAACACAGCACCGAAAAGGGCAACGGCGGCGAAAATCCAAAACACACCGTGAAGCCCTCCCAACAAGTCCTTCGCATCCTGATACCCTTTACCGACTATGACACCTAGAATACCTCCGAAGATAGAAAGAGAAGTCATCGCGACCGCTTTGACGTTCAAAGGGAATATTTCGGCTGGAACGACCGTTGATAAGGCAACGAAGCCGAAGGTGGATATAACGTTATAGATTATGATGCCTGCAAAAGGTATGATGCCGTAGTTAGTTAGAGAGCCGTGTTCGATGTCGATGACATTTATAAGGAAGAAATATGTGCCGACGATGATAAGAAATACGCCAGTGCCAACGTAAGACCAGATTAGGAGCGGTCGCCGACCCATGCGGTCTATCAGGACCGATGATAACATAGCTGGAAAGAAAAAGTCCTATTCAGTTGATTCAAGAAAAGTTAGAAATATAATCATTGCAAGTGTAATTTAGGAGTTTTCAATTAAGCCACCGCTAGTGAACAGGTATTATATCTTTTTCACTACATAAAACATTTAGGTAAAGTAAAATCGTGGCCTCTGTTTCTAAAAAGAGAAAAGCCTGAGTCTAAACATGACTGTGATACTTACAAATAACGGCTGTGATAACGCCAAAGATTATGAAGACTGTCAGTTCGTGCTTCTTTTCCAAACCACTCTCGATCATGATGTCACCCAAATACTGTCTGATGGATGTCCCACCGGTCATTATTTGTGTGAACTTTAACCCTGAAAGTCAATACTATTAAGTAACATACTACAGAAAATACGATAGGACGAGAAATATCTGTCAAGTGAGCAAAGTAAGTAAGTTTAGTAAGTTTATCAGAGCGCCTGGTTAATGCGACGCGTGACCAAAATGCTGGCATTTATTTGGCTCAACGAATCAGCATTGCAATTCAACGAGGCAATGCTGCCAGCATGTTGGGTACGCTACCTACTGTAGTGGGCTGGAGCATTTGGACTGTCTATAGGCCATCGCGGCTAGTATACAGTCTAAATGTTCTTTGTAGTAAATAGTGTAGCTAGTTTACTAGTTTTCTTTTTTTTTTTTATTGTTTATAGGCAAAGCATTTGACCACTGTCTCACCTGGTGGAAAGCGATGACGCAGTCTACGATGGAGTTTTAGTTTTAGTAGTGTAGTAGTTAGTTTATAGAATAAAAGCACATTGCCCGTTTAAAAAAAAAGTGAGCAAATATAGAATTTATAATGTTAATGTTCATACAAGTATAAACAAAATTAGAGTTTCCCTATTGTTTTGTTATTCTGCAAAGGTACGGTCAGCCTTTTTGGAACCCTAAGAGTACCAACTATCAGATATTTAAACACATTTTAGTATGGCCCAGTTCATTTGTGAAGAATGACGTAAACAAATGATGAAATTATACCTCTGATTAAGAAATGCGTACGCATGATTGTTGTTACGACATTGCATAATAAGATTGTGTTTGTGATCAAGGATTGCCCCTAGAAGGACCAATAACTTAAGGTTTTGGAAAAAACTAGAGCAAACCTTGGCGGTCAGTGAGAGAAGCCCATGAAAGGAGTCTTA
This sequence comes from Ennomos quercinarius, assembly GCA_910589525.2. Taxonomy (NCBI): domain Eukaryota; kingdom Metazoa; phylum Arthropoda; class Insecta; order Lepidoptera; family Geometridae; genus Ennomos; species Ennomos quercinarius. The sequence goes on along the minus strand of OU342499.1, from coordinate 11,904,155 downwards.
CTACAAGTACAGAGTAATAAAGGAAAATGATTTGAATCTATGTCCACCTGAAACCTAATAAATGAGTGATACCGTGCTTCGGAGGGCACGTTAAGCCGTCAGTCCCTGCTGTTCTGTTAAGACAATAGTCGTTAAGCCAAGTCAGAAGCCTTTGGCCGGCCTAAAAAATCTTTCACCAGGGCTGACCACTTGCCTACACGAGAAGAAGAAGAAGTGATACATACCAGCAGCAATGATAATGGCCCGTCTATACTGCTTCCCCGAAAATAATTCAAGTACAGTGGTAGAATGGCTCATCTCACTTTTAACCCCTGCTTGCATCATCGTCAGCTCTTCTTCAAGCGACTGAAATGACAGAGTTTGTAAAGTAAGATTGTAATGTATTTTTGTGACACCAACTCTATGGGGAGGCCTATGCTCATGCTGTTGATGATGATGATGATGATGATGATGATGATTATACAGATATTAATGGAAGAACCGTGTAAAGTCGAATAACAGCCTCAGTGGTGTGGTGGTTGAGAAGGTCAGCCCATAACCCGGAGGCGGCGGGTTCGATTTCCACGACCGGACAAGTACTTGTGCCAAGAAAAGCGCAAACACTTGTTCTGGGTCTGGGTGTTGTGGGAGCATGGTCCTCGTAGTTTCTGGGTCCCCTAGATACAGGGAATCCTAGTTAGGGTCCAGGTTCTACGTATGTGATCGCTGGGCGTTAAAAAATTTGTTTTCTTTCTTTCTGTCATCAGAATGACAATGTTACTTTATAAAAGCCCACAATCGGAGCACTAAGTTATAAAACACATGACTGTATCGCCATTAAATTAGGACCATAATACAGGGGTTGACTGAAAATTACCAAAAATGCCTGACGGCGTAGCTCCTGAGTCCTAAACCATACAAAATCGCGGGTGATTCAAATCACCCGCCCGGGTGGTTCAGAGGATTTTCTACCTCGACTTCCGCTTGGCACTAACCTGGGACATCCTGTATAACCAAACTAGATGTGCCTGACAATACTATTAGATCTTTTAGAGTTACGCAGTGTATACAATTAGCATCCCCATACAAATTGTAGCTCAATGTCGTTGGTCTTGTATTCACTGGCCTAAACTAGACTGACAACCGCGATTGTTACGCGATTGTTACGCGATTGTTTACATTCTCTCGAAATAAAACCTTAAATATTCCTAAAAGAGGAAAGCATTTTAGAGCACCGATGATAAAGGCACAAGTATAGTATTAACTATTCCCAATGACCACGGGTCACAGAGGTACTTAAAATACAATTTAACTTAGGCAGTGACGATATAATGCGCTTCTTCTTTTCGGAAAAAACAAGAATATTCAAATTCATTTCTACTTGACCATCATAGTGCTTTACATCGGTAGGTATCTACTCCCAAAACTTACTCCTTTAGAAATATTTCTAACTTTTCTGTTAATTTCTATCCTGGGCCCTAATTCTGTATGAAAACTCAGATTCCACACGATACGAAACCACGTCGTTATCGTGTCTTGTTCAAATCGTGTCACAGCATTAGAAATACCTTCTCTTTACATTATGTTATTTTTAATTTGAATAAATATTGATGTATTAAGTGGTGGTAACTTTTGACGTGTTGATGTTTCGGAACGTGTCTCAGTGGAACATTATGATTTTTGACAGTTCAAATCGCGTCAATTCCAAATTCATTTCGCGCGGTTTTGTTTCCATTTCATAGAGAATAGATTTTTGCAGATTTCTTATATAAGACAAGGAATTCGCGCGGTTTCGAAGTAAGGAATCGTAAAGTGGTCATACAGAATTAGGGTTCTGCTGTGTGCTGGCTATCTTCATAAATAGGATTGATATTATAGCGTAGAACCTGAGACTCATTTTTACGAACACATAAGTAACATGATTAGTTTCAACTTGGATTATGCTTATTTGGTACATCGAGACAGTTTCACAAGAATAAAATTAAATAACCTTTGTATATAAATAAAGACAAATAATGCCGTTACTGACGAATATAAACCACTGTTATTATTTACAAGGGGGGGTCTAGCAAAGGTACCTTTCCACACAGAATTCGCCCTATTCTATGCCGTTCCATTAGCGTTAACGCCAAACGTTAACTCAAAATGTATGGGAATGACATTAGCTATGACATTACCTCTTTGATAAGGGTTAGTCTATACTCTAAGGATAAGGGAGTAAGTAATAAAGATCAGAAACATGTCACGTGACTTGCGGCAATGTGCCGGATCCTTATTACTCCCTTATCAAAGCATTACCTGCGGAAAACTTTTCCACAGGCAATGTCATTCCCATACATTTTGAGTTATCGTTTGGCGTTAACGCTAATGGAAAGAGATCTTTGCTAGACCCCCTGTCTAACATCAAAAAATGTGTATATCGGTCCTCACCTTTTCATCTTTATATCCACGTAGCATCATAAGTGATTTCTTGGCTCGATCCACTTTCCCCTCCTTCAAAAGATAGTACGGTGTCTCCGGTATCCACAAACAAGCCATGAAATAAACGAAAGGTATCGGCAGCAAAAGATAATTCAACGCTTTATATGTCATAGATGGTCCTACAGCTATCACTAGAAGGATCCCCAAGTTGGTGGCAAATCTAGTTAAAAGAGACAATGTAGCACGAATATCTTTGTCTGCTATTTCTGCGAGGTAGATTCCTACAACCTGTAACAAGAAAAGCAGTTGTTTGACAAGAGCTTATTTAACTTAGTACTAAAAATAATTGCAACAAAAAGCTCCCATTAGTTCAACCGTTAAACTAATCGCAGTATTTACTAATGCCATAGAACAAGTAGGAAAGGAATGCCAATACACCAAGAAAACAGCGTAGATCAGAATTATGCCAAAAACCATTATTATATGCCATATTTCTGATCTATGCTCAACGTATAGCCTACTCGTTTTGCAGCGCCATCTAGTTTTATAACGGTTTTTGCCATATTTCCAAGCTACGCCGTTTTCTTCGTGTATTGGCATTCCTCTCCTACTTGTTCCAAGCTAATACTAATATGTTACATTGGGATCAATTATCTAAACTTAATTACTGTTTTATTCTATGGAATTTACTTAAAGACGTAAAAAAACATAGTAAATTAGTTCTCAGCACTAAGAAATTGCATACGTAGTACTTACCTGCCTACTTTTAGATACCAATCACGGAATTGTGGATATTTATGTATAGCCTGGCCTAACACCTTCGCTATTATTATTGTATTCGAAACAGAGAAATTGATCAAATAAAATCAGACAGATCCTGGACGTTTTTTAAAAACTGCAAGTTAATATGAATATAACTATTTGCATTATTCCTTTTATTACGTCCATATTAATATATTTTTGCGTTATTCCTTTCAGTGCAAGCTTGCCTGGAAGAAATCGCTTTGAGCGATAAGACGCCCTACGTTACACTTTTGTTAATTTTGTTCACTTACCTACTTTAAATGATTTGTGATGTGGTATTTCAATAAAGAGTTTATCTATCAATCTATGTATTTTTAGAAAAGTCGCGTTATATTTATTAAATGAAATGTAAATTTTATCTTAAATCTCTGTACATATTATTATTAGAATTAGATACTATATTGCTATGATCTAAAAAACTAAAACTGACTGGACAAATTAGGTAGTACCTTTTATATTTTGAATTGTAATATATTTTTCAGTTAATTGCTATTTTTTTATGTGCAGAAAAAAATTATGTCTGTCCGCAGAGTTTCTATTGTTTTATTTTTGTCCATATTAAACTCAATAGAGAAAGAGAGAGTGAGAGAGATAGAGAGAGACAGACACAAAACACAAAATAACTTCCTCTACTACACGAATTTTACCAGCAAGAGGCGTTAGTGGGTATTACAAATATAATATAACTACTTACAGTACTCATCATACCAGTGCTGCAACTCCACAAGAAAAGAGTGACGCAAAGCAGCCACCCTTTTAGTGCAAACACTGCGATGATCTGAAAAGAAGATAAAATATACTTAGTTCGATTAAACGTAACGAATCCACTAACTATATTTTATAGACATAATGCAGTTTTATCATGAAATGGAATGAAATGAAATGAAAGTTACTTTATTGCCTTTTTTTATCTTGCGCACAAATATAAATAAAAATAAAAACCATCAAGTTTGAAGCAAAAAGGGTGGCTTCAGCATTGTGCCGCATGCGCGTTTTCACGTGCACGCAGCGCTGTTTTTCAAGCCATCCCTCGCTCGGACTGATGATCGCCGAGAGAAAAAAACCAGTACAAGCGGGTATCATTACAAAATCTCTAACAATAACAAAATCTATAAAATATAAAACAGCTTTTTTATTACGCGTATCATAATAACATTAATGTGTGCATAAATCTTTGTGTGGGTATAAGGTGGGATGTTTGGGTGTGTAAGTGTGAGTATTATTTTTGTTGGAACAGTTGCGTGTGCGTGCAGGCGATCGACCGAGTGAGAATATGAGTATAACACAATTATATTGCGTACCTATGTGTATGTGGATATGTGAAGGTAGAGTAATGTATAAATGTACGAAAGCTGTATTATTTCTGCGTTGTTATTATTTTTTTGCTTTATCATATCCATACCTTATCATAGCCTTCATAAATATGTATCCGTTTGTACGCTCTATCTGGTGGCAGTTCGACCGTCACTATTTAAAGGTCGGTAAAGGCCAACCAACATTAGCCCTTACAAAAATTATTTTGCTGGTCCAGCTCTACAATCTAGAGCTACAAAGTACTTACTTATACATTCTTTTATTTTCGAAACAAAAATATATCTGCATTCTGCATTGTAAAACTGTTTTACCATATTTTGGCGAGGATCTGATGATAAAGTAGGTACTTCACAGAAACCGTAAACTTTCGGTTGTACTATACAGGAATCACATCGCGATTTCGTTATTAGGTAGGTACCTCTACGGGAGATCTCTATATAGAGCATTGCTAGTGAAATTGCTGGGCAAATGAAGACTTTATGATCTAATCTCACAGTCTGTGCTGGTGTCTCAGGATGACGTGCGCAGTGCAGTGTCACGCGAAACTTTATTAATTTAGAGTTCCGAATGATACTGCAATCTGTTATGGACAGCCGTGACGCTTAACATCAGGCGAACGACTAGCTCATCACGTCATTCATTTACATAAATTTAAAAAGCCTATGATATATACAAGCGGTAATGGACTTGAAGACAACTATACCGGGACTTCTTATTCTGAATGGGGTTAGGCTTTTGGTCTCTACTTACCTTTACAGCTTTTTTTATTGTAGATGAGTCAATGAGACAACTTTTGGCCACATCTCATCTCACCTGATAGTAAGTGCAAATGAAGCCTAAGATGGGATACGCTTACCGACGACCTATTCACTCTGCTCTTGAATACTAGCCTAGATTATATGTGGAAGGAAATACCGTTGCAGGAAGCCAGTTCCGTTCTTTAGATATGCGGAATGGAACTGGCTTCATGCACTGCGGATTATGGAGTTTACTGAAACGATTTGTGCGAGAGCATGGGGTACAATAACCACGTAAGGATGGAAGTCTCCAAGCGTCATCCTACACAAGGCACCCACCCAGCCCAGCCGTAAAGTGGGAGGGAACTAGCTCAAGGGCACCCTTGAAGCGCGAGCTTTTCTTAGGCCATTACCGGGAGCATAGGCAATGCCGCGAGCAGAGGATCGAGAAGACTACGTCCACTGGAAAAGTGGATACTATAGAAAGACACGACCATTCTAACTGTAAGTCGACCTCGCCAGCTAAGTCCGGATATCTGATTGTGTTATGCTGGTATCCTACATCGGTGCGGCACCGATATCTAGCTCATATCTAACTCATCTCTAGCTCATTTCTAGCTCATCTCTAGCTCATTTCTAGTTCATCTCTAGCGCATCTCTAGCTCATTGATATCTGGTCAGATGAGCCAGTAAGGGTCCGAATGAGCTAGACTGGTCCGGTGATTCTAGCGGAGCCGATACTACGACTATGATAGGATCATCCGGGTCACCCCATGCGTGAATAGGGCAACGGAGACGAAATGAACTCGCTTATCACCAAACAGGTCATGTATGACCATAAATAAGGACACTGTTGGATACCACAGACTAATGTCCGTTGCTCAGGGAGTAACGCAATCTACTATAGGCTTTGAAGACTTCTAAAATCCTATACTAAAAAGGTATGAAAATGGAAAAAAGATAAGCGAACTAGTAGAGTCAGTAGGTATACCTACTTCATCATCAACAGCCTGAAGATGTCCACTGCTGAACATAGGCCTCCCCCAGAGAGTGGCACTGAGCCGCTGCTCGTCTCCTACATCCATCGGCTTCCCGCGGTTTTCACGAGATCGTTGGTCCACCTGTGGGGGCCGGCCTACGCTGCGTTTACCGGTTCGTGGTCGCCACTGGACAACCTTTCTTCCCCATCGGCAGGTATACTTATTTTACATTAACAATCGACTTTACCTACATTATAATTTGGCACTAGGTACTAGGTAGTTAGTTGGCACAAGAGCGTGGTGGTGCTCTTCTTCAAAAAAGGCGATAACACCTTATTGAAGAACTATAGGCCCATCTCGCTCTTGAGTCATGTGTATAAGCTGTTTTCGAGAGCCATTACGAATCGTCTCGCACGCAGGTTTGATGAATTCCAGCCTCCCGAACAAGCCGGTTTCCGAAAAGGCTTTAGCACCATAGACCACATCCATACGCTGCGCCAGATTATACAGAAGACCGAAGAGTATAATCGGCCGTTATGCCTAGCGTTTGTGGACTATGAGAAAGCCTTCGATTCAATCGAGACTTGGGCGGTGCTGCAGTCCTTGCAGCGATGCCAAATTGACTATAGGTATATCGAAGTTTTGAAGTGTTTGTACAGTAAGGCCACTATGTCAGTCCGACTACAGGACCAGAGTACGGAACAAATTCCATTGCAAAGAGGCGTGAGACAGGGAGACGTTATTTCTCCGAAACTGTTCACAAACGCATTGGAGGATGTTTTCAAGCTCTTGGAGTGGAAAAGATCTGGCATCAACATAAATGGCGAGTACATCACTAACCTTCGTTTTGCCGATGATATAGTCATAATGGCGGAATCGCTCGAGGACCTTAGCACCATGCTCAACGACCTCAGTAGAGTCTCCCAGCAGGTTGGTCTTAAGATGAATATGGACAAGACAAAGATCATGTCTAATGCTCATGTTCCACCTATACCGGTAATTGTTGGGAACGATACTCTCGAAGTTGTCGACAAGTATGTCTACCTAGGACAGATTGTCCAATTAGGTAGGTCCAACTTCGACAAAGAGGTGGCGCGAAGAATCCAACTCGGCTGGGCAGCGTTCGGGAAGCTTCGTCCTATCTTTTCGTCCAAAATACCGCAGAGCCTGAAAACGAAAGTTTTCAATCAGTGTGTGTTGCCAGTGATGACTTATGGAACTGAGACATGGTCTCTTACTGTTGGCCTCATTAGTAAGCTCAAAGTCGCGCAGCGAGCTATGGAGCGAGCTATGCTCGGTGTTTCCCTGCGAGATAAGCTCCGGAACGAGGAGATCCGCAGGAGAACTAAAGTGACCGATATAGCTCTTAGAGTTAGTAAGTTGAAGTGGCAATGGGCAGGCCACATCGCTCGTAGAACTGACAACCGATGGGGAAGAAAGGTTCTCGAGTGGCGACCACGAACCGGAAGACGCAGCGTGGGCCGGCCCCCCACTCGGTGGACCGACGACCTGGTGAAAGCCGCGGGGAGCCGATGGATGCAGGAGGCGAGCAGCCGCTCAAGGTGGCGTGCTCTGGGGGAGGCCTATGTTCAGCAGTGGACGTCTTCAGGCTGTTAATGATGATGATGATGACTAGGTAGTTATTACCGTGCCAACAGCTTGCAGTGGAGCGCTCGCTAAAATGGTCGCGCGTCGTCCCAATCGGTCTGAAGTGTAGCGAGTAACGAAGCTACCCACTATGAACCCGACGGGATTCACAGCAAACATCCACGATACTCCATTCTGTGAAGAGGAAATAAAAAGGTTAAGAATCTGAAAGGTCCCAATCGACCTAACTTGGATGTAATTTTCTCAAAACGTATATCATTAAGAATTGAAAAAAAATGCATCTTAATACTGGTCATATCTTCTTTCCAACTGTTAAAATCAAAACAAGTTTACGAAAAAAATTCTCGATAGGAAAAAACGTAAGTGACCTCTAAAAAACTATTCAAATGCAAAAAAGCTACTTTATAATAAGACACCCCATTGAAACAAATCATAGTGATAAGTTATATTTCAAGGCATCCAACTGTTAACTTATTTTACTATAACAATTAGTATTTATTTTACAATTAATTATTTGTAAGTACCTCAAAATGGAAAAGTCAACGCGCAACCCAATGTAATCGCAATATCTTTGCTACGCAAAAATCGACCCAACACAATACAGCATACGTTCTATGTTCGACTGCTGTAATAATCAAGCTCGCATTGGGTGCCTGCTTAAGACGATGACAGCACCCAATGCGAGCTAACTATTGGTTTCATCATTATCAATTAATCACTATATAGTTGATAATGATGAAAGCAATAGTATAGCGCGTAGGTTGTTTTATTTTAATAGTGCTTGCCTGACTAATAGCCAACCCTCCAGTTTAAGTTTAAGAATCTGACGCCAATCATCATCATCATCAGTCCGAAGGCGTCCTACTCCTATACCATGAAAGAAAGCCTCTTTCTTCCATGCCTATCCCTAGGTTTCGATTACGCGCAAAATACGAACAAATAGATTAAATTCGGGTATTTTACTCCACTCTATTGATGTTAAAAGGTAAATTATTTACACAGGCGACCTCTTTTTTTTGCTCACAATAGCTTTTTATATCTTATAAAATATTAGCGCTCGATGACGATTACGGTTTCCGGCCGCTCGCCGCTCGTATAATTATTTCTATGAAATCGTTTGTAAACTTTTAGTAGAGCCATTGTATGCGTCGGAACAGTAGTACCTACAGTTAGCAACAAGCGTTGCTTTAAGAAATACAATGTATTTTAAGATAAAAAAGATACTTACATTAGTACATCCTGGACCATGCCTGGACCCTAACTACGCAGTACCACAGATAATATAATACTATACTAGTAGCAGTACTATATATATCTATTCTGTGCCCTAACTATTTCCCTACTTATATCTATTAGCAACATGAATCAAACCGGCCCCCTAATTACCTAACTCGCAACAGGTTTGCGACAGGCGTAAATCTCGCGGTGATTGCTGTCATACATCATTAGTGCTGTCGAGAATGTATGCTTCGCTACTGCTGTCGCATTGCTGTTGCAAATTTTACGTAATTATTCCGCGGCACGGCCGGCATCGGCACTCTGCGAGAGCAGACAATATCAAGCAACACACCAATGAGAGCGTCCGGAGAATCAGATATGGGTAGGTAAATAAAAAGCTATTACGGATCTCACCTTAGACTTGACGACATGGATATTTATAGATGTCGCTGCTCGAAAATAGTGCGTGTGGAACGGTGGCTTTGTCATTTGATATTATATAGGTATACCGCACATAGAGAGATAGAGAATGATTTCGCTAAGTTCTTACTATTTACTCTATACAGAGACATTAAAATAAACCTAGAGATAATTATACAAAACAAAAAGTATACAAGTATTCTATCAGTTATCTGGTTCTCATAATACAAGCTTTGCTTATAGTTTGGGGCTAGATGGCGCTGTGTGAAATGTCCACACATATTTATCTATTTATTTAATATAAGTTTTCAAACTTCCATAGTCACTAACATTACTAAAATATTGTTTATTAACGGGATATTTATCATGTAATTTGTTTGTTTCGATTTGCCGATATTTCGGTACTGTTGCAAGCTCAAACAATACGAACAAACAATATTTTAATAATATTTATTTAATTATTAACTTTTGTGTCTGACCGTACACTACTCAAGTGATCATTGATCAATCAGTGGTTTACTCACGTCGGTAATATCAACATCAGTCTCGTTGCGTTTAAACTTCAGTAACACAGGAGTTGGCCACGCTGAGCACGCACCAACAGACAGAAAAGCCACAGACACTAAAATAGAAAACCATCAGTCAATTACTTTTTCTATCACAAAAATGTCATCTTCAGCTGGGAAACGTCCACTACCTGAACATAGGGCTCACCCATTGGGGGGTTTCTGTAATCTATGAAAAGAAGAGAAACCCAAAAATGGTATCATAAATGACTAGCGGCTCGCCCCGGCTTCGCACGTATAGTGATACAGCCTATGTTACTCAGGGTCAATGTAGCTTTCCAACGGTGAAAGAATTTTTCAAATCGGCACAGTAGTTTTGAGTTTATTCATTACAAACATACACACAAAAATACAAATCTTTCCTCTTTATAATAGTGGTGTGATGGTGTGATTGAATGAACATTAACTTATAGACACCGCGCCCCGCGGCAAAAATTTTGATACCACGACCCTGGTTGAGCTATCAAGAGGGTTACACTGTTCGATTTTGCCGCAGTGCATAAAATATCTAATATGTAAATTGTAAAAAATACTTACAACAAAGTGTCACCAAATATAGGACCTTTCGACTTCTACCCTCCATCTTCTTTAGGATAACAGCTATTCTTGCAGGAATGTCAAACTATCTCAAATCTATTTTTTATGGAAGTCCTTTTTATTTTGATTCCACTACTCCACACATCTTTGAAGCTAGAACACTATTATTTGCGTAAAGGTCGTCACAAATAAATAAAAGGCTCGAATTCGAATCGAAATCTGATTTTCCCGCCAAACTTCCGACTACGTCAGTCATCGGTCGCCCATTGATGTAAAATGTTGCCTGCCACTGCACTGCCAGTACCGCAGTCTGTAAATATAAAGAAGTTCTCTATCAGGTCAACATTAACCCCTCTCCTTTTCTTTGATTAGATCGGGGGAGAACCTTCGAAGTCAATTTCGTTTAAGTATTGGGTTCTTTACCTTTTGTTTTGATTGAGTTTAAAAGCCTTTTAGATTAAAACTTGGGGAAACCCTTGAATTAAGTATTATATTATTGTAGTACTCTTACAACTTTACAACGTAGAACCACAAAATAAATCTGAGATATATACAGGCTGAATCTTTCAACGGGGCGTGGAAGGTGAATTTATCCGAAAGTATGGATAGACACAGACCACTAAGCGTGGGTTTTTTCACCAATAGTTAAAGTAACAAATGGTTAAAAACTCAAACTTCGACCATTGGTTAGAATTCGTTAAGAGTTTTTAACCATTGGTTACCTTAACTATCAGTGAAAAAACTCACCCTAAGTAGAGAGACTAGGTAGGTACGTATGGCGAAAAATGTCGAGTCTCGGGGCCGATATTGATAAAAAAGTAAAATGGCACCCTTAAAAAAGAGAAAATTGTTGGAAAATATATTTATAAAACAGGAATAGGTTTCTTGTCTGTCTGTCGGTATGAAAATTCATCAACATTTAACGCCAAAACTTCTTTATGGATTTTGATGCCGTTTACTGTTAGGTAGGTATGTATTTTTTTTTAAATAAGGCCTAAGGTCACTAAAACTTTTTGTACAACCGGACTTTAGTTTATGTGCTCTTACGTGTATTGATACACCAATCGAAAGGGCATTAGTTCTAGATGGTATAGGTAGGTACAGTCAGACAGAACTAATAATTTCATTTTTCATAATTTAATTTCACATATATATATATATATATATATATATATATATATATATATACTGACGTGTTTTGTATATTATTAAATAAATGATTATTGATTATTAGGTACCTCATGTTTAATAATGATCTTTATCATGAACGTGATTTATAAATAATATTGTTCATAATATTTACTTCTTATATTGATCTTTTCTAATACTCTATTTATTAAAATAATGGTTAAGTTTATTGTTATAAATAATTGTTAAAGTTAAGATTTTTTTACCATATTTTTTATTATAAGTTTCACTTGTCATAATATTTTATAGGTGCGACGAGCGAAGCGAGGAGGATTAGGTTAACAGTGACTACACGTGACACGACGCTAGAAGTCACTTATGTTCATTGACTATAAATCCAGTTGACCAATGATACAACTTCCCCTCATACGAAAATTAGTAGTGCATTTCAGCCACTAATTTCTAATAAATACTATGAATTTCTAATAAATCACGGGGACCCGTTGATGTCTTTTGTTCAATCCTGCTGTTCTTTGTAATTTCGAATGACTTTGTCTCGTTTTGTTACCTCGCCCCCTGCCCGCGCAGGCGAGTCGTGTTTGCACGAAAAATTATGCTCACGAGCTATCAACGGGCTTTATATTATAATCTTTGCGTATGCTTATATAAAAAAATACTTTTTCATCACCCTTGCTCGTAAAATGGCTCTTAGTGTGTATTTAGGTTGATAATAAAAATTAGACTAAGGGTTCCAAAGCCGTTTGAATGTGTTGAATGTTTGTGTGTGTGTGTGTGTATAGGCTTACTTTTGTTCAATATTTTCATTAAATAATGAAATTACTAATCTACGCTACCCGTGATTGTTGTTATTTACTATAATATATACAACAGCTACATATGCTAGCTACAAAAGCAATAATAATTTGCTATTCTTTTGAATTTCCCGCTTTGTAGGGATCATTCCGTAGCGCTCATACTCTCATAGCGAAGCACGACTAGCCGTTTCCCGATCGGTAAGGCAACGTTCGCAGCGGTCACTACTTTAATAAGTGACCGCTACAGTAAAAAGTGGTACTTATTTACAACTGAGTGCTACCGCCCCCTAATTACCTAATTTGCGACAGGCGTAAATCTCGCGGTGATTGCTGTCATACATCATTAGTGGTGTAGCGTAGCATACATGCTCGACACCACTAATGATGTATGACAGCAATCACCGCGAGATTTACGCCTGTCGCAAATTAGGTAATTAGGGGGCCTATAATGGATCACTTGTCAAAATCGGCCCCCTAATTACCTAATTTGCGACAGGCGTAAATCTCGCGGTGATTGCTGTCATACATCATTAGTGGTGTCGAGCATGTATGCTACGCTACACCACTAATGATGTATGACAGCAATCACCGCGAGATTTACGCCTGTCGCAAATTAGGTAATTAGGGGGCCGGTCTGTTTTGAATCGCGCTAAGAGTTCACAGTACCTACGGCCCCAGGGCTGACCACTTGTCTACACGAGAAGAAGAAGAAGAAGGTATCATTCCGAAGCGGAAAATTAAAATTTTTCTATCCTGTTATATTATAAACGATAAATCAACAGAAAAAACAGTTTCCCAAAGAATAGTTTGGTTTAAATATTTTGAAACTACAGCGCATCTTAATTTTATTGAGTGCTGTATACAGACCACTTAGAAGATACTACGTATTTTAAGCGCGATATCGATTCGGTCGGTCGGTCGTTCCGAATTCCGAGTTTTTTTTGCCAGCCAGTGTCAAGTATTGTAGTTTTTCATCGTATTATGAAATATTTCATGTAAAGTCAAGTCTTAGTCACAGTCAGTCAGGGTAGTCATAGTCCAGTCTAAGTCTGGTAGTCATAATCCAGTCTAAGTCATGTCCTAGTAAAGTAGTGGCAACTTTACTAGAGGCTTCTTTGGAATTTTGGAAGCAACACGAAAAACCACGTTTCACTACATTATATCACTTGCCAACACTTATACTCGTAATTCAGCACTTCATGCGTAAAATGCCACTAATTTTAAACATTAACACTAGAAAAAGCATAAGTTTTGTGAAATAATACAATGCAACGACGTGAACTTTTTCACGTTCCCGCCAAAACTCGAATTCCGAGTTTTTTTTTTTTTTCTTATATTTTGGCTCGACACATAGTGTATTTAGCCAGCGTCAAGTATTGTAATTAATCATCGAGTTATGGAATATTTCACGTGTAAAGTCAAGTCTTCAAGTCTTAGTCACAGTCCAGTCTAAGTCAGGTAATCATAGTCCAGTCTAAGTCATACCCTAGTAAAGTGGTGGCGACTTTACTAGAAGCTTCTATGGAATTTTGGAAGCAACACGAAAAACCACGTTTCACTACATTATATCACTTGCCCACACTCATGCTCGTAATTCAGCACTTAATGCGTAAAACACCACCAATTTTAACCATTAACACTGGAAAAAGCACAAGTTTAGAAAAATAATACAATGAAACGACGTGAACTTTTTCGAGTTCCCGCCAAAAAAAAAAAAACCGAATTCCGAGTTTCCGACAATAGAAGTCGGTTTCTGAGTCCTTGTCTAGGGATGTTCCGATACCACCAAAGTATCGATACCTATGCTATGTATATGAGTAGTACTGCAGCAAATGACTCAGAATTTTCGGAGTCGTTGGTCACTTGAGTATTTGCATTTGCTGCAGCAACGCGTTGAGTGGACTAACAAAACCAGTCCCCCTAGTGTTGGAGACCTCGTGTTGGTTAAGGATGCTAACCTATCACCATTGCAATGGAGACAGGGCGCATTGTTAACCTGTTCCCTGCTGGGTTAGCATGGACGGTAGACAAAATTGTATTTTCCCGTTTTACGTCACTTTCTTCATACTTGCTTGGAGTAAAACAGGGGAAAGACAGTTTTGTCTATCAGCCGTGCTAACCCTACTGGAAGGGATGGTACCCCCCGGTCTGCTGAGGTCTTGGTTGGGGACACGGTTCTTAAGCGAGTGGTAGCAACGTTTTCACGCCTCCCGGTAGTGTAGCGGACAGGTGCGGACCTGTCCGAGGCGGGTGGTTGTTCGCTCCCACCCGTTACGTTTGGTTTGACGCAGTCAGCGACGGCGTGGGACGGGTGGAGGGAGAAGTTTCTCGGTTTCTGCTGGCAAGCGACCGCCGCAGTTTAGTAGTCGTCAACGAGTCGCACCTTGGGAGAACGCGTGTGAAGCCGGCGAGAATACGGCCGCCACGCCGGCTCGTTCTGAATTCGCGGGTTTTTGGAAAACACGGTTTTGGTGCGTGGCATCGGCCCGCCCGTGTTCTGTTGTGTGATTATATGGTGAAATTTGGGCACGTTTCGCCCCATATTGTGCGTGTATGGTGTATTATGTACTTAGTGAATAAACACGGGGCAGTAGTGGCAAAAGGAGCAATACTCGACGCCGTTCGAAGACATTCCGTCCTGCAGAAGCGTCCCTGGCGCACGCATCGGGATCGTCAGCAGCGGAATTTGGACGGAATTCGGAGCATCCACCCTAAAAGTATCGATACCTACTATTACCTACTCATATCGATACATTTTTTATTAATCAATATAAAACTGTGATATTATCTGTTTTTACCTAATTGCAGCAATTGTTGGGAACGATACTCTCGAAGTTGTCGACAAATATGTCTACCTAAGACAGACTGTCCAATTAGGTAGGTCCAACTTCGACAAAGAGGTCGCACGAAGAATCTAACTCAGCTGGGCAGCGTTCGGGAAGCTTCGACCTATCTTTTCATCCAAAATACCGCAGAGCCTGAAAACAAAACTGGACACTGGAACTGAGACATGGTCTCTTACTATTGGCCTCATTACTAAGCTCAAAGTCGCGCAGCGAGCTATGGAGAGAGCTATGCTCGGTGCTTCCCTGCGAGATAAGCTCTGGAACGAAGAGATCCGCAGGAGAACTAAAATGACCGATGTAGCTACCAATACCGATACCGATATACCGTTATAGCTCTTAGAATTAGCAAGTTGAAATGGCAATGGGCAGGCCACATCGCTCGTGGAACTGACAACCAATGGGGAAGAAAGGTTCTCGAGTGGCGTCTACGAACCGGAAGACGCAGCGTAGGCTGGTCCCCCGCTCGGTGGACCGATGACCTGGTGCAAACCGCGGGAAGCCGATGGATGCAGGAGGCAAGCAGCTACTCAAAGTGGCGATGGCGCCTGTGCGGGAGGCCTATGTTCAGCAGTGGACGTCTTCGGGCTGTTGACGATGATGATTGATGATGACCTCATTGCAGCAAAGTTTTGGCGCGATTAATCCACAGGAATAATCAGACATTCGAGCACTAGGATGAGTTCAGGATATATTATTTGACATTATTCAATACAAGTACTTTCTTTTCTGAAACAAGTATTTTCTTTCCGATATAAGTACTTTCTTTCCGATACCGAGTAGGTATCGTGAGAATGATTCACTTGTATTTTATTTAAATATTTTAATAATATACTTTAAGCCATTATTTAACGCTTAGAAGAAAATTTGCATTACATTTAATACTGCTAAAAATGGGGTTATTTTAGGCCGAAGTACATTATGTTAAATTTTTTTTTTTTTTTTATGCGATTGAATGACGTGACGAGCTAGTCGTTCGTTTTACAGTTTTATTGGCGTTCTGATTTAAAAGTGTATTTAGGCTACTTTAAAGAAAAAAAATATTAGTGCTGCTTGGCATTGAATTTTTGGTGACTCTATCCTGTTTTACTAGGGAGCACTGATTCGGTTCGATATTAGTACTTTCTTTCCGATACCGAGTAGGTATCGAAAGAAAAGTACCGAGTACTTACTCGTATTTACTAGTATCGGAACATCCCTACACTCAGCATTCATTCAGATTTCATCCCACGAAAGACTAGGCGGTATGGTCTCACGACTTTAGCCTGCCCAAAAGGGCGAAAAAAAAAAAAAAAAAAAATCATTCAGATTTCAGTCATGCATGAGCCAACAAAGTACTCTGTGGCATGAGCGCGTCAGCGGCGCGCTAACTGAATAGGTACGTAAATTATCAACGTAAATGCTGTGAGCGATTTTAGCGTGTCTCGGAAAGCACCAAAGAGACCACCCAGAGAGTTCCATGTACTACGTACAAGTCTTTGGAAAGCATCCTAAATGATAACCTATAAACCTGCAAAAGAAAATCGGAAACTACTTTTCTGGTTTTGCTACTTACTACTTAGTACTTTTAACTAAAATTTTGTATTTTGGTGACCTATAGTTTAACTACTGTCCGTCACGGTAAACTTTATTACACCTAGGTACTCACCTACATATCGTGTCAGAGTATTAATAGGTAGGTACTCCACGGTCTTAACTACTTGCGGTTTTAATTTTATACTTGGAAGCAGGGTTTTTATCTTAGATTAGGTATATAGATACTTGCAGCTTGCATACAATCAGAAGACACACTCACAAAGTTCAATAGCTACAAAGGCTACATATTAGGTACTTGATCTGTGGTTCAACATGTCTAGAAGTCTAAAATTTACAACGGATAGCATACCTAGTCTGTGCATTGAACATTCGTTCAAAATCAAGGAACTTGGAGTATATCCTATACAACTGGAATGCGCTCGGCGCGGGACCACAGATTAGTAATATGTAGCACGGGACGGAAATGCGGTCCGAGGGAGATAGTGACCAGGGAGGCGCTTGTCTTTTTCAGTAGGGTGACAATAAAATAAAATTTATTCAAGACATTTTCATTATTTTATGTGTTTCGAGCTCAAGTTGTGAATGACTTTAAAACATGGTTTGTAATATTGTAAACTAGCTGTGTCCCGCGGCTTCACCTCTTTAATCCCTAGTAATCAAAAGTTGTTTAGGCGCCACGCTGGAGCATACGTAAATACAAACATACATACACGGGAAAGAAAAGTTCTCAAGTGGCACTCACGAACTCAAAGATGCAACGAAGGACGATCGAATGATCTGGTCATAACCTGAGGGAGCCGTTGGAAGCAAGAGGCAAGCAGCTGCTCAAAGCGGTATTCTATGGGGAAAGTTCTACGTGGAGCATCTCACTACACTAATTGGTTCACTTCCAAGGGCGGATCCGGGATTTCATTTGGGGGGGGCCATTCTGACAAGATTCGGAGCTAGGTTTGGGATGATATGTGGATATGTAGGAGTGCAAGTCCACTGTCTGCGTACGTAGAGTCAGTGGTGAATTTACATACTTTTAAGGTAGGCTATGAAAATTTGCCGCACTTTAAAAACATCTTAAAACTTGTTGTAGGTACGATTTTTTTGTTTCAATATTGGCCTGGCATACGACTTGTACGAACACGCATCTTTTAAGCATGGCAGCCCTGCCCTTTTTTTTCTTTTTCTTTTGGCATCGCATTATTCGTGCATTCTGCCAGTGTCAAGTATCATTTCTCTATCTTCATTTCGTTCTTCATAATGTGTTCGTTAAGGCGACGACGTTCGTTTTGAACAAAGAGTTCTATGTACTACGTACTAGAGCGGCCATCTGGAGCAGAAAATGTTTGCATTTTAGCTATGGTTATGCCTATAGACAAAGACAAAAAGTATCAACATACAGAATGGACATAGATTTTATACCTATCAAACTTTATGATAATATGATTATTAGGTAACTTCATAAAGTTTTGTAGATCTTTGTTAGAAAAGCTGTTTGTATTGTATTAGCTAAAGAATAGTACGTTTACAATAGATTAAGGTTACAACTTCTTAAACTAGAAACAAAAATAGGAACATATTCTTATGATTTTGTTTCAAACTAAGAGGTATATGTACTACGTTTTTTATTCTTTTTTTTAGTATTTGTTGTCACATGTGTAACATAGAAGTCTTTGGTTTTGAATTGGTTTTTGCTTGGAGTTTTGGTTTTTAACAAAAAAAACGAGTTTTTTTTTAAAGCTGGGAAACTTAACGCGGTTTAAATCAAAAGCTTAAGGATAGGAAATTTGGGAAAAATTGGATCATGAAAGTAGGATACGAAAACATTTTTAGTATACAATGTACATAATCGTTTAGGTAGGTGGAGAGTGTAAAAGCCCGACTGTGGTCACAGATCAGTAATATGCAGTGTTGCCGTTTTAGCGACTTTGTCGCTAGATCTAGCGGATTTTGAAAGTCTTCAGCGACTTTTTCTACATTTTAGACCCCAGAAAAATAATCTAACGACATTTAGCGACTTTTCTGATATCTATAATATTTATATAATGACCCAAGAATATACGTCCGACTTACTTGCCCAAATAATATTTTTAATTTATGACAGGTTGTGTCAGTCAAAATCAAACATTGTAACTGGCTACTGGCTACATTATGAGTATGTACTATTGGCGGCATTCAATTTACGGAAAATCCTTTATCATATCGACTTGTGTTCTCGAGGTTTGGTGTTTCTCACTCTTTCGTACGATAATCAGGTATCGCTGGCTTTTTCTTTCATTCTATCATTCATCACCGTAAAATATAACATATTAGCGTAGCGCCCATAGCGAAGCACGACTAGCAGTTTCTAACTGATCGGTAAAGTTAAGCATCGTTCGCTGCGGTCACTACTTTGATGAGTGACCGCTACAGCAAAATGTGGTATTTACAACTGAGCGCTACCGTCCTTCGAAGGGCACGTCAAGCCGTTGATCCCGGCTGTTGTCTTAAGACAAGACGCCGCCTTAGAGCTTGAATGGCCAACCGACCATTAAGCAAATTTTACAGATGTGGTTTTTTATGTTTGTTATTGTTATTAACAGAAATACACATTTAATATTATAAATTTTACTTTTGCAAATAGATCAAGTTGCATTTAAAATAAAATAAAATAATATGTTTTCTACAGCGCATAATTTTCTTTTCTTCATTATAAAACAAAAAGTGGTTTTTGTCAGAATTGGTTGATTGGCCATTCAAGCACTGGGGCGGCGAATAGTCGTTAAGCCAAGCCTGTGGGTGGCCTAAAATTTCTGCCACCAGGGCTGACCACTTGCCTATACGAGAAGAAGAAGATAACATATTTACATCATTATGTCATTAATTACTGCCCAGAAATCTTTAACGATAATCTAGCCTTTTGTCAAATAATTCATATTGTCATGTATCTTTGTGTATGTTTTGGTGTACAATAAAGCATTCTTCTATTCTATTCTATTCTAGCGACTTCTAGCGGATTTTCAATGTGATATTTTTTGTAAATCTAGCGACTTTTTCATATCTGTCTGGGGACTTTTATATTTATAAAACGGCAACACTGGTAATATGTAGCTAGGAACTAGGAATC
This sequence comes from Ennomos quercinarius, assembly GCA_910589525.2. NCBI lineage: Eukaryota > Metazoa > Arthropoda > Insecta > Lepidoptera > Geometridae > Ennomos > Ennomos quercinarius. The sequence continues at coordinate 11,884,152 of OU342499.1, read as the reverse complement.
AGTGTTGGCAACACTGTCCCGGACGAAACGCGAAACGAGACGACAGTGTCGTGGCACTCATGTAAAATTAAATCAAAGCAGATTTTATACAGAGTTTGCAATGTCGGAACATGTCTTACCGGCTGAAGAGCCGATTAAATTCATAGCACCCCTGATTCAAGATAATCCAACAGGATGGGGTCCTTGCGAAATGCCGGAGCAGTTTCGGGACATGCCTTACCAGCCTTTCAGCAAAGGTGATCGCTTGGGAAAGATTAGCGACTGGACAATGGTTCAGGACAAAAAATACCAAAGTAAGCATTTGGACTTTTTCTTTTTAAGAAACAAAATCTTCTACTAAAAATCACTGTTGTTTGAGGTTATGGTGACGTTACGGCAGTGAGTTCGAAATCTGCGTTACGGTAGCTCCTTTTACTTGGTGCTCTTTGGTATTTCACTTCTATTTCCTTTCACTAAAGACAATTTAATTAATACAAAATTTCAAACTAGTAACTGCTTGGAAATGGCAAACCAGTACAACCATCACAGTGATAAAACTACGTAAAAAAAATTACTGAGTTATTATATTGTAAGACATGCTTACATAGCAGATCTATATACATAATATAATAAAACTGTAACTGGGCTAAATTGAACATTGAATATTTTTGAAAATTTTGATTGCATTTGATTAGAAATAGAAACAATTTTTTTGTCTGTATGTCTGTGTGTCCCTTTGAACACGCATCACGCTGGATTACTGAATGGATTGTGCTAAAATTTGATGTGGTTATAGCTATTTTCCAGAATAACATTTAGGATACTTTTTGTTTACTAAAAAAGCTAAGTGTGGGTTGTATGAAGAAACGAGGATGTAATTTTTATGCAAAAATTGTTTTGTTTGTATATTAAGTTTTATTTATATTCCTCCTGTTGAAGGGAAGAGAGTTAGAACATAAATCTAATTAACCCGTGTGCAGCCGGGGCGGGTCAATTAGTAGTAGTAGTTTTGTTTGATGATCTATCTTAGCACATGACATTAGCGAAATTGTGGTGAAATTGCTGGAGAAGTCACTAACTAAGATTCAATTCAATTCAAAAATTAGTTTGAGGCTGTAAGTTCTACAAACAGTCTTCTCTGTTACCAACAACAGAGTGGTGTAGGAATTATTGTAGTTTAGTATATTACCATTTATATAAAATATCATGTATCAATGCCAGAGAGAGATTGGATTTCTCAAAATGGAAGCTTTTCAATACAAAATATCCAAGTCCAACCAATCTATTCAAAGTCCTGAAAACTTACCATCTAGCCTTGTTTTATTTGCTGATGAGAGTATAGTTGAACATTGGCATTACATCTTTTAAAACATTGTGTAACATTATTTATTTATTTATTGCACAGACAAGTATGCATCTCAATTTGGTGCTGGTTCATCATATGCTTACTTTCATGATGAGGATGAAAGTACATTCCACCTGGTGGACACCACACGAGTACAGAAGCCACCATACCAGCGTGGCCGTGCTCGTGGGCAGAGAGGCCGTGGAGCTCGAGGTGCTCGGACTCCTGGTGGCATGACTACATTGAACAAGGTAACTCAACTCGTAAACTCTAATATGCAATATGATACTCAATTATGTTATTATTAAAGCTCATGCAATTAAGCAGGTCCCAATGGGGCCAATTTTAAAGGCTTTAGGCTTTTTAGTTGACAGATCTAAAACTCCTAAAACTGTTGCTGTTCTCGCCAGATAGATGGCAATGTTAAAGATGGCGAAGATATTTTTAGTAAGTTAAGAACTGCCTTTCAAAGTGGCACTCTCTGGGGGAGGCCTATGTTTAGCAGTGGATGCCTTCAAGCTGTTAATGATGATGAACGAAGGCATCGATAATTACGTGACCGTTATCCGTACACTGCGATTAAACATAGCTGGCAACAAAGATGAAGCCAATAAACTTCCTGTTGAAGGGAAGAAAGAAAGAAGAGAGAAAAGATAGGGTAAAAAGATGAATAGATGGGATGGCAATAGAAGGGAGGCAAGCGAAGCCTGACTTCCGTCACTGGCCCATTCATTGCCTTTCCTTCCCTCTTCCCATGAACAGAGTTAGGATGTTAAACTAATTAAATCGTGTAAAGCCAGGGTGGGTCAACTAGTTATTAATAATATTAATGACTGTATGATTTATTATACATCTATAATTATGAAACTACATCATAAAATCACTTACCATCAGGTGAGATGTTGTCAAATGTATGCCCATTTTAGCATATAAAAAAAGCAGGAATTTGTAATTTGCATCTTTTTATCTCTCTTTTATCAGGAAGGCATGTATAAGCAGCAATATTTTGTTTTAGAAAAGCAAGACATAATTGAATTGAATCTGTAAATAAAACAAATTAACCACATTATTAATATAATGTTACTTGTAGCAACAACGTGACCGCAAGCTGGGCAAGAGATGGGGTCAGCGTGGCGCTCCGATGAAAATTCGTGATGCCTCTGTCACTGTACGCCCAACATGGGTCACCATTGAGGATATGGACTTTCCAAGACTTGCTAAGCTTTCACTGCCAGGCATCAAAGAAGGTAATACCTGCTTTTTAGGGCAAAATTAGCAAGCAATGGCTAATTACCCCTGTTACATCTTATCCAAACATGCTTACTTTCTAACTTACACAATATTATGTTAACTTTCAGGTGAAGATATTGTGTGCAGCGGTACCTTGGAGTACTATGACAAGGCATACGATCGAGTTAATGTCAAGCACGAGAAGGCGCTTCAGCGCATTGACCGTATCTTCCATACGGTAAGATTTAATATCCAATACCCAAGTATCTCTTAAGAGAAGCGTATAACCCCCTCTTGTCCATTCAAAAAATGCCATTTCCACCCAGTATCCCCTATGTTTGTTAAAGTTAAACTCATGTCAACTTAAAAATACAGAATGCTCCTTGGTTGCCGGTTGACCATCGGCTATCTTCAACCAACGAGTGTTCAGTATTTTTAATTGACATGAGTTTAACTTTAACAAGCGTATGAGAAACCGAGGGTAAGAGTCCATGTCTCTGTGCCATAAGTCATCACTTTTTGTTGTCACAGGTAACAACAACAGATGACCCTGTGATCCGTCGGCTCAGCAAGAGTGTTGGCACGGTGTACGCAACTGATATGATCCTGGCTACGATTATGTGCTGCACCCGCTCGAACTACTCCTGGGATATTGTCATTGAAAAAATTGGTAAGATATTGTCATTTTCAGAAAATTGTTGAGTTTAACTTGTGTGCTACACTTATAAACATCAGCCTCAGCCATATTAGACAAAGTTTGAACGTCTCTCTCTCTCTCTCTCTTTCTTCTGCTCTGTGTTTATTACAAGGAGGTTAAATGTTCTGATACTACGCCCTTGGTTTAGTAAACGGCGTAACCGATTTAAAACCGTCGCTCGAGCAAACTGTCCCATACCGCCAACCCTCAGTGCATTTAATGCTCTTCTGGATGCCAACCCTGATTGCGATGTGTTTGCTGATGAATGGAAGGTAATATTATCGGAATGTTTGAGATACTGCGAGGTGAATGCATGATAGCGGTGTCTTAATTTTTAAGTTGACATGTGTTTATATTAATTTTAATTATTGACAATCATTATTCTGAGACTTATTGTAATTTGTTTTGATGATTTGTATTTTATTGTTTTTTTTTTAATGTAAGTAATTGTATGATTAGAGTAATTGAGTGTGTCATCAGTTCTAATTGTAATAAATAAATAAATAAATATAAAATTTGGATTTATATCAAAATGAGGTATGAAGATTTATTTGGTCCGAACCCTGGGGAGATAGACATAGAATACTTTTATCTCGATAAACTGTAGTGCATCCAGTATTTAACATCAGGTGAACAACTAGCCAATCACGTCATTCATGATCATAAAAAAATACAATTCGCAGGTGACAAGTTGTTCCTGGACAAACGTGACAACACGGAGTTTGACCTTTTAACCGTCAATGAGACATCTGTGGAGCCCCCCGCGGACGATGGCAACTCGATCAACTCGCCCCGCAACCTGGCTCTGGAGGCCACTTTCATTAACCACAACTTCAGTCAGCAGGTTACAATAATATTGCAATAAATGTTAGGTTAGGTTGTTACTTGTCCAAGGAATGTATCTTTCAGTTTATTTGTCTCAAGTCTCATTATTCCTGAAACTGAAGGTTTGGCTTGAGTCTTGAAAGTAAGGAAATAATTACGGGACTCCCGGGATGAAATCGCCGCCATACATTTCCATATTAACCCGCGAACGGGGTCCTTTGCACTGAATAAAATGTACTAAAGTACTCTAAGAAAGAGTACATTTAAAATAAATCGAAACCTATGGGGCTAGAGTTGGGAAAATTTAAGTCACAAGCTATTATTTAGTAATAGTAATAAAGATATCGCTAATCTCATTTATTCTGTGCCACTAGCAAGGATTTACTATATTGTATGGGCTGAATAGTTAGTATAATTCATATTCAGTTGGATGAGAAAACTTCTAAAATCTAGAAGTTTCTCATACAACTGAATATTGACTATATTTAGAATCTAAATGATATAATTCTAGAATGATACTCACCTTGACTTCATTGACCTTTGATTTATAACTGAGTATGTTAGAACAAATCCCGGCTAAATGAAGAGATGGAGGTTAAACCGCTCATGATTATAGTACATTACTGCAGTGGCCAGCAACAGAAGCATTGATGGACGAACGTGTAAATGTGGGCCGAGGCAAAGCCGACACTTACGTAAGTCCATCAATGCCTAGCTGTGGCCAAGGCTTGTATAGAACTTTTCTCAAATTAAAACTAAATTTTTTTAGGTGAAAATAATTTTTCCCACCATAAAGTGTTATATTTTTTTCCAATAAACAGCTTTCTATTTACAAGCCAGTTCGAAATTTAAATAAAACCTTTGATAAGTTACCTCCTTGGTTGCCATGTTTCGGAGTAAAAGCCAGTTTCATTTTTAAATTACACAATAGATATGAGTTTTGTATGTAATTTATCTGGCCGCTAAACCACAACAGATATGGATTTTCATACAACTTTTGCCGGCCGCTGTTCGCCAGTACAGCAATTTCAGTTTAACTCGAAGAAGGTTGTCAACATATGTTCAAATTTCCAAGCATGTTTGAGAAAAAAATCTTTTGTTTGTGTACTATGTTGATTCCGTCGAGCAAGCAAGACTGCTAAAACATCAAATACGTTACATTTGTTCTCATATCTAAATATTTATTACCATTATCAGGTACTGAAGAATGGTCCTGCCGAGCCGAAGTACAAGTTCCCCGAGCCCAACCCATTCGTTTCCGAAGAGGATGGAGAAGTGGCATCCGTCGGTTACCGCTACCGCAAGTGGAATCTTAACAACGGTGTCGTAAGTACATACCTATAATTTATACCCAATATGTACAGTATACACAGCGTTCTTATTTAGTGATATTCCAATGAGAAACACGTCTTAGCTTAGAAAATTTTGTTGTATTATAGCTGATTATAAAGTGTACATCACGGACATTTCTCCATTATTTGTTTCACTTCTGTCAAGTACTTTTATAGTTTTAGGTATGAGAAATTGCGACAAATCAGATATGATATACTTAGAATAGAATAGGCTTGGATGATTGTAAAGCAATATACCAGGTGGCGCCACCAGTCTAACTTTGAAAGCGTATATCTTGGAAACGTGAGGAAGAGATTTTGCTCATACATACCTTGTTTGTATTAGTGGCAGCTATGAATTCATATAGGTTTTATATGAGTAGCCGCTATTTTAAAGAAAAAAACAGTAGGTATGTCAAAATCTTCAAAGCCCTTTGTTTTGTTTTGAAATTCATAAGTCCATCCTGCAGCCTCACTGTCCATTTATAAAATAGCATTTATTCAATTCAAAAAGTGCATCGATATTGACCAATAAAAAGTTTTCCATAGCTTTATAAATAGCAGTGATTTACGCCAGCTAGTACAACCCAAGTTTTTTTACACTGAATTTGTTTAATAGACTGTATAGCCTACATAACAGATGACAAAAAATTACCTACAAATATTAACACCTCCAGGTATTGGTAGCCCGTTGTGAACACGACGCGGTACTCCAAGGTCCGCAAGGCGAGACCCAGTTCCTATCGATCAAGGCCCTCAACGAATGGGACTCGAAACTTGCCAACGGCGTCGAATGGCGGCAGAAGCTCGACACCCAGCGAGGTGCCGTGCTAGCTAACGAACTGAGGAATAACTCTTGCAAGCTCGCCAAGTGGACTGTTCAGGTAAACGCCATTGATAATCCCATATTGTTTAAGCATATTTTTATCAAACAACCTCAAAAAAATAAGATTCTGAAATGACGGAGTTCTGTGGTGACAAACATTTAAAAATGCCACCGAAGTTCATTGGATTGATCTAATTGGATTTTTTACTTAAGCATCCTCGATGTAGCTTTTGATTAGCTACACCATCTTTCGTCTTTTTCGATCGCTTTCAATATTCAAATGTCAAAAAAGGACAAAAGCTGAAGTAACTAATCTAAAACTACTACGCGTGTATTCGTCTAGGTAGGTACCACCGCTTTGTCAGTTATGCTGCAGCCAAGCAGTAGTGTGCAAGCATTACTGTGTTCTGGTTTGAAGGGCATTATGGCTAGTGAAATTACTGGGCAAATGAGACTTTATGATCTGATCACTCAGTCTAGTAATTTGATTACTAGACTGTGTGATGTCTCAGAATGACGTGCGCAGTGCAGTGTCACGCGAAACTTTATTGTTTTAAAGTTCCGAGTGACACTGCAACTGTTATGGGCGGCCGTGTCGCTTAACATCAGGTGAACGATAAGCACGTCACGTCATTCAATCGCATAAAAAAAATTAATTAGGCCGAAGCTGTGTATAAATTACGAGCGGCAGCCGCGCGAGCCAATGTTCGACCGGAGTAGATGTCAATTTGCCGCTATACAATCGTCAAATTGTGATGGTTTTTTGTGGGATCATAGCTCCCAAATGTTTATTGTTTATTAATCTAAAGAACCCGTGTTTCTTCCCCAGGCCCTACTAGCAGGCTCGGATCAGATCAAGTTCGGTTACGTTTCGCGAACGCAGGTGCGCGATAATGCGCGTCACGTGATCCTCGGCACGCAACAATTCAAACCGCACGAGTTTGCCGCGCAAATCAACCTATCCATGGACAACGCTTGGGGCATCCTGCGGTGTATCATCGACATCTGCATGAAGCAGAAGGACGGTCAGTACATTAGACAAAGATACCCAGCGGGTAGCTCTGTCTCATTCTCACAAAGGATAGAATAGATAGAGCGATAGAGTTATGCTTATGTAGCTATTTGCATCACAGACTACATTATGCTTTATGATTTGCACTACTCAGTTTTGCCAGTTTTATCAAAGTTGCATAACATTTTTATGTTTATCTTAGCACATTGCTACATTTTACTGCCAAAACCATGTTTTAAAACTAGTATATCTATGACAATTATGTAGTGTAATTTATTTAGCTTAATGCATTCTCTATGGTAGTGTAGTTGGGTACTGTGATATATTTAATATCTTCTATCTCATGTGGTCACGAGGTGTTTTGTTTTTCATTTGTCTGTTTGCACTCCCGTTATCGTTCATCCGTTTTGTCTATGGTTTTAAAAATCACTAGTTTTTTTGGTTTTGTGAAACCGAAGTTTTGCTTATTATTCTCAATTAAAATAAATTATATAGGTGTTTATAAAGAAAATTGATGGTAAGTTTTTGTCCTTGCCTTTCTATCGGTTTAAACTTCAATTGAAATATTTGGTCCATTAGAATCAACATTCATTTGATCTAGTTATACAGTTTCATATGCTCTGAATTCTAATAGATATTTCTATGTAATAGATATCTACTGTACTTCCTCTGTAAGTGAATTTTTGTTAATTCTTCTGAGAAATAAATTGTTATATCGTATATTTTCTGTCCTCAGGGAAGTACCTGATCATGAAAGACCCGAACAAGCCTCTGATCCGTCTCTACGATATCCCGGATAATACTTTCGAGTCGGACGCTTCCGAAGAAAGCGGCGACGAGCCCGCCGATACGCCTTTCGCTCCTCTATACTCCTACGGAAGCAACAAGAGAATTTAAACCTTACATCTATCAATATACAGTGGCCAATCCTTTGACTGTTAGTTATTATTTTGGCCGTTACAGGCCAAATTTGCTTCCGATTCGTGTTAGAAAGGGATTAAGAACAATACAATAACAAGGTTACGGTAATCATTTATGTATTTCAGAATTTTATTCATTATATTACAATTTTGTAGTTTTTATTATGAGACAAAAGAGATCCAGGATGGATCCGATTCCGATTTTAATGAATCGGTAGGGTGACAGCAAATTCATTTCCACTAATGCTACGGCTATACTATCGTGATATAATGCCAATAATAGGCTAGTTGCCTGGTATTTTTTTTTATTGCATATAATAATACTCTTCAAAAAATAAACAGTCGTGAAAACAAAAATTAAATATCTCAAACAATGGCAAAGTTACAAGCATTTTAAAATACAGGAATAAAAAGAGACAGCTCAAACATGCAGTCACATCAGTTCTTGGTCCTTCATAGTACCTCATTACTAATCTGTGGTAGGTTTACATACAATCTCTTAGGCATATGACGTCACAACGTGTGTTTTCATAGTAACTGTGCGGAAGCTTCACACGACCTCTGATTTGCGAGAAAGGGACAGGCGATGCCCCCCTCCAGAAACTTTAAAAGCTTATTACTCGGTTACTTACTTTTTTCAATTATTGCATTCATTTTTAACCTACTTTATGAAAATAATATTTACTTGTTAATTTTTAATAGCGGGCAGCTAGCCTATTATGGTCATAAGTCATGGTACCGTTTCAGTTTAATAATTAGGTTTCAATCAATTATTTACAATAGATAGATAGATAGATAGATAAACTCTTTATTGTGTATTAATATGTACCTACTTACCTACATATCAACATTGTAAATATGTAAAATACAAAATAGTATTTTCACTATGTCTTAATATAAATTTAACAAATATAATTACGCACCATAACGTAACTAAGCATCAGCCGGGTTAGCAGTGACGGTAGACAAAATTGTCTTTCCCCTGTTTTACTCCACTTTGACAAGTAAGGAGCATGAGAAGAGTGACATGAAACAGGGAAAGATAATTTTGTCTACCGTCCGTGCTAACCCAAGTATCTTAAAAAAAAATTAAGTAGGTAACTCAATTAGCTTTTTTGGCACTGTCATCGCAAGTTAGGTAACATTTTGAATACCTTTGCCTGGCCTGATAGCTCAGTTGATAGTAGCTCTGCCTTCTGAACTATAGGTTATGGGTTTGATTCCCACTCAGTACAAACATTTGTGTGATGATCATAGGAATTTGTTCTGTGTCTGGGTGTTATATTGTATTCTATGTATATATTTACAAACAAAAAAAGTATCTAAGTATTCTATCAGTTATCTAGTCCCCATAGTACACGCTATGCTTAGTTTGGGGCTAGATGGTGCTGTGTGAATTGTCCACACATATTTTATTATTATACTTATGACAATGCTCTTATTTTGCTAACGTTATTGCACTCGTGTTTCATTTAACTTTTCATTTTCACTGCTCAATGCACCCTCTTCATCGCGTTTCTCTTGCACATTATCCAATACTTCTTCAAGGGTTTTCCCCCTAGTCTCCGGTACGAAAAAGTAAATAAATAACAGACCTAAATACCCTACAAACGCGAACGACCAGAACACTGTGTAATGACCAAACGAATCCTTCGCGTTTTGATAACATTTAGTCACTAAAAAAGATAAAACACAAGCCAGCATAGTTGCTAAACTTGAAGCTACAGCTTTCACGTTTACTGGAAACAGTTCTGCTTGCATTATGTATGGTAAATTTCCTAAACCGTTCGCGTAAAACACATTGAAGCCTAGTACTCCTATTAGAGGTAAAAATGAGAGGGATTTTAAGGTCTCCGGGACAACTTTTATAGCATCTTGTAAGTAGAAGTAGGTGCCCAGGATAGTCATCGAAACTGACACTCCTGCGCATGAAGTGAACATAAGGACACGGCGGCCGATGTAGCGAGTCAGGAACGTTGCACTTATTCCTGAAAAGTACAATGATAATTTATTTAACTATACGCCAGTTAGGTAACCTAACTACAGTCATATCTGTCTGAGCATCTTATCCTTTATAGATAAATAAACAGCAATTGACAAGATAACGTTACCTAACGGAAATGCGGCATGAAATTCGCTCAGCCTCGCTCATATTGTAAAATATAAAATGCGCGTAAGTGTTATGTAACTCTAAGCATGTCTTAGAAATGGAAGAAAGTACCTCTTATACAAAATAAGTAAATTATTTATATTATAACTAGGCCATGTTTTTTATGAGAATGAATGACGTGACACGGCCGCCCATAACAGTTGCAGTGTCATTCAGAACTTTAAAATAATAAAGTTTTGCGTGACACTGCACTGCGCTTGTCATCCTAAGACATCACACTTGTAGTAATCAGATTACTAGACTGTGAAATTAGGTCATAAAGTCTCATTTGCCCAGTAAGTTCACTAGCGACAATGCCCTTCAAATTAGAACACACTAGTACTTGCACACTACTGCTTGGTGGCAGAATAACTGGCAAAGCGGTGGTACCTGCACCTAGACGAAATTTGCAGAAAAGTCCTACCACCTAGTATGACGATTGATGATTATCAAAAGACCTGCATTTTATCAGAGATTGAATGTATTCGTGCTTTCATATCATAAAAGGCTGCCACGTAAAATGTAGAAATAGCTTATGATTAGCAGATTAGCCACGTTCGTGGTGTCGTGGTCAGATTTGGTGATTTGGTAAAGGGTTAAAATATACCTAATATCTAATACAATGCCATCAACTTTGGTACCTATCAGTTCTGTTGGATTTTTCTGTCTATTTCTGCCAATGATTAGTTCCCTGCATTATTGTTGGTGGCAAACAGCGTATATTATTCCTTACCGGCTGTTATCTGCACAAATCCGTACATAATACTAGCGTGAGGGCCGGAAATTGAACTGCTCTGCCTAAATATCACCTCCAAATACGACTGTATCACCAATACACCAGTCATGTACTGAAGCAACTTCAGACCTGCAATAGAAAACTGATTTTTTCCATACAAACTATTAAGGTGGAACGTTTCCCTAGAGCGGCAAATGCAAATTTTCTTGCGTTCTTTTACCAATAATAGCTTAATCACTAATTATTAATGGCAATAAACAATTTTCTTCTTAGTTTTTCAGTCTATTGCCATTTGTCACTAAACCAATGATAAGTAGGTGATACTTTGATTTATTGATACATTATATTTATTGCCCGCAAAATTAGTTTTCATGTAGTCACGTTGAGTAATTAAGCTATTATTGGCAAGAAAACGCAAGAAAATTTGAATTTGCCGCGCTAGTGTTCCACCTTAAGCAGGTATGTGATGTAGGTACTTCCTTTCGACGCATTCTACCGGGTTTGCAGTAGACCAGCCATATTTTTAATTAGTATAATTATGACCGAATTAGTTTTTGCTACGTATAACGTGTCGTGTGTTTTAAGAAGACAAAATAATCCATAATTATCTTTTTACTTATTTATTTACTTACCTACTATTTAAAAACACGGAAGCACGCCGTCTACCTACCAAGTCTGTATTTGCATAGATTATTTTGTGATAAGTATATGCTTTTGAATTTGAATGATAAAAAACATTGTATTTGTTTTAGTATTCCAATCAAGTACCTACTCACCACCAAACCATCAACAGCTTGAGGAACGCCTATCCTATAGAGAAATGATCATCAGATGATTTTGGCTATTTCAGACGCTAATTTATTTATTTATGATATTAAGACAATCTTACAACTCCCTAAACATACTTATTATATGATACACAGCGAGTGTTGCTATACTAATACAATACAATGTATGCAAAACATTATTTATTCTAACATTTCTAAATTATTTATAATTATGGCACACCATCCATAATCCACATACATCCATAATTGCCGTAATTATCATAAATATGCTGTATCTGTAATAATATTATAATATATTTATTTACTGATATTCAGCTCGCTTAGGATGTGGATCAGCAAGTGATATGTCACTGAAGATACCTAAAACCAAGTCATAACTTCAAATCAACCCTCTGGCGGCGGCGCCACCAATGCAAATTTGAAAGTATATCTTGGAAACATGATGCTGGAGTAGATTTTGTCTCTAATTATGTCAGTACAAGCGTGCTGTTTATAAATCTAAATAAATTAAGTACAAATAATGATAGCGGGACCAAAGCGAGTGCGAAATTATTTTTTACTAAAATAAAGAACAGATAAACATGAAAGCGCGAGCGAAGCGAGCGCGAAAAATTTTCTGTATATGACACATTTTATATTTCAGAAAATACGTGCAACGTACCTACGTTCAAGCGTGCTGTTCATGTATTAAAACAAAATCATAAATACTATAGGAGCGAGCGAAGCGAGCGCGAAAAATTTTCTGTATTTGCCACATTTCATATTTCAGAAAATATGTGCAACGTACGTTTCAAGCGTGCGTTCTGGTCATGCACTAAAATAAAGCAGAAATAGTAATAGCGCGAGCGAAGCAAGCGCGAAAAATTTTCTGTATTTCCCACATTTTCTGTTTCAGAAAATACGTGCAACGTACGTTCAAGCGTGCTGGTCATGTATTAAAACAAAACACAAATGGTAATAGCGCGAGCGAAGAGACCGCGAAAAATTTTCTGTAATTGCCACTCCATTTAGACAAAGCTGAAAATAGTATGCAACATTAAAATAGGTATGATTTTAATGTTGCATACTATTTTCAGCTTTGTTTAAATGCAATAAGGTTGATATTCAAATAGCACTTAAAAAGTGCTCGAGCATTTTGCTGCTCTGTCTGAATATTAGGAATAATATAATAATAGGAAGAATGTAATATACCTACCTCATTCATTATCATTGTATGGACAACGGATAATAATACTGCAGGCACACATTAGTGAATAGTTCGTAATTGCATGTAATATAATCTCGTTTGGATAGAGTTGTCTGTTTACAAGATAGTCTAGATAAGTACGGTAAATTGTAAGGTCAGCGTTAGTAAAATGTTTATACGACTTGTGAGAGACTATTACCGTATGCTTGAGATAACAATGTTTTTCATCCGTAATATTATTGGTACCTACCTACCTACTTACTTCAGGGTCATGTCTTTAAAAGGTAGGTAGTAAATAAATAGTGATAGGGCCAATAGGCCTGACGCCTGGCCTGATAGCACAGTTGGTAGAAACTAGGTCTTCTGAACTGTAGGCTATGGGTTCGATTCCCACACAGGACAAACATTAGTGTGGTGAACATCAATGTTTGTTGTGCCTGGGTGTTATAAGTATATATTTACAAAAGAAGTATATTAAGTATTCTATCAGTTATCTGCTTTCCATTGTACTAGCTATGCTTAGTTTGGGGGTAGATGGCGCTGTTTGAAATGTCCACACATATTTATAGGTATTAATCTATCCGAAAATAAACTGAGAAACTATTATTTTTACGTCAAGCAATATGTGTAAATGTATCTACTAGGTACCTATCAATAAATTTAATGAGTAGGTACCTACTATTTAAATATTATTATAATTAATTAACCACTAAAGAAAATAACGTGAACCTCGTCCATGGCCGAGCCATTCAGTCTAGAAATAGTTCTTGTTATTTATTCAACACGCACATTCATCATCAATAGGTACGCCCATAATTAGTAAGTACACAGTCACACCTATTGTGCACCGAATGAGTATTTGTTCTCTCTCTCTCTCTCTCTCTCTCTCTCTCTCTCTCTCAGATAAAACAAAAGACGGATAATAGATTATTTTACCTGTCACAATGTATATAGCTTTTCTGTATCTGACGTTAGTCAGCAGTTCTTTGAGTGTAGTCTTGTTTTCCATGCTTTCTCGGACGTGAGCTCGAATCACAGCGATTTGGTCGTCCACCCACTGAAATGATAAATCTATTATATAATTATTATGTATGATAAATATGAGGTCTGCAAAGTTTAGCCCGTATATAATGCACATCGAGAAAAACGGCTTGATAGATCTCTGTCCCTCACAGGGAGATACTCGGCATCGTAGAGCGATTGTCTCTTGAGTTTCATGTGCATTATTTTATTTACCGCCGGTACCTTACTTTATTTTAGTAGGTTCTTAAGTGATGTTCCGATACCATTTTCACGACTGTTTATTTTTGGAGGATTATTATTAATTTCTGCAATAAAAAAATAACAGGACACTAGCCTTTTATTCAAATTGGGCTGTTCATGTTATAGGAAGAGCCATACAATGCGTCAAAGAACCTAGGGATGTTCCGATACTAGTAAATACGAGTAAGTACTCGATACTTTTCTTTCGATACCAAGTACTTTTTAGCATCGAATCATTCTTTCGATACTTACTTGGTACAGGTGCGGACACAGAGGGGGGGGGGGGGGGGGGGGGCACGCGCCCACTGTATCCGCGCCTGGTTGGTCGTATGATTAACTGTTCGTTGTTTTGGTTGGTTCAATGATTGGTTATTTGGTTGTTTAGTTGATTGGTTGTTTTTTTGGGGCGCAGGGGGCGCGAATGATTCGATGCTAAAAAGTACTTGGTATCGAAAGAAAAGTATCGAGTACTTACTCGTATTTACTAGTATCGGAACATCCCTAGGTTCTTTGACGCATTGTATGGCTCTTCCTATAACGTGAACAGCCCAATTTGAATAAAAGGCTAGTGTCCTGTTATTTTTTTATTGCAGAAATTAATAATAATCTTCCAAAAATAAACAGTCGTGAAAACAAAAATTAAATATCTCAAAAAATGACAAAGTCACAAGCATTGTAAAATACAGGAATAGAAAGAGACAGTTCAAACGTTGTTTGTGTCAGTGCTTGCTCCTTCATAGTACCTCATTACTAAGCTTTGGTAGCTTTCCATACAATCTCTTTGTCACGTGACGTCACTAACGTGCGTTTTCATCATAGACCTAGAATTTTTTCGTGGTTTTCACAGTAACTGTGGAAGGAACAGGCGATGCCGCCTCCAAAAACTTTAAAATCTTATTACTCCGTGATTTATTTACCAATTTTTTCAATTATTGCGTTCATTTTTAACCTATTTTATGAAAATAATATTATTTTGTAATTTTGAATAGCAGGACAATAGCCTATTTGAGTGACGTTATTAATCGCTCCTGAACACGCCAAGGTTTAAAAGCCAATTAAAAAAATATCGAATTATTTATGTTATAACTATGTCACCTTTTCATCCTTAACGCCTCTTAGTTTCACGAACTCCTTTTTAGCTGCCTCTATCCTGCCATCTTTAAGGTGATAGTACGGCGACTCTGGTATCCACATGCAAAGTAGCAAGTAGCATATCGGTATCGAGAGTATAATAGAATTCAACGCTGTATAGGACACGAAGGGGCCTATCCCGTACACAGTTAGACTCCCCAGATTGTTCATCACTTGAACGATCATGCCGAGCGAGCCTCTTATCTCCTTGTCCGCTATTTCTGTCACGTATATCATGGTCACCTGGAAAAGTTTGTTTACATGTTAAATTGTGTGTTTAATTTACTTCAACTAGTCTGCCACGGGTTTCAAAATAGACTCGACTCTAACATTAATTTGGCTGTAGATACATTCAATCTGTTACTGTGTAACGGAGCCAATTCTGTACATTGAAGATGTATTTGTTTGTAAAACTAAACTGGGATCGACCTATTTTAGAGGTCACTAAACCCGAATCTATTATTATTTTTAGACTTTTTGTCTGTCTAGAAGTGTTTGTTATATCTACATGATGGTGACATAGCTATCTTAATTCATGAAATGAAACACATAGAAGACCTCCATTTTTCTATATTTCTTGTTTCTCGTACAAACTTTAACTACAGAGTCAACTAGCAAAATGTGAAATGTCTTGACGCCTCTGCCGACCACCAAGAATTTACTGCTTTTTCGACCTTTTCGTACCTCCCAAATTTCCTCCCCATAACTCAATATTATACCAGAACCATCCGGCAGCCATCATGATTGGCTGATGGTTCAGCCAATCGTGAGGCACTTCCGCCAGTTTTACCAACTAAAACAGTATTTTGTTAACATTCTACCATTGTCAAAATAACTTCTTAGTAATAAAAAGTAAGAATCGATTAATAAATTCACGACATTCATCACGTTTTAAGAGCACACACGTTAGATTATTTAACGCCTTTGTTTAAATTAATTTTTCAACACATTTGCTCAAAAAATGCATTTACAAAGCCTGTATACATTGTTCGAAAGTTAAACATTACGCACCATACAACGAGGCGTGCGGTAATATAGGTACTCTCACCTAAGTACCTATTTTACCGCATCGTTCCATGTATAGCGCCGTGCGTAACCTTTACGGTTTTTTTTTAATTTCAATAAAACATATATAAGAATTTCACCAAGGAGTTTCACAGTACGAGAATAAATAAGCTGAATGGTCGAAACTCCTTGGAAGCGTTTTTGCTCAATACGTTACTAAAGATGTAGTTCTAATTTTCACCACACGCACGTGGCGCCATTTGCATTGTAAATGCGCGCCATTTTAGTCCATTTTCATATTAGATTAGAAACACCAAAGATTGTTTGTTGCTACTTTCCCACTAATAAACAAATGTTTGTTTCATTACCTATTGTACTGTTTTCTCGCAAATGTGTTGAAAAACGTTGTATGATACACGTGCGGAAATTGGTTTCTACAAACTCGTGACTACGGTAAGCCCTCGACTTCGTCTCGGGCTTATATTAGTCTACTCGTTTGTAAAAACCAACTTACCGCCCTAATATCATAAATAACTATTATTGCCACTAAGGTAACCTATAATACTGCTTATACTTAGTCCAGGCAGTAAGTGTTTGGTGTCCTCTACCGCTTATCGTAATCGTATAATTAACACATTTTACCCATTCTTTAACATTAGGAACTACTACTAGGTGCCACTAGCTACACTACCTAATATAGGTAGGTACCTGACCAAACAACATCGAAACTTACAACAGCTATGATTCCTGTCGCACCTCCCATCACGAATCGAGCCACGTACATCACCTCAGGAGACTTGGTGAACATGATGAGACTCTGTAATTGAAACATTCTTTTTTTTTTTTTTTTTTTATTGTTTATAGGCAAAGCATTTGACCACTGTCTCACCTGGTGGAAAGCGATGACGCAGTCTACGATGGAACATGCTTGCCTAGAAGATACCTGTTCACTCTCGTCTTGAAGACACCCAGATCATAGTTAGCTGGAAACAAGGACGCCGGCAAGGTGTTCCACTCATTGGCTGTTCGCACTATAAAGTGCATAGCAAAACGCTTAGTGCGGGTTGATGGAATTTCAACCATATATGGGTGCCGTGTTTTTGTGCGCCTTGATGTCCGGTGAAAGAAAGGAGATGGAGGAATAAGATCGTGTAATTCCTTCGCACACTCTCCAAAATGTGCAGTCTATAAAAAACCGATAAACTGGCAACTTTACGCCGGTGCTCTAAACTGTGGACCTTAGCTTCCACCAACGCATCATTACCAATGAGTCTTTTGGCTCGTCTCTGAATGGAGTCCAAGGCTTCGAGCTGGTATTTAGCTGAACCGTCCCAGAGATGGCTACAGTATTCAATACAGGAACGGACTTGCGCTACATAAAGGTTTAGGAGCTGTCCCGATGTGAAATACTGCCGCACTTTCCCTAGGATTCCAAGCTTTTTCGCAGCTGATTTAGCCTTGGACTCCATGTACGAGCCGAAGTTGAGACTGGATGTTAGCATAACACCCAGCAACTCAAGGTGGTCTGTTACCGGCACTGACACATCCTGGAAAGTTGGAGATAGTGGGCAAGGGCTCCGTTTTGCAGTGAATATGCTCGCTTGGGTCTTACCAGCATTAAACTTGACCAGATTGGCATCGCCCCATTCGGAGACAGCCTGCAAGGTCAAGTTTATGCGATCAACC
The DNA here is from genome assembly GCA_910589525.2 of Ennomos quercinarius. Taxonomy (NCBI): domain Eukaryota; kingdom Metazoa; phylum Arthropoda; class Insecta; order Lepidoptera; family Geometridae; genus Ennomos; species Ennomos quercinarius. The sequence goes on along the minus strand of OU342499.1, from coordinate 11,866,043 downwards.
ATGGCTTCTCGGAGAGTCTGAATCTGTGCTTCTCCAGCTCGTGCATCAGATATATATCTCTCTGTAACCGTGCTGTCATCTGCGTACCCAAATATACCGGGTTTCAACAGATCGTTGATGTGCAGCAGGAAAAGGGTTGCAGAAAGAACTGACCCCTGAGGGACCCCGGCATTGATTGCCAATTGATCGGACGAGCAGCCGTCAATGACTACCCGTATCGACCGATCCCTCAAAAAGTCTGATATCCACACACATAAACCAGAGGGCAAGCCGTAACACGAAAGCTTGCTAACGAGGCCATCATGCCAAACCCTATCAAAAGCTTTTGAGACATCAAGAGAAACAGCAAGCGCTTCTCCATACTTCTCAATAGCTTCGCTCCAGATGTACGTGGCATATGCTAGAAGATCCCCAGCAGACCGGTTTCGGCGAAATCCATATTGCCGGTCACTGAGGAGATCGTTCGCTTCTAGGTATGCCAAGAGCCTGCTATTCAGCACACGTTCCATAGTCTTACAGAGTATGGACGTGACTGAGATAGGCCTATAGTTGGAAGGGTCAGCGCGGGTACCTTTTTTAGGCACAGGTTGCACGTTTGCAAGCTTCCATGATATCGGCACTTGACCAGTCTCTAAGGAAAGGCGAAATAAGCGTGTTAAAACAGGCGCTAACTCAGGTGCACAAGTCTTGAGGACTATTGCTGGTATGCCATCGGGGCCACTAGCTTTATTCACGTCTAGACGACGTAGTACTTGGCGAACCTCAGTCTGACGGATGCGAATTTCCGGCATAGTAGCCTCGCATTGAGGTAGACATGGAGGAGTTTCACCAGCAGCATCTAAACGTGAATTTTCCGCAAAGAGTTTAGCAAATAAGTTTGCTTTATCTTCAGCGGTGTGTGCTAGCGACCCGTCAGGTTTTTGTAGTGGGGGCAGAGATGGGCGGCAGAAGTTCGCTTCGACTGACTTAGCTAGCGACCAGAACGCTTTACTCCCCGCGGGGTAAGAAGCAAGTTTGGTCCCTATTCGGCCTATGTGGTCAAAGCGAGCCTTTCTATGAGCCTTTTTGCACGCCTTGGCAGCCCTGTTAAAGGCTCTCTTCTTTTCGCGGATATCCTTAGCTTTGCGGGTTCGAGCATCAGCCCAGGCGAGGTATGCTGTATGCTTCAGCGCCTCAGCACGTCCACATTCAACTCCAAACCATGGGCGAGCCTTGGTGGACTGCGGCAAATCCGCAAATGGAATAAAGTATTCCATTGCTTGACGTACCACATCCGTCACAGCATCCGCGCAGGCTGAAGGGTCGCCAGAAGAGAAGCAAATGGGCTGCCAGGGATAAGCTGCGAAGAACGAACGCATTTCATCCCAATCTGCTGACTTGTACCGCCATACACGCCGGCTGCCTTTTGGGCAGAGGTCGGGTGGTGAGTATAGCGATACAGATTTCACCAGACAATGGTCAGAGCTACCTAAAGGTGAAGAAACTGACACTGAGTAGCGGTCTGGATCTGTTGTCAGCAGAAGGTCCAAGCAATTGGCCGTGTGTCCATCAACATCAGGTACCCTTGTTGCACCTTGGACCAATTGGGTAAGATTAAGCGTCAAGGCTAACTTGCGCGCTTCTCTCCCAGCGTGGTCAGTGCACTGGTATGGGAAGAGCCACTCCTGGTGGTGGGCATTAAAATCCCCCAGTAGCACGAGTTGAGCAGAAGGGTACCGCTGTTGTGCTAGATCTGCCGTCACACATAAATAGTCCATAAGTTTAGTCGCCACTTGATCACCACTGTGCGAACGGTAGACACCGGCATAGAGTATCTTGTCAATACCGGTATCAACCAGAATCCATAGGACTGAAAAGTTGGGGTCTTCAAGATTACGGAGACGCCGATAACAGATGTCATCGCGGGTGTACACGCACACTCCCGCCCGTGGCCTGAAATTGTGTTCCAGGACATAGCCGGGATACGACAGGTACGCCGCGTCAGCTGGACATCTGATCTGCGTCTCTGTGAGAAAAAACAAGTGCGGTTTTGCAGTCTCAAGGTGATGGTGGACCGAATTGACATTGGAGTGCAAGCCCCGTATGTTAGAGAAATGCACTTGGAGCGAGAGGACGTGCAACCGCTGTCGAACCGACTTTTTCTTTCTTTGACTTTTCATTGTGTAGAGTGAAGGGAGGTAGGAAGACGGAAGTGGAACGAGGCATCACCGATCGACTCAAAGACACACAACTAGACACAATATCATTGAATAACTAATCCGGAGACCGCGGGGACGCCCGATTCCAACCATCTTTAGTTTTTGTATATTTTGTATGAACTATGATAGAGTGAAATTGAAGTATTTACGTACTTATTATCTACCTTCATTATTCTCTTGATCGACATTTCGAGGAAATCGTCTAGCAAATGTTCGCGTCGATTACTAGTGAAAAACCTAAAAGTACGCGGGCGCTAATCAACATGCACTGTCATGTGGTCATCCCGCGTGCAACTTACCTAAAAATATTTTATGTACGTACGAGAATTCGCGTTTTGACTACTTAGTTAAGTATTCTGAAGTTCCCATCTCAAATCATACAAGCTCGAAGGACCATAATTCTTAGTTAATTAAAAAGGCTGTGTAAAGAATATGAAAGTAAAATAGATAATAAGTAGCAAAACATTATTATCATCATCAACAGCCTCCCGCAAAACATAGGCCTCCCCCATAGAGCGCCACTTTCAGCGACTGCTTGCCTTGATCCTGCATCCATCGCGGTTTGAACCAGATCATCGGTCCACCTAGCAGGGGGCTGGCCTGCGTTGCGTCTTCCGGCAAAACGTGACAAAACATAGTACCGAAATAAAAACGTTTTTATATTAAGAATTATTTACTACTTTTTTTTACGAGTACCTACTGGGCATTAACTTCAATAAATCTTTCGTAACATACTCGGGATTTCAGGTAGATAAATAGGACCACAAATTAAATTATAGGACGTACCTACCGCACCTAGCAGGCCAGGTACAGCCGACCCGAGGAAGGTGCGCCTGCGCCCCACACGCTCGTTCAGAACTTGTCCGATGTAGCAGCCGGCTAGCGCGCCCAAGCCGTGAAGAGACACCACCCATGACGTTTCCGTCTGAAAATGTTACAATCAGACTGGCCATCAAACCGTGTTGGTTCGGTGGACCGAACAGAACATTAGGTATATCGTTCACAAAGAAAATGAAGGTATCTGGAATAGCCAATCAACATTCTTACCTTGCACACTGGTTGCTTATGTTATGGATGGGGGTCAATATAATAGGATACTAAATAGTTTTAATCTCTGAAAATTGACGGCTAAGCCCCGAGTCATTTCTTTCTAGGAAACCTATATTTATTTTACTAGGTGGTAGGACTTTTCTGCAAAGTTCGTCTAGGTAGGTACCACCGCTTTGCCAGTTATTCTGCCGCCAAGCAGTAGTGTGCAAGCACTACTGTGTTCCGGATTGAAGGGCATTGTAGCTAGTGAAATTACTGGGCAAATGAGACTTTATGATCTGATCACTCAGTCTAGTCATCTGATTACTAGACTGGGTGATGTCTCAGGATGACGTGCGCAGTGCAGTGTCACGCGAAACTGATCTCATAGTCTAGAAATCTTTTTTAGACTGTGTGTAGATCTCATAGTCTAGAAATCTTTTTTAGACTTTTTTAGACTCAGGATGACGTGCGCAGTGCGCGGTGTCACGCGAAACTTTAATTTAGATTTCCGAGTGACACTGCAACCTGTAATGGGCGGTCGTGACGCTTAACACCAGGTGAACGACTGGCTCGTCACGTCATTCGTTTACATAAAAATAAAAAAAAATTATGTAGAGCAACCCGTCTTGGAAAATAACCCGTCGCATCGTCACTATTATATTTTCCATTATTTGATTGTGGTCCTAAAGTTATTAGGTATTCCTTTTAAGAAGTTATAATAAACAACTCATCCTCAGTCTGGTGTTAGAAATGGGTATTTCCATTGCTAATTTAATATAGGTATTTAAGTTATAGTCTTACATCAGTGATGACCACACCGGCCTCCCCGCTTTTAAACTTTGGTATAGCTGGCGACGACCACGCTAGCGTTGCTCCCGTAAACATAAACGCTACAGACGCTGAAAAAACAAAGTTTCAATAATAATGATTAAGTAAGTACCTACCTGCTTAAGTGGAAAATCCGCAGAAATCTAGCATTGAAATTAAACAGCGAACAATCGGCTTAGGAATATCTTTACATAAATATGGGTTGTTCCCTTTCTCCTCACCAGCTCTGTCCGGGTTGTTCCTGTTATCCCCCACATTTTCGGCCCCATGGGGGATAACAGGAACATTTATTATTATAGATTTTTATTCCTGTTGTCCCCCACTAATATAAGTCATATTCAACATTATAATATGGTAAAAAAAACAATATATATAGTTACATTACTATTATCCCTACATATATATAATAAATGTGAAATTCTGGTATGCTTTGGAACACACACATAATTATAACCAACGTAATTTATCCCATAGGTTCTATTGTTCAAAAAATATCGTTTGCGCGATGCAGGCCTTACGGCTTTTTGCCCTTTTTCCATACATTATGAAATTTTATTTGTATCAGCGCCATCTAGGGACAGTGACGTGTCGTTGTTTGTTTGTTATGACTGAACTCCGTAAATACTGAACTGATTTTCATGCAGGTTTCACTAATATGCTTAGAAATAACCGGCGCTTAAAATAGGATATATTAAAATTGAAATTTCATTAATTTTTTTGGTCATAATTATTAAGTTTTCATTACGAAACGAAACTGAATTATAAACAACATGGCCGCTTCATGGTGAGATGGTGAGGTTATTTTTGGCCACTGATGGTAACTTTATGTCACCAAGATGTCACCTATCTGGTGCCTAGCTGTTTATCTGGAGCACAGATTAGAGAAAAAAACAATTGACTAAACAGATGGAGCGAAATTTGACTTTTGCGAACACCAATGCGTACCAGGGTCGGTGCAACTTTGCAACATTGCAACCCTACCAAGTGAAGAAATTGCGCGAAGTTTTAAGTTGTTTTGTTTCTCCGGTGTCATTTTATTTAGTCGTCTTATGGGCATGCGTAGTTCCTTCAATGATAGAAGCAACTACGCATGCTCGTACAATGACGTTTCAGTTGATGTTACAGAAAACTATGTTTTTTGTGGTTTTTTTATTATATTTTAGTGTTTAGTCAATAAATTTAGCAAAATACTTATTTAAAATAAAGACATTGATGTGTAATGTGTTTGGAATGCATATTCCAATACTCAAGAAGATTTACACAGGACAAATTATTCAGTTTCTATGGTGCAAATACTTTTCGTGTTTACGATATATTTTTGTGTGTAAGCAGATTTGCGTTCACATAAAACATACGTAGAATTTTGTGCAGGATTAGAATTGGGTGATTTGATTGCTGCTATTAAATTAGAATTTGAATTTTGGTACATATCGTAAATCCACAAGAAGGTTATCCAGTTGTTTGCATTTCGAAATTAGAGATGATTTTACATGTGTCGATGGGTTATCGATAATTTCGATATATGTATTATATGTAGAAAACTATACACTAACCAATAACAGGTAGTACCTACTGGTTCAATCCTTAGAGTATAGACTAAAAGCATAGAGAGAACTTCATTATCTGTCAAGCGTACCACTTTTTTGAACACTTTTTATATGAAGTGGACACTTTGATGTAAATGAGTCTGACAGATTTGTATAGATAAAACAGTTGACTCGAGTCGAAAAAATGGTACGGTGATTTTTGCAAGCGTAGCTAATTACTATATGTTTGTTTCTTTCCTTCGCCACTGACGTAGCGATACGTGTGAGCAGTACAAATATAATATCGTTTTGATTGATCTCTCTATGCTTTTAGTCTATACTCTAAGGTTTAATGAACTCTTTAGATGGGCATATGATTGAAATTTGATATAATGACACAGAACAAATAATAGTAAGTAAAACTACTACTGTTTTAATGAAAAATGTTTTAAATGAGAATTTAAATAAGGTTTTGTTTATTCACAGATTCTGCCAACCGTCATGACCACCTTTGACAAACCTACTTCAATGAACTTTGTATTTAGGGCAAACCTACTTATATTAATAATTTGTTGTTTACAATAGCTATTTTGAAATAAAACTTTAGTAAAAATACATTCTCTTTATTTCTCATTAATTATACTTTTCATTCTGGAATAACGTTACGGCAATAAAGCTTAGGTTAGTACGGAATAATTTCGTTGTTGACCACTATCTTACCTGGCGATAAGTGACGATGCGGTCTACGAGAGCACGCTTACCTATAGAAGATACCTAATCACTCCCGACTTAAACTCACTCAGGGAAAAAAGATCCCAGTTAAAAGCTTTAGAGGGCATAGTAATATTATAATAGGTATTATTTTTCTTTATGTGCTTAATATATGGAATATCAACCATTTAGTGACGTTCAACCGCTAGTCAACCATAAAATGATGATGGAAATGATATATCAACGAAATTATTAGGCTCTATTATTTATTTCTTGAACTAGCTGGGCCATACAGTTATGACGCAAAAGAAGTCGGTTCTAGTTATCAGGGGTACCTAGTATTTTTTCCTCCAGACAGCGAAGATAATTGAGCTTTCCATCATCCCCCCACAAATTAGAGAAAATTAGCTCTGTTTATTTTAGGTGTCAGGCTTTTATAAAACTCTGTTCAATGAAGTATCGATATCGATAAAATAGCGTCTCATGACTATTTTTCAAAAATAGGTACAAAAATAATACACTGATGTTCCCTCTGGTTACTCTGTGATCTGGAGGCACAGATTAAAGAAAAAAATCTCTGTGTAGGATATGACCAAGGAGTAATAATTATAACCGCTACTCTAAGAGGTAGGTAGGTACAATAAGTAATTGAGAACTTAACCTTCGGTCAAGGTTGTGTCAAAGAGTGCGGTCGTTTTGGCAATCTTTTAAATTGAAAATATCTTTTATGTAGAGTATTTTGTGTAAAATATTAGTGTAAAACTTGTAGATTAAGTTTTTAACATCATTCATTGGTAAGTTTTTGTAAATTTCTTTGCCCTCATTTTTATACATAGTCTTCATTTGTTTTAGTCTCTTTTCTTCCGTGAGTTGATGGAAACGGACCCTGGAGGGGGGGCTGGTTGGGCCCCGAATAATAACCAACCAAAGCAAAATGATATCATTTTCGCAGATAGTTACTCTATTCCCTCGCCGGTTGAATTTGTTTCGATCGCGTCGGATTCTTCAGATGTTGTGGAACGTTCCCTTCAGCAGAGCAATGGTACCACCAGTACCATTAAACGCAAAAAGCATTCAAAAAAACACTTAAAAAAGAGCAGAGATGAAAAACAGTCTCAGGATTCAATCATACCTTTGGGTCAAGCTGTACCATCATCAAATTCAAACCTTGATTCCCAAATCACCGATTCTCTTGCCTCTCCGTCTGCTACGGTATCGCAAACTCCATCTATTCCCCCTTACATCCCCTCAGGTAGACAGATTTATAAATCCACAGATAAAGGCCCATTTGTTGTGCATGTACAAAAAATTGAGCCTTCTCCGACTTCTGGCTTTGTCTTACACCCAGTGATCTTTGGCCGGTTCCTGGTGAAAAACCGTATCTGCAATATAATAGATGGCAGCGTTCAAAGAATTGGGCGCAACAGAATTTCCTTGACGTTTAGTGATGCAAATTCAGCGAACAATTTTGTTTCAAATGATGTCTTAACGAAAAATGAGTACAAGGTGTTCATCCCTTCGTTTAGCACAGTTCGTTTAGGTCTTGTGAAGGGAATTCCAACTGAATGGTCAGAAGAGGAAATCATAGAAAGTATTCATGTCCCTGTTGATGGTTGCCCGATAATAAAAGTGCGTCGATTAAACTATAAAGTGGTCATTGATGGGGTTCCTGTTTATAAACCATCTCAGTCATGTGTTCTTTCTTTTGATGGTCAAGTTCTTCCTGCGCGGGTATTTATGTGTTTCAACTCTCTCGTTGTTGAACGGTATTATTATCCTACAGTACAGTGTTTCCAATGCTGTCGGTTCGGTCACACAAAGAACAGCTGTAGATCAAAACCACGCTGCTATAAGTGTGGAGAAGGTCACACTGGCGATTCATGTGACGTTGAAGAAGGCTCTTCCCCCTGTTTATCTTGTTCGGGTCTACATTATTCCACAAGTAAGAGCTGTCCTGAACTCAGTAGGCAAAAGCAAATTAAAATCTCAATGGCAGAGAAAAGTATGTCATACTCCGAAGCATCTAAATTGCATCTGCCTATAAGAGGCAAAAGTTACAGTGATGCAGCTAAAACATCTTATGCCAGTGTTTCCGTTCCCTCTGTACCGTTATCTTCTCCCAATAAATCAGTCTCTCAATCTTATAGGAAGACAATATTCATCAAACCCAGACCTCCCCCATTACAAAAACAAGGCTATGATCGTTATGCTCATCAGGCTATAATTAATAATCCAGTTATGCCTAGTAATAATGGTGTTGCTCTTAATCATCATAATAATGACTCCTCTCCCTCCCCCAGTAGCATTTTGGAGCTTATTCAGGCTCTCACTAGGCTACTTAACTCTCCTGCTTTTGTACCGTCCAACGCTGCCCAAGATTCCTCCACTTCTGTATTACAATCCTTCCATGATGGCGTCCTCTCTAGGGCTGCAATGGAATTGTCAAAGTCTTAACAGTAAAAAATCTGATCTATTGTATATTATTAATAAATATGATCCATCTATTATTGCCATCTCTGAGACTTGGCTTAAGCCTGGTTCCTTTTTTAAGGTACCTCGCTATCTTTGTTTCAGAGATGACAAAGCTGATGGGTATGGCGGTTCAGCCATACTTGTCAGAAACTCTGTAAATTCTCATCTTGTAAATATCCCTTCTCCGTGCATTGTTGACAACCTTTCAGTAGTTGCTGTCAGGTTAAAAAATATATCATTTGTTTCATTATATATCCCCAGACCTTCATTTGATATATTAAATAAAATTCTCCATATCTTATCCCATATGCAAGGTCCATTTATCATAATGGGTGATTTTAATATTCATCATCCTGCCTGGGGCTGTCAGGCCTCTGACTCTCTTGCCAATCACATATTTAATATTATGGATAGTTTAGGGTTGTGTTTACTGAACACTGGTTCTCCCACGCGTCGTACAAAGCCGAATGAACGGGTTAGTGCCATTGACCTGACTATGGTGTCAGCAAGTCTAGCTCCTTCAATGACCTGGAAAACCTTATCATCATCCTTCGGTAGTGATCACTTTCCAATTCTCCTTAACCTCCCTTTTTCCAAAATCAAACCACTTCCATTCAAACCATTATTAGAATATAATTTAAACAGTAAAACTCAGTCTGATGAATGGTCAAAATTTTCATCACTACTTGAACATTCTGCTTCTGATCTTCCTGTCATTCTTCCTGATTCTCTGAACAATTGTCTTAGAGCATTGATAAATTGTATTCATTCTGCTGCTAAACACACATTCCCAGCAAAGGTACAAAATTTAAAGCATAGATCCCCTCCGTGGTGGGGTCAAGAGTGTAAGGCTGCTGTTGCAGATAGGCTAAGTGCTGAAAATATATATTGTGAGAACATGACAAATGCAAATTATGACAATTTAATCACAGTCATGTCTAATACTAAACAAATTCTTCACTCCAAAAAGTCAGAGGGGTGGGAAAATTTCTGCTCTACTATTTCCCCTAACGTTCATTCCTCTTTTGTGTGGAAATCAATCCGAAAGTACCGTGGTTCATATAGAGAACCATCCCCTCCATATCCTAGTTATGAGGGTTGGTTTGAACAATTTATGGATAGACTGGCTCCTCCCTTTGTTCCTGATTTTGTCAATACTATGGCATCTAGTTCTTCTGTTTATGATGCAAGTTTTACTCCTTTTTCGATGCAGGAGTTGCGTCTTGTTCTATCTGCTCTTAAAGATTCCTCTCCTGGTCCGGATGGGATCCCTTACTCTTTTTTGGTTAAAGCTGGAGAAAAAGTTTTAAGCTATTACCTTGAAATTATAAATTTGATGCTAGATTTAGGGTTTGCTCCAGCTGCAATGAAAACTCAAATAATTGTTCCAGTTTTAAAGCCCGGCAAAGATCCGGAAAGCCCTGATAGTTATCGTCCAATAGCTATGTCTTCTGTTCTGACAAAGATTGTGGAACATCTTGTAAAAAACCGACTTGAATGGCTAATTGAATCTAGAAATATTTTGCCTGAATCACAATATGGTTTTCGAAAAGGTAGAGGAACTTTAGATAGCTTGTCCATTTTTGTTACAGATATTAGACTCTCTTTTTCTAGAAATGAGTCCATTGTTGCTGCATTCCTCGATATATGCTCTGCATATGATAATGTTAATCTCTCAATCCTCAAAAATAAGATGGAACATCTGTGTCTTCCAAGGAAAATTATTAACTTCATACTTAATCTTTTTTTAGATCGTACTGCTCAGCTTAGAGTTGATGGTGAGATAAAATGTTCAAGATCGGTACATAAGGGTTTGCCTCAAGGCTCTGTTTTAAGTCCTCTCCTCTTTAATTTGTATACTTATGACTTAAATAAGTGTGTCTTACCTTATTCTAGAGTACTACAATATGCAGATGATCTTGTTTTATATGTGGCTGATTGTGATATATTAAGTGCTGCCAACAAATTATCTCAAGCTCTCGAGTCATTAAATATTTGGCTAGGTCATAATGGTCTAGATGTAGCCCCACTAAAAAGCTCCATTGTTATCTTTACCAGAAAACGGTTGAAACCGAGACTTAACATACTGCTTAATAAAACCAGGATTCCTGTAGAAAACGAGAAAAAGTTTTTAGGTCTTGTTCTAGACAGCAAATTAAACTTTTCTTCGCATATTAACTATGTTTCAGTTAAATGCGAGAAAAATCTCAATATTTTACGATGCTTGGCTGGTGTTTGGTGGGGTGCTCACCCCTATTACTTAAAGCTCCTTTATAATGCTATAATCCGTAGTGTTATAGACTATGCTTCATTTTTATATGAGCCAGCTTGTAAAAGAATGCTCAATGCTTTGGACTTAATTCAGGCAAGAGCTTTACGTATTATCATAGGAGCAATGAAGTCTACCCCTAAAAATGCTATGCAAGTGGAATGTGATGATCCTCCTTTAGATCTGAGACGTCAATATCTCTCGGATATGTTTTTATTTCGTTTGTTTCAGTTTTCCTCCCATCCTCTATTTCCAAAACTGCAGCTTTTGTTTAGGTATATTTCTATGCCTTACTGGAATCATAAAAAGACTCCTTGTCTAGTTACAAGTTATGCAAAAATTATTAACCTTAGATTCACTACCCATAGAACTCTTAAACTTCCCTTATTTGAATTTGATTATCAAACTATCTTATATCAACCCTCTTTACATCTTAATTTAGATTTGATGAAAGGGGATACCTTCGCCAATAAACACTTTCTTCGGATTAAAGATAATCTTTGGCATGGTTGGCATTGCATTTTCACAGATGCATCTAAGCTAGATCAAAATGGGTGTGTTGGTGTTGGTTTATTTCATCAAAACTATAATATTGTTCAAAAGATTAAGTGCCCCCCTGAAACATCAGTTTTCGTTGGTGAATGTAGGGGTATTATGGAAGCTATCAACTATATATTGTTGTTCAAATTAAATAAAACCGTTGTATTCTCTGATTCATTGAGTGCTCTTCAAGCCTTCCAGAGTAATCCTTTTAAAACAGGCTCCAAAAACTGGATCATATTTAAATCTAAAGACTTGCTGTTGAGATGCTCTAATTTAGGCTATTCTGTGCACCTAGCTTGGATCCCTGGTCACAGCAATATTACTGGCAACGTAAAGGCTGATGAGATTGCCAAACAAGCAGTCATCTGTGGGGATAAAGTCCCTTTTAAAAATTACCCCCAAGACCTTTTGCTTTTGCCTACCCGTGACTTAAAATCTAGATGGCTGAATAGATGGTTGATAACTAGTAGACGGACAGGTTCAAATTATGCTAAGTATCAACCCAACATTCAAATTAAACCGTGGTTCTTTAAATTTAAATACAATAGAAGAGTATGTTCCACAATATCTAGGTTAAGATTTGGCCATTGCTGTTCTGGCGTACATTTAAAAAAACTGCGAATAAGAGACTCATCCATCTGCGAATGTGGTATGGACGAAGCTGACTTAAACCACATTTTCTTCGCTTGCCCTAAATTTGACCATAATTCATTATTCAACTCATTAATCCATTATAAATTTCCATTCCCAGTTCACATAGATAATATTTTGTGTAAAATAGACCCTACTTCAATAGATATATTATCATCTTTCATTACTGAAAATAATATTAAATTGTAATCAATATATCTTATAATGTAATTATATTCAATGCTCCTATGTAAATCCTGTTGTATCCCATTATTGTAAATAAATAAACATATTCTTCATATTGTCATTATGTAGCGTAGTTTGTAGTTATAGGATATTTTTTTCTTTTGTTTCAGGTACCCGAAGTTCAAAATTTCGTTTTTATTTATCATTTCTCTTTTGACATGACGCTGGCAAAAATGTGAAAAACAATTGCCATTAAAAAAAAAAAAAAAAAAAAAAAAACCTAATCTATTTTACAGTTTTTCTATTTATGCCTTTACAGGTTGTATGACTTGTATGGAGTTTTAGGAGTAAATAGATAGATAGACGTACCAAAAGATAATATATTAAAGCTTATACATAATTTAAATTTTTATTAAATCTGTCGAATTCTGTCTGTCGGTGCTGTCTGGCTTGTGGATTTAAAAATAAAGCCATTTTTTCATTCCTATGCAATGCAGATAGGAAATATACTATGCAGAACAAAGACTACACTGACACACGTAACCTATTCAGAAGCATGAGACTGCACAGCATAAGATGTGGCAGCTTCCAAATACCGGTGACTGTCGCGCGTAAACGTTACTGCTGCGAAAGTACCAACGTTACCATATGTCTGGACAAACCTAACCTAGGTTTAAGGCATATTTTTACCGAATGTAAGTTGCGGTGGTGCGTGGGGTGCGTGGCAGCCATCGGTGGTTGTGGACGGTGGCCGGTCTGCATCGGGGCTAAGTACCTATAACTATTACTATAGGTAATGTAGTCCACGCGTGGCAACGCCGCGGGCAGCAGCTAGTGTTATAGTAAAATCACACTTCACACTCTTATATAAAGTTTATTTAAACACCTAGATAGATAGATAGAGATGTATGGTTGACACAATTATTGATATCGGCCGTCAGGCGTGGTGGGTAAAAACCAAGTATGTGTGACGTGACCACCAGAAAAATCTAACATCATCAGGAAGTCGTCTCCGAGATGGAACTGCTCAATGGCTCTCTGAAACTGTGTAGGTAGGTAGTAAATGTAAACAAAGAAACGCTCACCGCATATTCCTGCCAAATATTGCACTTTCCTGTTCACCACTGTTTCAGCCATAATGAACACATTTACTTTACAATATATAACAGTACCAACACTTCACAATAGGTTTACTGTACCTACTTATCAATTTGTTATCACCAAGCTTCACGAATGTCTGCGCGAGCTCAGCAGACACCATTAATTCATTAATTCATGCGACTGCTTGAGCTGACTCACTCTTTACGACTGAACGTACGTGGACTGAACTGACATTTGTTTTATGCAGGTATAATTGTTAAGTAATAATAATAACATTTAAATGTATGTTGATAGGTTCATGATTCTATGATTTATGGATGTAGTAAAACCACTTATACCTACCTAGGAAGGTTTTTGAGGTATTTATTACCTGTAAACTTAACGACTGGACTGGGCTGAGACCTTATTCTACGGGTGATTCTAATTTCTACGTCATCCATAAAGCTATCGCAAAACAAATACTTATTCTAATTTCTGACCGTACCTACTTAAAAAAGTTCCGGATACAGATCAAAAAAGGTACTCACAGGATGTGCACCTGGTCTTAGGGCTCATCCTTAGATCCTTAACACAAAAAAGGCAGATTTAGTAGAAAATTATATAAATTAAATGAAGTTATCAAAAAATTTGTACAACGCGATTTACCAAAGTGGCGGTATTAAACTAATACCCAACGGCCACAACTAATACCAATACATTATTATCTGCTTTATTTACAAAATATGTGAAAAGAATCTAAAAATTAAAACGTTCTGTAGGTATGCACTAGGTCGAATCGGGAGTCTATAATACATATAAGCTAGCCCGTCCCCCTGAATCTCAAGATTCTCAAGGTAGGAATATATTCACGCAGTGTCTCCACTCAGCAGACCAAGTAGAGAATGCGACCCTCCTATGACGAAGAATATTACACTGTTATGTTGTTTAATTTCTAGTTAAACCTACCTACATTTGCTTGTAGTGTAGTCACTAGTCGTCCCGTCCGGTTAATCGCAAAACACGCACCGCACATGCTATAATTCCCCACATTAGCCTATTAGCTTCTGTCCTTGTCTAATCTAGTCTATTCGTAGGAGTAGATAAGAAAGAACTAGGTGTTGCGTGGCATCGAATGATGCATGACGTCATCACGGCGCGAGCGTCGCGCGTCGTCGTCGGATGTGCGCCTGATGAGCTTAGCGCGTTTAAGAATGAAGAACTGCATTAGGGGTGAACATAATCTTATGTAGATCAATTAAAAGTAGAGTGAAGAAGTAAGTTCACTCTGGTTTAGGTTGGTACTACACATCGAGCAACTACACAGTTGCTCGATGGGTAATACCGGTACTACGTGACGTGCGTGACCGTCGTCAGAGCTGCACATTTTGTAGGTAGCTACCTACCTATCTATGCATTTTTGCTACTGCGCAGGTCACGTGCAAAGAGGTACCTATAGTACCGTGAAGGGCTTTGGTCATGAAAATACATTAATAGTGGAAGATCACAAGGTTCCTCCAGGATTAATTTTTTATTCATATCGGAGTAGGTCTATCTTTTTTTTTTTTACATCGGACTTATCTAGCATTTGACCACGCTCTCACCTGATGGAAAGTGACGATGCGATCGAAGGTGTAGCATGCTAGCTAAGTAAGTACCTATTCACTCTTCTCTTGAACACGCCCGGGTCATATTTTGCCGGAAACAGACGCTGGAAGGGCATTCCATTCCTTAGCAGTTCTAATTAAGAACGAACAATCAAACCGCTTGGTACGAATGGGTGGTATTTCGACCATGAAGGGATGGCGCCTAGCCGAGCGTCTAGAGGTCCGGTAGTGGAATGGTGACGGGGGAATAAGATCGTGCAGTTCTTGTGCACATTCACCATGGTACAACCTGTAAAAAACCGACAGACTTGCCACTTTACGTCGATGAGCTAGGCTCTGAAGCCTTTCACCTACCAAAGTGTCGTCGTCAATGAGCTTTTTGGCACGCCTTTCTATTGAGTCCAGAGCCTCAAGCTGGTACTTGGCAGACCCGTCCCAGAGGTGGCAGCAGTACTCCATAGGACCTGTGCTTGATAGAGATTTAGAAGCTGTCCTGGTGTGAAGTACGGCCTTACCTTGGACAAAATGCCAAGTTTTTTAGAAACTACTTTGACTTTGGACTCAATATACGCTCCAAAATTAAGGTTAGACGTGAGATCCACACCTAAAAGCTCTAGGTGGCTTCCTACATTTACCGTTGCTCCACGGAATGAAGGAGACAGATGGAGGGAGCTCTTCTTAGCAGAGAATAAACATGCCTGTGTCTTTGCAGCATTAAACCTAACCAGGTTAGCGTCGCCGCAATCGGACACGGCTTAAAAAGCCAGGTTTAAGCGCTCAACCATCGCCTCTCTCTCAATTCGGATATCGTCACTACTGGCACGGGCACTGGATGTGTATCTTTCAACAACAGTACTGTCGTCTGCATACCCAAAGGTGCCGGGTTTAAGCAGATCGTTGATGTGGAGTAAGAACAGTGTTGCTGAAAGAACTGACCCCTGAGGTACACCAGCATTAATAGCTAATTGATCGGATGAGCAGCCGTCAAGAACAACTATTAGTGATTGTTCCCTTCAGAAAGTCAGATATCCAAGTGCACAGTCCAACAGGTAGTCCGTATGATGAAAGCTTATTCAGAAGCTTCTTATATATCTACATGGAAGATAAGTTTTTACAATGGATCCAGATTGATTTGGTTGGTTTTTACTATGGATCTAGCTAACTTTCTAATTTTGCTAGTTTAGAAATGTGTAGTGGAAGAGAATGGCTGAAGCCTACTTTTGACAGGAAGGCAGGCAGGATTTTCTTAGGAAAAATATTAGTTATTCCTCCTCTCGGTGTTTTAGAATATAATAAAACCCTTTGGCACAGACATAGAAACTTGAGGCACCTAGAAATATGAGATGATATTATGAGAGTATGAACACAACAGGGGGCCTACTGTGAGCTCTTAGCGCGATTCAAAACGGAGCCTATATTGGATCGCTTTGTTTTTTTGTATGGGGATTTTGACAAACGAGCCAGTGTAGGCTCTGTTTTCAATCGCGCTAAGAGCTCACGGTACGGACCCAGGTCATCAATCAGCATCAGCATCATTATAACCATGGCACCATGGTATGGAGGGTAATAGAAATAAATATTACTTTATTTAAAAAACAGTACAAAATTGTTTTATTCCCTCATTAAATGAGATTTTATTTATTAAAAAGATACGAATCTCACAACATCAGCCAGTTTCTCAAGTCACTTTGGTTCAAAGTCCACTGGCATGCCAGCTATTAAGTTTTTCAACTGATGACATACAACAGGGTTGTCTGCACAAATATCTGTCACCGTATAAGGAGGTAGTATGGATGCACTTCCCACTACAATGTTGTTACCAGCCTCGGTCACAGGTAGCAAATTTTGATGAAACCAAGCTATGACTTTCTTTTTTTTTTTAATAATTTCTTCTATTGAAATATCATCACTTGGTTTTTTTCTGGGAGGTGGCTTTATATCCTTTTCTGGTTCAGTCTCTGTTATATCTGTTATAGAGTAGCCAGGGAACAGTGTGGTTTGAAATGAATTTCCCTGGGGAACTGACAGGATAATACTGCAACAAATCAATAAAAAGATATAGGTACATTTTAAATAGTTGTGGTTGCTAACATTACCTACAGATAATTTTGAAAAAAAAAATTCAGAAAACTAATAAAACTACTATAACTATAACTTAGGTATGCTTATTACTAAAATCCTTTTATTTTGCACTGGCAGTGGTGAATTATTTGATTAAACTTCTAACACTAGATACAAGTTAGATACTGCAGCCAATTACTTATTACAATTATTAATACTTTTTGAGATTTAGCAGTATTGTCTGCATGGACTCAAAATAACCACAGCAGTCAAATAATGAAAATCAAAACACGTTTTTATTACTACTAGGTAATACAACAGATTTTCGTAACACCATTTAAATAGTTTACCTGCATGATACAGGATCAATAGAATGGACAAATCCACTGTAACTATGATTCTTGACCAATTGTAACTTTACAAATTTATTCACGAAGCTGAAGAGTACCTCTGGTTTATCACTCACAGCACTATATTGGGTAACTTCTTCTGCAATTTCGTATTTTTGATCCATTTTGATTACGCAAATTATATTGTAAAAATATGGGTTGCAACCAAATGAGATCGTTACAAACGCTATTCAATTCTTCCACAAAACGATAGATTACGTATGAGAAGTTCGAGGTTGAGAACTTGATGAGAGAGAATCAGAAAAAGCACGCAAAATAAATAATTTGTATGTCATATAACTATTTATTGTTATTGTTTTTTTATACATAACTTTAGGGATGTTAAAATAATCGATTACTAAAACAAATCGTCGATTATTATATATCAGAAAATTGTTTTTTTCTTCTTCTTGTAATGAAAGGAGTTTTTAAAAAAAAAGAAACAGTGTTTTATGTATGACCCAATAGATGGCGCAAATTGTGGTTTTACCAAAATCTGTCACTGTCACTGTTTCAAGCATAGACCACAGGTTATAGGAAATGTGTCATGATACTGACTGCCAACTTTAAACTGTTTCGTTTGTTTTATTTTCGTTGCGCGATAGCTCGGCTTTATTTTGGATCATAATATTAACGTTTATCTGTCTCGCAGTTCTGCTGCACTTCAATTTACTTAAGAGGAATGCACCACAGACTACTTAGGAGATGCTACAGACAATGTACTCGCGGTCCACTCAACTGAATTTGACATTTCTTTGTAGGTTGTCTAAGCATTTTCTTATGTTTCAACTACTCTGTAGTTTGAAAGGTTTAAACGTTTAAACTATTACATACTGCGCCATCTAGCAAAATAAGTGGAACTAGTTATTTTTTTAAATAAAACTCCTCATTATTTAAAATAATAAATCTATTTTTTTTTCAATAAATCTATTTTGGATTTTTGGATAATCGATTTATGGTTAAAAATCGTTTTTTACCCCTTAGCTCACATCCCTACATATAAAAACCCTCAGTACGAGTGATGCCACTTTTTCATGAACAATAAATAGTGGTGGGTGAAAAAGATACAGTTCACTGATTTATTTCAGTTTAGTGATCTATTCCATTCTTTTATATACTGAAAATTTCCTAAAAGTCGTGATTTCCGATTGATTTTGATTTACGTTAATTAGCGGCCTGTGAAAAAATGGAATATACATACTTAAGTAAAAATTGCAAAATTAACAAAATTAAACAAGTTATCATTTTTATAACTTAATATTTTATTCAACATCGGAAAAAATCATCTTCACTATCTAGCAACAAACCAAAAAAGGTGTCAGCGATAGTATTTAAAACTAAAAAAGTGGCATTTTTTGTAGTGGCAGATTATAGTCCCGCTCTTTTGAACTGTAGGAGCTGAATTAGATCATCACTGTGATTTAGAAGTTGGCAGCATTATTTTCACAACTGACATTTCGATCTGTCAGTTTACTCACTCTGAGGCATTTTATTTAAAAAAAAACTAGTTCCGCTTCTTTTCTAGATGGCGCAGTAATAGGGGCCCCCTAATTACCTAACTCGCAACAGGTTTGCGACAGGCGTAAATCTCGCGGTGATTGCTGTCATACATCATTAGTGCTGTCGAGAATGTATGCTTCGCTGCTGCTGTCGCATTGCTACTGCTGTCGCATTGCTGTTGCAAATTTTACGTAATTACCCCGCGGGTTCCACTTGAACAAAATTATCGTTATTTTCGTTTTTTTTTGTTCACATTGACTAGAACGATCATATGTGATAATTATGGCCTTGTCTGGGTAAAAAGTGGTATAATTTCGTAGCGTTCTTGGCGTTTTTAGCAGCTACTGGAACCCACACTAAGTACATAGTTTAAACCACAGTTTAAACCTTTCAAACCACAGAGTAGTTTAAACATAATAAAATGCTTCGACTACCTGCAAAGATATATCAAATTCAGTTAAGTGGACCTCAAGTACATTGCCTGTAGTATCTCCTAAGTAGTCCGTGGTGCATTCTTATTAAATAAATTGAAGTACAGTAAATCTGCGAAATAGAAAAACGTTAATATTATGATCCAAAATAAAGCCGCCCCCTAATTACCTAATTTGCGACAGGCGTAAATCTCGCGGTGATTGCTGTCATACATCATTAGTGGTGTAGCGTAGCATACATGCTCGACACCACTAATAATGTATGACAGCAATCACCGCGAGATTTACGCCTGTCGCAAATTAGGTAATTAGGGGGCCGAGCTATCCCGCAACGAAACTAAAAAAACGAAAGAGTTTAGAGTTGTCAGTCAGTATCGTGACACATTTCCCCTAACCTGTGGACCATGCTTGCAACTGTGAACTGTGAGATTTTGGTAGAACCACAACTGGTGCCATCTATTGGGTCATACATAAAATACAATTTCTTCTTTTTGATAAAACGCCTCATTAAAAAATAGAGTGTAATTTATTTCTTGACGCAATGACGTTTTTATAAAAGTACTCTGTGTTCTTGACCTGGATACAAAGAAGACTATAGATACAATACACTAGATTGCCTGGATACAAGTCCTTCAATCGCAATATTAAAAAGTCTAGTCATAGTACAGTCATAGTCATGCTCTAGTATAGTAGCGGCAAGCTGCTATGGAATTTTGGAAGAACATGGAGAACACATTTCACCACATCACTTGCCCAGACTCATGCTCGTAATAGGAAGTTTTCTGGCAACCAAATTAAAAATAAATTGTTCTTTAAAATCCGTAAGATGGCGTTGACGAGACATGGCCGCGAATCACAGACCTATACTGAAGGTTTGTGCCACAGATTAGAGAAAAAAACAATATTGTGGTTTATGCATAGACCATAAACAGCTACTCTCTGCATCTATGTCCAGGCTGTGAAGCAAAATCAGGGAAGGCTGTGAGCTGTGACAGTGTAACCATCTGAACATTGCAGAGTCTGCCCTAAATAGGCGAAAAATCTGCCCGCACTTTGAATTCTCCCAGAAATATGCCTCGTCTTGTAATATTAATAATACATGAGAAATAATAGAAGTATTTTTCAGTAATTATTTTAATATATCAAGAAATTTTTAAATAGAAACCCAAAATTCATGTAGAAATGATGAAAAAAGGAGGCAAATTATCATTAATCACCTAATAAACGTTATTTAAATTCCTCTTTTTTCATCATACATGGATTTTACATTCATATTTTTTCTAATCATGTCTTTAATTGGCGTGAGGTTGCAACCAGCTTGTAATTTGCTAGTAAATTAAATAAACCCTTTAGGCCCGATTTCACCAAACTAGAATAAATTTTATTCCAGGTATAACTTTCCGAGAACAACCGAGTTACGCGAATATAGCCCTTATATCACCAATTTTGTGAAGGAATAAGACTTATTCCTTGGATACAATCAAAATGGCGTCTTTTTTGTGTAATTTCATTTGTCAATTAGCTGTATCCAGGGGTAAGGAATAGCCGTATACTTGGAATAAACGTTGGTGAAATCAGGCCTTAATCATAGAGTTCGATGAATCCCAGAATAAGTACTAAGGTAAATAGATACCTACCTACCAGAGGCTGGCCTTCGCTACGTCTTCTTGTTCGTGATCACCACTCGATAACCTTTCTACCCCATCGGTTGCCAGTTCTATGAGCGATGGTGCCTGCCCATTGCTAATTCTGCAACTGGTGCATTCTGGTGCTGCAACAACAACAACCCCAATGCCCTAACAAGGGCCAACATCACCAACTTTTAAAACCGGCGTTGACAGTTGTTTCTATAAACATAGAAGGCTTTTCAGATGATAAATCGTCATTACTGTCAGAACTTAGCCGAACGACGAAGTGTGACATTCTGTGTGCACAAGAGACACATTGTGGTACAGATCATCTAAGACCACAAGTGCCAGGCCTGTTACTTGTAGCAGAGACTCCGCACGATAAGTACGGCAGTGCAGTGTTTGCCAAATCTGACTTATACATAGTTTCCATATCTTGCAACTCCCACAACAACATTGAGCTCATAACAATAGATACCGGAACCTGCACTATAACTTCAGTATATAAACCTCCAAGAGCCTTTTGTGTTCACTAAACCATCAAAGTTCGATGACCGCACGACAAAGATTGTAGCGGGTGATTTTAACAGCCATAGCCTAACATGGGGTTACCGCGACACAAACAGCGACGGTAATGCAATAGAAGAATGGGCAGACTCCTTAGAGCTGACCTTACTACTGGGTGGCGCAAAAGTAAAGACCCTATTTGGTTCAGCTATAACATTTTTTCTAAATTAGAAAACTAGATTTAGGTTTTTTTAAATGTATATTTGTGCCATTAAATTTCGTACCATTAGGATTTAAAGATGATGTCTTTTAAATGGTGACCTCCAGAGTTGATACACATTTGAGCCCTATTTATGACATTTTGCAAGATGATTTTCCTTCAAAATTGGTTATGAGTGACGAAGCGCATTTCCATCTCTCAGGGCATGTCAATAAGCAGAATACTCGGTTCTGGGGCACTGATAATCCGCGCATTATTCAAGAAACACCTCTACACCCACTAAAAGTTACTGTATGGTGTGGCATCTGTGTTGACAGAGTGATCGGACCCTATTTTTTCGAAGACGCTGGAGGCAATGCGATAACTGTCACTGGAGAACGCTACAGAACCATGTTACGTGAGTTTTTGATACCCAGTTTGGACGAATTGGGGCTGGAGCACATCTGGTTTCAACAAGACGGCGCTACGGCACACACAGCGCGCGACACTATGGACTTAGTGAGGGACGCTTTTCCAAGCCGAGTTATCTCTCGTTTTGGCGATTTGCCTTGGCCTGCAAGATCACCCGATCTGACCAGTCCAAACTTCTTTCTTTGGGGTTTTTTGAAATCTCGGGTGTATGTGAACAAGCCACAGACTCTCGCAGCTCTAAAAGAAAACATTCGTCAAGAAATAACGACCATATCGCAGGAAGTGTTACGGCAAGTTATGCAAAATGTCATAAATAGGGCTCAAATGTGTATCAACTCTGGAGGTCACCATTTAAAAGACATCATCTTTAAATCCTAATGGTACGAAATTTAATGGCACAAATATACATTTAAAAAAACCTAAATCTAGTTTTCTAATTTAGAAAAAATGTTATAGCTGAACCAAATAGGGTCTTTACTTTTGCGCCACCCAGTACATAACCCAAAACTCCCGCCATCTTTCAACAGTCGTAGATGGAACAGGGGCTATAACCCGGATTTGATATTTGTTAGTTCAAATATTAGCTCACTCTGTCAGAAGTCAATCTGTCCTCCTATTCCACGTACACAACATAGACCGATTGCATGTCAAGCGCTCGCTGTCCTATTACCTATGCAGGTCCTCTTCAAACGCCGCTTTAACTTCCTAAAGGCAAACTGGGAACAGTTCTCAGAAGATGCTGACCTAGGGCTACTCAACAACGTGGAGCCTATCCCTGCCAATTATGAAAATTTTGTAGATGTTATATGGACGGCATCCCGCCGTAACATCCCAAGAGGCTGTCGCAGATCGTACATCCCGGGTCTTAACGCAGGCTCCGCCACAATACTGGCACATTACGAACAGCTGTATGATACCGACCCATTCTCTGAAGAGACAATAACAACGGGCAATGAACTGATGCACATGGTAAGTGAGAGCCGCAGAGAGACTTGGATGACTACAATATCTGGCATCAACATGACGCATAACAGTAAGAAAGCATGGCAAACTGTTCATAAACAGACCGGCGAACCACCCGCAGCCAAAAATCCTGGCCAAGTGACGGCTAACCAGGACGCTACCCAACTCCTTTTAAACGGGAAGCCTCCCAAACGGATGCCAAAACCTCCAAGCCTACCTGCTCCACCTAGAAGCTCTAATGTAATAAGTTTTTTTACAATCACTGAAGTAATCCATGGCATTAAGGCACTGAAAACTGGGAAGGCTTGCGGATTTGATGACATAACAGTTGAGCAAATCAAACACCTTGGCCCGGTGGCCGTGTCATGGCTTACAGCTCTTTTCAACGCCTGTTTGGAGCAAATTAAGATCCCGAAGATCTGGAGAAAATCCAAGGTGATTTCACTACTGAAACCTGGCAAATCACCCGATGACCCCAAAAGCTACCGGCCGTTCTCACTGTTATGTCACACTTACAAACTCTTCGAACGGCTTCTATTGAACCGTCTGATGCCAGAAATTGATTCTGAGCTGATACCCGAACAAGCTGGGTTCCGACCAGGCAAGTGCTGTTCTAGTCAAATCCTCAAACTGTCGCAGCATATCGAGGATGGGTTCGACGCTAACAAAGTGACGGGTCTCGCACTTGTGGATTTATCGGCGGCTTACGATACAGTCAACATAGACGACTCCTAACTAAAGTAGAAACGATTACTAATGACGTAAGCTTCACCCGCATAATGGGTGAACTTCTCCGAAATCGTCGCTTCCAAGTTTACCTGCACTCGGAAAAAAGTAGATGGTGCTGCCAAAAAACGGCCTTCCTCAAGGAAGCGTCCTAGCCCCAGCTCTGTTCAACATATATACCAACGACCAACCTAGCACCCCTTTAACAGAACGGTTTTTATATGCAGATGATTTAGCCTTAGCTACACAAACCACTACGTTTGAAGAGGCGAAGGCCAACCTTGAGAAGGGTTTGAATGACCTTGGCAACTACTATCAGAAAAATGGTCTTAAACCGAACCCGTCTAAAACCCAGGTAGCGCATTCCACCTGCGCAACCACCAAGCAAAAAGAATGCTCAACATAAGCTGGCAGGGTACCCCCATCGAATACTCCTCACATCCGAAGTACCTTGGGGTTACTTTCGATAGGACTTTGAGTTTTAAAGCTCACTGTCTTAAAACAAAAGCTAAAGTTGACACGCGCAACAATTTACTCCGCCGCCTAACTACCACAAAATGGGGAGCATCACCAGACGTTTTACGCACGACCGGCATGGCACTATGTTTTTCGGCTGGCGAATACGCGTGCCCAGTCTGGCACCGCTCCACACATGCCAAACATGTCGATGTCGTGCTGAATGACACCTGTCGCACGATAACCGGTTGCCTCAAACCAACTCCCCTTAATACTCTCTACCCGTTGGCAGGCATTGCTCCACCGTCCGTACGAAGGGGTGTTGCATGTGCAATAGAAAAATCAAAACAAGAACGAGACCACCGACACCCACTCTACGGACGAACGCCCCTAAGCGCTCGGTTAAGAAAAAGCTTCTTACGCGCAACGTCAGCCATTGAAGATCATCCAGACACGCAGAAGGTCACGCTCTGGAAGGAAAAATTCCTAGCTCCTCCTGGCTTTCCCACACAGGAACAGTTGCCGCCAGGGCGTGATCTCTCATGGCCAGTCTGAAAGTCAATCAACCGGCTTCGGACTCAAGTTGGTCGTTGCAGGTACTACATGTGCAAGTGGGGCTATCGAGACCCCACAAAAACTCTATGCGACTGCGGGGTCGCCATCCAAACAATGTCCCACTTGCTTGTGTGTCCCTCGTGTCCTACCACCTGCACAAGCGACGACCTTCTTGAAGCCACGGACGACGGAGTAAAGGTGGCAAAATTTTGGTCATTATTGTTTAAGGTACATTTTACGTTGTTGCCCATTGACACGCAAGAAGAAGATTGCTAATTCTAAGAGCTATATCGGTCACTTTAGTTCTCCTGCGGATCTGTGTGGTAGCAACGATTCCCACCAAATATTGAAGTCAATGAATTAAGATTTCGTAGTTACATTTCTGAATTTTACTTCAAAATAATAAAAACTCCTAAATCTGTCAAAATTTTTAAGTATCCACTATGGGCAAATCTGCCAAAATGGCGGAAATCTGCCACAAATGGTCACACTGGTGGGCGAAGTGAAAGTGACACTTCTCTATGAAAGAGAGCAAGGCCACCTCACAAAAAAAAACAAACCATGTCTCATCAGCGCCATCTACCTTACGATGTAGAACTACGTGCCGCCCAGCTGTCAGAAAATCCCCTATTCAGCACCTACGGTTTATCAAATTTAAGAAGTCCACTATGAAGTGGACATGATTAGTGATTGACACTGTCAGATTAACTGGTCTAGAGATGTGAACTAAATAATCGATATCGGATAAACCCGATTTTAAAGAGTAAAGGATACTGATTCTACATATTTATTCAATAATCGTTTAGTTTTTTCATATGATATGATCTCAGTAAGAGAACTAATGATTGTTGCGAATAAGAGTGTTGCGAAAATAAAGGATTTCACTTTCACGCGATAGCTTTCTGCGCCCATCGATGCTGCGATGCATCGCTGTACGCGGCCACATGAGCGTTCAACAGCGAAGATTCGCTGTTGCTCCGCATGTCTGGCCGCGCCATAACACCAAGAGGCCTTTTTGAATACAAAAGATAACACGGTCACACTATTCCTATACTTGACGTCAATGGCTTGCATTTCAGCGAGGACAGCTAGACAAAGTGACCGAGTTGTACTATTTATTTCTTACATGTTGGCATATCTATTCATAACTATTTTGTTTAATAAATGAAGGTAAAAATATCTGGGCTATTGTGGTGAACTTTTGATGGATTATTATGATCTGGTTTATGGAATGAGATAAAATTTGTCTCATCATATCAAATTTTTGAGGGAGGTGATGACTTGCCACACTATAAATGGGGCACCCGTAGGGGCTACTGGCTACCGAGGAAGCAACATCGGTGTGGGGCGGCTTAGGGTGTGGAAAGGTGTGCTGCACTTTCATTGAACGCTACTCGCGGCGTTATGCCCTTTAACATTTCCACCCTGGAGCTTTAGGATTGTATACTATATAATTATTATAATTAAAATCACCCTTTCAAAGTAGATAATTAGCGAACTGCACAAGATTATATCACTGAATTATGCTCGCCCAAAGATTTGATTCGATTAATTACCTTATACGAAAATTTCACCGATTAATCGAATGTGTAATAGTCGCATCACTATTGTTAGAATAAAAGTGCTGCCAGTTCCTAAAGATTTTTTTCCCTAGATAACTTAAATCCCCTAAGCTTTTTTTGTATTCCTAGCATATTCATTGTATGTTGCAGGTATATAAGTATTTGAAGCTCATAAAATAAAGCAATAATTATACAATGTTTCTTAATAATATCTAAAACGCAATAGTCGTGACACGGCGACCTCAAATCCTTATGCTATAGGAACATTTGTAACATGAAATAAAAATGAAAGATTTTCTCTATATGGTTATAGTTTTTATATTCTTTACGTTACTTCCTCATTTATAAACTGATTTGAGAAATACATAAATTTTTAAATTAGTACCTTTATCTTTTCTTATTCTTGAATGCGTACTGCTTCATGCGTCATCATTAAAACATGTTAACACTTATAGTTATATATTCATGTAAAAAACAATTCGTTGACCACAGCATGAACAACAGATGTATATTAGGTGATATACATCGGTTGCATCGCCTGATCGCACGGATAATTTTTAATAAATAGACTTTTTTCCTTCTCATGAGATGAATAATCTTAAAGTGCGAAGATTTCTGCAGCAAAAAAACGTTAAACAATCTTGCCATCAATTTATTATTATTATTTTTAATCCCCTAAGAGCCCCCATTCCCCTTTTACCTCAAAATTTAAGGAAAAAATCTCTAGCTTGGTATTCCTCGAAATGTCATACTGTACCTATTAAATTTGATAAACTGTAATGAACTTATTCGCGTTCCCGCCAAAACCTCCTCGAATAACTTTTATTATATTGTTACCCTACTGAAAAGGACAAGCGCCTCCCTGGTTACTATCCACATCTCACTCAGACCGCGTTTACGTCCAATGTGTACATTACAGTTAGTATTTATTCTATAGAACTTCCTTGCCTTCAACCACAGATAACCCCCAATAGATACCGCATTACGGGATTTTTGTTCGGATCCTAGCTCACCGAAACTGGCGGAAGGCGCGGGTTGCGGGGACTGGAGCCAATGCGCTATTATTGGCTGTTTCGAGTGACACCCTAATAATGGACTCGCCGTAGGGTTGGGTATGTCGACCAACAAAATAAAATTTGTCGAAACTTTTGATACTTACTATGCCGAAAAATAAATACGTAAAACATGTATATTTAAATGTTTTGTAGTGCGGCCTTAGTTTTTAATATTAAAATTTGTATCGATTGTTTGTAGAAATTAAATAAAATGTCATTCATTTGATGCCCTTTTCAATCAATGTAGGTTCATGTTATAGGTAGTAGGTGGATTTAATTAAATAAACCATTTGATCGTATTTCAATAATTTTACATATACAGTAATATAAGTTCAAAATACAAAATTGCGATTATACACTAAAAATACCAACACTTGATCGAACGTCATTTAATATTCCGTACAAAACAAATAATACTTATTTGACTGAAATACCACAGGTCGTTGTGTTCAAATCATCCCAGGGTTTACTCCAACTTTAGTTAAAACGGGACCCCCATATCTCTTGTCGTTTTCGAGATCCGTTGACCTGTTCTATCTCAGAGACGACATTCTGGTAATGTCAGATTTTTCCCGGGGTCACGTGACCCATCTACACAGACTATACAGCCTCATACTCAGTTTTGACTCAGTTGGTCAATCATCAGTCATGTCAGTCAAAATTGGTTTTCAAGTTTATATATTTATGTTTATATAAGAGTGTCATCATAAAAGTCATAATTTTTTTATAATGTACCTACATCAAGAACATTTAATGGTATAAAACCTACTAGTTATGAATTTCACTTTATTCTGCTATCGATAGCGGCTAGAATGAAGTGAGTTTCACAACACTAGCGTTGCACGTGCTACGTGGGAAAGGGACAACCACTGTAAAAACAGGAAAGTAGAAGAGGGACAAGTGACCGTCGCTACCTGGACCAGCCATTATAAGCTGACCTCTTCTATAGCTGAGAAAATTAAGATTATTTTACTTACCGATGAAATGTTACTCCGTCTTTTTGGTAATTTGAGTGCCTTGATGATTTCCCACACCATTTGACTGCACATGTAGGCATTTTATAGTGTTTCTTGCCACAAAACAAATTTTAAAGCGCTTTAAAACACAGGTGCTCACGGGTCTAATACTTGGTCGAAACTAAAGCCGTGCTGCGAAGCGGCGATTTATATTGAACCATTTACGCCAATGCGTGGTGCGCGGTCGTATTCCATGCGGTATCTATTGGGGGTTATCTGTGCCTTCAACACTATACTATAACTTTAATCTGTGGCCACAACTTTTAATAAGGCAAATAAATGGGAACACTACACTACTAACTTTGGGAATACCCGTTCCGAATACATTAAATACTAGATTTTTTTTATAACCAACCTTATGTACCTTGAATTAAGGTTCACATTTAATGCTTCATAAACTTTATGCGATAACGTCGAACGAAAAAAGGTAAAAAGCACGCTGGCAGGCAATCAATAGTTCATTTCGTTCTACTTTGCAGCGAAGTATCTCTTTATTTAGTTTGTGGTATCCTTTGAGTGGGAATTCTGTGGTGGTATCTCTCTAGTTTGTGCTTTGCAGTTCCACCTGGCGAACATACACTAAGTAGCTACTTACCTACACCAGCTGGGTTAGCATGGACGGTAGACAAAATTGTCTTTCCCCGTTTTACGTCACTTTCTTCATACTTGCTTTGAGTAAAACAGGGGAAAGACAGTTTTGTCTACCGGCCGTGCTAACCCTACGGATACGGATTACCTACTTTTATGTAGGTGTGGCATACCTACCTACCTATCTGTTTTGTGCCTACACTTTGTCCCAAGTTCCAACTTCCAACAACCATCCCATACCTACGAAATACTAGTAGAATCCGGCAGGATAATAGTGGTCTGTGTAGAAGTAGGTACCTATAAACCTATTGTCGAACTTGTGGTGGATGTGGATTGTGAAGCGAGCTAGCAAGCGAGAGGGTGAGGCGTAGTGGGTGAGCAAAGAGTTATAGTAACTACTAGGGTAGTGAGTGCTGGCTGGTGGCCGAGTGACTGCAGCTGTATAACTTACAACTTCTGCACAGTGCAGCCCATAAGAGTGTTCTGTGGTGCAGCCTGTGAGTATATTATTTTGACATATAACTAGATTATTTTATTATGATCGCGATAGACTGGAATAAAGTAATGTATAGGTTCAGTAGGTAACCAGTTCATATAGTTTTAATACCAAAAATGTCTATGACTGTGCTTTTGGAAATCAAGGCAGTAGGTAACTTGCAAGGCTTGCATTGCATTGCAGATACCTAAGTACATAACATAGACCTATGTAAATAGGATGAATTCTGTGATAGGTACCTCAGCACCTACATAAAAAGGTATGCTGTGGAACTTGCCTACTTGGCAGGTACCTACTATTATAAAACTTGCACTATCTAAGTAAGTGTTCATCTGCTAGTATCAATAATAAGTTGTGAACATTAAGATTGATTACCCTAGATATCTATGTGAGCTCTATGGAGTAGCTGAGTAGGCCTATGCTATTTTCAGCCAGCAGTGGATAGCATGAAAAGTTACCCTATGGCAGTAGACATTGTCTTCAGGCTGTTGATGATGATGACCCTCAGGTGACCTAGATATTAATTACCTACTACCTAGACCCTAGTAGGTGATAATATTATGTTGGTCCTTTAACAATGCCCTTATGTTTTGTAACATGTTAGTGGATGGGTTTGTGATTATAATTAATAAGTAGTTAATGTTTTCACATTCATTTTGTTATTCTTGCAGTTTCCAAATTCATTTTGCACTTTGGGTTACATCAAGATGGCTACAGCAAAAGCGAATAAGAAGTAAGTTATTTTTACAACTGCTTATTTTATTACAGGGACACAAACAACTAGGTGGCATAAATGTACATGTTAAGAGTTTAACATGCGCCAATGACCTTGAGCGTTGGACACAAAGTTATTAATAAGAGCCACCTGGGGCGCCACACTCGTAGGTTTGACAATGAGCTAGAGTTTGTCAAAGATAAACAACTCCAGATGAAACTCCGTGAAAAATATATCTACCTATTATAATAATATTATGGTGCCCGGTTTATTACTTATATAATATATCTATCTATATTACTTATAATAAAACTGTAACAGGTCCAAATCTGTACATTGAAGATAATATATAGAATTTTTTTTTGAGGGCTCCATTTTGATGGCCTTGATAGCTCATTTGGTAATGGCTCTGCCTTCTGAACTATAGGTTGTGGGTTCAATTCCCACCTGGGACAAACATTTGTGTGATGAACATCGATGTTTGTTCTGGTGCTGGGTGTTGTATTGTATTCTGCGTATGTATTTACAATCAAAAAAAGTGTCTAAGTATACATTTTTTAATTTTTGTCAGTCTGTCTGTCCGTCTGTCTGTCTGTATCTACTATTTGTATCTGGCTGGTTTTATCATTAAAAGTTTAAATTTTAAAGAAGATAATTCCATATTCAAATTAGGAAAATGTGTGATTTTTATTTGTTTTTCGTACTGTGAAGATGAGTGAATCTAATGAAGAAACTCGATACATTTTAAAATTTTACTACAAAAAACATGGACCTAATAAAAAAAGAAGGACAGAGTCCCAATTGATCCCGAACCGAGGTACCCTTAAGAAGTTGGAACGCTAATAAGTACAAGCGGACACGCACACACTCACATCATAGGAAGTCTATCGCCTGCCATTACTGCTCCGGACGTCGCCCAAGACGCTTAGAAAAAAAAAAAAATGCCGTCTTGCGTTGTGAAAAGTTGTCGGAATCATAGCAGTATGATAAAAAAAACTCAGGGGATCACTTTTCACAAGTAAGCTTGTTATTATTCCACTAATTTTTTGCTTTTTCGATAAAATTATTGAGATGCAATCAATACACAAAACCAGCTTAGTGTTGCCAACAATCAAACTTGCAAATTACCCGGAAGTGTGGGAGAATGACGAAATTGTGTTCGAATACAAGTTATTCACATATATTGATCATAATTAGAGCACTGACTATATGCAAATGCATATTTCCATTATGCATATTATGCATGTGTTGGCCTTTTCAGGTTAATAAATATTTTACCTGTAATGGACCTACTAATCGTGCATATTTGGGCAGGTTTACTATAACGTAAAAAAAGTAAAGTGTCGTGAAATTAATGATAGATACTTACTTTTAAAAATTAAGACGTGTTTTTGACTTTTTTGGTTGGCAAACTGTCAGAAGAGCCATGATTGATTGGTACTTGATAAGTTGGTAGTGTTGGTACCATCAGCCAATCATGGATGGTTCCGCTCAAAAAAAATTGAGTTTGCTGGGGAGTCCAGCCATTACGAAAATGTCGAAAAAGCAGTTAATTCCCGTTGAGCAGCAGTGGCGTCAAGACATATGACACTTACTAGTATTGGAAGTTTGTATAAATAATAAATAAATATACATAATGGAAGATGCAAGTTTCATTTCAAAAGTAAAGTAGAAAAATACGAGTGATGTGTTCATAAAACATTTTCAGCAAAAGCCTGGCTATAATTCTTTGTGCAAAATAAACAGTTTTATTGACTGACTAGCAGACCCGACCCGGTTAGTTAGTTTTACGCCCTAGCCCTGTCCAAAGGAAGAAAGAAATGGGAGAGGAAAAGCCTGAATGGAGGCAGGTGCGCCTCTGTTTACCATCATACATTCATCCTTTTCCCCTATCTTTTTCGCTCTCCCTTCCTCTTCCCTATAGCATAAAGGATAATATGGAGTGGCGTCAACTTCGTTGCTGACGATGTTTTATCGTAGTGTATGGATTACATCGCGCAGGTATAACTGTAACTACAAGGGCTGCACTGCCGAAGCTCACCGTGCTATCGTACACCATGAAATTACCGCTAGGATTAAAAATTTAGTAATCTTTTGGCAACATCTGACTCTAAGCCTATACGATAAATAATGCACACCAGCTCTAGGTCATCGTAAAGTAGGTAGGTACCCTATAAGTTGCATCTAATATGGACAGACAGATACACAACAAACTAATCCTATATGGGTTCCATTTTCATACTGAAACGGAGCAAATATAGCATTAATAGCGTATAAAAGGATATATATATTTATGTCGTATTAGTTTTTTACAAATTCAGATAGGACTAACCCTGAGGGATGAAAAATAAAATGACATAAGTTATTAAATTTTGACTACCCTGTTACAAGATCGCGTAGCTTTTTGGTCATACAAAAAGTCACACCAACGTCAGATCTTTTTTTTGTCGGTTTCGGGTAATTTTCTTAGATGGCAATTCTTTAATCCGTCACACATGTTTAGGTGTCCGCCATTGCTGTACGTCAGTTCGATGTCAATCAAAACTCATTCCTGTTTTTTTTAATTCTATGACAAAAACGGAAAAAATGCAAAGCAAGCCGCGAAAAAAAATTGCGATGTTTATGGACCTAGTGCAGTGTCTGTGAGAGTAGCACAAATTTGGTTTAAGCGTTTTCAATCCGAAAGGCGGGAACCCGGGAAGTGAAAAGGCGCGCTTATTCAACTAATATTTTTTAAAATTCCAAAATTACTGTTTATTTGTATATTTTTCGTGTAAATAGTCCTGTATACAGTTGTAAATAGAGCACAAGTTAAAAGAGCGCCCAAAGATGGGCAAGAAACGTAAAAGGAAGGGAGATGATTCTCCACCCGATGAGCAGCAGCAGCGGCAGGCCTCATCCTTTGAGTCTTGTGACTCTGACTCGGACTCTCTGAAGTCGATCGCTGTCGAAACTCCAAAAAATAAAAAGCAGGATAAGTATGAAATCTTTAAGGTACGTGGATACTCGCGTAAGTACCCTGAAGACTCGAAAAAAACCGAATTCATCGTGTTTCTTTCGCACGTAGAAGAAAGCATTACTTTTAGCGACAAGGATCGTATGGCACTATCCAAGGGTTTGCGGGAGCATGGTGTTTCGGGCGTCATGCACCTCAAGTCCATAAACAAGTATAAAGTAGGTATAACCTTTGATTTACCTAACAACGCCAACATGTTCCTGCAAAATAAAAAGTTACTGGACCAACTGTCCCTGAAGGCAACTATACCGGCTGGAGACACCGAAGTGACGGGTGTACTCACCTCGGTGCCGATCGACATGTCTAATAAGCAGATATTCTCACTAATCGGAAGCTCTAAGAATGTCATACAGGTCAGGCGCTTTATGCGCAGAGTTAGAGTTGATGGTGGCGCTGCTGGCGCGTCCTTCGTACCCACGCAGGCAGTCGCAGTTACATTTGCGTCCACCAACCTTCCCGAGTATGTTTATCTTGACTCATGGCGTCATGAGGTGAAAATGTACATACCTCCCGTAAAACAGTGTTTAAAATGTATGTCTTACGGCCACATAGCCAAATTCTGTAGGAACACTGAGGTATGCTCAGTGTGCTCAGAAAACCACAACTTCAAAACATGCCAAGTTGACTCCAAAAATGCTAAGTGTGTCAATTGCAAAGGTAATCACATAGCCATTTCACCAGCATGCCCTATGAAAAAACAAAAAGTTGAAGAAAACAAGATTAAGTCCCGAAATGCTACCTTCTCAGATTTGTTTGATTCAAAGTCATTTCCAGCACTAGCAGCACGAACACTTGATGTTCAAGTAAACAACCTTATGAAATCAGAAACATTTATTAACATTCTAATTGAAACAATTACCAAAATTATTAGTAACAAAGATGTACCTATAAACTCAGGGTCTATTCGAGAGACTCTTAAAAAAACCCTCAGTAATAAATTACCTCCTACTTCCTCATAATGGATCAGTTAAATATTATACAGTGGAACGCACAAAGTCTAAATAGTAACAAGCATATATTTATTAACTACCTCTACACAAATAATATACATATTGCAATCATTTCAGAAACATGGTTTAAAGCTAACCAAAATTTTAAAATTAAAAATTACAATATTGAACATAATGATTGTGGAAATAGCCATAATGGAGTGGCCATAATCATTCATAAAAATATCACATATTCAAATATTAACACATATTTTGATGATTCATTACAAAATATCTGTGTCAAAATCACAGTAAACAAACAGGATTTATGTATTGTCAGTTTTTATAGTCCTACTAATTGTAACCCAGCTTTTAATAAAGCTAAATTTGATACACTGGTAAAATCGATTCCTAGTCCATTCATATTTGCAGGGGATTTCAATGCCCATCACACTTCTTGGGGTTGCGGTTCTGACTCTCCCCGTGGAAGGGAGGTGTTGGAAGTCATCGATGATAACAATTTAGTCTTGCTTAATGATGGTCAAGCAACAACAGTTGGTTCATTAACGTGGCGTCCAAACGCACTTGATTTGTCGTTGGTTTCCCCATCACTGGCTCTTCATTGTGAATGGTCCGTTCTTGATACTCCTCTTGGTACTAGTTACCACCTTCCTGTAATCATAAAAGTATTGCTTAGTAATAATAATGTAAATTCAGATGGAAACTACTGTAATGGCAAACACTTGCCCATCTACCCAAATTATAAACAGGTAGATTGGAAAGTGTTTAGTAGCTGTGTAGATGCATTATTGAATGATTTTGAATTGAATCTTTGGAGTCCTCAGGACGCATATTTGCTATTTTGTAAAATATTACAATCAGCAGCAAAATCCGCTTCGAATTTAAATAGTAGTTGTTCTAACAACATTAATCAATCCTGTCATAGGAATCTCGGTAAAAAACCTCACCTTCCATGGTGGAACCAAAAGTGCTCAGAAGCTGTTCTAAAATTCAAAGAAGCATATCTGAAGTTTAAGTACAACCCAACAGAAGCCAACTACTTGGAATTTAAAAGACTTCGAGCTCTCAAAAAACTTATTATAAAAATAGAAAGACAGAACAGTTGGAAATCTCTCTGCGAAACTTTTAATCGTTGTACTCCTATGTCCATTATATGGAAATTTATGCGTAAATTTAATAAAACATATGTTTCTAGCAATAATGCAGATGATTCCTGGATTTTAGATTTTCTACAGATGTATACCCCGGATTTTGTATCAAATGGTCTCAACACATCATATAGTAGCATTGGCAATATAAACTCCAGCAATAGTTACTTCCTTAGTCCATTTTCTATCAATGAATTAATATCTGCTGTCACATCTAGAAGAGATACTGCCTTTGGTCTTGATGGTATACCATATTCTTTTTTTAAAAATTTCAGCAGTAAGAGTATGGAAATCTTCCTAAAAATACTGAACTTACTCTGGGAAAACAATAATATACCCCACGATTGGAAAGTAGATTGTCTGGTACCAATTTTAAAACCTAACAAACCAAAATTGTGTCCTGATTCCTATCGCCCTATAGCGCTTACTTCATGTGTTGGAAAAATATTTGAACAATTGTTAAAGCAGCGTTTGGAGTTCTATATAGAACAAAATCAAATTTTACCTTCAAACCAATTTGGTTTCCGTAGAAATCGTTCAGCTAGGGAGAGTATCTGCCAGTTACAACTTGATATCCATAATGCTTCAGATGCAAATAATCATCTCCTTGCTGTTTTCTTCGACATCACAGGGGCCTTTAATAGTGTGAATATTGATATACTTTGTCAGGAATTGTTATTAACAGGAATACCAGGAAAGATTATACACTGGATTAAAAATTTTTTAAGTAGCCGAGAAGTCTTTGTTAAATATAATAGGCATTTATATGGTCCTAGACTTTCAACAAAAGGAGTTTGTCAAGGTGGCATTTTATCGCCATTAATTTTCATACTGTACATACGTCGTTTAAATTTAATATTAGGCTCAAAAGTGAAAAATTTGCAGTTTGCAGATGACCTAGTTGTCTATGCATCGGGAAATAATATAAATCAAGTGGTTGAATTTGTTAATGATGCATTGGCAAATCTTAATAACTATTTTTCTTACCTTGAACTTGATGTTAATCCTTCAAAGTCAAAAGTTGTTCTCTTTGGGAAAAAGTGTCCCAATATGCCTGCTGTTCATTATAAAGGTTCTTCTTTACCTGTTTCACTTGATGTTAAATTCTTGGGAGTATTATTCTCCCACAATTTATCCTGGAACAATTATTTGAAAAATTTAATAAACAAAGCTAACAAAGCTTTTAATGTATTAAAATCTTTGTCTGGTACATACTGGGGTGCAGACCCACAAATTCTACTATTATTGTACAAATCATTAGTTCGTAGTCATTTTGAATATGGTTTTTTATGCTTTGCTGCAGATGTTAAAATTGTAAATAGTCTAGATGTTTTTCAAAACAAATGCATGCGTGTAATAACAGGGGCATTCAGAAGCACACCTATAAATGCAATGCAGATTGAATGCAGTCTTCCCCCAATGACTATTCGTTTTAGGTATCTTAAAGAAAGATTTCTCCTTAAACTCTACAGTGTCTCTAACAATAGTCTTATAACTAATCTGTCTAATACATTAACCCAATCCACTGTTAAACCGTTTTATATGCTACAGGGATATCAATGTCTTTTAGATTTTCTTCAAAATTTAAACATCTATCAATCAAATCATATTTTGCCTTGTTATGAGGGATCTTTTATTAGCAAATTTCCAGCAATGAATATAGTCATAAACAAAAAACTGTCAATAAAAGAAGAAGTATATACAATGTTGGCAGAGTGGACTGGTCACAAATTTGTTTACACAGATGGGTCGAAAAATGATAATGCTGTGTCTTACGCAATATTTGAACCCTCATTGAACATTGCTGTGGGATACAAAATTGATAAACATGCTAGCATTTTTACTGCTGAAGCTGTAGCTATTTTGAGTGCTTTGAAGCACATTAAAAACAAAAATCAGGGACACACAAAATGGGTTGTTGTTAGTGATAGCATGAGTGTTTTGAAAAACTTAGCAAATAACAAATTACATGCTCACACTAATTACATTATTTACTTTATAAAACAGTTATGGGTGGAATTATCTGATTCAAATATACAAGTTAGTTTTGCGTGGGTACCTTCACACATAGGTGTTGATGGCAACGAAAAAGCTGACTATTTAGCCAGCACTATAGTTAAATTTTCAGATGTTATTTCCAGGTATGCCAATGATGCAGATGTTTCATTGCCATACACAGATGTTGTAAGCCTTCTAAAACAAAGGATGATTCAACTATGGAGGAAACATTCGTACCATTGTACACAAGTTGAAAACAAAGGTTCTTGGTATGCCGCTTTAGATGTTCAGATAAATTCAAAGCCATGGTTCTGCAAGGCCAGTACCTTTTTAAACAGAAAGTTTTATTCAACTGTTTGTCGTATGCGTTTTGGTCACTGTCGTTTGAACTTTCATCTTCATCGCCTTCGAATGGTGAATTCCCCATATTGTGACTATTGCCAGTCCTCGAATATCCAATCCTTAGATCACATTTTCTTTGAGTGTTCATCTTTCAGCATTCAGCGCCTTGTGTTGATAGATGAACTTCTACAAATCTATGATAAACCTGAACTGGTCCCGCGGTGCATTCAGGAGTTGCTTGAAAATGCCTCTGCCTTTACCTATTTGTATAAATTTATATTATGTACTGTAAAGGAGATTTAGAATAAGATATAGCTGATAATTTTATTATTACAATACATATCACAATGTTTTTTTATAAAGTTTTTTTTTGTGTGTAAATATGTAAATGTAAATAAAGGTATTCGACTGACAGTCTGACACTGGCAGTCTGTCTGTCAGTGTCGGAGTGACGACGTATAAACGTCAACGATTGACGCTTGAAAAGGAAAAAAATAAAATGGACTTTCATTATCTCGGACAAATGAACAAGGGACGATGATCCTTTTACTTATGATAAACTTTATCTGGATTTGACTTTGAAAGAAATAAAACGAATGAAATTATTATCCTAACTCTGACGAAAGAAATAAATCCCACGAAAGACTAGGCGGTATGGTCTCACGACTTTAGCCTGCCCAAAAGGGCGAAAAAAAAAAAAAAAAAAAGCGTTTTCAATCCGGAAATTTTGATGTCAAAGATGCACCTCGCTCTGGTCGCACTATTACGGATAAAATGGATGCCATTTTTTAAAAAAAGTGGAGCAAGATCGGCATATCAGTAGTTACGACGTAGCTGAAGAACTGGGAATTGACCACAAAACAATTTTACGCATTTGAAAAAAAATGGGTAGGTACACAAAAAAGCTCGATATTTGGGTCCCTCACGAGCTCACTGAAGGAAACCTAATGAACCGTGTACTCATCTGTGATTATTTATTACGACGTAATGAAACCGAACCATTTTTGAAGAAGCTGATAACTGGTGATGGTAACACGTTCAATTTTATAGATAAATAAAATTGACGAGACCACTTAAGTCAATGTTTTCTCCATACTGTAAACCGAAGAACATTGACCAATACTAACCCTAAACGATCAATAAAATTGATCAATCACAAAGATTGATCAATAAAATGTAACGTGTATGGGGCCTAACGCTAATTTAGTTCGACTGGAACCCTACCCTGCAAAGAGTTTAAAATACCTATACTGACCTTCTGTGCTAACGATCTATTATTGTTCCAAATACTTTTACTGACATTAAAGTCACTAAGAACTAATCAAATGGCTCTAAAACCGACTTTTTCGTATAGTCAATACCTATTTATTGGCTGTTTAATTGATAATTTTCATACAAATAAGAAAAACATGTAAAATATTTTATAAAAAACAGCAGCGCGTCCACCCGTTGGCACATGCCGGGGCAGACTAATTCACGCCCCGCCAAGGGCCTCGCCCTTGGCTCGCCGCAAAATAACGCAAAATATTACTAAACAGACTTAATTTTGGCTCTAAAAATAAAATGATCAATTGAGCTTGTATATTTTTAAATTTCCTATCCGAGGGTGTAAAAATATTTAATGACGCAATCTTCCTTTACGCGGCATTGTACACTGTGTGACTGGAAAGGTGTTCTTAAAGTATTTTTTTTATTCATAATGTACCTAGTAATCGAATATTTTGTTCAATTGATAAGTACAGGTGCAGAATGATCTTATTGGTGATATTTTTTTCATGTCTGTAGAATTCATAGGTTCTTCAGTATGATTAGTTAAAAAGACGCGTTTGGCCTATGTTAAAGGCTTAATGATGATGTATAATTATACTATAGTAGATTTTTTAAAGTTCCATACCTCAGTACCTAAAGAGCAAATTTCTTAGGCATACAATCACATTGTCCATCTGTCTATTGGTCCAAGGCCCATTTTCTCTGGAACATCTGAGGATATTGGTTGCCCTCACTCACAGCACAGGTGGTACAACTGGTGGTATATACCACTGATACTTTTCCTAACTGTGGTTGGTACCCCTATTGGGTTGTTCCCATTCTCTCACTAGTGGGTAAAATTTGTATTCCTTTTCTCCCCACTATGAAACATAATATTTGGCAGTGGCGAGAAAGGTATAATCAAAAAATTTGTCTCTTTCTCCGCACTACACAAGCCTTGATCTCCTTTGTGATGCGGAGAAAGGCAAAAAGCCAATTTCACACCCCACTGACTTGAATGATACTAACATTATTTTCAGTATGGGCAGTGCAGTAATGTTTGTAGGTACCTAACTACCTACCTAAATTATAAGCACTTAATTAAAGGTTACTCTTGCACTTGAAGGTTTATTTTTCCTCCATCATTTATATTGCATTAGATACCTAGTCAAGACCAGCATTTTATAATTAATATATATCAACAGGGTATCAGTGGATTTGCCAGAATGTCCAGTGTGCTTGGATACGATGACTGCACCCATCTTCCAGTGCCAGTCAGGGCACAGCCTTTGCAATAGCTGTACCAACACCCTGGTGCCGCCGATCTGTCCCATTTGTCGCCAGCCCATGACGCAGATGCGAAACTGGCAGCTTGAAGAAATCGTACAAAAGGTACTGGTCATATATTAATTACCTACCTAGTTAACAGTGTAACACTTCTTTCAAACCGCGTTTCGGTGTCTCGAGAAATGATCCCATCGCGTTTTTGTGGCCAAATTTGTCAGAGCCGAGCGTCCCGCTAGGTAATCTGCGCCTTTTACACTATTATCAACAACTAATTTTGTTACTATCAATGTAAAACAGTGATTAAAAATTTAGTGTTGAATTTGGAAGTCTTTACACAGTTTATTTTCGTTCTTTTCAGGCGAAGGTGCCATGCCCCCATAAGTCCTTAGGCTGCGTGTACATGATGGTTAATATGGGCGTCGAAGATCATCTCAAGGAATGCATATTTCGTGAGATGGAGTGCCCGCTAGGCGCTGTTTTTGGAAAGTGCTCATGGCGTGGTAAGAATTACCACGGTTTTATTTTATAATGAAACAGTCAATTTGTAAACGTGATCTTTTTGTTTAATTTGTGGACCTATACAACATACAGAGGCCCGCAGTGGTCAAACCACTGTCGCTTATGGACAATCTGCAATCTGCAACACCAAGGCGTCAACAATTAACTCTAAATTTGATATACTTACCCCCTTTAAAAAACTTCTGGTTGAACCGTAGAGGTTCTTTATAAAAATGTTGTAATAACTACTTGTATTTTTCAGGTAAACTGAAGGAAATGATGGAACACTTCAAAGAGCGTCACGCTGAACACAGCAACGCTACTTCCGACGCCGACGTCGTTCTCAAGAACATCAGCATCAAGGAAGATGATCGTCATTTCTTCATGGTGTCCCAAGGCAAAATGCTTTTCATAATTACCTTCAAACTGGACACACTGCAGAAGATGGCATACTGGACTGTGCAGCATATTGGCAGTAAGGTTGCAGCTCAACAGCACATTTATGAAATACATGTGACCAGCAATCAAGACGAAAGGAGAAAAGTGATCTACACTGAACACTGCTTCAACGATGCCATTAAAGCTGATGAAGTCTTCCGTTTGGGAAAGTGTGCTGTTGTCCCACTGGACTATCTCTCACATTTCATCAAGGATAAAAAGTTAACTTTCAGGTTCTTTATCAAGAGGCTACCTGGACAGCCCAAAGGTAAACAAGAGAAGGGAGATGCAAAGAATGACAATAAGCCAAATAACCCGGGCCCAAAAGGTCCTGGGCCGAAAGGCCCAGGTCCAAAATCAGCTGGACCAAAGGG
Organism: Ennomos quercinarius; assembly: GCA_910589525.2. Classification (NCBI taxonomy): domain Eukaryota; kingdom Metazoa; phylum Arthropoda; class Insecta; order Lepidoptera; family Geometridae; genus Ennomos; species Ennomos quercinarius. Next base: position 11,824,386 of record OU342499.1, on the reverse strand, counting down.
GCATACTGGCCCTGGACCTAAAGGTCATAAGAACAAAGCACAAGCTTAACATGTTCAAGCATTGATAATTGAAAGCAGCATAAATTTAAATGCCTTATTGCTTTTATATTGCAGGAAATGTAGCATGTTTATTGTAATAATCTTTGACATTAATTCATTTCATTTATGTATAAGGAATTTAGTTAATACTGGGTGGCGCAAAAGTAAAGACCCTATTTGGTTCAGCTATAACATTTTTTCTAAATTAGAAAACTAGATTTAGGTTTTTTTAAATGTATATTTGTGCCATTAAATTTCGTACCATTAGGATTTAAAGATGATGTCTTTTAAATGGTGACCTCCAGAGTTGATACACATTTGAGCCCTATTTATGACATTTTGCATAACTTGCCGTAACACTTCCTGCGATATGTTCGTTATTTCTTGACGAATGTTTTCTTTTAGAGCTGCGAGAGTCTGTGGCTTGTTCACATACACCCGAGATTTCAAAAAACCCCAAAGAAAGAAGTCTGGACTGGTCAGATCGGGTGATCTTGCAGGCCAAGGCAAATCGCCAAAACGAGAGATAACTCGGCTTGGAAAAGCGTCCCTCACTAAGTCCATAGTGTCGCGCGCTGTGTGTGCCGTAGCGCCGTCTTGTTGAAACCAGATGTGCTCCAGCCCCAATTCGTCCAAACTGGGTATCAAAAACTCACGTAACATGGTTCTGTAGCGTTCTCCAGTGACAGTTATCGCATTGCCTCCAGCGTCTTCGAAAAAATAGGGTCCGATCACTCTGTCAACACAGATGCCACATCATTAACAGCCTGAAGACGTCCACTGCTGAACATAGGCCTCCCCCAGAGCACGCCACCTTGAGCGGCTGCTCGCCTCCTGCATCCATCGGCTCCCCGCGGCTTTCACCAGGTCGTCGGTCCACCGAGTGGGGGGCCGGCCCACGCTGCGTCTTCCGGTTCGTGGTCGCCACTCGAGAACCTTTCTTCCCCATCGGTTGTCAGTTCTACGAGCGATGTGGCCTGCCCATTGCCACTTCAACTTACTAACTCTAAGAGCTATATCGGTCACTTTAGTTCTCCTGCGGATCTCCTCGTTCCGGAGCTTATCTCGCAGGGAAACACCGAGCATAGCTCGCTCCATAGCTCGCTGCGCGACTTTGAGCTTACTAATGAGGCCAACAGTAAGAGACCATGTCTCAGTTCCATAAGTCATCACTGGCAACACACACTGATTGAAAACTTTCGTTTTCAGGCTCTGCGGTATTTTGGACGAAAAGATAGGACGAAGCTTCCCGAACGCTGCCCAGCCGAGTTGGATTCTTCGCGCCACCTCTTTGTCGAAGTTGGACCTACCTAATTGGACAATCTGTCCTAGGTAGACATACTTGTCGACAACTTCGAGAGTATCGTTCCCAACAATTACCGGTATAGGTGGAACATGAGCATTAGACATGATCTTTGTCTTGTCCATATTCATCTTAAGACCAACCTGCTGGGAGACTCTACTGAGGTCGTTGAGCATGGTGCTAAGGTCCTCGAGCGATTCCGCCATTATGACTATATCATCGGCAAAACGAAGGTTAGTGATGTACTCGCCATTTATGTTGATGCCAGATCTTTTCCACTCCAAGAGCTTGAAAACATCCTCCAATGCGTTTGTGAACAGTTTCGGAGAAATAACGTCTCCCTGTCTCACGCCTCTTTGCAATGGAATTTGTTCCGTACTCTGGTCCTGTAGTCGGACTGACATAGTGCCACACCATACAGTAACTTTTAGTGGGTGTAGAGGTGTTTCTTGAATAATGCGCGGATTATCAGTGCCCCAGAACCGAGTATTCTGCTTATTGACATGCCCTGAGAGATGGAAATGCGCTTCGTCACTCATAACCAATTTTGAAGGAAAATCATCCTCTTCAAGGTTGAGGTTTATGACGCGCTGGCAGTAATCTAGACGAGCTCGGTGGTCAGCAGGCAGCAGTTGATGAGTCATTTGAGTTTTATACGGGAACATCTTTAAGTCTTTCACCAAAATACGCTGCAGGGTCCGTCTGGAAATGCCCAATTGCGTGGCACGTCGCCTCGTTGATGTTTCTGGACACTCTTCCACATCTTCGCGCACAGCATCGATATTTTCAGCTGAACGGCCTGTTCTTGGTCTCCCAGACTTAGGTCTATCCAATGTTGAGCCAGTTGCTTCAAGGCGTGTGGCAAAGCGTCGAATTGTGCGACCAATCGGTGCCGGACGGCGGGGAAATCGTCGACGAAATTCACGTTGTGTTCTTATCACTGATGAATTATTCCGTAAGAACATTGACACAATTATTCCACGTTCTTGGGGAGTAAAACGGTCCATGTTTATTTTCAGTGTATTTTACATTTGTTCACTACACAATTTTCAACAACAGAATGACAGAAAATGTCATATAAAAAAAATAAAAGTATTTTCTTTAGTGCCAGTACTTTTGCACCACCCAGTAATACAACTTATATTAATAAAAAAATTACAACGTATAGAAAATAGTAGTTGGGCTCAGTCAGACTGCATACATTATATTTATGTTATTGTCCTTGTGTAGTTGGTGATTAATATTGTTCAACATGGTAACATTTTAAGCGGATTGGATTGTTTTGCAAATATTTTTATAAAACCCCTTATAACTTAAGTACTATTATTGTAGTTTTATTATCTGGTTTGGTGTATTGGTAGTTTCCTTGTGGCGAAACTAGGTTGCCTTTGGCTAATAGGAACAGGGATAGAAACCTAAACAATAAGGAATAGTTTTCCTCATTGCCAAACTGTTGCATCAGTGGGATAATACATAATTAGCTCATGCTTTGTTAAATTAGTAATGTTGAATATGTTTAGACATTTATTGATTTTCCTTTTTTGTTGTATAAAATTTTAGAAATAACTGTTGGTTGGATCTTCTGACATGAACTGAGATCAAGTTTTAAGCCCGCTACACAGTTTTAACTATGTAAATCGTGAAATTTAATTGTACAGCCATACAGCTTGCACTACCTATGCAGGACTGTGCAGTTTTTCTGCTACACACTCTGTTATAACTGTACAGTTTATATAATGCTATTTTGGATTGAAATTTAGTTAATAATACAACTTTAGAAAATAGTAGTTAGGCTCAAACTGCATACATTATTATTATGTATAGCATATTAAACTACAGTTCAAATGTTTGTTTCTATATGCACCTAATAATTTGTATTCTTGACTAACTACATTTAGATTACACAGTTACAACTGAAGGTAGAGTATAAGGGTTTATAAAAGCATTAAAATATTCTGTTTAACATGTTTGTGATAATTATAGTAATTAGTAATCACATCTATTATATTGCAAAGTACCTACTGGTTTCTATTCTCTGTAATCTAAAGAAGTTTAGTGAGGGAGGGCTTAATAATCTATTTACTACCAGAGCATTCATATGTTATATGCAGATTAAATTGTGGTTGTTATTTTTGTCATAATGCTGTATTAGTGGTAGTGTCATATTGTAATGAGAGTTTGTTAGGTACTTATGTTTTGATAACAAGCTATGAAGGTCTACAAAGTTCACCTTGGTTCACATTTGCAAAGATATTATGCACTTCAGTGAACATAAGTTCTAGGAGTGATGTGAAATTGCAGTATTCAGCAGGATGTATGCATATCATATGCCTGTTAGTGTTGTATCACGAGCCTAATATGAAGACTCTCATAAATATCTAACTTGAGTAAGATAAATCCTTATTACCCAAGGTATGAATAAATAATAATATAATTATTAACCAATATGATGTTACTTCTAATCTATCAGCATGAATAAAAGTGCAATTTGCAATTGTATATCTGACACTTGTGAAAGCTTATGGTAGTCCGATAGGTTCAGGAATTACCTTACCTATCAGAAGGATAAAAGGGTGTCATTTACATTTAGCTTCAGAGAATGCAACATAACTATAATCAACACTGTTGCTTGATAAATAATCATATTGCTAGCACTAATTAAGTACTTTTATTAGATGTAATTAACTTTTTAATCAATAAAAATGCATGTACAGAAATTGGTTTCATTGGCCTCACCCTTGCAATGTTTTGGGCAGCTTACAGAGGTAACAGAAACATGACACCCATCCAAAAAGGGGTGCCCCATCTGGCTAAGGTAAGACCTTAGAGATATAGAGAAAATCTAGTATTCACTGTCATATATTAATACTCTGTTAATTAAATAAAAATTTGGCAGTCAAATACAATTTTTGATGCTACAGCCCATTTTCTAAGTGTTAGCATGTGTGATGTGACATTAGTTTCTATGCATTGTTTTGAAAGAAGTGTTCACTATAAAATTGTATCTTAAAATTCGGTATTATTTTCTATGAGTATGAACTGAACTTAATTGATAAACTACACAAATAAAATGTCTGATAGGTTTAAAAATTTATTGGCTTACAAGCTAGGTGTTCATTTCTTGGCTTTAGCTTCACGAGTGGCTTTCCTCTCGGCTGCTCTCGCAAGCTGCTTGTCTGGTTTCAGGTTACCTTTCTTGCAAAACCTCTGATTTTTAAGGAACTTGGGGTCCATCTAAAAAGACCAAAATAAATGATTAGAACATGACATGAATATGTTTAAATATTGTGAAGAATTAAATAAATTAAAAAAAAAAAAAGAAAAGATTATTCATGCATGAGGGGTATAATAAAATGCATATTTACAAATATCAGTTATTAACTATAGTTTGGCTTTAGTATCCGGTCACATGCGGGGGTTGTGGGGAGGAGGGTAACACCACCTGAAAAGGGGGTGTTACTCTCCTTCTTGTTACATTCTGGAAAACATCTACTATACTGTTATATATAACTAAAAAACTATACATTTTAAATATAACTATACATTCTGGATAACAACTCAAAAACTATACCTAGGGGGTGTTCCCCCTTCTTCCCTTTACTCCTTGACGTAGTACTGACACATAATATATTACTATACCAGTAGTACTGAAAACCGCTCAAAAATGATGTCTCAACTATGAATTTCAGCACCCCCTCCAATCAGGGGCTGTTACACTCCTCCCCCCAACCCCGCATGTGACTGGATACTGAAGCAACCCCAAATAAAGAGGTCCTAGTATACACAGAAAAAAACAAAATATTCTAAATGTTTCCAATACTCCAGCTATTAAAGTAGATACAGATATACTAAAGTAATATTCTACCTATCTAAACTTATATTACAGTAAAACCAAAATAAGAAATAATGTCTTGGGCGTGGGGGACTGCTATGTGAACCACGAACCAGGAAAATTTATAATATAAAATACTCACTCCAAGTGTTGATTCGTGCCTTGTCTTTGTAGGCTTTTTGATGCCGTTCCTGTGGGCTTTCCGGCCTGAAAACGCAAACACAACCCATTATAGCCAGCCGGCTGGTACCGATTATTAGGTACTCGCACATTGTAAACAACTATTTTTGCCATATCAAGCAGACAGCATTATAATTTTATTGTTATCCAGGCCTGTATGATTTATTGAAGAAATATTACTGATTTACTGCGTGGACCATGTATTGGTCTAAGGATTACCGAGTGTTTGAATCAAAATTGATGTTTACTCACTTTGGTTATGATTAGTGTGATTCTTTGACTTTGCCATTTTGACAAAATTACTTTCCTGAAACGAAAAATCAACTCTTGATAAATGAACACACAAACAGGCTTGTTAAATTAATCACAACGAACACTATTTCTTAATGAGATTTCTAAGATAATTAAGGAAACAATAAACATGTAAACAAAACTAACCCACGAACAGCAAGGAAAAATTTAAAAGAACTTTTTTTTTAATTATTTGATTGACATCAGTGTTGCCAGCACTGATTCGCCAAAGGGAGCTAGTGTCCCAAAAAAAAGAGCTAAAATTATCAGAAAAAAGGAGCTATACCAAGGAAATACCAATTTTTGACACTATGAAAACGGTTCTGCAGCTTTGACATGCTTTTTACACTTAAAACTTTAATGATTCAATATATCGTCGCTTGTTTGACTAAGTGACGTATCTGACATTTTTTCTACAAATACGTTGGTTAGACAGTTCAACGCGTCTTTGAAGGTAGATAAAAGCTACATTTAAAATTTCAGATACGTAAAAATGTCAGATACGTCACTTAGTCAAACAAGCGACGATATCACCCTCACCCTCGCAGCGATAATAACTACAGTAGGTATTCTTTAAGCTTTTCATTAATTACTACTTTCAACTAGGCATGGAAATGATTGCTACTTTAAAATCATTGTCATTTCATCATAAATGATACATTTTTGTCCCTGTGATTACACCTGTGATTTTTCACAGGCTGTGATTTTTCATATGCCTATTGAATTTATGATCAATGGCGACTGGCGGTGCTTTATGTAATGGAACAGATATGTGATGAAGGAGCAAGCTAGATAAGTTGTGACCTGCTACAAGTGATTACTAAGAAATCTAACGCTACTCTCTAGATCAAAGTTCACCGCTACATCACGGGCACAGTGTATATAAAACTATACTCTAGTAGAGTAACTCTGCCGGTCTCAGTTTGATTACTGAAGCATAAATAAAACTATGTGTTTTGATTTCACCGCTGATGCTCGTATTATGAAATCCGAAGCCACGATTCATTAAGTGTGATTATCACACTGTGATTTGTAGCAGAGAGTGTGACAAAAAGTAGCAGTGATTAATAAAAAATTAAATCATATGATTTTTCACCTGCTCCTTATGAAATGATCCATGCCTACTTTAAACCAATCCTGAAAAGGCGCCTCTGAAAGCCATATCTACAGCACCACGACTCAGGTCACAAGAAAAAAAAAATTAAAAAAAAATGGCTAAAATAGTACATCTTTAGCAAAATTCCCTTCAAAATGAGTTCTCAATGTCAAAATTAAGACAATGTTAAAGACAGAGACACTTATTTGGCCACAACACTTTCGTTTGTATAATCTGAAAGATCACCGAGTTGTGGATGACTATGGCGGTGTAAGCGATAAACTCCATATTCAGGATTTTCCACATTCTATGTTTTCCGATTTCTTAGTAATACGCAATCTTATTAGTTCATATTCTTAATTTTACAAATTCTTAATTTTCCGAATAAGTACCGTTTCATACACAAAGCGAAACACAATAATTCAGATACGTGAATAGAACATACATTAACGAGAAAAATATAAATGCACCTAATGAAATAAGAAGCCAAATATCTTGAAAAAAAGGAGCTAAGGAGCTATATACAATTTTTTAGAGCTGCCGATGTGAAAAATGAGCAAAATTTAGCTCTTAAGAGCTGATTTGGCAACACTGATTGACATTGATAAGTTGAATCGAAGTGACAAATTGACATTGACCTGATCTCTTTTTTTTTAAATATTGGCTACTGATCCGCCAAATGCACAACTTTGCCACATAGAAAAGTAACTAATTTTTTTTCATCTACTGGCAACACTGTCGTTTTATACCACAGATTAGAGAAAAAAACAGTTACTCTGTGTTTTATACTTCCATTCAAAGAGTATATAATGTTCTATGCATTACATACTCTTTGGGTGACAGGCTGACAGGTAGGGATGTAACCTAAGGGGTGAAAAATAGATTTTTTAATAATCGATAATTTTTTTGCCATAACAAGGCGATGGGTGAAAATTATCGCTTTTTGCCATTCGTTGGCACCGATACTTATTTGTTAGCTTACAGTACATTCATGTTCACTTTGGTAATCCGATGAAGATTCTTCTATCATCGTCGTTATAAGAGATGCGCTTTACAATTTGCTTCCATAAATTATTTCAGATTCAGATTTACGCAAATAACGCCAATTCATTTCGATTCTGAGTCCACAAACCATTCTTCTATCATCGTCGTTATAAGAGATGCGCTTTACAATTTGCTTCCATAAATTATTTCAGATTCAGATTTACGCAAATAACGCCAATTCATTTTGATTCTGAGTCCACAAACCATTCTTCTATCATCGTCGTTATAAGAGATGCGCTTTACAATTTGCTTCCATAAATTATTTCAGATTCAGATTTACGCAAATAACGCCAATTCATTTCGATTCTGAGTCCACAAACCACGGAGGTACTATCCGAGTCTGTCAGGATTAGTGGTCTGTTAATAGTCGTTCCAGTCACGCTGAGATGTTCCGGGTGAAAATTTCAAAATTTTCGTTTATGTCCAAGTGGAACGTAAATGAATGAATGTAATCATTTTGGCATTCTTAGCGTTCGTAACAGTTACTGGAACGGGCTAATAAGTGCACGGAACCACAGAATAATTACAGACAGAGAAAAAACAATTGTAGTGGCGCGGTTTGAGAATTTGACATTAGAACAAAGTGAATCAAAGAGAATACAAATTACAAACGCTTCAGATCTGTGCATTGACCTAAAATAGTATTTTTTTTCTCAAATCTGTAACTTAAAACCACTGAGGGAGTCTAGCAAAGATACCAGGGATACCAGCGTGAGGCGTTAATGCCTCACGCTAACTCCTAAAATGGGATTGACATTAGCTTTGACATTAGCTGCGGAAAAGTTATCCGCAAGCAATTTCATTTCCATTTTGGAGTTAGCGTGAGGCGTTAACGCCTCACGCTGGTATCTTTGCTAGACCCCCAGGAATTTGGTAGCGGTGTTGCATTATTATTTTTAATACATGTAGGACAAAAATCGAACACAAAATAAAATAATCGATTAATAAATAATTGATTTTTTGATAAATAATAATCGATTTTTAAACAATACAATCGTTTTTTTACATCCCTACTGACAGGTGATGACGATAACAGAAAACAAGGCTGAATTTTTTGCCTGGCTGAAGTAACTTGAACTTTTTTTCCGACTCTCGACTCTCGTTTCGGTCTCGCTACCAGCTGGAAATCGAATTTATTTTTAATATTTGAATGCTATAAAATTACATTTATTAGTTTTATTGATAAATAACTTGTGGCTCGATGGTCAAGGTTGTGTCAAAGAGTGCGGTCGTTTTGGCAATCTTTTAAATTGAAAATATCTTATATGTAGAGTATTTTGTGTTAAATATTAGTGTAAAACTTGTAGATTAAGTTTTTAACATCATTCATTGGTAAGTTTTTGTAAATTTCTTTGCCCTCATTTTTATACATAGTCTTCATTTGTTTTAGTCTCTTTTCTTCCGTGAGTTGATGGAAACGGACCCTGGAGGGGGGGCTGGTTGGGCCCCGAATAATAACCAACCAAAGCAAAATGATATCATTTTCGCAGATAGTTACTCTATTCCCTCGCCGGTTGAATTTGTTTCGATCGCGTCGGATTCTTCAGATGTTGTGGAACGTTCCCTTCAGCAGAGCAATGGTACCACCAGTACCATTAAACGCAAAAAGCATTCAAAAAAACACTTAAAAAAGAGCAGAGATGAAAAACAGTCTCAGGATTCAATCATACCTTTGGGTCAAGCTGTACCATCATCAAATTCAAACCTTGATTCCCAAATCACCGATTCTCTTGCCTCTCCGTCTGCTACGGTATCGCAAACTCCATCTATTCCCCCTTACATCCCCTCAGGTAGACAGATTTATAAATCCACAGATAAAGGCCCATTTGTTGTGCATGTACAAAAAATTGAGCCTTCTCCGACTTCTGGCTTTGTCTTACACCCAGTGATCTTTGGCCGGTTTCTGGTGAAAAACCGTATCTGCAATATAATAGATGGCAGCGTTCAAAGAATTGGGCGCAACAGAATTTCCTTGACGTTTAGTGATGCAAATTCAGCGAACAATTTTGTTTCAAATGATGTCTTAACGAAAAATGAGTACAAGGTGTTCATCCCTTCGTTTAGCACAGTTCGTTTAGGTCTTGTGAAGGGAATTCCAACTGAATGGTCAGAAGAGGAAATCATAGAAAGTATTCATGTCCCTGTTGATGGTTGCCCGATAATAAAAGTGCGTCGATTAAACTATAAAGTGGTCATTGATGGGGTTCCTGTTTATAAACCATCTCAGTCATGTGTTCTTTCTTTTGATGGTCAAGTTCTTCCTGCGCGGGTATTTATGTGTTTCAACTCTCTCGTTGTTGAACGGTATTATTATCCTACAGTACAGTGTTTCCAATGCTGTCGGTTCGGTCACACAAAGAACAGCTGTAGATCAAAACCACGCTGCTATAAGTGTGGAGAAGGTCACACTGGCGATTCATGTGACGTTGAAGAAGGCTCTTCCCCCTGTTTATCTTGTTCGGGTCTACATTATTCCACAAGTAAGAGCTGTCCTGAACTCAGTAGGCAAAAGCAAATTAAAATCTCAATGGCAGAGAAAAGTATGTCATACTCCGAAGCATCTAAATTGCATCTGCCTATAAGAGGCAAAAGTTACAGTGATGCAGCTAAAACATCTTATGCCAGTGTTTCCGTTCCCTCTGTACCGTTATCTTCTCCCAATAAATCAGTCTCTCAATCTTATAGGAAGACAATATTCGTCAAACCCAGACCTCCCCCATTACAAAAACAAGGCTATGATCGTTATGCTCATCAGGCTATAATTAATAATCCAGTTATGCCTAGTAATAATGGTGTTGCTCTTAATCATCATAATAATGACTCCTCTCCCTCCCCCAGTAGCATTTTGGAGCTTATTCAGGCTCTCACTAGGCTACTTAACTCTCCTGCTTTTGTACCGTCCAACGCTGCCCAAGATTCCTCCACTTCTGTATTACAATCCTTCCATGATGGCGTCCTCTCTAGGGCTGCAATGGAATTGTCAAAGTCTTAACAGTAAAAAATCTGATCTATTGTATATTATTAATAAATATGATCCATCTATTATTGCCATCTCTGAGACTTGGCTTAAGCCTGGTTCCTTTTTTAAGGTACCTCGCTATCTTTGTTTCAGAGATGACAAAGCTGATGGGTATGGCGGTTCAGCCATACTTGTCAGAAACTCTGTAAATTCTCATCTTGTAAATATCCCTTCTCCGTGCATTGTTGACAACCTTTCAGTAGTTGCTGTCAGGTTAAAAAATATATCATTTGTTTCATTATATATCCCCAGACCTTCATTTGATATATTAAATAAAATTCTCCATATCTTATCCCATATGCAAGGTCCATTTATCATAATGGGTGATTTTAATATTCATCATCCTGCCTGGGGCTGTCAGGCCTCTGATTCTCTTGCCAATCACATATTTAATATTATGGATAGTTTAGGGTTGTGTTTACTGAACACTGGTTCTCCCACGCGTCGTACAAAGCCGAATGAACGGGTTAGTGCCATTGACCTGACTATGGTGTCAGCAAGTCTAGCTCCTTCAATGACCTGGAAAACCTTATCATCATCCTTCGGTAGTGATCACTTTCCAATTCTCCTTAACCTCCCTTTTTCCAAAATCAAACCACTTCCATTCAAACCATTATTAGAATATAATTTAAACAGTAAAACTCAGTCTGATGAATGGTCAAAATTTTCATCACTACTTGAACATTCTGCTTCTGATCTTCCTGACATTCTTCCTGATTCTCTGAACAATTGTCTTAGAGCATTGATAAATTGTATTCATTCTGCTGCTAAACACACATTCCCAGCAAAGGTACAAAATTTAAAGCATAGATCCCCTCCGTGGTGGGGTCAAGAGTGTAAGGCTGCTGTTGCAGATAGGCTAAGTGCTGAAAATATATATTGTGAGAACATGACAAATGCAAATTATGACAATTTAATCACAGTCATGTCTAATACTAAACAAATTCTTCACTCCAAAAAGTCAGAGGGGTGGGAAAATTTCTGCTCTACTATTTCCCCTAACGTTCATTCCTCTTTTGTGTGGAAATCAATCCGAAAGTACCGTGGTTCATATAGAGAACCATCCCCTCCATATCCTAGTTATGAGGGTTGGTTTGAACAATTTATGGATAGACTGGCTCCTCCCTTTGTTCCTGATTTTGTCAATACTATGGCATCTAGTTCTTCTGTTTATGATGCAAGTTTTACTCCTTTTTCGATGCAGGAGTTGCGTCTTGTTCTATCTGCGCTTAAAGATTCCTCTCCTGGTCCGGATGGGATCCCTTACTCTTTTTTGGTTAAAGCTGGAGAAAAAGTTTTAAGCTATTACCTTGAAATTATAAATTTGATGCTAGATTTAGGGTTTGCTCCAGCTGCAATGAAAACTCAAATAATTGTTCCAGTTTTAAAGCCCGGCAAAGATCCGGAAAGCCCTGATAGTTATCGTCCAATAGCTATGTCTTCTGTTCTGACAAAGATTGTGGAACATCTTGTAAAAAACCGACTTGAATGGCTAATTGAATCTAGAAATATTTTGCCTGAATCACAATATGGTTTTCGAAAAGGTAGAGGAACTTTAGATAGCTTGTCCATTTTTGTTACAGATATTAGACTCTCTTTTTCTAGAAATGAGTCCATTGTTGCTGCATTCCTCGATATATGCTCTGCATATGATAATGTTAATCTCTCAATCCTCAAAAATAAGATGGAACATCTGTGTCTTCCAAGGAAAATTATTAACTTCATACTTAATCTTTTTTTAGATCGTACTGCTCAGCTTAGAGTTGATGGTGAGATAAAAGGTTCAAGATCGGTACATAAGGGTTTGCCTCAAGGCTCTGTTTTAAGTCCTCTCCTCTTTAATTTGTATACTTATGACTTAAATAAGTGTGTCTTACCTTATTCTAGAGTACTACAATATGCAGATGATCTTGTTTTATATGTGGCTGATTGTGATATATTAAATGCTGCCAACAAATTATCTCAAGCTCTCGAGTCATTAAATATTTGGCTAGGTCATAATGGTCTAGATGTAGCCCCACTAAAAAGCTCCATTGTTATCTTTACCAGAAAACGGTTGAAACCGAGACTTAACATACTGCTTAATAAAACCAGGATTCCTGTAGAAAACGAGAAAAAGTTTTTAGGTCTTGTTCTAGACAGCAAATTAAACTTTTCTTCGCATATTAACTATGTTTCAGTTAAATGCGAGAAAAATCTCAATATTTTACGATGCTTGGCTGGTGTTTGGTGGGGTGCTCACCCCTATTACTTAAAGCTCCTTTATAATGCTATAATCCGTAGTGTTATAGACTATGCTTCATTTTTATATGAGCCAGCTTGTAAAAGAATGCTCAATGCTTTGGACTTAATTCAGGCAAGAGCTTTACGTATTATCATAGGAGCAATGAAGTCTACCCCTAAAAATGCTATGCAAGTGGAATGTGATGATCCTCCTTTAGATCTGAGACGTCAATATCTCTCGGATATGTTTTTATTTCGTTTGTTTCAGTTTTCCTCCCATCCTCTATTTCCAAAACTGCAGCTTTTGTTTAGGTATATTTCTATGCCTTACTGGAATCATAAAAAGACTCCTTGTCTAGTTACAAGTTATGCAAAAATTATTAACCTTAGATTCACTACCCATAGAACTCTTAAACTTCCCTTATTTGAATTTGATTATCAAACTATCTTATATCAACCCTCTTTACATCTTAATTTAGATTTGATGAAAGGGGATACCTTCGCCAATAAACACTTTCTTCGGATTAAAGATAATCTTTGGCATGGTTGGCATTGCATTTTCACAGATGCATCTAAGCTAGATCAAAATGGGTGTGTTGGTGTTGGTTTATTTCATCAAAACTATAATATTGTTCAAAAGATTAAGTGCCCCCCTGAAACATCAGTTTTCGTTGGTGAATGTAGGGGTATTATGGAAGCTATCAACTATATATTGTTGTTCAAATTAAATAAAACCGTTGTATTCTCTGATTCATTGAGTGCTCTTCAAGCCTTCCAGAGTAATCCTTTTAAAACAGGCTCCAAAAACTGGATCATATTTAAATCTAAAGACTTGCTGTTGAGATGCTCTAATTTAGGCTATTCTGTGCACCTAGCTTGGATCCCTGGTCACAGCAATATTACTGGCAACGTAAAGGCTGATGAGATTGCCAAACAAGCAGTCATCTGTGGGGATAAAGTCCCTTTTAAAAATTACCCCCAAGACCTTTTGCTTTTGCCTACCCGTGACTTAAAATCTAGATGGCTGAATAGATGGTTGATAACTAGTAGACGGACAGGTTCAAATTATGCTAAGTATCAACCCAACATTCAAATTAAACCGTGGTTCTTTAAATTTAAATACAATAGAAGAGTATGTTCCACAATATCTAGGTTAAGATTTGGCCATTGCTGTTCTGGCGTACATTTAAAAAAACTGCGAATAAGAGACTCATCCATCTGCGAATGTGGTATGGACGAAGCTGACTTAAACCACATTTTCTTCGCTTGCCCTAAATTTGACCATAATTCATTATTCAACTCATTAATCCATTATAAATTTCCATTCCCAGTTCACATAGATAATATTTTGTGTAAAATAGACCCTACTTCAATAGATATATTATCATCTTTCATTACTGAAAATAATATTAAATTGTAATCAATATATCTTATAATGTAATTATATTCAATGCTCCTATGTAAATCCTGTTGTATCCCATTATTGTAAATAAATAAACATATTCTTCATATTGTCATTATGTAGCGTAGTTTGTAGTTATAGGATATTTTTTTCTTTTGTTTCAGGTACCCGAAGTTCAAAATTTCGTTTTTATTTATCATTTCTCTTTTGACATGACGCTGGCAAAAATGTGAAAAACAATTGCCATTAAAAAAAAAAAAAAAAAAAAAAAAAAAAAAAATTTTTTTCCCTTGTTCTAATATAAATAAAAATTATTTAGATAAAATCAGAGTGGAAATTGAAACAAACATTTTGGTGTTGTGAGTTGTTTTCGTAAAAATGAAGATTAGTGTACACCAAAATTTCGCTAAAATAAATCGATATTTTTTACAGTATTCATTATGGTGGTTCTGGAAGCTCACGCTGGGGATGCAAAATCTATATCCACTGAAGAAACTGACAAAGAAGTGAAGGCACCAAACTTACTTACACTAGAAAGTATCCTTTTACAAAGTGAAATGTATTTTTTAATTTTCAGTAATCTTACAGTTATGTACAAGTATAGAGAATATATAAAACATATATAGAAAGCCAATTACAAGTTTCCATAGATAGGTAATGAAAAGAATATTAAGTGCACT
Organism: Ennomos quercinarius; assembly: GCA_910589525.2. Taxonomy (NCBI): domain Eukaryota; kingdom Metazoa; phylum Arthropoda; class Insecta; order Lepidoptera; family Geometridae; genus Ennomos; species Ennomos quercinarius. The sequence goes on along the minus strand of OU342499.1, from coordinate 11,809,277 downwards.
TAGAACGATGGATGCACACACAAAAAAAATCAAACATTATTATGTAGGTATAGAAGAGAAATACCTACAAATAAATAAAAAATACACAAATTAAATACAAAATTCATTAATTCCAGACAAATAAATCCATTGGTTAGTAATAGGCTTATTTCTAATGTTAGTAGGTATTTATAATGAATTTACAATACAGACAATTACATTGGCACACACCAACAAACATGGTGCCCTATGAATAGACCTGCCTGCTTCTATCCACAAGCGTATACACGAAGTGTCCCATGCTGGGCGAGTTGTACCATTCAGGTACTGTTGGTACTGCCTTGCCCTCGCCTCAGCAGAGATGCCGTCTTTTCACCGATGATGGTATGAAACCTCTCAGTATGAGCCTGGGAAAACATCTTTGAGGCGCTACAGTAACAAGGCAGACCCAACAGCATTCTGAACACATTGGCGTATTGGACTCGAAGAGCATTTAACAAAGTATAGTATAGTTGACCCACAGAATGCCGGTGTTATTGACTTAACTTTCTAATTAGTAAAAAATGCAGTACTTATCAGCTTCTTCAGCTGATTAGCAGTAGTATTAAAAGTGGTCAATATCATGTTCCCGGTCAAGACACTTGCTAGCTCTACTACTAAACTATGCTCTACTATTTACTAGCTATCTACAAATTCTGCAGGGTTCTGTGTACAAAGCAACTTTTTAATAGCAATTGCACGACATAGTGTTTAATAAACATTTTTTTATTAGAATCTTCTCTTTGACTATAATCCAGTATTCCGTCTGACTAAGGATGCCCAGCAACAGCATGGGTTGCGGCATGGAGATTATCAGCGCTACCGTGGCTACTGCTCACGGCGCATCAGGAGGCTACGGAAAGTACTCAAAATACCTCAGGTAATTATTATTTGTGTTATTGTTTATATCTTGTTCCTGAATCTTAGATATTTTATTATATGTAAACAAAGGGGATAACTGCAAAAAATATCTTTTATAAAGGTAGGTTACTATATTTGACCAAAAAAATATTAAATATTATTTGTCTAGTCATGATCTGCTTAATTACAAAATAAAAATCGTTTTGTACTATCTATTTTAACGTTATATCTGATATATAAAATTTTATGATAAAGAAATCGATTTTTGGTAGAAAATATTTTAATAGACTGGTAAGACTGTAGAGGATCTAAACATTTTTTCGTTTTCGTTCTGGGATTTATATGATGGTATCATACCATTAAAGTACCATACCATTAAGTAAAACAAAATTGATGTCAAACTCAAGGGAAATAGATGTTATGGTAGATGGCAACAAGATCGAATATGTCAAAGAATATATAGATATATTTACTTAGGACAGGTAATATCCCCAACAGATGAAATGACAAAGGAAATAAACAGGCGAATAGCCCAAGGATGGAGGAAATACTGGTCACTGAAGGAAATAGTGAAAAGTAAGGATCTAGGCAATAACATAAAAAAGAAAACATTTGAGACCTGTATTCTACCAGTTCTTACTTATGGCTGTGAAACTTGGTCAACAACACTTCACCACAGGGAAAGGCTAACAAAATGCCAACGTGCCATGGAAAGAAGCATGTTAGGGTTAAAAATCAAAGACAGAGTCAGGAACGTAGACATTAGAACAAGAACAAAACTCACAGACATTCTTACCCGGATAGACATCCAAAAATGGAGATGGGCTGGACATTTGCTACGCCACCCCATTAACAAATGGAGCAAGCAAGTCACCCTCTGGCAACCAAAAGATGGCAAAAGAGGTAGGGGTCGTCAAGTCAGGAGATGGGAAGATGACTTGAAACAGACAGCGGGACCACTCTGGTTGAGAGTAGCAAGGGACAGGATCCATTGGAAGGAATTGGAGGAGGCCTATGCCAAAAGGCACACCGAACTTAGGGACCTCTTGTAACCCTATGTTTAGGAATAAAAGGCTATTATTATTATTATTATTATATCATACCATTATATGCCATATTTTCTTCAAAGACACATGGTGCTACTTTCGTGCACTTTTCAAGATATGATGAAAAGTATGTAAAATAAATATTACTACATAACATGTAGGATTTAGCCATATTTTAGTGGAGAAATATGTTTTACATAGTTTTCTAGCAATAGGCTAGTGGGAAAAAAGTTATGTGAGGTTTGCCGAGACCCTTTTCCCCCATGTGAGATGATTGGGTGGATTTGGGTTGAGGCTTCTCCCCAATATGCCCCAGGTAATTTATGGATACTGCCTTATCCTTTTAATTTTGCTAACTAGACAACAATGAATAATGTTTCCTCTACAAACCACATGATTTTTTATTAAGACTAATTCAAACTGGCTTGCCTTTGCACACTTTCTCATAGCACCTTTAATCAGCCTCTGTTGGCATAGCTAAGTCTGTCAAATATCACTAATAGATAAACAATAATTAAAAGTGCACCACTGTATTGCAAAAAACAGTCGAGCTAGAGCCACAAATAGTGGGTGGCTAGGGTAGCATGGTCCGTTGCTCTTGTCAAGATTTTCTTTACTATCCTGAATAACAACTGTAGTGTTTACTCATCAGGGCGACAGGCGTCACTACCGACGACGTGACATCACCACGGTGCACCTGACCGCGTCGACGGCCGAGAGCCGACTGCTGTGTGTGCCGTTACTGCAAGCCGAGCGGGCCTGGGCGCACGCCATGCAGCTGCGCCAGGAGGCCAACACGGAGCCAAGGAAGAAGTTCCATCTGGTTGCACGCTTGAAGAAGGCATGTGCGCATGCTCAGAACTTGCTACAGCTGTGTGAGGTGAGAGTAATTAGTAATGTAAGCAGTCAAGTTTGCTTTTAAATGAGCCGTTGCTAAGTTGCAGATTGTTCATTAGTATTGAATTTAGCAGTGTTTATTATTTCTTATATGGTTTTCTAGGTCATATTTCAATTTTGTTTTGTAATAATGTTAAGCAGTTCAGATTCAGTTTAATAATAACAACATTTTTAGCCTGAATTTATTGTCTAATGAGGCATATAAGTAAAGTCAAACCTAGATTGCATAAGGCTCGAAATTGGCAATGGAATAAAATTTTGATTACATTATAAAATTAGGTTTTGTGGCTGTTCACGTCACCCATGCTTTTTATTTTGTAACTCATGTACTTTTGGTATAGCGAATATCTTTGATAGATATCTATGAATATACCGTCTGTAGACATTTCCAGCGCTACCAGAATGCACACTGATAGGGCCTCTCTCCTGTTAGCTTGTGTACCCCAGCTAAGACTAGTTTGTTATTTGCAGCAAAGCGGCGTGTGCGACGCTCGCAGCACGCTGGAGGCGGGCGCGTACGCAGCGTGGCTCGGCGGCGTGCTGCTCGTGGAGCTGCAGCAGTGGCGCGCCGCCGCGGAGGCGCTGCAGCGGGCGCGCCTCGTGCTGCACAACCTGTGCGCCGCGCTGCCGGAGGACGAGCGCGCGCACTACACGCAGAAGGTAGCGAGCGCAGCGCTGTACTTGTACTCACTGCGGCAGTGCCGCGCCGAATCAATGCAGCTACTAAGGCGCAACGTAGGTCGGTCCCACGCTATGTGGACCGACGATCTGGTCGAAACCCGATAGACGCAAGAAGCAAGCAGCATCTGTTAGTGGCGCTCTATGGGGAGGCCTACATTTAGCAGTGGACGCCCTTAGACTGTTGATGATTAGTAGCGTCTTGTGATCTATATTTTATATAGTCGTAAAAGTAGATTGTTGTTATCCTCCTTCCTCCCATATAAGTGAAAAGTCGTCTTTTTAAATTGTTATGTGTGGCTTTGATTTCAAAACAAAACTGGTACAGCGATAGGCTAACATTTGACCATGCGGTCTCACCTGATGGTAAGTGACGATGACGACGCGGTGGACGATGGAGCATGCTTGCCTAGAACATACCGGTTCACTCTAGCCTTAAAAACTCCCAGATTATATTTGCCAAGAAACAATGACTACTCATGGAGGGAACCCGAAATCCGAAACATCCAAACCCCTTATCCCGAAATCAGCGCCGGTCCAAGGGTAGAGCAAGAATGTTTGAATTGCCATACATAGTATGTCATTAGTAGTCCAGCTGATAGGGGGTTGGAGACCCCCCTCCCCGAAGTGAATTCCATTTCAAGCTGTACGAAATTAAAACATATCCATCTTTTTCATTTCCCCTTTGTCAGAAAATAATCGCCACAAGATTAGTCTCGTTTCGTATTACGGAATGCCACACAGAATCGGCACCATTTAGTACTAACTACTGATGGCTTACCCTATCGAAATCAACACAGGATACTCTTTCACCCAGAAAATTAAGATTTTCCGAGGTAAACGCGTAAATAGCGGGGAAACAAACCGTTGAGAGTATAAGGTTACTATACACTGTTGTGGTTATAGATCGAAGAGCTGAAGCCGAGCCTGCGTTACTGCGCGTACAACATCGGCGATGAGACCGCGGCAGGTGATCTGGTCGCTATGCGCGGACAGGGACTCATCGACAATCTCGACTCGCTCATGGCTCAGGCCAAGTAAGTAGCTGTTTCACCCGCAGTGTACATGACAACTGGCTAGCTTTGGATGCTCTCGTGCAACTGCTGAGCGGGAACCTTTAGTGAATTTTCAGGTGGCTGGCATGAGACTACACAGATTTTTAATTTAAAGATTATTTATTATGGAAAGGAACTGAGCGAGATATGGAGCTGAACCGAATTCCTTCCAAGCAGATGAGGGATCTGTTGCATATGGATTCATGAGAACGACTCAATGGGTTACTAATTAAAAAATATGGAATCGAGTTCCTTATTTTCCATTCATACTTTAGCATTTTAATTAACCCCTGTCCAAACAAAAGTGTTATAAGTTTAACATGGCATTGTAACTCCCAAAAAAACATACCGATTTTATTTACTTTTATTTTCAAAACGTAACTTGATCTAGTGTTCTTAGCTAAATCAAGAAATCTGTTCAGCCGTTCAGCTCTTTTCTAGTTAATGAAAAAGTAGGGGGTTTTTAAATTTTGAACAATATTACTTGTTTCATTTAGCGTAAAACCAAGAAACAATATATATTTTTAATTGAATAGGCCCGCATTTGACCGCACTCTCACCTGATGGGAAGAGACGACGCCGTCTACGATGGTACATGCTTTCCTAGATGTTCACTCGCGACTTGAAGAGCAACAAAGAATAAAAAAACATTGATAAAACATTCTGTTACTCACAGTCACAGTAGCTATTTCGCCCCATAAAGAACCTAACACATACAAGTTTTAACGGCAAGTGTCTTGTCCCCAGGGAGTCCCGTTCAGGCGTAATGCACGAGGTAGAATGGCGCGGGCGACGCGTATCGGTACGTCCAGAGAAAGTGCGACTCTTCCTCATCGCCCTGCAAGATCTCGACCGCTCCGCTGCAGCCGCGCCAACCGCCCAAGCCAAGATCGACATCCTGGAAAACATCCTCATGGACTGCAAGGATGCCATCTCGGCCATCAAGGATGAGATCAAGAATGATCCCAAGCTGAAGACCGCATCGGAGACCCAACTCTCTGGAGTCAACTACCTTCTGTCCTACTTGATGTATCTGCGTCTGATGCGTACCATCGAACGGAACAATCTATTGGTGCAGCAAGCAGAGGAAGCTCGAGCCAACAACGGCCAGATCGACGGGAAGAAAGTCCGTCCGCATGACCTCACCCGTCTTTATGAGATCATCCTCCAGAATTACACCGAGCTGCAGCAGCTGCCTGGATTTGAAGATGATGCTGCCTATCAAAAGGAGGTCGAAATGCAGATGAAGGCGTATCGAGCATTCCGTTGCTACTACATCGCTCAGGTCCTGACCGGTCTGCGTCGCTTCAGGGAGGCTCTGGCCATGTTAGAACGCTGCAGCAACTACACCGCTGAATCCATTAAAAGCAAGCCCGAGACCCGCCTGCTGAAAAAGCTGGAAGTTCTAAAGAAAGATATAGAGAGCTGTAAATTCCAGGTGCATGCAGACTCTGTGCTGGAAGACGATGAGGATGACGAGGACAAGATCGCGAGCGGAAAGCCTTACAAGGACAAGAAACCTCTTGTGGAGAGACTTGACGAGTACCGCGAAGACTCGCAGATCCTCACCAAGAACCCGAATGTTTACAAGATGCCTCCTCCAATGGAAGCTATTCCTTGCAAGCCACTGTTCTTTGACTTGGCTTGCAATTTCATCGAGTTCCCCAATCTGGATGATAAAACTGGTGCGGCGGACGCTAAGAAGCAAGGCGCGGGGCTAACTGGCCTCGTCAAAGGCTTCCTTGGTTGGGGTAAAAGTGATAAATGAGATGTTGTTAATCTACATATGGTTATGTTTGGATCAAAATATATGCTATATCTATCAAAGTTTTTTTTTGTAATCATGGTTTCCTTGCCTCCATGAGAAGGATAGTTTTCTTTTCAGAGCCACCTCGACTCTACAGTTCCAGGATAGGGACAATAATAATGAGCAGTTTATTCATAGACCATCCAAAATAGGTCATCTAATTCAGTATAAAACTACCTGTGTTTATACATTTAAATCAAATATTTTACGTTTTTCATTGTAATCATCTTAAAAATAGGTAATAGTTATCATTTTGTAGGTATAGACAAGAGCGGAGATCTTTGTATAGTGACGTACAAAATTATTTTAATATAATAAAACAAAGAAGTGTATCAACAAAAAATATTTTACACAAACTACAGTTGTCCAGTTTGAAAGTACAAAAATATAATTATTTTCTTAAACTTCAACCAATATATTTATACATCTTGTAACATTTACATTTTTAGATAATCACATTAAACTAAATAGTTGAATTTTAGTCCCAAAGAATTAGGTTGGTTATTAAAACGTGGTCAAAGGTTGAGGACAAAATCAACTTGCCAATAGAAAACTATTCAGCTGTTCGTTACATGCGGATCTAAGTATTTACAAAGGTAAAGGGTTATCCAGTCAGTGTATAACATACAACTATCTCAGTTACCTGCTATAGGTACTTATAACAATCAGGGGGTCTAGCAAAGATCCCTTTCCATTAGCGTTAACGCCAAACGATAACTCAAAATGCATGGGAATGACGTTGCCTGAGGAAAACTATTCCGCCGGTAATGTCATTCCCATACATTTCGAGTATCGTTTAGCGTCAACGCTAATTGAAAGGCATTTTTGCTAGACCCCTTGGGCCTTACTTATAACCGTTACTTAAAAATCAATGCTTAAAACTCCGTCTCGTTTTCTCTGACATTTCACATCAGATTACAACTTGAACATTTTCAAGTCGAGAGGACAATTTAAGGATTGGTTAAATTTAACTAACGTTTGTAAGGAAGGCCTTTAATAATATAACAACCGTTTAGCGGCGTATTAAATAAAAATAAATTACATCTTCAAGGTACTCTTACTACCATCACACACAGATAATTTGAAAAGAGAGGCAAGACATAAATGTGAATTAGCTAACAAAGCCACGTCGAAATGAATTTGTGTACGAATTTATTATGCGCGGTCTTAGAGCTATAGTTACAGGTTGGCTATATAAATTTACACGTAAATTAGCATCTAAGTCTGTCGGTCATTTGGAGCAGACTTGTAATGTCCGTAGAATGAGCGGCAGTATCACAAAGTTTCGCTAGCGTGGCGCCAATGCTGGCCAGTGAGCCGCGTGGTGTGTTGCGACGTCAGCTATTGGAAGCAGTTGGCCACAAGTGGCGCAAACCTCCAACGTCGGCAAGCTACGACCAACCACTAACTCCTGCTGCTTGCCAATATCCGGCAACAGCGCAACCAAATCCGGGAAAACTTCGTCTAACTGCGACCCCATCGCGTTCCGACAGTGCGTGTAAAAGTCCTCCGCGCCGATGATACTATCACGAAACGCGCGCGATGCGACCTTGAAGTTTTCAACGGCTGCCGGTCCGCCTAAAGCTACAGTAAACTTTTTAACGAGCTCCCGGTTTCGCTGTTCAAAGTCCGGTGGTGGGATGTAGCTGTGAACGGGCGCTGAGAAAGTCTGCCCCGAAGAGTTGGTAAAGGTCATGCCATCGCATGCCGGTCGCGGTCGGAAACCAGGCGGGATAAAACCGGGTGGAACACTTCCGTTCGGCATTTTCTGCAAACTCGTATCACTTTTTGTATTCATGCTTTTCGCGTGGAGTGGCGGATAGTCTTTAGACGCGAGCGCAAAGTCTCCCTTTCCTGTGTTCCGGGTTTTTTCAGTGGCAGGCATGGCCGCAGCCATCTCGATCGTTTTGATCTTCCGATCGATCTCGTTGATGTTATCGTTCACTTCCGTGAAGGAAGGATCCCGTGCGTACTTCTTATCGATACCGTTAACCAGCGGAACTTCTCTGAAATCGGATATGTTCTCTTTTTTGCTGATTTGGTTCTGTTTCTTCTTTTCCTTTTTAGTCGGTTTGATTTCGATTTGTGCGGGAGGAGATTGGGGAGGCGGTTGGGGCGTCGGTTTCTTTTTAGTTTTTGTGTTGATGGGGAGTGTGGGGAAGTCTGCGACGGCGTTGAGGGCCAGTTCTCTCGGTTGCGGCGGCGGGTCCGGTTTGGTTGGCTTCGGCTTTTCTTTAGTCTTGGAGACTGTTATCCACTGCGGTGGCGCGGACGGCGCAGACGAAGTCGAGAGTGCGGGGAACGCCTCGGAGCCCATTTGCGGTTTCTTCTGTTGTGAGCTCTGGTGTTTGGTTTTCAACACTTGCATCTCTTGACTGTTTATAAGCGTGACCTGCAAAAGGGGGCAAAAACATGAGTGAGATGCTTGACAAATACTATACAGTTACTTAAATTAGTGTAGCCTAGTTTTTTTCCGTTTTGATCCAACTTGACGTTGACTCGTTTCAACCAATCATCAGTCACTGCAGCATCGATACATTCGCAGAAACGCTTTGGTTTCAGCATCTTTGAATATCTATTTAAGAAAGAGAAGGAGGGAATAGTTTACCTTAGACGGCTGCGTGGTAGAGGCTTCTATACTGGAATGGTCATTCTTAGGAACAGAGAGCGAGAGGATGTTTACCTTAGGTGGCTGCGTGGTAGAGGCTCCTATACTGGGATGGTCGTCTTTAGGAACAGAGAGCGAGGGGATGTTTACCTTAGGTGGCTGCGTGGTAGAGGCTCCTATACTGGGACGGTCGTCTTTAGGAACAGAGAGCGAGGGGATGTTTACCTTAGGTGGCTGCGTGGTAGAGGCTCCTATACTGGGACGGTCGTCTTTAGGAAGAGAGAGCGAGGGGATGTTTACCTTAGGTGGCTGCGTGGTAGAGGTTCCTATACTGGGATGGTCGTCCTTAGGGACAGAGAGCGAGAGGATGTTTACCTTAGGTGGCTGCGTGGTAGAGGCTCCTATACTGGGATGGTCGTCCTTAGGAACAGAGAGCGAGAGGATGTTTACCTTAGGTGGCTGCGTGGTAGAGGCTCCTATACTGGGATGGTCGTCCTTAGGGACAGAGAGCGAGAGGATGTTTACCTTAGGTGGCTGCGTGGTAGAGGCTCCTATACTGGGATGGTCGTCCTTAGGAACAGAGAGCCAGAGGATGTTTACCTTAGGTGGCTGCGTGGTAGAGGCTCCTATACTGGGATGGTCGTCTTTAGGAACAGAGAGCCAGAGGATGTTTACCTTAGGTGGCTGCGTGGTAGAGGCTCCTATACTGGGATGGTCGTCCTTCGGGACAGAGAGCGAGGGGAAGTCGTCGTCGCTAGAAGGTCGCGGGCGGGGGGGAGGCGGGGCGCGGTGGCCGCTCGTCTGAGTGAGACGGAAGTTGCTCGCGCTAGCCGGCTGGCTGTGTAACTGGATTGATACGCCGGGCTTCGCTGGGGAACATCGTTAAATACATTTACCGTGATTGTAATCATTTCTGAGTCCCAGTCCCGTAAGTACTTTTTATTTATTTAAGTTCTCTACGACGAAAGAGTAGTTGCTACATCACGAGTTTCGAGCCTAGCGTGGGAGCCAGGTGTTCCAACCTCCACCATTATGCAATTTAGGTGAACGACTAGCTAACGTCACGTCATTTGTTTACATTTAAAAATAATAGGACTATAGGTATTCTAAAATGAGGAAATCCGCAGGAGGACTTAAGTCACCGACATAGCTTTAGCAAGTTAAAATGGCAGTGGGCAGGATACATCGCGCGCAGGACCAACCGAACCGATGGCGAAGAAAGGTTCTCGAGTGGGGACCACGAACCGGAAGACCCAGCGTAGGCCGGTCCCCCGGTGGACTCCACTCGGTGGACTGACGATCTGGCGCCGCGGACGCCAAACGGATGGATGACGGATGGATGCAGGAGGCAAGCAGCCACTAGTGGGGAGGCTGCTTGCCTCCGGCTGTATAGGGCCGGCTCTATAGGGGAGGCCTATGTTCAGCAGTGGACGTCTTCAGGCTGATGATGATGACCTAAAATCGTTAATCGGTGTATATAGAATCGATCATTGCCGTACACATCACTAAAACTATTGAATGACATTTGACTAACACCAACTAAAATTTCATAATAGAGGTGACTTCGTTTGAAAATGACTATAAACATTCTTGTTTCATTTAGTATGTCTACAGTGAGTATACTTACAGTTCCTCATGATGGTGGCAGCGACGGTGGGTGCGGGTTTGGTTCCCGCGGGAGGCGGCCTGGAAGGGCCGGGGGCGGCGCCTCCACCGAGCGTCGGGAAGTTGCGGTCGGTGCGCGCGAGGTTGCTCGATCCTACATAATGTCAAACGCGCGTGTAATCAAGGAAATAAAAAAGTGAATGTCGAAATAATCCTAAACCTTTATGTAGCGAAAGTCCGATCTTGTATTGAATACTGTATTTCTGGGATGGTTCAGCTAAATACCAGCTCGAAGCCTTGGACTCCATTCAGAGACGAGCCAAAAGACTCATTGGTAATGATGCGTTAGTGGAAGCTAAGCTCCACAGTTTAGAGCACCGACGTAAATAGTTGCCAGTTTATCGGTTTTTTATAGACTGCAATTTGGAGAGTGTGTGAAGGAATTACATGATCTTATTCCTCCATCACCCTTCTTTCACCGGACATCAAGGCGCACAAAAACACGGCTGCCATATATGGTTGAAATTCCATCAACCTGCACTAAGCGTTTTGCTATGCACTTTATAGTGCGAACAGCCAATGAGTGGAACACCTTGCCGGCGTCCTTGTTTCCAGCTAACTATGATCTGGGTGTCTTCATGTCGAGAACACAGGTGTCTTCTAGGCAAGCATGCACCATCGTAGACTGCGTCATCACTTTCCATCAGGTGAGACAGTGGTCAAATGCTTTGCCTTTCAAATAAAAAAAACTGTACCCATCGGTTAAAAACGTAGTAGTCGTTAGTCCACAGATGGGGTCTTCAAATCGAGAGTGAACAGGTATCTTCTAGGCTAGCGTGTTACATCATAGACCGCATCGTCACTTCCCATCAGGTGAGATAGTGGTCAAACGCAAGCCTATCAATCAATAAAAGACAAGCCCCAATCGTAAGTTACCTTTATAAGCCTTGTTAGATCCGGAGACTAGTAGCGTATGTGTGGGCGGAGCGGCGGAGAGCCGCGGGAACTGTTCCACGCTGTGGGTGTCGATACTCGCGGCTGGAGCTATGGGAACTGGCGACGGCGGACTCGGCTCTCGCTCTCGGTAATCTCTACAAACGCAATCTTTATTGAACTTTCTTTTATATAGTAGGTAATACTAGGCGGTAGGACTTTTCTGCAAAGTTCGTCTAGGTAGGTACCACCGCTTTGCCAGTTATTCTGCCGCCAAGCACTATTGTGTTCCGGTTTGAAAGCTATTGTAGCTAGTGGAATTACTGGGCAAATAAGACTTTATGATCTGATCTTGAAGTCTACTAATTACTAGACTGTGTGATGTCTCAGGATGACATGCGCAGTTTAGTGTCACGCGAAACTTTAATTTAGAGTTCCGAGTGACACTGCATCTATTATGAGCGGCCGTGACGCTTAACATCAGGCAAACGACTAGCTCGTTTATACGTCATTTGTTTACATGGCAAAAATGGTATATTAAAAAAAATACATTTCTTGGGAGAACTTTGAATCCATTTGGACTCCATTCAGAGACGAGCCAAAAGACTCATTGGTAATGATGCGTTGGTGGAAGCTAAGCTTAGAGCACCGACGTAAAGTTGCCAGTTTATCGGTTTTTTATAGACTGCATTTTGGAGAGTGTGCGAAGGAATTACACGATCTTATTCCTCCATCTCCCTTCTTTCACCAGACATCAAGGCGCACAAAAACACGGCACCCATATATGGTTGAAATTCCATCAACCCGCACTAAGCGTTTTGCTATGCACTTTATAGTGCGAACAGCCAATGAGTGGAACACCTTGCCGGCGTCCTTGTTTCCAGCTAACTATGATCTGTGTGTCTTCAAGTCGAGAGTGAACAGGTATCTTCTAGGCAAGCATGTACCATCGTAGACTGCGTCATCGCTTTCCACCAGGTGAGACAGTGGTCAAATGCTTTGCCTATGAACAATAAAAAAAAAAAAAAAAAAAAGAACTGTTAGATGCAAAAAGCAAGCAGCCGCTCAAAGTGGCACTCTGTAGGGGAGGCTTATGTTCAGCAGTCGACGTCTTCAGACTGATGATATGGAGATGATAATATTCCTGAAAAAAATTGCAGACACAGTTTCCTATATGGTACGATGGTAAGTGACGACGCGGTCAGCGATGTCGATAACCACTTGTTAAGCTAAAGTATTGTATAAATATTTTTATTTCACTTCGTATCAAATAAAAAAATAATTTAACAAACGTTTAAAAAAATAACCGAATAGAGAACCTCCTACATTCATTAAAGTTGGCTAAAATAAAAAATAAATTATTTTACTTGTGGCTCGCTGCACGCCCGGTTTCGCCGTGATGTTAAACTGAACCTCGAGGGGCCGCGCTTAAAAGCTTTTAGTTCGTTTGCGGATCTCCAACTTATCCCTCAAGGAAACTCCGGGCATAACCGTCTACGTAGCAAATCATCATCATCATCAACAGCCTGAAGAGTTCCACTGCTGAACATAGGCCTCTCCCACAGAGTGCCACTTTGAGAGGCTGGTTGCCTCCTGCATCCATCGGCTCCCCTTGGTTTTAACCAGATCGTCGGTCCACCTAGACTGCGCTGCGTCTTCCGGTTCGTGGTCGCCACTCGAGAATCTATTTTCCCCATCGGTTGTCAGTTCTACGAGCGATGTGGCCTGCCCATTGCCATTTCAACTTGCAAATTCTAAGAGCTAATATATATACAAATAAAAATTTATTTATTTAAGCAAACAAATTTTGTTAATACATAACTCTGCAAAAGTTTTTTTAAGTAGGATAAAAACGGATCTTCTTTTAAATAAGATAAAAACAGAGTGAGAGTGAGTTTACCGCGGTGTGGCCCGCTGAACGCCGGGATGCGGCGTGATGTTAAACTGAAGCTCGAGGGTCCGCGCCTGCCGCGCCGCGCCTCGGTTCAAACCGCGCCCGTGCACAGTCGCTTTGTGCGCTGGAAACAACATAAAAATGTAAGTACGACTTTTATGACTCGTAGGCATTTTGACGCCGGGACGGAATGGCAAAGGATTTCAATTTTTACCAAAGGGCATTCAAAGTTATTTAGTAGGAATAGGATACAAATTCCAATGTTTTAAATGTATTCCGGGGCATCGAAAGGGATTTCTTGAACGGCGTTGCAGAGCGCGCTAAGGGATCCCGCGGCGGGGAGGTCAGTGTACGCTGGCCAGTGGCAAAATCGTCAAAAAAGGAAAAGGAAAAAGGGGTAAGGATGTGAATATACCGAAACCCTCACAGTGCGAGTTTCATAGTTGAATTAGGTCAATCAATGAATGACTTGTAAAGTGAAACAGCCCTACTACGTATTACGTATGTGTAAAATTTCAACATACCTTTGAGATCAATCTCGCTCCTAAACACAGCGGTCAAATGTTGTCCAGCGCAATCCCCTTCCTCGCACAAATAATGGTCAGTCCGGAAATGATGCGCCAGCGCAGCATGCGACGCATAGTACAGATTCTTGCCGTCTGCGTCGCACAGATGGCAGTATAGATGCTCCTTCCGAAGATGCCGGTACAGCTCGTCTGCATCCATGAAGCGTTCCTCGCAGAACTCGCAGAGAGGGTGCCCTCTGTCGGTGAACACTAGAGAGGGTCATTTTCTATAGCCGCAGGCGCATGCCATTTTATACTGAAACTTTTTTGCTCGCTACAAATTTTTTACTTCACTCATAAAGAAATATTTTAAACAGAATACTTTCACACTTTGTTTTGGACATATTTTTGTAACATTGATGTCAATTTTGAATGACAATTTAAATACTTGGATGTTATTTGATTGCATCATTTGAGGCAGCATGTCGTTGTGAATTATCCAATGATTAAATAATGACAAATCATTTACTCGTACAACTAAAATGCATTGTCATCCACCCAAGCAAGGAATACAAAAAATGTTAGATTTAAAAATGAAATATTGGCTACCTATGGGATGTATCATCGAGATCTCCTTTCCGCCTATGATGAGCCAACTCTTGGCGAGTGTAGCACTTCCTTTCACTGGTGAATATCTGAAAAAATATAAATATGGTACATATCAATTTAATATATGAATTGTTTACTTAATTTGTATGCCTAGTATGTATGTTAGAATTAGCAAACTGAAGTGGCAGTGGGCTGGTCACATTTGCTGCAGAACCGACGACCGCAGGGGTGGACGTGTTCTTGAGTGGAGACCGCGACTTGGCAAACGCCCTCCGACTAGGTGGAGCGACGATATACGCAGAGTGGCTGACGGCAGCTTGATGACATTAGCCGAGGAACGGGCTAAGTGGAGTGCATTAGGAGAAGCCATGTCCAGCAGTGGACTGATACAGGCTGATGATGATGATGATGATGATGAGTATGTATGTTGAAATTTCACACAATCGGGTGAATTGAAAATTATTTTTCTTGAAAACTTGTATTTAGTTTACAAGCAAACAAGTTATTAAAACCTAAGAACCAACTTCCAAACTCTGAGTTACAAAATATAAGGTGATTGAAATAAATTTAGATCAAGTGAAACTAAAAATATTTGTGTGGCTTCAAGAAACAGGTAAGGTTCATAGTTACAGGTCATTGTGCCTGTTAAAGTTATAACGCAGGGGGTATTATAACTTTGACTATATTATGTGAAGATGCAGGTACATAAGGGTTGTATTCTATGTATGTATTTACAAACAAATAGTATACAAGTTGGGTTGTTCCTTTAAGCTGGTTCCCATAGTACAAGCTATGCTTTGTTTGGGGCTAGATTGCTGCTGTGTGAAATGTCCACATATATTTATTTATTATTTATAAGGTATCGTACAGAGGCATGCCATGGCTGATAGGTGACAGTCCACTTACTTATAATAATTAAGAAACATTAAAAAGTAACAAAAAATAGCGATTTAATTATGAAATAATGTTTATAATGGCATGACTGTCGTGTTGGGGTTGATAAGCTATTGTAGGTATCTATGTGGTATCTATGTTGAAGCACTGTTAATAATATAATACCTACAGGTTGAAGCATTGACTATAAATCCATTTGACCAATGATACGAATTCCCTTCATGCGAAAATTAGTGGTGTATTTCAACCACTAATTTCTAATAAATACTATGAATTTCTAATAAATCACGGGAACCCGTTGATGTCTTTTGTTCCATCCTGCTCTGTTCTTTGTAATTTCGTATGACTGTCTTGTTTTGTTACCTCGGCCCCTGCCCACGCAGGTGAGTCATGTTTGTATGAGAAATTATGTTCACAAGCTATCAACGGGCTTTATACTCTTTGGGTTGAAGCATACAACGAAACCTGTGATGAAACTAATTTTGTAATGTTGCTTTTGATTCATAGTTTTAATATGAAAGCATTAAGCATTAGGCATTGTTTTTATGTTTACATTTTCGATTTTCGAAAATATGTTCTTGGTAAATAATTTATCAGTTACCTTGGACAAGTTAAAACAAACTAAATGAATGAAAATACAGAGGAGAACCCTATAAGTGTGGGTAAGGGCTAAACTGGAATATGTGCACCTAATTTAATTTACCACTTTATCTGCTGTCATTACTAAAAGCAGATTTATTTCTCCTTTTTTTTTATAAACTGCTGAGTAATATTTTAAAAAAATTGCACAGGCATAAACTATACAATATGTGGATTACCATATTTTTATTCAGGCTTAAAAACCACTACAACACTATAAATATCTATAGTTCTATAGATATTTTTGTATGCTTTTTCAATAGTACTTATGGCAGGGCTGTCTAAAGCATATTCGGCGCCGGGGCGCGAAAGACAGCCTGCGGCCCCTAGCCATGATGCTAACATCAAGTGAACAAGTATCTTGTCACATTATTCATTTACATATAAGACACTCGTACTTGTTGCTCAAGATGTATTTAGCTATCTCTCTCTTTCACATGGCCAATTATTGTGTTTTTGACTGGCCTGATAGCTCAGTTGGTAGTAGCCCTGCCTTCTGATCTGTAGGTTGTGCCCTACCCAAGACAAACATTTGTGTGATGAAAATAGGTGTTTGTTCTGTGTCTGGGTGTTATATTGTATTCTATGTACGTATTTAGAAACAAAAAAATATATAAGTATTATATCAATTATCTGGTTCCCATAGTACAAGCTATGCTTAGTTTGGGGCTAGATGGTGCGCATAGTAATTTATTTATTTTATTTTATAAAGATATTATAGTTCTTAAAATTTTTAGGAACCAGCGGGATTTGAACCTGCGCCTTCTAACTCACCGGAGACCGCTACTTGCGAAAATCTAAGAACTAATCTATTCTAATCTATTCTTTTAAGAACTATAATATCTTTATAGACATACCTGAAGTGTGGTTTACACTTAAAAATCAATCCATGATTTTATTTTATGTTGCAATATCTTATTTAAGCAGACTGCTTTCCAGAGGTACAGGTTATTTAAAACATCTATGGTTAAAAATGTGTATATGATTCAAATAAGAATAGGACTGTCACAACAAGAACTGAAACTTCAGTTGGGTTGAATTTGGTACAGATATGGTCAAGTGACATTTGTGTTGCCCAACACAAGCCCAGTCCTATCCTTATTTGAATGGGATTATAACTTTTAATTACCTTCAAATGCTTAACACACAGATCACAGAAATATTTCTCGTGAACCTTCCTCATGTGATCATTGAGTGTGCTAAAGTTACGGAACGGTGGTGTTTTATCACAGATGTTACAGTGGTTCTCGAGCAGGTGCTCATATGCATGTTTGATGTCATCACTACAGAATCCGATTTTAAACTGCCTCTCAAACTGCCGATCTGAGAACACTCGGTTGCGTAGCTCCTTATATGGCTGGACAGTATCCGTAAAGACAACCTATAAAATAACAGAAGTGAATCATTAATTTTAATATAATAATATAAACAAAACTTGAAACTAAGATGCTAAATACAAACATGAGCCCCAAACATACAAATTAAACTAAAAATAGAGGTCCTATTCTATTTCAATTGAGGGATAAAAATGTTACATTTAAAGAAAAGGTTTCCTAGATAACTAGATAATTATTTATTTATTTATGTTGAATCTAGATTATTTTTTCTGGTGCCACAGATAGTGAGCTGGAGCTTTGGGACTGCCTTATAGATCAGCAACAGCCAATATAAAGTCTATGTAGTTAGTAGTTAGTTCAAACAATAAAAGCACTTAGCCCATATAAAAAATGTAGCTATGTACAATACCACATTATTTATATTACTAATTGGAAAACTCAAGCCTAATTAAGACTAAAATACCTATTAGTATATAGTAAAATACTAGGGAATTTCCCATTTACCAAAAAGCTACTTTAGGGAAATCCCCAACACAACTGTTGGTAAATAAAATTTGAAACTGAGGAAAGTTTGGTATCAAATGTTGTTTGATCACAAAGTATTCTCATACAATAATCATAACTACTGTTTGACAGCAGAAATGGTAGTATCTTACTCTAGGGTTCTATCCAGAACTTTGAAAAATCTGAAGTAAAATCATTAAAAATAATAATAAAAAAAGAAATTAACGAGCACAAATGACCCAGTACAAACAATATTGCACAATATGATTTATTCGGCGAGACTACGTGCTAACATGCTGTGTGTATGCAGGTGGTACAGAAGGCTGACTTACCCTTGCCAGGTCATGGCGGCAGATAGGGCACTCATTCTGCAAACACAGCACCCGCATACGAGTAGAACACTCGAAACATACGGGATGGTCGCATTCGCCAATAGAATAGTACAAAACGTTCTTGAAACACACTACGCAAGTGTTGTCGTTCGCCTGGTCGGCCATGGTTTGCGACTGGTACAAGGATTCTGAAATAAATATAATAGATATTGATACCTATGTTGTCAATTAGTAATAAAACTATTTGAAATCGTTTGATAATTACTACACCTGCAGAGAAAAGGAAAGGACGAAAATTTCGCAAAGCTGATTTTTGACAATTTGTTTGACAAATTGACAGCTCGACTCGAACGAAACGAAGGAAGTAAGAATGTTACCATATTTATTTTCCGACACTAATCTACTAAAATCCACTAGTTTCTACCAAAAATAGGCCTCCAATAAACATGCAATAGAGAACAAACTTATTTCTATTCTGACAGGCATTGTCTGTGGTTTCAGCTCTTCTGTCAATAGGAGGTTTCAGACTAGACATGTGTTCGCTATAGCGAAACGTAATTGATAATGGTTACTATTCCTCTAACGTACCGCATCGGTATTGACATAGCTATCACCGGTTATCAAGCTATCGAGATGCCTATTCTAGCTACTAACTGACGACGACGCGCGTGACACTGGCGGCTGGCAACAATAACCAAAATAATTATGCCCTGTCTCTCTTTCTAGTGATTCGTCACGTTCAAAACAGAGACAGAGCGAATATTGGCGAGCGGCATAATAACCAGACTAGCTACAGGTGAATAACTGATGACGACGCGCGCGACACTGCCGGCTGCCAACAATAACTAAAATAGTTATGCCATCTCTCTCATTCTAGTGATTCATCACGTTCAAAACAGAGACAGAGCGAATATTGGCGAGCGGCTTAGTAACCAGACGAACATTGATAAAAATGTAAACGAAAGGCGACCTTATTTCTATTCAGCCAAGGTTTAAAAGTAATAAGGTTATATTATATAGGTCCTATTGTAATGATTAGTAATATCCAAGTAGGTACGAGTAGGTTCTTAAGTTAGACAGACAATAACGATACGGCAGCTAGCTTCATATATTATCGAGTACCTACAAACGGAAACGATGCGTTGTATTAGTTAGTTGAAAACCTGCAGCTTTGATACCGATATTCGGCAACGGTTATCAACACCGGTATTGAAACCAAATACCGGCTAGGTAACCGTTGCCAGAAATAGATGATAACGCCCATGACTATTTCAGACAGCCAAATTAAAAAAAAATTAGTTCCTAAAAATCCGTTAGATGGCGTTGACGAGACCTAGTTGAGAATCACAGACCTACCATATCTGTGTTCAGAAGATTTATGTCACAGATTAGAGAAAAAAACAATACTGTGATTTATGCATGGACCATAAACAGGTGACAGTGTGACCATCTGTACATTGCAGAGTCTGCCCTAAATAAGCTAAAAATCTGCCCACACTTTGAAATCTTTCAGAAATATGCCTCGTCTTTTATAATACTAATAATATAAGGGAAATGATAGAAATATTTTTCATCAGTGTTTACTTATATTTATTTTAAAATATCAAACAATTATTAAATAGGAACCCAAAATTAACGTAGAAATGATCAAAAAAAAGGAGAAAAATTATCATTAATCACCGAATCAACGTTAGATTTATAGTTTTATATTTTCAAAAATACTAACTTAAATAACATATAATAATAAAAAACTTTAATATAACATTAGATTTATATTCCTCTTTTTTTCATCATACATGCATTTTACATTCATATTTTTTCTAATCATGTCTTTACTTGGCGTGAGGATGAAACCAGCTTGTAATTTGCTAGTAAATAAAATAAACCCTTTAATCATAGAGTTCAACGAATCCCAGAATAAGGACTAAGGTAAGTAGGTAATACCTACCTACCAAAGACCCGCCTTCGCTGCGTTTTCCGGTTCGTGGTCACCACTCGAGAACCTTTCTACCCCATCGGTTGGCAGTTCTACGAGCGATGTGGCCTGCCCATTGCCATTTCAACTTGCTAATCAGTCACTTATGTTCTCCTGCGGATCTGGGTGGTAACAGCGATTTCCACCAAATATCGAAGTCAATGGATTAATATTTCGTGACTAATTATTTCCGTTTACTTCAAAATAATAAAAACTTCAAAATCTGCCACAATTTTTTAATGTTTGTGTACTAAACTTGTAGACATCATTTATAATACTAAATAATTAACTATGATAAATTAAAATATTTACAAATAGGTATAACCTAAGTGTTATCAAAAAGACCTTTGGTGTAAGGGAAAGTACCCAGCACGCTGGCTGCATTGCCGCCGTTAATAGCAATACTGATTTTCTCGGCAAAAAAACAAGCCAGCCCTCTGGTCACTGTTAGAAATATACATGGTATTAGGAGAATAATTATTTGATATTGTAACCCTAATACATATGTCACCTGTCGGTATGTATATTAAGTCAACTTCACGTATTGAATGTGACGTCTCCTGTCCCGACATCATTCCGTCGCAGAGGCCATAATCAAGAAGTCAATAGTCAATAGTCTCTTGTCCTGTCAATGATTGCCTTCTACTTGCTTGTGAACCCCTTCTATGGCCATACTGTTTTGTAAGCTCGTATTACCTATCTTATTAGATCTTTGTTGTTACGTGTTAGAATATAGTTTTATAAAGAGCAAATACACGATCTATCTCTGTGCTGATAAACCACTCTTTGATTTCTGCCCCACAAGCCACGCAAACTGTGCACTCTGCGCACCACATTTCCTTAACAGTCACCAGTCGTTTAAACTTTGTGCCACAGTATAAATGTGAAGAAAATAAATGTGCCAAAATGGCAGAAATGGTCACACTGGTGAGTAAACTGAAAGTGACTGCGCTATAACAAAGAGCAAAGCCACCTTGTGAAAAAAATATTATAATATTAATTGTACATTGGATGCATAGACCATACTCAACTGACTTAAGACAGGAGCTATCAGTGTAGTAACAATGCTTCCAACCAAATATCGAAGTCAATGAATTAATTTCGTACCTATATTTCTGAATTTTACTTCAAAATAATGAAAAAAACCAAAATCTGTCGGAATTTTTAAGTAACACTGCCATATTTACACTGTGGCACAAAGTGCCACAGTGTAAATGTGGCAGAAAGGGCAAATCTGCCAAAAAGGCAGAAATATGCCAAAAATTGTCATACTGGTGAGTGAAGTGAATGTGACACTGCACTATGACAGAGAGCAAAGCCACTTCACAAAAAAAAAGCCATATCTCATATACCTTTGGATAAAGAACTACGTGCCATCCAGCTGTCAGAAAATCCCCTATTGTTTTTTTCTCTAATCTGTGGCTCTTCTCTTCTTTTGTCTATGGTTTGAATAGTATCCACAGATTAAAGGAACAAACAAAAGACATAGTATCCTACCATAATTTATACTCTTTGTCCCCCTACTCTAGTCTGTGGCTCTGTGGTTTGAATTTAAAAACAACGGTTTTGAATTTTAAAAAATAGGAATTCGTTTCAGTTTTCGTTTGGTTAGTTTGTGGAAAAATGATTGGATAATTAATCTTGTGGTATTCTGATATAAAAATCAGCTCAGTGATAATGTATTTCCAGGTAACGAATTGGTTGTTTATTTGTAGACGTAAATTATTATTGTCTTGTGTAAATAGCTTAAAGCTGTGGAGCTAAAAAGTCCCAGATAAACTGCTGTGACTGAACAACAGTATATACAGATATCAGTAATTAATGGCGCCTACATTCCCTGTTGAATCTTCACTGGGGTTGGGGAATGCCTTTGCACTTCCTAGGCCAAACATTCCCTACTAGTAATACTTTTTATGTAAATAGGGCGAATTCTGTGGGGGGAATGTTTAGCCTAGGACATATTATTTATTTATTTATTTATATAGGTACTCTTTGTTTTTGTTTGTTTGTGGGTTATTTAAAAGCCATTTGAGGCCTTAGGAATCAATTCCCGTACCTCCTGATAATCATTATTTATTTACCTATGTATATTTAGCGATATCATATTCCTTTGTTGGTTTACTTAAGTAACCATAATGAGAACACTAAGGCGTCAGTTCCTGCTGCTGATATTAGACAAAGCAGTTGTTACACCAAGTCAAAAAACATTCTCACAGGATAAAAATTCAGACACCCCACTTACCTACTCAAGCAAGAAATCTCAAATATCACAACACAACAGATGACTATTATTTACCTGTGAAAAACAAACTTGAGCAATGCATGTCTATTCAATAATAACTAGGTACATAGGGATCAAGCATACTTTTACATAGGGTTGCCAGTGCCACTCGTATTTTATAATAAAGTATTATACATTACTTTGGGCAAACATACCTACTTATTATATGTGAGCAATAAAGTCTGTATATCAAAAATTTTATAGCAAATAAGCTATTTTTAGCACTACTATATTTTATTATACTTCATATTACCTACTTTACTTTTTCAAGAATGTACTTTATAGACTACTACAACAAATAGATCTAGGGGCACTGTACTATTATTGATTCTGTAGCCCACCACATGTCTCACATGTCTACATCAAATCTGCTGTATCTTTTGCTTTTGCTAACACTAGTAAGTTTTTGTGCTTGACTCACTGCCACTTTTGTTATGGGTTTTTTTCTGATTATTAACTCCTTTATCTAAGTATTAAATACTTTAACAGCAAAGTACCAAAGAATACGGCTGCACATTTTTCAGAATTATATATTCATGTTATACTTATGAGTAGTTTTAAGTTAATATAGGTATGTGATGAGGCTATGGTATTTATAAATAAATAAATAAATTATTATTGATTAATAAAAACTTAAAAATGTGTATTGGATCTTTGGGAAAACCATTCCGTTTTGTGATTAGGGCTGTCACCTCACAAGGTGTTCTCTACTGATAAATATTTTCTAGATGTTATTAAAACGAAGCGAAAATATAGTATGGATATACTTACATATATAAATGTTCATAATTATGTTGCAGTTAATTTCATCTTAGAAGAAAATCTTAGCAAATCTAAGCAATGACAATATTTTGCAAGCCAAACAAATTGTGTGTGTGGCTATCCTTAGTATTTCAATGACTGACAAATACTTACAACTTAGTTTTGTACTTATATTTTTAGATTGAAAATACTCCTGAGCACATTCGAAGATCACGCCAAATAGAAACTCAACCGAAAGAGCCGCCGAAAGAAGAATGCCCGCAGCTTTTTTTAGCTCCCTTCTCCAGGCCTCCACAAGTGGTATTTGATAATGTACTGATTGGATCCACTTGTGAGAGGACCTTGGAGGTAGTAAACCCTTCAAAACAGTTGCAACAGGTAAAATTAACAACGTTTGTAAATCTATAACATCCCAATAGGAACCACACTGTGAGCTTACGATTTTAAGTGGACACAATATATTTATTTAGGTAAGATTTAGGTACGCTAGGAAATCAAACTGGAGCAATGGTGAATTGCATTTAGTTTTTTCTTGGTACCAATAGGAAACAGTACAGTTTACTAATTACATGTAAAAAAAACGGAACCGCTAAATGATCACTTTAACAGTTTAACACAAATCTTATTTTGATGTAGGGAGGTTGCCACAGATAGGGGGTTATCTGTGGAGGTTGCCCACGGCGATTTTTTTGCAGCGATTCAGTAGTGGTGCTGTCGCTGGTCGTACAATTTCGCCCACCACGATTCGGCAGCGCTAGCTCGCTACATTCGATACTGTAGCGATGGGTACTATCAGTCTATTGGTAATATTCGGTAACAGTAGGTAGTAATTCTGCGATACAGTCGCGCGTTGCAAATGCGACCAACTACCAAAAGTAGCGATGCAGACGCGTGCTACTGAATTGCTACAAAATGTCGTCGTGGGCGACCTCCCTTAGGTTTACCGCACCCAACTCATTTCTATAAAAATTATCATCCTTATGGCGTACGCACAACGAGACGGCATGGTAGAGGATTTTGCCAGCGTACACTGACGGGGTGCCACAGCATGTGACGTCTCGTTGCACGCTGTGGCACCCCGTCGCGGGATCCCTTAGCGCGCTCTCCAATAGCGTTCAAGAAATCCCTTTCGATGCCTTTGGTAAAAAATTAAAGCCTTTGCCATTCCGTCCCACTGTGTGTAGGCCTTTATACCTACAGGCTACAGCAGCTTATCAAATTCCACAGATAACTCTCGGCAAAGCGCTGCCTCCGGGTCTGGAAATCCACCTGCCTGGAGAATGGATGGAACTGGAGCCAGAGACATGCTACTGCCTGACGATGACATGGACACCGATCAAACCTACCACCATGCGCGAGACCATACGGTTCACTAATGAGAACAGAGGCAGATATGACGTCATAGTTGTGCTGAAATCTGCCATGGTAATTTTGAATATTATGTAAACTCATAATAATAACGCCTAACGCCTAACTAGGTTTCCCTGTATCTAGGGACCCAGGAACTATGAGGATCATGTCCCCACAACACATTATACAGAACGAATATTTGCGCTTTTTTCCTGTTCACAAGTATTTGTCCTGTTGCCGGAAACGAACACGTCGCCTCCGAGTTATGAGCTGACGTGCTAAATCATCACACCACAGAGGCTGTCAAACTAACTTTGCACCGCGGTTTTACCCGGTTAGCGGTGAACCGCTAACAGCGTAACGGTTAACAGTGTAATGGTTTTTTTTTAATTTTTGTTGGTTTTCTTAGTCCTATTTTTATGTTTTAATAATTTTCAGATTATAAAAGGGAAACACAACCAACCTAAAAGTTTCAAGACATCACCAGGTAAGATGAAGAAAAAGATAGTCTCAAAGAAATCTCCAGTATCTATTTACAAAAAGAAAACAGAAATTGTTTATAAGGCTACTACTAAAGTCGAGAAGACCGTTAATGTAGTTGAGTCCACCCAACACAAGGTCTACCAAACATTCAATAAAGAAAACGATTATTCCATTGACTCCTATAAAGGTAGATGCCCATTTGACTCCCCAACAAGCCTAGACATGAATTTTAATACATCTGAAATATTTTCTAACATGAGGAGGACAAACGTCTTACAAAACACATACGACAAGACATTCAACGAAACTAATGACAACAAATATGATGCACCTCCTAATGTTTTAAAGCCATCAACAAAGCAGAATTGTGATGCCACTGCCACAGACATCTTTGACAATATGAGTTTTACTCCTCTTAAGACTTTAACTGGTAAAACTGACAAGTTAGAGAAGGGACCGAGAATAATATTTAGCTTAAACTCTGAAAGTGACTTAGACGACAGTTTGGACATGAGAGCGTCTAACAAAGAAAATCAGGCACATTCTATTATAAGTATAACATCGTCTCAACCTCCAAATAAGTGGGTTACTGTGAACCACGCGCAAACTGAGAACCTATGTGCACATACGCCAAAAGTTCAGAATAAGAAACATCCCAACACTTCATCGCCTAAAGAATTTAACAGCCCTAACTTCACAATCAACACAGAGTTCTCGCGTATTAGCGACCTCTCGTTTTTTCCTCAAAGGTTCTCAACAGAACGGAAATGTTTCCCGAAAATAAATGAAACTCACGAAATGCTCGATGAAAAACTCAGCTCTGATACCTACACTAAAGATTCCCCTAACACTCCACTGGAGCATAATAATTTCCACCAAACGAACATGGAGAGGCCGCCTCCTTATTATACTAGGGATCAGGCAAAAATTTGTCGTCAGTCTTTGTTCAGAGAGTACCAAACGCAAAGAGATACTTACGACAAAAATTACTTGAATGACTTTAATCACAATGCATGGCAGAATGACCTTAGAGTTGATACAAAATCTCCGCCTCGTTCAGTAACGCCGCCTCTTCAGTCGATCCCTGAAGAGAGTGTTCAGTTTTCTGATACTCAGGTTCTTGATAGAACAGACAAACAAACGGCTACCTTTACCATAAATAGCACATTTGATAAGCCTCACGAGGTAAGTTCAATGAGCACAAGAAATACCTGGTCCAAGAAGGCAGTGAGAGTTGAGCCGGATGTTTGGAAAGTCCCAATTCCTCAAGTAAAAAAAAATGTAAAAACGAAACCTAAAGATTCAATTGGCAGTAAAACTTCTAACGCCACCTTTGAAAAATCATTAAGTCAAAACATAACCGTTAATCAAATTGGTAATATCTATTCGCAATCTTCAACTGTCGATCCATTTTTATCGGCGACATATTTTTATGATGAAGAACCTGTCCATAAATTTGAAAAGGAATTCAAGAGATGGCTCAACTGCATACTGACTCCGCCTGCTGATC
Source organism: Ennomos quercinarius (assembly GCA_910589525.2). Taxonomy (NCBI): domain Eukaryota; kingdom Metazoa; phylum Arthropoda; class Insecta; order Lepidoptera; family Geometridae; genus Ennomos; species Ennomos quercinarius. Next base: position 11,782,693 of record OU342499.1, on the reverse strand, counting down.
TTGATAGTAATGTAGAACAGAAAATTGATGTTGGAAAAGCATGGATTGAAAATAGAAACAAGGAAGTTCCCCTTGCACCTACAAAGGAGCAAGTATCCAGTGCATATCATAACAGCCGCAGGTTGGAAAGTCTTCGCCGGTCTGCAAGGAATCTCCTTATGAGCCCCCAAATGGCTCTTGTTTTCCAAAAACTAAACGCCCAAATTGAAAAGAAGTTAATAGCTATTCGACATGATAAAAATCTGCACTTGGATGTTGGTTTACAGAAAATGATTATGGAAGTGCTCTTGTCGTACAATCCTCTGTGGCTGCGAATTGGACTAGAAGCAATTTACGGTGAAGTCTTGCCTTTAAGATCCAACAGCGATATTGAAGGGTTGACTTCATTCATTGTTCAGAGAATGTTTAAAAATCCACATCTGAAAAACAAACACTCCAAATCGAGCGCGCCAAACATGCTACTTCCCGCTTACATTGAAGCTATCAAAAAGTTCACTATGAAGAAGTTTTTCATGCTCGTATTCTTTTTGGATCAAGCTAAACAGAGGAAACTGATATCGCACGACCCTTGTTTATTTTGTCGCAATGCTATTTGCAAAGAAAGTCGAGAAATCGTTATAAGATACACGAGGGAACTGATTGCTGGCATTGGCGATATCACAAAACACCTTCGGCCTCTTGGCTATGTTGTCTGCCATAAGCAGACTTATTTGGACGAGTACAAATACGCGGTTCATAACTTGGCTTTGGATATAAGAGATGGCGTTAGGCTGACCAAAGTCATGGAAATAATAATGATGAAGAACGGTTTGCTGAACCAGCTTCGCACCCCTGCCATTTCGCGTCTTCAGAAAATACATAATGTACAAGTGGCAATGAACGCATTGAAGGAAGCAAACTTTGTGATCGTTGGTGATATTACTGCAGCTGACATAGCAGACGGCCATAGAGAGAAAACCCTATCTTTACTATGGCAAATAATTCACGTGTTCCGCGCACCGCTGTTTGAGAAAGCAGCTAACGTTATTCAAACTTGGTGGAGAAAGAAGTATGAAGTTATTGTGGAGAAAAAAAAGGAAGAAGAGCGAATTCGCTACAGGCTGACCAACGCGGCGAGTGTGATCCAACACTGGTGGCGTACAATCCAATACAATCGCCAAGTTGAGTGTCGGATGCAGCAGGTTACGAGGGCCACTGTCGTAGTTCAGAAGTATTGTCGTATGTGGCTGTGTCGTACTCGATTAAGAAGATTTAAATCAAGTGTTCTGAAAATCGAAGAATGGTTCAAATCCGTGCAGTTAATGAGAGAAGCAAAGCATACTCTTACAAGATTGAGAGTCGAGCGAGAACAACTGAGACACCAATGTGCCACTAACATCCAGAGTTATGTGAAACGCTGGCTGCGTGTGAAACGTTATAAAATGACAGTTCAAAGAATAGTGCACGTTCAAAGCTTGGTTCGCGGCTTTCTTGTTAGAAAACGGTATGTTAATTTGAAGAAATCAGTAACACACATTCAACGTATGTACAGAGGAAAGCTACTGATGAGATTAGAAATGCAGAAATTTGCTAGACTAAAAAAGAGCGCGATAATAATACAAAGTCATTACAGAATGAGAAAACAACGAAGAAATTTCCTGAATATTAAAAAATCGGTTCTAATCTTTGAAGATCGTTACAGCGCATTAATGAAAAAGAGAAATGATCGTAAGAATTATTTGGAATTGAGAAGGAATGTAATTGCTACGCAAGCCTTATACAGAGCTAAGAGAAGTCGCGTAGAGTATCTAAAACAAAGGAATACAATTATTTTGCTGCAAAGAAGGATCAGAGCGCAACAACTTATGAAGTCAGATAAAGCCAAGTTTATACAAACCAAGAACGCTGTGATCGTTTTGCAAAAGCATATCAGGTCTTACATAATTATGAAGAAAGTAAGAGAAACTTACATGGCTCTACGAAAATCGGCCGTTTTAATTCAGAGATATTTCCGGTCTTACTTGGAAGCCAGGTCTCAAAGGAAAAGGTACAGTCAGTTGCGAAACGCATCTGTAGTCTTACAGAAACAGTACAGAAGTTTGCGTTTAATGCGAAAAGACCGAAAGGCTTACACAGATTTAAGAAATGCAACAATATGTATCCAAAGACGGTATAAAGCTCAAATTGCAATGAGAAAATGCAAGTTAAGTTACACAGAAATGCAATTGGCAGTTCTCACAATTCAAGATCGATATAGAGCTCTCATAAAAATGCGGGAACAGAGATCGCTCTACTTAAAGCTGATGTCTTCTTGTATTACAATTCAACAGGCTTACAAAGCTTATATTGTCGGTAAACAGCAGAGAGAATGCTACTTGAAACAGAAAGAGGCCGCAACCAAAATTCAAATTTGGTTCAGAAGTTGCAAGAGAGGAAAAGAAATTAAACAGCAATATCAGCAAACCCAAAAAGCCTGCATGACTGTACAAAGATATTACAAAGCATACATCATTGGGAAAAAAGTGAGACAAGAGTATATACGTAAAAGAACTGCCACGATTTGTATTCAGAGATTCTTCAGATCATACATAGAAATGAAGACAACCAGAGTAGAATATATTAGGATCAAAACTTCGACAGTAACAATCCAAAGATTTTATCGGTCTTATTTGGAAACAACGAAGCAGAGGACAGCATATTTGAAAATGAAATCGGCAGTTTCATGCATAGAAACCACCTACAAGAGGTATAAAGAATATCGAACTGTGAGACAGAGATATTTGCAGTTGCGAGAGGCCACGGTACATATGCAAAGAAGATATCGTAGTAAAATTGCCATGAGAGAACAAAGAACTGAATTCCTCAAGCTGAGACATTCAATAGTCACAATACAACGACAGTACAGAGCTTTGACTTTGATGAGGGTAGAACGACAATCATATCTGAAGCTAAGATCAACCGTTGTATTTATTCAAACGCTGTACAGAGCACAGTGTCTTATGAAACAAGAAAGACTGAAATATATTAAAATTCAAAGAGCCTGTATCACCATTCAGAAGTGTTATAGAGCCTATGTTTGCGGCATGAAGGTGCGACAAGCATATTTAAAATTGAAAGAGTCTGCGGTCGTAGTCCAAAGACGATACAAAGCTCTCCTTGATATGAGGAAAGAGAGACGCTCGTATCTAGCAAAGAAAACTGCTGCTATTATTATTCAAAGAAAATTGAGAGCAAACACTTTAATGTTGAAAAACAGACGAGAATACGTAAAAATATTGGAAGCTTGTAAAATTATACAACTCGCTTATAGAGCGTATGTGACCGGTAAACAGCAAAGAATGGAGTATTTGAAAATTAAAATGACAGTTATTTTCATACAGACTCGATTCAAGTCGATGCTTGAATCAAGAAAAGTCCGTCGGGATTATCTGCAGTTGAGAAAATCAGCTATCTACATCCAAAAACGCTTCCGGGCAAATAAATTAGCGCTTTCAATTCAACAAAATGCTGCAGCCGCGACAATACAATCTTGGTATAGATCTGTAAATAAACGCGTGCAATGCCGAAACGAGTATTTGCTGTTCAGAAAACACGTAATAACAGTACAATCTATTATAAGAATGCATTTCCTGCGTAAAAGATTCCTTGAAATCAAAACAGCCACATTGACAATTCAACGGTTTTACCGCTGTTACAAACTGAGTACGCAAGCAAGGCAAAGGTTTGTTCAGGTTAAAAATTCCATAATAACTTTACAAAGTTATGTGAGAAGTTACATTGTCAGAAAAAGATACCTTAAGCTCAGGAACGCCACGTTGAAAATACAGGTCGCGTACAAACTTATGAGGCAAAGAGTGCTCGAGAGAAAACTGCGAGAATCCGCTGCAACAATTATACAAAAACATGTTCGCCGATATTTCGCCCAATCGCAGTACAAAAGGTATCGCCAGAAGGCGTTATACATTCAGGAAATTTGGAAAGGTAAACTATTGACAAGACTGATGCACTGCGAATACTTGCAAAAGAAACGAACCATTATCAAAATCCAATCGATCGCAAGGGGATATTTAGTACGAAGAAAAGTGCAATTAAAGATGGAACATCTTTTGAAATTAAAGGAAGAGCGAAGACAAAATTGGGCAGCTTCTAAAATACAGGTAATTAATTTCCATTTCTACGCAGCGTGGCCGGCCCCCAGTAGGTGGACCGACGATTTGGTGAAAACCGCGGGGAGCCGATGCGTGCAGGAGGCGAGTAGCCGCTCAAAGTGGCGCTCTCTGGAGAAGGTCTATGTTCAGCAGTGGAAGTCTTCAGGCTGTTGATGATGATGATGGTGACGATGATTAAAATGAGATATTTTATTCGCTTTTGAATCATTTTTATACCACAGAACTAGTAGAAAATGATACAGAAATATAAACCTGGTGGTCTGTAGGAATCTGGTGTGAATTTTAGGCGGTGTCTTAGGCATATTTTTAATTTAATTTCTTTTTAAATTCAATTTAGTAGTTTGTATGTTCTACTATTCAACGACACTTATAATGGCCTAGAGCTTTACGTGACCGCCAAGAATGTTTACCATTTTGCGGCCATCTAAGTAATCACCGCACGTAGGGAACTTTCAAGACTTATAATTTTTAGGCATGTTGACTTTTGTACTTTGGCGAGCTTTTTGATGAATGCCAAACGTTTTTATGAAAAGGCTCTGTCCCGCGGGAACAAGGCGCGTTCGCAGTCCCACGACACTCGAGTTGTGGAACTGCGTCGGCGTTGGCGCGAGGGAGCGCTCCGCCCCACGGGACCAACCATGAAGGAGCGAAATGATGAGGCGATAGAGGAGCTGCGACTTATGGCCAATATTCCGACCGTGATCAAGGTGTTCAAGACTCTTGGTAAGTATTTCATCGTCTCAATCTTATCTTACCTATACTACTCCTTTAGGTGTCGTGATTAACTCGTTCAATGTTTTTTTTATGTTTGAATCAAGTTTTCTTTTTTTATGCTAAAATTACCGATACTAAAGTGACCGATATAGCTCTTAGAGTTAGTAAGTTGAAGTGGCAATGGGCAGGCCACATCGCTCGTAGAACTGACAACCGATGGGGAAGAAAGGTTCTCGAGTGGCGACCACGAACCGGAAGACGCAGTGTAGGCGGGCCCCCCACTCGGTGGACCGACGACCTGGTGAAAGCCGCGGGGAGCCGATGGATGCAGGAGGCGAGCAGCCGCTCAAGGTGGCGTGCTCTGGGGGAGGCCTATGTTCAGCAGTGGACGTCTTCAGGCTGTTAATGATGATGATGATGAATGATGCTAAAATTTGCGGGGAGGAAAAGGTTTATTAAAAAAACTGAAAACTGCGTTTATGTTTGGTCGCCTTGCCACATCTGCACTGAGAACCAGTATCACAAGCAAGATTCGGCTATTGTAATTTTGTTCGCCGCATGACCATATATGAGCATTTGGCTAGTGATGACAACTGCATTTATTTTATATGCTCTGCTATTCTGACGAATTTGATTGTTGTACACTTGTGATGATGAAATAACTAATAAATTAATGAATACTATGAAATTAGTAGCAACCAAGTCAAACTCGCACTTGGCCGGTTTTTGAGATAGGGTCAATTCAGTCAGAGCATAGACATACAACATTAAAATAGGTAAGATTTTAATGTTGCATACTATTGAGCCGAGCTTGAGCCGCCTGCCAAGCTTGGTGATTATGGCAAATCCCCCGATGATAAGCGTCCAAAGTGACGTTTTATGGGGTATGATGTGATATGGTTAGATTGGCAATAGAGAGAGTCTGGCTCAGGTAGGAAGACCCAGCAGTGGGAAATTGCAGGCTGATGATGATCAATGATGATAATAAGGCTTAGCGGTACATTTTGCGGTGTGTAAGCAGTCTTACGTAAGAAGGTATCTTAGGTAAGAAGGTATCTTCAGTATCATCTGATGATAATAATTGTAATAGATGATGATGGTAACAAGGTATGTTACGTAAGAAGGTTTTATGTAAGAAGTAAGGGGATACCTTACTTCTTAGTTAGTAGTAGTTTTCTTAGTATCAGCTGATGATAATCGATGATGATGATAATAATTAAGGCTCAGTGGTTCATTTTGCGATGTGCATACAGTTTGGGGGTTAAGATGGTATCTTCTAGGCAAGCATGTACTATCGTGGACCGCGTCGTCATTTACCATCATATTGTGAGACCGCGGTCAAATACAAATAAAAATTCGAAAGAAAGTCACGTCAAAGTCATAATTTTGTTATTACAGCTCGTTTCACGAGGGTATGGCCGATGATGTACGAACACAACGCAGCATCTGTGGTGCGGCGCGTCCACGCTTACATGTCCGTCACCAACCGATCGGTCTCCAGTATCGAGGTCCTGAAGCTGGGAGCTGAAATCTTGGTCAACCTGGCCCGGTATAAGGTCACGGGGCCTAAGATTTATATGGTAAGAGCAATGATAGCGGATTTTATAGTAGATATTCAAAGTGACTTGGCTTGCAACATCACGGAATGGATTTTTAAAGTGTTTTTAGTAGTTAGTGTTTAGTGTAATCGTGACAAGCTAGTTGTTCGCTTGATGTTAAGCGTCTCGGCCGCCCATAACAGATTGCAGGGTCACTTGAACTCTAAATTAAAGTTTCGCGTGACACTGCACTGTGCACGTTATCCTGAGACATCACACAGTCTAGTAAATCAGGTCATGAAGTCTCATTTGCCAGTAATTTCACTAGCTACAATGCTCTTCAAACCGGAACACAGTAGTGGTTGGACACTACTGCTTGGCGGCAGAATAACTGGCATAGCGGTGGTACCTACCCAGACGAACTTTGCAGAAAAGTCCTACCATCTAGTAAAAAATTACGCTTAGAGTATATCTGCAGGTAGATTCCCGCAGTCACTGGGGAATGCGACCATAGCTTAGTTGGGAGAACGTGTTAATTTTAACCACCATCAAGGAAAATTCAGCTGGTTGCTAAAATACTAATTTCTGAATTGCCACATTATGTTTTATTTGCTTTGTGCACTTTCCAATCCAGGCATAGTGTGTATCATGGCAACACCAATTTTGGCGTCCACATTAACGTGTTCAAACGCTACAGGGTCCGATGCCACGTAAATCAAAGATATCAAAAATGATGCTTGTTTCTTCATTAAATGTATTTGCCTAATTTGCTATTATTTTGTGTTTCAACAGAAAGACCAGATCGAGCCTATTTTGAAATTCATGTGGCGATTCAGCACCAGCGAGCCTCATCTATTCTGCTTACTGTCAACTCATCTATGGCTATGCTCCAAATATGACGGAGTTAGAGAGGTAAAGTTTATGTTTCAATACACACGAAAAAATATCTCTTTTAAGGTTTCACCAATCAATACGTAAATAACCGGCCAAGTGCTAGACGGACTCGTGCACATAGGGTTCCATACCATTATTTATAAAAACGAGCAAGTAAAATCACGTTTGTTGTGTGGGAGCCCCCTTAAATATTAATTTTATTCTGTTTTTTAGTATTTGTTGTTATAGCGGCAACAGAAATACATCATCTGTGAAAATTTCAACTGTCTAACTATCATGGTTCATGAGATACAGCCTGGTGACAGATGCACAGACAGACAGCGGAGCCTTAGTAATAGGGTCAATTTTACCCTTTGGGTATGGAACCCTAAAAAGGTTTAATACGTGAACTTCGTGATCCTTCATTGGTGAAACGCTTTTCCTAGGGAAGATATATGTCGATCTGTATAGCTCATGCTACCCACGCTATGAGTTTTTGTTTCTATTCTAACATTATCAACATTTTCTTTTCACAGAACCTTAAAGAATGCCTGCACTTGCCAGAGAATCACAAAATGCTAGCGACGATCAAGAGCAACGTCGATCGTACAAAACGAATGGCCAGCAACAACAATGCTAGGAACAAATCGTTCTCAGTCAGCAATACAAACGTTGTAATGCCATCTACGGAACCAGACTATGGGATTGTTATAATCAATAAGCCCAGATATTTTGAAGACACTCAGCAAGCTATCGATCTTCTCTTCCATACATTTAATTTGTAATTTAACTACTAACATTGGGCTTCAGTCCCACCTGTGCGTCAAGTTGCGTCGGCTTTCGTCGTTCGGTACCCATCGCTGCCCGTATTCGTGGACGGTCGCGCCGCCGCGGGCAGCAATGGATACCGCGTAGTTGCATTGTTAACGCTGCCGCTTCGCAGACGCGCAGGTGTGGTTCAAGCTGGACTGTCTAGTTATATTAAAGTTATCTAGTATCATCATTAGTTTAATTAGTCTTTGTTGGTGAGGTGTTGTTTAATAAGTTGTGATGTTTCAATTGTATTGTTTTCAAACTTCTATGTTAATTATATATTTAAATGTTTTATAATATACTAACAATTACGTGCATACTTTGAAGGTGAAATGATTACTAGGAAGTTTAATTTAGGTAACATCTCCAAGATTTCTAGAAAAAAGTTTTTAACACTGCGATATTGCTGATGAAATTCAAGCTCTCAGGTGGGTTTAAATTATGGAGTTCCAACTTTACCCATTCAAAATAATAAATACTGGGTGTAATTGAATTCATTAGCATCCTTTGAAACTAGGTACCTACTCCTGATACAATTTTCTGGAAGCTCTTCACACAGAGCATTACCCTGTCCGCGCGAATGTCGTACGGTGCCATACTTATAAGGTACATTCCCGATTGTAATGGGGTTTCTATACTGGGTGTAATTGAATTCATTAGCATCCTTTGAACCTAGGTACCTACTCATGACTCCGGTCACATGTAGACTAACATTTTTTAAATATTGCGTGTCAAAATCATTCTTGTCAACTACGTTCGGCGCCGCGGCAATCTTCATAATATTGTCAATAAAAATACTTTAATTTGCACTCTTTACCCTTTCATAATCATCAATAAATGATGTACTCAATTTATGCTAATGAATTAAATTGCATCCTATATAGATAAAATGCTCAAGGTATGATATGATAGATAGTTATTTACAGACACGAATCATACGATTACGTTACGAAAACGACTTTTCTATTCTAACTATTTTACGATACAGCTAGGTGGAATATTTATGACCGTGTTTTTTTTTAAACTATGAAATTGAAAATATTATTTAATTGCATGAGTATTTTGTGTCTTTTCTTTTTTATCTTATGAGCATAGGTGCAAGTCCCTTTCCCAAATTGTTGAGACAAAACCGTCTCTAGGAAAATAGTTGTATGTGGCTCCGTGCCACTCCGGTCGCCAGAATGCTGGCGTTTTGTATATCAATAGATAACAGATGAATTATTAAAGGATTATCCTCAACGGTCAAAACGGCTAAACCACCCTCACTAGCGCTACTAATCTCCAGTCTCCATTATTGTGCCAGCCAGTGCCCAGCTCTTTGCTATATAGCATCCATAGAATAGCAGAGCCATGGACTTATTTTCATTATTATTGCGTATAATAATAAAACTCATTCGCCTGGAGCCTGTAAAGCCGGGTATCCACTTAAGTTCGCCGTGGTTCGCGAACGCGTCCGCTCCGCAAACCAAATCTAGTGGATACGTCGTGTTCGCGGAGCGCAACTGGAGCGCGATCGATTCACGGCGGAGCGCTCTGGAAGCGGTTTTTTGCGCGAACTCAAAGGTGAGCGCATTGTGTTCGTGGACGCGAGCGTGGCACTACGCGGTGTTTGTGAGTTCGCGAACATGGAGTGGTCTGACGAAAAATGCTTGGAACTAATAGGAGAATACCGTAAACATAATGTTTTATGGGATCCACGAGATGAAAAGTATGAGAAAAAGAATTTAAAAGGAGATGCCTGGAAGTTAATTGGCGAAACATTAAATATAGAACCCGACTTATGCAAAAATAAAATATCTATACTATTATCTGGCTTCAGACATGAGAAAAACAAAGTTAAAAAAAAAAGCAATGGAACTGGAAAAGGTACTAATGGAGCATGTACTAATACAGAGCACACAATGTTCGCAAACATATAGCGATCCGACTGGAGCGCAGACGTTGCAGCCTATACTTTGTTCCATAATCTTAGATATTTTATGTAAACAATGGGATAACAGTGCAAATAATATAATTTATAATAGTTCAATTCAATTATTTTTTTTCTAGTCGTAATCTGATCAACCATAAAATTATAATCGTTTTGTACTATTTATTTTAACGTAACATCTGTTCTATAGAATGTTATGATAAAGGAAACATTTTTTGATAGAAAATATTTTATTATACTGGTAAGACTGTAGAGGCACTAAACATTTTCAAGAGAACATTTCTGCCGCCATCATTTCCTTTCATTCGTTTTGGTTTTCTCGAACGCAAACGCTCTTCTCCCTGCGTTTGTGCAATTTTATTGTGATTTTTTTTGTAAACTGGTTGGTTATTGTTATTTGTGTTTATTTTGTTGTTGTTACGTTTTTTTGTTAAATTTGGTCAATTTCTTCCCGAAATTTGTTCGCAAAATAGATCGACCTCAAGGACCTAATGTCAAGGACAAAAAATCTGTCGCCTGTCAAAAAGCGGCCTCGGAAATCTTTGAGTGCCACGGAAAAACTCGTGGTAATGAATGTTTGCAAAGAAGTGGCCTGAGAGCGAATATTGGTCACTAACAGACTGTGCAAACAAAACAGCTTAATCAAAATAAAAATAAAAATATTTTGCATGAGGGAAAATGTTTTGTGTACTTTGACAGTGACTTTACGTGACATTTCTTTGTTTACATAAAATATCTAAGATTATGGAATAGGGTTTGGGGGTTTTGGCGGGAACGCGGAAAAGTTCACATCGTTGCATTGTATTCTTTTTCAAAACTTGTGCTTTTTCTAGTGTTAATGTTTAAAATTGGTGGCGTTTTACGCATTAAGTGCTGAATTACAAGCATGAGTGTGGGCAAGTGATATAATGTAGTGAAACGTGGTTTTCTGTGTTGTTTCCAAAATTCCATAGAATAAGCTTCTAGTAAAGTTGCCACCACTTTACTAGGGCATGACTTAGAATGGACTATGACTACCTGACTTAGAATCGACTATGACTAACAAGACTATGACTAAGACTTGACTTTACGTGAAATATTCTATAACTACGATGAAAAATTACAATACTTGACACTGGCTAAATACACTATGTGTGGAGCCAAAATATAAGAAGAAGAATAGGGTTTAGGTGTGTACACTGTAGATGTTCAGGTTCGCGGAGCGCGGAGTGTTCGCAAACCACAGCGAACCTAAGTGGATACCCGGCTTAATATAGAGGCCATTAACCAAGAGTTGAAATAAAGTGAATCGCCTGGTTTTGTGGCTTTCGCGCCAGAAGTCAAGAGCGGCTGAATCGATATTGTAGATAGATAGACAGGTGTAGATCAACATTTCACCGTGTAAATCATGTATAAAGGATTTATCTCACCACTAAGGTTTACTATTCTGCCCTCATAATGAAGAACGCAGTAACTAACGTTTTTGATAAAAATGAGTTACCAACATAGACTTAGGATCGAAAAAAATTTAGGTGTGCGAGTTAAAACTCAGGAAGTAAGAATGCAGCAACTCTACTTTGGTTTTCACGTTTTTCTCGAAACCATGTTTTACCTACTACTGCATTTTTCATGAAGACTGTAGTATTATCGAGTCTACATCTACACAACTGCAACATACAAACAATACTATGTGATTTTTATGAAAACTGGCACAATACACAAGCCGCCGTAAACCACATCAAGGAAAAAAAGCTTATATTAATCTGTAATAATTTTTTGGCTGTCAGTTTGCTTTGAATGTCAAGTGTCAGAGCCATATCAATATTATTAACAGTGTGACCATTTATTGCAGATTTCTGCCATTTTGTTAGATTTGACCATTAAATTTACACTGTGGCAGATTTTGGTGATTTTAATATAATTAAACTGCACTTACCATCAGGTGAGATGTGGCCAAACGACCCACCCACAACCCATTAACAACAAAATAAAAAAAATAAAATTATTGAAGTAAAAATCGTACCTAAATATTATGTTGCAAAACATAAACCAGACCGGAACCTAGTTGGAACCATTGTTACTTGCCTGACAACTCTTTAAGTCAGTTTAGTATAGTCTGAAACATCCAATGTACAAAATATTATAGTAATCTATTCTGTGCACAAGACACCCAAAAGATACTTCAGTCCTCATTCTGGGATTCGATGAACTCTGTGATTAAAAGTTACGGTTCATTTTATTTATTGGCAAATTACAAGCTGGTTTTGGCCTAACGCCAATTAAAGACATGATAAGAAGAAAATATGAGCGTAAAATCCTTTTAAAATGAAAAAAAAAACGAGGAATAAGAATCGAACGTTGATGCGTAAATAAATATTTCACTCGTTTTTTTTCATCATACCATAACCTACACGGATTTTGGGTGTTTATTTAGCTTAGTTTTTGAAGGAATAAGGAAATATTTTATTTAATTGTCTCATCTCCCTATTTATAACCACAACAGCAGATAAAGATACTTAATTCATACTATGAAAGACTGACCATAATAGTATTTTATTATTAGGGCAGATTTCTATTCTTATCTTGTAGGCATGGACATGATTGCTACCTTAAAATCATTATCATTTCATCATATGATTTATTTTAGTCACTGTGATTTCACCTGCGATTTTTCACAGTCCGGGATTTTTCATATGCCTAATGAATTTATGATCAATGGCGATTGGCTGAGCTTTATGAAATGGAACAGAGATGTGATTTAGAAGCAACCTAGTGAAGTTGCGACCTGCTACAAATGATTACAAGTAATCTAGCACTACTCTCTTAAGTTAAACAAGATCAAAGTTCACCGCTACACCACCATGTTAATAAAATTATACTTTTTAGGTCTCAGTTTGTTTATTGAAGCATAAATAAAATTATATGTTTTGATATTCACCGCTTATGGTACTCTCGTATTATGAAATCCGAAGCCATGATTCAATTAAGTGAGTTATCACACTGTGATTTGTAGCAGTGTCTGACAAAAAGTAGCAGACTGAGTTATGAAAAATAAAATCATATGATTTTTCACCTGCTCCTTGTGATTTGAGCCATGCCTATTATCTTGCCTATTTATGGCAGAATCTGCAATTTACAGATGGTCACACCTTTATTCTAAAACAATAAATTATTATTGTGCATGTGAGGAAATTTATCTCAAAAGAATTTTAAATTAAAATTATAACTACACTATTTAGTATTTATATTATACTTCGAAACTAGCATCTAGCCGCTGCCACATTAATTATGGATGAATTTGTGAACTACATTCTGTTGATTCTAATATTTCTTCCCGTGGTGTTATTTATCAATCTATGGGCTGGAATCGGATGGGGATTGTTTGTAAACAATTGAGCAAGGAAAGACGATTTTGATTTTAATATACCTTAAGATAATTCGGCGAGTTTTTTGCTGACTAAACGCTGCAACCATTGGCAATGAACTACTGTAAAAGGGTGGGTAAAGTGAAGTGAACTCTGTGAACTATGTACCTTACGTGTACTGATTTTATCGAGACTGCCTTCATGTAGGTTTTTAATTGTAGACATAGTAACTGTATCCCGTCATAATGTATAGTACATTTGCGTAGGATTCAATAAGATTACAGTAATAAAACAACATTTCTATAAATTGATTTTATTTACAACACTAATCAATATAATAAAACGACACCTGTTTGGTCATATCACATTAAATGTCACTACAGAATAATCATAACAAATAATAGCTATCAAACAAGGATTAACCTAATGAAATAAATTAATAATTATCCTTTCGTTCTATTGATTTCAGAGCCTATTTCCAAAGAAGCTTTATAATAATAATCTTTATCATAAGTCACATCATAAGCATAATCTTACATATTTGTGCAATACAAAATAAATGATTTTCAAATTATAACTATACTAACATCAATATATTCATCTGAACAGTAATATTTTTGGCATTGGTTGAGTTTGGTTAAGCTAATGCTTACCCTATAATGCTAGCAAAAAAATCACAGAAAATCTAATAAAAAACAAAATTAAAAAAAAAAAAAAAATCTATTTGTTTTATCATCATCATCAGCTGAAAACGTCCACCGCTGAATGTAGGCCTCCCTTAAAGAGCGCCACTGGGTGGCCACTTGCATCCTGCATCCAACGGTTCCCTGCGGTTCTGACCAGGTTGTCGGTCCACCTAGTGGGGGCCGGTATTTTTTTATAGGTGGGTAAAATCACTGACAATATGTATTCAATGCACCTATACTTAAGCACTTATAGGTATATCATATACCATTCCAACTCAAGGATCCACAGATGTGGATCAATCCACTTGGTCAAATGATACTTAAGTCCCACGAAGTGAAAACACAACATTTTTACTATTATTCTAAATTACTACCTACATAAAAAGATAAAGATTAATTTATCACCTGTGATTTATCAGTAATTCATTTAACACAATACTAGATATGTGACTAAAAAGAGTTTCTTGAAATTTATATCTGTCTAAGAAACTTATTTAATAATCTATATGGGTTTTGCCTATTTTATTCTAAGAGACAAACAAATACTGTGTTCATAATAAGATGATAATATCAAGTATACCGGAGCTTACATTGTCATATAAAACCTGCAGGTTTCGAACCTTCAAAGGCAGTCAGATCACAGCACATTGACTAAATGTTATTTTCACTCTGTGCTTGCCTTGTTATTTATTTGTCATGACAGGACATAAATTAATAATTCGCCATGCGGTTTTGGTTTGCTCTCAGCGTATTAATTTTCTTAAATATAACGACAATAAGAATATAATAAATGGTAAATACTTATGGAATAGATTCATTGACCTAATTGAGATGTTTAAATTTCGCTAGAGAGTACTAATTCCTCCATGCCCATGTGGCCTCGATGGCGCCACACGCGGTACCGAGCGATGTCCTTGCGGGTCACCATGCCTACAACCTGTTGAACAAGTGTTACATTTATAGATTCTAGACTAGCTATTAAACACTATTAAAATGTGTATGCCTGCATCAATAAGTAATCCATGTGAAAAAAAATCTAAATCCATTTAACAGTTTTGCCGTGAAAGCACATACAAATTTATTATTGGTGTTTTATTCGGAACTCCCAAAAGGTGGCTGTGGTCAAACTATTTTTGTTTATTATTTACAAACAAACAACTAAAGTTATTACTGCCCTTATTAATAGCCCATTGTCCAACCTAGTTGGACAGAGCAACCAAGTTGGACCACTGCCCCGAAACGCTTCCAGCACGCAAACGGACCGCAAAGGGGATTTCTGGACTAAAAGTACAAAAATGTCCTACACAGGAGATCGTAAAAAAATATTTAATTGGTTAAGGGGATTCTTGGACTTTTGTCTAAAAATCCCCTTCTGGCATCCAAAGAAAACACAAAGGGGATTTCTAAACAAAAAGTCCAAAAATCCCCTTTGCAGGGGATTGGCGAGAGAGAAATATGGAATAAGCCGGTTTGAATGGGACCCTTTGGAAATAATCCTAATTTATGTAAGTACCTCGTTAACATCGTTGACTATAGGCAGATGTCGCAACCCAAGCGCACGGAACAGGCGGAAGAGGCGCGGCAGAGAGGCGCGGTGCGGCAGCGTGTATGGGGACGGATTCATGAACGGTCGCAGGTCTATCGTACATGTCTTCTCCCACTCCAGTATCTCCAACTGAAATTGGGCTTTTAGTGTAGGAAAAATATTGATGAATCCATTATGTAGTGCTGGCCTGGCTGTGTACCACCCACTACAAGTTTATGACCTGTTGGTGTTGGAAAAAGTAGATTAGTTTTTTTCCTGGTAATTTGTTAGGTTAGGTTAAAAAAGTAAAAAATTAAATTAGAATAGTATTTTCTCAAAGATTAGACCTTTCCTTGCCATTTAACATTACTCTATGGGCAAGTGCACAGTTTTGATTGCAGATTATAGTTACTGTAACAATTTATAATTTTTGAAATCGTTCCATTGTTTTTTGTAACCAGCTGTTTAACTGATATCGAACCAAACAGATCTAGATATTTGGTTTGGAAATACTTTGAATCCCGGAGAAGGATATACATATAGAAGAGTACACTAATTTGTATCACGATAAACTTTGGACAATAGGTTTGTGCCAAGCCCCGGGCAGCACTTATTTCTGCATATATGAGAGATGTGACGAGCTAGTCGTTCACCTGATGTTAAGCGCCACGGCCGCCCATAATTGCAGTTGTGTTTATTTATTTTTACCTCGTCAATGGTCGGATATCTTGGGTAATCCTTCCGGAACATGTTCATATCAACGTTGAAGTTCGACCACGTGGTGTTAGCATTCTCGTTGTATATCTTGTGCTGGAGTAGTGTGATCAGCTGTGAGCGGAGTATTATGCCGCGGAGACGCTTGTACGTGGTCACTTCCAACTGGGAACATTATTATGTCATTTTATTATTTAAAAAATTATATATGTGTATTAGTATTTAATGGGCCGGTGTTTATTTTATAAGCTTGCCTGAAATCTATATATATAAAAATAAATTGCTGTTCGTTAGTCTCGCTAAAACTCGAGAACGGCTGAACGGATTTATCTTATCTTGGTCTTAAAATGTTCGCGGAGGTCTAGGGAAGGTTTAAAAGGTGAGAAAAATTAGAATAGTTGCCGGGAAAACCCTAAAAACAGCCCTTTTCTTTTTCCCATATAAAGGCAGTACGAATTATTATAGTTTTCACGTTCTATATTCTCTTACAAAGCTTGTTCAGCCCTAGTTACACTATAGATCAGTGCGAGTATGTTACATGTGTCATATGTTTGCACATTAAAATAAAGTGCGTGTGCGCAATGTTCAGTCGCAAAAGGTACGTTTCGCAGTTGGTCCCAATCTCAAAACATCCCATGCATATCGCTACTGTTAAATTATACTGTGACGTATCCTTTCATCCATTCATTTTTTGTAGATTTAGATACATACCCCATACCACAACACGCAACGCGACGCAAACGCTCGTAATATAAAACTAAGCCGTTGTTAAGGAAAAAATGTCTCGTTTTCACGAGTGACATTTATGAAGTAGTATAGTTTCAGGAGCGTTTATAAAAAATAAAAGGTTTCTAAAAGTATAAAATATAAACTTGAAACGCTTACGTCATCAGCCAAAGGCGGGTCGACGACCGGGAATCCATTGTACGAGACCAGTTTCAAGAGTTCCACAACATGCCCAACGTTTTCAACGGTCCTCAGCGTGAAGACGGGGTGAGACATGACTTCCGACGCGTAGATGTTATGCGCCAGCGGCGGCGGCTCCCACGGCAGGATCGGGACTGCCGCTAGCTGGATGTGGATGTCGTAGATACCCTGATAATGGACGTTTCAAATTTAAGACACATTTTTTTTATTAGTTTTATTCATCATCATTCTCTTTGCCTTTTCCCATTTGTTATTGGGGTCAGCTCCCAATCTAACCTGTAGCGGCGAGCTACCAGAATTACACGAGCGACTGCCGTTTGACCTCGCAACCCATAAGGAACCAGTAACAGGGATGGTTCGATCAGGCGTCAGATTCTATCAGGCGTCTGACTACTCGTAACGATTGCCATAGATGTTCTTATGACAACCGGGACCGACGGCTTAACGTGCTCTCCGAGGCACGGAGCGATGGCATCGATTTTTTTTATTGGTTTTATTAATATTTGAAAAACTTAGTTCTGTGAACTGTAGACCTCACGAGCACAAATGGTTTTGCAACCACGCGCCATAATATTGTACTTAGTAGGTCCCGAACTCAGACCAGCCTGCCTTATCTCGACAACCTCTCGATTCTGCTCATATTTGTAATACTTGTTTAGAATTGAGTACCCAATGCTTCCGCCAAATAGGCTGGCAAATGATACCGCTGCAAACTTTCGACTTTTTGGAGAACCACCCCTTCTATTGAAGGGGCTAGGGGGGGGAAAAATCGCTGACCTTCTAGAACTTGTATACCAAGTTTCATCAAGATTCGTTGACAACTGCGACCTGGGGGCGTACCGTGAGCTCTTAACGCGATTCAAAACAGAGCCTATACTGGATCGCTTGTCAAAATCCCCATACAAAAAAAAACAAAGCGATCCAATATAGGCTCTGTTTTGAATCGCGCTAAGAGCTCACGGTGCGCCCCCTGTACGCGAGTACTTACATCCGGACAGACGAAAGCAAATTTCGGCAAGTTGAAGCAGAGACTTTCGCACACTTCGTTCGCTCGGTCAATAAATATTTGTGTACATTTCACACAGCGCCATCTAGCCCCAAACTAAGCAAGGCTTAAACTATGGAAACCAGATAGCTGATACAATACTTATACACATTTAATTTACCAATTTACCTCATTGAAAAAATCCCCGACCCACTTGGCGACGACCAGAGTGATGATAATAGGCAGCGCATTCGATATCTGTCCCGTGGTTTCTATGATGATGACCGTCAGTGATATAGTCATGCGAACTACGCCGCCGAGCTGCGCCGCCGCACCGATCAATGCGTATTTGGCCGGATTTATAGTCTGTGAGAAAAAAAATTAGATATCCATACATCGGCTCATTTTGTTCAGATAATAAGAGATTAGAGATTTCGTATACATAAAGTGATAATTTTATCATTTAAATCTCATCTTGAGCACACCGATTCACGATTTAGCTTGTGCTGTAAACGGCAGGCATATTACGTAACTCGCAACAGGTTTGCAACAGGCGTAAACTTCGCAATCATTGCTGTCAAACGTCACTTTTGCAGAGCAGAAAGCGATCAAGCACTAGATCACAGTCTGTCGGACAATCGATGAACTAAAAAGTGCATTATTTAGTTTCCGTCTGTTGCTGTTCTGTTGCTAGGGACTAGCGACTTAATGAAATGAATTACAAGATATATTAAATTCAATGCTTCACATGCTTCAATTACGCCAGGAAGCATGCCAAAAACACGTTATTTGCCCTACCCGTCGCCTTAAGTGGCCGGGTGGAATGACTTTAGGGGCCCCCCTAAAGTCATGCCACCCGGCCCCCTAGGCCCAGTCCGCTGTCTGTAAATACTTACATTAGAGGGCAGCATGGTTTGTATCACTATAGCCAGCATTCTACCCCACGCGGCTCCCATCAGCAGATTCGGTATAAAGAGTCCACTCGACACCGCCAGTCCAAAAGTCCAAGTCGACAGTAGAAAGTAGCATATCACGAACAACAGTAACGACAGCGGTTTGTAAGACCCCATCGGATCGTGGAGGAATGAGCGGACGGATGCTTCGGGGGTTTGGAACCAGATCGCGGCTATTGCGTTGTATTCGCCGTCTGCGCAGTATAGCTGGAAAAATGTTAGCCCATGTTATCTAGCATTTTTTTATAATGTAAATGAATGACGTGACGCTTAACATCAGGTGAACGACTAGTCGTTCACCTGATGTTAAGCGTCACGGCTGCCCATAACAGATCGGAACTCTAATTATAATAGCCAAACCTTGATACAATACATTGCTGCTCACACAACATTTTTTTTAATTTCATATAAAAAACATCAGATTTTTATACTAAACTTAGTATTTCTCAAGTTATTGTTAAATAATAAAATAATAAATTGTGAGGATAAATGATAACATCAATGTATGAAGCCTACAATGACTGCCATAAAAAAAAACTTCGATACAAGGGCGTTGGATTTTTTATTCCTTCTGACTTCTATAAAATTTTTATTTAGCCTAACAATATCCAAAAATTAAACAATATAATTCTTTTCATTCCAAATAACTGTTAAGAAAACCAATAGAAATTGGGGGTATAAAATTTGAGATGGTATCCATTGTGCGCGTGTAAAGTTATCTTCTTTTGAAACACGCAATGTATCGCTTTTAAAGCGATTTCACGATTACGTTAAGCAGTAACAATGATGGAAACACACGTAAACCTAAAACGGACAGAGTAATAAATAAGGACTCAATGTTTTCAAAATAAAAGAAAGTGTGATGTGTTACCTACCAAAACACAACAATCAAGTGATAGTGACATGAATACTAGTTTACCTGCAATGGCACCTTGGTAGGATCTTCACCGAGCGGTCGGCAATCGTTCAAAAAGAACATCATAAGGAATCCGCAAGTGGCGGAGGCAGCTGCTACCAAACAGGCCTCCACTACCCTCAACCAGGGGGTTGAAATGTATCTGAAATTGACGAATAATTAACCGCGCGAGCAAAGCCTCTCCGATTCAGCTCGGGCAAATTAACAAGTAAATATTATTTTCATAAAGTAGGTTAAAACTGAATGCAATAATTGAAAAAATAAGTAAATTCGGTAAATAAATCAATGAGTAATAAGCTTTTAAAGTTTCTGGAGGGGACATGACAGGAGATTCCCCACAGTTACTATGAAAACGTACGTTGTGAAGTCACATGCCAAAGAGACTGTATGTAAAGCTACCACAGCTTAGTAATGAGGTAATATGAAGGAGCAAGAGTGACGTCACTGCAAGTTTGAGCTGTCTCTTTCAATGCCTGTATTTTGAAATGCTTGTAACTTTCAAATTTTTTGAGATATTTAATTTTTGTTTTCACGAGTGAGTTTTTCATTTCATAATATGAACTCAAATTGTGCCAAGTTTCATGTGACAGTTATTTTTAAGTTTCGGCGTGATGCTCAGCCAAGATGACAGACAATGAAAAAAAAAAATAAAAATTTGGTTTCAGCATCGATAAACACCCTCCAAAAAAAATTTGCAAAATATCTCCAATGTACAGAATTGGACAGTTTTATTATAAGTATAGATTATGTATCGATGCTCTTACCTTATTCGAAACACGGCGAGTTTGTAATTGATGTGGTTCCAGAGAGCGCCCATCATCCCGCCGATTGCGCCAAATAACATGAACACTGGCAACTCGTAGAATTGGAACGGGAACGGCTCCATCTTACCCAAGTTTAGAAGGCCTAGAAATGGAAATGACCTAGGAGTGAAGATTTGAGTTGAGAAATTGTACAGGGTTTTAAAACATGCTAATGGCGCAGAAAACAGAACTCCGCGAAGTCACTTAAATAAATAACGACTCTTGATGAGGATAAGAAATACGATTTTTTTTAAATTAAATTAAAAGTATGAACTTTTTTGTATTACCTGGGAAGCTCAACTCGCCCGCGCGCCCGTGGTATGCTGAGAGAGCGCAGTTGAGAGTGAAGGTCGATACAACGGTGCCGAAGAACGTTCGCCAGGTCAGCGCCTGGTTCCAGAAACTGGTGCCTTCCTCCAGGGAAAATAATACACCACCTAAAATTTATGTTAACAGTAGAAAAAAATAACCGGCGGCCAATTGCGAGTCAGACTCGCGCACGAAGGATTCCGTGCCATTATCTATAAAAACGAGCAAAAAAAATCACGTTTGTTGTATGGGAGTCCCCTTAAATATTTATTTTATTCTATTTTTTTAGTATTTTTTGTTATAGCGGCAACAGAAATACATCATCTGTGAAAATTTCAACTGTCTATCACGGTTCATGAGATACAGCCTGGTGACAGACGGACGGACAGACAGATAGACACACGGACGGACAGCGGAGCCTTAGTAATAGGGTCCCTAAAAATGGTCTACCGCACGCAAAATTGGAAAGTAATTATATGACCTATGGCCAACAATGCTATGCTTAATGCTTAAATATGCTTAAAGAAAAGGTGAAAAGATATCTACAGAGTAAACAAAGCATCATACACCTCCGTCCTTCCATCCTCCAGCTGGGTTTTTTTTTCCTGCCCGGACGCAAGGTCCGGCCCGCGAGCTAATTATCGCCTCCAGCTGGGTTAGCACGGACTACCAAAACAGTCTTTCCCTGTTTTATGTCACCTTCTTCAAACTTGCTTACTTGTCAATTGGAGTAAAACAGGGGAAAGACAATTTTGTCTAACGACCATTCTAACCCAGCAATGTTATAGATAGCCATCCTTTAGCCATCATTCATCCCTTCTCAGCAATGGTCAGACCAGGGGGTCTAGCAAAGATCCCTTTCCTCTAGCGTTAACACCAAACGATAACTCATAATGTATGGGAATGACGTTGCCTGCGGAAAACTTTTCCGCAGCTAACGTCATAGCTAATGTTATTCCCATACATTTTGGAGTTAGCGTGAGGCGTTAACGCTAATGGAAAAGCATCTTTGCTAGACCCCATATGGGGTAAATAAGAATAATAAACTAATTCGCTCCAACGATCATATACATAGATCCTGGAGGCCCTAACTAGGACTCCTTGTATCAGGAATCCGAGTCAGGAGTCTTGTTGTGTCTCTTGATCAGGTAGGAACCCAGAAACTACGAAGATCAGGGTCCCACAGCACCCAGACTCAGAACAAGTATTTGCTTGACCTGTCGCGGGAATCAAACCCGCCGCCTACGGGTTAGGAGCCGACCTGCTCAACCACTACACCACAGAGGCTGTGGGTGTGAAACAAATTAAAACCGTAGAAAAATTGTGGCGTTACAAGGATTTGATGTTTTATTTGCTCACCAATCGGAGCTCCAAAAGCCGCGGACACGCCTGCCGCGGCGCCGGCTGACACAAAGTCCCGCTTCTCATGGTCCTCCCGAAAATACTGGAATATCTTGAAGTCTTTGTTGAACGTTGTACTCTTCCCTTGAGATATGCCGGCCGCGACAACGGCTCCACTGTGAATCATCGGACCTTCCTGAAATTTGTGTTTATTTGGAATGTCCTCCTATATATATATATATTTATTTTATTATTTTAATTTTTTTGTGGACATTTCACAGAGCGCCATCTAGCCCCAAACTAAGCATAGCTTGTACTATGGGAACCAGATAACTGGTAGAATACTTAGATCCTTTTTCGTAAATACATACGTAGAGTACAATATAACACCCAGACACAGAACAAATACCTATGTTCATCACACAAATGTTTGTCCTGGGTGGGAATCGAACCCACAACCAGATCAGAAGACACAGCTACTACCAACTAAGCTAACAGTTTAGTCAATAGGTATATAGATCCATTTTCACTTCGAACATACTATACTGACTAATCTTTAATTACATTCCTATATGGGTACATTCTTGCTTGCACCTTGGTACTTGTGCTATTATTTATTCTGTGACCTCAAGTAATTTTACGTAAGCAACGCGTTAGTGGTAGATAAGTCTAGTATTACATATTCATCAGTAAAGCCGTATACGTTTGTTTGCTATCTAAAAGCACAAAAACTGAGGGAACAAGGCCTATATTTATAAACGGTTATGGGGTTACATAGCTATAGTTAACAATGCCTAGGTGAATGCGCGTAAGCTTCGATGAAGAGTCCAATTTATAGTCACTATTCAATCAAAAATTCCTCAATGGATAATATTCGATTATGTTTATCTACAATTATTTATTTTTAAGTCCCACGTTGCCCATGCACGTAGATCGATATCGATATAATTATAAAGAATGACGTTTTTAATTACCTGGTAATAGTCACGAGACTTTAATAAAATTAAGTTCATAATATGATAAGGATTTCGTGGAGTGTATGCGACCGATTACAGAAATACTGTTGATCTCTCAAATATCTACCCGCGTCGTAAAATGTTTGACTCATACTCATGTTGATCAATTCCTTCGTTTTACATAATAGGCTTGCATTTAATCACTGTATTTATAACTTAGAAGTGACGATGCAGCCTACGATGAAGCACGCTTACCTAGATACCTCACCGTTCGGAACTTGATAACACCACAGCCTGGTAAAAAGGTTCACTCCAGCTGAGATAATAAAGCGCGTCGATTCTGTCTCGCAATACTAAACTAAACTTAAAATATGGCGATACTCTTCTGATGATATAAAAAAGACAAAGACGGCAGGACACGATTATTAAGTTCTCTAATTAAAGCATCACCTTCCCACCGGCCAATCCTCCAACGACGGCGGTGATGACGCCAATAGCCTTCACAACGAGTGTCTTAAAGCGCACGACGCGCGGTACTTTTACACCGTTTAGGTAACATTTCACCTGCGGTATGCCACTGCCAGCCGCAACTGGCTGGAAAGGAATGGAAAAGAGAGATAGATTAGAGTGGAGTGCGTAGTAGGTAGGTTCTCAAAGGATGCCATGCCATTGCTTGGCAGGCAAGCTGATCATTCATTTTAGTTACTAAGAAAAAACGAAGTGTAGTAACATTTTTGATGATTTGATTCCATTTTTCCTTTTCCCTAGTTTATTTTAATAAACTAGGGAAAAGGAAAATATGTAAAACCTATGCGTCACGTGGAGCCTCGTGGGTTCAACTTGATAATATTTTACAATTCAACGGATGCTACTCCGTGACAACAGCCGCTCAAGGTGGCGCTCTTTGGGGGAGGCCTATGTTCAGCAGTGGACGTCTTCAGGCTGACTCCGTGACACAGTTTTGAAGTAAAAAAAACCCCGATTAACTGGTACCTACTCTGTGATCTGTGACAAACTCTGAATAGGCCTAGGCAGCTTATAATTTATTATTCTAAAACAAAGCATTGTAATAATTTCGTTTCATGTTTTGAGTCATTAATAAAGGTATTATATTTTCAACTACATAATAACGTGTGTCATCGAACAGATTAATTACAATAAAATAAAGTATTTGTTAGTCTACATATTGTTGTAAATAAATCTAAATAATTATAGCTATGATGTTTGATAAGGATGTAAATAGTTTTATCAGTGGGAAATTGGCACACACATAGTGATAGCCAGCTAATAACAATTTCCCGGGAGACTTCATACGCGTGTTCTATCAGGGATTTGTCACAGCACAGTGCAGGTTATTATTACAAAGTGATGACTCATAATAATACCCTACTATTAAGTTAACAAGGCTTGAAATTAAATGTTGCTGCGCTTAATATTGCTGACCGAGCTTGTTAAATTTGGCAATGATAAAATTACACCTTGCCAAGGAGTACCTTTTGAAAGGAAATATAATATGTACACAACTTTGTTGGCAAAGACTTGGGAGAGACCATCAAAGGATTTACTTTTAATACCTAATTTTACTAGGTGGTAGGATTTTTCTGCAAAGTTCGTCTAGGTAGGTACCACCGCTTTGCCAGTCATTCTGCCGCCAAGCAGTAGTGTGCAAGCACTACTGTGTTCCGGTTTGAAGGGCACTGTAGCTAGTGAAATTACTGGGCAAATGAGACTTATGAACTCGTCTCACAGTCTAGAAAACTTTAATAGACTGTGTGATGTCTCAGGATGACGTGCGCAGTGCGCAGTGTCACGCCAAACTTTAATTCATGTTTTGACTGAATCTGCAATTTTTTATGGGCGGCCGTGTCGCTTAATACCAGGCGAACGACTAGCTCGTCACGACATTCATTTACGTAAAAAAAAGGAACTTCAGGAATAAAAATCAATACAACTAATATTAGTACCTATATATTTTTTAAGATTGATTTGCACCCGTCCGTACAAATATATATACATGTTAGAATGTCTGACTGAGTCAGTGTCGGGACACAGGTCGTCCTAGTGTGGGAATCAGCATTCAGCATTATTATAGTGACTAACTACTATCATACCATAATGTTCTTCTATGTATAATTCTGTGTGTTTTATTTTTATGTGGACAAAAAAAATATTCTTACTAATGTAGCCAGCAGGTACAGCTGTACTTAATGAAACTCACCTCAACATATGCAACCAATACTGAACCAATGAAGACGATTCCAATGTTGGAGAGCACCCACAGTAGATATGGAATATATAGGCGGTCCAGTAACACATATGTATCAACGGCTGTGGATAAATGTTAAGGAATCATGGTTGCATAACATCTACTTGAATGGATTTAAAGTTGGGGTTTGAGCAAATTATATATAATTATCAAATCAAATGTATTATGTAGCCGTTGGTCCAGAGATTACCCTCAAGAGGGTTATTGTGTGTTGGTCCCAGCTGTTGTCAAACAATAGTTGTTAAGCCAAGTCAGAAGCCTTTGGGCGCAAGGGCTACTTCCCTACACAAGAAGAAGAAGAAGAATCAAATGTATTGCTGGTAAAAGGTCTAATCATTATTCAATTATTCACATATCAAAAAGGATACACTTTTTCAGTTCTCTATACTTGATCTTTGAGAATTCTTCAATGCAGATATCTATGAAGAAAGCTATAAGTGCTGTTATCACACCAATCAGCAATATAATAAACCATCGCGCTATATCCTTCCAAACTATGAATGCATATCCTCGCTTCCTTTCTTCATCTAGCAGAAGGTGGTTTTCACATGTGTCGTAATCTAAACTCTGGAAATATTTTTTAAATTTATATTACAAGGTTTATGAAACAAAGATAAAGCTGAAATTATGCCACTGAAAAAGTCATGTAAAGTAACATCTGATTTATTTCAGTAATAAAAAAACAACATAAACTAACCTCATATTTTGCTGAGAGAATATTCATAGATCCAGGTTCAATCTTTTGAACTGGATTCCGTCTCCTAATTCCATGGCTTCCATGCAATTCATCATCATCAGGTTCCTGAAGTAAGTAAATGATACTTATTTTATTGAGCATCAATTATAGGGCATTACTTCCTTACCTTCCTTCCTTACCTTACAACTACCCCTAGTGAGGTTGCATCTGATATTAAAGGCTACCTATCTAAAAATAAGACTAACAGAGAAAGGATACAAACAAAACTTTAGTATAATTATTACTGTAATGAAGTGTTTTACAACATGTTATATTACCAGATAGTAACAGCATGGTAATGACTTATGGAACTGAGACATAGTCTCTTACTGCCTCATTAGTAAGATCAAAGTCGTGTAACAAGCTGTGGAGAGAGCTATGCTCTGTGTTTCCCTGAGAGGTAAGCTCCGGAATGAGGAGATCCGCAGGAGATCTAAAGTGACCTTTATTAGCTCTTAGAATTAGCAAGGTGAAATGGCAATGGGCAGGCTACATCGCTTGTAGAAATGACAACCAATGGGGAAGAAAGGGTCTTGAGTGGCAACCACAAACCGGAAGACGCCACATAGGGTGGCCCCCCTCTCGGTGGACCGACATTCTGGTGAAAGCTGCAGGGAGCCGATGGATGCAGGAGGCAAGCAGCCACTCAAAGTGGCACTCTCTGGGGGAGGCCTATGTTCAGCAGTGGATATCTTCAGGCTGTTGATGATGATGAACAGAATGATAAAATTAACTTATTAATCATTAAAAAAAATAAGTTTGTTTCGTTAATTGTTTAATATGTAGGTTAGCTTTATTTCACAACCATAAGTACATATAATGTGGTTCATTTTTAAACTATTGTAATATTATAGTGAAGTATTTGCAACGTTTTTCACTTTAATTTTTAGATTTTTAGCAGGTTGTGACTTTTAATCAATGAATATTGAATACTCATATATAGTAATAACTAAATAAATAAATATTTATGGAGATTTCACAAAGCGCCATCTAGCCATGATGAATTATTAATAATTGATAATAGGTTGTAGGAAAGTGGCAAAAACCGCAGGGAGCCAATGAATGCAGGAGTCAAGCAGCCACTCAAAGCAACTCTCTGGGGGAGGCTTATGTTCAGCAGTGGATGTCTTCAGGCTGTGGATGATGATCGTAGGTTGTGTGGTCACACTCAAACAGTTAAGAAACAATGGTATAGGTCCTGTTATAATAAAATGTGATATTTACAGGTACAAACAGATTGTCATTACAGCTGCAAAGAAAGCCAACTATCATTCTAATATAAATACATAATAACAAAGAACACCTACATACATAAAAAACTATTGGACTACATTTTAAATATTAAACATAAAATATTGTTTTATGCTCAGCAATAGTGCTCAGCTTTCATGTGTTAAGAGTCCAATAGAACAAAAAAATATAACACAGCAAAAGAAATTTTAAAAACTGAATGTTTCTGCATCAAAACATTTTGGTACATTAGTGCAATATTCATTAATATTGTGGGATAGGTAACAATATTGATTATTGTCCATTGATCAAATTTTTGTTACATCAAGGGTTGCACTGAAAATGGTTTTATTAAATGATCAGAAACAATGACTAAGTAATTAAGCTTAATGCATCCATACATACCCACAAACCTAATATGTATTAAAGTATATATAATATATAATTATCTTGTTGAATACACTAGTCACTTTAAGGTTCATAATTAAAATAGTGACTGGTACAGAATGGCAAATTAAGAACTACTAAGATAAATAAAACATGGTGCATACCTGTAATGTAACAGATTTGTTCAGCTGTGTATAATTTGAAGTACTGGCCTCTTCATTGTCTACTAGCTGAGCTGTGTCAGATGCTGTGATTGTGACTTCATTATCAGTCCCGTAAACGAGGGATGTCGACGAATTGTTCATTTTCTGTTTTAGCAACTTTTAGATTTTACAATAGGTAAGGGTCTTCCCAGTTTTTACAATCCATTATCACTGCGATGAGATCAAGTCTAAATACACTTTTGGGTATTGGTTCAAGTAATAATCAAAAATTAACCAATTCACCCACAACGCACAGTAGAAATAAAACCAAACATGTTTGTTCTATTCTATTCCTCATTCATTACATTTTTGTGTTTGTACTATAACTTCATCACGCGTGCTGTCTGTATCTGTGATTTTACGCAAAAAAGAGAAATTAAACTGACATTGACATTACGAGTTGACACTTTTTCATTTTTTTTTGTTCGCCCTTTTGGGCAGGCTAAAGTCGTGAGACCATACCGCCTAGTCTTTCGTAGGATTTATTTTTTTCATAGTCTGACACAAAGCAAATATAACCGCTTACGCTGAGTCCACAGAATTCCCACTAGTAGAAATCTATTTCGCGTGGCCGCCTAGTTGTTTCTTGCTCTCACACGAGGTGCTGCCTGAATAAGAACGTCTCCCAAAATTTTGGGTACATAATGGGCGATTTCGTTAGCTCTATCTATAGAGTAATTTACCTTGATACCTAGAATTTATGTTTTACCAGTGTTCACTGCTTCTTTATTGTAAAACTAAAATGTAAGGTCAGGTGGGGTAAGTGAAACGAAGGAGTACCTAAGTGAAACCCTATCGTAATCAATAAATCACGCAGTTTAGCTCTATGCTATGTGGCGAAATGGTTTCAATGCTCTAGCACACGCGTCACACAATCTTTCTGTTAGGTCACAAAATAAAAAGAAATCAGCTATCTTTAAGTTTGCAAAACACAAGTCGACTGATGCCATGAAGCAATTTAATAGTCTTTATGTACATTTTTACACGAAAATAATGCATGAAACGGTGCGTAATGTGGGGTTAGTATTTGCAGTCACAGACGACACAGGTAATAAAATCAATCAAATACCTACTACATTACAAATGTCATTGTAAATGTCCCATGGGCGAAAATCGCGTATTTCACATCAACAGCTGGAAAACGTCTAGTGCTGAACACAGACATGCCCATAAAACGCCATTTTAGACGCTGATTATAGGGAGGTTTGCCATAATCACCTCGCTTAGCAAGTAGCTTGTCATCGCAGAAGATTATAATGTACCAAGGAGAATGCTACTGCCCATTCTCTGGATAGTCCCTTAGTCTGCTCTTATATGGCACCCAAAGAAAGAGATGGAGATTCTGCGCTAATAAAGTGATAACTGGCAGCTATTATTATATAAGTAGGTACCTAATATAATGACTGCGGGTAACAGATAATAAAAACAAAACTGTCAATATAGTCAACTGCAAAATAGTCAAACGCCAATGTCAACCTATTGTCGTCAGAATATTGAATTGGAACGTTTCTGTCAAAACCGTGAACCATTTTTGAAGTGATGTTTCGTTCAGGCAAATTGAATTTTCAAAATTATTTTCTTGAAAAGTATTTATTGCCGTCATTTGCCATTTCAGATTTAAGCTTTCTTGTGTAAAAAAAATTAGCGTCCTAGCAGAGTTCACAAAGTGGATAGATGTGCTGTATGTTTCACTTACCCCACCTGACCTTAAATATAAAATGATAAATTTTACTAAGTTAAATCAAGCAAATAATTAGCTAATATACCTACAAAAGGATTTTTTCTGACTTATAAACATTTGCAAATCAACATGGTACCTAGCTGGTTTTATGGGGAAATTAAAAATCATAAACTGGCAGTACCTTGACAATGAAGTTTTTTGGTTAGGTATGGTTATTTTATCCATTAATTAATCATTTAGCTGTTTTTCTGTTTAGCTGAGGACTTGTTATTACATGAAATGTAACGCTGTATTTTTATTTTTCACAATAAGCACTTCTAAAACGGGAAAATAGACAAAATAATGGCTACTTACTTGTGAAATGTTATTCCTTCATATTTACGCCTCAGTGCGACTTCTGTTGCTTAAAATGCTGCAACCACCCACTGCACACACATTATTTCTCAAATATTTATTGCCTATATCACCATTTAAATAGGATTATTTCACAAAAACAACAATTTCAAAAAATTGTTAACCTGTTTGGCTTAGATCAAACGAAGCGAAATAAAAAAACCCG
The DNA here is from genome assembly GCA_910589525.2 of Ennomos quercinarius. Classification (NCBI taxonomy): domain Eukaryota; kingdom Metazoa; phylum Arthropoda; class Insecta; order Lepidoptera; family Geometridae; genus Ennomos; species Ennomos quercinarius. The sequence continues at coordinate 11,752,156 of OU342499.1, read as the reverse complement.
GTAACGGTGACAAGGACCAAACATATTACGTTCGTCTTTTTTTTGCTTAGTACCGAATGTATAGCGCTCTCCTTGTTGTCCATGAATGACGTCATATACTACGGTTCTACTCGTAGATATTCAAAGGCTGAGTCTGACACTTTTTCATTAAAAAGAAGGTACAGGCTCACCATAATCTTATTTATACCCACAGCCACCCCACAGCTTATACCCTATTTTCACAGAATTCACACTATTTATTTAATCAAAGAAATGTCACAAAAAGTCACTGTCAAAGTGAGATGCCAGTTGCACTTAACTATTTTCCCTTGAGAAAAATATTTTCGTTTTTGTTTTGATTCCTAACAAGTCAGCTGGTCTGTTTGCGCAGTTTGTTAGTGACCAATATTCACCCTCAGGGCCCCGTTTTATAAAGCTACAAGACTTGTACTTGTAGCGAAAAACTGGCAACACAGCCAAAAAAAAGTGAAATAATGCGTTTTATAAAGCTACAAGACAACAAGTGTACAAGCTACATCCCCGATATATTGCTTTACTCTATGAATTATAAGCACTTGTTTTTAGACCATAGACAATCCATAGTGTTAATTCATTTTTAAAATGTAAAATCGAACAATTGTTTTGGTCATTACAAGTGTACGGAACTACAAGTTGTAAAATTTTTTACCTGACTAAGGAGCTAGGTAAAATGAAGTACAAGTTTAGATAAATATATTGAAAGTGTATTGTTTTGGTCGTGTCTCGTATTAGTTAATGTTCAATTAGTTAAATGAAGTAAATATGAACTGATTATGTTTAAATAATGAGAAATTCAGCTTGAGCGAAGCCACATCCCCCGATATATCGCTTTACTCAATGAATTACAAGCACTTGTTCTTAGACCATAGACAATCCATAGTGTGTTTTCATTTTTAAAATGTAAAATCGAACAATTAGGTTATGTTTTCCATTTATATATTATGTAGGGATTTAATGTAAACTTCACACCGGCTAAATTCACTAATGAATGGGAGCCAAACTAAAAAAAAGCTATTGACCGTTACGTTCATTCATAGTGATGTGCAACTTGTAATATCATAATCTACACTTTATCCTCTACTTGGTCTGTGGTCCCCGCCGTGAGGCCTCAGTGATGTTCATAGTGATGCTGATGTGCATTATACTTGTAATTTACACTTGTAATCGATAATTGTTGTTTATAAAACGCCGTAACCAGTAAGTTGTAGTTACTTGTTCTTGTAGCTGCTACAATTGTTAGCTTGTACTTGTAGCTTTATAAAACGGGGCCTAGGTATGTTCGGACAAAAACTTGTCTATGGCCGAATAGATCACAGATTAAAGAAACAGACAATTTTTACTCTGTGGAAAAGATTCCAAAGGTGCTGCCATACTTGGCTATGAAATAAATACTTTTAAATCTAAAATCTTTTTAGTTATAATCTATTTTTCTCTATGTTATAATCTCTTTATTATATTAAGTAAGGTGATAAGAATTCAAAGTTATTTGTGACTCTCAGCTTATGAAAAATGAAATTTATATTTTAAATATTTTGGCCTGTTAGAGACTAATTTATTACAAGATAAATCTTGGGAATTAAATAATGAAACAAGATAACGAGCTAATCACTTCTATACGTTTCATGATAATAAACCATTCTGATAATGTTATCATTATTATCAGTGCGCAACAAGAACTAGCTTTTTACTCACACCGATACAATATACCCTGCGTTCTGTAAACAACAATAGAACTTTTCATGTGTGTGTAGCTTGCTCGTTCGTTTGGTTGACAATCGCGATGTGATGTATTCTACATCATCGCATGCTGAGTTATATTTTCATCAAAACCTTTTAATTTACAATTAAGTTACTCGATTTATTTCTCAATGTTTTCTTTCGTTGTGACTAGTTTCCTCAGTTTTCATTTCTAAATATGTGTAATTTGCCGCCGAAGTTCCATTCAGTGTGTCGCCTTTGTTTATCATTCTGTGGCGATAATTGCAGTGATGTTAAACTTCCAATTTTCGACCGTGATAAGGATAAATCACGACTTTCCGAGATGATAATGGCACATTTGTCATTAATGGTAATGTTTTTGCTATATTTTTACCTGAGATCGCAAGGAAGGTGGAGTTTTCTCGTGTGAAAGTTAAGCGTAAGCGTACGAGATTGTGGATGCTGATAAGCGCCATTAACTTTCTCGCGGGTGTTGGGTATTTTCGCATTGTGATATCATATTACGGCCCACGCGTCGAGTGCTCAGCGGGATGACTAATGTCATTCGTGGAAATGATAGGCGACCAAGCGGCAGGCGCGCAGTATCAGCGCTGATAGTGATAACGATAAGACAAAGGAGCGCAAGACCACCTCGCTGTCTCGCTGCGCTGTCGTCTCCTGCGCCTCCTGGCCCTCCCTCGCTCTACAAATACCGCGCGGTGCACTCTGGCCATCCATTACACTGCTATTTTGAGAATTCAATATTTTCTAAATTTAGATATTGTATATTAAGGGAATCAATCTGCAGGGAGACTACATCACATCTGTCCTTCCTGTCTTACTAATTTCTTGTATGTTGGAATAAGCAAGTATGGGTGTATATATGTATTTGTTATCAGATTGACTGGAATGACTCATCATCTATGATTACACTTGTGAAAGGTCACTGGCCACATCATCTCACTTAATGACAGAGTTGTTGTGAAACTAAGGTGAATTTATTTTTAGGTTTCCCCGGTGGACTTGCTGCCTCAAGTTGTGTGTGGAAGCTGTGCACACAAACTAAATGATTTTCACACCTTCAGAGAGTTAACACATAAGTCAGAAAGGCTGTTGGAACAGTTTCTGCAGTATGCCAATTCACTTTCGGGGCCCAAAGAGGTGAGTCATTCAATAGAATGTAATAACATACTTATATGATGAAAATAGAATAAAATAACAAATGTAACAGTACTTTATAATACATGAATTTATTACTATCTATAATATATCTTGGAATATTATTTATCAAATATCAATTTTAACAATAACAAAACAAGTAAAACAATATTACATATTATATGTACATAGAACTTCTTAATTTAAGCAAAACTAGTATCTTCATTGATGTTTATGTATCGGATAGGCTGGCTTCTAATCTTTTTATTGTAGAATGCTTTAGAAGAGTTGACAAGGAGCCCACAGAGCATTCCTATAGCAACAATCGTGGCTACACCTATGATGCTCCATAATACATGTTTGGGTCTCAAATCAGAGAAACTAAAGCCCTTCTTTGTTGCAAAAGTGGTATCCATTGTAGGGCAGAAAGTCAGTGTTATATTTGTAATAAGTGCTCCAGCCAATCTCATTGGTGCTGCACAGCTAAAAAACAAAAACATAAAAAGAAATAATTTATTGCTGTCAATTTAAATCTAGCACATCTTATCAAAATTATTAGTTGTCTTATGGCTTTTATTGTTTGTCTGAAAAATATCTAGTTATGCACAGAAACCACTAAATGATATAAGACTGCTAAAATTAAAATTACCTTTCTGTAAATAACTGATAATATTGGCAACTCAAAACAAATAAATTACATGGTAAATATCCTGCTAATAAACAATATTGTAGTAACTGATAATTAAGTTTAAAGATAAACACATACTTATTTTAAAATATTCTATGATATATTTTAATATAGTATTGCATCACTAGTTGTGCCCTGAAGTTTCACCTGTGTTGATTTATATCTAAACCACAGGAACTGTACCATTTTGAATTATTTTTTTATGTACCAAACATCAAAATCCCTTCAGCAGCTCTTAGTTCAAACATAACACCATTCAAATGTACATTATGCATGTATATACATACTCACACACAAACTTTCACATTTATAATATTAGTAGGGTTGTAGGATTATTTATTTTCACTTACAAAGGAACCTCTCCTGTTTTGAATTTTCCCCCTGCTCCTTGTTTAGTGACAATATTGGCCAGGTCACAGTTGCACAACCACTTGTTGCCGGTCATGCCAAGTGTGTCTAGCTTGCTCCATGGCATCAAGTCTGTTGATAGCTCACTCAAGTTGTTGTCATCTAGATATACCTGTTGAACAGAAGCAAGGAGCTGTCTGCTGAAAAATATTCTGTATGGAATGTTAATTTTTTTGTGTTTATCTACTATGATCAATACATATTAACTATTATCAAAGTTCATAATGTAGCGTAATGCTGGTGTTTAAGTAGTTTGAGTTGAATGAAATTCTTGCTAAGTAGTTCTTGTAGGCTTTGCTTTATTACTGAGCAAACCTAATGGATTTTAATATTGTAGCCTAATTAGCCATTCATGCGAAACCACTTTTCATAACCTATACTAGTTTTATTGAAAACTAGCTGACCCGCCCCGGCTTCGCACGGGTTAATTAGTTTTACGCCTTATCTCAGTCTAAAGGAAGAGAGAAGGAAGAGGGAAAAAGATAAGGGAAAAGGATGCTTCATCGATTCATCCTTTAATATAAACTAAATCATGCCAAGTTTCATTTCAATCCAGTAGTTTCGGCGTGATGCTCAGCCAAGATACAGACAGACAGACAGACAAAAATGAAAAAAATTATAGTTTTGGCTTTAGTATCGATTATAGAGAGCCCTCCAACAAAATTTTTCAAAATATCTTTAATGTACAGAATTGACCCTGTTGCAGTTTTATTATAAGTATAGACTAGCTGCGCCCCGCGATTTCCTCCGCATGTTTTGCAATCAACAACTCTCAAATATGACCCAGTCAGGATTTCAATTACCGTTTATACCACATCTATGCTTCGTCAACTTCGCCATAAAAGGAAGACACTTACCCAATTTCATGTGTCTAGATTTAGTCTAGGTTCAGCGATTTAGGCTCGGGTGGTTCGGCATTGATGAAGAAAAATCAGCTAAGAAAATGATCCCAAAACAGTTGCATGACAGGACAGGAGAGCCACACTCCGTTATTTTACGGAGCTGGGATGGCTCGGGTAGATGCTGGCAGGGGGAAGTGCAGAATACACCCCAAGTGGGACGTCAGTGCAGGACTTATCACCCCCATGTAGAATAAGAATAAGAAGGTTGCATGCAAAATTTGTCTTTAAGAGATTTGTTAAGATATAACAAACTGAGAAGTCGCAAAAGTTTTGCGGCAAAACGCAGTTAACCCATTCTTTTTACTAAACTTCTTGGTTTCAACTCAAATTATCTAGTCATAGCAAGCTGATTACAATGTTAAACCATGTACGTAAGTGGAGCCTTCGGGTAATGTAAGAAGGGATTGTCCATCAAAACCACGAACCATGAATTTGGACAATGGAGAGAACAAAGCACGCAACACATTGTACATTACTTTGAGTGTGTTAGTAAACACTATAGATAGAGCAGAGAAAACATTCTCATATTTTATCAGGTAACTGCATTGTAGATAGCGTTGCTTATCTTTGTTTGCGCGCTGGCAAAACTGCTAAGTCTTTACTTAACTTTACTTAAGTCTTTGTTAACTTGTCGACTGATACGGCAGATATTATATCAATTTCAGCTCAGCTCCAAAAACAGTTTTTTACTTAGAGTAATCTCAGATTATATAGCGAGCGAGGAGGTTAGCGAACTAGTGGCGTTCGCGAATTACCTACTAACAAAACGAAATTGATAATTTTGAAAATAAACTGTTTTTAACAGCGTGAATAGTGGTAATTAAAATTATTTAAAGCGGGAGCCGGGAAAACAGAAGTAATTTCACATTAATTGTGATACTTCATGTTTCTATTGTTATAAAACTATTTGGTACGCGATGATTCAATTCATCTCAATCCTAGATATAAACTAATCGTCTTCTGGAATCAATAGTAATCTCTACAGCACCAGATTTACGATTTTTGCAATCAGTGATTGATTATCAAAACACCACTGAAATGATTAATCAGCTGACCCAGTTCTCGACTGTCGTGTAAGCGCCGGCAATCTGGGCCAAAGCGAATTGCACACATCTTAATAAAATGATTAAAATATGCTAACAAATGTATTTGTAAATAGCATTATGTACGTTTGGACGTGATAAGCGACGTTACCATACGTTAATAATAGAATCACAGTTACAACATGGGGTGCGGTGTCGTCATTCAGAATATCATTAAACTTTTGTAAAAAATACGATTTTTAACACGTTAGATCATCTCGTCTGATATTACAATTTATTATGCGTTTTGCTATTTGCTGCACAAAGCTCTTATTTTGTTAGATGGGTTTTCCTGTGTGTTATTTATATTAGCACCTATATTAGCTCTATTATTATAAGATTAGGCATAAGTACATACCTTTGATATTTACGCGTAGATAGCAATATTACCTATGAAAGATATATTTATTATTTATGACAGAGCGTTATTAGGATTTATCTCCTATCACTCAACTAAGCCACCTCTAGCTCTTTTCAACCGTTCCGTCGCTGCAATAAGTGTTATTAGGATTTCAATCCATGGCGATTCTGTCATAGTATCTGTATCTATTTTTTTTAAATACATAGAAAATATGTCTTTATTCCGAGTGAAAAACTGTAGCAAATGTATAATGTAAACCGCTAAACTAGAAAAGTGAAAATTGGATGGTTTGAGAATTCAACCTCTGACTTGCAATAGATGCAATATTTAACACTTCATTTATTTTGACCCTTTTGGGCTAAGAGAGTCGCAATGGATGAAGTAAAAGAATACACAGAGAAACTGCGAACATCACATCATCAGCCGGAAGACGGGCACTGCTGAACATAGGCCTCCTCCATAAAATGCCACTTCGGACGCTTTTCATAGGGGGGGATTTGCCTCAATCACCATGCTTGGCAAGCCGAGAAAATCTGCTGCTCATTCCCTGGACATTCCTTTAGCCGGCTCTTACGGCACCCACGGGAAGAGATGGGGTGGTCTTATTCGCAAACCGGGCCCACACGGCCAACGTAGCACTCACCTCTTTTAATGTCCACTTGTCTTTCAACCCCCTGAAAGCATTGTGGCTGATGTATCTTAGGTTAGGGTTGTGACACAGGTGCAGCACTCTCAAACTCTTCAGTGGCGTGAAGGTACTGCGTTTGACCTCATCTAGGAACTCGTTTTTGCCAACTTCTAACTCTATCAAATTTGGCAAACCTGAGAATAAAAAGAAAAAGTAAAAAATAAACGAAGATTTTCTGCGACTGCCCAAACAAAAACAGAATATTCTATAAGATCACGTTACAGACTTAGATATTCAATTTGCATCAAATTTTCATGCTACTAGAATTAAAACATGTTTTTTTAAATGGGATCATTATTGAGCGGATGTTTCCGGACGCAGGCCTCTCCTATCGGGCGTCTCGAATCGCTTGAAGCTAGGTAGGTAGCTTCGGTCAAGTTCTATAGCACTCACACGAGCAGAGTTTTTTCTTCTAATATAATTATATTGATCAATATCTGGTGCTTTGACGTCATCGTCCTGTAACACAAGTTTAATTAACTTACCAACAAAACTGTCATCGTTCAGCTCTACTATTGGATTGTTGTTGAAGGTTAGATACTTCAACGTACTGCCGACGAGGCTCAAGCTTTCAGGAACAGTGACGAATCGGTTTTCAGATAAGTCTATCTCTTGTAACTTTTTCAGACCATGGAACGCGACCAGGGGTATGTTATCAATGGCAGTTTTGGATAAGTCGAGGACCTAAAACAAAAAAAAAACATTTAATTTAAATAAAAAGAAATATTCAAAATATAACTGTATCAATAGAATTATTGGTATGTTGGTCACAGAAAGTGCAGTGCAGTGTAGCAACATCAGCGGTTTATCTCTGATTTCACCTTCACAGTATTATAAAACATATCGCTAACATCAATCAATAGTGTTATTATTATTTCTGATGTATTAATCGTTGTCTCCAATGATTTTGAAAACTATCCCGAACAGTAAATACCATAGTATTCCGATATGCTAACAAAATGATTTCAAATAAAAACGCTAAATTCATCTCACCTCCAAATTGACAGCACTAGACAATGCTAGAATAGTCACGTGGTCTAAGATCTCAATGGGGTTGTTGTTCAGGTACAGCCTCGTCAGGTTCGGCGTGTGCTGGAACAAGTACCGATCCAAGGAGTGGATCTCATTGTACCCAAGGTTGAGGGTTTCCAGAGCAATATCACTGTACACCCCGTCATTGTAAGGACCTTGGAATATTTCGCTTCTCAAGACTTCACCTGGAAGTAAATTGTAAAGATGCAAAGGATATGGTGCAGTTACGATTTGGATACGATGAATTGAAGCAATAATAAATATGCTAAATTTAAATTAAAAATTTATTATATACGTCTCGTGATTAGCATAAAATTTTCTCGAAAATTTTTGGATTTCGGGGTCAAATAGTGCATGTTGAATTTATAGTTTTGCGTAAATGCCAAAGTAAATGCATAATATTTAAGAGTCTACATAATTAATATTATAATCTGGCAAAAAGATTCCACGATGTAAATCGAGCACCAGCTACGGATTTATAATAGTATTAGTATATATTTATGATCATAGCAACTGAAATTTTCATGGAAGGAAACAGGACGTGTGTCGTATATTTTTGTAGTTTAACAAAAAAAATCATGATGATTCACTGATTTTCCTATCATGTTTGGTAGCTAGCTGACATTATTATGAGATGGTTATGTAATGCAATGTAAAAGTAAATAAGTAACTGTGTAGAATTGTATCGGCGTACTACTTAAGGATATTATATCATCTTTTCACCTTACATAGTTAGACAATAATTATGAACGCGTCGTGTAATAATTAAAATAAAATGTGTCTAACTACTAGTTAAAATACCAGAGAGACCAGAATACAGATCATCGTAATACATATAATGCATATATATTGCAGTTGTAGTTTTTATTTCGCAATAGTTGACGTAAGAAATCCTTTTGTAGCCAGCAACATAACGGCTTAGGATATGATATATCCATGTAGAGTGATCGTTTCCTAACAATACTAACCCTGTTAGTATTGTTAGGAAACGTTTATCGTTGATAGATCAACGTGGTTCAACCCTAAACGTTTTCTCGGAACTGACAGACTGAAGGCACAGATTACTGAATATGTGCTGAAGGTTCGATTATAATCAGTGAGTAATAGATTATAATGAAGATTTATACAATCATGGCGCCATAATAAGCGGTTTATAATGCAAAATTAGGTCTATCTGTTATGCTATTCGCGCCAGCTGTCAGTTTCGTGTAGTTCGGTCAAGCATGGGACAAAATGAACATGTACAACAATAATTAGAAATAGGGCGCGTGCTGGGTGGCCTTTACCTTTTGCGAACAGGTTGATAATTGTAACATAACTCGCCACTTCGAATCGAAGTGGCAATCGTTGATAATGTAAATGATACTATCGACTTCTAATTCTAAGCGAGCAAGCAAAACAGAAGTTGCACAATAATTATTAGGTAGGTATACCTACATTGTGTCTTTGGTGCATAACATTATTAGAATTTCGAAATAATAAAAATTTTAGTGATGACGGCCACTTGGGATTTTTCCACAAAAACTAAAACATAAATTAAAACGGTGAGCTGAACTAGTTATAAGTGCTCTTATGTTCAGAGGTATGGCCACAGAATAGATAAGTATATGTCTACGTGATGCTGCAGATTTTAAGATATACAAAATTTTAGAAATTGGGAACCTACTAAATGACTGGAAGGCACGACTGCAAAATTTAGTGGACCTTATTTTTAATGTAATAGATAGCAATATTGCAATGTATTAAATGTCAGTGGAGTATAACTTTAAATGATGATTTGCTGTTAACACAAAGATGAAATAGGTAGTTTAAGAGAAAGCTGATTCTGAGTAGGCCTATAGGCTAACGTGCCGACGTAATCTGCTATGGAATATGTAAATTGTGTATCATCAAAATGTTTATGACTATTTGACGCTTATGGGCCTAATGCAAATCGATCTTACGTCAATTGGAAACTGTTATTTCCATATTAATAAAGTCAATTTATTATTGATGGGATTGTAGGGTTACTAAATTTACGTATTCATAGTAGACGTTAGCGTTACCTATAGGACGCTAATAAACGCACTGCTGCGGTGCTGACTGCAACGGCTTGTCAAAAGCAGCATAGCTAATAGTGCCGAAGACAAAGCTCGTTATCTTAATTATTATCAAACGTAAAAATATATGGTCGATATTATTTTCATCTAAAGAATGCTTAATGTAGGTTTTGATTAGAAGCCTTACTTGTGAATAGTAGTTAAATTATATATTCGTTCAAGGTTTTTATGAACATTAATACATTTTAAGAGCCTTTATAAAATGACGTAGTTTCGGCCAGCAGATTGAATTTTTTAAATGGCTATAGTGTGGTAGCATTAATAATAATAAAATAAGGCAAACGGAAAGTAGGCATTTATCTAATTTTGTCTAACATCAGCATTAAAATGCTCGTAAAGTTTCATAAATCTGTTTTGTAATAAAATGTTCGCAACCTGATCAACGAATGACGTCATATGCGTACCGTTAATACCATTTTCGAAGACGCTCTCAAGCTAGTTAGACGTAATATGGTAGGTACTGGGGCTTTTATACATACACAATTATTATATTCTTTCGAAATAGAATTGTTAAAGCTATCAACAAAAAAAAACACATATCAGTTAAGCAGAGTTACGTTATATTTTGCGCTATTTATGAGTATTAATCACTGATCTCTCTAGAGGTAAGTGGTATTAATGTAGAAATCACTCCTAAAATTATAACTATAACGCTGTTTAGGTCCACCTTGGTAGAGTCGTAACTCTATTATATAAAAGGCTCTCCTGACTGACTGACAGACAACGTACAGCCCAAACCGCTAAACGTAGCTAGACTTCAAACTTGGAGGCTGGTTTCCTTTTATGACATAAGCGCGTGCTAAGGAGTTTTGAAATTTCAACCCCTAAGGGTATGAAAACGTAGAACAACGTATGAAAAACTTGGATTTCGTAACGTATCGTTTTGAGACACATACAAACAAGTTTACATTTTGAAAATCAACCTCAAATGAGGTGAATTTTGTAGTTCAAAATTGTATGGAAATTAAAAAAAAAATCCGTATTACTAATATTTGAAATGTGTAAAGAACATACAAAATAAACACATATTTTGAATTTCATCCCTTAAAGGGGTAAAAAATAGAGGGCAAGGCCCATCGTAAGACGCTCGCACAGCCTAAACCGCTGAAGCTAAAATCTTGAAATTTCAAAGATACCTACATTCATTGCATAGTGAAGAGGTGCGCTAAAACGGAAGTTTTATCCCGGAAAAATAAACGGTTCCTGCGGGATAGTGCACGCGGGCGAAGCCTGCGGGCATAAGCTAGTATTATATAAGACACAAGGTTTATGATTCGACAATCAAGTCTCTTGTTCCATTTTAATTCTTACAAAATGAAATAGCGTTATCTCATTGATTTAGTTCGTAGGAGATCAGGCACATCACAAATCAGTGTATAGTTGAGTTTGCTCGTTGCATGATTTAACTTAAGCTAACTGTCAGAAAATATGTTATCGACGGAAATGGAATGCTAGATAAGGAAGATATCAATGAACACAATAAGATAGTAGTTGGCTCATTAGCTGCCCAAATTGAGTTTACATATTCTAGTCCAGTCAAGTCGCTGCTTATCGAGTCAGAACCGAAGACGCCATTGCGCCACGCTATTGAAGTCTGAAAGTGACATGTAAGTTCACTGGACTGGCTTACAACGTGTGACGAGCAAACTGTGACTATTCGCATCAATAGAGATGGCTGAGGATGTAGAAAATGGTGGTGATTAAAATAAAACATGCCATTACCTGAGATACGGTTGTTACTGAGATCCAAGTACACCAGCCTGTCGAGATTCCGGAAAGCATCGTCTTCGATCTCAACGATCTGGTTCGACTTGAAGATGATGGCAATCCTAGTACCAGGCAGCTTGGCTAGCTGCGTTACGTTCGATATGCTGTTGTTGAAGAAAGTTATCAACACGTGCCCGTCTAGAAAGAGACAGACTTTTAAGGATAAACTATTTATATTTCAAGATTACTTTATTATCATCTACTAAATTAATAATTATAACCCAGTGTCGTCCCAATCAAATAAAGACTTTATAGAAGAGAAGACAAAGAGACGTATGAAACGGTGCAACGTAGGTACCATTTGTATTTATATAAAACAATCGCTTACAGATTATTAATCAAATTCGTCTTATGTTTATTTATATATAGACATAACACATCACACCAAATCAATGGTAGATACAGACGGGCGGATACAGAGAAAACCTATTTTACCATCATAATTTGAAAAACAGATAATGCTGCGAACCTTTGGCATATCTATAGGGCTGCCCGCAGGTTAATACGCGATATCTTTATACTGACAAAACAATTGAGTTTTTTAAGTGGATGAATCTAATAACAATAACACACAACAACATAGAATAGTAATATGTTTGTTAAGTGCTATAGTTGTGAAAGATAGTTGAAATGGGTAGCAGCTAGCAGGTCGAGATTAAAACGGCAATTTATTTTGGCAATAAACATTATCTCCTGTACCACCAACCGAGTAAGTATTATGTATACATAATCCTTATGTATGGTAACCTAGAACATGTATAAGGTAATAAAAAACATGATGTTAATAATGTTTTTCCATGAGAGGTAATAAAATAGCCATCTTTTTGTAAAATATGATACCTACTGGAATAAAAGCAATGATTGGAGCGTAGTTATTTGTTTTGTTTACGTCATATTTAGCGTGATAGCGGCGCATGATAAACGAACCTGTTCTCGGTAGTCCGTTTTACCTTTTTCTAAGTCGTTTATTTGATCCGGCCACTGTGGTATTTGGTCAATGTTGCGCCGCGAACAGTTGAGTGTTAGATGGTTCACGTCTTGGACGGAGATATCGCAGGGAGCCTCTCGACCGCGGCTCGGCAGAACTAGGACGCATAATATCATTAACACCTACAACAAAGAAACACCAAACTTATGTAATCTCCACACCTAACGAACAGCTTCTGCTGAACGTCTACGTCACTCACTACCCGCCATCACTCACTTTGCATACTGTTTGGAAGCACATTTTCCACAAAATTAGAAAGGATACTGCTAGCACACCTTTAGATCACGGATCGGTTTTATCTTATCAGTCGCTGCGGGTGATATCACGAGTGACATGAAACGAACGGGCGCCTCATTGGTCGTTTTTGTTTTCCTTACAACTATAATAAGGTGTCGTTTATTGTTCAAACATTGTTTATTTGTAGGAAGTGCTGAGCGTAACGGCGGCAAAGTTAGAAGAGATAATCAAGCCATTGAGAGATAATGATTTCGAGCGCCTATCGAAAAGCAACTACGCGGAGGTTGGCTCGCCGGATTCAACCGAGGAGATGAAAAACTTGGAGAGCCGGCAGGCGGCCGTCACGCTACTGCAGATAAAAAATTACGATCCCAGTAAATATGCAGTAAAATCGGAGGAGGAGCCTCACATATTGTTTAGCAGCGGGACAGGTTTACCGCCCTCCGATCGAGCGAGAGAGGTGATGCACTGCAATGCCGTCATCGATATTATAAGCAAGGCGGTGGCGGTAACGCAGCGGGAGAACGAGGAGTCGCAGACTTATCCCGCGAGCTACACGAGCGTCATCGACAGGATGCACGGCCAGGGCTCGGAGCCGGGCTACGCGCGCGACTATCCGGACGACCAATACGACGGGTACGCGGCGCCAGCGCCCGCCAGCCCGCCCATCAACGACGACCATGACAAAGAGATGGATCTCTCTCTATACGGCTCTGTCAAGAACGAGCCAACCGATCCGCCCGACCACGACGAAAGAGAACAGAACTATTTCACTAGAGCGCCGCCGCAGAACTACGTGGAAGATTACAAGCATCAAGTGTTTGGAAGGGCTACAAGTAAAGCGAAGGCGTCGAAAGACAACTCTTCAGTATACGAAGATTGCAGTCAGAGCAGTAGTGGGTCCGATCCCGACAGGCTGCAAATGGATATATCTCAAATGTCTCAGGTAAGATATTTATTAACCTTATTTTTATACAGGATGGAGTCGTATTTTATCTCTATTTCATCCGGTAGTGTTCACATGGCCGACGTGTAGATCACATACATCTAGAAGACCACTATAAAAACCCGCAGGCTATATAGTATGCATTTAATATTCGACCTTAAAAAAAGAAGGCTACTGTCTAAATTTAAAATACGTTCTACATTTTGCAGTTTTATCATGCCATTTTATGTTATGTAAAAGATGGTCACATGTATTATTGTTTTGTTCTTAATTTGTATACATTTTTGATATTTATAAGTATTTGCATTTAATCAATCGACATAAATATTCATTAAATTTGCTTTAACAAGCTGATGTCTGAAAAACAGTCTGTGTGAAAAGAGCAGATGACTATCTTTTTTCCCTAAATTATACCTTGTGTATTTACTGTAACATTTTTAATTGAAAGTGTTTATAATATTCTCCGTTTGAATGTTTCAGGACGACCCAGAAGAAACACAATCTGCGCGTTCGACGCAGTCCTCCCCTCAACAACAATCTCAACCAGAACCAGAGTCGAAGGATTCCCTATGGCTGGCCCTTCAAGGACAGAACGGTAATTACTTTCTATGTTAAACAATTGTTTAACATAGAACGAAGGCGGGTAACATGTTATAGGTTAGTTGCCTGCCGTTAAAAATTAACAAGTATATACTATTTTCATAATGTAGGTAAAAATGAATGCAATAATTGAAAAATAAGTAAAATGGGTAAATAAATCACGGAGTAATAAGTGTTTAAAGTTTCTGGAGACGGCATCGCCTGTCCCTTTCCCGCAAAACGGAGAGCAGGGCGCTGTGACGTCACACGCAACGTGATTGTATGTAGAGCTACCACAGCTTAGGAATGAGATCACTGCGAACAAGAACCATTAACCATTATTCCATTATTTTTTCTATGAAGAACTCATTTCTGAGATCACTGCGTGTTTGAGCTGTCTCTTTCTATTCTTGTATTTTAAAATGCTTGTAGCTTTGTCATTTTTTGAGATACTTAATTTTTCTTTTCACGATTGCTTATTTAATGAGGAACTTTAATTTATTTATGCAATATATATAAAATTATAACAGTCAAATACCCTTTTATATTTTACCCGCCGCTTTCCACTTACACTTTCCCGCTAGAACAGAATTTATGAAGATAAAAAACTTCTGCCCTGTCTCTATAGAGTAAGCAATGTGTTTCCAAACATTACAAACATATCACATTTTAGTAAAGATTTTGATGTCTGTATTATTAGCTGGTGGGAGTAGCCAAGATGGTTATTAGTTATTAGTATGCCTGAGCTGTACAAATGTCATTTTATAACTTTTTTGTTTCGATTACGCATGACCTATGCTAATACTATAAAGACCCGGTTTACCGCCTAGTAATTTCCCAAATGCCGCCAGGGGCAAAATAATTAAGAATCAGCATCAACCACCCCGTTTAGATGGGGGTCGTTGGGAACAATCCATTGTATCTTCTTCTACGAGACTGAATGCACTGCGATTGAGATGTGCCTAGCCTACCATAAGTTACAAAATTACCTCGACCTTTATATAAAGACTCTTAACATTGAACAATTCTTAGTATTTATGAAATAACATTTGCATGATTAAGACTATATTATCAACGGGATTTCCGTTATATTTACAGCACCTGATTAATAATCAATTTTAGAGAATCACGTTGGCTTCGAAATATTTGAGGTCTAGGCTAAAAAATAAAAGACTAACCTCCGGTTTCTCGTACGTTTGTCAAACTAATGTTAACATACCAAATACTATACGCTCATCGGTTGACGAAAGCCGATGATCAACAAGAAACCAATGAGTGCTCAGTATTTTTAAGTTGACATGAATTTAACTTTAACAAACGTACGAGAAACCGGGGATTAGGTTCTATAACAAATTTTTGCAGTGATACAAGGAGTGTGTTTTGTCGCGAGTTACGATCGGGTTCGAATGCCAACGGTACCTACCCGTAGTAAAAGACTGAGAAAGTGCGTAGACCGTTTTGTATGCTCCTAATATTTCGACCTTTTTTTATTATCCACCCGCATCTTCAGTCTACCCGTGAACATGGTGCATGCAACTGTGCCGAAATATCGGGAACTCAGAAATGATTCTAGTCACGGTAAAGATCCCGTAAGTACTATTCAAATGAAGTGACCAACCGTGAAAGTTGAAAACAGTGTTTTATGTAGATGCCTCTACTGAGATTTCAAAGCTCCAAAAGTTAACGGGTCAACAGCTGCTCCACAGCTGGAACATGAGTACTATACTTTATTTAAATAAGTGAGGGTGTATATTCAACTTTATTACCACAAAGAAAAGCCCAGCTATAATAAAATTTATTTTACAGGTCGTAGTGGCGGGGAAGCGACGCAGCTTCTCCGGCGGTTAATCAACAGTAAACATCTCGGCATGACGGTATCGCCGCTGAGAGCGTCGCCTTCACCGTCGCCTCTGTCCACGCCGGTCCAACAACCGGTCAACGGCTGTGTCTCACCGGTGAGTGGTAGCTAAGAGGTTGATGACTATTTGATCTTCTTCATCTTGGCATGACGGTATCGCCGCTAAGAGCGTCACCTTCACCGTCGCCGCTTTCCCGTAGCTCCAGTAATCGGTCAATCGCTGTGTCTCACCTCATCGGTGAGTGGTCGCTGAGATGTTGATGATGAGGTGATCAACAGTAAACATCTCGGCATGACGGTATCGCCCCTGGAAGCGTCGCCTTTAGCGTCACCGCTTTTCACGTGGCTCCAATAATCGGTCAACAGCTGTGTCACATCGGCGAATACTCACAGTATAGGTGATCAACAGTAAACATCTTGGCCTGATGATAAAAATATCGTAGTTTTGTTAGTGACAAGATTATTTATTTCATAACAAGAGGATAAAGGTTCTGTCCGAAACATAGCAAGTCAATATTGTTTAAATCATTGTTTAGTCATGTTAACATTTGCGTGCGCAAAAAAACTGATTTTGAATAATGTACAGTAATGCAGATTTCTTTTAAAATCTTGTTATTTGTTTGAGACTAGCTGACCCGGCAGACTTCGTACTGCTTATATGGGAAAAAGAAAAGGGCTGTTTTTAGGGTTTTCCTGGCAATTATTCGATTTTTTTTCACCTTTTAAACCTTCCCTAGACCTCCACGAACATTTCAAGACCAAGATAAGATAAATCCGTTCAGCCGTTCTCGAGTTTTAGCGAGACTAACGAACAGCAATTGATTTTTATATATATAAGATATGGTTAACGCATTCGTTGCATGTAATGCATCATCGCATCTTTTTTTCTATAACAAAAAGTTTGGTTTTGAGCTATTTAGCAATTTAGTAAGTAAACAAGTTCAAAAGAACTTATTATACTACCATCGAATTGAACGCGTGTTTTTGTTGTAATTTGATGCCATTGAACTCGCATGTCATTAGAACTCAGTCAAATCTCTGTCACACTAAGACAAAAGCAAAATCTAGCGCGAGCGCCGATAGCGCAAGCAAAATTGATACTTACTGCGCCATGCCGCTCTGATCAATTCATAATCACAACATCGTTGTGTATGTGCTATTTAGTGATAACAAAATAGCTTATCACCGCATCTCATACACTTTGTCTTCCCGTTTTTCACTAAAATAGTATCGCTGGTGTAGTAGTAGCAGGAAGACTTCCACTGCTGAACATAGGCCTCCCCATAAAACGCCTTTTTTACATGAATATCAGGCTGTGAGTCTCAGTACTAATAGTAGTATAGTTAGTATGGTTTAATGTAAATTTAAGCTGTTGCTGATAAAATGGATTTTAAAAGACAGGCAGACAGACGAGGACGGGTGCCTGTAATGGTTCCGTTTTTTCTAAGACGGGTACGAAACTCTAAAAAGCGACAAATAAATTAACGAGTGACGAATACTTGACTTGAGTGTTGTTATAAATATTAAACACTCAAGCAATTTTGTAATACGTATAATGATTAATTTGTGATAAAAAGTACTAACGTGACTTAAGTCCATTTGAACACTGTTCATCAACAACACCATCAGCACGCTAGTGTTTTTCCTTTTAATAATAAAAAACGCGGCACTTTTTATGTCCATTAAATTTGGTCAGTATTACGGAAATAAAAATTTAAACTGGAATATACACAGACTATGTAATAGTACAAGTATTCAGGAACGGTGACGCACTTCTCTAACAAAGTAAAATTGACGCGTATTGACTTAAATACAGTGTCACCGTGTTCCACGACCATTGGTTTCGTACTGACAGGCATAATCATTGAATGCGATGTAACTATTATAGGAAAACTGAATAAATTAGGTTCTTTATTGAAGACGTGAAGGTTGTTATGGTAATCTTCCTCGGAGGTAAATACATGAGTTTCCTTGAGAACGAACGTGAGGTGTTAACAGTGTTAAATCAGTCAAATGCACTTAGTACCTCGTCACTAAATAATGATACGTTTTTCCTTTTTTATCACAATTTTTACCTACTTCATGGTTTCGGTTATGTGGTGCATTGACTGTGGGCGCTCACGCTAAATATGGCGAGAAACACTTTTTATTTTAGTATTTGAATCTGTTTTTTTAACTAGAAGCGCTTTCACTTCGATTCGTTCGCTATAAACTCAGTCTCCCGCGCATAATTTTGGGACATAAAGTATCCTGTCGATCTTGTTTGTAAATATTAGCAATCTTTGTACGTTTAATTTTAGTCCAAATCAGTTCAACTGTATTGGCCACGCAAACAAACAGACAACGTTTCCCTTGTACAAATTAGTAAGTATGGATGTGTTTTGGTATCAAACCACTCGTTTCACTTTGTTTTTAGATTCTAATGTGCAGCTGTTTGTCATCATCATCCTCGTTGCCTTTTCCCATTTGTTATTGGGGTCGGCTCCCAATCTAACCTGTAGCGGCGAGCTACCAGAATTACACCAGCGACTGCCATCTGACCTCGCAACCCATCAGTAACTAGTAATAGGGATGGTTAGATCAGGCGTCAGATTCAATCAGGCGTCTGACTACCCGTAACGGTTGCTGTTGCATAGGTGTTTTATGACAACCAGGGCTGACGGCTAAAAGTGCGCTCGGAGGCACGGCTGTTTGTCATTTCTGGTAAATAATATAAACCCGTCGTGTATAAACAGTACAACTACAACCAAAGAAATCTGATAACAACTGTATACATATGTACATAAAAATTGCGAAGTCTCTATTCTGAACCATTATTATCCCGCTTTTTGGTTAAAATATAGTCTATGTCTATGGGCTTCATGCAAGAAAAGTTAAAGTTCAAGACTTCTGTAACTAAAATGAGCTTTGTTCCGTTTTCACACATCACAGTTTACGTCAGTGCGGACTACTGACAAAACATAGATTCAACGAAGTCTTACCTTTTCATAAGGTCTTATGTGTACTTGCACAGAACAGTGAGTAGCAGAGTGGGCAAATCACTTTAGATATTGAAGATTTCAACGATTTTGTTCCCTTTTCATCATCATCATCAACAGCCTGAAGACGCCTACTGCTGAACATAAGCCTCCCCCACAGAGCGCCACTTTGAGCGGCTGCTCGCCTCTTGCATCCATCGACTCCCCGCGGTTTTAGATCGTCGGTCAACCTAGTGGGGGGCTGGCCCACGCTGTGTCTTCCGTTTCGTGGTCGCCACTCGAGGAGCTTTCTTCCTCATCGGCTGTCAGGTCTACGAGCGATTTTTCACTTTATAAGGCTTTGTTTATGTGTGTTTATACAGAACGGTGAGTGGCAGAGTGGCGCGCGCGGCAGTGGCCCGGCGGGCACAGCACGGAGGAAGCAAAGCTTCCCGGCGCGCGCTCAGCCGCTGCCGGCAGACGCCGCGCCCGCCACTCCGTGGTCACAACCACCCGATAACGTGAGTATGCTAGGCTCAGTCCCGGTGACACAACTTACGTCGTCACAGTCATGAGCCCATACGTTCCCACGGCAGACGCGGACCTTTTCTCACTTGGAGTACACACTGCAAATGAGGCTTCACATGTTGATTATGGTTTTTCGAGCATTTGGACTGTCTATAAGTCATCGCGGCTGGTATACAGGCTAATTATATGCTTTTTGTAATAGGAAGTGTAGCTAGTACATTTTAGTGTTAGTAGGCTTTTATTATTGTAGTAGTTAATTTAAACTATTATCATTGATCCTCTCGATTTACTATTTTGTCTTATAATTATAACTTGATTATAAAAATCTAATATTCTTTTTATACTTATGAGATTTTTATTGGATAATCGTTTCGAATGGTTTTCGGATTTCGGTACCTTCCGTAAAATGAAATGTCCATTCGTGATACAAAGCGTTGTTGTAACCCCAGACTGAAGCGGAATGCGCGACGAACATGAGCCGCGGAGGCCCGCGCGTGGAGCTGGCCTGTTCCAACTGTGGGACCCACACCACCACGATATGGCGGCGCGACGCTCGCGGAGAGATGGTCTGCAACGCGTGCGGGCTGTACTACAAGCTGCACGGCGTGCCGCGGCCGACCGCCATGCGCCGCGACACTATCCACACGCGCCGCCGTCGCCCGCGACACGACGCCAAGCATAGCCGGAACAGTAAGTCCACTCTAATCATTCATTTCAATATAGGCTATTTTAGCAATTTTGCAAGTCAAGTCGACATCAGAATACTAAATATAATTTCGACTGGCCTTACAGCTCAATTGGCAGATCTGCCTTCTGAACAGTAGGTTGTGCGTTCGATTCCTGCCGAGGATCATAAGCTTACGAAAGATATGAATCGGCTGACCTGTTTTAACTGCGCGTCACTTGGCTTTATCGGTGATGCGCTCTAAGGATACATGTCATTAGAAGCCGTGAACACTACACTACTTGTATTGTACTTAACCAATATCCAACACATAAATCTCTCAAACTGTCAAAAGTCATCTTATAATAAAATTTTCATATGAGCTAAGCAACACCATGTCGTCTGCATAACTGATACTGTCCACACAAACGTAGACCTTAATACACATACGTTTTGTCTGTAGAATCCCGTCGCAGCGGTGGGGGAGGGACGTGCGCGTCTCCCGCGGAGGTCGCGCCGGCGAGCGGGGGCGGGGGCGCGGGCGGGGGTGGTGGCGAGGGAGCAGAGGAAGCAGTATTAGCGGCGCTAAGAAGGCAGTTGCAGCCGCATCTGTTAGCTGCTTTACATGCGCATACAACGCGAACGCATCGGCCACAGGTATGTCATTACATCAACAGCCGGTAGACGTCCACTGCTGAACACAGACCTCCCACATAAAACGCCACTTTAGACGCTTATCATAAGGGGTGTTTGCCGTAATCACCATGCTTGGCAGGCGGCTTGGTGATTGCAATAGATTTTAGGTTTGGATTACAATGATATTTATTTAGAACATTTGTAATGTCATTCTTGATTCTTGACTTTGAACTTATGAAAAATCTAATAGCAAGATTTTTCGTAAGTTCATAGTCATTTAATATCTTCAGTGTCAAAATGCGAGAGCGAGATAATGGATTCAGGTGTCATGGACTCCTAGGAGATACCAGAACGTTCAGTGGCAGTACTTTAGCATATATTTTCTCACAGGTGGGTATCAACTCGCCAGAATACGACGACGGACCTCTCAATCTCGTAGCGAGCCATGTTGCCGCAGAGGAGACGCACTGACCGCACTGTGATACCAACTAAACTGAGGAAAGCAGAGTTAATAACGCAGGTTACTGTTTCAACGTTGCCAGACGAAAAGCAACGTTGCACTAAAGAAACTCGCTACGTTAAATATTTGAAGGGTTGAAGGGACATTTACTGTTATACTGTTTGCATTCATTTGAGCTGTTGACTTATTGACTTCAAGACTTTACTTCTTCAGAAAAGAGTGTTTATCGAATGTGAAGTTCTACTACGTTAGCAAGATTTATAATAGAATATTTTCCAATGTAGTTTCCTAACTTTTTTAAAACTCATTTTTATGTTTTGCTCTTTAAATTAAAACTCATTTAACAGTTCTAAAAATATTGCTGTCCCTTTCAAGTAGATCGAAAGGACAAGAACCGCGATAGTTTTAGAACTGTCAAATTAAGTTACTGCAGAATTGACACTTATGTTCAAAAACAAATTTAAAATAACGAATGATAATTATTGGATTATGCTTCTATGATTGCAAACAGTTCAACATAATGTTCAACAAGGTTATGTATCTAAAAGTGCGAGAGATCGCTTAGGAGTTAGGCCAGTACCTCTCTTTCACACCCTATTAGAGATTATACTATCTCATGCGTGTATTTGCGATTATCAATTACTATTATAGCGGTCATAACCATTGAATTTATACGGAAAGGTTAGAGCAGTGCTCTAAAAATGACAATTAACAAATTCCACCTTGATAAAAATGCTCATGTATCAACGTGAATATTTATCGAAAGTACCTAAAACCGATTATTTTAACATCCCACAGTTTGACTTTGGTAAAATAATCTCGATGGCACTTGTCTCTAGAATCTCAATTATAATCTGATCCAATTATAAATCTAGTATA
The DNA here is from genome assembly GCA_910589525.2 of Ennomos quercinarius. Classification (NCBI taxonomy): domain Eukaryota; kingdom Metazoa; phylum Arthropoda; class Insecta; order Lepidoptera; family Geometridae; genus Ennomos; species Ennomos quercinarius. The sequence continues at coordinate 11,729,523 of OU342499.1, read as the reverse complement.
AATTTTAAAAGCAATAATAAATATAACGTTTTTGATAAATAGTTAAATTACTTAACATGTTTAGTGATAGTGAGGCCAGTGTTGGAAGGCAATAGTTTAAAAATCGTTGAGATTTTTCAAATATTGTTTAAACAAATTTCGTAATTCACTCTACTATATTCAGGAAAATGATACTTAAGAATTGAAGTATTTATAAGCCTGTAGCAATATTTTTAATTTTCAAGTACACATTTTAGTACTTAAATCTGTTATGAATTCACAGTAAATTACTGATAATGGGTTTAATAAAAAACGTACCCAGTAAATGATGTTCGCTGTGAAAGTCTCTATCTATTAGGCGGGCCTACACTTTCAATTTTTGTGATTGATCAATGTTATTGATCGTGTAGGGTTAGTATTGCGCAATGGATTTCGGTTTACTTACTGTATGGAGAAAACATTGACGCGAATGGACTCGTCAGCTTTAATTGATCAATAAAATTGAACGTGTAGGGCCGCCTTAGAACGTCTTATGTCTTGTTGGTAGCTCAAATGTATAAATATTAGACGTGGAACATATTTTTTGCTACAGGCTCAACAAATAGTGATATACAGATTTTTCCATAATATTTTTACATTATAATAGTATTACATTCAGTAGCAAGGGCATTACCCAATATGAAACGTAAAGGAAAGCAATATTTACAATAAAGTAACATTGTCTTAGTGCCTATGTATTATGATAGGATTTTACCGGATATAAGTATGGAAGAGTATTTTCCAACTGTGTATTTATTCCCCACTTGTGATATTGTATGATTGGCATCAAAACGGTATATTTTAAGAAATACTAAGTTACAGGAAAGTTTGTGACGAATGCAACATTTTTTTGCAAATAATGTTTGCGAAATTAAGAAAATCAAATGACGCAAAGAAGACAACGTCTTATTATTTTTTATCTCAAGTGAAATCTCATGATATTATGACGATATTCGGTTATGTAAAGCCTTGCCTTATAATGCTCTCTTGATAATTTTGAAATTATGTTTACGGTTACCTTTTGCAGGAAGAAAGTATTCGTTTAGATGTAGGTTTTATTGTAAATTTTATTATTTACTTAGGAATAAAGTAGTTGTAATTTGGATTACAGTAAATTTTATAGTTATATCTAATTTATTTCCCATTTCGGTCAGTATTTACAGTTTAAGTATTTTTTTTTTACTTCTGTCGAGTATTTTCGTATTTGTAGGTAAATATGTGGAAAGAAGCAATGGTAAACAAACTTTTTATATAAAGTGCTTAATACACTGTGAGCTTCTTTATAAAATATCCATATAGATAATTCAATGTTGTACCAGTTCAACCACACAATTGATAATTAATATTTCCATAGGTAAAATTAACAGTTCCGATTCATTTAGTGTTTATGAAATGTTGCCTTTATACTTAACTATAAATCATATAATATTTGACATTATTATAGTACATACATTTTTAAATAGGTAAAATATTTATTTTAAGGACTAATGTTTCTATCAATATAATATTATTGGGCATTTTGTTCGTTAAGCATTGTAACAAAACGTGTAACAGATATAACGATGGCATTATTTCGAATAATTGTTTACCCATATCACCTCATAATGGTCAGTGTTACGTATGTTTAACAGAAAGCATTTAAGTTGTGTCTAACTTATGAACTTGGCTGTTTATGTTGTTGCTTCCACTCTACTCCAAGCTGTGAAGCTGTTATTGTCACCGTCCTTTACTTGACGTTTCTACTTAATTTAGTATAAGTTGGTTTATTATTTATCAGTACCCACGGGCCAGTAAAATGCAGCTGTCTTTGAGACATTGTGATACTACTTAGCTAGACAAGTCAGCATACGGCTGAGCGCTCTCAACTGGTGTGATCCACTCGCTGCTCTTCAATACGTCAAGCATATTCGTTCGTATTTATAAAGCTTTAAAATTGAGATTATTTATTCAGTTTTTCATTATAATATGTCGGTGTTTAGAGTGAGTACCGTTTAGTATTGCTTGTACTCTGTATTTCTAGTAGCGGTTCACCCTTGACAATAAATTTCATATCTTGACATGATATAGTATTGCGCGTCATTGTAACAATAATATCGCTCTCTATTGTTCTAAGCTCTCTGTTTTGATATAAAATCCTTTTCTTACTAATAAAAATCTGCGCATACGTGTGCTTATTTTTCTAAAAGTATATGTGTAAATACGCTCATCAAGTTAAACAACAAAACAGCCGTTGTCTGTGTTGTAAAATCGGCTCTTTGATGAGTGTTAGTAGATTACTTCATCTTCCTAAACATGCAGCTATTTTAGTAAATAATTTTAAGTAAATACTGAATAGCACTACCAGTAAGTACGCAGCAGTATTGAAGTAGTCATTGTGATGGAAATCTCAAAACGCGTTATAATTCTCATTGATATTATATATTGCTGCTTGCAGTAGTGATACAGTATTATTTTATTATTCTGTACATTTGTGTTAGATTTACTATTTTTGTATTTTCTTAGTTTTTATCTAGTTGACGTCCGAATTTTTTTTATATTATTATAGTTATTCGTTTTACATTGAATCAATACAATTAAAGTTAATAAATATGACTTGCGGGAAACTTCTAAACAACCTATCTCAATCATTGTCCATGACATAAGATATAATGGGAAAACAAAATAGCTATGTTATGAGATCTTCCAATTTGGTTATTTATTATGTTAGTTTAGGTTTACGGATATAACGGTATTAAGAGTTGATGAACAATGTATAACGTCGTGTAGTTACTAACAAACCGGTTGTGTTGTGTGTGCTTACGCCCTAACAAGCATGTGTTTGTGATTTTTTTTTGTTTTACTATTCGTCTGTGCACACAGACTGTACCAATCCTGTTGTGTATTATTATAATTTATGCTGGAATGTATGTGTTGTATTTATCATTAGAATTCCATTCGATAATGTCATTTTTCGAAGATCTCCAAGACTGACACACGAACATGCAACGTCTCCTCTCAATACTCGCGACATCATCCATGTAACGTTCGAAAAATGGTAAAAGTAAAAGTATTTTTAATTAAATTGTGATATGTATTTCGTTTGAGAATGTGGTGTGTGTATCCGAAAGCAATAACTTTGTGATAAGTGTTGTTGTGTATGGACATAACGTAGAATGAATATTGTCAATTATATATGAATACTTATACGCTGAATGGTTCAACTTACAATTTGTGGCTATACATTTAAACAAATTGGCTCAAGCTTTATTACAATAATATATGGAAAAATTACTTTGGCCCATACGGAACCAATACTTACGTATGCTGGCCGACAGCCAGCATAAGCTGAGCCCTGCCCGAGATACCACGTGACTTATTCAGTGCAAGGATTATATGAATTTTTGGTTCTGAGCCGGTCCTGTAATGCCTCAGACAGCTCAACTAGATTGCTGCTTAGGTATATATATCTTTTGGTACTCGAACGCATATTACTCTTGTCAGCTCCATACTGTCGCATCTCTGTGTATTCTACGTGTATTACATCTATTCTCGAGTCATCGAAATATAAATGTATAAAGTATGCGTATACATTTGGATTTATGCATTTGATTGCACCCACAGAAATCAGAATCATTATTATAAAGAAAAAGAACTAATTTGAACCAGCTCTAACCCCCTCTAACTTGTGATTTGAACGATTCAGCGCGTTCTGTAACCTTGTTTACAAAATTCAATTCAATTTGTAATGAATACCCGTAGACAGAATCAACGTATATCTTGTATTAAAAAAAAACAAGTTTACTGAAACACGTATTTAGTATGATGAAAGCAATAATTTCCAATATAGAAAGCTTATGGACCATTTGTTGTTGTTGTAAACTTTATAACGTAACTGTATTTAAGTAAGTTTCAGCATAAATTATCTTCTGATTGTAAGGACATTATGTATGTGGCCGGAATACTCATTGTGAAAACATTAGTTATTGTTGTATAGATGATAAATAATGTGACTTACGCAGGGATGGATACTTAAATTATTAAAGTTTTAACTGATATATTGGCTATGTAGTGAGTAGAATATTTTTTTACAAATAAATTATAGCAGCTAATGATTTTGATTTTATTTTTGCTTACACCCAACTTCCTTATATTGCCAATAGCAGTATAACTCCCGGTTTCTCATGTTTGTCTAAGCGGTTATATCTCTCTCGGCGGTGTTCTCTTTGAGTTTGTCAAACTCATGTTAACGCAACAAATACTCTACGCTTATTGGTTGAAGTCAGTCGATGATCAACAACCGACCAATGAGCGTTCAGTTCAGTGTATTTATGTTGATATGAGTTTACCTAACAAACGTACCAGAAACCGGGGATATGAGTCAAATATTGGTCAAATGAGTACTTGCAGATTGTAACTTCTGGCTGTTGTTATTCTATGGTTCAATATTATAGGTAATATCAATTATGAAGTTTCCTTCATCATTGGATGGCCAAGATCTAACATGCGTTTGGAGATTTAATTAGTCTTGAGGTTTGAAGTATGCGCTCCAGTGAAACAGTGTCATCAGTTCATAACATATACCGTCATTATTAACCAGTGACACCGCTTCACTGCCGCTAACGGCGTTATATGTAGGTGATGTGAAATAAAACGTAAGTATAATTATGACAATATTCCAGTTTATTATAACTAAGTAACAGTAACAATAGGTCGCTTGAGACCCTGCCGCGTGCGCCGGCGCTTGTCTCGAGTGCGTCGCGTGGCCGTCGCTTCGCGGAACAACTGTTCGCTTTCCGTCACCTCGGCGTCGCGTCGCATCCAGTGTAAAGCGTGGAGGTTGTACCCAACCATGTCCTGGGAAATGAAACACTAATTCAGAATTCTTTGGTATTAAAGTGGTGGATAAAGAGCCACTGATTGAGCTCGTTGGCGTACAAATTCAGATATTCAAGCGTGCATCGAAGTGAAAGAGATCCGTCTTAAAACCACGACGAAATAAGGGATTTTACTTAAAATCATATAAGAATATAAAAATGGCACATAAGGCACGGCACGACAGTGATTTCGGTAGCTCATTTGGTGGCCCACAAATTAAACATAAAAACACACACGTGCGTCTGTTTTGTATGTATTTGTTTCACTCAGCGCTGAAACGACTGAACGGATTTTGACGAAATTAATTTGGTATGTTGGTTTAAGGCCCGATTTCACCAACGTTTATTCCAAGTATACGGCTATTCGTTACTCTTGGATACAGCTAATAGACAAATGAAATTACACAAAAAAGACGCCATTTTGATTGTATCCAAGGAATAAGTCTTATTCCTTCACAAAATTGGTGGTATAAGGGCTATATTCGCGTAACTCGGTTGTTCTCGGAAAGTTATACCTGGAATAAAATTTATTCTAGTTTGGTGAAATCGGGCCTTAGTAACAAATAGGGTAACATTTACCCTAAAAATTGTGGTTCCTGTGAGATAGTTGATCATTGACCACGCGGGTGAAACCGCCCACAGCTAGTAAATACATGACTTCGGGCCACCTACAGAACAGTGCAAATGATCTACAGAAGTAAACCTACCCTCAATTCGGCTAGTCGTAAGGCCGCCTTAGCTTGTATCTGTATCATATGTTTGAGCAACGCTTGGTTAGCGACGAGGGGCGCGTGATGTACTTTAAGCAGGAATATAGCGAGTCGACAGAACAACTCGATATTGTCTCCGCGGTCGAGCAACTTCGGTAGCATCTTGACGATGTCACACGCCACGCTGAATGGTATCAGTAGGAGGGCTTCTTCGAGGTCACTGGAATTAAAGAGTTCAAATGTTACATTTTTTTTAATTGATGACGTGACGTCGCCTGATTTTAAGCGTCACGGTTATAACAGTTGCAATGCCTATCGGAACTCTAAAACATAAAGTTTCGCGTGACTCTGCACTGCGCACGTCATCCTAAGACATCAGCACAGACCAATGATTTTTAATTTTATTAAATTCCGTCGACTTGTCTTTTTTATACAACGTCGACATAGGAAAACGTTTGATTCCCAAAAAAATATTGAATTCTTTTCCATCCAACAATCTAAAGGCCAGCAAATAAGGCGTTGGTTTTACACACCTCGATCGTATCCTCTTGACAGTTTCAACTAAGAAGTCTTCAGGCGTGGTGCAGTTATACGCCGACATAAGTACAGGCGGCTGCACGGGCTGGCCTCTCGCCTCTTTCACCTCTCGCTTGTACTCGGCGCCCACTTGCAGACATTCCAGGATAGAATCCGCCTGTAATCATGAATAGCCTTTTGATATACGATGGTAAGGCCGACGTTTGTATCGGTGTTTCGTTTATTTGATAGAAACTCCGCGGATGTTACGTCAAATCGTCACATTCAATAAACAAATTGTACTGTTGCAAAAATGCAATTAAAATTCATGAAAAATCGAATAATAGTGCCATGGTAGTTATGTAAGATTCCTACAGGAGGCGACTAAATAAGAACGCACTTAATATTCGGGACACAGCTGTATTTCGAATGGCGATGCCAAAACTTACATAACTACCCTAGCCTAGAAATCTTAATTACTAACTACCTACTATTTATATAATATTAATAATTTATCAAATGCTTACCCACATATACTACATGTATACGTCATTGCTTCAAATAACTAAGTAAATAAAGAACGGTTGCTAACAATTAAAGGATGTTTTGTTTGCCTTCCGGTACTACTAGTTCGCCAGTCGTTATTTTGTATTGTCAAAGGAAAGGGTAAAGATAAGAGTAAAAGGATGAATATATGGAACGGTAAAGGAAGGCATAAGTCCCTGTCTCTTCCCTCTGTCAAGGTTACAGCGTAAAACTAATTAATCGTTGCGAAACTGGGGTGGGTCAGCTTATGCAATAAAAAGATTTCTGGCAACTTACACCAACTTACACCTACTTTTATGAACTGTGAGAAATGTTTACTATCTAAGCATTTTATATAAAAAGAATACAATTTTTGTGATACAAAATGTAATGTAAACTATACTCACGGCTTTTTCAGCACCGATGGTCTTCTTGGTCGGCATACTCAGACCCGGTAGTCCGGGCACAGGCGCCTGTGAAATAAATTATTATTTCATCATAATCATAAGAGAATAAAACTACCTTACCTTTTTATGATATTTATTTATAACATGTACTTTCTTGCAATAAAATCTTATACAGTACTTATATGCTTTTACCTCGAAAAGTTATCACTATCATTTTTGCCAAACTTATAACAATTTTTACGAAGTCGAGGAATCTTGTACAGTTTAGTCCACAAAAGTTGATAGAGGTCAGTGCTCCCGTCCATGTCCTTATATTATAGAGACCCTTACAATTTGTATTGGAGTGATTCACTGTAGGTCTTCATTTGAATCGCGCTAAGAGGTGATGATATAAAGCCTCATGGTGTTCAAAGATAAAGTCAAACAATTTATTGCCAATAGGCTATTTTTAGCACTTTTACAATTTAAATGCAGAATATGTACTTACTCCCGGATTCTCGTAATTTTGCCACACTCATGTCAACACACCAAATACTGTACGCTCATAGGTTGATCAACACAGCTCAGTATTTGGCGAGTTTGATCCGGGGGTTAAAATATAGTCATATTAAATAGTTAATTTAAAATTCATTGGAAATTTGACTTCTAAGAGTAAAAATAACACATACCTAACATACACATTAAAAAAGCTCACAAAAAAAATTAAGTTATTGTTCTATATTAACGGTAATGTTGTTTAGTATCATACATGTTGTTCTCCAGTAGCGAGGCCTTCGTCTTGTTCGTCGGTATCGTTGAGTACGCGCGGCTCGTCCGTGCGCGCGTAGAGCCGCAGCGCGCGGTCCGCGCCGCACGACGCCGCGTGCAGCCCGCCCGCGCCCAGCGCCACGCCCCAGCACTCGCCCGCGTGGCCCTGCCGTCGCACGCGCCACGTCACACACACCCTGGAGTCTAACTAGGCTACCCTGCATCTAGGGACCCAGGAACTACGAGGACCCACAACACCCAGACACAATTTTTATTTGCGCTTTTTTTCTGTGCACAAACAACTGCCAAAAGTAATTTATTCATAAAAAATGGTTTACATGTCAATACAAAAAATAATAATCAATAATAGGATAGGAATTTTATAAATCATAGGTAAGTAGGTACGTAATAAATTAATGAATTACTTATTTATAATTAAAAAATTCGTCAAGTCTATAAAACGTCTGCTCGATAAGCCAAAGCTTTAGTCTAATTTTAAAAGACTCTAAGCTCGGAGCAGCGGTGATGTCGTCAGGTAATTTGTTGTATATGGCTGGTCCCATCACATGAGTCAGCTTATTGGACTTCTCCAGTGTGCGCGACACTGCTCTAAGTTTATTAGCGTTGCGCGTGTGGTAGGCGTGCACTTCGCTAATATGGCGGATATGAGCCGACCCACTCAACCACCACACCGCGGAAGCGGTTCGATAAACCTATCATCATCAGACTTTGTCCACTGCTGAACGTAGGCCTCTCCAAGTCTCCAATTGCACAGAATAGATATATAGTACTACGTACTCACGGCTCACTCCGCAAAATAATTTAAATCAATTGGGACTCTAGCTCCGACACAACAAAGTTCAGTTCCGGTCGCACAGCGTTTATTACAAACTGTTATATCTACCTAGAAGTTGCCTCTCTTACTATCGCGTGCCTCCAATCTCTTCTGAGGGCGCCATGGTTGTCTTCTTTAAAATTTTTGATCTGAGTATATACTATTACAATACTTTTGTAATCTGAATTTATGACTTACTTAGTAGTATGTATGTAGATCAGAAAACTAATTTATTTTATAATGCCTGCATGCATAGGTAGTAGGTACATTAACCTAAGAAGTAGCGCATAATTTAGGGCATGAAAGTACCCATCAATATGAACTACTTTTACTAGGAGGCCAAACTCGAAATCGCAAAAAAAATATAGCCCCTCCATACATTTTGTCTGACTGCCCAGCGATAGCCCGCTGAGATGCACCTCCAGGTACTTGTAGCTTTATACCTAAAAAGCAGAGTAAACCAGGCCTGCCACTAGCAAGCCACTGAGCTCGGTCTTCAGCACTCTGCATCCAGTTTCTACCAGCCGCTTTCCGCAAATCGTTACTCCACGCCCAAGCAACAAAATTATCCTATAGTGCACGGGTTATAGGCCTGCAGCACTAATAACGGTCGTTTAGTGGTTCTACAGTTTGCTGCCACGCTTATACTAGCATGTACGGAATCTGTTTGGCCTTGTAGTACATCTGTTCTTATATGTTAACTTATTATCGTCTATAGACTTAAATTAACAGCACAGTATAAGCTAAGATGTCCTATAAAAGTACTGCAAAGGTGTAAACACGCTTGGGAATACGCGCTCTGATAAGCTATACTTATAATTGCCTACAAGAATCATTATAAACCCATTCTAAGTAAAGTATGCTCATAAGAGTATCAAATAGAACTAAACGTACTGGATACCATTTGCACTTGTTACTTGAATTTATAAGGGTTTATAACAGCTTATTCCAAGAGTAAGTGTACCTGGTTTTGTTGTGGATTTGTCTGACACAGTTATAATCTTAGCACCTTTATAAGAGTTTCGTGTAGTATAATTACGAACCAAAGTTGTCTGACTAACCCTAATTCCTAACAATATGGCGATGCTGTAGTTCTAATGCAAACCATTTTGAAACCAAGTAAGTGTATAACAGTTCTATAATGAACTTTGGGAAGATAGATAGATAAAATGGAGACTTTTCATTGTAAGCATTATTAAAAACCAATATTATTTTCAAATGCAAGTTGTTAAATAAGCTAATTTCAAGAGGCGCGTAAAAATTTAGTTTTAAAACATAATATACTTCGCCGTAAATATACGTTTGCCATGCGAACACATCTTATTAAGTATGTGTAACACTGCAAATGATACATTTGACTCATTAGATAATACGCTTTAAAGAAAACAGATTATTTACCTTTTTATCAAACATTTTTATATTTTTATATATAGGCAATATCACAACTGTTTTTGAAAGAGCTTGAAACAGAAACACAGAGTACGTTAGAGTCGTGTATGGTTCTTTTAGGCGCTTATAGTTGGCTTCGCGGGAAGCGGTTAGTTCTGCGTAGTCCAACTATAAGGATACTATTGGTCTAAGTAGTAGTCACCAAGTCTACTATGGGTGTATTAGAAGAAAGAGTGCGCCTATAAATTGGGCCCTTTTCCGTTGTTATAAGAGCTTACTATCCCGTTATAGTCCTAAAAAATGGTGGTTCCAGAGTAAGCTACAAAACCACTTTTTGTTGCTTGGGCGCCGCAGGGCGTCCTACACTACGTTTGCCTAAACGTGGTCTCTACTCAAAAACCCGTCTACCCCAGTGGTTAGCAGTTCTTCGAGAGATGTGGCCAGCCCACTGCCACTTCAGCTTACTAATCCTCTGCGCTATGTCGACTACTTTCGTACCTAAACCTATAAAGCGTGCCATTATAACAATTTCATCTTGAAGATAAAATCAAATTACGATTTGTATGGTGCGTACTCCAAACAAAACGTAATTTGATTTTATCTTTGATAGAGTAATGACAGCCTTATGCAGTGTGGAGGTTAAGCAAGATAGGCTCATAACCCGGAAGCTGCGGGGTCAATTCCCACGACAGGACTTTTGTTTGTGGACAGAAAAAAGCGCAAATACTTGTTGTGTGTCTGGGTGTTGTGGGACCATGTTCCTCGTAGTTCCTGGGTCCCTAGATACAGGGAATCCTAGTTACGGTCCAGGCTCGTATGTATGTGACTGGTGGGCGTTGTGAAAAATATCTCTAAAACTCGCGATATCCTCTCCCTTATCATCAGCCGGAAGACGTCCAATGCTGTACATAACACCCCCACAAAACGCCACTTTGGACACTTATCATAGAGGGGGGGGGGGGAATCTGCCATAATCACCACGCTTGGCCGGCGGCTTGGTGGTTGCAGAAGATTGCAATGTACTGAGCTATTACACCCACATTAGACCCACGGGAAGAGATGAGGTGGACCTATGCGCCGGGACCACACGGCCAGTATACCAATCTCGAATAGTCCAGATTCCAATAAACCCAAAGGCAATATTTAAATGCACAAAAAACTCACATTCAAAGTTATAATATTATCATAGCTGTCTCCGTCCCATTGCTTCACTTTCCCATCCTTCGACGCGGTAAAGAAGAAATGCGTGCTAGGAACAAACTGCAGTGACGTCACAGAGTCGTTGTGAGCGAAGATCGACTTGTGGCAGTCTCCGAAGTCCATGCCCCATAGTTTCACGTTGCGGTCGGCTGAACCGGTCGCGATGATGTTTGAATCGTAGCTAATGTCCAGGCAGAGAACGGGCAGTTTGTGACCATACAGAGATAAGTAGAACTGGAAAATAATGCAGGTGTTACGTTGTATGTTTGTTTGTTCGTGGCTTTTACGCGGAGACCTGGTTCAATATATTTTTATACGATTTTGATGAAATTTTGCACATGATTGCTTACACTACCAACGTAGACTCTTTATTCCGGCCGGGCTAGCATGAGCTATAAATAACCGGCCAAGTGCGAGTCAGACTCGCGCACGAAGGGTTCCGTACCATTATCTATAAAACTAAGCAAAAAAATCACGTTTGTTGTATGAGAGCCCATAAATAAATAATTAAATATTTATTTGTAATCTGTTTTTTAGTATTTGATGTTATAGCGGCAACAAAAATACATCATCTGTGAAAATTTCAACTGTCTAACTATCACGGTTCATGAGATACAGCCTGGTCACAGACGGACGGACGGACAGCGGAGCCTTAGGCGGGCCCTACACGTTCAATTTTATTGATCAATAAAATTGACGAGTCCATTCGCCTTAATGTTTTCTACATACTGTAACAGTGTAAACCGAAAAACATTGCGCAATACTAACCCTACATGATCAATAAAATTGAACGTGTAGGGCCCGCCGGTATCCGCCGGCCATAGGGTCCGTTTTACTTTTTGGGTACGAAACCCTATAAAAACGACATTATCTCTTCTCTCGAGAAAGTGTTTGACCAACGAACGATCACGCTTATCACGTCATAAACCTTTTGTTGCGTGTTCATTGGTCAAACGCTCTCTCGAGAGAGATGTGATATCTCGATTCTACAACCCATGCTACCCGTGCTGCGAGAATAAGGGTAAATTGCGAGTGAAACCGCGGCATTTGTACATAACTATAAATATGTAAGTCTCTTGCCATGGAACGTACATTTTATACATAGATAGATAAAATAGAAAATTCTTTATTGCTTCAAACAACAAGGTAGTAGGTACATAGGCGAACATAATGTTATAGAGCATTATCTCCCAGTAAACCACGGTGTATTGAGGAAGCTTTAATGCGGTAGTGCAATAGTGATGGGATATAAAACTATTTTTAAAGATTTCATATCTATTTTTTTGCTATGCACAGAAGATATAGTTTGCGCGCTTCAGGGTTGCGGTTGGTGCTGTGATACGAAAACATTCTAGGTCTGTGGCTGTGATGGTATGATGCTATGATTGGTTCGTTAGCTTTGTTTCAATACATATCTATTTTATTTGTATCAGCGCCATCAAGCTGATCCGAAAGCCAAATTACTCATCAGTCATCAATGACATTTGACTACGAGTGAGAATAAAAAATCCCAGTAGTTCAATCAATTGAACTACTGAGAATAGACGAAAACTGATTGCAGCAACAGAGGCACCACGCCATCTGAGATTACCATTTATAAAGTCGTGAGTTCATTAAATAAAAAATATTCTAGGTGAAATAAAATGGTTGTAGTTTTCAAGCACTAACCTTAAAAGTGTCAAGAAAGAATATCTTCACAGTGGAATCCATGAGGGCGACTGCAATGAACTTGTTGTTTGGGCTTATTTTCACAGCTAATACAGATTCTTCCAATTCTAATGTTCTCGTATGCAACAATGATAATACCTGAAAAAGTAAACCTTAAGCCTTTAACATAGGCCAAACGCGTCTTTTTAACTAATCATACTGAAGAACCTATGAATTCTACAGACATGAAAAAAATATCACCAATAAGATCATTCTGCACCTGTACTTATCAATTGAACAAAATATTCGATTACTAGGTACATTATGAATAAAAAAAATACTTTAAGAACACCTTTCCAGTCACACAGTGTACAATGCCGCGTAAAGGAAGATTGCGTCATTAAATATTTTTACACCCTCGGATAGGAAATTTAAAAATATACAAGCTCATTTGATCATTTTATTTTTAGAGCCAAAATTAAGTCTGTTTAGTAATATTTTGCGTTATTTTGCGGCGAGCCAAGGGCGAGGCCCTTGGCGGCGCGTGAGTTAGTCTGCCCCGGCATGTGCCAACGGGTGGACGCGCTGCTGTTTTATATAAAATATTTTAAATGTTTTTCTTATTTGTAAGAAAATTATCAATTAAACAGCCAATAAATAGGTATCGACTATACAAAAAAGTCAGTTTTAGAACCATTTGATTAGTTCTTAGTGACTTTAATGTCAGTAAAAGTATTTGGAACAATAATAGATCGTATACACAGAAGGTCAGTATAGGTATTTTAAACTCTTTTGGCAGGGTAGGGTTCCAGTCGAACTAAATTAGCGTTAGGCCTCCCATACACGTTACATTTTATTGATCAATCTTTGGGATTGATCAATTTTATTGATCGTTTAGGGTTAGTATTGGTCAATGTTTTTCGGTTTACAGTATGGAGAAAACATTGACTTAAGTGGTCTCGTCAATTTTATTGATCAATAAAATTGAACGTGTTACCATCACCAGTTATCAGCTTCTTCAAAAATGGTTCGGTTTCATTACGTCGTAATAAATAATCACAGATGAGTACACGGTTCATTAGGTTTCTTTCAGTGAGCTCGTGAGAGACCCAAATATCGAGCTTTTTTGTGTACCCAGTTTTTTTCAAATGCTACGCAATGCTGTTCTTCAGCTACGTCGTAACTACTGATATGCCGCTCTTGCTCCACTTTTTTTTAAAAATGGCATCCATTTTATCCGGAATAGGGCGACCAGAGCGAGGTGCATCTTTGACATCAAAATGTCCGGATTGAAAACGCTTAAACCAAATTTGTGCTACTCTCACAGACACTGCACTAGGTCCATAAACATCGCAATTTTTTTTCGCGGCTTGCGTTTCATTTTTACCTTTTTTGTCATAGAATTTAAAAAAAACAGGAGTGAGTTTTGATTGACATCGAACTGACGTACAGCAATGGCGGACACCACAGAATTCCCACTAGTATAATTTTACAGCGCGTGCCCGCCTAGTTGTTTCTTGCTCCCACACGAGGTGCTGCCTGAATAAGAACGTCTCCCAAAATTTTGGGTAAATAATGGGTGATTGCGTTAGCTCTATCTATAGAGTAATTTACTTTGATACCTAAAAATTATGTTTTACCAGTGTTCATTGTTTCAAATTTATTGTAAAAACTAAAATGCAAGGTCAGGTGGGGTAAGTGAAACGAAGGAGTACCTAAGTGAAACCCTATCGTAATCAATAAATCACGCAGTTTAGCTCTATGCTATGTGGCGAAATGGTTTCAATGCTCTAACACACGCGTCACACAATCTTTCTGCTAGGTCATATAATAAAAAGAAATCTCTAAGTTTACAAAACACAACTCGGTTGATGCCATGAAGCAATTTAATAGTGTTTATGTACATTTTTACACAAAAAAATGCATGAAAGGGCGCGTAATGTGCGGTTAGTATTTGCAGTCACAGACGACACAGGTAATAAAATCAATCAAATACCTACTACATTACAAATGTCATTGTAAATGTCCGATGGGCGAAAATCGCGTATTTCACATCAACAGCTGGAAGACGTCTAGTGCTGAACACAGGCGTGCCCATAAAACGCCATTTTAGACGCTGATTATATAATAAAATAAATAAATAAAAATCGTTTAATTCAGGCAATAGACCCATAAAAAATAAAATAAATTTTCAAATAATAGGACGATTACAAAATACAAAATTCAATAAAAGTTAAAAAAAAAAAGTTAAAAACAATTAAAATGACACTTACGACGGCGGCTACGCACTGTCGTGCTGCGTCACTTTTTGTTATCGTTCATGTGCACAGATATCCAATAAGTAAATATTGGACTCTGGACATTGTCAGAGACAGCCTCGAGTATTTTGTTACCAGAGCGGCGCAGTCGGCTCCAAAATGAGGCCACACGCGATCTAATAACCGCGAAAAAGTCGGGAACCCCTGCTTCAGCAAACATGTTTGACGCACTACAGCATCTCGGCAGCTTCATAAGGACCCGGTACGCGTCATTGTACTGGACCCTTATCGTGTTAATGGCTTTCCGAGTGAACGTTATCCACAGCTGACACGTATACATGCAAAGGCAATACGCTTTGAATAGCGTGGTCTTTACGTCTGCGCTGCAGTTAGCAAATCTGCGTGCAATCATGTTACTTCTGACCGCAAGGGCTCTCCGCTCGCGCTCAATATCAACGTCGTCATGCAGCCGCTCTGTTAACATGTGTCCTAAATATCTAAACTGCTTCACAACATTAATTGTTGTACCGTTCATATAAACCGCGGGCACTCTGTCCGGACCTCTACCAGAACGAAACACCATCATTTCCGTTTTAGAAACATTGTATTTCAATCCGTGATCATCAGCATAATGTTCACAAATTGAAAGCAGCTTTCGCAACCCCTTAATCGAGGGACTGAGCAGTACCATGTCGTCCGCATAACTCAGGTTGTTTACACACACATTTCCCAAATGACAGCCGACCTTGGCACTTCTCAGTTCCCCGATCAGTCCATTTATGTATAGGTTAAACAGGTCCGGCGAAGTTAGCCCCCCTTGACGAACGCCACATTCTAGTCTATAATTACTAGATGTTGTGTCGCCCCATTTCACATTATTTGTTTGGTGTCCGTACCAGTATCTCAACAGATTGACCACCTGACTAGGGACTTGTGACGCTAGTAGTTTGGCCCAGAGAATCTCATAATTTACCAGGTCAAATGCACGGCTGAGGTCTAAAAAGCAAGCATAGATGTTAGTGTCCCGTGACGTGTAATAATTAACTGTACTTTTTAGGCTGACAATGGCAGCATCTGTTGAGAGACCGGCACGAAAACCAAACTGCGCATCATCAATCTCAATATTCTTAAGCAGTTCAGGGTGAATGAGTCTTTCTAGAATTTTACCTATTATTGTACCTAAGGATATAGGGCGATAATTGGACGAGTCACTAAGATTACCTGTCTTATTTTTAATAATAGGTACTACAGACGTCTTCATTAAGGCCTCGGGCAGATATCCGTACCTTAAGCACAGATTAAACAGGTGACATAAATGATCAACAATTTTATCGCTGGCCCACAGTATGTGCTCAATACTGAGACCATCATGACCAGGTGACTTACCATGCTTCATACTTCTGATGACTTTGGCGACATCATCTCGCGTAAACTCAATTTTTTGATCATTCAGACATGTCTCAGTATCGAGCACACACTGCGCGGGCAACGGAGCTACTTTAAATCTCTGTGCAAATATTTCGGCTATATCGCCCGGCTCCTGCAGACCCTCCACTGATACAGGCAGGCTCTGTTTATAATTTAACTTTTTGGTTGCATTCCAAAATTTAA
Source organism: Ennomos quercinarius (assembly GCA_910589525.2). Taxonomy (NCBI): domain Eukaryota; kingdom Metazoa; phylum Arthropoda; class Insecta; order Lepidoptera; family Geometridae; genus Ennomos; species Ennomos quercinarius. The sequence continues at coordinate 11,712,807 of OU342499.1, read as the reverse complement.
CAAAGTTTTTATTCCGTCTGTGCAATGCTAATATATTCATTTTAATGTTTTCTTCGTTTCTTTGACACCACCTAATTTTATTCTTAAACATAGAACGACTATCACGCATATTATTAAACACTGTACCATTGGAGGGTCTGCCGGCATCCACCCAGCACCTAAAATGTAGTCTTGCCCTTTCGTGACTGTCTCTGACATGGTAATTCCACCCAACTACCTTTTTGTGTCGTTTCTGTGCACCTGAACAAGAACTTACTATTGCCGCATTTTGTAATATATTTACTATATGCTTATAGCACTTATCTATGTATACGTAATATTTATCTATATGAACACAATTTATAATATCTTTACACTGACACACATTAAAAGCAGTCATTAAATCATTATCTAAAAATTTAAAACAATATTCACCATACCTATTAATTTGGTGAGTGCTCCTCTCACCCCATCTAACACTTTTTAATGAGTCACGGTTGCAGGAGATTGCAGGGCCAGCTGTAAGCCCCGTTATGTCACAGTCGATGCGCAGTGGGTAATGATCCGACCATACCACATCATAGAGAACACTCGCACCGACTACTGTCTCCCAGGCCGCTTTAGTTGTTAGACAGTGGTCCAACCACCTCCTACTACCGTGAGCTTCACTCTGATAGGTATATGTATCTGAATTAGTTCCAAAAATATTGTAGTCAGCACATTCCCATAATACGTCATCACAAAACCTAGACAACTCACCACCGAAGCTCGCGTTAGGGTGTGCATTAAAGTCGCCTATAATATACGCAATCTGTACGTCACATTCTTCAATAATCGCACTTATCTCGGCCAAGCAGTCAGTAAACTCTGTGATATTCTCACTGTTGTCTATTGGCATGTATACGTTCACTAACACAAATGAACCTGACCTCATTGATACACGTATTGCCGCAATCCTATCATTTGAACAATCTACTTGTGATACGTTAGGGAACTTCGTCTTATTCCACATGATAGCCAGTCCACCGTAGGGCCTTCCTCTAAGCATACCTGCAGTCATGTCTACAGATGATTTCGCCACGCAGCTAAAGTTGTTGCTGATCTCGTGTACAAAGTTTAAGTCATGCGGCAGCAGCCAAGTCTCCTGAAGTGCTATTATATCAGAGTTCAAGGTCAAGTCATGCACACACTGTACAGATCTTTTGATAGACTTACAGTTAAAAGATGTGATTGATATTCTTGTGGTTGTACTATCCATAAAAAATAATATTATTTGGGTTTGTTTCCTCTCACCTTGAATTCACGGAACAACCGAAATTTAATCCCTTCTGGCCAGAAGTCATTACTTAGAAAAGTGTCAAATTTTCTTCTTGGTACTAAAACCTTATAGGAGCAAAATTCAGTCTCGTGTCTCTGGGTTAACAAATCTATTTTTATACATTGCTCACCTTTATCAGTAATGTAGTCTTTTACATCTTCCGCAGTCGTTGATTTCATTAATCGGGAAACGTATACCGCTGACGTTAATTCGGCAATTTGCAGTTTATTCGAGCTTTGTGCTGTACCAATATTATTAATTATAGAATATTATTGAAATATTATTGAATTATAGAGAGGTTAGAGGTTTGCCATAATCACCTCGCTTGGCAAGTGGCTTGTCATCGCAGAAGATTATAATGTTCCAAAGAGAGTGCTACTGCCCATTCTCTGGATAGCCCCTTAGTCTGCTCTTAACGGCACCCACAGAAAGAGATGGAGATTCTGCGCTTATAAAGTGCTATAAAGATACTATGCAGCTATTATTATATAAGTAGGATAATAATTGCGGATAACAGATAATAAAAACAAAACTGTCAATATAGTCACCTACAAAATAATCAAACCCCAATGTCAACCTACCGTCAGAATATTGAATCGGAACGTTTCTGTCAAAATCGTGAACCATTTTTAAAGTGATGTTTCGTTCATGCAAATTGAATTTTCAGAAATTATTTTCTTGAAAAGTATTTATTGCCGTCATTTGCCATTTCAGATTAAGGCTTTCTATGTGTAAAAAATTAGCGTCCTAGCAGAATTCATAAAGTGGACAGATGTGCAAGTATGTTTCACTTACCCCCTCTGACCCTAAATATAAAATGATACATTTTACTTTATTTATTTATTTAAGCACAAAACAAATTACAATCGAAAAAATAAGTGAAATCAAGCAAATAATTAGCTACTATACCTACAATAAGATTTATTCCGATTATAAACTATTTGCAAATCAACATGGTACCTAGCTGGTTTTATGGGAAATTAAAAAGCATAAACTGGCAGTACCTTGACAATAAAATTTTTTGGTTATGTTTGGTTATTTTATTCATGAATTAATCATTTAGCTGTTTTTCTGTTAAGCTGAGGACCTGTTATTACATGAAATGTAACGCTGTATTTATATTTTTCACAATAAACTCTTCTAAAAGGGAAAATAGACAAAATAATGTCTATGTCGGGATATAAGCGGAATGGCAACATCGTGGTATGAGCAGCAAAAGCAACATCAAAACTGGTCGCAATCGGGTATTGCGTCACATTCTACCTGCAACGCCCCGCCACTGAACAAGTACTGGGTGGCGCAAAAGTAAAGACCCTATTTGGTTCAGCTATAACATTTTTTCTAAATTAGAAAACTAGATTTAGGTTTTTTTAAATGTATATTTGTGCCATTAAATTTCGTACCATTAGGATTTAAAGATGATGTCTTTTAAATGGTGACCTCCAGAGTTGATACACATTTGAGCCCTATTTATGACATTTTGCAAGATGATTTTCCTTCAAAATTGGTTATGAGTGACGAAGCGCATTTCCATCTCTCAGGGCATGTCAATAAGCAGAATACTCGGTTCTGGGGCACTGATAATCCGCGCATTATTCAAGAAACACCTCTACACCCACTAAAAGTTACTGTATGGTGTGGCATCTGTGTTGACAGAGTGATCGGACCCTATTTTTTCGAAGACGCTGGAGGCAATGCGATAACTGTCACTGGAGAACGCTACAGAACCATGTTACGTGAGTTTTTGATACCCAGTTTGGACGAATTGGGGCTGGAGCACATCTGGTTTCAACAAGACGGCGCTACGGCACACACAGCGCGCGACACTATGGACTTAGTGAGGGACGCTTTTCCAAGCCGAGTTATCTCTCGTTTTGGCGATTTGCCTTGGCCTGCAAGATCACCCGATCTGACCAGTCCAGACTTCTTTCTTTGGGGTTTTTTGAAATCTCGGGTGTATGTGAACAAGCCACAGACTCTCGCAGCTCTAAAAGAAAACATTCGTCAAGAAATAACGAACATATCGCAGGAAGTGTTACGGCAAGTTATGCAAAATGTCATAAATAGGGCTCAAATGTGTATCAACTCTGGAGGTCACCATTTAAAAGACATCATCTTTAAATCCTAATGGTACGAAATTTAATGGCACAAATATACATTTAAAAAAACCTAAATCTAGTTTTCTAATTTAGAAAAAATGTTATAGCTGAACCAAATAGGGTCTTTACTTTTGCGCCACCCAGTATAAAAGGAGTGGTCGACCGGCACTCGGGGCATTCGTCGTTCGACTCTGGACGTGAACACAAGTCGTAGAAATCGTGATAGTCATTGTTACTATTTGAGTGAAATCGTTAATGATAAAATGAATAATAATTATCACCGTGAAGTTTCTTGGAGCTTCTTCTTTACGGGTGTAATCGAAGCTCCGGATCAGTTTCTATTTGATGATCTATGATGAACTTGATTGAAATACAGTGATTAGTGATTTATGATTGCAGTTGCAATAACGTAACAACTCCGTCGTAGGTAATATCCTACATCTACTTACTTGTGAAATATTATTCCTTCATGTTTACGCCTCAGTACGACTTCTGCTGCATAAAATGCTGCATTCACCTACTGCACACACATTATTTCTCAAATATTTATTGCGTTAATCACTATTTCAATTGGATTATTTCACAAGAAACCACAATATTAAAAAAAAATTGTTAACCTGTTTGGCTTAGATCAAACGAAGCCAAATAAAAAACCCGGTAACGGTGACAAGGGCCAAAGATATTGCGTTCATCTTTTTTTTGCTTAGTACCGAACGTATAGCACTATCTTTGTTGTCCATGAATGACGTCATATACTTCTGGGCCCTGGCGGACACCTAAACATGTGTGACGGATTAAAAAATTGCCATGTGAAGAAAATTACCCGAAACCGGCCAAAAAAAAAGATCTGACGTTGGTGTGACTTTTTGTATGACCAAAAAGCTACGCGATCTTGTAACAGAGTAGTCAAAATTTAATAACTTATGTCATTTTATTTTTCATCCCTCAGGGTTAGTCCTATTTGAATTTGTAAAAAACTATTACGACATAAATATATATATATACTTTTACACGCTATTAATGCTATATTTGCTCCGTTTCAGTATGAAAATGGAACCCGTATAGGATTATTTTGTTGTGTATCTGTCTGTCCATATTAGATTCAACTTATAGGATACCTACCTACTTTACGATGACCTAGAGCTGGTGTGCATTATTTATCGTACAGGCTTAGAGTCAGATGTTGCCAAAAGATTACTAAATTTTTAATCCTAGTGGTAATTTCATGGTGTACGATAGTACGGCGAGCTTCAGCAGTGCAGTCCTTGCAGTTATACCTGCGCGATGTAATCCATACACTACAATAAAACATCGTCAGCAACGAAGTTGACGCCACTCCATATTATCCTTTATGCTATAGGGGAGAGGAAGGGAGAGCGAAAAAGATAGGGGAAAAGGATGAATGTATGATGGTAAACAGAGGCGCACCTGCCTCCATTCAGGCTTTTCCTCTCCCATTTCTTTCTTCCTTTGGATAGGGCTAGGGCGTAAAACTAACTAACCGGGTCGGGTCTGCTAGTCAGTCAATAAAACTGTTTATTTCGCACAAGGAATCGCCAGGCTTTTGCTGAAAATGTTTTATGAACACATCACTCGTATTTTTCTACTTTAATTTTGAAATGAAACTTGCATCTTCCATTATGTATATTTGTTATTTATTATACAAACTTCCAATACTAGTAAGTGTCATATGTCTTGACGCCACTGCTGCTCAACGGGAATTAACTGCTTTTTCGACATTTTCGTAATGGCTGGACTCCCCAGCAAACTCAATTTTCTTCGAGCGGAACCATCCATGATTGGCTGATGGTACCAACACTACCAACCTATCAAGTATCAACCAATCATGGCCCTTCTGACAGTTTGCCAACCAAAAAAGTCAAAAACACGTCTTAATTTGTAAAAGTAAGTATCTATTAATACATTTCATGACACTTTACTTTTTCTACGTTATAGAAAACCTGCCCAAATATGCACGATTAGTAGGTCCATTACAGGTAAAATATTTATTAACCTGAAAAAGACCAACACATGCATAATATGAAATATGCATTTGCATATAGTCAGTTCTCTAATTATGATCAATATAGGTGAATAACTTGTATTCGAACACAATTTCGTCATTCTCCCATACTTCCGGGTAATTTGCAAGTTTGATTGTTGGCAACACTAAGCTGGTTTTGTGTATTGATTGCATCTCAATAATTTTATCGAAAAAGCAAAAAATTAGTGGAATAATAACAAGCTTACTTGTGAAAAGTAATCCCTTGAGTTTTTTTTATCAAACTACTATGATTCCGACAACTTTTCGCAACGCAAGACAGCATTTTATAATTTTTTTTCTAAGCGTCTTGGGCGACGTCCGTAGCAGTAATGGCAGGCGATAGACTTCCTATGATGTGAGTGTGTGCGTGTCCGCTTGTACTTATTAGCGTTCCGACTTCCTAAGGGTACCTCGGTTCGGGATCAATTGGGACTCCGTCCTTCTTTTTTTATTAGGTCCATGTTTTTTGTAGTAAAATTTTAAAATGTATGGAGTTTCTTCATTAGATTCACTCATCTTCACAGTACGAAAAACAAATAAAAATCACACATTTTCCTAATTTGAATATGGAAATATCTTCTTTAAAATTTAAACTTTTAATGATAAAACCAGCCAGATACAAATAGTACAGCCAAAGAAATTTTATTACAAGTTCATACTTACTATAATGCGAAAAGACTTTTTCCCCAACCTAATAATATGAGTTAAAGTCACAAAAGTTTAAAAAGTGTTACGATTGATTGTATTTTGTAAAATATATTTTAAAAACATCTTGCTTAATTTTATTTAATGCAAGCCTCCAAAATAATATTTTTTTATGTATACTTAGATACTTTTTTTGATTGTAAATACATACACAGAATACAATACAACACCCAGCACCAGAACAAACATCTATGTTCATCACACAAATGTTTGTCCCAGGTGGGAATTGAACCCACAACCTATAGTTCAGAAGGCAGAGCCATTACCAACTGAGCTATCAAGGCCATCAAAATGGAGCCCTCAAAAAAAATTCTATATATTATCTTCAATGTACAGATTTGGACCTGTTACAGTTTTATTATAAGTAATATAGATAGATATATTATATAAGTAATAAACCGGGCACCATAATATTATTATAATAGGTACATATATTTTTCACGGAGTTTCATCAGGAATTGTTTTAATCTTTGACAAACTCTAGCTCATTGTCAAACCTACGAGTGTGGCGCCCCAGGTGCCTCTTATTAATAACTTTGTGTCCAACGCTCAAGGTCATTGGCGCATGTTAAACTCTTAATCAGCAACTTTATCAAGATAATTATTAATTGATAATTATAAATATCAATTATTGAGAGCTATGCTCGGGGTTTCCCTGCGGGATAAGATCCGGAATGAGGAGATCTGCCGGCGGACTAAAATGACCAATATAGCTCTTAGAATTGGAAAGTTGAAATGGCAATGGGCAGGCCACATCGCTCGTAGAACTGACAACCGATGGGGAAGAAAGGTTCTCGAGTGGCGACCACGAACCGGAACACGCCGCGTAGGCCGGCCCCCCAGTAGGTGAACCGACGATCTTGTGAAAGCCGCGGGGAGTCGATGGATGTAGGAGGCAAGCAACCGCTCAAGGTGGCACTCTCTGGGGGAGGCCTATGGACGTCTTGAGGCTGTTGTTGATGATGATGATAATTATAAATATATTTGAATTTACCTTTGCTTTTGATTCTCCAGTTGGATCCTCTATAAGCTCAAACTGCCAAAGTTTAACTGTCTTGTCAGCGCCGCCAGAGTAGCAACCTCTCTGAAAATATATATTAAACATTGGTGAACATTTTTGACAACTCTGAAATCCCTAAAAACCAAAACTACTACTAGTAAACGGGTAGCATTCGCATTGTTGTTACGAATACTACTCACGTTAACTTCCTAAAAACCAAGTTCCTGTGTCATACTCATACGTTAGTCTCTACAGACCAACGTAAGACACGGGTATCTCCACTTTTCATTACATATAGCTCTGGTTTGAAGATCAAGAGCTGACCGACGTATAGCACCTAACGCTAAAACTTACAAGAACGATATATCTAAAGAGCATTGAAAGTAGTTTGTTTGTGCACTGTGGATACATCTAACGATGACGTGACGAGACCAGCTAGTCAATCGCCTGATATTAAGCGTAGCGGCCACAAATAACAGTTACAATGCCAATCGGAACTCTAAAATATCATGTTTCGCGTATCACTGCACTGTGCATGTCATCTTGATACATCAGCGCAGTCTAGCAATACTAGACTGTGAGATCAGATCATAGCCTCATTTGCCCAGTAATTTCACTAGCTACAACGCCTTTTAAACCGGAGCACAGTAGTGCTTGCACACTACTGCTTGGCGGCAGAATAACTGGCAAAGCGGTGGCACCTACCTAGACGAACTTTGCAGAAAAGTCCTACCACCTAGTATTTCTCACCATATCGGGCGTGAGTCCAACAGTGCAACAGTCTCCATTATGCGCGGGCACTGTCTCTAGGATCCGCCCAGCACCGACGTCTACAACCAATAGCACGCCGTCCGTACACCCAACCAGTGCGTGTCGGTCGCCTGGTGCGAAGCAAATGCAGCTCGGCCGACCGTTCGGAATGGGGATCGTGCGGAGACAAGTTTGGTTCGGTCTGAAATAAATAAATATTTATGGACATTTCACACAGAGATGAGGAGATCCGCAGAACTAAAGTGACCGGTATAGCTCTTAGAATTAGCAAGTTGAAATGTCAATGGGCAGGCCACATCGCTCGTAGAACTGACTACCGATGGGGAAGAAAGGTTCTCGAGTGGCGACCACGAACCGGAAGACGCAGCGTAGGCCGGTCCCCACTAGGTGAACCGACGATATGGTGAAAACCACGGAGCCGATGGATAACAAACATCTATGTTCATAACAGAATGTTTTTCCTGGGTGGGAGTTTAGTGCAAATTGTGTTTATCAGAATCCTTTCAATGCAGTGGACAGACGTGCGTGCAGTAAGACGGGAAACTTTATATTTTAGGTTTTCGAGTAGCACTGCAACTGTTAAGGACGGCCTTAACATCAGGCGAACGACTAGCTCGTCACGTCATTCCATTCGTTTACATCATAAAATTCTAGGCCCAAAGAAATGTCTACAGAATACTCAAGAGTATCAATGACATAGGTATATAGCACCAGTAATTATTTTTATTGTTGTCTCACTCCCACTTCACTTTCACCAGAGTAGTGGTAGAGACAAAAGTTGAGCTTAGGTACTTAAGATTAGTTTTTGTAGTATACGCAACAATTCACATAATACCTGTTCCAAAGCTTGACAGAGTCAGCAGATGCGGATATCACAGCTAAGTTGTCTGAGCTGATGGCTACACATCGCGGGTCTTTCTGGTGGCCAGGTTGTGTTATCTGTTTCAGGCAAGACACTGAAACAATCAGGTAAGTTTATAAAGCGCAAGTAAAACTAACAAAAAAGTGTTCACTGATTGCAGTGGATTATTATGAAATTAAAAAAAAATGGTCAGTACCTCAATTATTAATAGAAAAATTGTAAATGATTGAAGGGAATAAGGGAAACCATTTAACATGAGTCGAAAAAATGCGCGCACGAGTTCAGTTTACGTTTAGTTAGATTCTGATTTAGAGGCGAGGGCGGTTTCTCCCTCGTAATTTAATTAAAAGTATGTAATTAAAAAAAACAGTTGTGTCTTTTTGAAAGCTATGCAAACAGACACCAGTTCACACATTACATAAGCAGTCGGAAAACGTCCAGTGTTGGACATTATGGTGGGGGGTGGGGGTAGGCCACAGATAACCCCCAATAGATACCGCATGAAAGACGACGACGACCGCGCACTACGCATTAGCGTAAATGGGTCTATATAAATTGCCGCTTCGCAGCACGGCCTTAGTTTCGACCAAGTATTAGAGTTCATTATTAGGGCGTCACTCGAAACAGCCAATAATAGCGCATTGGCTCCAGTCCCCACAACCCGCGCCTTCCGCCAGTTTTGGTGAGCTAGGATCCGCACAAAAATCCCGTAATGCGGTATCTATTGGGGGTTATCCGTGGGGTAGGCTCTTGGTGATCACAGCAGATTATAATGCAGACCGCGGAGAATGCTGCTGCTCATTCCCTGGATACTCCCTTAGGCACACGCGGGAAGAAAGGTAGTTTTTTGATAGTGAACATAGAAAACGGAAAATTAAGAAAAGGCTGTATTCATCTTACCTTCATTATTCTCATTTATCTTCACACTGTGTAGCTCCACCGTATTGTTGGCGAGTGAGGCGCCAACTCGGAGCTCTCCTGTAGTGCCCAGCAGTAAAGTAGAAGACTTTATCTTAGCACCTAGTTTTATGGATGGCAGCCGTCGAACCTCGTCGGAAAGTGTCAGTAATTCCGCCACTTGTTCAGACTCCGGGTCCACTTCGCCACTTTCTTTTAACTTTCTGGAACGGAATTTACGCCTATATTCTGGGACAACGCAGAGTCCAAAATTCAAGCTTTCATTCTTAACCCTTCAGGAGGGTTCACCTTTTCCGCATTCGCGGGCCCGAGGACCCACCTCAAGGATCGATATTAAAAATATGGTTTTCATATAAAATTAGAAAAAAAATCGGATCTTTGGCCAAAGTATCATCTTTATAATAACATATTTACGACGTATTTGCGCGTAAAAGCGTATTTTATATTACGAGCACATACTATAGTATGTGCCGCGAACCCTCGTGGGCTCACTGGCGCCCCTGTAATGGCGAGGACCCCGCGCTCGTGTCTGGTGAAATGTATGGTGGCATGGGGTATGAGCTCTATGAGCTGTGGGGGGAGGACTCAAATGCGTTAATGTAATTTTTCTCATGTCTTGGGATTGGGATAGTCAACTAGTCTACCTGAACGCCTGAAGGGGGTGGTGAAAAAATATGCAAAAATATGTATGCATGCATTCATGTAACAAGAACGTCATTATATGCAGCTTCCTGAACCCTATACCTAACCTACCTAATTGAGCAGTGTAATCAATCAGTCAATGAATAGTACACTTACACCATATTTTGCTTCACACGGGTATTAATGTCTACTTACGCCAATTTTTTTCTCTGCTTCTTCACACGTTTATCCATCCTAACATTAGCCTCGTCATCGGAGCAGAAAGCAAAGAGCTCCAGTAGGGAATCAGTGCCGTGACAAGCCAGCACAGTCTGTCCCAAGTCCGTGGATAGCCCCACCACGCGACCCTTGCCGCCTCGGACGAGTGTGCCTACTTGATGACATTGGAGTACCTGAAATGGGCCTTTAAGGTGCAATTCCATAGCCGACTGCAGGCAGCAGCAGCAAGCGACGTGTTGCCGCGACACTACTGGCTTCTATGAAATACCTTTCGTAGCTCTTGCGACACGTCGCGTCGCCTGAACGTATTTCATAGAGAAACGTAGAAACCAGTGTGCGACGACACATCGCCTTCTGTTGCCAGGAGTTGGCTATGAACTTGTACCTTTATTTATTTACTGATTGTACGAAAACTTAGAGCCAAATAAAAAGTAAACCCACTTTAGTCCTTATTATTACAACCCTTATTATTATTATAACAAAAACTAAGAAAGATTTTAATATGGGACTTTGGGAACTACTTGCAACCCTGGGCCCTAATTTTAGGCACTATTAAAGTGCATGCACAAAAAAATGTGACAAACCATTATAAATCATACTGTGCTATACCAACAATGCTTATTTCTTAACATAAATATTTTATTATATTATTGTAGTAATGCCCAACTTCACACTGTAACTTGGTAAAGTTAATTCACTATCACTTACAGAGCTTTCTTCAATATTGTCTGTCTCTTCAAGTTTCACAATTTCCATTTGTCTGGTGAGCTTCTCTTCATCTTTAACGTCTTCCAACCAGTTTAGTTTCCACACTCTCAGTTCTTGGTCCATGCTGCCTGTTACAAGGTACCTCTCTTCTTTTAAAAGTACTGCTGACCAAACCTAGGATATACAAAATTCGTTTTACGCATTGTGTGCAAGGTAAGGAAATCTTACCAACGTACAAATGGAAACTTGATGAACAAAACAAGCACTCACTTCCATTTGATGTCCACCCAAAGTCTTGAAGCAATGTTTGGTCTCAATATCCCAAAACTTGATGAATGTATCTTTGGATGAGCTCACAATGCAGTTTCTGCTATTGATGAAAAGTACACTGGTAATCACTCCCTTGTGACCGCTGAACCGAGCCTTGCCTGTCTCCGAGACAACATCCCAAAGGATTACTTCTGTATCCTGTAATATAAATACATACTACACCTACCTACTAATACAACACAATATTATAATTATCCTTGTACTTGTATAGTGTACCGTCTTAAGAAAGGTAGGTAGATAGAATTTTTTTTTTTTTAAAGCAGCTCTTGTATGGTAAGTTATTGAGTAAGTAAATATTATGGTCAGGTCCTTACTTATAAAATTTATAAGTAAGGCCCTGAGCATACCTTACACTTAATTTGTAAGTTCAATGTTTATGAATGTTTGTTTATGTTTTGTGTTTTATATGTTTGGTTAATTAATGTTTGTGTGTTGTTTGTCATGCATTTATTAAATTAAATGTCATGCCCAATGAGAACTTGACATGCGTTTTGTATAAATTAAATTTAAGTAATGATTATAAGGCGCTAAAAGTATATTAAAATGTTATAATTATGTATGTATACCTTAGCACCAGACACTAGTCTGTGGCCCTGCTCATCATACTGCAAGCAGGAAACTGCAGTCTTGTGGCCAGCAAACACACACACAACCTCATTGTTTGTCAGCTCGAATACATTGATATTTCCGTCGACGTATCCAACAGCCATGTGGTTACCGGACGGGCTAGCTGCTAACTGTGATACCACAGTATTCTCACCAGGTAACACTTGTGCCTAAAAGGTTATATATTTTTTTTACAATAAAGCCTATTTTCTAAGGCTAGTTCTGTGCAATGAAAATATCGGTATAACTTGATATTATGTGACTTTCTCAAACTTACCTTTTCACCAAGTCTCATATCCCAAACAATAACATGTTCGCATGCTCCAACAGCTATGTATCTTCCGCTAATGCCGTTCAACGAAATATGGGTGCAATTACAGTTAGCACTAGCAACCACATTAAAAGTGCCACTTGGAGCGTATCGTAAATATTGTTTGGTAAGACCCATGTCGCTTTATCTAATAATTTTCATTAAAAATCCACGACCAAAACAGAAACAAACTCAGCGCGCAAACACGAGCACATTGTTTTGTTATGACAGAAAAGCTGTCAACTTCAACATCAAAACTCTTGGTTAATGAGAGTCACTATATTGTACAGCCCGGAATGCACGGCCAGTATTGTACGACCTGTTTTGCACAACCCAGCATTTCGTAGCCATGTACACGGATTCCGGGCTGTACATTCCGGTAAGGTAATCACGTAAAGTTTGCAACAGCAATGCAACAGCAGTAGCAAAGCGACAGCAGTAGCGAAGCATACATGCTCGACACCACTAATGATGTATGACAGCAATCATCACGCAATTTACGCCTGTTGCAAACATGTTGCCAGTTAGGTAATACGCCCGCCGGTCGTGCAACATTGCCTGTACCAATATTGGATAGCCAATAATGTACGACCCGTATTGCACAGCCTGATATTTCGAAGCCATGTACACAGATTCCGGGCTGTGCATTCCTGGCTGTACAATATTTTAGTTGTACATTCCGGTCTCCGGTTAATGGCATCTGTGGTGTTGCCATCCCCCCACAATAGGGGGTTTTCAGACAGCTGGACGGCACGTAGTTCTACATCCAAAGGTAGACAGCGCTGACGAGACATGGCTTATTTTTTTTGTGAGGTGGCTTTGCCCTCTGTCATAGTGCGGTGTCACTTTCACTTCACTCACCGGTGTGACCATTTGTGGCAGATTTCTGCCATTTTGGCAGATTTGCCCTTCACAGGGCTGTGGCTACTTAAAAATCTTGACAGATTTAGTTTTTATTATTTTGATGTAAAATTCAGAAACATAGCTACGAAATCTTACTTCATTGACTTCGATATTTGAGGGGAATCGTTATTACCACACAGATTCGCAGGAGAACTAAAGTGACCGATATAGCTCTTAGAATTAGCAATGGGCAGGCCACATCGCTCATAGAACTAGCAACCGATGGGTAGAAAGGTTCTCAAGTGGCGATCACCAACCAGAAGACGCAGCGAAAGCCGGCCTCTAGTAGGTAGGTACCTACTTACCTTAGTCCTTATTCTGGGATTCGTTGAACTCTATGATTAAAGGGTTTATTTAATTTACTAGCAAATTACAAGCTGGCTGCACCCTCACGCCAAGTAAAGATATGATTAGAAAAAATATGAATGTATCCATGTATGATAAAAAAAGAGGAATATAATAAAACATTGTTTAGGTGATTAATGATAATTTTCCACCTTTTTTTCATCATTTCTACATGAATTTACAATTTCTATTTGATAATTCCTTGATATTTTAAAATAATATATATAAGTCAATACCAACGAAAAATATTTCTATTATTTCCTTTGTATTATTATTATTATATGACGAGGCATATTTCTGGGAAAATTTAAAGTGTAGGCAGATTTTTAGCCTATTTAGGGTAGACTCTGCACAGCCTCCCCTGATTTTGCTTTGCAGCGTGGACATAGATGCAGAGCTTATGCAGAGAGTAGCTGTCTATGGTCTATGCATAATTCACAGTAATGTTTTTTCTCTAGCTTCTACCCCGCGGCTTCGCCCGCGTGGACTACTTATCTCTGAGGAACCATTTATATTTCCGGGATAAAATTACCTTATAACTAACCTTTTCATCATAGTTCCTCGTAAAGTGGCTCTTAAGTCTTATCCCACCGCTGTTAGGATCATAATCCAAGAAATTTCTAACGCGTGTGTTTTACTTTACACTGTTTACTTTGCAGTTTGAATCTCACTGCAAGTTATACGTACATTTTCGTCATTTCGTTCGAGTTCCAGTTTATGTTCCAGTTCACGTTCCAGTTTACGTTTCAGTTCACGTTCTAGTTCACGTTCCAGTTCAAGTTCTAGTTCACGGTCCAGTTCACGTTCCAGTTCGCGTTCCAGTTCGCGCTCCAGTTCGCGTTCCAGTTCGCATTCCAGTTCACGTCCCAGTTCCAGTTCACGTTCGTGTTCCAGTTCACATTAACGCATAAATCTTCAGAACCACAGACATTCTTGGTCTGTGATTCGCGGCCATGTCTCGTCAACGCCATCTAACGGATTTTAAAGAACAAATTTATTTTTAATTTGGTTGCCAGAAAACCTCTTATTTTCAAGTGTTTTGGCACGATTAACACAGACACAGACAGATTATTCAGACATTCGAGTGCTAGAATGCGTTCAAGTTATTTTATTTGTTATTATTCGATACAAGTACTTTCTTTCTGATACTAAGTAGGTATCGTGAGACGTGAGAATGATTCACTTTTATTTTATTTTATTATTTAAATTACATATTTTAACTTTATTTTACTGAGAAGAAAATTTGCATTCGATTTAATACTGCTATGTTTAAAAATGCGGTTGTTTTAGGCTGAAGATACCTAAAAACTGTTTTTTTAACATATTAAAAATACTGTTTTTTAAGCTTTCTGATTTAAAATTAAGTGGTATTAGGCTACTTTAAAAAAAATGTTATATTAAGGCTGCTTGGCATAGAATTTTTGGTGACCTTATCCTGTTTCACTTTAGCGCTGGTTCGATTCGACACTACTGGCATAGCGCTAAACTGAGTAGGTTCCTGCGGTAGTGAAGCGGCGTGGGAAGGGGTACATGTGACGTAACAGAACTGTCGTGCTCTACACGTGATCGATAGTAATGAAAATATTTCTAAATTATTAGAAAATATATTAATTTTTTCCGTAAAGAAAAAATTTCAATCATGAGCTGTGATACTGCTATACAAATCATATCATAAACAATTAGAAAATAGCTCTTCAAGTGCTCGTTTCTTTTCGGTCTTTGAGTTAATATATTTTTAGATTAATAATAGTTTTATATATTTTTTTATGTAAACAAATGACGTGTTATATAATCGGATGACTCATCTTAAGCTATACATCTTGTGTATGTTTTGTGTAAAGCTGCCAGTCCAAATAGCACGTGTTGACGGCAGCGATGCTTTCGCGCCTGACTGAAGTCTCACGGTCACGTCAACAAAACCTGTCAGCTTAACTGTGTAGGTCCTTGCGGTAGTAGAGCAATGCGGGTGGGGTTAGTTTTTGTTGACCCTAGCACTTAACTGAGTAGGTCGCTGTAGTACTTTCTTTCCGATACCGATTAGGAATCATAAGAAAGAATAATTCGATGCTAAAAGTACATGGTATCGAAAGAAAAGTAAGTGTTGAACTATAGGTATGAAGAGGTAGTGATTTCTATAGAAACCTTCTTGTGTTGCTCCAAAGAAAACTCTATCGTTTGTTATGATGGTATATAGTCTGTGGATAACTGTCTTCATGTTCGAGTGTTGCTACGATGTAGATTTCTCAAGATGTTTTTGTGTGCCTAAATATAATTATTGAATGGTTTTAATAACGTTTGATTTCTTCACGGATAGATCCAATGGATATTATAGATTGAGGATATACCTCAAATTAACATGGTAGCGAGAGTGCGTGGTTCCTGAAGAAAATATTTGACAAGATCAGAAAAACAATTGACAGGCGGTAGTCGTAAAAAACCATGGAAGGTAAGGATGAGTTCCGATTGCAAATATTTGATGGCACTGATTATGAGAAATGGAAATTCCGATTAAAGTTATTCCTTGAAATGAAAAATTGTATTGCGGCGATAGAAGCTAAAGTTGAAAATGTATCTGAGAGCGAATGGAAAAAGATAGATCTGAAAGCCAGAAACTATATTGTAAATAGTGTAAATAACTCTCAGTCGGATATAATTATATCTGAAACATCGGCATTTGATATGATAAAAAAGTTTGACGAAATTTATATTATGAAAGGGTGTGCAAACAAGCTATTGTTGAAAAGGTCCCTGTTGGAGATGAAACTGAAGGAAGGTGAAAATCCTGTCGAGTTTCTGCATCAATTTGAAACGAAAGTAAATGAACTGAAAGGTGCAGGTGAGACCATGTCGGAAGAAGACAGATTAAATTACTTATTATTAGCACTACCCGAAAGTTTTAATCAGATAGTCAACGTAGTTGATGCGATGCCTAAAGAAAAGCAGTCGGTGGAATATGTGAAGTCGAAGTTACTGTTGGAATTCAAGAAAAAGGAGAAGGAAGAATTTTCATTTGCAAGCAGCACACAGCAAAACAGAGATGACAATGAGAATAGAGAAAATAATAATTGCTATGAGTGTAAACGTCCAGGGCATATAAAAAGAAATTGTCTAAAGTTGGCAAATCGTTATCGTGGTCAGTATCAAAGAGGCAGAGGATATAGGCGTGGACACAGAGGAAGATATGGAAGATATAGACAAAGAGGTGGTAATGAAAATCATTCAGCAAGCTATGAGCAAAGTAGACCTGCAGCTGGTTTCAATGTAGAAGTCGAGGTCGAGGCACTGACAGCTGGAACGGAGAAGATGACAGATGTCACATGGTTATTAGACAGTGGCTGTAGCGATCATATTGTAAATAATGATTCATTATTTTGTGAGTATAAAACTTTAGATAGTCTTGTAAATATTAAAGTAGGAGATGGTTTTTGCTTGAAATCAGAAAAGATAGGCAAGGTCGTGATGACTTGTCAGGCTGGTGCTAAAGACGTAAGAATAGACGTAGATAATGTTTATTATGTACCAAGCATGAAACGAAACTTACTGAGCGTGTCGAGCATTGTAAATAGAAAGAACATGGTAAAGTTCTACCAGGATAAAGCAGAAATATTTAGTGCGCAGAGAGGACTAGTTGCTATAGCTAGCAAAAAGAATAAGCTGTATGAGTTAGTAGGAAAAGTAGTTTCTAACGAATGTAAAAATGTAAATGTATCTAATGCCATAATGTCAGAAAAAGAGAAACTGCATAGAATTCTAGGACATGCAAATTTCTTTAAGATTAAAGAAATGTGTAGACACAATTCGCTTAACGGTTTATCTGAAAAGTTAACTGATGAGTACATTCAATGTGAAATATGTATGACGAACAAAATGTGTAACTTGCCGTTTAAAAATAATAGACGTCGTGCTACTGAACCTTTGGAGATTGTGCACACGGATGTTAATGGACCAATTACTCCGGTAGGATATAATGGACAAAGATATTTCGTATCATTCATTGATGATTATAGTAGACATGCGCAAGTATGTGTAATTAAAAATAAAAGTGATGTTTTTGACTGTTTTAGAACTTATGTAAAGCTGATGCATAATCAAACTGGCAGAAAAGTAAAGGAGATCAGATGCGATAACGGACGTGAGTACTTAAATAAAGATTTTTATCAATTTGCCAAAGAAGAAGGTATATATTTGAAGCCTGTTCCCGCTTACACGCATGAACTTAATGGGGTTGCTGAAAGATTGAACAGAACACTAATGGATCGAGCAAGATGCTTAATGTCAGAGGCGAACATTAATAAAAGATATTGGCCAGAATGTGTCTTAACTGCAGCGTATTTAGGTAACAGATTGTTGACAACTACAGCTGAAAATAAGACGCCTTTTGAAATTATGTGGGGTCGGAAACCTACTATTGAAAATTTGAAAATATATGGAAGTAAATGTTTTGTTAGAGTTCCTGAAGTAAACAGACAATCGAAATTGAGTCCAAAAGGAATAAAAGGTGTACTGGTAGGATATACAGACACAGGATATCGAATTTTAGTTGATGAAAAGATTGTTATTAGTCGCCATGTAACTTTTATTGAGGCCGAAAAAGAAAATGTTATAAAGTTTCGAGATATTAATGAGAGAAAAGAAAATGACGAAGATAGTGATGAGTTTTATGATACTGTGGAAGGTGAGGAAGATAAAAGTAAAAAGGCTCAAACTGAGGAGGTGACACTACAGCGTCCTAAACGAGAAAGAAGGTTACCAGAAAGGTTTAATGATCATGTAGTGTATGTAAATTTTTTGTGATGTTTTAGTACCAGAAACTTATGATGAAGCGATAAATGGAACAGAATTTATCAATTGAACCTGGAGAAGTAAATAATGTAAATAATTTGAAATATAGAAATTTGATTGGAGCGCTTTTATACATAGCGAGTGGAACACGTCCGGAGACGTATCTTACAGCGTTAACTACTTGAGTAGATTTCAAAATTCATACAATGAAACACATTACAAGTATGCTTTACGAGTTTTGAAATATTTGTATCACACGCGTAATATGAAGCTAAATTACAACGCGGAATATGATGAATGTTTTGATGCATTTGTTGATGCAGACTGGGCTGCTGATAAAAATGATCGTAAATCAACATCAGGAATTATGCTGAGAATATTTAATAATCCAGTGTTGTGGAAGACACAGAAACAGAAAATTGTGTCACGCGCATCTAGTCACGCGGAATATTATGCTTTAGCTGATTGCGTTTCAGAAGTTTTACCAGTAATAGGTGTGCTAAATGATTTTAATATTGATATTAGGAAACCAATTGTAATTTACGAAGATAATAGCGGCGCCATAGCTCTTTCTAAGAATGGTAAATTTTGTAAAAACTCAAAACATATTGATGTGAGCTATCACTTTGTCAATGATTACGAAAAGAAAGGTGTTATTAATGTAACTAAGATTAATACTGATGATCAGTTAGCAGATTTATTAACAAAGGCTTTAGGTAAAAATAAACTGCAAAAGTTAAGAGGTTTAATTAATGTTTATTAATATTTTATGCTGTTGTTGTAATAGATTTTTTGTTATGTTTACTCTTGACTGCAGATTTAGGTTTTGTTACTGATTGTCAGAAGAAGGAATTTTTATGTCAATTTTATTGTTATATAGTATAGTGAATGTTGAAATGTTAAGTTCTAGTTAGGCATGTTGGGTAAATGAGTTGTCAGTATACATGTCAATGGTTGTCATGCCATGACAGTTGTTATATGTTTTAAAGTTAGTTGAAGTCATAGAGTTGGAGCTATCTAGTTTTGCGAAGTTAAAGATTTGTTTTATAGGTAAATGGTTATGACCAGGATTAATGAAATTGTCTATAAAATCAAGGAGGTGTGTTGAACTATAGGTATGAAGAGGTAGTGATTTCTATAGAAACCTTCTTGTGTTGCTCCAAAGAAAACTCTATCGTTTGTTATGATGGTATATAGTCTGTGGATAACTGTCTTCATGTTCGAGTGTTGCTACGATGTAGATTTCTCAAGATGTTTTTGTGTGCCTAAATATAATTATTGAATGGTTTTAATAACGTTTGATTTCTTCACGGATAGATCCAATGGATATTATAGATTGAGGATATACCTCAAATTAACAGTAAGTACTCGTATTTATTAGTATCCCAACATCCCTAATTGCGGATGCGGTAAATTATATACTCTTTGGATGCGATTTATCCGGTTTTGGTACTTTTTAGCAAAGTAGTAGCGTACTTTTGGATTTAAAAATTCATCAAGAAAATTGCGCTGGGCTGGGCGAGAGCCGAGAACCTAAAGGCTTAATAGAGCAACGATTGTGCGTGTATCTTTGAAGTAGTATTTATCAAAGCAAAGAGTATATTTACCGTGGTATTTACTTTATTAGTTCTGACAAGATTGCCTTCAGGTCATTATGTTACTCAACAAAACCAGGTTTCATTGTTTTTCTTCTTGATCCACCGCAATGATCCTTTCCTGAATGTAAATAATTCGTTTATGTGCACAACTTTGTTTGATCGCGTTACTGGTTTTCAGACTGGTCGGGTGTACAAATAGAACTCGCAAGAGCAACATGGAGGGTAACTCCACGTCAGATATAGTGATCTTGAGTGGAAACTCACATCCTGAATTAGCTGATTTAGTTGCAAAGTGAGTACTTTTGATATCTACTGAATACTTGACGGAAATTCCTAACCTAGTAGAGACATTAGAGGTTAAGTAATTTGACCTCATTTCCATACAGATCACACAGTATGTACATTAAGTTATGTGCCTAATTGATGTATAGGTCAAACTGCTTTCTTAAAAATTGCGATTGGCAGTGCCTCTAGTGTAGTAGAATAGAATAGAATATCGTTTATTCAGCTTCACAACGTTTTACACATAAGTACACAATAACGAAAAAATAACTCATACAAAATCAAGATTAATCAACCTTACGCTTCTGGGCCCATAACTATTTTTAGTGGTGATGCTGAAAGGGCGTACAACTCAGCATAAATGTCAAGTACCTACCCTTGGTACCAGACGCTGATTTTCAGCTGAAACCCTGCGGGTGGATAAATTTTATACTTATACTTACAAAGAATGATGTCTAATCAAAATTAAAATAACTAAATTATATAGGTAGTTTAAACAATATACTATAAATAGTAATTACATTTACTTAATACACTTGTAATAAACTACACTTGTAGTGTCGGCAAACTGTCAATAGTTGCTTGAAAAAACCATACTATCAAAGGGCTATTGATAGTATCTATATACTATTGAATGAGAGCTTGCAAAGAAACAGTTTGTTCTTTATTCAGTTTGTTGTTTGTTCTTGTTTGTTTTAGTATTGCCTCGTTTTAAGCTATTGATAGTATTGATCATTTAACTCTATCAATAGTTTTTTTATGGCTTGTACAAATGAAATACAAAACTATTGATAGACTTAAATAATCAATAGTACATATTGATACTATTGATAGTTTTTTATTTACAAGCAGCAATAGTATTGATACTATTGATAGTTTATTTTTCCTGAGCAACAATACTACCAATAGTATCAATAGTATCACACTCATTTAATAGTATTGCCTGAATCTCAGCTGAGTCTTATCGATAGTGTTTCGATTGGTTGGCTATCGATAAGCTATCAATTAAAAATCAATAGTCGACTATCAATCAGCAACACTACTACTACTCTAGTGTTGCTGATGTTCATAGGCAATGGTTACAGCTTACCATCAGGTGGGTCATCTGTTTGTTTGTCACTCATAATATCATAAAAATACATGGTAAGTGTTTTTACTTCTGTGTAAGTTACAGTATTTTTTGTATTTATAGCCTATTATTCTGACTTCTATGGATATATCATACAAAAGTGCTGAGATGTTGGACAGCATTTACAGAGTGACAATAAAAATATAATTTTTTCATAATACTATTTACAATATACATAGTAAGTATGTATCTATTACTTATTACAGCCGGCTAGGGGTGCGTATGGGAGGATGTTCAGTCTACCATAAAACCAATCGTGAGACAATAGTAGAGATTGCAGACTCAATCCGTGGAAAAAACATCTACATTGTACAAACTGGTACCAAGTAAGTTGATTTAGCATAACCATTAACATGCAAAAGTTCTACCTCATTTCCATTTTTATATTACCATAATTTTATACAAACTTTGGTAGTTCTGGACAGTTACATTTCTTTTGAGTTAGCAGTAAAATTGGTAGAAGAGGTGATGTTATCTGCCTTTTCTTCATAGTAGTAAAATGGTTGTTGTTGGTTAAAAACAGAATTTTGCACTGATATTATGATGCACATGCACATTACTTTGTCTCAGGCGCAGATACAGAAATTTCTTAAGGGGGGTGCACAAATCATTATAGTAGGGAAGTCCAAGAGGGGAATTTGGGGATATGGTGGTAAAACACATAAGTATACGAAGCAAAACCAATATATGATCTTTTCTTTATATGATGAATTCCATGCACCTAAATCTTGCTGGTAAATTCGCTAATTACCGCGCTTGGTGCTGGACTGCCTGCGCCAAGGGAGGGGCGCGCGCCCCCTGCGCCCCGGCATGTATCCGCGCCTGCTTTGCCTATAACCAATAAAAAAATATGCACCTACTATTTACACTGACAGCTGCTAGCATTATGAATTAATAATAACACATTGTTTTCAGAGATGTAAACAACAACATAATGGAACTGCTGATAATGGCTTATGCTTGTAAAACGTCTTCAGCCCGTTCCATTGTTGGGGTAATCCCCTATCTGCCATACTCCAAGCAATGCAAAATGAGGAAGCGTGGCTGCATAGTTACAAAGCTACTTGCCAAAATGATGTGCAAGTCTGGGTTAACTCACATTATCACCATGGATCTACACCAGAAGGAAATTCAGGGCTTTTACGATTGTCCAGTTGATAACTTGAGGGCTTCACCGTTTTTGTTGCAGTATATTCAAGAGAGTGTAAGTGAAAGGAAGTCTTAATACAAAAAAAAAATGTTCTTTCTGTATCTTATTTCTTTGTATCTTGTTATCCTAAGCTCTGGGCCTATAGTAGGTATTACAGATCTAAAAGTAACGAAGATATTATGCTTGGCAACTACTTCCTTTATGACATTGACTAGGCTTATTTATTGTATGCCTTTAAAAATCTTAAAATGGTTCCACTACACTATCGGACTATGGCCAATATTCGCGTCATCGCGTAAAGTGTGGCCCAATATTTCGTTGGATTGCTGTGGCTACATTATCGGGCTTCGTTGAATATTCCGGCTATCGCAGACATCGCGACACGAATATTCGCGGCATAGTGTAGCCGTACCATAAGGAATGCATGGTAGATTGCTAAATGCATAATTTGGTGTAATGCAAACAATTTTTTTTGCTTGCATTGCTTTAGTTGAATTGCAAATTAATTTAGCACTTGTTGAGTGAAAAATTTGTTTTTATTTTCTAAAACTATATTAAAGGTTCCATTGACCCATACAATATTAACTTTCAGATTCCAGATTACCGCAATGCTGTGATTGTGGCTCGTAACCCAGGCTCTGCTAAGAAAGCCACTTCGTACTCGGAGCGTCTTCGCTTAGCCATTGCTGTAATACACGGAGAACAGAAGGAAGCCGAGAGTGATGAAGTAGATGGACGTTATTCACCACCACCTTGTATACCAAGGTGAGATATTCTACAAATAAGTTATACTCCATAATAATAATAATAATAGTTACGTAGTCCTATAATTATTTTTTTAGTAGAATAGTAGACAAATGAATGTTTTGTGTTATTTAATGTTACTTACGGAACATCCTAAAATATTTCCACTTTCACAGATCTATGTCATTAACCAGGTATGATACTTATGTTAAACTAGTTGGTAGCACCAGTATGTTGTAGTTTTGTACCATTCAATAAATGCTACTAACTGATGGGCATAGCCAGGATTATTAGGAATGAATTACCATAAAATATCATCATTCATCAGTTTTCAAATTCAATAAACGAGTCATGATGTTCATGAACAAAACTAATCATGTGTCCATTAGACCCAATTTATAATATAACTTGTTCTAAACAATTTATAGTAGTTCAAAATTATATGCATTTTCTTAAGGCGACGGGTAGGGCCAGATAAGCATGTCAAAATCCGTTCATAGAAATATCTGGTCTGGTAAATATCGACCTTAACATCGTAGTCTTAAATATCAATTCAGTCTGAACTTCGGCGCGGCGCTTACGACAAAGACAACGCACGAAATGACTGATTTTGACGGATTTTAATTAATATCTATGTTAATATAGTATTTTTCAAAATGATGAAGTCACATCACAAGATCTGAATGTTTGTTGGGAATACATTTTTTTTGTAAAAGTATATTCGATAGAAACTTGGTAAAATTGGAACATTCAAATTTTTTTAGAGAGGTTCGCGATTTTGTTCTATAGAGCTAAATTTATTAAATATGCATTTGCAGACATCACAAACGACTTAATGAAATGAATTACATGATTTATATTAAATTCGAAGCTCCACATGATCCAATTAAGCCAGGAAACATGCCAAAAAATAACTTGTTTGCCCTACCCATCGCCTTAAAAGCGAGAGTATTTCGAGTTTATTGAGTTGTTGTTTGTTTACACTCAGCAAGTTTTGAGCAATCTTCCAACTACACTATCCTGTGCGGATAGCACGAGGACGTCAAATAAATGATTATATTTATTGACATAACAGACAAAACCTTGCTGCGCCTCATCTGTTTGCTATATATCACTAAAAGCTTGTTGTAATGGATAGATGTTCTCGTGAATTAGGTAGATTTTGTAATATTGTTCTGTTTGTTCCAATGTTAAAGCACATAGGTGCGTTTTTACCGCAAAATTGCGTCCCACCTACACAGCTGCGTTTAACAACATTACCGCATAACGCGAAAATAATTGGAATTTGTAGTGTCGCAATCGTTATGCAAAATGTATCGCAGAACGCATGCGGTACTATTGCGATACGCGATTTTGTAGCGAGATAATACCGGTCGGTAAAAACGCGGCTGTCAGGGCTGCCTTAATGCTAATGCTCCACCTATGTTTCAATGTTTCAACTTTCGTAGACATCAGTGAAAATATTTCAACCGTCGTATGGTGGTTCAGTGTTGACAGGTCGCGTACCATGGACGTATCGGTGGGAGTCCCTGTGCACCCGGCCAAAGAGAAGCCGCCGATCAATGTCGTCGGTGACGTCGGCGGGAGAATAGCCATCATGGTGGTATGTAGTTTGAAAAACTTCCTATATCATCATAATCTTGAACTAGTGAAATGTAAAAAAAAATCATAAAAAACTGGTTTCTTAAGCAAGACCCAAAACTCTCGCTCTTTTCAAATACGTATAACTATCCCAGTCAAAAAGACCCCAAAATTTTGAAACCAATCATTGAATTCTTTGATAAATAACGTTTAATACAATACAATACGGTAATTTTTGAATTGATGGTGATACAAAATTGTTTCAGGACGACATGATCGATGACGTGCAATCGTTCGTCGCTGCCGCAGAGGTTCTCAAAGACTGTGGCGCCTACAAAATCTACGTCCTCGCGACCCACGGCCTTCTCTCGTCTGACGCGCCGCGGCTCATCGAGGACTCGCCCATTGATGAAGTGGTCGTCACCAACACGGTACCACACGAACTACAGAAAATGCAATGCAACAAAATCAAGACCATCGACATATCAGTGCTTCTCAGTGAAGCCATCCGTCGCATACACAACAAGGAATCCATGTCATATCTCTTCAAAAATGTCACACTCGAAGATTAAGGCACCCGATCGCTTTCTATATTCATAGTTTTAAGTATTAATGAAATATACATAACACTTTGTTAGACTTTTGTAATGGAAAACTGAAAAGCTATGTGCAGTTAAAGAAATCAGCCAGCCAGACGAATTTCTGAATGGCCAAAATTACTGCTAAACAAAACATTTTTTTTATACATTATAAAAGTTTACTGAAGGATAGTATATTATTCCCTGTATTTTGTATTGTATTATTCTTTTTACGTTAATGTTATTTAGTTGACCTGTATTCTAGTAATAAATTCTATTTTACGCTTCGGCGATAGGATTTTGTGCTTATTGTATAGACTCCAAGCTCAGACAAAAAAGTAAGGTAACCAACACGCGTAGAACTAGAAAATGAAATCAGAAGCCACCTAGAGTAGTACTAAAAATATCCACTCAATGAATGGTTAAATATTTCCTTCCACTGGTATTTACCGGTGGAAGAAAATGTTTAATTTCAGGTGAGCTGTATTTCTAAATCTATTAGTGCTTTCTACCTTATTATTTAGTCTTAGATTCCAAATGTGCTAAGGTGTTAAGTCTTAAATAATATTTTTGCCACTGAACACATCTTCTGTTAGAGGCAATAATTTCGCATTTTGTTCATATTATACACTGCATTTTAATGGTATTTACAAAATGTTGACAAATCCGATTATCTTAAAAGATTCATAATTTGTCTATATTCTAATGTGACCATGTTAAAACCTAAAATTGTTCAAATGTTTTAAAAAAAATAACGAGATCTATTTGATACTTGTTTAAAATAACTTAAACAAGCATCAAAAAAATCTGTATTGAAAATGTAAGATATAATGAGTGTGTTAATTATTGTATTTTTTATGCAAATCAACTATAAAAAGTTTGTTATTTGAATCATCTATTATGAGTATGAGGCGTCAAAAATTGCATTAAATAAGATAAATATGTATGTATGTAGTTAAGGGAGGGTATAAAAACATAATTGGATATTTTCATATTTTTCTTACTGTCTCCTGTGAACCCAATCAGTGATAAATAATGTACTATATGAGAAATTAAAATGAAGAAAAATGTCCCTAACTATGTAATGACTTGTAAGTAAAAATTATGAATAAATCGTTTTGTGGCATAGAAAAAATCTGTATTCAATTCTTTAGCAATTTACGGTTTTCACAAAAGTTTAATATTACTCCACTGAGTAAGTACAAGTTCACATTTGAAGAGTATACGGTACGAGAGATAGATAATCCCTACATCATATAAGGAGGTCTATTTGCTGATTGTTTTTTATCTTTCACGCACAGACGGCTGAACCGATTTTGATGACAGATTGCCAGTACTACCGATAGATAAGTATGCAAAAGAATGAGGCTTTTTATTTTAAAAAAACGCTAGTTCCTTTTCTTTTCTAGATGGCGCAGTAAGTACATAGTTTAAACCTTTCAAACAACAGAGTTGTTTAAGCATAAGTAAATGCTTAGACTAACTACAAAGAAATGTCAAATTCAGTTGAGTGGACCACGAGTACATTGTCTGTAGTATCTCCTAAGTAGGTGGTGCATTCTTCTTAAGTAAATTGAAGTACAGCAGAACTGCGAGACAGATTAACGTTAATATTATGATCCAAAATAAAGCCGAGCTATCGCGCAACGAAAATACAATACAAACGAAACAGTTTAGAGTTGTCAGTCAGTATCGTGACACATTTCCTATAACCTGTGGTATATGCTTGAAACAGTGACAGTGACAGATTTTGGTAAAACCACAACTGGCGCCATCTATTGGGTCATACATAAAACACCATTTCTTTTTTTAAATAAAACTCCGCATTAGTTCTTTAAATCCGTTAGTTGGCGTTGACGAGACATGGCCGCGAATCACAGACCTGGACTTTTTTGTGGCGAGAATAATTGAAAATAAGCAAATAAAATCACTAGAGTACGCGCTAGATAAGTCTGCGCGCGGTCAAAATCAGAACTAAATGACTATACTATTGCCGAATAGGGGATTTTCTGACAGCTGGATGGCACGTAGTTCTACATCCAAAGATAGATGGCGCTGGCGAGACATGGCTTGTTTTTTTGTGAGGTGGCTTTGCCCGCTGAAATAGCGCAGTGTCACTTTTAGGCATGGATCATTTCACAAGGAGCATGTGAAAAATCATATGATTTTCTTTTCATAATTCACACCTGCTACTTTTTGTCACACACTCTACCACAAATCACAGTGTGCGTGGCTTCGGATTTCATAATACGCGAGTAGCAAAAGCGGTGAATATCAATTATATATTGTATTTATGTTTAGTATTTAATTATATATTTTATTTATATTATATTTAGTTTATGCTTCGGTAAACAGAGACCTGTAGAGTATAATAATAAACAATCTGTGCCTGTGATATAGCGGTGAACTTTGATCTTGTTTAACTGAAGAGATTAGCGTTATATTTTTTATTTGTAACCATTTGTAGCAGATCGCAACTTCACTCGGTTGCTCCTAAATCACATCTCTGTTCCATTTCATAAAGCACCGCCAATCACCATTGATCATATTCAGTAGGCAAATGAAAAATCACAGACTGTAAAAAATCGCAGGTGAAATCACAGTGACTAAAATAAATCATATGATCAAATTACAATGATTCAAAAGTAGCAATCATTTCCTTGCCTAGTCACTTTCACTTCATTCACCAGTGTGCCCATTTGTTACAGATTTCTGCCATTTTGGCAGATTTGCCCTTCACAGGGCAGTAGCTACTTTAAAATTTTGACAGATTAAGAAGTTTTTATTAATTTGAAGTGAAATTCAGAAATATAGCCACGAAATATTAATTTATTGACTTCGATATTTGGTGGGAATCGTTGTTACCACACAGATCCTAACAGGAGAACTAAAGTGACCGATATCGCTCTTAGATTAATTAGCAATGGGCAGGCCACATCGCTTATAGAACTGGCAACCGATGGGGTAGAAAGGTTCTCGAGTGGTGATCAAAAACTGGAAGACGCAGCGAAGGCCGGCCTTTGGTAGGTAGGTACCTACTTACCTTAGTCCTTATTCTGGGATTCGTTGAACTCTGTTATATCTGTTTACTTAATTCACTAGCACTTTACAAATTACAAGCTGGTTGCACCCTCACGCCAAGTAAAGACATGATTAGAAAAAATATGAATGTAAAATCCATGTATAATGAAAAAAAGAGGAATATAAATAACGTTGATTAGGTGATTAATGATAATTTGCCTCCTTTTTTTTCGTCATTTCTACATGAATTTTGGGTTCCTATTTAATAATTCTTTGATATTTTAAAATAAATATAAGTAAATACTAACGAAAAATATTTCTATTATTTCCCTTGTATTATTACTATTACATGACGAGGCATATTTCTGGGAGAATTGAAAGTGTGGGCAGATTTTTAGCCTATTTAGGGCTGACTCTGCAATGTACAGATGGTCACACTGTCACAGCCTTCCCTGCTTTTGCTTCACAGCGTGGACATAGATGCAGAGAGTTGCTATTTATGGTCTATGCATAAATCACAGTATTTTTCTTTCTCTAATCTGTGGCATAAATCTTTAGAACCATAGACATGGTAGTGATAATTATTTACGCCACGAAAAAAGTCTAGGTCTCTGATTCGCGGCCATGTCTCGTCAACGCCATCTCACGGATTTTAAAGAACCAATTTTATTTAAATTTGGTTGCCAGAAAACCTCCTAATAAAATAAGTGATATAATGTGGTCACAGATCATGTGGTGAAACGTGATTTTTCGTTTTGCTTGCTTCCAAGATTCCATAGAAGCTTCTAAAGTTGTCTCTACTTTACTAGGGCGTGACTAAGACTGGACTACGACTACCTGACTTAGAATAGACTATGACTACCCAGACTGCGACTAAGACTTGACTTTACGTGAAATATTCTATAACACGATAACAATACTTGACACTGGCAATACACTATGTGTGGAGCCAAAGTATATAAAAAAAGCCACTAATCAAAAAAGAAGAATTTGTTGTTTTGTTTCTTTCCTTACAGATTTCAAATATTCAATGTGTTTTATAGATGGTGATTGAATTCAGCTAAGAATCACGTAGTTAGCTAAGAATGACATGTTATTAATTTACAAGTAGAAGTAATTTACCGACACCGACCGTTCGCGATCACTGGACTGGACTTTCTGTTTGGTTTGGCTCAAATCGTTTGTGTTGTGCTAATCCTTTTATTTGAGACTAGAATAAGTAAATTTATGAATAAATAATGCGCCTATTTCATCAGATATCATGTGTAACCAGAGTAAGTTGGTTGTGGTTACCAAAAAGACAATATGCAAGCAGAAATGTATTAAAATTAAGTGATAGGGGAATGTTTCAAGATATGTTTCCTAATACAGCTGGGTAAGAGGACACAATGCTAATAATAGTCAGTGCCTAATTTAAATACACCAATAATGCACTATTACTCTATTTCAGAAAAGAAATTCAAGATTTATTAAATAAAGCTCCCCAATGTGCATATGCTGGGTTTGACCCTACGGCCAATAGTCTCCATGTTGGAAACCTACTTGTTATAATAAATCTGTTGCATTGGCAACGAGGAGGGCACAAGGTGGTTGCTTTGGTCAGTGTTCATTTTTATTACAATTGTTTTTTTTTTAAGATATATTGGGCCCACAAAATCAACAATGTATACCTATACCCTACACCTACACCCAAAATAATAGCTAAGAACACCATTTGAAGCCACCTGCCAAAAAAAAGACAATCAGTTTATCCCAGGTATAGATCTGTGGTTTATCCATTTGGGAGCTACAACTCCACCAACAGATACACAGACACACAAATGTACAAGGCTTAAGATGTATCATCCATTTTGCTTGCATTGGGAGTTACAATGAATCTGCAGACTAACTTCAACACACATTGAGCAAATCAATATATTCACAGACAAATGTTTGCTACTTTTGCTCCTTTAACTTGCTTTATTATTATTATTTTTTATAATCGTAATTGTAACAATAAATTAATAAGCCACTTTTTCTTTTAGTTAGGAGGTGCCACAGGTCACATAGGAGACCCAAGTGGCAGAAGTACAGATCGTGTTACTTTAGATAAAGAAACAATACAAAATAACATTAGCTGCATCAAGGAAAACTTGGGAAAAGTATTTAACAATCACAAGAAATACATTTGGGATGGAGATGAGAATAAACTTCAGCCAATTCGGTAAGATAATGTCACTGAGGTTCTAAAAAAGAGCACATGTAGGTCAGTACTCTGATTATACTTTAAACAGCTATTTTTGCTGCCACTCTTAAAATAAAAAAGTCATTGCTAAGCCCTGATTACTGATTACATCTAATGTAGCATTATGGAATGCAATAAACATTTGAATTTGAGTGTTCTGGCATGGCAATCCTTGCATTTTATATTTGTTATGATTGTTGTGTGTAACTATTATTTACCTTTTCAATTCAGAATAGTCAACAATGAGTCCTGGTACAAGGACATCAACTCAATACAATTTGTCAGTGATATTGGCAGAAACTTCCGAATGGGCACAATGCTTCTCAAGCAGACTGTCCAGACTAAATTAAACTCTGAAGTTGGCATGAGCTTCACAGAATTCACTTACCAAATATTCCAAGCCTATGATTGGCTACATTTGCTAAAGGAATATGATTGTAGGTTTCAGGTAAATGACCATATTTTTATTGTTGTAAAATTTAGAATATTTATGTTCAGTTATTTTTCAACAATTATTTCAGATAGGAGGAAGTGACCAAATGGGTAATATAAGTGCAGGACATGAATTGATTAGTAGAACTGCGAAGAAAAGTGTTTATGGCAAGTGCTATTACAAAATGAACAATACAGAAAACCAAACATACATTACAATATATTTATTTACGAAACCAAAATTTTTAACGCTTTTTTTTAGGATTAACACTGCCATTAGTAACAACAGAAGAAGGTGACAAATTCGGCAAATCTGCTGGAAACGCCCTCTGGTTAGATCCTCAAAAAACTAGCCCATACAGCCTTTACCAATATTTTATTAGGACAAGGGATTCTGATGTTGAAAGGCTATTGAAGTTGTTTTCATTCTACTCACTTGGAGAAATAAAAGATATTATGTTCAAGCATAAAGAGCATCCTGACCAGAGATATCCTCAGACTTGTTTGGCAGAGCAACTAACGAAATTGGTTCATGGAGGTAAAGAGACATTCTTGGATACTTTAGTCAAAGCTTAAAACGTCAAGTCAAAACATTGATAAAAAAATAAGACAACGCTTTACAAAACTTGATTATTGATGTTTTTCAGAGGAAGGTCTTAAGCGTGCGTTGACAGCTACCCAGGCTATATACAGCAAAGATGTGGCCTCTCTAGTAGCCCTGGATTCAACAGAGATGGAGCAGGCGTTTGAAGGAGCACCCATCATCAACATCCTACTGTCTCCTGGTATCACAGTTTTGGACCTAGGAATGAAGGCCAAATGCTTCCCCACTGAGAGTAAGTATACAGTAGGGTTAGCACGGCCGGTAGACAAAACTGTCTTTCCCCTGTTTTACTCCAAGCAAGTATGAAGAAAGTGACGTAAAACGGGGAAAGACAATTTTGTCTACCATCCATGCTAACCCGTGGCGACGATTTTTAAGTGAAAATGGTGTAGATGCTGATCTGCATTATGCATTGCAGTAAAGACAGTTTGGGTATGCTGTGATTTTATTTAAAAACAATAGGCAAAGAATTTGAATTGAAAAAAAAAAAACCATATTGGCATATTGGCAATCCGAAGATTCCATGAATGGTGCGGCGCGTTTGTGTATGACCTTCTCCAGCAGCCTGGCGATCATATTAGCGAGTGCTATTGGCCGATAATTGCTAGTACTAGATATGTTCTTCCTCCGATTTTTGCAGATAGGAACGATAACCGTGTCCGTGAGTGCCAGTGGAAGATGCCCAGTTTTTATAATGGCCGTGAATAAAATAGACAGTACATGATACACCCCCATACCACCGTATCTAACGTGTTCTATAGTGAGGCCATCTGGTCCAGGAGATTTGCCACCAGGCGTCCGCTTCACTACCTCCGCCAAATCATTCATAGATATTATAATCTCACTATCGTCTCGAAATTGCGGTAACAATAACAAGTGTTGTGTTGATGGAGCTGGTTGGCAGAATATTTTGCTGAAATTGTTTGCAATATCTTTGTCATTTGTTACTCCGTCAATATGCGAAGGATAATTAGATGATGGCTTTATTATCTTATTAATGCTATGCCAAAATTCCTCAAAAACGGGTCCGGCGGTGGGGCGACCGGCCTGGTTCCACAGAGCTAATGACTGGCGCGAGCATATTTATCGGCCACGTATTTATTCCATCCTGCGATAGTGTTTGTGTTCCGCAAAAATGTTTGATGCAGTTTTTAGAATTATATTTAGTTTAAATTGGGCTTGCAATTGAGTCAAAAGCTTAAAAGGTGTTTTCCTTAAGTTCGTTTAAGAGAGACTAGCCTCATTTACTCAAAAGCTGTAGCTGTTTTTGCAGTTGCATGAATTGGTCAGATAACTTAGTAATTAAATTTGTTCCAGGTGATGCTATCAGAATCATCAAAGCTGGCGGCTTCTACATTAATCACCAAAGAATCAATAAGATAGACGAAGCTATCACGCAATCGGCTCACATACTCCCTAACTTGATCTCTTTGCTTAGGGTAGGTAAGCGCAACTATTATATTGTGAAATGGCAGACGTAAAAATAAAATAACTTGATCATGTTTCTGATCTTTCATTAAAATCCTCGAAAAGTAAAATGAAGATTGTTATAGTAAATGGTGAAAGTTGTGTCACTTGTACCATCAATGGTACTACTGACATAAGGCGATGCGATTTTATGAGAATCTTGCAAAGAAGTAGGTAATCAAGTTTATATTACTACTGCGCGCACACTACTGCGCGCGATAGTTTACGAATCAGCTATACTATAATGTAGTTCTAAATTTCAAGTCCAATATTTCCAATGTCCCCAACCAATTCAAGCATAGCATAACACCACTTTTTCACAAATGTAGAAATGTAGTCAAAAGTTACCCAGTCTGACGTAAAAAGTATGTAGGATAGTTGGGTAAATCCCCAAATTGGTAGTAAAAGAGAAAACTTGTTATGTTGTGGACATTATAATTAACTTAAAACAGCAGCTTGTATACTTGCAGTATAATAATAAAATGCATATCACATAAAACGTTATAAATACTACATAACATACTTATGCCTAAAATAATATTTACTGATACAGCATCGCTAAAATTATTAATGCACTGTCGATTTATAAATATTTACGATAAAATATGGCTAGTTGTAATAGTAACATATTTGTGCTTCACTCCAAGCCGGTCCCTCGCGGCGTTGAGCATGTGATTTCATTTAATTTCTCTAATATCACAAAATGTCCTCTCAATGTTCTGCTAACCATTCACATTATAAAACTTTACAAACCTAGCGAATCGTTACAAAGTGAAAAAGCGAATCGACGAATTGCGAACGTCTTCTGCGTGGATAGCTTCATATTTATCAGCAAAAGCGATAATCAACCGATAACAATCGAACGATTTCACAACACACCTCGACGGTAAACCGTTTTTACAAAAATAAATACGTAAATAATACTCTTGGATGCAATTTAATTCTTCTTCACACGTGCCACGTTATGTGAAGCTTTGCCGAGCGGCGAACATGATCAGTCTCGTTACGATTCGAAACCGGGTGTAGATCGAACCTCCGTCGGGCGCGACGCACCCGGCGGCCGGGCGAGCGGAGCGGGCGCTACTGCACCGCGGCGCGGCCTACAGGTCCGTGCTCTCGTGCAGCGCGAGCGGCGCGGCGGCGGGGGACGCGGAGGGCGGCGGCGGCGCCGGCACCAGCGGGCGCGGGGGGCGCGCGGGCTGCGGCCGCGGCGACGGCGCCTCCGTGATGCTGCCCTCCGACTGCGAGAGCTGCCGGCTCGCCGTGCACAGGCCCTTGGGCTCGTCCAGCTCGGAGTCCTTCCCGCCGGAGCTGTGCGTGCGCTGCACCGTGGCGCGCGGGCCCTCCTCCGCGCCCACCTGGATCACGGTCGGGTGCTGCTTGTCCACCGAGTACATGTGCGTGCGCTCGAGCGCGGCCGGCGCGGGCGAGCACGCGTCCGCGTCCGAGCCGGAGGCGCGCGGCGCGCGGAAGCTCTGCGGGCGCAGCGTGGCGGGCCGCTCGGGGACGGCGGGCTTGTTGCGCAGCGTCACCTCCGCGTCCGGCTCGGCGGGCGCGGGCACGATGGTGCGCGGCGCAGCCACCGGCCGCGGCGGCGGCTGCGCGCCCGGCTTGCCCGCGGCCGGCTGGCGCGCGCCGAGCGAGGCGGGCCCGTCCCCCACCACCTTCATGCGGCCGACCACGCCGGTCTGCGCGGTGATGCTCCTCACCACGAGCGTGTCGCCGCGGTCGCCGGCCGCGCGCAGGCTCTCCAGCTTCTCCTTCTCGAGCTCGAGGCTCTGCCGGCGTCCGTCCGCGAGGTTCTCGCGGCTGCCGCTCCGCGCCGCCTCCTCCTTCATCGCCTTATTCTGCCGGTACGTGGACCGGTTGATGGTCTGCACTCCGGTGATCACCTTCCCGGTGTCGGACATCACCGGTCGCGGCGGCTTTGCCGGCTTCTCGACGTCAGCCTTCACGGCGGCCGGCTGATCGCGCGCGGGCTCGGGCGCTTGCGGCGGCGGCGGGTCCGGTTTCCTCGTCTTGTCGGGCGTGAAGTTGGGCGGCACGGGCGCGAGCGGCTTGTTCTTCCGTCGCAAGATCGGCTTGGGGCTGCCGTGCGGCGGGCTGGAGTGGTCGGAGAGCGAGCTGTTGGACTGCGCCTGCTTCATGTCGGAGTCGAGCAGGATGAGGCTGGTGTCGTGGCTGTTGCTGCGCGAGTGGCGGCCGCCTGCCTCGCCGCGGTACTCGAACATGGAGCGCGCCATGCCGCCGGGCGCGCCCACCTCGCCGTTGGACGAGTCCGCGACGACGGGGTTGCAGAAGTTCGGCAGGAAGCCATACTCGCAATGGTCCGCCAACAGCTCATCCTTGGTGAACGAGACGAAGAATGCGACGTCGTCCTGGAAGAACCAGTCGGCGCGCTTGATGAGCAGTTCCACGACGCAGTTGACGGCGGTTGTGAGGTGCATGTCGAACGTGGTCTCGTCGGCCGCCCACAGCAGGTTGGGCGCGATCACGATCGCCAGGTTCGAGGGAGTCATCTTGTTCGTGGCTTGGTTTTGGGTCAATGCGGACAAGAACTTGATGAGGTACCTGAGGTTTTGGAGGTTAGCGTCTGGGAGCTGGTGTATTGCCTCCCAGAGCGCGTTGAGTCGCGCCTGCTCTGTGGGTTGCCGCGAGGCGGCCAGGAAGGTGTCGTACAGGCGGTAAGTTAACAATGGTTCAGGCAGCTCGCGTAGGTAGCACTTCAGTACGGAGGCGACCACGTGAACGTCACCGTAGTCGCGCGGCAGCGGCACTCTAAACAAACCCGCGTCCAGCGACAGCTTCATGCGGCGCACTTTTGATGAACCTGAAACCAATACTTTGTTAAAAATTGACCAAAGGTATGAGAAAGTGTAGCTAATAATAGCTTAAATACCATGCATATCTAACAAAAGACCCAATAAAAGTTTGACTACTGACGGGATTCAATCAAACCAACA
Organism: Ennomos quercinarius; assembly: GCA_910589525.2. Classification (NCBI taxonomy): domain Eukaryota; kingdom Metazoa; phylum Arthropoda; class Insecta; order Lepidoptera; family Geometridae; genus Ennomos; species Ennomos quercinarius. The sequence continues at coordinate 11,676,493 of OU342499.1, read as the reverse complement.
AATTGAGAATGTACTGGCTTTCAAATGGACTGCTGGAGACTGTTATGCTATGTGCAACAGATTCTTAATTTGGGTACTAGCTACCCAACCCAGATGGGCACTGGAAAATCCGGATAATCTGTAAACTATTATCTATTCTGTGCCTGTGCTGCAAGACAAGAGTATATAATCCTACCTCCAGCAATCCTGAAGAGTCCTTCCTCGTTAAGCGCCAGCTCGTGTAGCGTGCAGACGCACAGTTCGATAGGAAACGCTATAGTACGGCCTGCGACTCGTAGGTGCTCTTCTAATGGATACCCAAACACAGGCTTTACTGAGCTGTCGTCTGAAACAATAGTATCAAAATGAGATTATGATTATGTGAAACAATTGAACATTAAAATAGAATTCAGAGGGCATTGCTCCTTGGTCACAAATAGACATAACTGACCCTACATTTTTTATTTAGGAAATTCATTATTTCCTCTATGGTACGTAAATACTATTTCTTATTCTGTGTCTATGGCTTAAAGTTCAAAGTATGGGTATTAAGAGCAGTGTAATATTTGAATAGTTGTGTATGAAATTTATCGGATCTGCTGAATTGATTGTGCAACTCTAAGAATCTGATAAACCACAACAATAGTTTATTATTAAGAAGTCAGTCATGACCTCTGAATAATAAACTATTGTTGTGGCCTACGTACATTATTTCAAAAAATGATTTTGTTGAGCGAGCTTTGTAACCCGCGGAAGTTTTTTTTTATAACGCTTAACGCTCACACATAGATCTGGACACTAACTAGGATTCCCTATATCTAGGGACCCAGGAACTACGAGAACCATTATGGTCCCACCCACCCCACAACACCCAGACGCTGTGTCTGGAAAAGACACACAACAAGTATTTAGGCTTTTTTCCTATGCACAAATACATGTCGCGTTGCGGGAATCGAACCCGCCCCCTCCGGGTTATGAGCCGACTTGCTCAACTACCCAGCACACCACGGAGGCTGTCACGAACGGAGTTCCCTTGTGATTATAGATTTGTTATAACTACTTATATACAAGTAGTTAAAATGAAAGTGAAGTAGTCAACACAGACGCATTTTTGTTTATTTACATTATCCAACTGCTGCAAATGGAGCGCTATGCATGTTAATGTTATGATTATTCATTAGGGGATGCCCCATGAAAAAACCAATACCTATATTCTCTGCAACCGTATCCGCAGATTTGAAACTAAAAAGGGATTGCTCATCCAATTACACCAACATTATTATTAGCATAATGGTGATAGCAATCAGCCTGCACAGTAACTGAAACTCCCATCTGAATATAAATCATACAGCTAATGGAATAAGGGTACAATTGGCTTGTGAGCAATATTATATTCAATAGCTGAGCTTATTGCGTCTTCGGTTGATTGAGCAATTAATTGGGGCAGCAATTAATCCCAGTGTCTTTAATATAACTGTTGTGAAATATTGTTATCAAATCTTCAAATAGCATTACACTCAAAGAGGTATATGTACTTACACTAATGGGTAAAGCACTGTATTTAGGTAATATTATGTAGTCAAAGCTTACTTTCTTTTAGTTTAAGGCTGCTGCAACAAAATTATGCGTAGTTGCAAGGTTTTCGTCGTCAATATTTGATGCATAGCTTCAATGTCTATACTTAGCCATTATATGAAAAATATAATGACAGAGCGAATTTAAGGTAATTTACCTATTTATTTAGTAATCATCATTCTCCTGGTGTTCGTTTTGGCAAAAACACACAGATACCCGATTTGAGAGCTCTAATTTGCAAATTCTGTGTAAGTCTCCAAACTTAATTATACTCCACTATATACATCCGGCGGGGTAATAACGTAAAATTTGCAACAGCAATGCGACAGCAGTAGCAAAGCAACAGCAGTAGCGAAGCATACATGCTCGACACCACTAATGATGTATGACAGCAATCATCGCGCAATTTACGCCTGTTGCAAACCTGTTGCGAGTTAGGTAATACGCCCGCCGTACTTCCATAATGAGAGAACAGATTTTTGCGTTACAAGTACTTAAAAAATATTAAATTAAGTTTAATTTTTATTAAAAAAGGCTTCAACAAAAGGTCAATATTTTCGGAGTTTTATATTACATCGACAAAAACTATTACCAATATAAAGTTCATAATTTTTCTAAACTACTACAAGTTATTTCATAATTTTTAATAATGCTTTTATTTATATATCAATAAATGAAACTAGATATATTTGGTCAAACTGACGGACGCTGCGAGCCCGAGCTCGCGCGCGGTACTGAGCTCGCCGAAATGTAGTAGCCACCTTAAATGTTTTATGGTACCAATCCAAAATCCATTCCTAGGTGGAGCAGCTATCACAAAATAACTGTGATTTCGTTCAAGCCGAGAATCATTATTTCCCCTGTTTTACTCCACTTGACAAGTAAGTGAAGAAAGTGACATAAAACGGGGAAAGACAATTTTCACTACCAGCGGGGTTAGCACGGACGGTAGACAAAATTGTCTTTCCGCATTTAACGTCACTTTCTTCATACTTGCTTGGAATAAAACAGGGGAAAGACAGTTTTGTCTACCGGCCGTGCTAACCCTACTGGCGTACACTACTACGTACTAGGCGGCCAGCCCGTCTAGCATTCGCACCGCGTCATTTTATCTCGTGAGATAAAACGACGGTCTCTCGACCGTGACAAGACTATGGTAACACCCGGCGGGGTAATTACGTAAAATTTGCAACAGCAATGCGACAGCAGTAGCAATGCGACAGCAGTAGCGAAGCATACATTCTCGACACCACTAATGATGTATGACAGCAATCACCGCGAGATTTACGCCTGTCGCAAACCTGTTGCAAGTTAGGTAATTAGGGGGCCGGTGTGTCTCACTCTAACAGCGACAAGTTTTCTCGCGGTGCGCAGGCTAGGCCATTAGGAAGTGTTCAGGGGGTATAGAAAGCAAGTTTAACTAGCTACTTTCCGTCTTATGAATGATCGTCACTGTTCTCATATAGAAATCTTTACTTCCAAACATCTCTGTGACGCCAGAGTACCATAAATGGGTAACCATTTTTTATGTGTCCTCTGCTCATATTATACCACTTCTTACCACTATAATCGCGGGCGGAAACTTTGGAAGAAATCAAAATGGCGGCGGGTGGATAGATATACCACAAAGATTCTATATGTGATTCTATAGAAACGATTTCGGTATGGGCTTGCTAAGTTGCTGTTAAATAATCATAACTAAAAGATGTCATAAAAATATCTGACGGTTAAAAAAATTATGTGAAACTTCGTCAGACTTTCTAAAACGAACTCTTCCAAAGTTGGTGATACAATAAATCCAAATATGTAGACGTGAGTAGGCTGCAGAAACAGTTCACCGAACTTTAGCATGTATAATTCAGCGTCTGCCTCCGGCTTCCTAAGCTTTGGCGTTTCACTTAAATCGCTTAATTTAGCTCCTATTCTGTTCATAATAATGATTCATAAGACTTGATCTAAACAGTAGTTATTTTTGTAAGTGTTTCCCGTACCTAATCTAAATAATTAAGTTGGAATACCTACAGGATAACCATAGCACACGATAAAACCTAAATATATTTAATATAAGTTTTGAAAAAATAAAAAAAAGGTAAAAAAGGTTTTATATAAATCCTGATTAAGTATTAGCAGATAAAAATATGCGTGTTTAATGTACAAAATAATTAGATTATATGTAACTATAGAATAGGTACCAACAAATAAGAGAACAGCTATTATGTTGATGCACTGAATATGAATAATGTTAGATTTGTAGTTTACATCAATATCATACCTATACCAACTAGCTAATAGGTATCATAACAAACAGCTCGCGTTATCTCTTCAATAACGTTTATCTAATGGTGAAAATGGCCGGAAATACGACTAAAATAGGTACATGACGAGATGTGAGCTGTTAGAATATCTATATTTATCATTTAAAATTAAATCCTTTAATATTCCCAGCAAAAACGATTCGATAAACATGGCAATGAATGACATTACATATAAGAAAGTAACTTCATTAAACAGATTGATACAGCTACTAGACTGCAAGTACTCAGCTAGTTCGAAAGATTCTCGGCTATTACATTTTGGCGAGCTCAGTAGTACTGCACGCGCGCGGTACTGAGTCAGTACCGCGCGCGCGGTACCGAGCTCACAGCGTCCGTCAGTTTGACCAAATATATCTAGTTTCATTTATTGATATATAAATAAAAGCATTATTTAAAATTATGAAATAATTTGTAGTAGGTCAGAAAAATGATGAAATTTATTTTGCTAACAATATTTGGACGATGTAATATAAAACTCCGGAGATATCTGATCTCTTGTTGAAGCCTTTTTTAATAACAATCAAATTTAATTTAATATTTTTTTAATTACTTGAAAGGCAAAAATCAAAAATCTGTTCTGTCATTATGGAAGTACCTACGGGATGTATTTAGTGGAGTACAATTTAGTTTGGAGACTTACGTTACGTTTTGTGGTAGTTACGCATAATTTAGTAACAGCCACCTTAACTAGAAAAAAAAGCAATATACTTATATACGAATCTTTTTTTCACGAACATTTTGGATCGCCATGAACATAATATGCAAATGCGTATGAAGACAGTATGTGTCGGGTTTTTCAATTAGGGTCGATGGGAAGTCGTGTTGAATGGTACAAAAGTGCCCTGCAGCAATCGAATTGCCCTGACATCTTAAATAGCGGGCGGAAAGACGGATATTGAATATTATATAGGGAATCCCGGCTTCGCAGGGGCTATTTAAAGCGGTTCTGTTTTATGTTCTATAAGTCATAAAATTAATTTAATAGATGTTGCGAAAGTCGTATACAACTTACTTATAAACCTCTCCAATTCCGGGATGGTGTCTTGTAAGGAGTGTAACGCAGATTCGTGATACGCCCTCTGCAGTTTTACGTATTGTAGTAATGTGTGTGCAAGCTGGGCTTCTTTAGCGACTAGAGCAAACATATCTGCAGCTAATGCATCCGTAGCAGATTCCACTTTATTCCCTGCTTCTTCCAATTCTTCTCGAGCTGCACTCAATTTTGTAGGGTTCTCTTCTTTTTGACGATCTAAATGCTGAAATAGATTATTGCTTAGGTATTGAAATATTCTTTACATCAGCCTTATCGTCCACTGCTGAACATAGGCCTTAATAATTACCACGCTTCACAAACATTTTACAATGTAGACTGCAGAGAATGAATATCCAGCCAAAGGGCAACAGTGCCCATTCCCTGGATATTCCCCTAGCCGGCTCATACGGCACCCGCGGGAATAGATGTGGTGGTTCTATTTTTACGCCGGGACCACACGGCCGAAATATTCTTAGTAACACCATATTTCAGACCCTTATCATCATCATCATCAACAGCCTGAAGACGTCCACTGTTGAACATAGGCTTCCCTCCCGCAGAGCGCGCCACCTTGAGCGACTGCTCGCCTCCTGCATGCATCGGCTCTCCGCGGCTTTCAACAGATCGTCGGTCCACCGAGTGGGGGGGCCGGCCTACGCTGCGTCTTCCGGTTCGTGGTCGCCACTCAAGAACCTTTCTTCCCCATCGGTTCTCAGTTCTACGAGCGATGTGGCCTGCCCATTGGCATTTCAACTTGCTAATTCTAAGAGCTACATTGGTCACTTTAGTTCTCCTGCGGACCTTGTTCCGGAGCTTATCTCGCAGGGAAACACTGAGCATAGCTCTCCCCATAGCTCGTTGCGCGACTTTGAGCTTACTAATGAGGCCAACAGTAAGAGACTACTTCTCAATTCCATAAGTCACCACTGGCAACACACGCTGATTGAAAACCTTCGTTTTCAGGCTCTGTAGTATTTTGGACGAAAAGATGGGACTAAGCCCCTTTTGGTTTCTGACTATTCTGAATTAGGTATAATACCTACATATAAATATGGTAACCAAGTTAGTTTATTTTGAACGGGTTAATTAGTGCTGTTGGTCTCTCTCTGGACATTGCACATTGTTCCTCTAATGAAGAGTTATCACTGAACAATCAAATATATACTGATGATTCTGAGTTAATTAGTTTGTCTTTTATTTATCAACATTGTTATGTTATTTGTCATAATATAATACTGAGATAGATAAAAAAAGTTAACTAATGATAGTAATGATACATTATAATAATTGTATAAACATAGTAGACACAGATGGTATGCAAATAGATTCTAATCACTAGTATAATAACATTACATTCTAACCATTTGAATAATCTTTCTTTTTTTATAACTAGATAGGCCCGCATTTGACCGCAATCTCACCTGATGGGAAGTGACGATGCGATCTATATGGTATGGTACATGCTTGCCTAGAAGATACCTATTCACTCGCGACCTGAAGAGCTCCAGATTGTACTTATCAGGAAACAAAGACGCTGGTAAAGTATTCCATTATTTTGTTATTCACCAGTTTAGTGTCTTCCTATTTAACCAGTTTGGCGGCATGCGGCCGATATTGGTCAACAACACGATTGACTTCTTGGAAATCAACAAAATTGCAGAACCTGCTCAGTGCTCACTGAGTAAAAAAAACAAATGCCTATGTCCTGTTGAAAATGTACAAAATGGTATTGCAATAATAATTAACAATACATAAAATAAATGTTTCATTAAATTCAGTTTAGTGTTAACCCAAACTCTTTCTGGTTCTTGTTTATGAGAACAATGTACAATGAGTACCCGTAACTTAGAAGTGATAACACGTCAATTTGAGTAAATAAGATAAAACTGTCAACATTAGTCATACACCACACACCTCATGGTATACTGTTCATCTATTTCACAAATTATTGTTGTGTGATGATCTTTATATCATTTATAATAAGATTCCAAATCCAATGATTCATCGGTCTTCATGAACTATTAGATAAATAAAGATATCCAAAAAACATTTTGATAAGGTTTACTCACCTGATATCGGCTCGATGCTGATTCCTTTTCACTAATAAGTCTACTCAGCTGCTTCTTTGCTTTCATTATAGCTGGCAGGTCCTGTTCATAGATTGCTGATAGAGGAGCACACACTAACTGTTCCACCTTTACTTCATGATCGGCTATTTCATTCGCTAAGTATTTTTCAGTTCTTCCTAAAAAGTCAAAATTTGCAATGTTTTCTTTTACAACTAAATGAGCAACATGTTTTTTTTTGAATGGGCTAATGCTGTTGGTCTCTACCGACCTTTACAGCGTCATCGAGCGAGAGGGCCAGCCATCAAAAGTGCGAGGCAACTAGCTCAAGGGCACCCCTGGGGAGCAATGTGCCTTTATTCTTTAGCCTAACTACTACAACAATAAGAACATAAACACGCTGCACTATCTACTACAAAGAACAGTTTTGGAATGTATAATAGCCGCGATGGCCTATAGACAGTCCAAATGCTCCAGCCCACTACCGGTAGGTAGCATATCCAACATGCTGACAGCATTGTCTTGTTGAATTGCAATGCTGATTTGTTGATTTACTTATATAAGTACTTATATTATGAACACTGTTTATTCCGCATGTTTTTATTAATTGAGTGGATTGGCAGGGCAGCGTTTGAATTTGTACTTACAAAAGTACATTTTACAGCTTGCATAAGATTCATATAGGATGTTAATATTTGACAGAAACCAGAAAACTAGGTTGCAATTTTTTTTTATGTGTGCGTGGGTTACATTAATCATACGGTTTTATTTATTTCTAGACATCAATTTTTGTGATTTTAAATATGAAATAATCTTGAAATCGAGGCGTCTCATTATTAGCTAGTTAGTCTATTGTGTTATAAAAAAATATAATAATAAAGCAGACTTGTAGGGAAGCTTATGGAAAACATGGCTAGTTGGCAGTAGTCCAGCCAGTGACTTTTGACCTTGCACCTTGGTTTCTCTGTATTTAACTGATAGTTGGTTAAAAATTCGGTTGGGTAAGAGCTGAACAGAATAATGTTTGTTATTCAGTTTAGTTCAAAATCAGTCTGTACAAGTCTGTATAGCTTGCATATCCAATAACTATATTGTATTGTTGTTTTGGTATTGGTTATTCTTAAACTACTTACCACATTCAAGCAGTATGTATTTAAGAATACTATCATCATCATCATAATTGCTAGCTTCACACATAGCCAATCCGAGTAAATATTCAGGTAGTTTTTTTAGTCTCTTTTCTCTAGCAGCTGGGTCTTGACCCTGTGTGCTCCCTGCCCCTGTCGATATTCTTTTACTGACAAGATGAAGTGCATTTCGTAGGTGTTCAACCTTCCTGTCTGCTGTCTGAAGCTCATCAGTTAGTGCTTCTCCTTTGCCTGACCTATAACCCAAACAATTTTTTTTTATTTCATCAACAAAACATGCAGCTCTAGCTAGCTCTCTGGTTTACCGCATCATCAGCTAAGTAGATACAAGAATAAAAGCAGCTATCGTATCGTTTAGGCATACAAAGAGGCAAATTTTGTTATCTGATAATATACAGGCGTACCTCGAAAATGTTTGGTCGGCAAGTTGTTTCACCCTATAGAACTGTTTCTTCATTTTGTATAAATACTTTCGATGGCTTATTTATATCTACAAAGTCATTGGACTCCCAAGTAAAAAGTACCGAGATTTTCAGGGTAATGTCAGGCTCAGGCGAGTGAGATCATCGTCGGCCATGCACTACACTAACAACACAATAATAACAACACTCGGATATTAATCGTTAAGGCACTACATTTCCTAATTTAGTCAAAGCTAATGCATTTAGATCTTGTAAATTCAAATGCAAAGAAATACAAGTACAACACAACACGAAACTCGATGATTCAGAAAAATAATAAAATAGAAGCACAGACTAATAACTTAAGGGAAATTGGTCAGAAGTCTGTCTGACTACGGACCATTGAGCTAAAGGAGACGCCACATTCTTCTATACATACAGTTGCTTATAGAAATATGAGGGAAATATAATATAGAATATGAAACATCATTTTGTCTCGTTCTTTCTAATGAAGTATTTGTATATGACAAAAGAAACAACACTATATACGTTGTTGCTCATTATGGGAACATATTGGCATGACGTAGTGACAGTTGTAGGTACGTGCCATGGCCCGCCATCTTAGGTTCCGAGTTCGTGGTAGTTCTGCTGTCAAGTGAATGTGTAGATTGTGTATTATTGAGATTTGCGAGAAAATTACTAAGAGTTCACCTTTAAAACTGCACGTGAATATTGGTAAACTGCAATTGAACATGCCTTCGTGTTGTGTTAAGGAATGCGGTGCGAGAAACAGTAAAAATCAACCTCAACTGTCTTTGCACAGGTTAGTACCCGTTTTCATGTAATAATACATGTAATCATACACATTCGATGAAAAAATTGTCACGGGATCATGAATTTATAGCTAAAGTATTGATATTTGAGGTAAATACCGTTTTAATTACCATTATTTCATTTGTTTATGTTTACAATAATATCTCATAGTGGAATAGTGTTGTACCGTTGCGGTAATAGATTGCGGAACTAGTGCTCTGAACCGATATCAGCATAACCAACATAAATCTTTTCTTGTAGTTTCTTGTAGCTTCTTTACAGATGTAATGGAAGCTACGGATCGGAGTTTTCTATTCTGCATTGTGCCGGATTGCTTGCACCATTATTGGAATAGTACATTATGATATAAGTGTGCAAAGTTGATTATTACACTCGAGGCGGTGATATGTGAGAGTGTAATGATCAATGCACACGCATGTCATACGACGTTTTACATCACAGTTGTGAGGAAATAACAGAGTTGTACTATTAATGTTGCTTATCATAATATTAGTACTGGTTTTTTTCCAGGCGTCTACAAAAAACCCCCAGCAAGGGTCATCTGTTTTATGTGAAACAAGTAATATACGAAAATCGGATGTTACTTGTACAACTCATGTAACGCCTCCATTACAGTCAATCCGCCGAATTGTGGAAACAGGGCACAAAGAGGTATGTATCTACTTAGAAGTTAGAAGGCCACTTTTGAAAGATTCAGCAACAGGTCGATACCTACTTTCCCTAAAACGGTTAGCTTGTCTTCTTACAAAATACAATATTTGTAAAGTTTTGTCAGGGTTTAATTAGATGGATAATAAATGTTTTTATTATAAATATAGGATTATGGTTGAAAATCAGAATGAGCGTAAAATATGCTTCTAGTCAAATTAAATATCATTGATTAGTAAGTTTACTCGATGACTGACGTAGTAACTTTTTTCAGGTTCTTGAAAAAATTACGGCTTTTAAGGAAAAATGTGTAACACAAAAACTAAAAATTAAACGTCTCAAAAAAATATTCGAAAAAGAAACAAAAAACTGCCAATTTAAAAGATATCATCGAAGACCTACGAAAAAAAAATTGTATCAACTCGGAACAAGCTATTGCCATAGAAGAATTGGCGGGGCCACAAGACTTCTTAAAAAGACAAATTATAATATATATAATTATAATTATAAGTCCAAAGGTTTACCTTTGGCACATAAATACTCGAAAGAAATAAGAAAATTTGCATTGACATTACATTTTTTATCCCCCAAGGCCTATAATTACATAAGGAGGACTTACAATACATGCTTACCTCATACAAGAACTTTGTGCAAATGGTACCAACATGTAAATTGTGAACCGGGATTTACGAAAGAAGCCTTTGAAACTTTAAAAATTAAAGTGCAGGGAAGTGAACTGCCTGTGATATGCTCCTTGGTTTTTGATGAAATGGCCATAAGAAAGTCTCTAACTTGGGAACCAAGAGCTCAGAAATATTATGGTAGAGTTGATTGTGGCCACAACATAGAAAGTGACAATGTCGAAGAAGCTAGTCAAGCCCTAGTAATCATGTTAACGTCAATCAACGGGACATGGAAAATACCTATTTGTTATTTTTTTATAACATCCCTCACAGGCGAGGAAAAAGTATTATCATAAACACAGCACTGAAATTGTGTGAAGACGTGGGTGTAAAAGTTGTTAGCATTTCGTGCGATGGACCTGCTGCAAATTTCAGTATGTTCTCCTCTCTTGGCTGCGATGTTTTAAGAAACCAAGACGTTACCGATTTTGAGAGCGGTAACACTCGCATCCGCGAGAAGAGACATGTTGATTTCTACCAGTTCATGCTACCCTATGCTACCCGTGCAGGTGTGTGTGTAAAAGAGGTATAATTTGCCTATTTGCAATATATATATTATTTGATTTATTTTTTATTTTATTTTTTCCCACCTCCACCATTCACAGATAAAATTAACATTGTCACGAATTCTCCGATAACGGAAGTAAGTGGACCTACTCATCTGGTTCTCTGTTACAACAGAACAATAACATACTTTAAATAAGGAGGTATCTACATAAATATATATAACTATGATCCTTGTGATTGAAGAACTAATTTTGTATTTAGAGACTAAACCAGGATTCAGACACCGCTAGGATTGAATAGTGTTCTGTGGGTTCAGACTTGACAGACCTGCGACCTTAGTAAAATGGCATACGTTTTCCCAACTTTATATCTATTCTGTTTCTAACATTGTTTTCCGATTAAATCCGATTCATTATAACAGATATCTAGTATGACTCGTATCGATACTTGTTATAGTAACACTTATGTTCCTAGACCAGCACAACCCTAGCCATGGCAGCCATTTTAGGTTCCAGGTCGAGTTGTAGGTATGCACGTTCGTTTTGTAGGTATTTCGTGTCCATATACTTCCTTGGTCTGAGCTACGGACGTACATACCAAAGAGTATACAACGCTTGTACATACTACGTAATCAGGATGGAGTAGTGTTCCTTAAAAACGAGCCGAGCGAAAGGTACGATGAGTTGGAGTCTCTTTCTATTAGGGCGTCCAAAAGTTTTTGAACTCTTAAGACTCATGACCTTCACAATGGTATAGGTCTACCAGAATCTCATGGCACAAAATTAAAAATAAGTAAATGGATTTTCATACGGCAATACCAAATTGTCACCTTTCAAATCAATTTGACAACTGACCACGTTGTTTTGATACTTTTGGTTTTTTGTTCCGTAGACCGAGTAGAGGATACTTTTTTTTATGTAAATGAATGACGTGACGAGTTAGTCGTTCACCTGATGTTAAGCGTCACGGCTGCCCAGAACAGATTGCAGTATCACTCGGAACTCTAAATTAATATAGTTTTGCGTGACACTGCATTGCGCACGACGTCATCCTGAGACTTTACACACAGTATAGTAATAAGATTACTACACTGTGTGATCAGATCATAAAGTCTCATTTTCCCAGTTATTTCACCAGCTATGAACTACTACGTGATCTTTTAAATTCTCACACTTAAATTGTGACTTCTTTTTCTTTAAAGACGTTTTAGTACCTACCACTTTATGGCTGAATTAAAGGTGAATTAAAGGTAAGGGCACGTCATAAAATGGTGTGTTTTTTCTATCCCCGTGAAAGAGGAATGGGTGAAGAAGAAAATCAACTTAGACGGATTAATTGAAATGTTATAGAAGAGTTCTGTAGTATAAACACCTCTTTAAATCTTCATCATCATCTGATGAAACCAAATAATTTTCGTGTTCAGAAATAAAGAAAAAAAGTTAAGTAGCTGTATCTACATTCATGATGGTTTTATTTTTACTTATAGGTCATAATAAAAACTGTATATTGTTTCTGTAACATGACGTGCGCAGTGCAGTGTCACGCAAAACTATAGACTTAGGATATACAAGACCAACAATGACAGTTTGAAAATGAGACAAGTTTCAAGTGATACTGCAATCTGTTACGGGCAGCTGTGACGCTTACTATCAGGCGGACAATTCAGTGATCGTTCTATTTCCGCTGAGAATAGTTGTGTGCCTCGTGACCGCGTGCACCTACAGTGAAAAGGGCTAACGAATCACAACAAAGCCGACTCGGCCGGCGGCCGCGATGACCTAGTTATTGCGCAAGGCTAATGTCTGACGGCGAATTATAATAATCTATTGTTAAGGCGACGTTACACTTGCCGCAGCAATGGATTCCCAAAAGAAAACTGATACCATAAGGTGAACGTCGAAGCAATCCAGCTGCTCGATCACACGGATATAGTTAGAAGATTGAAAAGAACAAAACCTTTTGAGTTAGTGTAGTGTAATAGTGTATTAAGTGCTATAGTGTAACGTAGTGCAGTGCAAGTAATTACTACTTACCTAAAAAAACACAAGAACTAAGTGTTTAAGTCGCCTTAATAGAGACAATAAGATAAGTGTTATTGGACACATTCTTATATAAGTAGGTGGTTAGAAGTTTAAGTTAAATGAAAATTACTTATTAGCCACTTGGATGGCTAGATTGTAATATTAGTAGAGTGCCCAAATGGGCGTTCTAGGAAAAGTAAAAAAAAAAAGAAAAAAAAATAAAGGCGAACGATTCCTCACGTCAACGATTCGTCACGTCATTCATTTCTATAAAAAAAAGTAAACACTACTATTACTCACAATAATAATGTTTATAAAATATACTTTTATTTTCACTGCCTTTTGTTTCAATCCAACGAATACCTAACAGAAAAATATGACTTAAAAATTGATAAAGTTGCGAAACTTAGTTGCCAAAACGGCCGGAAGTGAAGGAAGTATCAAGACATATTAATCCATTTATATCTGGTGCTGCCTACTAGAAATTTTATTTTCCCCATTTGCCATCAGATTCTGGTAGACCTATAATTACTTATAATACCTACTTATAACTTGTTTCAATAAAGAAAAGATTTGAAATGAGCAGATATTTCTATTGCTATCTGACTCCCACTGCACTTAGACATAATGATGGAAGTGGGAATAGTTATGATAATAAAGTCACAAACATGTCATACGACGTTTTTCATCACAGTTGCGAGGAAAAAAACAGAGTTGTACAGCTAAATGTCCTGCAGGCTTCTTATTTTCACGCGGCGTCAGAGAAAAACCATGTTGATGGCGCGAACAAAATCGACATCGACCAAAACGAAGAGAAAAGGAAAACTGGAACTGGAACTGGAACTAGAACGGGATTTTCAATGTGAACGTGAACTGGAACCCGAACTGGAACGTGAACTGGAACGTGAACTGGAACGTAAACTGGAATTTTCAGATTTCGATTTTCATTCGGATCGGATAAATTTTACTGTGAGACGGTACGCTTACATCCGCTAACTTAAAAAAAAAAAAACAATTTTGCTGTTAATGAACTTTGATCCTTATAACATCTATAGGTACTCGATCCCCAGGAACGACTTTTCTAAAGCACTCATACACATCATCAGCCAGAAAACGTCCACTGCTGAACATAAGCCTCCCCCACAAAACGCCTCTTTGGACGCTTATTATTGGGGAGGATTTGTCATAATCACTACGCTTGGCAGGCGGCTTGGTGATCGGAGAAGATTTTAATGTACCGAGAAGAATGCTGCTGCCCATTCCCTGGATATTCCCTTAACTGGCTCTTACGGCACCCACGGGAAGAGATGGGGTGGTCCTATTCGCAAACTGGGACCACACAGTGGAACCACTAGTAACGGAGACGCAAAAAAGCAAAGGTTTATATTTACATCAAAGTACCTTTGTATAGCAGCCCTATTGAAATATGACGCATGTCAAAATTTGATTTCAAATTGTTGATCAGCAACCTTGGGGATCCCAGATATCGATTTTCATCTAGACCAGAGATTTTTTCTGGCATGGCCAACATTTCCGCCATTTTTGAGAAAAAAGTTTTTTTGCAATATTCCATTCTGGCCTCCAAACAATATTAGTTCGATTCTTATATACTAAAGTGTCATAGTTTCTCCGTCGTTTACAGTTAAAATCTGTATAACGGATTTTTTCCCGCAATGTTGTTTTTTTTTTGTTCTCTATAAAATCGTCCCAGCGTTTGCTATAACATTCCTTAAAACGCACATGATCTATCTTTTATGGTTAAGCCAGGCCGTTGATTGTCCGAGTGACAGAAGGCCAAAAGACCAGGGTCTCGAATTATTTTGAAGACACCTCGAAACGCTTGACACGAACATAAAAAAACCATAATTTCCCATAGGTATAGAGAAACAATGCGTCAATAATAAAAATAAATGTATGGTAGCCATCTATAAAGTTCGCGGAATCCAATTTTTTTTAAATATCAAAGGAGAATGGGCATTTTGTCCTATCGGTGGCCAGTAACGAAACCTGTGCCAAATTAAAGTCCAACTACTAATGGAGGAACTTTACTATGGACGTTACGCTGTAAGTCATTTAAAATAAAAATTAAATGTGAATAATGTATGGAGCGATAACGTATTATAGTAGATTTTTATTTAATTATTAATGTATGCACCAACCACTTAACATAAAAATGTTACAAACTGGCAGAATGGACCCAAAGAAACCAGTTTTCTACCTGCTCACATGGAGGGCCAATCAGCTTCCAGCGATAAGAATGAAAGCAGTCAGCTTGAGCGCTGCCCACGGCGCAGTATTTCTATTACGCTTGTGACGTTGTGTACTGTGCGATCGTTAATAGAGCCCTCTGTTTTTTCTACAAACCTTTTGACCCCTGCTTTGCCCCCGGGTTTCGATTATTCCTACAGTGATAACTAGGCTCTTTTGATTGTGAACTTGATTTAAAAAAACAATTTTTTTTAAATATGTTTTAAAGTTATATACGTTCGTAAAACGATGCAAAACCTTCTAAAACAAACATTCATTTTACTCACTTCCTATGAGAATCCCATCAATAAAACTTCTACACAGTAATTGTAGGACTAAATCACATCAGTAAATACCACAATCATTGTTGGCTGCGAATAGGACACGCTTCATACATATTTGCCCATTATCCTTTGCAACAGTATTTGTGTTATGTAATAGTAAGTATTGTTGATGTAGTCTATTATTTTATATTTATTTTAGTATGTATATTAAAATAACTTTTATTTTATAACACCACCATCCATGCTCATTCATGTATCTCTGTCCATCTAAAAGTTGTCTGGAAGAGATCGCTTTTTAGCGATAAGACCACCCATTGTACCATACTTGTAAATTTTCCTGTTTTTTTATATTTTTGTTATCTTTGGTGTCAATAAAGAGTTTATTTATCTATCTATCTATCTATCTATCTTGCAGCGCTTAAAACCCCTCCATGCAAAAAATCACCCTGATCATGCCAACTTTCAAAATGGCATTTTGAATCCACCACCTTGGATTTTCATCACCACCATCTGATAGCCCCTATTGTCCCCTGTGGCATTTGGTCGAACATAACCCACCTACCTCTTACCGTTTCTGATTTATGAGCGTTTCAATTTTGTACTGGTGCCACCGTTTTTTGTTTGGGGCCCCATTTTTTTATTCCTCTGTAAACGTCCCGGGTTTACTCCAACTTTAAGTTAAAACGGGACCCCCATATCACTTGTCGTTTTCGAGATGCGTTGGGGTACTCCATCACGTAGATGACTTTCTGGTAATGTCAGCTTTTTCTGAGGGTCACGTGACCCATCCATACACTACACACTTGGTTTCGACCGATCACTTCTGAGAGCTGAGATCAATTATTGTGTCAATCAGTCATCACGTCATCAGTGAGTCAGTCAGTTTGTCAATGGGTGTTTAAGAGTGGGTGTATAAGAGTGACGTATCGGTCACCTTGGTTCTTCTCATTTCGGATCTTATCTCATAGGGAAACCCCGAGCTGGCTCTTATGGCACCAGTGGGAAAAGATGGGGTAGTAGTATTATCCCACCTGTACCACACGGCAAATGGACACCCTACTGCATATTGAAAACTTGAAAAGTAGCTCACCTGTGGAAAGTTATGCCACAACCGCGATACCATTCATTTTTGCATCAGTCCACACAACAAAAATACCCCATTTCAATAGTACAAAATAAACACCATTCAAAAATATGCAAAAGGTTCGTCTAAAATAAAAATAAAGTTCCCGCCATGTTTATTATTCTTTTTTACTTCTCTAAAAAAATTACTAACTAGCCACTAACAAGTATTTTTAATCAATTATCACAGTAAAATATACTAATTACGCATATATTAAAAATTGCTATCTCCAAAACACAGTTAAACAATACCAAACCAACACTAAAGATTATCTTTTGCATAATGGCAACATGCTAGACAAGGATAGATACCAACTAATCTGCTATCTCAAGTGGCTCGATTTTCTACTCTGACCATATTACAGACGAAAATATACCATATCTTTGTAGTCGTCTTTGTAGTAGTCAGAGTATGAATTTGAATGACTAATAAATAATAAAAAATAAATTCAAAAATTTGGAAGAATGCTATACTGCGTCCGTGAACTTACTACTACAGTCTGCGCAGTGTTGCCATGTCAAAAATCGGGACGACGGTGATTCCATTTACAAAAAACGGTAGATTCTAAAAAAATACGGAAAAACAGTTTTATCGCACAAATTATCAAATTATGTGTTAAACTCGAAGACACCACCAAAACAATGACTCAAAGAAATCAAGTTCATATTTTTAATGCAATGTAACTAAAATATACTCTTGGTAATTCTTGTAAAAATACGTGAAATGAAAACGTTTAATATTATAAGCTATATATACAGGTGTCCCAAAACTCAACGATAACCTGGTACCGGGCGAGAGGCCAAGGTATACCAGTTATGAAAAAAATAAGAAAAAAAATCTATGTCACTTAGTCAAGCGATGATAGACATTTTTCGAAAATGTTAAAAATTTGACACCCTTTGTCGCATTTTTAAGTACTGTGATCGCAATTTTCACAATTTTACAGTGATTTTTTTAATAATGTTATCTCAAATAACAGTGCTATTAATGGTAACCACAAATGAAAGTAATAATCATTGTTAACTAAGTAAAGTAAATTAAACTTTGACGAGTTATGGTTTATAAAATTTATGTCAGTCAACTTTGACACTCTACGTTGGAAAAAAAATGTACTACACTACCTATGGCAAGTTTTTTTAAAAGATGGCCCATTTAGTCTAGATTTCAAAATAGTACAACACTTGCCACTTTTCTTGCCAATAAAACATTTTCGAAAAATGTTTATCATCGCTTGACTAAGTGACATTGATTTTTTTTCTTATTTTTTTTATAACTGGTATACCTTGGCCTCTCGCCCGGTACCAGGACCCCTATTCTCACGAATCGAGATGCAATGTCATCTCATAATAAATCTCGAGACTCGAGTTGTCTCTACTCCCAAGCTTAAAATTCATGATATTCTCGATTGACTAGCGCACGAGATGGCTCGTAGGGAATCGAGACGCAATGTCATCTCACAATAAATCTCGAAATTCGAGACTCAAGCTTCAAATTTGTGATATTCTCGATTGCTAGCGCACGAGATGTCTCGTGTGGTCGGAGGCAGTCGAGACCACCATGAGACGCGCTTTTGCCTTTACTTTTAGGCTCATTTGTTGCCATTTTATTGACATTGAAGCTAATGGCATGGCAACTTTTCTTCTTCTTTTCGTTTTTTCTTTCTTTTCTTTTTCTTCTTGTCTTTTCTTGTCTTCTTACTTTTTTCTTCTTTTCTTTACTTTTTTCTTCGTTGGTTAGTTTGTCTGGGCGACAGAAGTTATAGTTATACTTTTTGCCATGCCAAGCGTTATTAGGGATGTTCCGATACCACCAAAGTATCGATACCTACTCATATGAGTAGTACTCAAATCATGATTCGATAGGTACTACTCATATGAATACCCTAAAAGTATCGATACCCACTCATATCGATACATTTTTTTTAAATTTATCAATACGGAAAAAATAAACAAATTTTACCTTATTGCAGGAAAGTTTTGTTGTTTCTATGACTGATCTACATTTTCAAGTGTTTTGGCGCGAAGAATCGGACATTTGAACACTAAGGATATGTTATTTGACGATATTTGATAAAAGTACTCTTTCCGATACAAATTCTTTCTTTCCGATACCAAATAGGTATCGCGAGAATGGTTTGTTTTTATTTTATTTTATTATTTTAACTAAGTATAACAACTACCTTAACTGTACTATTTGTGTGTATTAACTGTATTCAACGCTTTGAATTACAATTAAATTAAGTTAAATCCTACTCACACT
This sequence comes from Ennomos quercinarius, assembly GCA_910589525.2. Classification (NCBI taxonomy): domain Eukaryota; kingdom Metazoa; phylum Arthropoda; class Insecta; order Lepidoptera; family Geometridae; genus Ennomos; species Ennomos quercinarius. The sequence goes on along the minus strand of OU342499.1, from coordinate 11,657,370 downwards.
CTACCTTTACATGTATTTTTACCTTTACACTAATTTTCTACTACATTGAATCCTACTTAAATTAAAAATAGGGTTGTTTTAACCCTAAGTATACATTAAAATATCACATTTTTATTCTACTTGACTTAAAGTTAGGCCATACTATGTTTCTTTAAGGAAAAAAATATTATAGCGAAATAAAGCTGCTTGGCATTGAATTTTTATCCTGTGGTTCAATCCTGTATTGACTTAGCAGCATTGATTCGATTCACTATTAGTACTTTCTTTCCGATACCAAGTAAGTATCGAAAGAATGATTCGATGGTAAAAAGTACTTGGTATTGAAAGAAAAGTATCAAGTACATACTCGTATTCACTAGTATCGGAACATCCCTAAGTGTTATATACTCTTTGCACCGTGCCTATCAAATCAAACGAAGTTGCTCATTGTTTGCCAATAGTGTTTTCACAAATTAGAAAAAATAATATGGTGTTTTGCATTGTATAGTGCACCAACCACAGATTAGAGAAAAAAACAATCTGTGGCTAGTGGGAATTCTGTGTGTGGCACCAACTTATACTACTCTATGGTATGCACAGCTATAAAAATACTCTGTGGTGCACAGAACACTATTATATTATCCTTTTGTTTTTTTCTCTAATCTGTGATTATCCTTATCACAGATGGAATAAACCACAGAACACTACTTCAAGGTAACCAATGGTTAAAACCTCTAACAAATCTTGACTATTAGTTAGAATTTGTTAGCATTTTTGATTGGTTACTTTAACAACGGGTGAAAAAACCCACCCTTATAAAGGTACCATAATAAATAAAAGCCACATAACTCATATATAATCGCATTATATTATACATATTTATATGAGTAGGTAACAACTTTGGGCCTAGTTTAGTTCTAAAGTTATTATTATCAAATACATAAAATGAAGAAACATGCAGTCTCAAAATACAATCCTGCCATCATTAAAAGTGTTGTAAAACAATGCCGTAAAGCAAAGATGGCTATTTTAACTTTATTTTTACTTTTTACATCAAATTTTAAACCAACGAAATCAGCCTGAGGGCCGCTGGTGTAATAGTTACAGTGGCACATATGGAAATGATGATGACGAAGATGGTAATATAGACAGTCACTCACTGTCTAATACAGTGGCGATTTAAGATTCTTCTGTGACTTTATATTATCACAGCACACATTCACAGCATTTTCAGAAAATTGTTCCGGAAGCTTTACAGTAAGTAAGATGTAGTTATTGCAGTAGCAATAGTAACACCAGCCTAGAAGCCTTCATTGAGTACCTGAAGCAAAAAAGAAAATATTATTTAGATAGCCTTAAGGCCAGCTCCATCAACTGTGCTGTAGGTTGTTGGTTCGCTTCCCACTCAAGAAACGGGAAAAACCCTCATATTCCCCTATCCTTTGGTATAAAATAAATCCAACAGGCAACTGTGTCACATTGGTATGAACTGGATTTTTACATACTTTTATTTCTCTCTCTCTCTGGTTGGTTCCTCATTACTGAGGATCATGGTCACAGGATCTATCTGATTTAACATAATACTTCCATCAACTTCGGTCCATAGCCTCACGGCCTAGGAAAACTTTTATTCAGGTAATTGAAATTAATTTACTTGAAGGTTTGAGCCTGACACATTCATAGGTGAAGTTACAAGTTGCACATTTTTCTTGGCGGCACTTCAACAATACATCTACTGCTCCAATCGGGGTTGGGATTATAAAATTTGTTTCCATAAATCAGGTGCCTTCTGCATATAGCATACCTATACGCTGTTGGCGTAGTTGTTTCAGTGATTCCTCAGAAGTCTAGCTCCCAGCTGGATACCATTATTCAGCCCATAATCACGCCCTGAAAAAATTAAATAATAAACATTTAATCTATAGAGCGAGATACGGGTGTAAGCAGCGTGATTTTGAGAAAGTATTCTCTTTTATGTATGTACGTAGTACATTATACCTTTTTGGATTTTGCGTAGGTTATTAGGCTTACTTACTTCAAAGATCCATGTTTGCCAGGCAGAGAAAACCTGTGGAATCGCACGTTCACATCTTCGGATGCACCATTATAGCATTTTGCACAGTTTTACCGTTTCTCCATAACGAACACAAGAAAATCACAATAATATAACCTCAACAATAGAATTATAAAAAAAGCAGGATGGAATCTTGATTGACATCGAACTGACGTACAGCAATGGCGGCCGCATAAACATGTGTGACTGATTAAAGGATTGCCATGTGAAGAAAATTACCCGAATCCGACAAAAAAAAATCTGTTGTTGGTGTGACTTTTCGTATGACCAAAAAGCTACGCGAGCTTATAACAGAGTAGTCAAAATTGAATGGCTTATTTTTTTTTACTTTCGATAGGTTAGCGTTTGACTACATCTCACCTGATGGTAAGTGATGATGAGGTCGAAGGTGGAGGACGCCTACCTAGAATTAACCTATTTACTTTTGATTTGAAGACACTTAAGTTGTAAGTGAATGGAAATACCGACGCCGGGAGTGAGTTCCATTCCATAGCCGCACGCACAATAAAGGAATCTGCAATCTCCCCTCCCCCACACTTGCCCCACCTCCCCCTCACTTTCCTCGCCACCCCCTGCACTTGCCACCACCTCCCCCCTCACTTAGTCCACCCCCCCCCTACTTGCCCTGCCTTCCCCCGCACTTGCCCCCCTGCCCCCAAGAACCATGTATAGATTACATTTGGACAGTAATTAAGGGGTTGGCAATCTACGCAGCAATGTACGGCGAATGAAATGGGAGCAATAGCTTCCCAGTCTCCACCGGGTGGCAACTGGGAATTTTGTTCCCAGTTGCCACCCGGGGGCGAAGCATGTGGGGGCAACTGGGAATATACCCTGTACGCCATAGCGAAGAGAGAAGTTCCCAGTTCTTTCTTCCTTTGGACAGGGTCGGGTCAGCCAGTCAGTTAATAAAACTTGGCACAAAGATTTATAGCCAGGGTGTTGATTAAAATGTTTTATGAACACATAAATCGTATTTTTCTACGTTACTTTACTTTTTCTACATTATAGAAAACCTGCACAAATATGTACGATTAGTAGGTCCATTACCGGTACAATATTTATTTTAACCTGCAAAGTCCAGCACATGCATATGCATAATGGAAATATGCATTTGCATATAGTCAGATCTCTAATTACGATCAATATAGGTGAATAAGTTGTATTCGAACATAATTTGGTCATTCTCCCACACTTCCGGGTAATTTGCAAGTTTGATTGTTGGTAACACTAGCTGGTTTTGTGTATTGATTGCATCTCAATAGTTTTATCGAAAAAGCAAGAAATTAGCGAAATATTAACAAGCTTATTTGTGAAAAGTGATCCCCTGACTTTTTTTTATCAAACCACTATGATTCCGACAACTTTTCACAACGCAAGACGGCATTTTATAATATTTTTTTCTATGCGTCTTGGGCGAGGTTCGGAGCAGTAATGGCAGGCGATAGACTTCCTATGATGTGAGTGTGTGCGTGTCCGCTCGTACTTATTAGCGTTCCGACTTCCTATGGGTACCTTGGTTCGGGATCAATTGGGACTCCGTCCTTCTTTTTTTTAGTAGGTCCATGACCTCAACTCAACTTACTTTTATATTCTATAGTTTGATTCATGTTCCAGTGTCAATTTTCAAGTTCTTGATTCTGAGCATAGACTTTGTGGTCGCTGTCTTACATATAGCGTTATCTCGTTCTGATCTCTCGACTGCCTCCGATCCACAGACTACTACACGCTAATGCTTCCATCACTCGAGTCATCTCGTGCGCTAGCAATCGAGATATTGCATGAGAATACCGAAAACTCGAGTCTCGAGATTTATTCCCAGACGAGATTTCTTCTCGATTCGTGAGAATAGGGGTCCAGGTTATCGTTGAGTTTTGGGACACCATGTATATATATATATACTACTATATATACTCTTTGCACTGTTTGTAGTGTTGCCAACTCAGAGTTTTTATAGCTAGACTTAGCAAAAAATTAACATCATCAGCTACAAAAAAAAAGAAATTACTATTAAGTGGTTTTTAGCTACAACTATTAGCTTCTATATGGTAACGTGTCAACTTCAACAAAAAGATCATATAAATTCGATTTAAATCGTATGGTTGGCAACAATAGTAACAATTATATGACGCAATAGTAGAGTCTGGATTCCGCTATTGCAATTATAGTGACTGAATGGTCTTGGAATCGTCGTACAATTGTTACTAATGTGGCTAACCGTTCGATTTAAATCGTATTTATACGATCTATTTGGCCCTGATACCATGTACGATCGCGTATTTGAAATCGTACGCAAACATACGACCTTTTTAAGTCTTATAATCTTCGCAAAAATGTAAAAATAAAGTAAATTAGGTTCATTGTGTCGAAAAGCCAATAAATAATAAGAATAACAGACTTGAAAGAGCCATAAACTTTTTTGTGTATGACCGTAACCAATAATTTTAATATTTTAAACAATCCAATCATGATCAAAAAGAACTAAAAAATGTTGTAACAATTATGACTAACCCCAAACAAATTCTTAACAAAATTGGAACTCTTACAGAACCAGCTCTATCTGGAATGTTGAGCCGGTAGGCTGTAACTTACAGCTGGTTCCAGTGGCCTATAAGAATCGTTTTTTATGGCTGATGATGACGATAATAATATGTTTCATTTATAAGTTCTGTTGATTTTAATTTCAATGTTCTGTTTTTTGTGTTCTGTTATTTTTGTTGCTCTATTGATGTGTTTGTAACTGATTAAAAAAGCATCAAAAACTTTTGGCTTTCATTTTTTCAAACATTTAGCATTTAACATTTTATTATTTTGTATTGCTGATCTAGCTTTCTATCAAAACCCGAGTTGGCAACACTGACTGATTGTTTGTTTTGTTGGGAGTTTTGGCGGGAACGCGAAAAAGTTCACATCGTTGCATTGTATTATTTTTCAATACTTGTGTTTTATCCAGTTAATGTTTAAAATTGGTGGTGTTTTACGCATTAAGTGCTGAATTACCAGCATGAGTGTGGGCAAGTGATATAATGTGGTGAAACGTGGTTTTTCGTGTTGCTTCCGAAACTCCATAGAAGCCTTTAGTAAAGTTGTCACCACTTTACTGGGGCATGGCTTTGACTGGACTATGACTACCTGACTTGGACTGGACTATGACTGTGACTATGACTAAGTGAATAATAATATATATAATGCAGACTATGTAGACTTTTTAATATTGCGACTGAAGGACTTTGTATCCAGGTCAAGAACTAATTCTAAAAAAAAAAAGTTTGTTTTGTGTGTTGGAAGTTTTGGCGGGAACGCGAAAAAGTTCACGCCGACGCATTGTATTATTTTTCAAAACTTTTGTTTTTTTCCAGGGTTAATGTTTAAAATTGGTGGTGTTTTACGCATTAAGTGCTGAATTACGAGCATGAGTGTGGGCAAGTGGTATAATGTGGTGAAACGTGGTTTTTCGTGTTGCTTCCAAAACTCTATACAAGCCTGTAGTAAAGTTGCCACCACTATACGTAGTATCCCCTATTTGGTTTGTGCCACCACTCTACTGGGGCATGACTTTGACTGGACTATGACTACCTGACTTGGAATGGACTATGACTTTGTAGACTTTTTAATATTGCGACTGTAGGACTTTGTATCCAGGTCAAGAACTAATTCTTAAAAAAAAAAGTTTGTTTTGTTGTGTTGCGTTGTGTGATGCGAATTGCGAAATCGTGGAAATTATCACAAAATTCGCCTTCTATTTGCAGAAATTATCAAAAAACAAATTAAATTGAAATCATATAAATCGATTCCCACAAAAAACAAATAGCAGTCACAGAATTCGCCTTACATAAGTATGATAGAAGCATGATATTTTTATTTTGCTTGGTAGTTCCAATGTTATTTTATTTTGTTCAATAAAAATAAATGTTCTACTACATTTCAATTCAATATTCAATACCAATCAAATTCGTTTGTTTGTGATGGTCGACGAATAGGCTGTGAGGTGACTGGAGGAGGGAGAACGAAAAATAATGTATTATCAATGCAAGAGAGCGTAAATAGTGCAGTCTGCTGTTACTGGCACAAGTTTTAGGTCGTGTTGTAGTTGGTATTGAAGAGTTTTTCCGCCGCAGATAAATCTATCCCCAAAACAATGGATCGAAAATTTTTTAACGTTATCCTTCTTGGATTTGGGTTCATGTTCGTTTTCACCGCTTTCCAAACCATGGGCAACATTGAGGTATGTGAATTATTTGATTTATAACTTTTACTTCCTCTGGCACTTACTTTTTCTACTTGAAGCATACTTGGAGGTATGTGTTTATAATGCAATATGTGGTATGTGCATTTCACATTTTAAGTTTGATTTCTATAAAATTGAAATAACTCTTAGTTAAAATGTTAGTCAACTTAGTCTATTTATCCATACTTTGTGACATGCACGCAATAAAATATTGTGTTAAAAGATTCTCTGTAGGTATTAGACTGTGCACATCTATAAATTATAGACCATGCACATCATGGTGTTACTCGCTTTTTACCGCTTTTTTGGTAAAATTTGGTTATCATTAGGTGATAAAATGTTTGTTATGTTTATTTCTGTAATATAAGCAGATCATGTGCAGAATTTTATTTAAATTGGTTTAGCTGATTTGGTATGAAACCTACACTAATGTACAATAAACAAATAACTTTGCTGGATGGGGTCCGGGGTACATAAGTATAATTAATTATGTTAACAAAGTTTGAAACAAAGAAGTCCGTGTAGTAAAGTTAAAAGTAAAGATAAGTTCTACAATGAAATATTTCAATTTAATTATTCTCATGTTTAATTTTTTCCTGTTTATTTGTATCTTTAAAACATGACTAGCATACCATAGTTACTTGTTACTTAGTTTATCGCTTTTGTAAGCTTTGCAGACTTCAATACAGTTTTCCATAACAGTGTGGATGGCTAAGTTTGTCCCTACTTACCTATGTATTATAAATAACATCCATTTTAAATATTTATCCCATTATTATTGCCCATAATATCTAACTATTTATAAACACCTAAGATTGTGTAATATTTCAATATAGGCAAATTGTCAAATGTGTGTGTGTGTGTAAAATGCTATTTAATGAAGTGACATATGTGATCTGTAAATCAATTCAAGTAACGTTGTTCAAACAGATGCCAATACAGTTTTTACTTATTAATCTATTTTTATACATACACAACAAAAAGATCACCCTTCAAGTGGTTAATGTAAACAATGTAAATATAAACACTATCAAATTTTGGTTTTTATTCTTTTGGCTTTCACTGTAAAAAAAGTAATAATCCAAGTTCCAAATTATGAAGTTAAAAATTTAAAAAAAATTGTGTTTGGCTATATTAAGCATTTATAGTAGAAATAATTATAACTGAACTTTCTAAGCAAATAAAACTAAATGAAAAAAATAATCTCTTTGGTGCAAGCAATTCAACACAACACAGAAAACAAAAATCCAATCCGTAGCTTCTATTAATTACCATAAATGTGTAAAATTTCAATCAATTTTAATATAATTATATTATACATGTATAATGAGTTCATAGCAATAATTGAAGGTAACTAGGTATAATAAGCACGTAATTGCAATATTTTACACCCAACAGTATTTGCATACATATAGCCATTAAATAACACTGGATCTATTTATTTTTTGAATGCCGATCACATTACGCCTCGTCAACTAGAAAGGACCGAATTCCGCACGTGGCGTTACCAATGCCTATCATATTCACGACCTTGGTTATTTGAATAGCTTTTAGCTGTTCCACAAATGTCAAATTAAACGGTAAACATTGTTTGGTGTGACATTACAAAATCTATGAACGTAGGAGTTGTATTACAAGAGTTTCGTAATAGAAAAGTAGGACTTTTATTATACCTACTTACATGGGTGTCGTCCATAAATCACTTGATGTTTTAGCAACTTTCTAACCCCCGTTCCCCCTCTGGTGATATTTTACATAATTTCGGTATTTTATCTTTAAATACAGCAAAAATCTAATTTAATTCTAGAAAATTAAGGCGGGTATATTGTTGCCTGGTTACTGGCGAGTCAAAATTATGCGCATTCTAAGCCGAAATTAGAATCGCGCGTTCAACGAAAAAATAAATACACGTTATACCTCACTTATACCCCCCGCCCCCTCTCCCCCTGGTGATGTTTCGTGATTTTTTCCGTACCCCTCCCCCCTTGCAAACCTATGTAATTTATGGACGGTTCCATGGGGGTTTATAAGACTTTGTTGGCTTCTGCCTGCGCAGGGTGGTGTCAGTATCTCAAATTATCGCGTTTACTGCGCCAGTCCATTGTAAAATTGTAAAAAATAGTATCGTTTAATATTGTTAGTTCAATTATTTTGAAACTAATTATTTTATCATAGTGTTTATTAACTAGGTTTTTATTAACCACATTTTCCTGTGAATTCACTAGGTGGTAGGTAGAGTAGAGTACCACTGGTGTGAAATCACTGCTGTGTTCCAATAATTCCAATTCAAAGGGCATTGTAGCTAGTGTAATTACTGGGCCAATAAGACTTCACGTCTAGAAATCTTATAACTAGACTGCTGAGTTGATGTTACAGGATGACGTGCACACTGTGTGCAGTACAGTATCACGCGAAACTTTGTATCTTGGAGTTCCGAGTGGCACTGCAACTGTTATGGGGCGGTCGTAACGCTTAATATCAGGCGAACGACTAGCTCGCCAATATTGTGAAAAAATTAGAAGTCATTTATAAAACATTATTATAGGACCTAGGGTTGACGAGATTTTTCCTACCGTTAGAGAGCAAATATCAATCGCATCTTATATTTAGGAAATCATTACGGAAATATTATTGTATAAAATGTCGAACTGGATAGATTTTTTTCATGTCGTATGTGTGATACCAGCAATAATCATCATCATTAACAGCCTGAAGACGTCCTCTGCTGAACATAGGCCTCCCCTAGAGAGCGCCACTTTGAGTGCCAATAACCATATCACTTTCATAATATGTCTACTCCGTTTTCCCGCTAGAAACTTTTACTTACTGGCAACGAAGAGATCCGATCTGTAAACCATCTGTGTGCAAAGTTTTATCTAAATTGGTTGTAGTTTTATTATGATTTGTCGCTTTATGAAATAGGGCACTACACGTTAAAGCCAAACAATTAGACGACGAAGTTGCACTTTCATACATATACATCTACATATAGTAGCAGTTTTGAAAGTTCTAAATAAACAACAGTGCTTTAAATAACAGTCTAATAATCTTTGAATATCGATATATGAGGAAAGCCTTTTGCAGAGAAATCGTTTCAATCCTCCGAATGGTCATTGCCTTAACATGCTCCAACGAATGCAGCGCAGCGATTGCAGTCTATGTAAAATCGTTAAAGGTATAAAGTAGAGAAAACTATTGATTTAGCCAGTTATACTCAGTCATCTATCTATATAGCTATATATATATACATATAAAAAATCAATTGCTGTTTGCTAGTCTCGCAAAAACTCAGAAATGGCTCCACTGATTTGTTTTTTGTCTTATTGGCTTTGTTACAAGGGTGGTTTAAAAGAAAAATAAATAGGGAACACCCACAAACAGTGGGGTTTTGTATGGGCATCCCTTCTATTACTTTTAGGGCGTAAAACTAAAATTCAATTAAAGAAGGTTTTTCAGACAATTTCGTAGCTATTAGAAGTTCTATTAGTTAATCTATGGTATAAAGTCTATTGTCCACGGGTAGAGTTAGAGTAGTCCGTAGTATACCGGAATCGACTGAAGACACAGGATTCCTTACATTATCAAGATTATAATCCGTATCTCACTTATGTGAAACCCGGTCTTGAATCCGGTTGTTTCGAGTTTTTTAGTTTGCTTTCATGCAAGTTTCTCTTTAGTAAACGCAGTAAACCGTTGAAGAAGGCAAAGTGCCCTGTCACCCGAAATGTGTCGATGCGCTTATTTTACTCGAAATAACATTCGATTCATGTCAACTCGTACACAACAAGTATTAACCACAGATCTGTACCTGGTATTAACTTTCTGTTCGATTTCCGATTCTGCCAAGGCGGACTATAATTTTATAATTTTTATAGTTTTAACGAAATAAAGAAAATGAAGATGGAATAATATAGAATAACTAACTACAAATTAGGAAGCTACATAGGATCTGTGACTTATCTAATCATAATCAATTTAATAATATATGATCTGATGAAGCAGAAACTGTAATGGGGTGTAAACAATTTGGTTGTACAAAAAGGCGTAGGCCGGCCCCCCACTAGGTGGATCGACGATCTGGTGAAAACCGCGGGGAGCCGCTGGATGCAGGAGGCGAGCAGCCGCTCAGGGTGGCGCTCTCTGGGAGAGGCCTACGTTCAGCAGTGGACGTCTTCAAGCTGTTGATGATAAAGGCCTAAATATAGTAAGGAGAATAACTGAGTAAAAAATAAGAGGACACCCACAGATATTCATGGTTGAATTTTGCAAGCTATAAGTAGTAATGCAAGCAGTAAGTAGGTGCTCATTATTTTTTATTATCACCGAATGGTAAATCATTGCAGATATCTCGTCTGACTAAAGATGCTGGCGACATATTAAGGACACCCACACCCGGTTACATATCTCAATACATAAGGAAAAATGTTTATTTCGTAAGAAACTGTGTCATTGATAAAGAAATACATTTCATTTATTTATAATCCTGTCCCACAGTGACCACAATTTATTGTTATGCACAATGTTGATATTAACCAGTTTATTCGCGAAGTAGCAGATTATGCAACGAGAATTGAGATCATCGGCCGAGATGGACCATGGCTAGCGGTCGCAAAGTGTGCTATTGTGTAATGCCGTCGCGCCGGTTACGGTCGTAAGGCCTTACCTACATCATAAATATGAATAAACCGACATTAAGGTAGCCATTACTCATGCAATTACTTTTTTAGATAAACACTTATCATTATAAATTGCATTCACATGTAAATCTACGGTTTTTACGTTTTATCAACATTTTTTAGCAACATAATTTTTTTTATTCCGGTTATAACGCAGTAGTATGGGGAGCCCAAGGCCAAGAGGGGAGTTTGAGAGTGACTCCAGCGCGGCAGATTAATGTAAGAGGGGATACATTGCACCCTGTTGAGTACCTTCATCATATATAACCTTCCATATAGGGGGGTTCGTGCAGGGCACCCGAGAATAGTCAAAAAACCGATGCAATGGTTGGATTTACTCCAGCGCCTTAGTTTAAGATATTGTTGGTTAATTATTATACGCTGAAAAGTGTGCATTACAATTCAATAATCTGACGATTTGAGCGTGACGTAAGGGAGTGGGAGGGTCAGGAACTTAAAAAAAAAATACCACCTGGATTTTCTCGAGCGCGTTTCTATTTGTATTTATTTTGATACCTCAAGGATACCGGGAAAAATATAATCTGCCAATTTGCAAGAGCCGTATTAACATAGAGTATAGAGCGTGCAGCTGCAATGAAGCAATGTATTAAGTTGGCGGAGTTTAGTTTTTTTTTAATACCACGGGTTATATAATATTATTTTATGAAATATAAACATACCTTGAGGTTTGCATGCAATACCGCTTTCGAGATATGAAAAATCCGTTAAAACCCCGTTTCTTGTATGGGGACCCCCTTAATTATTTTTCTTTTTTGTGTTTTTTATTATGTATCCTTCGATCAGGGATATACGTGTATCCTTGATCGAAGTATGTATCAGGTGATTCGCTGTTATAATGCATATTCTGTTAAAATTTCAGCCGTATTTTTTCACACTTTAGGTAAACAAAAAAAAAAGAATTCCCTAAAAATATTGGAACCGTCATTATTTAAAAATCTCTCCGAATAATTGTCAGATTAAGAGTCAGCACGACTAGGGCATCAAGCCGAACCGTCTGTATAAAAATCTGACGCGCTCCAGAATGTCAACATGGCGATTTTCTTTTACGTTTTCATAAATCCACCGTGTGCTTACGTCACGTCCAAATCGTCAGTCTTTCGAATGGGAGTTTTCGGGTTCACTTAACATCTGTGAAAATCTGACGCGCACGAGTAATTTTTTTTATTTTCTACAATTGACCTTTCCGTACGGCCACGCCCACCACGCAAACAGGCAGAGTTAACGTACCTCCGTTATCAGAGATATGCCCCAGCATTACACTTTCAATATCTGTCGAGTCTCCGTAGGGCTGCTTTTTTTTTTTACTTTTTCGAAAACCCCACCGATGTAGGAGGAGGGTCATATAACATTTTTTTCTTTCTACCATCTAATCTTCAAAATCCAACAGGGTACGCTCGAGTGAATCCATATTTATCATCGTCGGCTCCCCTACTATAATAGTACATCATACGATGACAATAAGTGCAATTTCTAACGCCTAGTTACGTTCATGCAGGCCGCAGGAAGGTTACGCAAAGTTTAGTTACGGATGTTGCACGATCGAAGAATGTCAGACATTTGTTTGGAGTACCTACCTACTCACACTCAAACTGTATTCTATTGTTATCAGGCTGGAAAATAATGTAAGACATATGTATTTGTATATGCAATAATATGCAAGTGTCTACTGTCTATCCACTTAGAATACTTACTATCCAGGCTTCTTGCCCACCCACCACTTGAACCTTGGACCATCAAACAGTTAGTTCTCGGGTGTGTTTCATCTGGACACTTTCAGGGGAATGTTTAGAAAGTATTCAAAAATCTCGCGTGTCGTTTGTTTCTTCGATTTCTATCATCTTTCGATTACTTCAACATTTGTAAAGATTGTACCTATGTATGGGTACAGTCGGGGCTGAACCGTGAAAAGAATACTTTTATTTTGTTTATTTTCAACGATCAATGATCATTGATCAGTATCACATACATAATTTTTGGTTAACAGTATTAAGTACTAAACAATGTAAACAGATTTGCTATGAACATTATTGACCACAATTTATATTAATACTTATTTATCAGGACAATAACATCACAGTCACTGCCCGTGGTCCACCGACCAGAATTCATTGAGTAACCCTAATCTCTACAAAAGGTTATGTTATAGGCGAGGCAGCCTAGCCACAGAATATTTAATAGTATGCCTACAATTAATTAGTGATTTAATACTATTGCCTTAAACCGCTGTGACATTTAACACGATGTTTTATCGTCTATATTCGATAAACTCAAGGCTTTGTTTGTTTTCAATTCAGGTCAGACAGATCTACCGCTAAGATATTATTCAAGGGTTTTTTCAATGACATGTTGATTGTTATCCAGATTTCCTATGAGATAATTATATTCTAGAACTTTGTGTATACATACTACATGCTACGTAGGTATATGGGTCCAGTGACGTGTCGACAAATTCCCTAATTGGCTAGTACTTTAATAATTAAAGTAGCCAATTAATTATTAACTCACTAATTTCGCTAATTCGAGACTTTCCTGGATTCGACACTTTTAGTATTTTGTTACTTTGGTACAGTCAGTATATTCAGAAGTTTTAGAAATTGATCCTTGATTACCTTATGATTAAGAATTAAGAAAATAACCCTAGTATGGAAAGTGTACTCTGTTGAAGAAATTGTATGCGGAATGTTCCACTCGGTAGGTACCTTAAATAAGTTTGTATATTTTTCTCCGTTGCTTGATTTCAATTGCGTACAACTTGCACCGTGCAAGTGATAGAAAGACATAAGTAAGAACGTCCAGAGCATATAAAATATTTATGCGAGGTTTTAGATTAATTTTATTTTATTGGGTGCAATTTTAGGAACAATAGTAGCGGAAAAGAATGTATCAAAACAGAATCTCGTTTGCGCCGTGTCGTGTCCTATATAGGCGATGCTGATTAGACAGTTTCAATTTGGTTTCAATAGAAAATATTTACCTGTTGAATAGCTATCAAATTCACGTGATCAGCCCCATAAGATCAATCAATGGTGGAATTAAGTATACGTATTCGTATTGCATCAAAACAAATCTACAGTGGCTATACTTAGATTACAGAACGATGCTTAGTCATCGGTGCTCAAGTCGAGATTTTATTTACTAAATAATCAATTTGTGAATGAAATCTCGACTTGAGCATTGATTAACTGAGCATCGTTCCGTAGTACGGGCCTTAGACATTTTATCAAGCTCAACACTTTTGTTACACTTTTGCAATAACCCAAATGTTGACCAAGATGAGAGGACAGACCATTCTAATAACTCCAAATACGGACTAAGTGAAGACAAACTATTGATTTACATTAACATACTTAAAGACTGAAATGTAGTATGATTAACTAATCATACTAAACAACAACTACCACCACCTACCACCTTATCAACTTTATTCCTATATATATATATTTGTAAGTACTTAATACTTTTCGTTTAGGTTTTTTGTTGGTCTCTAAAGTTTTGGGCGATACCAGTTTGGGCGCATCCTACTTTGTTTGTAAAGAAAGCCACTTACCGCAACCAACTTAGCGTTTTGGGTCTTTCCAAGACTATAAATACCTTAACAAGCTGCGACGCAGCGCAAAATTGTTTAAAAAAATAATATAAAAGCTCCGATGCTTTTCGCATTTCAAAATGAGGTGAATGCTCTTACGTTTACTGGAAACCGCATATAACTCCTTTATAGTCTTCTATACTTCTTCTATACTAATATTATAAAGAGGAAAGATTTGATTGTTTGTTTGTTTGTTTGTTTGCATTGAATAGGCTCCGAAACTACTGAACCGTTTTGAAAAATTCACTTACACTGTTGGGAAGCTACACTATCCCCGGGTGACATAGGCTATATTATATTTTATAAAAATTAGGGATCTTTACTAAAACTCCAATAATGTGACCCAAGGTGTAAAAAGTTACCTAAAATATTCTGTACATCGCGTGCGCTGCGAAAACTACTATACCCGTGCCCGTGCGAAGCCGGGGCGGACCGCTAGTAGTGTGTAAATTCATAATTTTATAGTGATTTTTATTTTTATGGGCAGGTATAATATGAATAACAATGCATAATTGGCATAAGACAAACTAAGACTTTCTTATACAGTTATTACAAAATAAACTTGCTTTCTTATTTCGTTAGCTTCTTACGATAAACTAGCAATTGTACAACTTATTTAAGGCGGCGTCATACCACGTTCTTTTTTAGGAGGGTTTCTAGAGGGGTTTGTTTAAAGTTGAAAATCGCAGATCATATATGATGTCAAACTGGGTCTACGCTTGAAAATGTGTTAATTTTGCAGGTTTTTTGAGGATAAAATAAAATAATCATATCAAATTAAAAAAATGTATTCGTGATATAAATATATCATGAGTTGATTTTACGAATTACATAGTCGGACTGGTGTCTGACTATGTAATTCACTGGTGGTGGTGTAAGTAATTCGTAAAAATAAACGGAATGCTGAAAATTTGGAGCTCTACGTTGACAAAGTATTTTTTTGGGGATCGTTCTACGATTTTATTTTGGAAAACCAAACTACTGTTAAATTGTATTCGGTCGGTCACCGTTCTTCGTTTATTTCCTATTTACACTATTTACTGATCTGATCATTTTGTTACGTCACGTCGAACAGAGCTTTCAAAAATAGTGCCTTTTGTTGATTTTTGTGATCAGTAGACACCGCACACGGTGTATAATAGTTATAGTTAATATGTAGAATGGTTTCAGTTTTAAATTATTGTACGAAATTTCACTATGTTCAATGTTCGTCATGATAGAAGATGAGGTCAGCAGCGGCACCTTGATCTCTAGATTACGCGAAACTGTATCAAGGCTCTAACCTTGGCAATATTAATATATCTAATCTTGTATTGTCCCCAGAAAACAATATTGGACAGCATAAAAAAAGATGATCCGGGATTCACGGGCGATGGGTATACGTCCCTCGCCATCATATATGCCACCTTGGCGATCTGCAACTGGATGGCACCATCGCTCATCACTTTCACTGGCCCCAGGGGAGCAATGGTGATAGGAGCTCTTACTTATTTGTAAGTTTCGTGCCTTGTTATTTAGAAATTGGTGTATTAAAGCGCTTAACCTGCTAGAAAACATCAGCTGCGAAGACTTCTTATTACAAAATGCATGAGGTATAAAATGAATTACAATAAAATAAATGACTTCTAGGGAATTTTGTTTGATACTCTGTTACGAAAAGTATGTGACGCTACGCTAAACTTTGTTATACTCAGTCGCCGTTCGTTAGTTGGTTTGTGATTGGAAAGTTCAAAAGTCGTTGTTTTTGTTATGAGTAGGTTATGATGACGTGTATGTCAGGCATGACAGACAATAACATAGCAATTCAAATATGTAAATAAAAGGACAAGAAGCCAGTAAAAGTCGTGCACTATGAGTGTTCCGGTACCTACCTTCTTAACATTTTGATAACTGTTCCCGTCCCGATAAATAGCCTTTGAGTGGAATAATTATCCTACAAACAAGCTTACCTTTCTGGGTTTTTCAACAGAATTTGCCCTATTTCTCTGGGTTTTCATACAAGTTGCACCTTTGGAAAGACTCATGTTAACTTTGTTTTGTGATAATTCCGCCATGGCTTTGGATTTTTTCCTATACTTGTGCTATATAAACCTTAATTTATCCCAAACAAGATTCTAGGTCAACGGGAAGTGCTCTACGATGTACATATTTCGCGTAAATAGCAACTTATTGGCATAACATATTCAGTAATCTGTGAAAATGGTCCAAAAAAGCCCGTCCGCGTCTTTCTTAGGAGCAGCTGTCAAACTTTAGTGCAGATGGGCATTACCTGTTAATTGCACTGAGTTAGAACTTAACTTTACTTTATCTTCTGAAAATTTTTATCGTTTTCGTTTTCCTAAAAACAACATAATTATTCAATATAACATAAATACCTACCCTGCGAATAACAGGGGAAGGCCAGGATTAAATAACTGCAGCCATTCAGTAAACAAGGAAGTCTTTGATACGCAACAAAGTGGTATATGTACTACGTAGTCTTTGATACGCATTCAAAACAATCTTATTCGAAAATTCATTTCTTTCAGTTTCTTTTAAAATCTTTTTCAATATAAATCGATAAAGTATGATATTACCGAATAGTTTTTACATAAGTATTATAACATTTTAAATCAAAATTTTATATCAAATCTTTGTATACATTAAAAGTCGAGATCGTAACTAAAATAACTATTTACTGAAATGCTAATAACAGGTATGTCATAGAGGCCAATATACTATATGCATTAGGTTATTTATACAATTATATAATTCTAATAATGTCATACAAACCGGTAATCTCAGATTTTTTTTATAGTTTGCCTAGTATGTATTATCGAATGAAGTGAGTTACAGTCTCTGCTTCATGCACTTAATCTTTGCTTTACTTACCTTTACTTTACTTTATGTTACTTTATACATGTACGCCGTACAGGAATATAAAGTAAACTTACTATGAACTTACTATAGTACTTCCGGTTTCTTCCAATAAGAAAACACCATCAATACCGTCATTATACATATCGATGATAGTGAAGCAGGAAAAGTTTCACAATGAAGTCTCGTGTTGTCTTTTTATTTAATTTTTTACGTTATTGACCTAAATCCTGGCCGCAGCTCCGCAATTTGAATACTTCCCATAACGCCGGATTGCTCACTCAGTAAACCGCGAAGACCTACATACTTTCACTGTCGGTTAGTTTATACGTAATCATATTATAGTTCTATGTTTTAAATTAGCACGTTTGTGTGAATACATCGTATCGTAATGTCACTGACTGCTACTTTACACCAGATAATCAAAGGTGTGTTGTTGTGGTGTTGGTTCCGCAGTTTCATGTAAATGCTGGTCCATTACGTGAGTTGATCTATATATAATGTATTAATGATTGATTGGAAGATTGGTTTTCACAATTGTATAATCATGTTAAATTAGATTGTTGGAATGGTGGTGTTGTTTGTTGTTTTGTATTGTATTGTAAGTGTTGTGTGTTGTTGTACACATAGTCCTTAAGATTTCCGCAGTCAGCGGTCATGTGACCATAGCTCAGTTGGCACGTTGGTAGAGCGTCTAATCCGGTGAGTTGGAAGGCGCGGGTTTAAATCTCGCTGGTTACTAAAATTTTAAGAACTACTTATAATATCTTTAACCACACTTTAAAATCAATTCCATGATAGAATTGTAAGAATATAAACTAATGGAATGGCTCCAAAACGTGTGCCGGTAAAATATGTAAATACGTACCTATGCATATTTTAATATTGCATGTATTATATAGTTGCCAAAGATGGCAATAAAAGTATTTTATATTTTTTGAATTGATTTATAAGTAGGTGAATGAAGCATTGAATCCTAAACCTTGAGAAAGTATTGCACATTTCAAGTATTTTGTAGGTAATTGAACGTTCAATTACAAGTATAGCTGATAGTGTTATCACTCAACGGTTGTGGACAGCAGTTATTGAGATACGTTATTTCATAATTCAATAAAGTTTCCAAAATACTTCAGAAATAATCAAATCGAGACGAGAGTCGATTACACAATATATTAAATAGGTATTATTAATAGTATTATTATACGTTAGAATCATGTTTCATCGTTAAATAGATAAGGAAGACAGGATATAACACAATTACAATAATACACATGTTACGTGTATCAGAGTAATTATTGTATTATTCGTTGACAAAATGAGAAATTTCCACGTTATGAAGAGTAGAGTTCGCTTTACCAACAATAAGAGAATGTGGAATAATTATGTGGGACCCGTTGGGAGGCTCGTGGTTTGAATTTAAAGATCTATTTGTTTGTAGGTTTGAAAAGATCAATAGCCTCACAAATCTAAGTATTAGATGTTTTATCTTTGAAATAATACTACCGAATACAGTCTTGACTTGATGAGCAGTTTGAGTACTTACTGCGTCATATATAAGTCGTGGCGAGCAGATTATATAAAAGTTCCGTTTCAGAAACTCCATCAAATAGTTTATTTAAATATGTCTATATTTTAAATACTGTCTAATGAGATGATGATGTCTGATGTGATGTCCTATAATGATAGGTCTTACTTTATATCTCTGTTGCGCTCAGTTTCGACACAGAGATCGGAATAATATGTTTGTGTAATATTAGAACACGTGGAATAAAACCTACAAGTAGGTATACATACTACATAACATATTTTCGTATGTAATACGAGTACACGGGGTAAACAATAATATCGATAACGATTACAAAACGAGTTACTCTGCTATGAAACATTTGAATGGCGACTCCATAACTTTAGATCTTATATTATTTAATTCCGTGCTATTACTAAATTAGTGATGGTAGGTACCTCTGGGCTTTAAACAACCATATGCAATCATAAATACTTATTTCCATAAAATAGGGGGCATTCTAGGTGTATACAGTACCAATGTCTACGTATTGAAACGCTTTTCCATAGCCCGTAGATTTGACTAACCCCATTCTACGCTTTGGTATTTAGATTTTCCTGTCAAATAAATATCTCCTTGAAAATTCATTTGTGTGCAGGAATTTCATTAGGTACCTAGTAAAATGCCTATCGATGAAATAACGGCCTACACGCAACTAAAGTATTACGTATTGGTATTTTTTGTGTAAATACTGTAATTATGTACATAGATCTATATGTAGGCATGTCTATTATAGTATTAATTGGGTTACCAGTGACATAAATAAGAAAAATCATAAACATGTAAGAAATTAGATTTTTAATTTTAACATTAACATTTGCAATATTAGGTATTTTAAGTGCCTACCTTTAAGAACGCATCTGTGATATTATAGATATTCACTCACTAGGGTTATAAATGTGAGATAATTGAAATTATATAAATATTTGTAATATATAAAAACACTTTAGGAGGATATTTCTACCTACCATACCTTTAAGGTTCACAACACATAGTAAACACTTAAACGATGATTAATACTTTTACGTTTCAATGTCCTCGTATAATCGAGATCCACTTGACCCGTTTGCAAATATTGATATTACATGAGAACTGGTTTCCAATATATTACTCGTATTCTCTTATATTGTTGCTAAATGACCAAATTAAAGGATGTGTAGGCGTTGGTCGGCCTTGCGAAATGCATTGGAATATAATAAAAAGTCAACGCTCTTTTTATAGTTATCGCTATTTATAATGCTAATTAAGTGATGGTAGGTATTTCATAAAACGTTTGCTAATCCGGTCATTAGAACAATCAAAACGTCCTAATAAGTTATTAGGTAATTATTTGTAAACTAAATACCGTTCTTTTTCACGAATAGTACGTACTCTAACAATAGGACCACCTCGAGTTTTGCTCTCTCTGCTACAACTTTGTCGCTAGCTGTACCTACTTAGGTTTGGTGTTAAGGCTGCTATTACAAAATTATGCGTAGTTGCAAGGTTTTCGTCGTCAATATTTGATGCATAGCTTTAATGTCTATACTGAGCCATTATATGAAAAATACCCTTCATTTCATCTTCTTCGATAATGACAGCGAATTTTAGGTAATTTATCTATTTATTTAGTAGTCATCATTCTCCTGGTGTTCGTTTTGGTAAAAACATACAGATACCCGATTTGAGAGCTCTAATTTGCAAACTCTGTGTAACGTATGTCTCCATACTAAATTATACTCCACTGAATACACCCCGTACTTCCATAATGACAGAATAAAAGTTTGATTTTTCCAATTCAAGTAATTAAAAAAATATTAAATTAAATTAGATTTTTATTAAAAAAAGTTCACACACTTCTCTCCGGAGTTTTATATTACATCGACAAAATATTGTTACCAAAATAAAAGTTCATCATTTTTCTAAACTACTACAAATTATTTCATAATATTAAATAATGCTCTTATTTTTATATCAATAAATGAAACTAGATATATTAGGTCAAACCGACGGACGCTGAGAGCTCAGTGCCGCGCTCGCGGTACTCACCAAAATGTAATAACCACCTTAACTGCTAATTAATTGTCACATTCGCTAGCCTAGTTTTACTTAGATAAGGAATGCATCATAACATGATCATGCATCGTTTACTACTGCTACTCTGGCAAGTGAATGGTCTGGTATGTTGACTTGACAGCTTGTATGGCAGTAACTGTACTGATTATTTTTACAAATCTGCGTGTTCAAGGATAGAAATTTAGCGCTGCTATATGTAATATAGTACATTCTAATTTAAAATGGTAACTACCTTGACGGTTTTCGATCGAGAGCTTTTGTAGGTACTCCTGTCTTATCTTATTTACAAGTAATGGATTTAAAATAATTTTATCCAAAAAACTTCTGTCGACAACCTCAAGTACGTAACACAAAATTAAACTATTTAGAAAGAGAAAAAGAATGTTCTGAAAGTACCACAGTTAAATAACCTTTGGCTGTGGTGTGTGTGTCATTGGCAATACCTTGGAAAAACCTTTAGAATACTTTCATAATAAAAATGAGCGGTTTACCGGTTTATGAAAGTAAACCTGTAAAACTTTCGTAAACACAACGGTAAACACAGAAAAGTTTAACTTAAATTATTATCATATCAAGCACCTGTAATATAATATCACGATATCTTTCCAACGATATCAGCCAAGTAATTTGATTGCAACCGATAGAAACACAAATTTGTATGGATTTGACAGTTTCAATAGACATACGACATAGTTTTAATGGAAAGCGATGACTCGATATAGTAGGCAACGATAAAACTTCTTATTGCTAGCTATAGCAATATTATAAGTTATGGTTTCGCGTTGGGCGTAGTTGTTCATAGGAACGTAATGTTTCTCTTGTTATGGTGACAAGTAGAGCAGGCCCTAAGGTAGTGAGTGCTATCCCTTCTCATTCTAGCGTACCTGTTAGTCCAGGAAAATTAGGGGTTTCACCTCGGAATGAGAGATAGTCAGCTATAAACTTGTATAAACCTTTATTTTGGCACCCTAAAACTTGTACTCGAACGAATGATACTCTAAATAGTTAAACACTGCGCGCGCTCTACCCTCTATCTCGAAATTGGTTCTTCTCATCTCGAAGTTGTAGAAAATTTAATCCTCTACGATATTTATGATACATACGAATAGCATAAAACCCATAGGAAACGAGATATTTGCAATAAATGTGTAATAAATCGATTTTTTTTGACCATTGACCTTGGATTATCTGTAGTCGCGGACACTTTACGATAAGGTTTTGTTTGAGACAAGTTTAAGGGCTCCAAAGTAAAGGTTTATACAAGTTTATAGCCGACTATCTCTCATTCCGACTAATATTCACTAATATTCCTGGACTATATACTTTTCTCACCATTGGTAAGGTCATAAAAATATCATATCAGGCATGTGAAATGTTGATCAATCGCAAAAAAACCCTGTTTTTTATTTTCAGATTCTTTATTTTAACGTTCCTGTTCCCAAAGACATGGCTACTGTACGTGGCCAGTGTTTTAATCGGCGCTGGAGCGGCCCTCATATGGACCGGCCAGGGCAACTACCTCACGCTCAACAGCGATTCTGACACCATATCGCGGAACTCTGGAGTATTCTGGGCCATGTTACAATGCAGGTTAGCCTTTTCAGTAATATATTAGGATCTGTCATATTTCTCAGTTTAATTTATACTGCAACTGTCATTGCTTCCCATTCTAAGGTTTTTTGCTGTACACACTTAGATCAGAGTTGAGCAATATTTGATTGTAACTTTAATTTTTTCTAAATTCAAATGTAACGTTGCAAATTGTTTCGAAATCTAGACTCTGAAATATGGCTTCTCCAAAAGTACGGTGGCGTCATGTAAGTAATTAATTTGGAATACTGTTGCAGATTGATATAATTACTAACAGTCCGATACAAATTGTATCTGTAATTGGTTCTGTTTTGATCTTGAACGATACAATGCAGTCTTGAAACTATAAAATGGTTCCTATAGAAGAGAAGAAACTACCTTAACGCAGGAAGTAAGCTCTCCACTTTAAGCCATTGATCGACCTTGATCTTCCACAAGCTAAATGACTGTAAAACTAGCTTTTAAATTGAATTTACCTATATTTTTAGATTTAGCTGTTGTTTAGTCATAATTGGTCCGTAGACTTTAAATTAAAATAGAATGGTGTGCTGTAAAAATCCTAAAAATCAAGCAGTTCTAGCATGTTAGTGTTTTTGTATCAGTTTGGTTGTATTTACTAAAGAATCTTCTATATTACGTGATTACACTGAAGTTTCTATTTGTAGAAACCAATTTGTTGTAGATAGAAAAAATACTGAATTCTTTATTGAAACATCGCAACACCACTATACAGGAACAATCGGTATTCAGAAACATAGAAGTAAGTGTTGCGTGTTGCAAAACGTGGTATATCGCTTTGTATTGCTAGCTCGCTCTATTTATAACTTATCGTATTTATCTCCCAAATAGAACTGTTATTCTATGTAAATGCGACCGCTACCAATAATAATTAGCATATAATGAACGACGCAAATTTTATGGTTGATATACATTAAAGGCAATGACCGTTATTGAATTAGAATTAGACAGTTAGAACATGAATCCTCCTACCATTGTGCTCTTATTTGGCGTGACAACTTTTGTCCTCGGTGAATTATTCAAATTAATGTTATTGCGAATTAGTTATGCTATTATCTATAAACTTCCATTTTGTAAATCGTTTTATGACAGTTTCTAGAAAATTGTGGGGTAACTTTGTTTTAGCGTCTTGAAAATAAAATCCATACAAATAAATAGACATAATTAGCATTACCTCCTTACAAGGCTACGTCGTTTGGAAAAAGAATGAGGGATGTGATGAGTTAAAAAAATGTAGTATCGCTTGATCGTGAGTAGGGATCGGATAATCGCATGAAAGTTTATACCGTAACTTCCTCGGTTTGCTAGATATTTATCCCGAAAACATCGTATTTTTGAGGTCAATGTCAGCAAGATGGTTGCATTTTTATTCTAAAAAAATATATTCATGAAATGTTAATAATAAACGGAGAGCTAAGTAATAAATATCATATTAATTATGAAATACTTTGTAATGTACTTTTGTTAATTTACTTACAAATCTTACAATAAACAAAAAAAAATTGGTACCTAATATTTTATTTTTTGTACGAGGTTTTTAGTAATAGATTTCGATTGCAACATAATCTATATTTTAATATTTTCTTGCAATCTCTAGTTCAATCTGTCTAGAATACAATAACATAGTGGAAAGAGTATACTGATTGATTTTTGAATAAACCTGGAACTGAGATTTAAGCTGATTTTTCATTGCAGCATGTTCTTCGGCAATCTGTTCGTGTTCATAAAGCTGCAAGGGAAGACCCACATAGACTTGGAGACGCGCAATATAGTTTTCGGCGCTTTGACTGGCGTTTGCGCTGTTGGCATCGTGTTCTTCGTGCTTTTGCGGCCACTGAGGAGGGTTCCGGCTCTCGATGATGCTAAGGTAAACAGGCAAATATTGTGTTATAGGAATTTAGAATTAATTGCCCTAGTATATGTCGAAAAGTTTCTGTACAATAAGGTTATCTTTTTTTTGTCCAATTGTGTATGTTTATTTGGTTTCTTGAAGTATCTCCTGGGTGTAATTTAAAACTACACCTCACACCAACTTCATTTACGTCTTCAGTGCATTGAAATCATCATATTATATACCATAATATCGATAATGTTCGTACATTTATTTCCATGCTTACCATTGTATTTGAATGGATGGCACTAAAGTCGATACTTGATTGAAAGCCATCATCGCGCTTGGTCATTAAACTACCAAGTTACGTGCATTGGCAATCACCAGTTGTTTGTCGCCTTAAGATGAAAAGTCCGATTTGTGAACAACTTTATGTATTCACTTTAATTTTGCCTTTCAAATCTGAACTCTTTTACTTAAAAACCAATAGCCATATTTGTATCTACTTCCGGCATTAATTTATTATATGAGATCGCCAACGGCTATATGATTTAATTTTATGTTATTTACCAATTTTGTGTGTGAAAAAGCCCTTACGTGCTTTCTGAGCGCATTGTTTTGGCATGTATTTATAAATGTTATCGCCGTTCGAAGTCAATTCTTTAATGAATTAAAATTTAGATACTAATATTGTATGTAAATTTTTATGTGCATTTTTATTTATTGGTGTTCAATAATGTATTATTGTACTGTATTGTATTGTTCCATGCTAATATGTAAAATATTTTTCACCCACTCTAATAATGGTGAGGCGCGTATACCATTACTCGAAATTGGCTTATTTCAAATACAGCAAACAAGGATTTCCGCCTAAAGAAAAATTTTGCAGTGGAGACAGAAGAAGATGCGCAGGTACTCATGATGGGATGGGCTCATTAGGTCAATATTAATGTCTCATTATGTCCTTATCAATCAATTAACCCTTAAATCAGTTAAAATAATGCTATTAAATTACCAGATGGAAATGGTGACCCACAATGCGGAAGGACCCATGGAGGCTTTCAAAGGCGCCTTGAAACTGTTTTGTACACGAGACATGTTACTCCTCAGCATAACCTTCATCTATACCGGTAAGACACACCTCCAATATCACCTTCATACTCATTATAAACCTTGTTTTAAACGCTCTAAAGTTGCAATTGCTATGTTTGAGTACAGCTATTCTGTCTAGGATTTTCGAGATCGCTGACTTGAAACGTTTTGTGAATGACAATGAACGTGGCGAGGACGTAGAACCGCAGAATAAATAATACTTAGTGCATGTAAAAACGTAGGTTTCGCAAAAAGGCATTGTTTTCAACGGAATGATGTATGTCAGAAAGTTGTACTGAAAATAAGTCGGTTGGAAAGCATGTCTAATATGTTTAACTTTGTTTTATTTGGATAAAGACATTGGCATTAGCATAATATTGTTGTTTTGCGTTTGTTCTTTAAATTAGATCCATAGATTAGTAGTCGTGTGCTTTGGATCTATTATGGTTTGATGAGACTTTAATTTACGCTACACTTTCGCTTTCTAGACAAAGAGAAATACCTACCTTCTTATTTATTTCTATCAAGGTTTTTGAGTGGACATTTTCACCATCAAACAAGCAAATGCGTAGGTAGGTACCATGATTACGGCAATTCGTGGCTTTGTACCTCGCTTTTGGATAGGGGTGTTGTTTCACAGCATAAAATTACTATCGTGCAAGGCCATAGGTAATTAATTAATTGAGTCATATAAAAGCAAAGGCAACATTCATGTGTGATAAAAACGCTAAAAAAATTTTTGTTTTACGTTGCTTACTTCTACATGAGTTATAAATTTGGATGAAAAAATGAAATAATATTCACATTTTATAAATCGAAACGAAACGCAATAAAATAGTAATTTGGATAATGCTGTTTTTGCGTTTTAAACTGTGGATATTGCTAGTTTTGCACCATTCTTATCTGGATGTTTCTAGTTTTGCTACACAACTGTCACGAATTGCTAAGAAGATGGTGGTTGGATATATACCGTCACCAGGGGGTCTAGCAAAACTACCTTTCTATTAGCGTTAACGCCAAACGATAACTCCAAATGTATGGGAATGACATTACCTGCGGAAAAGCGGTTTGCGCAGGTAATGTAATTCCCATACATTTTAGCATTAGCTTATGGAAAGGGATCTTTGCTAGACCCCCTAATTGGTCAATAACGGATGATACTGTTTTTGTTTCCAACGTAAGCTTCGGTCTACTTAACATTGGCAGAATTGTGGTGGAATGGCAACACCATAGAGGCCATTAACCAAGAGTTGAAGTTGAAGTTGAAGTTAAAAAGCTATTTTTGTATAGGATGTTGCTGCTTTTACTACGATTAGGTTATGCAATTAAGGAAAGCCGACACAGATTTAGCAAACTTGGCACAGTGCGAAAAGTGGATGTTGCTGCCTGTAGGTGTCATTTTTAGGGTTCCGTACCCAAAGGGTAAAACGGACCCAATTACTAAGGCTTTGTTGTCCGTCCGTCTATCTGCCTGTCTGTCCGTCTGTCACTAGGCTGTATCTCATGAACCGTGATAGACAATTGAAATTTACACAGATGATGTATTTGTATTCCTGACATCGCGCAGTATCGCTAGGTATACCTAGTATGGTACGTAATGTAGGTACTACGTTATGTTAGTTTCTATTGTTCTTGTGTACTATACGATACTGTGTGTCAGGAATAAAGTTCATTTCATTTCATTTCTGTTGCCGCTATAATAACAAATACTAAAAAAACAGAATAAAATGTCCATAGGCTACGGTTACCGCTTTCCATCAGGCGGGCCGTATGCTTGTTTGTCGCTCTTAATATTAAAAAAAAAAAAAGAAAAAAATTATCGTCCTAATTTCCAGGTGTGGAGCTGTCATTCTTCAGCGGTGTGTACGGCCCTAGCATCGGCTTCACACTTCAGATGGGAGAGAACGCAAAACAACTGGTCGGACTTTCGGGCGTCTTTATTGGCGTGGGAGAAGTTTTGGGTAAGAAAAGAAATGTTTGGTTCTAGTAGAAAGATCCTTGAGCAAAAAGGGTATTTGACTGTAATCATTTATTGCACGAGTAAATAAAGCTCCTCAATAAATAAGTAATCTTAAAACAAAAAATTAATATCTCAAAAAATTACAAAGTTATAAGCAAGCACAGGTTAAATTCTATATATTGAAGATATTTTGAAAAAATTTTTTGGAGGCTTTTTTTCCCCTATTATCGATGGTTAATCCAAGACTATATTTTTTTTTAATTTTCGTCTGCCTGTCTGTATCTTGGCTGAGCATCACGCCGAAACTACTGAATGGATTCAAATGAAACTTGCCATGATTTAAGTTCATATTACGAGGTAGGCTTTAGGATACATTAAATCCCGAAAATCACCACGTACCCTCGGGAGAGGGGATGAAAGTAAAAATATGTACTCAGTTGTAATTCACTAACGCGTGGTCCGATTATTCTTTTTTTGTTACAAAGGGGATACTTTAAATATTGTCCCGTAAATATTTCAAGGATGTCGGTTTTGTGGTTTAGAAATTACAGACATCCAACCTTCAGTATTTGGTCCAAAGCCACTCCTGTGTGTGTGGAAAGAGAGAAGGGAGGGCGGAAAAGATAAGGGAAAAGGATGAATGGATGATCAATTATGATAGATTACGTTATACTATTTAAATGGGGTCGGTGCAGGATTTCTTTTCTTCCAGACGTCATTTCTGTCAGACGTCATCTCAACATTCACTCCTAGCAGTTTAGCACACTCATTTTTCACACAGTCCAACCACGCTTTGTTTGGTATTTCTCTACCATAACTAATGGTATAAAAATTTAAATAACTGAATCGTAATGGGTGGCCGTGACGCTTAACATCGGACGAACGACTAGCTCGTCACGTTATTCATTAACATAATAAAATATTGAACTACTAAAAATCAATTTGTCTGTGATCAAAAACACAGACAAACCGCACGAAAAAAATCGACCCGTTTCAAAATGGCAAATGGTTCTGTAGTTATGTTAATTGATCTAAAATATCTGCTATTTCTATAAAGAATAATAATAATATATGAATTTAATATATAAATATTAAATTACACTCACGTTATTATTATCTTGTGGCTCACACGCGATATTTACTGGAAGGGAAAACCTCGCGTTGACCTAAATCATCATATCTTGAGTGAATGATAATATGCCATTTGTTTTTATATTAAATTCCGGGTAAGAAAGAAATTATTTTATATTGTTATCATTGGTGGGTGATTAACTTTACTACACTTTTAAGAGCGCAAACACTAATTGTGTTGAACCGATTAGTAAATAAGATAAGTTATTAAAACAATAATTGAGCTCATTGACCGTCTGATTTTATAAGTACCCAGCTTAGGGCCATATAGCAACTGGTATTATCAGCGATTTATAAAACTAGCTTGTTGGTCTATCGATTGGTGCAGCTCTTAACACGTGTGTAATAAGCGCTAGTTTGGTCTTCCGCATCGAGATAAATATTTGTGTACATTCAAACTATTTTTTAAGAACGGACAGCAACATGTACTTATACTTTGCCGGTGATACCGTGGGGCACGCCAAATTCATAATAAGTCTTAAATCAAATATCCTATAGATACAGTCTCTATGAAAATCAAACCTCAAAAGTGTCCCTGCGCCAATCCTTACTTATGCAGATACATACCTCTCCAGCTAATATAAAATAGTCCACAAGTGGTTGTTTCATTTTAATAATGAACCATAGCACCCTGTAATAGCGTTTTAAAACAATTATATGTGTGTTAGACCACTTTTATTAGGCGCGGTCACACCCGACTGAGAGCAAAAACAAGGCATATGCCTTGTTTAAACGGTGCCGTTTTCGAGGTGGCGATCGTGTATCTAGCTTCATCGCAGATAAAAGTGCATTATTTTTTATGTCTTGAACAACCCAGATTTGCTCGTTATAAGATCAACATTTATGATACTTTTTACCCCAAAAATAAACGAGTAAATTACGGATGTAGCCGGCGTCGCCTCTAAATAATATTGGATACAGTTAACAATGTTTAAGATCATGTTTGTTTATTCTATGTATGTCTATCTAAATCAACATTGTGCTAGTTAATGTCGTAATGCCACAGTATCAATAAACTATAGATATCGTAAACTCATGATCTACTTGTTCATTGAAACAGATTAGGTTAGTTACACAATATATCTGATAGTAATAATACTGGTTATTGATTACAAAATGCATTACACCTACTAGCTACTATAGATGAAGATTGAATCATAAAACCTGATTACCCTGATACAGTTATCATAGATTGAGTAATAGAGTAGCTAGACATGTTTATGTCTATACCACTAATAATACGCATGTTTGTTACAACTAATCGCTGATTTGGATGAAATTGGTGATACTATTATATACTTAGATTAGGTCCTGAAATAACAAAGGATACTTTCCCCAGAAAACATCCACGTGTTAGAAACCGCTGGGCGTTGCCAGTTAGCATATCAAGTATATCGGGCCTACGGATGTAGCGAGAATCAACACCATAAT
Organism: Ennomos quercinarius; assembly: GCA_910589525.2. Classification (NCBI taxonomy): domain Eukaryota; kingdom Metazoa; phylum Arthropoda; class Insecta; order Lepidoptera; family Geometridae; genus Ennomos; species Ennomos quercinarius. The sequence continues at coordinate 11,627,278 of OU342499.1, read as the reverse complement.
AATGTAAAGTTTGTCTCAAATCAGTCGTGTAAAGGCCTACACACACAGACACGGAATGGCAGAGGATTTAAATTTTTACCAAAGGACATTCCATTGTATCTATTAAGAATACGACATAAATTCCAATGTTTTAAATTTATTCCCGCGACGGGATGCCGCAGTATGCAAGAGAATGTCAGTGTACGCTGGCCGGTGGCAAAATTCTCTGCCATACCGTCCCGGTGCGCGTAGGCCATAAGTAATGTTTTTTCCCAGAGTGGTTGTTGTTTCTTCCATTGGGGGAGATAAAGGGATTTAAACGGGTAAAGTTTGATTATTCCATCCCCAGGTGGCGCTCTGTTCGGTATCCTCGGCAGCAAGACGACTCGATGGGGCCGCGATCCAATCGTCATCATGGGCTACCTAATCCACATGACTTCATTCTTCCTAATCTTCATCAACCTACCAAGTGTCGCACCCTTCGACGATACCAACGAGATCTCCTACATAACTCCGTCTCCGTACTTGGCAATGTTCTGCAGTTTCCTGCTCGGCTTCGGTGACGCTTGCTTCAACACGCAGATATATTCGATCCTTGGCGGGAACTATTCGGATAACAGCACGTCTGCGTTTGCACTGTTTAAGTTCACTCAGGTGAGTTTGGTTTGTTTATTCATTTGTTATATCACTAGCTCACCCGACAGACGTTCATCATCATCATCAACAGCCTGAAGATTTCCACTGCTGAATAGGCCTCCCCCAGAGAGCGCCATGTTGAGCGAATGCTCGCCTCCTGCATTCATCGGCTTCCCGCGACAGAGTTGGTCCTGTTCAAATGAACTCAAGAGAGTTCATAAAAAGATTCTTAGAAATGGGAATTTTATTATCACAAGTATGTACAGATAAACAATACAACGGCCTTCCTAATGGTTAGCAGTTACCGTCGCCTGTAGATTTCGGTCTATTAATACGAGCATTTAAAACCAAAAATAGCCAAATCGGTCTACGTTCTACTTACCAACGAACAGCATTTCTATTTTATTTAGATTATGACGAAGTTAACATCTGGCGAACGACTGGCTCGTCACGTCATTCATTTACATTTTTTTTTTAAAAATGACGATTTTTCAACAGTCACATAATAGCCATTTATTGGATAAAACAAAACATTGCGGCAAGTATATTGGGATTGAAACATCAATAGAAATATCCGTTCTTTTAGAACTAGCGTTAACAGTTACAATGCTTTTGCTAAACAGTAGATGAACAACTAAAAAGCGCACTAAATTAATGTCGTACGTTTAACATTTCTGACGGGTCAAGTATTGGAGGTAGATGGTAAATATGGATTATAAATGTAGTGAAGGTAGTATGAAAATAAACCAGTTTTTGCATGGCGCTCGGTAGTCTTAATTAGCTCCCTCGTCCCTTATAGTTTTACAAGTATTACCAATACACTCTTATATTCCAGTCGATGGCAGCAGCTGCTTGCTTCTTCTACTCGTCCAAGGCCTTGCTAACAGTGCAGCTGGCAATCCTCGGCGTCCTGGCTACACTCGGCACAGCCACATTCTGCCGCGTGGAGTGGGCCGGCAAGGCGCGCGCCCGCGCCGCTGCACTCTCGGCCATCGACGACAAGACCTCACCGGCTTCACACTCGCTCGCTGCTAATGCCCTACACTACGACTGAACTGGACTTCACTTGAAACAGCCGGTGAGATTGTAAACATCTATCTACTGCGGGCATGGAACATCTAATAATACGTCGAGAACAGCTTCAGTACATGCCTCTCCGAACCAGTGTCAAAAAGTCTGAGGGAACCCAACCGGTACACTAAAATAACAAAATGAATAACGCCCAATGATTACACAAATAAATCCGGGACCCTAACTTGGATTCCGTGTATCTAAGGACCAAGGAACTACTTGGACCATGTTCCCACAACACCGAAGCACAAAACAAGTGTAATATTTTACTTTTGTAACGATCCCCAACTGGTGGATAAAAACGAAATAAAAGTAAAATATTTATGATGCGATAGGGGGTCGAGTTTTCGTTATCCTCAAATAATTTCTGATAGCTTTCTGTCCGTCCAATTATCCACATTATATTGACCATATTTGGTGTGTAATCAAATTCTGTATAATTATTTTAATAAGGCTGCAATAGCACGTAAAACGGAAGTGTAATTTATAAACTTCATTCCCAAATAATTTAGACTATCTTTTTTATTGGTGATTCTACGCGCCATATCTCCTTCTATCGACAATGAAGCAAACCTACTTCTCATACTAATTGTGTGCTATACAGCCGATAGAAACAAATTTGTATGGATTTGTCCGTTTCAATATGCAGTTCATATGCATATATGTACATATGTATTGCATATAATATATTTTATTTGCATTGCAAAGTTACATGACTGCAGGGTTCAACTTATTTTTCCTAAGTGGTCCATGCAAAAGATATAGAAGATCGAGCAGAGTGGAAAGATGTCGTGTGAGCGCGTTCCTCTGCATTGAGGGAATGTTGAAGAAGATTGCATCATTTTTGTTAATGAATTACCTTTATCATAGTAAACTTTTTTTACTTTATTTACTAGTAGGTACTGTAGACAATTGTAAAGACTTTTCGATGTGGTCCTGGAAATTAGTCTAGCCATAGAAATAGCGTAATTCCTCTAAGAAGCTAGCAATGTGTTCATTTATAAGTACCTACTATGCCCAGTCACAGCCTCAAGGTGTCCATTCATTTACTCACTTTATTTTACGTATTAATAGAACGTAAACCATATAACCACAGACATTATATCTAAGCATATAACCGTTACCATTATAACTAGGTACTACTGGTACTTCGGTTAGCAAATTCGTTTTTGTTATTTAGAAAGCGATTTGTGCTATATTAGTGTTATAATTATGTTTCAAATGAATGCAATATTGATTTCGTATGTTTAACAACGCTAAAATACTCTTTCCTCTTTTCAGTTTAAATATTATTAAGTGATTTTTTCAGAATATTACATCTTATAGTTTTGCTAAAGCTAATACGTTTCTAAAAATAACATAAAGACACATTCTAGATGACAACATGTGATAGCTATCTCAAATATACTATAGTCTGATGAGTAGTGTAGTAATTTCATGATATTTTCATAAGATTAAAAAAATATCGCAGGGTGTTACAGGGATGAATAAAATCACATGTTATAACTTATAATGCAGTCAACATTAAGAAGCGGTGACTAAAAATATGATTTTGTAGATTGATAGATACATCTCGAATTATGTTATTGATTCTAAAATGTACTGACAAAGTGTTTTTATAAACATGACTTTTGTAACTATATTGTTATACCCACTTATTTATTTTGTTTAATACAAATCTATTTGAATTTGTGGACTAAGTAGAACGTTTTATTTAAAAAAGTTATGTTAGCAATAGGTACAGAGTACCTACACAGAAATTCGAATACCACGTGAGAGGTGCTTGTTGTATATATTTTTATATAAATATAGATTTAAGTTTTTAATAATGTAGGTTGATGCTGCTATATTTCCGGATCTACTATCTCGCTCGCGCATTGCGACATTTTTGAAGATAATAACTGATTTTACTTACGAAAAATTTGGCTAAAATTACAAATTTTCAACAAAAATATCAAATAATTCAAACATTTGTAATGTTTTCATGAGAGCATAGTTTAGCCAGATTTTTCGTAACTAAATAAATATCTTCAAAAATGTCGCAATGTGAGAGCAAGATAGAGGATCCTTGGTACTTGGTGTGCGGGCTCCTTTTTCGCAACTAGGCCGCACAGCGGCCCTTTTTGCGTGAGGTGGCACACATCAGTCCAGCCACCCGATAACATCCAGGAAGGCCAGCAGGCCGGGAATGTCGGCGCAGGCCTCCTGGGTTGTTCCCGGAGTCCCGAGCCACTGCTTGGCCACACTGCTGCACTCTAGCAGCACATGTGCGACAGTTTCTTCTGCCCCCATGCAGCCTCTGCACAGGGGGCTGTCTGTGACACCTATTGTAAACAGGTGTTTGTTTAGAGAACAGTGACCAGTGACAATACCGACGACTCGCCGGAGTTTGTCCCGTTTCAGATTTAGGAGCTTTCGGGAGTATCTCCGGTTAAGAACCGGAAACGCCTCCCTCGACTGCCTACAATCCTTCATACCTGACCAGTTTCTCTTGATGTTGTTTAGCTGTTCTACCGCGAATCCAGGATCGGATAGAGGATCCGCGAATATAGGAACCTTGGGAAGACTATCTACTTCAATGATATTGTATTCACAAAACCTGCTTCGAAACTATAAAAAAGACGTGTTTAAATAAACAGAGATTACATACTTGTACACTGTAAGACAGCTGCAGAATTATCTAACCGAACCTAGCTGTTGTAAAGTTTTATAAATAATGGTGATACTTATTGTTTGTGGGAAAAGTAAGCTATGTGAGTGTAGGTACAAAACAAATAATTGGGAGTGGTCTAAATAGATCTGCAGCTGGCTGTAGATCGTAGATGACTACATATTTAAACAGTATCTAGTTTTAAAGTTTTTAGTATAGGTAGCAGAAATGATAAAGCTGTTAAATACATAATATGTCTGCTAAGTCGAATTGTCAGAATAGATGGAGACATGGGGAACAGTATGGGGAGCTTCAAGAAAAGTGTTAAAAAAGTCCTCTCTAAGGGTAGGCAACGCACCGGCAATGCCTTCGGTGTTGCAGATGTCCATAGGCGGCGGTGACCACTTATCAGCAGGTGGGCCGCCTGCTTGTTTGCCACTCATCTCATAAAAAAAAAGATAAAAATAAGCATTTAGATGTTTTGTGATAAATGTAAACGTCGTCATTCCACAGATATATATTTTTATAAATAAACGTTAAGCCTAATATATTATTTTTGTAAATAAAATTAAAACTCATATGATTTTATTTGATGAATGAAATTTCAAATGTTAATAAATGTATGGCTAAGCATAAAATAATTGTGTATATGGCTATTGATAAATTGGCAATAACTTCCTAGTCATTCCGGCCGTTTGTTGTTATAATTTATAGTAATCTGCTTTTGTATATTAAATAATCAGTAGATATTATTTGTTTGAAATAAAACATATTAACAAGTTTCAGCTAGTTTTTTTTCACATTGTAGCTTTAATTTTAAATAATATTTTTGCTAAAGAACATAATGGGGTTGTTCCTGATTCCTGTCTGTCCCCAAATTCAAATTCGGTGACAAACAAGAATAGATATTTCCTGACTGTCCCTTAAATTAGGTGATGACTTTGAAATCAGAAAACAATTACTGTTTGTAATAAAAAGATGTCTCAACTTGTTACATAAACTTATTCCAAGGTAGCAAACATGGGGCAATATCAAAAACACATGACCAAGAATATTAAAGTAGGTGCTCAATTTGAGGCATAAAGATTTTTACTTGTAGGCACAAAAAAGCACAATCTCTGGTTTCACATATTGGCCTTTTTCTCATGGTCCTTATCTAAATATTTTGAGGTGGTTTATGAACAGCTTAAGAGGATGATATTTAGAAACAAATTTATTCATTGATAATTTATGTTTACATAGTAGCTAACATTAAATACTATTTAACAGATAACATAATTAATATGACATCACACTACTTAATGTTTACTTAGTTTCACTTTCAGATTCCCCTAGTTTGAAGTCCATCGGTTTGTCATAGCCCATTATTTTAGCATAATGCATGGGGTCACTAAAAAATCTGGCTTCAATAAATAGTGGTTGTCCCTTAGCTTTCATTGTTGTGAACATGCCAGGTATCTCTGGAACTTCAACATCTTCCACTTTAAATTCATGCTGAAAAAATAAAACAAATAATTAGCAGTAAATGTTTATTCTTGAGTGGAATCAGAAGATGCAGCATCGTCTGCCCTCCCCACAGATAACCCCCAATAGATACCGCATTACGGGATTTTTGTTTGGATCCTAGCTCACCAAAACTGGCGGAAGGCGCGGGTTGCGGGGACTGGAGCCAATGCGCTATTATTGGCTGTTTCGAGTGACGCCCTAATAACGAACTCTAATAATTGGTCGAAACTAAGGCCATGCTGCGAAGCGGCGATTTATATAGACCCATTTACGCCAATGCGTGGTGCGCGGTCGTCGTCTTTCATGCGGTATCTATTGGGGGTTATCTGTGGCCCGCCCACTAGGTGGACTGAGAATCTGGTTCAACCGCGGGGAGCGGAGGCTAGCAGCCAGTCAAAGTGCCACTATGTGTGGGAGTCCTATGTTCAGCACTGGACATCTTGAGGCTATTGGCAATACATTTCACAAGTTCTGATTATGTGGCAGATTGGTAAAATTAAGCAACATTAGCTGCAGGCCTACTTGGATGGGTGACAACTACAAAAAGTGGATGTGTAACTGAGTGCTATTGTGCCCCGGAGAGCATTTTATTCCATTTGTCTCTTGCTGCAACACAATAGTTGTAAATCCAAGTCAGAAGTCTTTGGATGGCCTAAAAAGTTCTGACACCTTACCTATTTAGTCAAGGGCCTTAACCTGTCAAATGTGGATGTTTTGCATAATCCAACAATAGCAATTAAACGCTGTATGAGCATCCATTAACCAACAATCCTTTGGCTAAAAATAGGTTTACTTTTACTTTCACCAAATATATTTAACACTTCATTATTTATTATCAAATTGTTGTCTAAAGATGAGCATTATTGTAGCAGCAACAAGCAGTCTACACAACATACCTGTTTCCTTGCTAGAAAGAAGTTTATAGTAGTTGCTTTGTAGGTTGATGTTCCGGCATCATACATTATGTCTGTCACATACTTCTTAGTGATTAAATGCAGTAATATCGGAGTCACAAATGTGAAGAAGCCTACTACTGAGCAGAGGGCCACGATTAAAGAAGTACTGCCTATGCTTGCTGCTTCGTTTATAATGATAGGTTGTGCTACCAGACCTGCTATACTGGAACTTAGAGAAAAAACTTTTACTGCCTTAATCTGTGGAGTCAGAGGGCCATAATACACCTGTTGTAACTTATTATCGACCTCCTCTGTAAATCTTATAGAATATTGTCTGGATAAAATTGTATTCAATGTCGTGCTCCATTGAGAGGTTGGTAGTTGAAGCGCCGGTTGGAATATGCACTTGTTTTGTGAACAACTTCTTAAGCACAAACGTAGCATATTTAGATTTAAATAGGTAATTGCTTTGTTGATTTTTTTTTTTTTTTTTTTTCGCCCTTTTGGGCAGGCTAAAGTCGTGAGACCATACCGCCTAGTCTTTCGTGGGATTTATTTCTTTCGTCAGAGTTAGGATAATAATTTCATTCGTTTTATTTCTTTCAAAGTCAAATCCAGATAAAGTTTATCATAAGTAAAAGGATCATCGTCCCTTGTTCATTTGTCCGAGATAATGAAAGTCCATTTTATTTTTTTCCTTTTCAAGCGTCAATCGTTGACGTTTATACGTCGTCACTCCGACACTGACAGACAGACTGCCAGTGTCAGACTGTCAGTCGAATACCTTTATTTACATTTACCTAATTACACACAAAAAAAAACTTTATAAAAAAACATTGTGATATGTAATTATGTATTGTAATAATAAAATTATCAGCTATATCTTATTCTAAATCTCCTTTACAGTACATAATATAAATTTATACAAATAGGTAAAGGCAGAGGCATTTTCAAGCAACTCCTGAATGCACCGCGGGACCAGTTCAGGTTTATCATAGATTTGTAGAAGTTCATCTATCAACACAAGGCGCTGAATGCTGAAAGATGAACACTCAAAGAAAATGTGATCTAAGGATTGGATATTCGAGGACTGGCAATAGTCACAATATGGGGAATTCACCATTCGAAGGCGATGAAGATGAAAGTTCAAACGACAGTGACCAAAACGCATACGACAAACAGTTGAATAAAACTTTCTGTTTAAAAAGGTACTGGCCTTGCAGAACCATGGCTTTGAATTTATCTGAACATCTAAAGCGGCATACCAAGAACCTTTGTTTTCAACTTGTGTACAATGGTACGAATGTTTCCCCCATAGTTGAATCATCCTTTGTTTTAGAAGGCTTACAACATCTGTGTATGGCAATGAAACATCTGCATCATTGGCATACCTGGAAATAACATCTGAAAATTTAACTATAGTGCTGGCTAAATAGTCAGCTTTTTCGTTGCCATCAACACCTATGTGTGAAGGTACCCACGCAAAACTAACTTGTATATTTGAATCAGATAATTCCACCCATAACTGTTTTATAAAGTAAATAATGTAATTAGTGTGAGCATGTAATTTGTTATTTGCTAAGTTTTTCAAAACACTCATGCTATCACTAACAACAACCCATTTTGTGTGTCCCTGATTTTTGTTTTTAATGTGCTTCAAAGCACTCAAAATAGCAACAGCTTCAGCAGTAAAAATGCTAGCATGTTTATCAATTTTGTATCCCACAGCAATGTTCAATGAGGGTTCAAATATTGCGTAAGACACAGCATTATCATTTTTCGACCCATCTGTGTAAACAAATTTGTGACCAGTCCACTCTGCCAACATTGTATATACTTCTTCTTTTATTGACAGTTTTTTGTTTATGACTATATTCATTGCTGGAAATTTGCTAATAAAAGATCCCTCATAACAAGGCAAAATATGATTTGATTGATAGATGTTTAAATTTTGAAGAAAATCTAAAAGACATTGATATCCCTGTAGCATATAAAACGGTTTAACAGTGGATTGGGTTAATGTATTAGACAGATTAGTTATAAGACTATTGTTAGAGACACTGTAGAGTTTAAGGAGAAATCTTTCTTTAAGATACCTAAAACGAATAGTCATTGGGGGAAGACTGCATTCAATCTGCATTGCATTTATAGGTGTGCTTCTGAATGCCCCTGTTATTACACGCATGCATTTGTTTTGAAAAACATCTAGACTATTTACAATTTTAACATCTGCAGCAAAGCATAAAAAACCATATTCAAAATGACTACGAACTAATGATTTGTACAATAATAGTAGAATTTGTGGGTCTGCACCCCAGTATGTACCAGACAAAGATTTTAATACATTAAAAGCTTTGTTAGCTTTGTTTATTAAATTTTTCAAATAATTGTTCCAGGATAAATTGTGGGAGAATAATACTCCCAAGAATTTAACATCAAGTGAAACAGGTAAAGAAGAACCTTTATAATGAACAGCAGGCATATTGGGACACTTTTTCCCAAAGAGAACAACTTTTGACTTTGAAGGATTAACATCAAGTTCAAGGTAAGAAAAATAGTTATTAAGATTTGCCAATGCATCATTAACAAATTCAACCACTTGATTTATATTATTTCCCGATGCATAGACAACTAGGTCATCTGCAAACTGCAAATTTTTCACTTTTGAGCCTAATATTAAATTTAAACGACGTATGTACAGTATGAAAATTAATGGCGATAAAATGCCACCTTGACAAACTCCTTTTGTTGAAAGTCTAGGACCATATAAATGCCTATTATATTTAACAAAGACTTCTCGGCTACTTAAAAAATTTTTAATCCAGTGTATAATCTTTCCTGGTATTCTTGTTAATAACAATTCCTGACAAAGTATATCAATATTCACACTATTAAAGGCCCCTGTGATGTCGAAGAAAACAGCAAGGAGATGATTATTTGCATCTGAAGCATTATGGATATCAAGTTGTAACTGGCAGATACTCTCCCTAGCTGAACGATTTCTACGGAAACCAAATTGGTTTGAAGGTAAAATTTGATTTTGTTCTATATAGAACTCCAAACGCTGCTTTAACAATTGTTCAAATATTTTTCCAACACATGAAGTAAGCGCTATAGGGCGATAGGAATCAGGACACAATTTTGGTTTGTTAGGTTTTAAAATTGGTACCAGACAATCTACTTTCCAATCGTGGGGTATATTATTGTTTTCCCAGAGTAAGTTCAGTATTTTTAGGAAGATTTCCATACTCTTACTGCTGAAATTTTTAAAAAAAGAATATGGTATACCATCAAGACCAAAGGCAGTATCTCTTCTAGATGTGACAGCAGATATTAATTCATTGATAGAAAATGGACTAAGGAAGTAACTATTGCTGGAGTTTATATTGCCAATGCTACTATATGATGTGTTGAGACCATTTGATACAAAATCCGGGGTATACATCTGTAGAAAATCTAAAATCCAGGAATCATCTGCATTATTGCTAGAAACATATGTTTTATTAAATTTACGCATAAATTTCCATATAATGGACATAGGAGTACAACGATTAAAAGTTTCGCAGAGAGATTTCCAACTGTTCTGTCTTTCTATTTTTACAATAAGTTTTTTGAGAGCTCGAAGTCTTTTAAATTCCAAGTAGTTGGCTTCTGTTGGGTTGTACTTAAACTTCAGATATGCTTCTTTGAATTTTAGAACAGCTTCTGAGCACTTTTGGTTCCACCATGGAAGGTGAGGTTTTTTACCGAGATTCCTATGACAGGATTGATTAATGTTGTTAGAACAACTACTATTTAAATTCGAAGCGGATTTTGCTGCTGATTGTAATATTTTACAAAATAGCAAATATGCGTCCTGAGGACTCCAAAGATTCAATTCAAAATCATTCAATAATGCATCTACACAGCTACTAAACACTTTCCAATCTACCTGTTTATAATTTGGGTAGATGGGCAAGTGTTTGCCATTACAGTAGTTTCCATCTGAATTTACATTATTATTACTAAGCAATACTTTTATGATTACAGGAAGGTGGTAACTACTGGGTGGCGCAAAAGTAAAGACCCTATTTGGTTCAGCTATAACATTTTTTCTAAATTAGAAAACTAGATTTAGGTTTTTTTAAATGTATATTTGTGCCATTAAATTTCGTACCATTAGGATTTAAAGATGATGACTTTTAAATGGTGACCTCCAGAGTTGATACACATTTGAGCCCTATTTATGACATTTTGCAAGATGATTTTCCTTCAAAATTGGTTATGAGTGACGAAGCGCATTTCCATCTCTCAGGGCATGTCAATAAGCAGAATACTCGGTTCTGGGGCACTGATAATCCGCGCATTATTCAAGAAACACCTCTACACCCACTAAAAGTTACTGTATGGTGTGGCATCTGTGTTGACAGAGTGATCGGACCCTATTTTTTCGAAGACGCTGGAGGCAATGCGATAACTGTCACTGGAGAACGCTACAGAACCATGTTACGTGAGTTTTTGATACCCAGTTTGGACGAATTGGGGCTGGAGCACATCTGGTTTCAACAAGACGGCGCTACGGCACACACAGCGCGCGACACTATGGACTTAGTGAGGGACGCTTTTCCAAGCCGAGTTATCTCTCGTTTTGGCGATTTGCCTTGGCCTGCAAGATCACCCGATCTGACCAGTCCAGACTTCTTTCTTTGGGGTTTTTTGAAATCTCGGGTGTATGTGAACAAGCCACAGACTCTCGCAGCTCTAAAAGAAAACATTCGTCAAGAAATAACGAACATATCGCAGGAAGTGTTACGGCAAGTTATGCAAAATGTCATAAATAGGGCTCAAATGTGTATCAACTCTGGAGGTCACCATTTAAAAGACATCATCTTTAAATCCTAATGGTACGAAATTTAATGGCACAAATATACATTTAAAAAAACCTAAATCTAGTTTTCTAATTTAGAAAAAATGTTATAGCTGAACCAAATAGGGTCTTTACTTTTGCGCCACCCAGTAGTACCAAGAGGAGTATCAAGAACGGACCATTCACAATGAAGAGCCAGTGATGGGGAAACCAACGACAAATCAAGTGCGTTTGGACGCCACGTTAATGAACCAACTGTTGTTGCTTGACCATCATTAAGCAAGACTAAATTGTTATCATCGATGACTTCCAACACCTCCCTTCCACGGGGAGAGTCAGAACCGCAACCCCAAGAAGTGTGATGGGCATTGAAATCCCCTGCAAATATGAATGGACTAGGAATCGATTTTACCAGTGTATCAAATTTAGCTTTATTAAAAGCTGGGTTACAATTAGTAGGACTATAAAAACTGACAATACATAAATCCTGTTTGTTTACTGTGATTTTGACACAGATATTTTGTAATGAATCATCAAAATATGTGTTAATATTTGAATATGTGATATTTTTATGAATGATTATGGCCACTCCATTATGGCTATTTCCACAATCATTATGTTCAATATTGTAATTTTTAATTTTAAAATTTTGGTTAGCTTTAAACCATGTTTCTGAAATGATTGCAATATGTATATTATTTGTGTAGAGGTAGTTAATAAATATATGCTTGTTACTATTTAGACTTTGTGCGTTCCACTGTATAATATTTAACTGATCCATTATGAGGAAGTAGGAGGTAATTTATTACTGAGGGTTTTTTTAAGAGTCTCTCGAATAGACCCTGAGTTTATAGGTACATCTTTGTTACTAATAATTTTGGTAATTGTTTCAATTAGAATGTTAATAAATGTTTCTGATTTCATAAGGTTGTTTACTTGAACATCAAGTGTTCGTGCTGCTAGTGCTGGAAATGACTTTGAATCAAACAAATCTGAGAAGGTAGCATTTCGGGACTTAATCTTGTTTTCTTCAACTTTTTGTTTTTTCATAGGGCATGCTGGTGAAATGGCTATGTGATTACCTTTGCAATTGACACACTTAGCATTTTTGGAGTCAACTTGGCATGTTTTGAAGTTGTGGTTTTCTGAGCACACTGAGCATACCTCAGTGTTCCTACAGAATTTGGCTATGTGGCCGTAAGACATACATTTTAAACACTGTTTTACGGGAGGTATGTACATTTTCACCTCATGACGCCATGAGTCAAGATAAACATACTCGGGAAGGTTGGTGGACGCAAATGTAACTGCGACTGCCTGCGTGGGTACGAAGGACGCGCCAGCAGCGCCACCATCAACTCTAACTCTGCGCATAAAGCGCCTGACCTGTATGACATTCTTAGAGCTTCCGATTAGTGAGAATATCTGCTTATTAGACATGTCGATCGGCACCGAGGTGAGTACACCCGTCACTTCGGTGTCTCCAGCCGGTATAGTTGCCTTCAGGGACAGTTGGTCCAGTAACTTTTTATTTTGCAGGAACATGTTGGCGTTGTTAGGTAAATCAAAGGTTATACCTACTTTATACTTGTTTATGGACTTGAGGTGCATGACGCCCGAAACACCATGCTCCCGCAAACCCTTGGATAGTGCCATACGATCCTTGTCGCTAAAAGTAATGCTTTCTTCTACGTGCGAAAGAAACACGATGAATTCGGTTTTTTTCGAGTCTTCAGGGTACTTACGCGAGTATCCACGTACCTTAAAGATTTCATACTTATCCTGCTTTTTATTTTTTGGAGTTTCGACAGCGATCGACTTCAGAGAGTCCGAGTCAGAGTCACAAGACTCAAAGGATGAGGCCTGCCGCTGCTGCTGCTCATCGGGTGGAGAATCATCTCCCTTCCTTTTACGTTTCTTGCCCATCTTTGGGCGCTCTTTTAACTTGTGCTCTATTTACAACTATATACAGGACTATTTACACGAAAAATATACAAATAAACAGTAATTTTGGAATTTTAAAAAATATTAGTTGAATAAGCGCGCCTTTTCACTTCCCGGGTTCCCGCCTTTTTCTTGCTTTGTTGAATAGAAAATTACAAATCAAAAATCTCACAGACTCTTGCTCATTTCAATTTCATGACAAAAAAATATTTTTTAAATTTTTGTGTTTATGTGTTGCCATCTGTAAATTGCAGATTCTGCTCTAAATAGGCTAGAAATTTCCCAAAGTCTACCCAAACCATGACAGAACCTGCCCCTGGAGCACGGACAGATTAGCAGCGCTGCTGCAGCGCGTCTGCCACTCAAGTGATGTCAAAATTGTATGAACTTTGACATCACTTGAGCGGCAGACGCGCTGCAGCAGCGCTGCTAATCTGTCCGTGCTCGACCCCCTGTCTCACTCCGCGCTTTAGGTATGAAGCTACAAGTAAAAACAGAATACTACATAAAGAATGTCCACTTATTTCGTGAACGGCACAATGAATTCTATTATTTATAAAACTATCTCAATATCTTAGGATGGGAGATTCGGAGAATGATCTATAGTTCCATTTAGTTTTGCTAGTTGAATAGCATAGATCATTAGCTTTTCATTGTGCTGAAATCTCCCTATTATTTGTTTGTTATTAATTGTTTGTTACTTTTTTGCATGATGTGTTTCCTTTAAATAGACAATGCATTAAGCATAAATGTATGTTTAGTAAGTTATATTCAAAATAGTGTGATTGTCAATAGGAAGCCGAAATAAATAAATAAATTATTAAATTGAATCCTTCCATGACTCTGCTATTTAATACGGTTTTTGTTAATTTCTGTGATCTAGCTTTGTTTAACATGGACCCCAAAACATTAATCCCGTGTGTTTAATTTATGTTCGTCAAGTTGCATTTGGGGTTTCATCAGACCTGTGACATTTTTTTTGAGGCAGTTGCAATATTGTGCAACAATATTATAAATCTAAATTGGAGGTCTTAAAAAATCTAAAATAATTAAAACAGTTGCTTTTATGTAACCCAGCACCATAATCTACTTTTACCATTTTGGTTAAATGCAACTTATTTAACACCCATTTTTAACCTTCTCCTTTTTACACTATCTGCCTATGGCCAAAGCTGCCAAAATGGCAGCAATCTGCCACAAATGGTCACACTGCTGATAGGGTTTGGTTTTGGTCACAGAGTAATAGTATAGTCATTTGTTTTTTTCTCTAATCTGTGGTTTTGGTGGATTTTTGAGTTTGACAGTTGACTTGAGATCATAAATGACAGCCGAATAAAAAAATATAGTTCGTTCATAAACTCATTACATAATTCGTTTAAAAACGTAGATATTATATTGCATACTCATCCATAAATTTCAAAATGTGCTAAGCCTTAAAAAATGTTGATTGTAGAGCTTCTTAGTGTTCATCATCATCCACAGCCTTTTTCATCCACAGAGTACTTTTTTGATGTCATCCCACTGCTGGGTGCCTCCCTTTAGGTGCATACGCCATTCGCCTCGGGCCCACAAAGATACCCTCGGTCCTGTGCCAATCGGATCCATGTTTGACCCGCAATCTTTGCAATATCATCGATCCTTCTAGTTGCTGGACGGGCTATCCTTCCGCTTTAGTGTTTAAATTATTTGAAAATACGACTTACGTTCAGCGTGTCTTGTGGGGCAATTGTCGACATCATAGCAGTATCCAGATTCCGTGTCTAACACCATAAGGTCCGGGCAGTCGCACCGAGAGAATCCACATACTGTTCCCACTAGCATAGGTTCTGGATGCTCGCAGGTTTTCTGGGCCAACCAAAACGTTTGAGTGCAGTCACTCATAGTTATTACCATCTCTTCTGGGCAAATGTCCACACCTGAATTGAAAGCCTTTATACAATGTCAAGTTCTTAACTAAGCATATTTACCTGCTACCTATGTTGATATTGAGTCTGTAACAGGTCCAATTCTGTACATTGAAGATATTTTGAATTTTTTTTGGAGGGTTCCAAATACGTGGGTGTTATGATGAAGCTTGTTGAATGTTATGGCTGAAGCCAAATCTATATATTTTTTCATTTTTGTCTGCCTGTCTGTATCTTGGCTGAGCATCACACCGAAACTACTGAATGGATTCAAATGAAACTTGGCATGATTTGATTACGAGGTAGGCATTAAGATAGTTTTAATCCCGAAATTCAGCACGGTTCTTTCGGGAGAGGGGATGAATGTAAAAATATGTAACTTAGTTGTAATTAATTATTATTTAATTCATTAACGCGTGGTCCGATTTCATTAATTCTGTTTTTGTTAGAAAGGGGGTACTTTAAATATTGACCCGTAAATATTTCAAGGTCGTCGGTTTTGTGGTTCAGAAATTGCAGACATCAAGCCTTCAGTATTAGGTTCAAAGCCACTCCTATCCTGTACTATGGGAAAGAGAGAAGGCAGGGAGAAAAGAAAGGGAAAAAGATGAACGGATGAAAGTGAAAGCAGGCAGTTGCGCCAGCACCTAAGCCTCCATTCATCCTTTTCCCTTATCTTTTTTTCTCTTCATTTAGACTGAGATAAGGCGTAAAACTAATAAACCCATGCTAAGCCGGGGCGGGTCAGCTAGTAAGTAATATGACTACCTACATAGCATAGGCCAACGTCAGCGTGCTACACCTTCGACTGCATCGTCGCGTTGCAGTCAAATGTTGGCCTATTCATACATAAACAAAACTACGCAGTAGAAACCACAAGGTCTAGTAGGCCTGTGTGGAAACCTATCAGAGGCAATCAGAGCACGAAAAGAAATACGCTTCGCGCCGGGAAACTTTTTTTTGATGCTCTGTGCTACCGATTTCCCTAAGGAAGTTCCATAGTATTTCTATACCTTGCCATGCTCATTGCCATTTCAACTTCTCAGATCAATAGGATCAAGGGAAGGTGGGAAGGTGGGAAGCACATCAAGCCATTGTAACGTTCATAGGGGTCCTTTGGAAAGAACTTTACTAGGTAAACACTTTGATAACTATTATTGCTTATTAGAAGTCTCGTCGTCAGTCCCATACGTTCCCAGAGTTCCCACTGCTAGGCTAGGACACGGGCCTTCTCCCACAGGGAGTTATTGTTGGCCATAAACTGCCACGCTGGCCAAGTCATGTGCGGTTTGGTGGGTAGTTATACTGGAAGTCTATTATACTTAGGTAGGACCTACCTAAACCATACGTTAGGTGTAGGTATACCGTACCTATAAGCTACTTTCTCAAGATACCCCTGTTCCGGACGACCGAGCAGCAGAGGAAAAATAGTGCTAGTGAAGTGTAAATAGCGTGTGGGATTGTGTTTCTTAAGTCTAGTTCGTTCATATTATTGTTTATATTTATACACCTTTTTATAGTTTTTGTTTTGCTCTGTAACTTTGATTGTATTTGACTTGTGTATGTAATCAATGTAAATAAATGATTCTGGCGGCGGGAGTTTTATTCAGGGCAAAAGAGGCTGCAAAATAGATAGGTAATAGGAGCGGGAAAGGGAAAAATAGGTAAATCTAGGTCCGAAATCAAAGTTAGGTAGACTAAAAAATAGTATAGGCATGTCCCTTTCCCGCATCCGAACCTCTCGCTCAGCGCCCCGTCTCGTTTTCGCGAACTGTTGCCATCTCCCTCTAACAGGGCCGATATTTACTCGGCTAGGCGGCGCTTACTCGCCGCCTTGATAGACCACGGGGAGATGGCATAAATATAGAGAGGCGAGGCGCTAGCGACCACTCCACTGCTGGCAGCGAGACCGACCACATCTCAAGAAGAATATAGAAGCTTGCCTCCGCCCTGAAGAACTCCCGCTGGCCAGATTCCTAGTTTCATAACAAACTCTTACTCTTCCTCGACCAATCCCAGCCGAAAGAGCCGTAACCCCGGGTCGGTGCCGAGTCCGACCGCCCGCCATAGTCTACAGTCCTACGATCGAAGAAATAGTTGGTTGGACTCCTGGCCCGGGGCGCTCCGGTTTATTGGTCCATCGCAGCCGAATATCGTCGGGGAAGAAAAGAAGCCTCAAGAAATGCCAGGAACACGGTCGGCCAGCGGGAAGAGGCCCGTCACGCGGAGTCAAGCGGGGTCAGCAGTGGCTGTCTCGACGGAGGAGACGTCCTCCAGCGACGCCACCCTGCGCACAGGGGGCTCCAGCACGACGCATCGTGCAACACCAGCCGCGGCGCACCGCGCGGCGCCGGCCAGAGCCGCGCCCGCGACCGCGCCTACCGCCGCCGCTGGCCCGGGGCGCTCCGGTTTAACCCCCAAACAGACAAATACAACCACTAGCCGAGTTATCCTACTTAAGACAGACAAGAACAAATTCAAAGCAATGTTCGAAGTTTAAACTGTTGACCTTCTTTATCTTAATATTCGAGTAGGTAATTTGTACTCACATGAATTATTGTGCCATAAGCAATTAGAAACAGTAGATTTCTCGTAAGCACCGACGACAGTAATTACACACAGCATGAACGTCCACTTTGGCATTATGACTCGTCTATTCAAATATCTAGCAGTGTTACGTTTTTTATAGATCAGTAGCAATAACAATCCAGTCTGATTGTTATTGCTAAGCACTTCAGGGATGCATCTAGAAAAATAGTTTGGCGCCATCCTAATAACATTATATTATATCTAGAGAGCCGGCGGATGCAGAAGGCAAGTAGGTATAAGTATATAATAGACGGTCAAGTGGCACTCTATGAGGAAGGCAAAGATTATAAAGCCCGTTGATAGCTCGTGAACATAATTTCTCGTACAAATACAACTCACCTGCGCGAGCAGGGGGCGAGGTAACAAAACGAGACAAAGTCATGCGAAATTACAAATAACAGAGCAGGATGGAACAAACGACATCAACGGGTTCCCGTGATTTATTAGGAATTCATAGTATTTATTAGAAATTAGTGGTTGAAATACACCACTAATTTTCATATAAGGGGAAGTTGTATCATTGGTCAACTGGATTTATAGTCATTGAGGGGAGCCTATTGATTTTCAGTAGTGAACGTCTTCCGGCTATTAATGATAACTAGATAAAATAACAAATTGATAATAGTTTAATGACGTTCCTTCATCACTTCGTTTATGTAAGTCCTGAGATGCTAGACTCTCTATTCAATATTGATGTTCTATACCGCATAAGGATGGATAAGGTAGGTAGGAGGGCAAAATAAAGAGCGCTTATGGAGTGGTTTGTTTACTTAGATGATAAAAGATCAAAAATATACCTACTTACCTATAGCCAAATTATCAAAGAAAAAACAACAACGCATATAACTTACCAAAAGATTACTGTAAGTAATGTTAAAATTCTGCCATTAAAGTAAAGTATATAGATATCCAGTTTATCAAACTTGGTATTCTAACGGGAATAAACGAGGTATTGTATTGTTATACCTACCTACACTTCTATTGCGGAGTATCGCTTCATTCACAGTATAGCTATCTATATAATAGCTCTACTTTTGCAATTTGCAATCGGACAACTTAGACCTACATTATACCTGCAGAAGCGCGGCAGAATCATGAGTGTCCTGAAAACATTGAAAGTGGACACGCAGTGCATGCTACTTACTAGAGTTTTGGGGAATATTAATGCTCTCCTTAATGCATACCTGTATTGAATAGAATCACCCTTGTTTCAGTTAAATGAAGATGTTTAATAACATCGGCACACAAGTTCACTTTTAATGAATAAAATAATGGAAGTTCTGTTTTAGCCTCGAGTTAAAACATTCCTTTTGTTATCAATAACAATTAGGTAGTTATTATTTCTGTTCAGCGGCGTTGTTATAGTTGAATCCGGTTACTGGTTAGCTGATAAAAGTAGGTGACTACGTAGGTACCTACCTAGAGTAAACTATTGATGATTAATAATAATAACATGTCTAATGTAGGTATTTACATTTAGAATCAACATTTATTTTGTCAGTTATGTTCACAAAAATCCAGATTAAGTATTTCAGGCTTAGAATTTCATGAACCTATTGCCGGATTACGAAGTAGGCGCCCGATAAATCTTAAAATGTCGGGTAGTTAGTGTGCGGCATAATAGAGAGCTCTCAGAGCGATTAGTGCTATTTGTAAAAAAGTTTCTCTTGAGGTAGAGCGCTCGACAGCATAACCTTATAAAGAATTCAGAATGTTTCCTACTTAGAACAAGTACTTATTCTAAGGTTTCCTAGTTTCAATAAAACCATAAAAACTGCTTTAAGGTGGAACGTTACACTAGCGCGGCAAATTCAAATTTTCTTGCGTTCTTTTGCCAATAACAGCTTAATTACTCAACGTGATTACATGAAAACTGATTTTGCGGAAATAAACAGAATGTATCAACAAATTACGATTAAAAGTATCTCCTAGATATCATTGGTTTAGCGACAAATGGCAATAAACAAATTTCGTCGTAGTTTTTCAGTCCATTGCCATTTGTCGCTAAACCAATGATATGTAGGTGATAATTTTAATTGTAATTTATTGATACATTCTATTTATTTGCGCAAAATTAGTTTTAATGTAATCACTTTGAGTAATTAAGCGATTATTGGCAAAAGAATGCAAAAAAATCTGAATTTGCCGCGCTAGTGAAACGTTTCATCTTAAAAAGATCTATTTATATTGTTTTTTTTACTCCACTCTGTTGCGGAGTGGTTGTAGACGACCTATCTAATTTTCAGCTTTCTCCTTCTTGACTCAAGTCACAGAATTATAGCTTTAAAGAATCTAAGATATGGCTTGCTCCTTCTATATGTAGAAGAGTATACTGATGATTACAACTGCTAGTTTGCCATTGTGTTTATTAAAAATGAGTAAAAAAATATCTAGGTACTAGCAGCGCCCCGCAGTTCCACCCACGTTCCTACAGGAACCGTTCCCGTTATTGGGATAAAAGTAGCCTATGTTTTAATCTAGCGTATAAGCTACCTCCACACCAAATTTCATCCAAATCCGTCCAGCTGGGTTAGCATGGACGGTAGACAAAATTGTCTTTCCCCGTTTTACGTCACTTTCTTCATACTTGCTTGGAGTAAAACAAGAGAAAGACAGTTTTGTCTACCAGCCGTGCTAACCCTACAGCTGTTAGAGCGTGAAAGAGTAACAAACATACACACATACACACAAACTTTCGCCTTTATAATATTAGTGTGATGTGATTTCAAAAGTAAGGTAGGTTAGATACTTAAAACAGAGAACGGAAAACTTTGCGCCAAAGATAAGAGGCGAATCATCGCACAAGCGTGGTCAATACAAAGCGACTATCTATGAACAAACACGGCCTATTGATTTAGTTTATCTCAGTTCAAACAGAGTCGCACGAACCGCCCGTGTGGAGCATGAGCTATGAAGAATCGGGCTTTGTAATAATAATAAAAAAATTATGAAGGGTAGGTTAGGTGACAGCACCCTCAGTTTTTACGTTCGTATACACAATTACACATTGATATGACTAAATAAATATTAATTTACTTTACCAATCATACCTCAATGCCATGGCCACAGTATATGCCGTAGGAGCTGGGTTTAAAAATTAGGTAGGTTTATCTTTAATCCAGGGAATGGGCAGCAGACGTGGTGGTTATGGCAAACACCCCTCCTTCCCTTCCTCTCCATGGGGAGACCTATATAACCTATAGGTATTCAGCAAGGGGCGCAAAAAGGCTGACGATGGAAGATAATAAGAGACACTTTGTTTGTCTAGATTTCGTGACAAAAGTTGGATGCTTGTTGCACACAACAGCTTTTATGAAAACTGACCATTTATCTAGACCTTCCAGATTCCAGAAACCGTAACCCTCAAATAATTCTATCTTGTAAATATTCCGTTAATAAGGTGTAGGTACCTATTCAACGTAGTAGGTAAACTACTATAAAATAGAAATGTATGAACGAAAGTCGATTTCTTACGCTTTTAAATAACACTTATAGTAAACCAATTAGGTAGGTAGGTACAAAAAATAAAGGGCTGCTAATAATTATTTTTTAGCAATATTTAACGTTTTATTTAAGTTGGGTCTTGTTTTTTTTTTGTGCAGTCTACCTGCGTACGCTCCACCATTCGTTTTGAAACTTTTAATGATAGGCAACTATGTAGTTTAACTTTCTATAGGTATTAGTTATTGATTACAACAACAATTGCAAAATATGAATATGGGGGTTATTATGTTGGTACTATTTACTTAGGTAGGTAGGTATAGGTATTAGGTACCAACATACAAACATTTTCAAAGGCGTAAAGTAAGTTACTTTTTGTGTTAGTTCACTTCTCAAAAGTAGAAAAAAAAATATATAAATTAGGTACAAAACACAGATTTCACATTTCGCCCAATTATCTCAGTCTATGGTACAAAACAAGTTTTATGTTTTGTAGTCGTAAAATAAACAAGCTTACAACATTTTTACACTATTTATCCAACAGGCCTACTTATTTATTAATTAACTTTAACAATGCATCATTATAGACTATCACACCGAAAATTGACACTTTTAGTGCTTTTAGCTCCGCTGCGGTAAATAAACAGAACCTCAATGTAAATAAAACATTACTTACTAATACGCACTCGCACACAGCAGCTATTCCAAGAGGAAATATAAAAGCCTTGATTTACGTACTACAAAACCTTTCCCGCCAATTTAAAAGCTCTTGATTGAGCTTTTGAAATCGTGTGTAAATCAATTTCCACCGTGATACTTAGTAATAAAGCCGTAATTGCTTTGATACGATTAACTGCTGCTAGAGGGAGTAATAACATATTTATATCGCGTTCTAGCAAAATATTGTGCCGTCTGTCTCTTTCCAACACAAGCAGATTGGTTACTATCGAAAACTTTGTCTCTGTCATTATTGCGATCTCGCTCGCCTACGCGCGCGCGCGCCAGTCGAGGTTTCATATTCCTGTAGGGCTGTCGTTACTTCGACGATTCTGTGCAGTTTGTTTTGTAAACATTGATGTCCGGACATTAATAAAATATTTTTGTATCATGTGATATTTTTGTACAGTTACTGGATTTTTTTGGTGAAATGGAGGCCTCTGGTTCAGTATGGACGCTTTTGGTGCTGGTGATATGCTGTGCGGAGGCGGCAATGATGGGTGACCAGTGCGACTGGACCGGCAGGTATGTAGATGTTGAAAGTTTTACTATGTATTGTTTTGTCATACTTTCTAGGTTTGAAATAAAGACCGACGATATTTTGCTGCATGTTTCATAAATAAATACATAGGTACACACACATACTTGCGTAAGCCTGACACATCACAACTTTGATAGATAGATAGGTCATATTATTTACAAAAGTAAAGTAATTACTTAATTACTTGGTGAGTTTAGATAAATTAACTGTTTTTTTAATTTATATATTTAACGGTCCTGCATACCCGAATTCTTTGTCTCGCTCGCGCGTTGCGGCCTTTTTGAAGTTACAGACGAAAATCTGGCTAAACTATGCTCATGAATAATGAATAACATACAAATGTTCAACATAAATTAATCCAAGTAAGATTTCATAAATACAATAGTATCAAAGTTACCTATTTTTAATTCTACCCTTTTTTTATGTACTTCATATGAAAACTTGTTTAGATTAATGTGATATTTTTGTTGTACATTTGCAATGTCCGAGCGAGCCTCTTTTTGAGGGTGCCGGTACCTCCTTATCACCTCCGTGTAATGTTATGTCTTGCTCAATGAATATATTCAAACCCCTTTACTAATAAACATTGTGTAGCGGATGTATAGTGTTTTGTCTTTCTCTGTTGAGTTTGAAACGGGCAAAGATAAAGCAAGACAAAACACTGAGTAGCTATTCCATTGTTATGCAGTATTTATTAGTAAGGGGAATAGTAGAGTGATTCGTGATTACTCTACAATCAATGGTTTGAGGGTTCCGCACCTGTTAGTTATTTTAGAAAAAAAAAACGCAACCTTTAAACGATAATTTTGTTGTTCATCTGCCTGTCTGTCAAGATCCTTTTTCTCAGGAAAATGTCGTTAATATGTTTAAATTATTACTTTCAAAACAATTTTTTATGTTATGAGGTAAGTACCTACCTTAACTATAACTGCTCCGTGTTTCATTAACATTATAATCTAGCGCTTACTTTTGACAAGTAGAATAATCCTAAGAATGTGCACATTAGCCCTTACCAATAAACATTGCATAACAGTGGAATTGCTACTGAGTGTTTTCTCTTGTTTTATCTTTGCCCATTTCAAACTCAACAGAGAAAGACAAAACATTAAACAACTGTTATCCAGCTATTTAATGTTTAAGTTATTAGTAAGGGGGTAACACTTTTCTTTACTACTTCAACTTCGATAATGTTTGTGATCTATTCGATATCATTGGACATCTACAACACTTGACTAGACTTTTTGTAATTTATTCGATCCCTATTCCTACTGCTGACTGTTATCAGGTAAAAGTGGCTATTATTATTAGTAGGCTATTAGTATTTTTGCATCCAGATTATCCAAGATCAAAATGGTACTTTTTGTCCTGGAAAATGAAGATTTCTCGCGGGAAAAAGGATAAGTTGCGGGTGAAACCGTGGACACCGCTAGTTACATAAATAAATTCAATTAACAAACATACAACTGATATAATAAAGTTTTTATATATGTAGGTAGATACAATCACAACACTGTCTAGTTTGCCTTGGAATTTGAAAAGTAATAAAACTGTGCCTATTCCAATTTATTCCAATTCGAACAACTCTCGTTATAATGTAAAACAAGACCACTTTTATGGTTAAACAGGTATTATTAATGTTAACACTTCAGATTAAATTGCAACAAGTATTCAAATTATTCTTATCATGTGATCAAAATCACTGTAAATTTAAAATAAAATTTAATTGTGTTCCCAAAAATGTAAATTTTATAAATCAACAAAATTGCTATAGTAATCTGAGAATTCCATTAAGTATCTGAATCACAATCCTGGCCCGAGGCGAGAACATCATGCTACATCGAGCAAATTGCTAAAACGCCGCGATATTTCCATACCATTTCATGATTGCGTGTCAAATTGTTGCCATCACACTTTGCATTCTGTGAATTCTTTGATGGACCACTTTCTTGGGATTTAGTCTCCTCAATATGGAATTTGTTAGGTATTGGGGCGTTTAATTTAGACTGAAATGTCTTGACAATACCATAAGTTTAATAAGAAATATTTTTATAAAACGAGAAAGCAACAACCCTATCTTAAAACATCAGATATCTAGTTCAACGTAATCGTAGGTGATGCACTTGAAGTTTATTGGGGAAAAAATCTTAGAATAAGGAATACTGAACCATGTTCCAAGAATGTGCTGATTAAGTCATCTTGGCTACAAAATTAAAAATCAAGTAATAGCTAGGTATGACCTTTTTGTGTAAATATTTGGTACGTTTACAGTGCCTATTATTTTTCACCTCACTGGCTCGGAAAGATTCTCTTTGTACTTCAAAATCTGGGCGCAAAAACGCATTTTAATCGCTAGCATGGAAAGCTTGTGGAAAGTGTTTTTAAAATTCGAACGTTTCTATACAATAATTTTCTCGTCAAGAATTGAGGATTTAATCACAGATCTGCCCGAATTTAACCTTCTTGATATTGCCAGTCCACTGAAAACGCATTAATACCACAGACTACCTCCTATAAGATACCCCATCTTTTTCTCGTTCACCAACCTCATTTTTAGAATAATCGCACTGTCCAGCACCAAAGAGTATATAACCAATACGCTATACAGCACAGCGACTGCATGGAAAATGGATGAAAAACTATTATTGGCCACTATTTTTAATAAGCGGTAATATACGAGTCTAACAACATTCAATCCAACACAACTCATTATAATCACTCAAGGCTTTCGCTCATTAAACAAAAAAAATCAACATTCGATTCTCATCGCAGCATACATCAGCGGGCCAACAGTTTATAACAATTAAAAACATCATATCGTCCGGCCCGGAAACGATGTCGCAGGGTCGATTACGGAACAAAATCAACAACTCGACGAATGGGGTTTCCCATCGCTGGCCGAGGGTGGTGTGGCGTGGGAAACGCACGGGGAAACTGTTCTCGTCATACACCCCTGGGTTTCTACTGATGGACACGTGACCTTTCC
The DNA here is from genome assembly GCA_910589525.2 of Ennomos quercinarius. Lineage (NCBI taxonomy): Eukaryota > Metazoa > Arthropoda > Insecta > Lepidoptera > Geometridae > Ennomos > Ennomos quercinarius. The sequence continues at coordinate 11,601,575 of OU342499.1, read as the reverse complement.
GGACAAATCAGGGTTGATTGATTTTAGTCGAAAGCTTAAACTTTTGTTTATCAAAGGATTGGTTTACTTCGCTCATATATTTGTGAGAAATAATAGGGGTGGGTCACGCATGGGTGCCTGCACCCAATTAAAAAGAATAAGTACCTAATTCTTCATAACACTTCAAATATAAATTATCAATTCCTAGGTACTCCTAGGTAATATATATAGTCTAATATAGTAGTATATATAGTATAATTGTTTGTGTGCCTTTTGTGACAAAACGGCTAAACTGGCTTAAGGCTGCTGTATACGCAGATTCACTATCTCACTCGCGCATTACGACATTTTTGAAGATACTGAAAAACTGAAGTTACTTACGCAAAATCTGGCTAAACTGTATTCTCATGAATAACAGTACAAATGTTCAACGAAACTATAATATAAACAAGTTTTCATACATAAAAACGGTTACGAATGAAAATAAATTTTGATACCGTTGTATTTATGAAATCTTGTTTGGATTAATATGATATTTTTGTCAAATATATGTCATGTTATTCATGAGAACATAGTTTAGCCAGATTTTTTGTAAGTAACTTCAGTTATTTAATATCTTCAAAAATTTAGCAATGCGCGAGCGAGATAGTGGATCTGCGTATGTAGCAGCTTTAAATGGAAATTTTGCACAAAGGTTGCAAATTTTTTAAACATACGCACTAAAACGGGTAAGTTGCAGTGAATCCGCAGATCCGCACCGTATTCCTGCCGTCTTTATGAAAAATGCAGTAAGTAGGTAAAACATGTTTGCGAGAAAAACGGGAAAACAAAAGTTGCGAGTAGTCGAGTTGCTGCATTCTTACTTCCTGAGTTTTTGAGTTCCAGATGGAATTTTGATACCTGAGAAAGAACAGAATATACATTTTTTTTGGCGATTCAAATATGTATCTTACTCCGTTTTGCCAAAAACGTTAGTTAATGCGTTCTTCGCTATGAGGGCAGACATTGTTTTATCTAATTTTTACAAGAGTCTAAAAAGTTTGAATCTTTTTACTTTAGTTTATAGGTGTGATGACAAGACACCTTTAGTCACACACTTTAACTAATAATTCTATTGTAAGCACTCGTTAGGCATAATTAGGTACTTTATTACCTACAAAGGTAGGTAGGTACTATACTTACTACCAATACAATAATCTACGAATATTGCAACAATAATTATTTTGTTGTTGCAATTGTAAGGGGAGATAATAGTGTTATCAGCGCAATTATGTGCTGTTTATGTCCAAAATCAGGTAAAGAATATAGACAACATTAGTCATAATGTAACAAGCGGAGTCAGCTATCATAGTAGGTAATGGCTCAGCTTAAAATTCCATGACTGCAGTCGCACCTGGCGTACTATTACAACGGGCGTCATTTAGGTAGCTGTAGGAAGTACCTAGGTACGTTTCATTATGTCGATTGTGTATGTATTTGCAAAACAAACGGTTAAATAAACATAGATATTATGTTACGCATCCTTGATGGTTTCTTTGATTAAAGTTCTTGTTAATCTTTCAAAGTAGGTACATAACTGCTACAAAATAATATACAGGCTGACTAATTGCAATGAAAGTAAAATACAATAAACTTCCTCCTCCTTTTAAAAATAATCCGAAATGAAACCGAGTTGAGAACCTCCTGTTTTTTTGAAGTCGGTTGAAAATATAGTTTAGGTAAATTAACAAAAATGCTTTTCTACTTCAATCACGATTGGCGTTACACTTATTATGTTTATTCGCCCTAACGATAATTATACTCCCAAGAGCAAAAGCAAAAAAACGCAGAGAGAAGACAACCGCGAAGAAGACATCCAAGGTGACTGAAAAAAAAAACATATTGAGTGTCAATGTACCAGCATCACTCGGGCATTGTCGACGTTCAAGTTCATACACATTCATACATTAATATTTATTATGGAGGGCTACGAGAGGGGACCGGGATCTGTTTATTATAATTTCCTCTTCCATTATAACGCGTTCGCACGATACGCTCCAATCTGATTGATAAAGTGCTCCGTTGGCTTGCGTAGTTTCAAATCCACTGTAACTTTAATGAAACCTTATCTTAACACATTCGTGACACTTCGGATCATCGCAAACCATAGAAACGCTTAAAAAAGGAAGAAAGCATATTTAAAAATTGCTACTTCAATAAAGTAGCACTGTAGTCTGTAAGGTTATAGGTAACCTATATGGCTTCTCTTCTAAACCCATGGAGCATGCTACGCTGACCAAACCAAAAAGCAATAACAAATCTCAACACTCAATACTCAATACTCTATAATTTATTGCAACCATTATTATATATTACATATAGGTGTTAATAGCGTGTTTAAAGGTAACATAATGACCCTAGGCTTGGGTATAGCAATAACGTGCGTAGCGAATCGACTTAGTCTACAGTGAATCGTTCCGAAAGGAATTCGTCTACTGTATAGTAGCTGTCATGAGTGGGGTTCTTGGAAGGAGACGACGCAATGCGGAACACGTAAAATTTATTTCAACACAAAATTTACAAATCGGATGGCCGTCACACTTTCACTATAACTAAGAACTAGAACACGGAAAGCCGTATCCGCTACTAGGCCCTATGGGAAGCAAGCCGCGATGGTCCTAAGCGCAAAGACTTGGGTGCCTGTCACACTTCCGGATGTCCGTCACACCTACTCCCACTTGACGGAAAATGACGCAGTAAGTAAACCGCACAAGTCATAACATCACGCGGCTGTGATTAATCGAAATGGCAGTAGTGAGACTGAAGAAGGATGGACTTAGCTGCCAGTGTGATGGGGCTATGGGACCGCAAAGTGGCGGAGGTTCCCGCCCAGCCGTGGACCGTGGTCACAAAAGCTCCCTCCAGGCGAGATTCGCGCCCGTCAAAAAAGGCGTTTCCGTAGGCTGTAATGATAGAAACTTGAAATAGGATGATATTTCTTTAAGAGAAAATTCCTCCGCCAGAACTATTTTAAACCGTTGAATCTACTCACCCCGTGTCTCAGGCAAATAGCACGCACAATAAATTAAGAACTACTTGGTTCCAGGAGCAAAGATTCAATAAATTTAGCAACAATAACAAAATCCGTGCGTCTCACGAAAATGTCGAATCCTCTACCCGTCTTCTAATTTCCTCCGCATTCCAACCGCCGTTTAAGCTTCTACCCACATAAAAGTAACAATCGCAGTTAATACTTATTCTTGTTCATAATACCACGATAGTTGGCCTCTTTTTAAGGATCATTAAATGCTGCTTATAACTCAAAATTAAATGAATTTTAGTTACCTAAACAACAAAATTGCAAACATAAACCAATTTCCGCGAGTTAGATTCTGATGATGGCGCCATCTCTTAATTTGAGCTCAAACTCCTAACCCAGACTCACTACATTATCCCCTCTCCTCACACGAATTCGACCCGGATTCATACTGCACGTTTTAAATCGGACGAGTGCCATTTACCCAAGTCTTTTCCTTTTAGCGATTTCAATATGTAAACATCCGTCGAGACCTTCTCTGAGATAACAACCTTCTCAAATTTTGGAGCTAGCTTTGCCATGAAACTTTTATCAGCATTCGATAAACACTTAGTACGTTTCCAAACAACTTCCCCGACTTTAAATGTAGCTATCCTGCGTCTAACGTTGTAACGTTTGCTATTGATCTCGTACGCCTTTTCTAACCTAATCTTGACCTCATCGTAGATCTCCTTCCTTCGCTCCAATGCTTTCTCATAGATTTCTCTGTTAAAATCCAACTGTCCATCCTTATCTAACATGTTTCGCTTTTGACCATGCGTGGCTGTCTCCCGTCCCAGAAAGAGAAGTGATGGCGTTCTGCCCGTTACCTCATGCACCGACGTCCTAATGGCATGCCCAATATGTGGAATATACTTGTCCCAGTCCTTATGATTGTCTTGAACGTACGACGCTATGGCCGTACCAACAACCTTATTAACCCTTTCTGTGGGGTTCGCTTGTGGATGATAATATGGTGTGAACCATAAATCTACATCGTAGCTAGCAGCAACCTCTTTAAATTGGCCAGAAACGAATTGTTTGCCATTGTCACAAATGATTACTTTGGGTGCTCCGAACAACAGTATCACTTGTTCTTCCAAAATTCTTGCTATAGTAGCTGCTTTCCCGGTTCTCAATGGAAAAAGCAAGCAAAACTTGCTGAACCAACATGACACCACCAGTAACATGGTATTACCTTGCCTCGAACGCGGAAACGGGCCCATTAAGTCCATAGATACAATCTGAAATGGCTCAGAAACTTCTCTGTGTTTCCCCATGGCACCACTAGGAGGGAGCTGAGAACATTTATACTTAGCGCAAACTTCACACCGTTTAACATACAACTTAACATCTTGAATCAATGACGGCCAATAGTAGCGCTGTCTCACTCTATTAATTGTTTTCTTTACACCCATGTGACCCGCCAAAGGGTTGTCGTGGCAGTCCTGAATGACTTTGAGACGCAGCTTCTCCGGAATGACCAGCTTCCAGCTGTCATTATCATCCGGGAACTGTCTCAATTTTAAGTATTTCCATAACTTCCCCTGGCTCATCTGCCAATCTGTTTCTCCAGAGCCTTTTAAAACCAGATCTTCCTGAGATTTATACCATACGTCCTTTTCGTCATCACCTATCTCTATTACATTCACTTCGTTTGGAATCGCCCGCGACAAAGCGTCCGGAACAACATTGTCCTTGCCCTTCCGGAAGACAACCTCATAATCAAATTGTTGTAGGCGCATCGCCCACCGAGCTAGACGACCATGGGGATCTTTATTATTGTGCAGCCATTGCAAGGCACTGTGATCCGTAATGACCTTAAAGTGACTGCCCTCTATATATGGGCGAAATTGTTCCACCGCATGAACTACGCTTAACAACTCTCTTTCAGATGCCGAGTATTTTGACTCCCTTTCTAAGAGTTTTTGGCTTGCATAAGCAACCGGTTTCTCAATGTTCGCTTCACATTGGAACAAGACTGCACCAATGCCGTTATTTGAGGCATCGCACTGTACGACGAATGGTCTAGAAAAATCTGGAACGCTCAACACAGGTGCTGACGTCAAAGCTGACTTGAGTGAGATGAAGGCGCTTTCAGCTTCAGTGTTCCAGGCAATAGCCTTGCTCTTTTTTCCGCCCTTTGTGAGTTCATGTAAGGGAGCTGCTACCATGGCAAAATTTTTTACAAACCGTCTATACCAACTGGCCAGCCCAATGAAACGTTTAAGTTCTGTGAACGTGTTTGGCCTCGGATAATTCAAAATGGCGCTGACCTTGTCCGGATCTGTCCTCAATCCTTCTTTGTCCACTATATATCCCAAATACTTCAGCGAAGGCCTGGCAAACTGACACTTATCAACGTTGATAGTTAGACCAGCCATCTTTAACTGTTCCTTAACCCATCTGAGTGATTCTAAGTGACTAGAAAACGAATCATTGCAGATAACAATATCATCTAAATAAGCAAATATGCCTCCTTCATACTTAGGCGAAAAAAGTCGGTCCATAAATCGTTGCTGAGTTTGAGAAGCATTATTTAAGCCGAATGGCATAACTTTGAACTGGAAAAGTCCTTTTCCAGCCAAACCAAAGGCCGTCTTTTCTTTGCTGTTCTCCTCCAGCGGAATCTGCCAAAATGCCGAACGAAGGTCGATCGTAGACAGGAAGCGTGCACTCCTGAGCCCATCCAAGATAGTGGACACCCTCGGCAACGGGTAAGTATCTTTTTTCGTGACCTTATTCAACTGGCGACTGTCTAAACACAACCTGTTCTCCCCAGAGGCCTTTTTGACCAAAAGAACTGGAGAACGCCATGCACTGTGTGAGGGCTCAATCACATCCTTCTGAAGCATGTCCTGAATCTCCCCTTCTAGCTCCTTCATAATAGGCGGAGAAAAAGGGTACTGCCGTTGACTAACTGGAAGATGATCGCCCGTGTCAATTCTGTGCTCAATTAAGTGAGTCCTACCCAAACCTATGCCAATCTCTGTGCACAACTCTTCAACAATACCATCTAGTTGCGTCCTTTCCACAACCGTCAAGTCGTCCCGGCCAACAATAGGACTATTGGGAACTACTGCCAATATTTCTTTTGAAATCGCATTAATGACTCCTGCACGACTATTCAGGTTAACCTCAATCGACAAATTAAATGCTTCAAAGAAATCCACGCCTAAAAGGAAGTCATGCCGCAAGGACTTAACGATGTGCACCAACAACACCCTGAACCCATCCGAAAATTTTACTGGAACATGCATTGCTCCAATACAAGCGCATGGGGAACCATCAGCTAAGGAAAAGTTTCCTTTAGATTCTAGAACTGAGATGCCTAAGGCCACCAATTTCCTAGAAAAAAAATCCGATATTACTGTATAGGTAGCACCGCTATCTAAAAGAGCCACAAATGGTTGGCCCATAATCTCCACTGTGGCATAATAACGGTCATCACCACCCTTCCTGTTAATACTGCACAACTCTCCGTCACTAAAAAAGTTCGAAACCTTATTAAGCCAATCCTGCCATTCCGATTCTGAAGTTTTTACGAAGGACGATCGGCAGCTATCGTCTTCGCGAGCCCGTTTCCCTGACTGCAAGAGCAGTCTTTAACTGTTTTGCCGAAGCGCCCGCACTTGAAGCAAAAGGTTCTTTGTTTGGGTAAGTTGCAATTCCTGAAAACATGTCCATTCGTCCTACAATTCCAGCACTTTAAGGTGGGCCGGTTATCATGTAGTGACGCTTCCCCGAACCTTCGAGAGTCCACAGCATTAACCTCTGAGGAATTTCCCTGAAACGCCAAATCTGGCTCTAACCTGGCTGAGCTACAATTAGGTTCTCGAAAATTGTCACAGTTGCTCTTAGTCCGTTGAACCACCCTTAGAACCTCAACAAGCTCCACTACGGTCTTGAAGCTATCACGACACAAAGCCTGCTGGAAGTAAGGCTGTACATTCCTTAGCAAAATATTGATTTTTTGATACTCCCTCAACCTTTCTGGCAAACGATTGAACATGTTTTGCATAACAGCTACGTAAATCAATACATTTTCCTGCCTCCCCTGTGTTCGCTTTTTAATCTCATCAAGGAGCTCGTCCTGCCGGGCTAGGATGCGCACCGCGAGATATGTCACGCACGAGACGACAAATTTCCTGGATGTAGACAAGTTTCTCGTTTACTCTAACATGCACGCCGCGACAGAGAAGTTTGTCGTTTTATGTCGCGTAGACAAACCAATATTGCCCTTTCATGACTCCTACTATATTTTAATGTAGCAACATCGGTTTCGTTCATTCAATTTTAAGGTTTTTTACATGAACGCGACCTTAATACAGACACTGAAAATATACTCTTTGATGAAAGACAGAAATAGTTACATATAGCTGTTTCTGTCTTTCGTAAAAGAGTATTGTTATATAAATATACTCTTTGACAGAATCCGTCAGTTGTAAAATGAAAACAGTGAAAAAAATTTCATTACTTTCTCTGAAAATTTGGATTTACATTGAAAATGCAAGTTGCAAGCATATAAACGTAAGTAAAGTTTCATTAAGCCTAAATATCGAGACTAACGGGTCTGTGTGTTTGCACTCGAATATTGAGTTAGTTTCTTTGTCACCACGGAACATTCCTTTCTGTCGTAATGATACAATTATTAGTCCTATTATTTCATCATAATTATGAGGCATGAGGAACACTTGTAACTAGCTGGATACAAGTACAAACCTTCTATTCAAGACTACAGTCGGATACTAGACGGCATAATATTATGTTATTGTTGCATGTATAACTTGTAGGTACTTAATTAGCTGCATTATTGTTTCAGAATAAGTACACAGAAGCAGATGAAAATACTATTATCAATATATTATATGGCTCAACATCCAGAGTTTTCCGCTGGCACAGAATATATAATAGTACCACAGGGGAATATTGTTTGCCACAAGGTGCCCGTACACATCAGTACCTAACAATATTGCTTAGTTTATTACTTTATTTGTTCATTTAGAACACTGTAATACCTACAATTGATACCAAAATATTGTTACACAAAACGGAAGCCTTAATATGTACCCATAAGAATTATAAATTATAAGCTATTAAACGCGATCTAAATAAAATAAGCATTTTTAATAGATAAGTATATTGTAGGTATACCTACGTATGTACCTACATATTAATGAAAATCCTGAAAGTCCTACCATCTAGCTTGAGCTTGATCCTTATATTTAATGTAAAATACATTTTAATCACGTAACAGGTGAGTTTCAACACGGTCTGTTCGCCGTTTGCCCCCTTTCTGATTTTGTCCATTATTTGTGCCATTCATTGATAGGGTAAATACCACCGAATTCGCCCTAAAAGTCTATGGTAAATACCTTTATAAAATGAAACAGTAATGTGAGATACCGCCATATTTACGATCTCTTATGTATTTCAATTTTTTTACGTAACTACTGTATATCAAAATACCACTTTACCTTTGGATTAAGCCTTCTCTGCGTATCTCGTCCTCAAAAATTACGACGAGATAATACTCGCGCCAATGTGTCAAATAAAGCTCAGACTATGGTGTGCATGTTAGCGGTTGTCGACAAAACTCGACAAAATTTCCACAGATAGATAAACATTTGCGTTATCTCTTCATTTGACAGAACGAGATGAGTTGCTTGCGCTGCCATGTTAGCACAGGTAGACATAAAGAGATATCTCTATTTTTCACGACATAAAGAGACGACAAAATTATCTCACGGCGCGCATCCTAGCCCGGCTGGTACTGAGAGCTCTGAAAAGTCTGTATAAGTAGCTCAACTAATTCCTCCCAGCAAGAGATGGCATCGCGTATCGACCTAAACCAAACCAGTGCATCATCTTCAAAAAGATCGACGGCATAACGAAACAAGTCATCGTAGGTGGCATTCCGCGCATCTTTTAGCTCGTGGATGCGTTCCAAGAACGCATTTACACTCACACTCCCCTTCCCACTAAACTTGATGCCCCAATCTCTCACCGGCACTAGCCTTCTGTGGCTTAGGTCAAAGTCAACCGTAGAACGCCTTGGCATGTGCACCTCCCTAGCCTTAACATCTTGCGACATGCCAACCTCTGGCCTGTGATCTGCCAGCGGTCCAGGATCATCACTGGAATTACCATCCAGGTCTTCCAAAATCTGAGCTGCTTCCGCGCCTAAGGACTCATATAAAGCAGCCTTATCATCTTCTGAAATGGCGGTCGTCCCGACATCGTCTAGGCCTTTCCCAGGCAATGACAACTCACTCAACGCGTCCCTAATGTTATTCTCCAGCGCGCGGAGCCGCTCGGTATGACTCAGCTCTGTAGAAGTAACCTGATCAACCCTATTACGTAAATGCACGAGACGCGAGGTGAGACGCTTAATGAGGTGGCGCCCAGGCCCTAACTTAATTTCGCTAATATCCACCCGCAAAAGTTCAAATTTCTTTTCACAAGTTTCGATCTCGGACAAGGGAAGCTCAATACTAGCGGGAGGAGCTTTAATCTTAATGGTCGAGGAACCACTCTTTTCCCTAATAAGAATTTCCCTGAGAATTTTCCGCATGGAGGGAGCAGTGTTAATATTAAATATGCCTCTACACGCTAGCTCAAATTCCAGTTCATCCTTCAACAAGTCATTAACATCCATGATTTAAAGATATTATAATAAATCACAATCAATGACAAAATATCAGGTGCGTTTAAAACCAGACAGGAACTCTGCAGTCCAGGTACCCAAAAGTGTGACGCTAAGCTATGAATCCAAATCGAGAAAAGAACTCGGTACTGCTGGCTGCTTTATTGCTATCTAGTGTGAGACTAAGTTGAAATGTCTCGTGTGCTGTGTTGTTTACTGGCTCTCTTGTCGTCCACCCACCGTAAACCGTAAGGTGGTTATACAATTGGACAAGAGGGTGGTACTTACCCAGTCGGATTGCACAAGGTCCTTCCACCAAGTAATAAAACTACCACCAACCCACATAAACAAAGAACAAGCGTAATCTCAAAGTACCTAAATTATATACAATCGCGAACCGTCTCCTTTCCCTATGGGCGCCAATGTCATGAGTGGGGTTCTTGGAAGGAGACGACGCAATGCGGAACACGTAAAATTTATTTCAACACAAAATTTACAAATCGGATGGCCGTCACACTTTCACTATAACTAAGAACTAGAACACGGAAAGCCGTATCCGCTACTAGGCCCTATGGGAAGCAAGCCGCGATGGTCCTAAGCGCAAAGACCATAACTTGGGTGCCTGTCACACTTCCGGATGTCCGTCACACCTACTCCCACTTGACGGAAAATGACGCAGTAAGTAAACCGCACAAGTCATAACATCACGCGGCTGTGATTAATCGAAATGGCAGTAGTGAGACTGAAGAAGGATGGACTTAGCTGCCAGTGTGATGGGGCTATGGGACCGCAAAGTGGCGGAGGTTCCCGCCCAGCCGTGGACCGTGGTCACAAAAGCTCCCTCCAGGCGAGATTCGCGCCCGTCAAAAAAGGCGTTTCCGTAGGCTGTAATGATAGAAACTTGAAATAGGATGATATTTCTTTAAGAGAAAATTCCTCCGCCAGAACTATTTTAAACCGTTGAATCTACTCACCCCGTGTCTCAGGCAAATAGCACGCACAATAAATTAAGAACTACTTGGTTCCAGGAGCAAAGATTCAATAAATTTAGCAACAATAACAAAATCCGTGCGTCTCACGAAAATGTCGAATCCTCTACCCGTCTTCTAATTTCCTCCGCATTCCAACCGCCGTTTAAGCTTCTACCCACATAAAAGTAACAATCGCAGTTAATACTTATTCTTGTTCATAATACCACGATAGTTGGCCTCTTTTTAAGGATCATTAAATGCTGCTTATAACTCAAAATTAAATGAATTTTAGTTACCTAAACAACAAAATTGCAAACATAAACCAATTTCCGCGAGTTAGATTCTGATGATGGCGCCATCTCTTAATTTGAGCTCAAACTCCTAACCCAGACTCATTACATAGCATTTATCCAGTAGCACAGTTTTTAAAGCTACGGCGAATTTTTTCTCTTCTTCAATTTTTTTTAAATATACCGGTAATTTGTTATATATCCTTGTGGCCATTGTATGCGTGCCGGAACTATGCATAGCTAATTTTGATTGGGGAGTTATTAAGTCATATTTATAATTTAATCTAAGTTCATAGCCTCGATTGCAATCCGCCAGTTTTTTGAAAAATTGAGGGTATTTCTTGACGAGTTTACAGATTTCTAGGATATACAAAGACACTGTTGTTAGAATTTTGAATTTAATGAAGTAAGGTCTATGAAAATGTTGTGTGCTGATGTCTGGTTTAATATTTGCGAGAATACGGATACATTTTTTTTGGGCTACAAAGAGATCTTTAGCATCTGTACTATTTCCCCAGAGTATTATGGCGTAGTTTAGCCACGAGTGTGCATCAGCATAATACGCTGATAAAGCTGTGTTAAGGTCAGTTGCGCCAGTCTCCAGTAAGTTACTATACCAGATAAAGTCTATACAGCTCTGCATTCATTTCATTCTTATAGGTTTATACATCGAAACAAGTGCCGTCAGATTTTATTTGTCCTCTAAACTAAATGACTATTTGTTTGAAGGTGAATCGGACGTTTCCTTTGCAGCTAGTCTCCCCTCTTTTAAAGACGATGTAAAACAGATTGCGTCTTCACTCATACTCGATGTAGTCTTTAGATTATAAATCACAATACAAAAGAGTAACCCAGTTGGCCGCAGTAAAATTGCATTTATAACATGGTATTAATCGTAAGGAAAATGTCGTACTTAGGTAGATATACGTAGGTGTATCTCACAGACGTTAGACTAATAGATTACAAGGAACAATAGGTGAGGAAAAGTTTCATCTCAGTCAAATTGCAAATCATATTCCATAACTAAGCAAAGAGGAGTGACTGATTCAAATCTAAAAACATCAAAGTGTAAGAGTTGGTGGTATTACACATTACACGTCCTCAAATCAGTTGAAATGAAATTGACCTCGATTTCATGACGTAAACGCAACAAATGATTGTCTAATTAAATCGCCTCACGCAACTGCATGGGATGCGAGTATGCGACGGATGTGCGTAATAACGTAACTGACAGACTAAAAAACGAAGCCGTAATAGCCACCCTTAATAATTAATTAATCTGCTTAGAGAAGCGAATGTAAGGACCCTTGGCATAAACATAAAGCTACTTAATATCCTTCATAAAAGAAGGTTTTCACTACTTAAATCGCTTTAACTTCTTAATGTCTTTAAAGCACAATGGCCTGTGATCTCTGTAGATACATATTACATACCTATCCTGTAATCTCCGACACAGCAGTCGAATGTTTATTGTTCAGGAGTTTCATGCGGGTATCTTCAAAGGCTATGGTTTGTTCAACTGACAAGTACCTTGACGGCTTTGGCTTGTGATTTCCAATACAACATCTTAACGCTACATGAGCTATTTGTCATCGAAGAGTTCCATCATCAGGTCATCAGGTAATTTATGCACTGACAGCATGTTAAACGGACAGGGGTAGTCACCAAAAGTGAGTCGTAGTAAGGAAAATGTAGTTGTTAACACACCTAGAATATTTTCGTTAGTGGTGGTTAATAACTATTATTTCACAGATCTAAAAATGATGTTGAGAGGAAAAAAATACAAGGACCAAAATCATTTTGTTTAGGATTTTGCACAACAGAATCGACACTGAATTTCCTACTTTGCCTATTGTCGCTTTATTCGCAAACAACTGATGGATGAAGAAGTGCGTGTGAGAATGCGCAATTAAAGCTACTGTATCACTGACGAGCAGCGGAAGCTCATACATATCCCTCGCATTACTATTACCCATACGCATAGGATACCATGATTAATCGCTTAATATCGCTTTATTTCCTCTACTCATTAGCATAAAGCATTACCCAGAAATGAGCAAGACATTAAAGTTGTATCGGATTCACATAGTAAAACAGGCTGAATACTTAACTGATAAAAAATATGAATAATATTTGCATTTGAAACTGAACGCAACACATGGTGCGTATTTTAATAATGCTTAAATATTCCCATGTCCTAAAACAAAATATCCGTGAAAGATATGTGACACTTACCAAACATTGTTAGTTTAGTTGTGTGAAATTAATGTTTGTGTGAAAATAAGTTTGCGGTTTTACTTCCTGAAGTTGACCTATATCTAGCAGATTTCACCGCTATACATGCGGATGTTGCTATCATATAGTGCCTAGTGGTTATGATAAAAACATCAGATGGCGTGGCGCATGGACCGGAGTCTCACGCCTTCCATATGGTGCACACCGTACCAGACTTCAGGATGTAGGAGATGGATAATTATGCAAGCTTAGCGTGTAGAATGCGACTTGGATCTTGGATGATAATAATCCGGCCACTCCGATTTTTTATATTATTGAGCAACCATGGCAAAGCTGTGATCTAGCTATACCCAAGTTCCGTAACTATGCCAAACAAGTAGCCTATTTGTTATTATTCCATCTGCTTCAAATTCTAGGAAGATTTCCCGAATCCAGCACATACGTTAGCGATCATTAGCGATATAAACGATTCGCCATAGGATGGGATCACTACGTCAGGACATTTCACATGGGATGTGGGAACTCCACACTTCGTTACACTAAGAGAAAACAACCGTCACATGTTGCGGGATGAAATCACGGTTATTTTTAAGCGACGATTGTTTTTATTCGCTCGCCAATTGGGGGCAATCAGCGACACGTGTTCCGCTCGAGACGCCTGCCTCAGGCATCTATTGAGCTCAGTATCTTGTCTAGGCAAATAATGGCTTGCTGGCTGTCTTATATTAACTATGCTCAGTTGCAAGCCTTTGTTTTTACATTACATATTTTTGGTGCAGCGCTATAGATAAATTTAGGTGCCTATTCCTTGATTTTTAAACCGTGGTAGTCAAAGTTCCCATGATACTCGAGAGTCACTCCGGCGCACCAAATGTTCTACACAGAGGAATATTTTATTCAATACGCTCTCAAGCCCCAATTACAAGAGATAATGTGTGTTCGTTACTTATGGCGTAGAAGGGTAATCCAATGCCTCCGCCATGTGTCCGCTTAGATTGTTTTATCTTTTGTCGTAAACTACAAGAGCGTTCCATGAAACTATCCACGGCGTGCACAAGTTTTTCGGCGTTGATTGTTGTAACGATTATGACCCACTTCGGCCGAAGCAAGTTGCAACAGAGCTGTCGTGCTTTATTTGAATTTATGCCAACGATTTACATTTAAACCTTCGTGTATCTAACAACAACGGGCTTTTCTAACGAGCGACTATCGAGCTCTGTTATCTTACGAGATGTTAATTCGTCGAACATTAGTGTTAATTGTTTCATTTCATTGAACACGGCATTCCTTGAATGAAACAGAGCTAATTAGCAGTGAATAGTAGGTCGGTATTGTGACTGCGCGGGCGCGGCTCCTCGGATGAAGGCTCTCTTTGTGTCATTCGTGTTTATTTTTTCAATCTTTCGTAGAGTTTGTTCCTTCCACGTTCATTACAATAGAGAATGGTGTAATCTTGTGGTACGCGAGGTAGTGCAAGCAAACGGTGCCACGATGCTAGTAATAACATTAAACTATTATATGATTTTAATAGCGCTTAATCAATGATGGTTTAACGAAAAATAAAAAACAAAAATAAAGCGCTAATACTTGTTCTGTGTCTGGGTGTTGTGGGACCATGGTCCTCGTAGTTCCTGGGTCCCTAGATACAGGGAATCCTAGTTATGGCCCGGGATCTATGTATGTGATCGTTGGGCGTTATTATTATTATTATTATTATTGTTAATAATGACGTCTTCTTGTCATTGTTCAATAAAAAGAGGAACGATTTGTACCCTCCATCAATTTAATTACCTACACTTCTGACGTGTCATAGCACCCTTCTCAGAATCTATTATATTTGGGCAAAAATATCAAAATGGAGATGACCGCGTCGTTCGTTGAATAATGCATTAGGCGTGTTTGGTCCATTATTAGTGACGATGCGCAGACGCAGGCCAAGCCGCACGAGCTGCATCTTAATGCGAAGGAATTCAACGCGGCGCGCTGTCAAATCACAATTAATTCCAATGTACCTATTTCCGAAAGATATGATATGATGTGTACCTATAATATTAATTTTAACTATTGAATATTGTCTTTAATACATTCTAACAACACATTGTCCTTCCGAATGGAAATCATGTCGAGAATAAATAATGCGGCGCCTATGCTCACGGATGTTTTTGTATTTTTAATTTTTGAGCGTTGAACGTTGAAATCCTAAACCAAAAAACCAAATTGAATGCAAATTGTGAAATTTTAGCATCGCTAATGAGGCGACACGGGCCGCCTTTGCGGTAACCTGACTCTCTCATGCGACGGTCTCCTTATCTGGCCACACTCCGGATACGCTCCGAAGGTCCCGTCATACACACTTGTAACCATCCATCCATCATAATGAACAGAGGAAGTATGTCAACGCCAATTGTTCGCGCTACAACGAGCAGTCGCAAGATTTTTGTTCAAAATTTCTTGTAACCGAGGCTTTTTTACTACACTCTCTTATCTTTAACCATAACTCTTATAAATCACAGGCTAAGTGTGTATCAGCCAGCCTACAGTACTTATTATATCATGTTATGTTATATTGTTGTAAGTCTAATAAGCTTATGCATCCATTGCCATTTTGGATGACCATTACAAAAAGAAGAATAAACAGCGACCAACCGATTATAATGTAAAAAGAGGTTCGCGTTCGTTCCATAAGCGATTGCAAATGGCAACCGCCGCAGGCTCAGCGCCATTTATAGCTCTTTGCAATCTCAACCACTAAAAAATAGCTATGCAACAATTTTCTCGGCGGATCGCTCTCCATCTAACGTTTGAACCTAAACGAACGGAGATAGGATGCCACGAGGCAACGACTGACACAAAAAATGATCGAACATCGTCGATACGGTCTCCCTTCGAATGCCTGCGCGTATAACCGAAAGACGCTTTTTACTATTTCTGAATTTGAATTGATTTGATAAAGACAATCAAATCAATTCAGTCTTTATGAAAAGCAGGTAGCCTAAATTCAGGAATAGTAAAAAGCGTCTTTCGGTTATAAGCGCAGGCATTCGAAGGGAGACCGCATCGACGATACCTGCATAATACCTATAATACGCATCTGACACCATCAGTTACGATATTTTTAATGACGTATATATGCGAGACTTCTCAGTTGTGATGAGAAGTTACGAGCTGGCATTCGTCGCTTAAAAGCCGAGACAAGAATGCCATAAAATGAAGCTCGGCTCTCATATTATAACTCGTTTTGTTTACGCCAGTGCCACAGCATGGTGCCCATAACTGACTCGACACAACAATGGCTGCCTTACGAGTTTACTACGACGTTTGTTCGAGATTTTCCTTGATAAACGCTAAATTGGCTTTGCTGTGCTGAGCTTAATAAGGCATACCGTTTATATCAGTGACAATCGATAGTATACCGCCAGTTACCGTTCATATTCCCTTTTGTCTGGCCATCTTTACTCCTAATAAACCCATTGTGGCTTCTGCTAAACTATTGGTTCTTATGAAAGGGATTTTTACATGGCTGGTTTACGGACCTTATGCTTCCTTTTCTGTAATGTTAAATTACTTAATTCCAATAGAGTGCATCCATGCCATCATGCCAAGCTTGAAAAGTAGTTGAAACTTTATACTCTGACACGCAAAACGTCATTCGATACCTTCGAAGACAACGGACGGTACGAGGACGGCATGGAGATCTTGATGCGTTTAAAGTCAAAGTAATTTTAAAGTTTACTTCGCGTAGCCTTTCAATGTTATTTTATGCTCTAAACTAAATTGCCTGCCGCAACGTTCGCAGTAGAAAGTACCTAGTACTATTCAAGTTACGTAACGCAGTTCGGTTGTTTCACGTACCTATACTATTTGACGCTGCAGTACTACCATTAGTTTGAGATAGGTATGCATTAGTAGTAATTTAGTATAGTGTTATTACTGGCAGCAGGCGTTGGGATTTACGAGTCGGGGCCGGTAAGCGGCTTACGGGCTACCACAATAAGAGGACCACGATCGCCGGGGCTTTTCACACCTTCATATTTGGGCAGTGAGTTAGCATTGACGCCTCGTGTATGCTTACCCCTAAAGTTCGCACCTTCGTTACATAGAACGTATCCATTAGGTACAGTTATGCGTTGGGTTTATGTAAAATTGTTGAGGTGAGAGGGTGTAGAGCATGCATACATTATTGACTTTCGAAGAAATTGGAAAATATATGATGAAAATCTCGAATTTTTAACTCATTGATGACACCAGTCCATATCTAAACTAGAACAACATAACATTGTTTTTCTTGAGTTCTGCAAATAATAGGTACTATATACCTACTAATTCCAATAATCAAACCAAGTAGGTATATGATGAATTCACTTAACGCTTCATAGCAAAATAAAACTTTTAGCAAATTATTTCTCTATCAATATCTTTAGCGTGACCAATAGACCTCGAAAATGTTGTAGGTCTGTGAGCGCTACACTAGATATTACGTAAAGTAAAGGTGCATTTACATTGACAGATTTCTGTATAGCGACATTTCACAGCATCACGATCACGATACAAGAGGCCTGCTAGTGACGAAGTTGGTCGGTACCTACATGACTGGCTGCGTGACTAGAGGTCGTGTTCTTTGGCCAAGTGAAAGTCGACGATGGTTTTGCGTGTACGCTAGATGACAACTACCTTGGAACGTACTGGTAATGAGATTGGTATCATTACACTCATTAGAAAATTTGGTATCATCCACTATCATTTGCTGATATTGCTTATAGCATTTCTTTATGTAAGTAAAACGATTGCCGTGCGGGTTTCTTAGTCGTTTGCCTGATCTTATATTATATACTTTGTTTATTTTATTATTTGTTTATAACATTTTTTTCGTAGTATAGTACTACGTACTCGAACTAAAACATGGGTTACCTATTACACACAACAAAAGGATGAATTAATGAATATTATAATAATTTTGTAATGTCGCTGTTTATGTTCCGAATAAAAATTCTGTGGTTTGAGTAGGTACTTGAATTGAACGCAGTAGTTCAATCAGAATCAGAATTTGCACGAAAGTAAACACTTTTAAACACGCTCAAAATAAGACGTGAGAAGAGAATGTAACCCTTCTGCAAACCTTTTGAGACGTCTCGATAATTTCATTAAAATCCTTTAATTACATTTTCTAAGCAGCAACACAACATTTAGCGTATTTTAATAACCTGATAAATAATGTCTACATTGTTGTTAACATATTGCAATCCGGGTTCCGACCATCACCTCACGACCGAAGTTAATCAAAATTGCATTACGCGTCGTTTCGTCACGGGTCCCCATTGTAAACGCGCCGCGCGGCAAAAAATCTCTTCGCGTCCGACGACATACCACACCTTCGTATCACTTGTAACGATTTATGGGACAATTTATTGAGAACGACTCGATTATGTGTACAAGACGTAAGTAAGTCAGCTTCAGTGATGATTAGTAGGTAATTTTCAGATACTTTTCACCCTTAATCTTCTAAGTTTATTTATTTATTTTTATTTTATTTTGTTAATGTTTAAGAGAAACAAACAGTACTATAAATGTTTAACTTAATTAACTAATCTTACGTACACATAAACCAATAAAGTTTCTACATATTAATAAATCATGAATGAAAAAACACCTTATTGAAAGTGGGTGCCTACATAATACCCACTCAATTTACTACATCAGAAAAGTCATTTAAAATACCTACGATATTATGGAAAAAAAAGGTTTAAATTGAAAAGATCTTACTATTGTTTATTTGTTATTTTGTTCACTTAGTTTTTAATGATTTGTGTGTTTCAATAAAGAGTTTATCTATCTATCTATCTTATGAGATTTAAGTTCACAAACAAATTTAGATAAGGTTAACAAGAATATATCCAAATCATTGAAATTCTCATTATATGACTGACAGGCGCAGTTGATAAAAGTATTGGAACAATATCTAGTGCTAGCTCTAGCTTGAACAAATAACATTCGTTTTCTAGCACTAAGTCGCTGGCAATAGAATCTTATTTTATTAAGCAAGGTTGGGGAATCAACTGTATTCCGTAGTAACTTGTAGAGAAGTATCTGGTCTCTCTCAGTACGCTGTATTTCAAGGGACTTAAAATTATAATAAATTATTTATTAAATGTTTTTGTTTTGACCCATCTGGAATGTAGGCATAACTCTGCAGTCCAGCCTGCAACAAACTTACCTTTACTTAATTTCAAAATTATGTGATTGTGATTTTTTTATAATAGGCACTTTCTAGCTACTAAAAGTAAGCATGCCATGTCTAAGGCCCCCCATACACGTTCAATTTTATTGATCAGTAAAATTGACGAGACCACTTCCGTCAATGTTTTCTTCATACTGTAAACCGAAAAACATTGACCAATACTAACCCTACACGATCAATAAAATTGATTGATCATAAAGATTGATCAATAAAATTGAACGTGTATGGGGGGCCTAACTGAACACTGTGATTCGCATCACACCGCACCACCGCACTGACTGATGTCGCACTTCCATCGTTGAGCAGCGTATGACACCCTCTGTTAAAACATAACTTATAAATATACCAAATTTATAAATATATATGTAGATAGTAGATATATAGATACTGGCCGAATCCATTCGCTGCAAAGCCACATAAACGTGGGTAGACGACTTAATAGATTATTCAAATGAAGAAAAAGCTGCAGAAAACTTTTATCATGCAAAATATAATACGCTTTCTCATATAGTAGGCATTTTGATGCTGCATACATAATATTTTTGAAACTTGAACACATGAGACGCGAATAGTGCTTCCGAGTATCGTTGTTATGATAATCTGGGCGTCCGATGCACCTGCACACAATGGTACATTATTGAGTGTTTACAGTTAAGAGCTTAACATACGCCAATGACCTTGAGCGTTGGACACAAAGTTATTAATAAGAGCCACCTGGGGCGCCACACTCGCAGGTTTGACAATGAGCTAGAGTTTGTCAAAGATAAACAATTCCAGATGAAACTCCGTGAAAAATATATCTACCTATTATAATAATATTATGGTGCCCGGTTTATTACTTATATAATATATCTATCTATATTACTTATAATAAAACTGTAACAGGTCCAAATCTGTACATTGAAGATAATGTATAGAAATTTTTTTTGAGGGCTCCATTTTGATGGCCTTGATAGCTCAGTTGGTAATGGCTCTGCCTTCTGAACTATAGGTTGTGGGTTCAATTCCCACCTGGGACAAACATTTGTGTGATGAACATAGATGTTTGTTCTGGTGCTGGGTGTTGTATTGTATTCTGTGTATGTATTTACAATCAAAAAAAGTATCTAAGTATACATAAAAAAATATTATTTTGGAGGCTTGCATTAAATAAAATTAAGCAAGATTTAAAATATATTTTACAAAATACAATCAATCGTAACACTTTTTAAACTTTTGTGACTTTAACTCATATTATTAGGTTGGGGAAAAAGTCTTTTCGCATTATAGTAAGTATGAACTTGTAATAAAATCTCATTGGCTGTACTATTTGTATCTGGCTGGTTTTATCATTAAAAGTTTAAATTTTAAAGAAGATAATTCCATATTCAAATTAGGAAAATGTGTGATTTTTATTGGTTTTTCGTACTGTGAAGATGAGTGAATCTAATGAAGAAACTCGATACATTTTAAAATTTTACTACAAAAAACATGGACCTAATAAAAAAAGAAGGACGGAGTCCCAATTGATCCCGAACCGAGGTACCCTTAAGAAGTTGGAACGCTAATAAGTACAAGCGGACACGCACACACTCACATCATAGGAAGTCTATCGCCTACCATTACTGCTCCGGACGTCGCCCAAGACGCTTAGAAAAAATGCCGTCTTGCGTTGTGAAAAGTTGTCGGAATCATAGCAGTATGAAAAAAAAACTCAGGGGATCACTTTTCACAAGTAAGCTTGTTATTATTCCACTAATTTTTTGCTTTTTCGATAAAATTATTGAGATGCAATCAATACACAAAACCAGCTTAGTGTTGCCAACAATCAAACTTGCAAATTACCCGGAAGTATGGGAGAATGACGAAATTGTGTTCGAATACAAGTTATTCACCTATATTGATCATAATTAGAGAACTGACTATATGCAAATGCATATTTACATTATGCATATTATGCATGTGTTGGTCTTTTTCAGGTTAATAAATATTTTACCTGTAATGGACCTACTAATCGTGCATATTTGGGCAGGTTTTCTATAACGTAGAAAAAGTAAAGTGTCATGAAATGTATTAATAGATACTTACTTTTACAAATTAAGACGTGTTTTTGACTTTTTTGGTTGGCAAACTGTCAGAAGGGCCATGATTGGTTGATACTTGATAGGTTGGTAGTGTTGGTACCATCAGCCAATCATGGATGGTTCCGCTCGAAGAAAATTGAGTTTGCTGGGGAGTCCAGCCATTACGAAAATGTCGAAAAAGCAGTTAATTCCCGTTGAGCAGCAGTGGCGTCAAGACATATGACACTTACTAGTATTGGAAGTTTGTATAATAAATAACAAATATACATAATGGAAGATGCAAGTTTCATTTCAAAATTAAAGTAGAAAAATACGAGTGATGTGTTCATAAAACATTTTCAGCAAAAGCCTGGCTATAATTCTTTGTGCGAAATAAACAGTTTTATTGACTGACTAACAGACCCGACCCGGTTAGTTAGTTTTACGCCCTAGCCCTATCCAAAGGAAGAAAGAAATGGGAGAGGAAAAGCCTCAATGGACGCAGGTGCAGGTGTAATTTGTTTTGTGCTTAAATAAATAAATAAAGTAAAATATATCATTTTATATTTAGGGTCAGAGGGGGTAAGTGAAACATACTTGCACATCTGTCCACTTTGTGAATTCTGCTAGGACGCTAATTTTTTACACATAGAAAGCCTTAATCTGAAATGGCAAATGATGGCAATAAATACTTTTCAAGAAAATAATTTCTGAAAATACAATTTGCATGAATGAAACATCACTTTAAAAATGGTTCACGATTTTGACAGAAACGTTCCGATTCAATATTCTGACGGTAGGTTGACATTGGGGTTTGATTATTTTGTAGGCTGTTATCCGCAATTATTATCCTACTTATATAATAATAGCTGCATAGTATCTTTATAGCACTTTATAAGCGCAGAATCTCCATCTCTTTCTGTGGGTGCCGTTAAGAGCAGACTAAGGGGCTATCCAGAGAATGGGCAGTAGCACTCTCTTTGGAACATTATAATCTTCTGCGATGACAAGCCATTTGCCAAGCGAGGTGATTATGGCAAACCTCTAACCTCTCTATAATCAGCGTCTAAAATGGCGTTTTATGGGCACGCCTGTGTTCAGCACTAGACGTCTTCCAGCTGTTGATGTGAAATACGCGATTTTCGCCCATCGGACATTTGTAATGTAGTAGGTATTTGATTGATTTTATTACCTGTGTCGTCTGTGACTGCAAATACTAACCGCACATTACGCGCCCTTTCATGCATTTTTTTGTGTAAAAATGTACATAAACACTATTAAATTGCTTCATGGCATCAACCGAGCTGTGTTTTGTAAACTTAGAGATTTCTTTTTATTATATGACCTAGCAGAAAGATTGTGTGACGCGTGTGTTAGAGCATTGAAACCATTTCGCCACATAGCATAGAGCTAAACTGCGTGATTTATTGATTACGATAGGGTTTCACTTAGGTACTCCTTCGTTTCACTTACCCCACCTGACCTTGCATTTTAGTTTTTACAATAAATTTGAAACAATGAACACTGGTAAAACATAATTTTTAGGTATCAAAGTAAATTACTCTATAGATAGAGCTAACGCAATCACCCATTATTTACCCAAAATTTTGGGAGACGTTCTTATTCAGGCAGCACCTTGTGTGGGAGCAAGAAACAACTAGGCGGGCACGCGCTGTAAAATTATACTAGTGGGAATTCTGTGGTGTCCGCCATTGCTGTACGTCAGTTCGATGTCAATCAAAACTCACTCCTGTTTTATTTTAATTCTATGACAAAAAAGGTAAAAATGAAACGCAAGCCACGAAAAAAAATTGCGATGTTTATGGACCTAGTGCAGTGTCTGTGAGAGTAGCACAAATTTGGTTTAAGCGTTTTCAATCCGGACATTTTGATGTCAAAGATGCA
Source organism: Ennomos quercinarius (assembly GCA_910589525.2). Lineage (NCBI taxonomy): Eukaryota > Metazoa > Arthropoda > Insecta > Lepidoptera > Geometridae > Ennomos > Ennomos quercinarius. Next base: position 11,578,217 of record OU342499.1, on the reverse strand, counting down.
CCTCGCTCTGGTCGCCCTATTACGGATAAAATGGATGCCATTTTTAAAAAAAAGTGGAGCAAGAGCGGCATATCAGTAGTTACGACGTAGCTGAAGAACAGCATTGCGTAGCATTTGAAAAAAACTGGGTACACAAAAAAGCTCGATATTTGGGTCTCTCACGAGCTCACTGAAAGAAACCTAATGAACCGTGTACTCATCTGTGATTATTTATTACGACGTAATGAAACCGAACCATTTTTGAAGAAGCTGATAACTGGTGATGGTAACACGTTCAATTTTATTGATCAATAAAATTGACGAGACCACTTAAGTCAATGTTTTCTCCATACTGTAAACCGAAAAACATTGACCAATACTAACCCTAAACGATCAATAAAATTGATCAATCCCAATGATTGATCAATAAAATGTAACGTGTATGGGAGGCCTAACGCTAATTTAGTTCGACTGGAACCCTACCCTGCCAAAAGAGTTTAAAATACCTATACTGACCTTCTGTGTATACGATCTATTATTGTTCCAAATACTTTTACTGACATTAAAGTCACTAAGAACTAATCAAATGGCTCTAAAACTGACTTTTTCGTATAGTCGATACCTATTTATTGGCTGTTTAATTGATAATTTTCTTACAAATAAGAAAAACATTTAAAATATTTTATATAAAACAGCAGCGCGTCCACCCGTTGGCACATGCCGGGGCAGACTAACTCACGCGCCGCCAAGGGCCTCGCCCTTGGCTCGCCGCAAAATAACGCAAAATATTACTAAACAGACTTAATTTTGGCTCTAAAAATAAAATGATCAATTGAGCTTGTATATTTTTAAATTTCCTATCCGAGGGTGTAAAAATATTTAATGACGCAATCTTCCTTTACGCGGCATTGTACACTGTGTGACTGGAAAGGCGTTCTAAAAGTATTTTTTTTATTTATAATGTACCTTGTAATCGAATATTTTGTTCAATTGATAAGTACAGGTGCAGAATGATCTTATTGGTGATATTTTTTTCATGTCTGTAGAATTCATAGGTTCTTCAGTATGATTAGTTAAAAAGACGCGTTTGGCCTATGTTAAAGGCTTAATGTAGATATATCCAATGGAGGCGTAGGCGGCGCGGGCGAGATGGCGTCTAACTAGTTATGTAAACACGGACTGACCACTGCGGTGATGCTGGCGTTGCTGGCACAAGCCAACACGGGCTTAGGTACACACAATATGCTTGCACTGTGGAGACTGTGTACTAAAGTTGCAGTGCAGCGGCAACACAGTGCTTCTAGAAACTGAACCATAGTTCCTTGTCCTCTAAACCTCTTACTCAATACAACATGGACACGGGTAAGGTGACCTCAGTCGCAAGTTTCTCTTATGTGGTTCAGGCACAGAATAAATATGTTCAGGTGCCGTTCTTTGAAATGTGCTATTTACAGGGATTCCAAGTTATGTAGCAAGCAAAGCTTATACCTGGCCCTGCCTGGAGTGTTAAATTCACCGTTTTACTGTTCGACCACCGTAGGGAATAAATAAAGTACCTACCAAGTCCCAACACACTACCTGCCACAGACTTCCAGCACCGAACGGAGCAAGTGGTTTTGAAAAATTACCACAAAACAAAGAAAGTTCTCGCTTTGTTTTATAAATAATTGTAAACAGTAATAAAAAAAATATATCATACGATGAAGGCGATTCAATCTTGCGCTGGGGCAGTCCCTGTTTGTCACTCGTACTCGTATCGTAGAGGCACAGTAGAGGTGTGTAATGAAGCGTCAGACTCTAGCAAAGATTCCAATCTCCATGTAGAGTAAATATTGTAGTTTTTTACACAAGATTTAAAACTATGCGCAATATTTGTTTAGGACAACGAAAGGCGACACTGACTTTAGGGCGCGCGGTCCAAATATTTTATTTGCACGCGCCGCATAAAGGTGCTGGCACAAAGGATTATTGTCCGCAAGGCATGTTTGTGGTGCACCATTGTTAAAGTTGAATGGTCTCAACATCCAATGTATACGTAGCCTTACCAATGGATAAAATACAAGTTGCTAATGGAAAAACATAGGATAAGTTTTTGCTTTAGGTTATTAAAGTGACTAAGATGAAATTAAAATCTGTGGATTGATTGTATTCATAAAAGCAATCATTATAATAGAGACAATTATACGTATTTCAATCTCCAATATCGCTAAATGAATCAACAGAAATGAACGTTAGGTACTTTAACGTATCAACTTTTGGGATTTACCATCACTTTTAATGACTAAAAAAGGAACCTTTAGGTTTGAATTATTTAGCCTTACGTTACCCTCCTCTTCCCTTCATTAGGTACTAAACCTTATGTAGGATTTCGGGTTTAGTTGAAACACGTCACTTAGAGGACATACAGCAAGGTTAAAAAATTTGTATGAACTAAGGTTTGGTAGTATTGGAAATTGGGGCACCTTTGGAATTTCATAGGTACTTACTTACATACACTAATTATCGGCTTGAAATATGATATTGTTTGTAGAACACTCTGCCGGCTGACACGCCTCTACAGTGGCACTCGCATCACAAAACCATTTTCTCTCCCAACCGGAATCCAGTATACAATATTACAAATAGAACCCGCTTAGAATTCTCTATACGATATTTATACAGACCTTATGGAAGTCTCATAAAAATACAAAAAAAAAGAAATCGAGACATAAGCTTGAAGAATAAGGCAGAGCCATAGAAGGGATTCAGAGAATGAAGCTGTTATTTGAATGCTGTAAAGCAATAAAGTCGATATCGAATTTTAATGTCTGATTGTAAAGTCGAAACTAGTTATGTTAAATTTGATTATTGTCAACGTTTTTTAAGTGGCACCATTGCCGGTAGTGAAACACGAAGATTAATGACAAGTTGCAATAAGAGGATTCGCATGTTTCAGTTAGCCGCAGCCTTGGGCCGCGACATGGTGCGTCATCGCGCCTAAATTTATAGTCTCCGAACTCCCTCACTAATTGGCTCCTACAGCTACTCAACTTCATATTTTAAATGCCGCTTATTTTAATAAAATCTCGATTGGCAACATCACCAATTTATTTTTTTACTGCAACGCAACGGCCCGATATCTTATGCGCGAGCATGCGGACGAATGTGTCTGCAGGGCATCATTTTATGCTCGTGCTAAAATAACTGCCATATATTTGTGCTTTATCGTCTTTATTTTTCTCGCAACGTAAACTAAATGTTATTACAAACAAGGTATAACATGGTATTTAATATGAGAAACCCAGTCTCATTTGCCTTTTGCATAGGTAACCTTTTGTAAATTAAGTAGTTATACGTACTTATTAACCTACAGTTAACAAGTTTTATGGGTTTGAGAACCGTGGCAGTTGGGTGACAAAGCACTTTCTTAATTGTTTCCAATTCATGTTCTCTGCTTCTCTCGTTTATAAAGTCTTTGAGAAGTCAGCCGCCGGAGGCTCGATAGTTGAAATAAACGGTCAAGATACCGGTCTAGTTTTTAGTTCTACATTGTTCCTTTCTAGTCTCCCACCACGACCACGACGACAGTGAGATTGCGTATTAGCGCAATTCCGTGGGTGTAGCTAAATGTAGACGTATTTTAATGAGGTCGGTAAATCAAACGGAACAATGCCGGCGCGTGCCATCAAGGCCGATCAACTGAAGGAGTCTGATATCCTGGGGTTCTCGCTCCCACTGCGGTCGCGCTCGCTCGCTTTATATGGAGCTGTGGTATTATACGATTATGCTTTAATAGTTACCCGTTCAGCCACCGTTCGAACTCGTCATTGCACCGCCGTGGTTACGCCATAACCACGTGACTTTTAAGGCATCATGTACGACACCGGACACCGCTAATACTTTATTCAAATTAACCGACAGATAAAAAATTCCATCGCCCTATAAAGAAACTGCGGCTCTCATTTGAATGGCAGATTTGGCAATGTCGTATTTGGTGTTCATTTACCTACTTCCAATTAAGTTTTTGCAACGTTTACGTAAATTGATTTCTTGTTTAATTGGTGCTGCTCTTTTATGGCTGCAATTGGTTAATGTAGGTACGTGTATTTTTGTCGGTGATAAAATAAAGAGACCATGTTTAGCAGGATTATTGGCGATAGCCGAGGGCTGGGGTCCAGGTTTCTGAGGTCCGTTAAATAATAACCGGCGTGTACAAGTCTCGGTTTCAGTGAGCTATAAATTGTCCGCTGCCGCGGGCAGGCGGCACGCAATCTCAATGCGGAAAATATGGTGCGCAAGAGCACAGGCCGCCTCGTCGCCCGCTGCCCCAGCGGCTATACGGGGCCATAGCGTTACATAGGTACCTACTTATTGTACGGGGCCTAGCATTGTTTCTCTGGTGTCTATTATACTTATAACATTCTTTTTTTAACTAGAAATATTATACTTAACATGCATTTAGATTCGTACATTCGTTAACTCAAATCTTGTGAAATTTTCGGTACCTACCGACCGAACGATTGTCTTTTATTTAAGTAGGTCCTTATACAAAAATGTTACAAATGCAATGTAACCATACACTTTATTGGCTTCACTATTGTACCTATACGATAAAGCAAACTAAGCTAAAGCCAGCGTCCTTCCAGGCGGGCGCGCAATCATGGACACATTCCAACTCATTGTGCGCTCGTGTAACTATGGCCTCCGACTGCTCTGATTTGCTTTATTATGCTAGTCATTGGCCCGGAGTCACTGGATTTATTTTTACCCGACTACTGAAAAAAGAAGGGTTATTATTTTGACTGTCTATTACCTAGTAACTGGTTCGAGAAATAGACATTATTGGAATAAAATACTTAAAAACTAATTTTAAAATAGCTTTTGATTTAATTTAATAATAAAAATTTGGTAATAAAAAAGCAAAAATAAACACATATAAGTATTTATGTACATTAAGCATTTAATACATTTGGAAAATAGTAAACATGGACTTTATTGTTTAGAAGAAAGGCTTGGCACTTTGTAATTTTATTTTATAGGCTGTGACTGTGACTAATAAGATAAACTACATTTAAAGTATTCTGATTTTGACTTCCTAGTCCTGAAAATAGCCTATGTGCAATATAAAACTATTTGACTTCGATAGAATTTGAATAATACGGATAAAAGCTCTGACGGGCGAACGGAACATGGAGCGCGTTGATGTCTTTTGTATGGAATAAACGTTCAGTTTAAAAAAATATATTTGCCAACCATTTTTTTACTAAAATATGCTAGTCTTTTTTCGTTCCATTAATTGACATTAATGAAATTTTAATAAGGCTGCTGCAAACAATCTTGGAGAGTAGATTTGTATCAGATTTCATGCAGTATTTAGTGTCTAATTCTCAAAGCGTAGCGTACACTACACACGCAGACATTTACCTAAATAAATAGGGCAATGAAATTGTAAGTGAATAAGTTAGTATTCAGTTTGCAAACCACACAGTTCTTTCTCACGACTCCTTGCGTATTCCTCACGCGCCGGCGCGTGTGAACCGCGTAGCACATGCGGGTCTGCGATCGCGTTAATCTTTACAAAATCTCTCTGCTTATTATTCATTGCTATCTGCTATCGCGTAATAACATCAAAGTAAACAAATCATCACACAGCACCAGCTTGCGGACTGTAGATGAACGCTTATGCAGAATACTAACGCTTCATCATCATCATCATCAACAGCCTGATATCGTCCACTGCTGAACATAGGCCTCCCCCAGAGCGCGCCACCTTGAGCGGCTGCTCGCCTTCTGCATCCATCGGCTCCCCGCGGCTTTCACCAGATCGTCGGTTCACCGAGTGGGGGGCCGGCCTACACTGCGTCTTCCGGTTCGTGGTCGCCACTCGAGAACCTTTCTTCCCCATCGGTTATCAGTTCTACGAGCGATGTGGATACTAACGCTTATTGTCCGCGTAATAACATCAAAGTAAACAAACTATCACACAGCACAGTTTGCGGACTGTAGATGGACCCTTATGCAGATCAACACTAACGCTTATTGTTCATGAGCTAGTTGCAATCGCATATTCACGGTATCGATTGTGAGATTTCCTGTCATTTCCTGATTAACTGTTTCAACATACTAGAGTCTAGATCTGGATCAGTGAGGACACTTAACTACGCTTACTTTACATTTACATAAGAGGATAGTTGCCAATGTTTTATATAATAAATAGCTTTTAACATCTAATGCTGTGTCCACACTATACCACCAGTATTTCCAGTTATACTATCTTCATGACCGATACATACGTCTAATCGCTTTTATTTTATGTTTCTTAATTGCATCGAAAGTATTACTACGCAATGGTTTATAGATATTTATCTTTTTAATAGTGACAATATAACAGACATTATTGTAAGTAATTTATTACTCTTAACACAGATCATTCATTTGTGAGATTTACAACACCCATCATTTATTTATTAATGAGGGATTGAAACTGTTTATTATATTCGTGTGGTAATTTTATCATTTATACCAATTAAAGAGATAAATCTAAAAACTATTTTAATTATTTATGAATATAAAGTTCAATGGGTAGACGGCTACGACGGTAGTAGGCTGCGAACATCGCTTGCTCAAGTACTGGCACCTTTTACAAAACAGTTGAAGACTGGCATATTGACTGTCCGCACCCGCACCCCTTCATCCGAGCCGGGTTATTGTACATTTGGCACAAACTAAATTTGTCACATTTTAGAACACTCCATATCCATACATTGGAAGTAAATTCGTCACAGGTACCTACCTATTTAAAGTTTTTGTAAATTTGTCACAAACTCTCATTTGGTTAGCAAAACAATAACATTTAGTTGGTAATTCAATTAATTTCATTAAAATTAATTAGATTATTTTAATTACTTAAACTAAGTAATTATAAAATTTTGAATTTCAATACATTAAAATTTAATATTTAATAATATTAAATGAAAATGTGTATTTCAATTAAATTAAGACCGGGTCATCACTGACAACAAGTGTCAAGCTTGTCACTACTCGTCAGATAAGTTCGTGTGAACTACCCTTATCGATCTGTGCGTCTGCTCACGCATCGATCGATATGAGAACGACCTAATTGCCATGGGAATCACCTATAGGCAGGTCATATCACTCATAAATTGTCGAAAAACCGTGATACGCGCTGTGAGAAATTCCTGTTATCAGTTTGCTTTAGTGTTTGAATAGGTATGAAAAGTAAAACAAATTTTGTAAGGAACCCGTTGCAGGGATATCTAATAGAAATACATGGCTTATTTATTTTCCATTCCGTAGTGTTTTCACCAATCTTAATAGTCTCGGTGCCTAAAAAAGTTCAAGGTTAAATGTCATTATTATAAATCATTATTGAAAGTCATTCAGTCGGCAATGTTACACGTAGCTACAATACATTTGAAAATGATTATTTCTATGTAAGTAGTCTATTTACATTCACAATCACAACTGAAGGCCACAACTTCCAGTTCTATCTAAAAGTTGCTTGCTTGTCTATAGGTATACTTTATTACGAAAATCAATCTAAATAAGTATTTTTATTTATGTTTACGATGTGTTACGCATATTTTTATCGGGATAAAGTTATTTAGATCATCGATTCCCACGATTCGAGTGATAACGTGAAAGCTAGCGATCGCATGACAAAATCTTATCGATTTTGTGTATTCCCATGGTCTTCATTCTTAACACTACTTCGATGCTCTCAATATTTGTTTATATATACCCGATTATGTCCATATCTAATATATCTCACGGATCGAGTCAAGTACACACTGTTTATTTATGATTATAAACTCAAATAATATCAACTTTCTCATTGGAATGTTATGTAGTAGGTATGTTGTTTACTTATTTTATTACAGACTTCTTAAACGTTGAGCCGTACTTAATGCTAACAAAAACCTCAACAATTTTCATAATTTTAGCGTGCCGACGACCGAAGTTAAATCATCTAATGACGGTAGTTAAAAAGTATAATCTTTTCTCGACAACAAAAAGGACAAATAATACAAAATACTTAACAAAATATTTGTCTGTATGGCAGCTATGGAAAATAGTTAAAATTTAGTTCTGTTACTCGCAGCTATCCCTTTTTTGCAAATTTTTCTTAGCTGGCCGAAGTCAGTGGTACTATATTTAGATCAAACATAGGTATATAATAAAGGCGAGGTTACACGATGCAACAAAGAGCGATGTCGCCCGCAGGCCGCAATAATTACATGCTCACAAAATTATACGTAATTGAAGTGGTTGCAGGCTCGCCACTCTCCAGCTTTTGTCTCATAAACATTTTTCCGCGTTTATTATTTTATCTGGGGCTAGTTGCTGCTAGTTAAAATATTATTATGAATACTTTAGATGCTTGTCATCGTTATTATGTAGAACAGAAAGTTAGATACAAAAACTGCATTTCACATTCGCTTTGAGCAAAATGAAGCTGTTGATGAGGCAATCTTCGCCTTCCCCGCCCACCCACATTTGTTTTTTTGCAACGAGGAAACAAAAGCTCCCTAAATATTTTAGAGACTTGCTTGAAATATTATATCAGCATTGGCCACTTGAAATGGCATTGGCATATTTTTTAAAGCAAAGGTCAGGATTTTGGTTGTTTTGAATAAAACGTAGGTGCCTATTATTTACAATGTCTGTCAGCGTTTTGGAACATGTGCTGCGCTGGCGCCGCACCGCGCCGCCCGCTGACGTTGTCAGTCGGCTACGTCGGCATCGCACATGCGCACTCAGCTTAATTCACGGCCCAAAATAAAGTCGTAAGTGATATATTATTTTTTTAGATGTCACACGATTTATGTTCACGGCCTCAATGATAAATAGCGCGTCTCAAAATATTTATTATATCATGAAATGTACCTATTATAATATTAATAATTTTAACAATGTCACTATGTTTTGATGTTTTTATCGAATCACTTTTCTACAAAAAAAATCTTCATAAGCCCACTTATTTATTTTAGAGTGATTTCCATCGAAGTGCCCCCCCCCCCCCCCCCCCCTTCTATTTATTGTTTTGTATACCTAAGTTTATACTTATCTGTAATTAATCAACATTCTCGCTGGTGACACATAGGTATTCATAGGTATCGAATAATAGAGGTAATACGAGACGTGGCTGTAGTTACCTAGAGCAGAAAATTATAATATATCTTGCCCCATTGAAATACTAGTAACTACTAATAGAGGTAAGAATTTATTTAATCTACGCCTCCAGTATGTAGATATGTAATAAATGCTTGTTCATATAGGTAGTTAACAAACTCACCTCACCTCACTGATCGGAAGGCACTACGCTTCCAGAACAAACTGTTTGCGTTGCACATACTTACTTATATATACCGTATGTAGGAACAGGATTATTGGTTTGTAACCTACCTACTACATAAATGTAGGGGCTGCTACGGAAAATATAAGAACTGGTTTGTTCAAAATCCCCATTCATTTTGAATTATCTTGTAAGTTTCAACTATTTGTTTCAAGACTGTTGGTTTTCTAAGCCATTTGGAAACTAAGGTTCACCATCGACTTCCTCGATACATCTTGGAGGATTTCAAAACTGTTTGTTGCTGTTCTGCTGTTCAGTTTAAGTAATTTTAGTACCAACATAAGATTCATAAGCGTGCCGTGAATCATGTAACAAATTTCCAAGACCAACAATTGAAATTAATTTACAAGGTGCAGAATAGCAATTACCTTAGTATATCTCTACCGGTGACAGAGGGTCGCCCACGCGCCATCCCGCACGAGTTGCCTTCTATTATACAATCAACGGGAATCAGCACATTAGATACCACAAACCTGCCGCGATATACGCATATGGAGACTACTTTTCCAGCGCGCATTCCGAGTCTAGCTAAATACGAGGCTAATAATCCTATATAAGAGTAAGCAGACGATCTGTGCCGCACATACCATTAGGTCCACGAGGGATACGCAGTGGTAGCTAGACGATTAGATCTACGCTTCGCATCAGGCAATTTCCTAGGTCTGCTTACGTCAATTACACTACACTACTTTACACAACATTTGAATTGCTGCGGTGCGCTGCCGCCGTCTTCGCAATTGTTTCCGGCTTTACTAGAAGTTTGCTCTATCAATCACTTGACTGCAGTAGTATGATTTATGATTTCAAATCGACGTAGCTGTCGGAACCGCTCGAAATGTATTCTATTCAAATGCTAATTGATGAATTTAAGAAATAAGCCTGAGCTCCAAAGGATTTATATTATTTTGGACAAAGGATATTCAATATCGAGGTTTATAGCGGAGGGAAATTGGAGGGTCGATAAATTAGTCTCCAGGCATTGTCTGAAGACACGGCCGCGGCTGGTCCTGCATCATATTGCTATGAATACAATAGGCACGCACGTGCGCCTGAGACGCCCGCGGCGCGTCCGTCCATACGACATAAAAGACCATTGTCCAATCGCCCATTGTTTCACGGAAATCCTTTTACATGCTTTGACACTCACAATAATTTTGATAGTAATCCGTTAGGTTTCACATTATTCGAAAGTGGTCAATCTAGTGCTGTTAAAGTTAATTTAGTATATTTCCTAGCTGCTGGCTATTTCAGATAGGAGTCTAATCCACTTTTCCTTGCTGCTGCCTGGCTATCATGGTATCAGAGAAAGGCTCATAATAGTTCGAGAATAGAAAGGTGCAAAACAGACTCGATCGGCCGGCAATGTTCTCGCATCTGTATCGTGGTCAATCTAATCTCAATACAATGGTCATGTTTCGCAAGTCACGTACACAGCCAGCTAATGTTACCGATTAGGTTCTTGTTGGTTTTACAAACTGGTCGGTCTAAAGTGGATCACGGAGCTGCATAGGTAAAACTACGATATCTACAGACTCCACAGAGCCTCGAGCACGGGTCTGACCTAGAAACGAAAAAATGATCGGAGAACTCGCCTTTGTGTGTTCAAGTGTGCGTTCGATTCTTATAAGAGCGTGTAAGATAAGAAAGCGGTGCACTTGTGTGGGTGAGCTTGAAAGCTCAATAAATCTTGTTGGTTGTAAAAGGTTGTTGTGTGCGTTAAAGGCTTGACAAGAGCAACTCGATCGCGACGCGACACAATGGTTTGAGCACGAATTTCCATTCCTTATTAGAGCACAAATGGAACGATTCGAGCGCTGCATTAGGGAGATAATAACCTACCTATATTTTTAAACGAACCGGGAAGATTTTTTAAGATCGCGATAACCTAATTTTGCTAACTATAGATAACATTTGTAAACAACTAAGTTTCTTTGGTAGATATAGTATTGAATTCGAGATTGAAATAAGTAATTATAATTATTTATTTTCTACGTTATGTTAGGAGCTTACGGTAAGTAGGTATGGATCCTAGATCCACACCCCTAAGTACTAGTATAGTATTATATTATCTGTGCCCTAAATAAGTAACTGTTGTATACATATTAGATTCTGATTCCTATGTTGGGAAGAAAATAACTAAAAGCATCTGTTTTGTACACGAGTATTTTTGATTTGTTTAAAGACACCTTTATAAGGTTACTTAAAGGTTAGGTAACTTATTATCTGTATCTTTTATATTGAAACAATAAAGAAATTTGTATTTGTATTTGTAGGTACTTAACTGTATTGTAGGTTTATGTCCAACAATTTAAAAACGACGGCAATTTTATGAAACTATATTTTTATGACCAAAACTATAAATAGGTAAGTGTTATAAGTTATAAGACTTATAAGAGTTATAAGGAATAACGGTCTTGTCATGACATGACGACAATGCTTCGATGCTTGATGCGCGTGGGCAGGCAGCGCGAGTTGCCATGTCACAATCCAGGGTTGCTGACCTGTCAACATAAACCTCTCACTTTCCATTCATCAAAAAACAAGAGGATAATAAGTTTAATAAATTATAACTGTAACACAATTAAGATAGGTATTTTGTACATTTTCTTAGCCCTTCTATCTTACACTTACGATACATACAAACATACAAACTTACGCCTTTATAATATTAGTGTACAGCACTTAAGCTATTTCTAAATTTTGTCCAAATCCGTCTAATTGTTTAAGCGTAAAAGAGTAACAAACAAACACATACATACATAAATGCAAACTTTCGCCTCTATAATATTAGTGTAATGTGATGATGTGGTTGATATTTCGTTATTACGTTTTTCGATGCTTCAAACATTCGGCGATGGGGAAGAAAGGTTCTCGAGTGGCGACCACGAACCGGAAGACTCAGCGTAAGCCGGCCTGCCACTAGGTGGACCGACGATCAGGTGAAAACCAGGAGCCGAAGGATGCAGGAGGCAGCTGCCGCTCAAAGTTGGTGCTCTCTGGGGGAGTCCTATGTTCAGCAGTGGACGTCTTCAGGCTGTTGATGATGATATGTGTCATTCGCAATTACGAATTTCGGTACCACGTAGCACCTGAGTGTCTTCGGGCCTTCAGCTTACAATAATTTTAAAGTTACAACCCAACCTAATAACATTGAAATATACTTAACATTTTAAAACACCAGCACACTATGAACACGCTACATATAAAATGACATAACAAAAATGAATTCATACTACATCACGTTAAATAGGCCGCACAATACTTATACTCTGCGCCTGCACTCAATTCCACGCAAGCCTAACTAAAAAGCGCTGGCGAGACTGCGCACGCGACATTGTTATCTCGGAGCCGACCCAAGTTTGGGCGAGAATAAATAAAAGTCTTCGTAGAAACACACACATTTATTTTATTATTCTGACGAGCAGAGTCGAGATAACGCTTTATGGGACCTGTTATCATGAACTTTCTACAACGCAGCGATTTGGTCGGTGTAGTTAGATGCTATTAAAGCCTGCAGCACAGAGTTTATGATAGTAACTAGGTAATAGGTACTGCAGTAGGTAAATACACAAGATACATAAGTAGCCTCGTATGCTTCTGAATTGTTTGTCCAGTATTTCCTTGTAAGAAGAACAGGGAAAATGACTATTTGCTAAATAGTTATATTGAGATAGGTACCTACTAAGTAAAGGATACCTACACATAATTTCAAAATATATTTATATTTTAAAGCCTGGACACAAAATTTACATAACCCGTCAGATTAATTTGACATGATTACCTTTTTTTTTGAAAAATCTTAATGGAACGGCGACGTTTTCTGGTTCTACTCGGTCCATTTGGCATATTAACATGAATACGTTAAAATTTGAAATTTATTGCGCGGTAATAATCTCCTAAACACAACAATAAAATCTTTATGGGGTTTATTCTTCACGTAGGTTTCAAAGCTGTCGTAAAGTTGCGGTACCTAACTAAAGGCCAGTCATATATTTTCTGAGCCAAAGATATTAGCTTGTGGCTTTTATTACATACTTTAACAACCGCAAATTAAGCATCTATTCTACCTAGGTTTTTCTAAAGAAAAACGCAAAATTTTGGTCCTAATTGGACGGCGCGCGTGACTTCATTTCGGAGAGGCGATTCTTAAAATGTAATAGACAGAGAGAAGCATACTGGATGTCCTGCTGAGTGACGAAGAAGGCGCACGTGTCGAAGGGTGACGTTATGGTACATTAGGAGCTTTCAGGTGCTTTTAGTCTGGTATCTGCGCTCGCGTCATTTGCCTGGTAATGGAGCAGGATTGCCTCAATTTGAATCTGCCGATAATGACGTTGGGCACACCCCGCGCCTCTAATGGATCACGACCGCAGGCTTTTTGTTGCTTGAGACACTTTATCCATAAACCGACCACCAAAGTATCTTTTAACACTTAAATATCTATTATAGAAGTAAATTAATTTAATAGGCTTCTAAATTAGGATAATATTTATTTATGTCTGACAATAACATTGAGCAATTAAAATATGATTGTTGTTAATGAGCAATCTCGCAGGTAGAGTAATTAAGTTTACTAATCAATGTTTATTAGCACAAAAACTCACCTCCACGGTCCCGGTAATATTAAATGTTGTAAAACGCTACATATCGTTAGAGTTAACACCCCTGTGTATATTTTTTGTTGGTCTGTTTGGAAACAAAAACGATGTGGTTTTTATAAGGGATGGTTTTTGTATGTTTGGCTTGGCAATATGCATAGGATAGCATGAAGCGTAAAGTAATGCATTTGTTGACAACACTTTTAAATTTAATTATGAGAGAATCACTAATACCTAATCAGAGTACATTACATACATTATTTTTGATCGTTCTTGCATTACAATAAACAAATGAACGGTTCTGACCTCGTAACCTTTTTTTTTAAAGGTATACCGTAAAGAATTATTGGAGAAATTATTAAAAATTAATTGCACCTCCAATTTAAAACCACAAACAAATTATCCCAATCAAGCAACTATCGCATTTTACGATACCAAGATTGCCTCAATCTCACCCGGAGGTAAACATTAACAGCAGGTAGGTTAACCCTCTTTTTAAACCCTCTAATATAAAAACAAATGTGAAGGTTGTTCACCCCTGGAGACGAGGGTAGGATTCCTAAGCCTCCACGTGTGTCGCGACGGGCGGGCGTAGGGTGTGCGACATCGTACAGACATAATCGAACACTATGTCAAAGTGAAATATTCTAGATCTATATTCCAATAAGTACAAAACTAACTCTCTTTAATACGACATGGTGCTGATATGTAAAGCTTTTATAGTATATCGTTCTAGAACCATATGAATGTTAAAGCACACACTTGCACCATTAGTTCGTAATTTATAATGCGAACGTATTTCAACGGTCACCCATTAGTGGGGATTAAAGGAAGTCCTCGATGACGGCAGGATATGACGTTACAGAATTCTAAAATAAGTAGCTAATAAAGCACCGATCAATGTGAAAGGGTATTGCAACAATCCTTTCATCGTCGGATTCTCTTTTGCATGTTTTTTGTAGGATAATTACTTTTACTACTAACTTTATATGGGTGTTATCGTTATAAAGCACCGCGTAGGAGTTTGATTTAATGCGATCAGTCAGATTTGAGGAAAATGAGGCAACAAGATTAATAATCACGGTCACAAAACACAAGTATAAAATTCCAAGTCTTAATTTAATCGTTTAGGTGGAAACTGCGAACGGTTTTGTTTCTACTTGTATCATTATTTAATAATTTCTCGTGCATATTGATGCTTACCTATTATTGATGGTATCAACCTGTCAAGCCAGTGTATGATTATAGGAGTGTCGACGAGACAAGACGGGAATGTAGACGCAGGCTTTGAGCCGCTTGAAGGGCGTCAGTCGTGGCCACACATACAATGCGTTTTAACATAAAAGCTTCATCGTGGTTTTATTGCTATTGCTTTGGCTTTAGGCCCTGTAAAATCTTAACGTACCATCTTTTATAGTGCACCGTGTCGTATATTTTAGCTTTATGTCGTGTGTTTGTGTCTTGCCGTGGGCAGGACGTGGGCGCTACTCCAGAATCGCGGCCCACGTGCCGCCGATCGCAGATACAATTGTCCGCTCTCGGCTTGTTTATGGGAGCACTCTGAGATATCAGGGGAAATGACACCTCCATCGTCCGCCGCCATCTGCGCTGCCTACCTTACTGACCACTGCACAGCATCGATCACGCTGATTCAATGTTATTACTGTACTAATCCATTAAACGTGGAAAATGGTCGTATGCGCCCATCACTTTAAAAACCGTTTATACTTACTTATAACCGTGCAAAGACGAGAGAATAAAACAAGGGCCGATACAAAAGTGGTCCTATAAAAGCGTATATTGACTCGTGAGCGGTAGCAATTTGAGAACATTTTTAGTAATTTTTATTGGAGAAACAAACGAAGCCGGTTACCACAGTGTCGCTGCCTCGCAGCGGGTACTGAATAAGAAATAAGCTTTCTTTCCAAATTAATGCCTTCGGTAGTATCGGTAGCCCATGGAACGGCAATCAAATTGTCCAAGTATGATTAAGACGACTTTCTGGCACTGTCATAAATAAGTCAGGCCCTAAACTATAATTTAACGACGTGTCTGCAACGGCATATTATTATACCTTATTTCGAAATCACAGTTTTTGTTCTGAGTTTCGACGATTCAATTTCATACATTTATTCAGAATCGTTTGGAAATGCCACGATGATAACACTTATTTTTGTTATTGTTGCAGTGGGCTGTCATCCAACGCCGAGCGAGGGGTGACTCCAGTATACCTTCGGTGTCGGGAAGGGAGCGTCTCCTGGCTGTATCCCCGAGGGGCCCTAAGGTTGCTGTTCAGGCCCCCTCTACCCGTTGACGAGCGAGACTTTAGGGTCTGCATACGGGTGATCAGGCGGCCGGACCCACCGGACCTGTTTCATACCCTGCGGCTTAACGATACAGGTAAAAATAAACCGTATTTATAGCTTCTATAAATCTGATTATGTACAACTTTATAATAATGGTTCTTAACTTCTTAACTTTTAACTTACTTCCAGAAGCTGCAGAGCGCTTTCCCGCTCGATTGTTTGTGGAGGGTGCGCGTAAACTGCTTCCTTTGTATGCGCCCAACGACGGTGATCCTCGGGAGCTGCGGTGCTTTCGAAGCCGACACGGTCGTGCTGCACTCTACGTCGAGGCGGAACCTGAAGAAGGACCAAAGAGACGAGTTGCTACCTTCAAATATGAAGCCAAGCCGCTGCAAAGAAGGCACTACGACCCCGCCACCGCCGACTGTCGGCCGTGCTCCGACTCCGAGCTGGAACTCGCCTTCTGCACCAGCGATCTGGGTAAGCATTAGACCCCACACAAACTACTGAAGAGTCATTAGGCACGCCCGCGCCCGTCATTGCACCACCGCCGTAATGAGTAAGCAGAAACCCGGCGGCGCGTCCCTGAATGTTAATAAAGTCCCCGTCGCCGACCGCACGACAATTTCTTGCTATAATTGAGATTCCTCGCACCAGAAATTAAATAAAGCCTTTACACTTGTGGAATATGTTTTAAGCGTAAACGAATTATTTAAAAAGGACGCGCTGTGAGTTATCATTCCGGGAACTCCATAAATGCGAAAATTTCAAAAGGGGCAAAAACTCAAAAGTAAAATGGTTATCTGCTACAATTAGCGTTTTGCGTTGTTCCTATTGTCCGTTGCCTTTAAAGGTGCACCGCTAAGTGGTCTCGAGATAAGAGCAGAGATTGTTGTGCCATTCCGACCTGAGTCACGGAAGCTTGCATACGCGACGTATGATGGCTGTTCAGATTCAATTTACGGGCATAACGACTAGATGCCGAACTAGCTAGTCCGGCGGCACGCGACTCGGCGGGGAGCTCGTGTTCACTTTTTTCCCGTTTGATAAATTATAATAGCCGAGAAGTTATGTCACTGCAGCTATAGTACCTCAGTGCCCCGCAGGGCTGTGGGCGGCGTCCGGGCCGTATTAGCCCTGCATTATTACCGTCTCGACCACGTATCATAGAAATTTTTGTTTGTCATGCTATATAATAATTATTGATATCATTCAATTTTTTTTCATGTACGATTGTATACGAACTTTGAAACGAAACGTAGGATGCATGTGGGAAGGAGTAAAGTGAAAAAATACTGACCAAAGTTATCGAAGCGGCCACAACGGTACACGTGACGTGTTTTACTTTTATTGATTCTTCGTTTATCCTACGCAAATGAATTGAATTTCTCCGAAACTTTTTAATTACGAAGGTTTTATGTTACTTAGCGGTAATGAAATTAACAGTACTGTAGAACGGTCGGCGTTGTTGCTTGATACAGCCGAGATGGCTCGTTAGTGAAGCCTTCTCTATAATTATCGGTGGTCGGGCGCGGCGGGTTGATGACCGTTTACCAAAGCTTCGACTATTCACTTATCTATCTCAAACAAAAGCCTGACAGGAAAAAATACGGTTACATTTTGCGCTTACTCACGAAGCGGACAAAAAGCCCGCAAGCGGACAATAGCGACACCGTGATTAATATCTAATCTACATAAAAAATGAACGTGCTCTTAAATGTATTGTCGCGACGGAGCTTATAAAAATGCGCTACAGTTTTTTACACTTCATCAATTCAATTGTTTTCGGTACATGAAATGATTTCGGTACCTACCTATTTATTAAGTTGTCTCTAATATCGTAGGTAATTTTCCTTAAGCTGGCATGAAACGACTTCATCTGTACAAAAAATCTCCATCAAGTAATTGCTTGGGTTTAGAGTAAAGCTTTAGGTTTTTTATAGGTAATACAGTTATATGTAAAATTTAGGTAGGTTCCTATATTCACAATAAAAGACATGACACTACTAAAGACCTTACACTATATATAGGTACCTACAGTCTCACTTAGGCCCGATTTCACCAAACTAGAATAAATTTTATTCCAGGTATAACTTTCCGAGAACAACCAAGTTACGCGAATATAGCCCTTATATCACTAATTTTGTGAAGGAATAAGCCTTATTCCTTGAATACAATCAAAATGGCGTCTTTTTTGTGTAATTTCATTTGTCAATTAGCTGTATCCAGGAGTAAGGAATAGCCGTATACTTGGAATAAACGTTGGTGAAATCGGGCCTTAGACACGTTAGTTAAATTCCCTAGGGTTAAATTTCCGAGGGTCACAGCCCGTCACTCCTCTTAAGCATTGATTAAAATGAACAATCGTTAATAAGGTCCATACTTAGATTAAACTACATCATCAGCTGTATGGGCGCAATCTCTTGAACTGCCTGTGCGCTTATACAAGATTAATACTTCTTCAATCGCAATTAATTAATTGAATTCCAAGATTTTTTAAATAATGACCTTGTTTTCTCTTTTTATCTTTTGCAGTATCACGAGGTGTGATCGTGGGCTCGGATCAGCGTGAAGACTTGGACACCACGCAACTGACGCTTCGACTGACGAAGCTTATCAGAGTGACCGGGAGTGGTGAAGCGAGGGATAAAACGGACCTTGAAGACGAAGACAATGATTATTATAGGTAACTAGAGAGCCAGCGGTTTCACCCGTAGTTCTTCATTCAATCTTTAACACCCTCTTTGACCCTTTTCAAAACCCCTTTGTACACGTACCTACACCCCTATAGCATATAAAAGCAAGATACCCTCAAAATATCAAGCCCTTACCTAGACCTAGGTCTAGCGGTTTGGGCTCTAATACGTTGTCCGTCAGTCAGTCAAACAGACAGTCACTCAGGACAAAACCTTTTATAAGATAGCGCGTACTTAGATGAAACTTTCTGAACAAGCTTTACCTAACGCCTGTAGGTAAAATCAGTATTATACACTAATTAATCACTAAATTATAATAATTTAACCGTCGCGTCGTAAGTTCTGAAGTCAGACAACTTTTCAGATCTTTTTTACTCAAAGGTTTTTACAAACTCTGCCTTTGCAATGGCATGTATTTATCCATTATTCACTGAAGTCTGCACATTCTATTCAGTTGCAGCTTGGGGGTAAACAGAACCAGTTTTTAAGTCTAATGACCAGGTTTAGTTTAAATCTGGTTATCACGAGTTGCATACTATAAAGTTGTTGAAAATTGATAAAATCTAAATCCGCTTGCATAACCCATGCGAGTTATGCTAAGTAGATAGGCTGGTACTAAAACGTGATTACGTAGAAGTACTATTCTAGACCGTACCGGTCACAGTTTTTTTTATTATACTTTTTTTTATATTAGTCTCATAGACGCGAACTGATGATATCAAACTTGTAGTCGTTATGCTTATATTATACTTTACCTACTGATGAGAATGGTGATTATTAAAATACAAACAAAAATAATGCGTGGAAACTCTTTACAAATGTTTAGTAAGCTACATCTTGAACACAAATGACCAGACTAGGTATTCTAACTTCTAATCAGCATATTTACCTATGGCGCAGTCGGTAGGATAACCTAAACATAGCAATTTCAGGAGGGTTAGCATGGACGGTAGACAAAATTGTCTTTTCCCGTTTTATGTCACTTTCTTCATACTTGCTTACTTGTCAAGTGGAGTAAAACAGGCGAAAGACAGTTTTGTCTACCATCCGTAATAACCTTGCAGGTCTAACATATCACCGTACAACGCTCAGCTGATGTAATTGTAAATCAGCGCCAAGTCGAGATTCATTAAAAAATGATCATTGTGAATTAAATCTGGAGCTTGAATTCACGACTGACTCTCGTTCTGTAATACGGGCATTAAAAATATCGTATTACCTTACTACATCCAACGTTTTGTTCACAGGTACGACGTAGACAACACATTGGAGCGGACCTCCCACCGCAGCCACCGACGACGGAAGGCTAGAAGCCTCCATGCGCACGTTCAAGTGGCGTCAGTCTGTGGCGCCGCGGCTGGCGCGGGGGAGTTCCTTCTGATGGCGCGCCGACGGCTGGGGAGGTACTCACTTGTTTGTGCACCCAGGGTCGAGCAGTGGGTCGAGCTGGTTGAAAGGAGAAACGCTGACGGCAGTGCACATTGTACACTGCAACATTGACTTTTGAATTCTAGTTAGCATACAACAAGCTTTGAGGAACTTACTCTAAATCCCTAAATTCAAATCGATTACGTGATGGGCGATGATTTTGGGCAGGTAGACTCACTCGTTCGAACAGTGCACAGAACTTTGTGATATTTTAGTGTAACGGTGAGGGTGAGGGGGACTTGATAAAGATGCTGATGGTATCCAATTCTCGTAATTTTGTTATCGTTTTTTTGTACCGGGTCTATTTGAGCTCGAAAAATGATTTTGATGAGTGATTGATGAATATTCAAAATCATTTTTGAACTGTATGATGCTGTAGAGATAAACAATAATTGTAAGAGATTTGATAAATGCTTTGCTAAGCCCACAATTTTAACTCCAAATGGTTAATCTCATATCGTAAAATACTGGACTTAGACTCACCATACTGAAGCTGTATTGCCACGACAAAATTGTTCCTGATATGTGCCGCAAAACCAATTTTTATTTTCATTTTAATACTATCAAAACTATTACATTCAAAATCAGCATGACAAATAAAGCAATACCAGACACCCTAATTGTTAAGTTTTGCAAATGCAGTTTATTTTATTAGTTAAGGTGCGAAGTTGTTTCTTAAATATATTTTACTGCTTGCCATAAACTAGCTTGTAAATGCAATATTTAAAATTGTACATAGTCTGCAGGTGAAATAAGATATTTATTAGGTTAAGAATAGTAGTTGTACCGCTTGGAAGCAAGAAAAATACTACATAATCGATCGAAAGCATCGATAGTTACCTGCCTGTGCCTATATTAGAAAAATTGTTTATAATAAATCAAAAGACACATAAAACTCTACCCATGTATATTAATAATAGAGGTTGTAATAGCCCATCAGGGTCATTGAATAAGTACATAAATAACACTTAAACATAACACTTATGAACTTTAAATAATACTTATTTTTCTCGCTTCCAGCGGTTAGAAATGTGGACCACAGTGCCAAAATCTGTAAGATCTTTATAGCCATAAGGGTGATCTCAACTGTGTACATATTTAATTTTAAGAAAATATATAGCCATATTATATTAGCACCCGGATGCAAAATCGAACTTGTTTTTAAAGTTATATGCAAAAAATATTTGCATAATCAAAAAAACAACAACATTTTATTACACCTACTGATATTCAAAAGCCAAAACAAAAAAGTACATTTTGATTTTGCAGCAAGTAGGTATGTGTATCAATAATTTAAACAGAACAGGGTGTTTTTAAAAAACTGTGACTTACATCTAATAATATCTATATTGATGCATTATGTAGGTACCTATAGTTTTTGAATTTTAACTTTTAGCTACTGCTTCTAGTTGTTTGGTCTTTTTGGAATAATAAAGTAGCTATAGGTGCTACCGTAATTATTTTTGTGCTTCCGATAGCTGATTTATGTACCATAAATGTATAACAATCTGTAAATATATTTTAAGCTGATAGGTACGTATAAGTATATAACAGAATGTGTAATTAATATAGAATCATAGTTTATTAAAATTGTGAATGCTTAGTAATATATTTGTAAAATACCTATAAATAAATATCGATATGTGATATAGGATTACAACGAGAGTTATATGAAGTGCCTATTGTATATACGATTATACATATATAAAAGTTTAAAGTTATGATATAGTGTTTATATACATTTTATTCTGTGCAGTAAGAAAAGACAACATGTTGAATAAAATATATGAAAATTATGTACCTATTTGTTTTATTTTCTATACTTATATTATAATATATATAATAACGACATTGTTGTCGTGTTAGATTTATAATATAAAACGAATTTTGTACCAAAAAGTTCAATAACAATAAGTAGGGGTACCTTAGTTCTACGCCAACTACGTTTTTACTTCTGTAAAACACGATTTATTAAGGGGAGGGAGGTGAGGGAAAAATACGCATTACCCCTTAAGGCGAGACTGGCCCAAAAAACGCCCTTGTTTGAATCGTCTTTTCTCTGAGATAAACCACACTTTTAGATATGAAAAAAATATATGTTATTCTTAAGGATGTCTTCAAGTTAAATGATCATACTTATACATAAAAGGAATAACTTCACTCGATCGAAAAAAAATCCAAAGTTACCTCTATCTTAGATTTTTTGAAATGACTTTTCGACTTGTTTTAAACGAATCGTATTATTTAAATATATTTTAATGAATCATGTATTGATCAAAAAATTTAAATGATCAATAAAAATGTTAAAAAGTTAATACGGTAATTTTATATGAATATTATATCTTGAATTCATGGCATCCGAGCTCATTTTCGGGGCCGCCAGTCCGCTCGCAGAGCCCGTCGACGCCGGACGTGTGCCAAATTTTTGCGCTCCACGACGCGAAGCTACACTGGCCGTGAATTTTAATAAAATGGGTAACAAATATAATAAAAGAAAAAAAACTGCTCAAGACCTTTTACCTATTTTTGTTTTTTATTGTTTTATTTTCATGATGTATGTTAGGAATGTAATGTTGTGTGATGTCCTGAATAAATGTATTTTCTTTCTTTCTAAGTTATGCATTAGGAAAATCGGTAGTTACCATGTAATTTACCTATGCTTTCTAATTATCATTATGCTCACCGTCATGGACAGTTTCTTGCCCTACGCCTCAATACACACGCCTTACTCAATCATACAATCCACACTTGTGTTATTTTTTGTGCACAAATTCATGTCACGAATCGAACCCATCTCCTCCGGGTTATGAGCCGACCTGCTAAACCCCCACATCACAGAGGCTGTGAATAATCATCATACTCATTTATTTATCTCATACACAAGCAGTTATGTTTGCTTCATAGTATACATTGCGTATACATGGTGTCAAGCAGCACACCGCGGGGAGCCAATGGATGCAGGAGGCGAGCAGCCGCTCAAAGTGGTGCTCTTTGGGGAGGCCTATGTTCAGCAGTGGACGTCTTCAGGCTGATGATGATGATGCTTATGATGATGATGATGATGCTGCTGCTGCTGCTGCTGCTGCTGATGATGATGATGATGATGATGATGATACATGGTGCTAGATAATACGTAACTGGCATGCGCAAGTACGGGCAGGTATGAATCAGTGTTACCAGTTGAGCGGCTGGTGTGAGAAAAAGTGGGCAGGTGTGGGCAATTATGGAAACGTGTTAGCAGGCAGGGGCTAGCAGGCAGCTTGTGTGAGCAAATGTCGATAGGCGTGGGCAAGTGTGCAAAACCTATGGGCAGGTGAGCGGGTGGTGTGGCAAAAAATAGGCGGGTTGGGTAAGTGAAAGAAAGCTATGGGGTAGGGGCTTGATCCCATCCTCCCCGGTGGCAGGCCAAAACTGCGTTACGCGGGCCCCCGCGCGGTCCCATACAAAAGGGAGCCGCGCGTGGCAGTTTTGTATAGACTGCGTGGGCACCCGCGTAAGGGTCAATTCACATAGAGCGGCAAAATGCTCGTGCATGTTCTTGGTTCAATTCAGACAGAGCGGCAAATACCGCCGCCGCCGCCGCCGATGTTGCCAACCATACGATTTAAATCGTATTTATACGACCTTTATGGGCCTGATACGAAGTACGATCGTGTATTCGAAATCGTATGTATGCAAAACATAAGATCTTTTCAAATCTTGTAATCTTCGTAACAAAATAAAAAAAAATTAATAAATTAAGTTCATTATGTCAAAAAGTCAATAACAACAGACTTGAAGGAACCATAAACTTCTTTTTGTTGGGTAGGTATTTTATGAACGCAACCAATAATTTTGTTAAACTTTGTCCCACTTGCACTTTATAGGCACGCAGCGTACCTCGTCGCTGGTATGGGAATTTGTCGTCTAACCTGCTAGGCGAACATGTAACTTAATTGCAACCGATAGAAACACAAAATGGTATGGATTTGACAGTTTCAATATGCACTTCATGTGCATAGTTAGTATGGAAATTTTTAAATTAGGAATAATGTTTCTCCTGTTGCACTGCAATCAAAGTTCCATGACCACCGCGCTGTTCTTACTACCTTATTTATTTTATTATTTTACGTAATTGCTATTCAAAGTACACACTACGTAGTACGTATATTTCAATTTCATTTTATTTTATTAATAGTCGTTGATTCGGAGTTTTATGATTTAAAAACGTACTGTTTTTTTTTTGCTTCGTGTGGATTTCCCTATGCAATTTCTCGTGATTCTGGTAACCAAAGTTCCAGAAAATCACTCATTGTTTGTATATAAAATACTAAAAGTGCCTTTGCCCGTCATAAAATAAATACAAATAAAAAATTAAGAATTGCCTAATATTTGATATTGTGTGCCCTAAAATATTAATTATTATTCGTAGTTATTATAAATTACGGTACTTATTTAAATAATTTCCCAATGTTTAATTAAGATTTCTATGCATCCTTTTTTTTTTCGGGTATTCATATCAAATTACGATCTTTTCAACAAAAAAGTACGATTCCCTAGAAAATAAAGTTGGCAACACTACCGCCGCGGCACGCGAGCATGCTCGAGCATGCTCGCGCTGCCGCGGCGACGATGTTCGAACACGCGCTCCTGTCTTGTAGGTAAGATTTTAATGTTGCATACCATTTTCAGCTTTGTCTAAATAGATTTTGATATTCATACAGCACTTAAAAACTGCTCGAGCATTTTCTGAATTGAGCCTAAGGCTCAATTCAGACAGAGCAGCAAAATGCTCGAGCAGTTTTTAAGTGCTGTATGAATATCAACCTTAATCTATTTAGACAAAGCTGAAAATGGTATGCAACATTAAAATAGGTAAGATTTTAATGTTGCATACTGTTTTCAGCTTTGTCTAAATGGAATAAGGTTTATATTCCAATAGCACTTAAAAACTGCTCGAGCATTTTGCCGCTCTATGTGAATTGACCCTTATGGTCAATTCAGGCAGAGCAGCAAAATGCTCGAGCACTTTTAAGGGCTATTGGAATATCAAACTTATTTCATTTAGACAAAGCTGAAAACAGTATGCAACATTAAAATCTTACCTATTTCATTTAATGATTAAGGTTGATATGCCAATAACACTTAAAAAGTTAAAGTTTAACAAATTTTGACCATTGGTTAGATTTGTTGGAATGTTTGACCAAAAAAACCCACCCTTCCTTTGTCTATATACCATACCTGCCTACCGAAAGTTTTCATAAAAGGCAAGGACAGTATTTAAATTGAACAGTTGGTTAAAAAAAGGCTGTGTTCATATAGCAATTCGTTTATTTGAAAAAATCACAACTGATACCACATAGAAAAACTACTCGGCACGGTTTAACTCTTAACTATACATAATATCACATAAACACTTTATAATTTCATTAAACTATATACATAAGACATTTATCATATCAGTATTTGGTACACATTGTGAGTACAGCAATCACTAAGTGATTACGATGTAAATATATAATAGTACATCGTAAAATAAATAAAATAAAATTGCATCAATTAATAAAATTACTTGAACAAAAACAACAAAATAAAAACAGCTCTCGATAATTATTAATATTGGAAACATTTACAATGGTACAACGTCAAATATAGACGAATTTGGGAAAAGACGTCTTCATAATGCCTATCTAATGATTTATTATATTTTCAATTATTATTGTGCTGTCAATAGGCCGTTATATCCACATCTATTGCGCTATCCTTTATTACAGTAACCCCCGGTTTCTCGTACGTTTGTTAAACTTATGTCAACTTAAAAATA
Source organism: Ennomos quercinarius (assembly GCA_910589525.2). Classification (NCBI taxonomy): domain Eukaryota; kingdom Metazoa; phylum Arthropoda; class Insecta; order Lepidoptera; family Geometridae; genus Ennomos; species Ennomos quercinarius. The sequence continues at coordinate 11,552,052 of OU342499.1, read as the reverse complement.
CTGCACGCTCATTGGTTGCCTGTTGATCATCGGCTATCGTCAACCAATGAGCGTCCAGAATTTGCTGGTCTGAAAGTCTTTTTTTAAAATCTTTTTGTTTGTTAAGTTAATATGAGTTTGACAAACTTATTAGAAACCGGGGGTAAGTATTTTACTTACGTATCATTCCAATGTGTAGTGTAGCAACTTTAAAAGTTTCAATAAAAACGATAATATTTATACCTACAGCATTTGGAGGACGTTCATTATTCTATTTTACTTATGTAAACTCAGATATAAATCAGTTTAAGCTAATTCTTAGATATTTATACGTATTAGATTGAAACAGGTACGTGATTTATACTTTGTGATATGTGTAGTGTCTTTTGGAATCCAAGTCTTTTGTAGACCGAAAATAACCAGCCATCTCAATTCTATTTTGAATCTTACCCCCTTACAATAAACATTCTGTAGCGGAAGAATTGTTACTTCGTGTTTTGTTTCACTCTATCAGGTATGAAATAGACAAAGATAAAACAAGAGAAAACACTGAGTACCTATTCCATTTCTATGCAGTGTTTATTAGTAAGGGGGTTATTGTGTTGCCAAAAAAATGGCTGGACATGCATGCTTTTTTCTCTATTTTAGAGCACCAAATAAAACCAAATAAAAATTACAAAACACGAGCAAACAGAATAATACAAGTTTTACTGAGTCTTAAATAAATAAAATGGCTAATAAAAACTATAACCTAATTGGCAATCGATGCTTTACAAAGATAAAAAAAAGCACTAAGCTTTATATAATTTTCTTTTGAATTCTATTTTCACTTGGGCAGTTCACCCTCAAACATGCGTCTTCATGCCTCTACCAAGCTTGCACCATCCATTTATATACCTAATATCCATACACCGTTAGCAAGAAGTATGGCACGCCTAGGAAAATAACAGATCTGTAAAGCTGTCATGGACCATCTTCATCTCAGCATATCATTTATGTAAGTACAGGAAATTGCTAACTCAATAAACGATTTTTTTTTTATGCGATTGAATGACGTGACGAGCTAGTCGTTCACCTGATGTTAAGCAACACAGCCGCCCATAACAGATTGCTTGGCAAATAATTATATATTTCATTTACTTTTTCATAACGCCAATTGACGTGCAATATTTCTTGCCAGACACTTTCCTTCCTTTTTCACAATTACAATGAGCAACATACAATTTCAGCCTTCGCAGTTCCAACATTGACACTCCATTTTGCTATTATTGCACATTATTTAGCCAAAATACACATTAAATAATAGTGCTAATATATTTTTAACAACATAAGCATTTAAGCACTAAAATGAGATTATTCAAACGTTGTGATGTAGCCAATGAATGTCTCGAATTGCGACTCAGGTCCTTATCACATAGCAATAAATGAAATATATGTGTAATGTATTTAAATAGCAGATATTTTAGAGGCCTGGTAAATAAGTTTAATATGAACTATATGATTTTAAACTTCCATGGTCACTAACATTACTAAAACGGGGGTCGTCCGTGATCATGGTGCTTGGAACAGTACCGAAATATCGGCAACTCGAAACAACTTAATCACATGGTAAATATCCCGTTAATAAACAATATTTTAGTAATGAACTGCATGGTCTGGTCTATATGCAGTATGTTTGACAATTTTTCGCACAAACATGAATAAAGAGCAGGTTGAAAGTTGTAGTTAAATGTAGTTTAAAGTGAATTTGTGTTTGATCCTGCTTTGCGATCGTCATAATAATGCAAGTGATATAACTGGATGGACGCAGATTAAGTTTTTAATCATTTGTTTTGTCAAGTTTCAATGAATTTTCAAAACTTTGTATTAATCACGTTAAATTTAAGTGTAAGATAAAACGTACGAATATTTTTTTAAATTATTTATCCTAATTTTTTAAACGACATTTGCACCAATAATTATTATTAGAATGCTAGAACAATTATTAGTATCATAGAAAACGTTAGAAAAATTACCTACATCTAGAAAAATACATTCGTATCGATTCATACATATTTTATAACAAGTTAAGGGTAAAACTTCAAAATATTAATTTCATTCACGAATCTCACATACACGTTATAGATTATAATTTGTAATCATTATATTCTCTTTTTTATATAAAATTTGGAAATGCATATCAACAGGTTATTGGTGGATTTATTGTCTAAGAAATTGCAGTGCAACTACTTTACTGTGATCCATTTTTGCATGTATAGTATTTTGATGCACAGCTCAGAATATTATATACAATACAACTGTTCTTTTTGTAGCTAATATTTTGCTTCATTCACTATGTTTAATACGTACACCATAATAAAGTAGATGGACTGTGATACAAGGAAGCTCATCACAATAACATGAGTAAATAGATATTTTGACCATTTTTTATTACTTGTTTCTGTTACATTGACATTATAAAAGAGCTCACAATCTTTGGCCTTTCATTAACTCGTTTATATTCACTCAATAATGTAATTTTTAAATTATCTAAAAAATTGTGAAAATACTGTAAACATTCTTCACTGAAACACACCGATTGTCAAGGACACAATTCTGAACTATAAGCGTTAGCATATATCTATCTCCCTCACACTAATGTTAAAAGGGTAGTTAGAATAAGAGACCAGTAGAAATATCATTTCTTTTTAAGACTATTGTTAGTGCGATGTATACCGTGATCAAATACTTACCTATACTTGCTTTACGAGTTTTATATGATGTTTATGTGATAGATGTAGAACGCGAGGTTAATATCTACATTCAAACTAGCTTATATAGCTCATCTAATAACAAATAAGCGTGTAATCACAGATAATAAATAATACGTTTCACAACTATGTGATGGCTATCTATTTCACACAACGAGCTTTGTTATCCAATCAAGAAACTTTATTCATCAAAAAAGCATATTTTAATATTTTTATTGTAATTTTAAACTTAAATCCGAATGCTTATGAAATTTTGTAAAATAATTTTGCAGTAAACGCAACTCATATGGCAATACAATAACTATTCGAAATTCATCTACAATTTTAATTATACTTCATTAGACCCAAATGGCAAGCGATTTTCATACACAGTTATTTTCTTATACACCTAACACTAGGTCTTGCCAGAAAAAGCCTTTAACAAGTGTTATACAGACATTCAGATGTTAAACATGTCGAAGATTTATTATTGTGTTAACATATCCGCTATTCTGTACAAAAAAAAATTAAATTAAATTAATTATAATTATATTATACGATAAATAAAAATAAATTTTAACATGCACTAAACAGTGCACCACCCGTTTTATGCCATCGAAATCTAACCTAACCTAACATCCAGTAAAAAAGTAGCAAATACATAACTATCGAATAATACAGTATTATAATATATCTATTTTATTACTAACTATTATACATAAGTTAATATAGGGTACAAATGCGACAAGTTTGTAGTTCACCCCAAACAAAAATATATCTTAACAACTGTTTCCATTTACTGTGTAAATTCAAAATTGCTTGGCAACAAAGCCAGGTTCGGGTTTTTTGGTTTCAACGGGATTGCATTCCAATAAGCTATCTGATATAATTTGTTTTACAATTATACCTTTTATTTGTACACACCTATGACTTATGTTCTGAACTATCCAAAAACGCGCCATTATAACCGCTCAACATTCACATACGGCGGCCAATTTCCTTCCTAAGTTAGTTCGCTTGTCACCGACGTGAGATGTCACGAGCGAAAACGAGACAGAGCATTTTAAGTATAACAATTTCTCAGATTTTACGAGAGAGCATAAAGATTGAAATCACAAATCGCCTTTTTACATAAAAAGGCTAATAAATTGAAGCATGCCGAAGTACCACGTGACCTGCAGTAAGGTCACGTGGTACCTCAACCAGAGCTCAACTTGCTTGTCCCTTAATATAAAGGCCCTATCAATTCTAGCTCAACTATTTAACATTCGTATATAGTTGCCCGCAAAGAAGTTGAGGCATTGGTACCCGAAATACACGCATTTTATCATGTGGTACTTCAACTAGAGCTCAACAAACTGGGCAGGTCACGTGGCACCTCAACCAGGGCTCAACAAACTCAGCGCAGGTCACGTGGAACCTCAACTAGGGCTCAACAAACTCAGCGCAGGTCACGTGTAACCTCAACTAGGGCTCAACAAACTCAGCGCAGGTCACGTGGAACCTCAACTAGGGCTCAACAAACTCAGCGCAGGTCACGTGGAACCTCAACTAGGGCTCAATAAACTCAGTGCAGGTCACGTGGTAGCTCAAGTAGAGCTCAACTTTATTACACTACATTCGCACGCACCTTGACCTTATTCATATTGTACAGGCGTCGGGGTCATGACGTCGATGATGATGTCTTCCATATTGGGCAGCACTAGAACCTTTTCGAACTCTTTGCTCAGCTTCTGCTCTATCCAGTTTGAGACGTGAGCGAAGCGGAGCGTCCGCGCTCCGACCGCGGGACGCGCTTTTAGCACCAATTGTGGGTTCGTTCGGAAACTGAGGACATAAGAAATAACGAAAAATATTGTAAATAAAACCAAGAGCACATCTTAAACTTCTGTGTATTCTTCATATTTCAATATACATTGTAACTTTTCATTAGCAAACCTAAGACTAAAGGTCTGATCGCTTTTTCTGATCATCCACGTTAACATCCCTCTCGCCTAATCGCGCGCTGTTCAGTGTTGCCAAACAGGAAAAAACAATTTAACCAAGTTATTTTTTAGTTTAACCTAACCTAACCAGCGGTAAGAACGTAATACTCTGAAAACTGATAAAGATAATTGCAGGTATAAAGCACTCACCCAATCCAAAGCCTGTCGTGTGGCGGCGGTGGCAGGTTCAAAGCTAGCCTCCCCTCCAAACCATGTATCTCTAAATGCAGTTTTATATCCGTGTTGGATAACCCTTCCATGGCACGTTTCACATACTTATAGTCCGTAACCTAGAAAAAAAACAAAGTTTTAGGACTAAAAGAGAATAACAATAAATTTAAATTGTGCTTTTGTGTATGTAGACACATTTTAAAACCAAAGCCATGTATCCGCATCTATGGCTCGAAGGACCAATGAAAAAAACTGTATTTAAAGGAGCGGCTACTATGTATATTGTTATTTTACTCCTGCTATACTTTCTACATAGATGGATGGAGAGGGGAAACTATAACATTATTTACTATTTTCTTTGATCGCGCAAGTGTAAAAGTTAGGGAACATTTTAATGCGAAAAAAATTACATACCTGCTGGAAGTATTTATTTGTAGCTATTTTGTCGACCATTCGTAGAAACTTTTTCTTCGATGATCCGCCATCGACTGATGCTCTGTAAGAGAAAAATGATATTACAATATCAATATAAACTTTCTTATATTACGCATCTGCCAACAATGGGCAATAGACTTTGGTTTTGGTACGTTCGCGACGTTTCAAAGATCACAAAACATTAGTGTCTAAAAGTCATGTCGCTGTTAAATGTTCGTGCAGTGTTTGGACAAATACTTGGAAAAAATGCCTTACATTTTAAAACGGGGCTGGAGGGCAGATTTTGTTTTCTCCCCTTATAAACATTTTTTTTATCATGGATTTTTTTTAGCGTTTGCCCACAGTCTCACTTTATAATAGTATCTTCTCTCCTGTGTGTATACAATAGTGCTTGCACACTACTGCATGGCGGCAGAATACCTGGCGAGGCGGTGGTACCTGCCTAGATGAACTTTGCAGAAAAGTCCTACCACCTAGTTAGTATATACGACAATGTCATACCGGTAAGAAATTACGCCCAATAAAATAAGGTAGTGTAAAGTAGTCACCATGGCCGTGTGGTCCCGGTTTTCGAATAGGACCACCCTATCTCTTCCCGTGGGTGCCTTTAAAACCGGCAAATGGAATATCCAGGGAATGGGCAGCCACATTCTCCTCGGTGCATTAAAATCTTCTGTGATCACCAAGCTGCCTGCTTAGCGTGGTGATTATGGCAGATCCTACCTATGACAAGCGTCCAAAGTGACGTTTTAGGGGGGAGGCCTGTGTTCAGTAGTGGACATCATTCCGGATGATGATGATGATGATGAAGCACTCACGAGGAGTCAGCGGCGACGGCGATGTTAACAGCGCTGTCGACCGGCTGCACGGGCGGTGTTTCATCATCACTGCTCGACTCCGCCGAGTCTTCTACCTCGGAGTCGTACACCGCCGGCGTTCTTCTCTGTTAACAATATTAGCTTTTATAGGCCAGGTGGTAGGACTTTTCTGCAAAGTTCGTCTAGGTAGGTACCACCGCTTTGGCAGTTATTCTGCCGCCAAGCAGTAGTGTGCAATAACTAATTTTATTTTATAGTTCCAAGTGACACTGCGCACGTCATGCTGAGACATCACAGTCTAAAAAAGATTTCTAGACTGTGAGATCAGTTCATGAGTCGCATTTGACTAGTAATTTCATTAGCTACAATGCCCTTTAAACCGGAACACAGTAGTGCTTGCACACTACTACTTGGCGGCAGAATAACTGGCAAAGCGGTGGTACCTACCTAGACGAACTTTGCAGAAAATTAAAAATATTTGCAGGCAGCGGGATTTAAACCCGCGCCTTCCTCATACTTAAGTATGGTTTTAGGATGTATTCTACGACATCCCAATACGTTCGACACTAATATTTATGGTTTGTTTTAATACATGACCAGTTGAACGTACGTTGCACGTATTTTCTGAAATATAAAATGTGGCAAATACAGAAAAACCTTTCGCGCTCGCGCTTTACTTATTTATGTAAGTTCTTTATATTAATAAAAAATAATTTCGCGCTCGCTTTGGTCGCGCTATCACTATTTGTACTTACTTTATTTTAATATATAAACAGCACGCCTGTACTGACATAATAAGAGACAAAACCTACTCCAGCATCACGTTTCCAAGACATGCTTTCTACATTGGTGGCACCGCCGCCAGAGGGTTGATTTGTAGTTATGACTTGGCTCTAAGTCTATTGAGTGGTGTTAAAAAAATCGTAGATAAGAAATTTCGCGTTTGCCTACCAATCCTACCAGCCTGACAGCTGAGCGTCGTTTTGTAGCATGGACCTTAGATAAGGTTCAGCGTTACCACGTTAAATCTATACAAACAACCACAAACAAACAACAGACAAAGTTTCACTTCTATTAGGGAGAAGGATAAACATACCCGCAATTGTTTTTCAGAAATACCCGATGTTGGCGATCCGCTAATATCGTGTTCAACGACATTTTCAGCCAGTAACTGGTCTTCTAACGTCATATCTGGAAAATAAGCAACTTTGGTACATTCAAGGTTGGGAGTTTCAACCTTGAGCCTACTTGGGACTCAGTGGCGTCCCTTGTGAGAGGCTCATGGCTGCAGTGAACTAACGTGAGTTGATGTTGAAGTAAGTCCCACCCGTAGAAGAAAAGGCCTTCCCAAACATGTCGCTATACCGAAACGCCTCTCTAAATGACCCTATCTCAAAATGCACCTTTCCCTAAATGTACCATTTACAAAATGTCTCCTATCCAAAAACGTTCCATAGTAATCTTGGTACCAAAATAGCTGGTATAGTTAAGAAACAATATTTGAGTAGAACCGGAAGACGCAGCGCAGGCCAGTCCCCCACTCCGTGGACTGACACTCTGGTGAAAGCCGCGGGGAGCCGATGGATGCAGAAGGCGAGCAGCCACTCAAAGTGGCGCTCCCTGGGGGAGGCCTATGTTCAGCAGCGGACGTCTTCAGGCTCTTGATGTGAGTAGAGCGATGTAAGAGCCACTGTCATACTACAGACACGCGTCGAGCCAAACACTAGGCATCCCACGCGAGAAACAAGTGCACGTTTACGTGCATAAAGGGCCAATTTTAAATTGACAGATCTAAAACTCTTAAAACCGTTGCTGTTCTTGTCAAATAAACGGCAATGTAACAGACGGATATATTTTTAGAAAGTTAAGTACTGTAAACTAAAGCCATCAAAATTGGCCTAAAGGCCCTTACCAAAATTCAATTTTTCCATAATATCTCCCAATGCCAAAAATAGCCTTTCTGAAAATGATCCATTGACTACAATACCCCAAATCCCCGGTACTAAAACGCCTCTAACAGAATGGCTGGGCATTGGTATAGTAAAGAAACAGCATAGTTACTCTTCTCTTTAAGCTTCAACAGGTTGATCTGCGTGAGTAGCGCGATGTAGGCGCCTCCATCGTACCGCAGATCTGCGTCTAGCCACACTCCGCGCGCATCCCACGCGGGGGGCATCACTCGCTCCACTAGTGGGCAAGCGCCCGACAGGGACAGCTCCGTTACTAGTAGCGGAGACATGAAGGCAGGGAGCTGGGGACAACATAGTTAAAGTTAAATAACAAAAAAGTACAGTTATTCTTTAAATAAATAACAGTAGCTAACGAAATTACTGGCAAATTAAACTTTATGACCGGATCTTACAGCCTAGTAATCTTGGCTTGTGCTGATGTCTCAGGATAACGTGCGCAGTGCAGTGTCACTTGGTATTTTAGATTTCCGAGTGACACTGCAGTCGTGTCGGTTAACATCAGCCGAACGACTAACTCGTCACGTCATTCCTTGACATAAAAAAAAACTTGAAAGAAATTTTGGGGGATTATGAAAATTAATAACTTTTCAAATGCTTTTCGATAACTCTACTTGTGGCTTCTTCTGCGGTTGAGCCAAATCTCTCAGCACGGAATCGTATTTTTCATGCTCTATCCTTTTCTAACGTTCAGGATCGTCATTTCCTAGAGCGAGAGAGATAGCAGGAGGATATCGCGCGCGGCAGCGACGAGAGTGTACGTCATTTATTTACCGACGGCACATTCTATCTACCTTTTTTTAGTCTGCACATGCGCGATGAGTATTGGAACGATACGAATAGCATGATGACATTTAAAATGAACAGCACATTTTCGACGGAAATGTACGTCACTTTTACACTAATAGTTTCATTTAACACTTTTCTATGTAACATTTTACCTTTAGAGTGTTGAGTTTCTTCTGTATCCTAGTCTGCACTCGCGCTATTAGTACAGGATCCCGCATGAGGTCAAACATGATACGCGCTAACGCTGTGTTCAGCCACGACACTTCTGCTGGCAGCATACGGCATTCACAATCTGGTGACGGCGCCTTTGTCTAAGAAACAATACAATTTGCTTATCAAAATAATACAAATTAAGTGCATTTACATCATACATTATGAGCCAAAAGCCGTCCACTGCTGAACATAGGCCTCCCGTATAAACACAACTTTTTTTTAAATCAACAATAAGCTAACATTTGATCACGGTCTCACCTGATGGTAAGTGACGACGCGGTCGACGATGGAGCATGCTTGCCTAGAAGATACCGGTTCACTCTAGCCTTAAAAAATCCCAGATTATATTCGGCAGGAAACAATGACGTTGGTAAGGTGTTCCATTACTTTGCCATAATCACCACGCTTAGGACTTCGGAGGCATCTTTAGCGTGAAGGTTTTAATGAACCGAAGAGAACGCTGCTGCCCACTCCCTAGATATTCCCTTCCTTAGCCGGTTCTTACGGCACCCGTGGGAAGAGATGGAGTGGCAGAGATGGCTTTGAGTACTTTTAAGACATATTATTTCAGTGCCCCCAAATTATCTCTTCCGTCGAGTCTTTCGCTGTCTCTTTCTTGTAACTCCCGGAATGGCTTCATTAGAAAGAGAGGGCGAAGGATTTCTCTGTACTGTAACTGACAGTACTAGCTGTCTAAACGCAAAGACTAAGCCGTAAGAAGAACCGGTACAATAAGGTAAAATAAGATTTTAAAATAAAACTGATGTTATTTATCAAAATACCTACTGATGGTAGAGTGTACCTACTCTAAAAATACACCAAATTAACTATTAGATCAAAAGAAAAATGTTATGGTATGTAAAGATATTTTTTTTAAGATGTGGTGTCAAGGAAGCGGCGTGAGGTAATACGCAGACGCAAGTATCGCTGCGTAGCATTCCTTGACCCCCACAGATATAATACTGTTAGAATGTTAGCGGCTTTGCAGCTGTTAATTTTTCCAATACTAACTTACTATATTACTTCATTTGCAAAATTATTCTACTGATACGTGCGAAATACTGTAAAAAAATCTACTAATATTTATATACATTTATTTGGACTAACATCGCACTTTTTTTTCTTCTTGTGCTTCGATCTCACGTGCGGCGAAGGTTCTAACTGACACATAACTCCGACTTCTGCCGTCTGCTTGTACGTCATGTCGTGACTCTGTTACCGATACAATGTTTATATAGGTACCTTATTATCAAAATCAACTTTAGCTTGAGGACAGTAAGGTCGGTATTTACCTGTATGATTTTGAGGAGATAAGGCCAGAAGTTCGTGTCATTGTCCGTTGGCGTGGAATTTGATAACGAAGTTATGGTTACTCCCTCGGTCATCAAATCTGATGCTTTATTCTGAAAGAATAAAACCACAAGTCACATTTTAATTAAAAGAAATATTTCTAAGGATATTTGTGTGAATAACTTAAATATTATATTCAAAAATACTACTCTCGAATAGCTCATTGCTTTAATTCATTTTTGGGCAAAAATTTTGTTGAATTATCTAAGACTTGGGATATGGTGGACAATATAAAAAAAGCCTCTATTAAAAAAACTTCATTCCGACAGTTTTATACACTCTGAACGCGCAAGCAAAAACGCCACCTACCGTGTTCTTAGCAAAAGTAACGGCGGGATCTTTCTCAGTACGGTATACTGATAGCTCGATGCCGTCTTTACTTTCGTTCGGAGGGTCGCTCCCAGACTTGTCTTCCGCCGTCGAGTTATCCGCAGACGCATTCGCTTCTGACACTGCTGTTAATAGCCGTCGGTACCTAAAATATAAATGCTAATACATAATTTTCACATTGCTAAGTGGACCGACGAATAATAACATATATTAAGTATTCTGATTTTGACTTGAAAAAGTGCTAAAATGGGCCTTTGCAATAAATTATTGGATTTCATTTCAAGACCCAGTCAAATCCGCGGGAAGCCGATTGATGCAAAAGACAAACAGCCACTCAAAGTGGCGCTCTAAGTTCAACAGTGGTCATCTTCAGGCTGATGATGATAATGACTGATAATGGCTTTTGTATTTTTTCGAAAATGCCATGGAAGGCGGAAGACAAAACGATTTTTTATCATTAAATTGATGAGCCCCGTCCCGATGCCTACATTGATTGTGAGAAGGCTAGGTTAGACTATCCAACTAGGGTACTACTATTGAAATAAATTTTTTGAATAATTTTTCTTTATGCATAAAATTAACATAGTAACAAAAGGCAGGCAAGTTTTATCTTAATAATCTATATGAGATCTAAAAAACACTGCAAAACTTCACCTACCATTCGTGTTTATCTCGGCCGGTCCTTGCGAAAAAATACAAATGCGAATGCTTGTCAATGGAATCCTTTACGTGGATGCTCCACTCCCCATCTGACGGGCCCTCCGCTCCTGCCTCCAGCTCCTGAAAACAAAAACAGTCACATATCTAAAAAGTGCAGACTTTTCTATACCCGTCTCACTCCCACTATACTTTTGACATAGTGGTGGGGGAGTGACAAAACAATGTTGCTTTCTTCGTCATAGTCGTTTTTCAAATGGTGCGCGTTAAATAACAAAAGAGGATGATGCGGTACATTTTGACATCACTGCAATTGATATGTCAATAATAATGATGGTCATAATAATCATTGGCAGAGGTATTACAATTAATAAAAATAAAATAAATAAGTGTGGGCATTTCACACAGCGCCATCTAGCCCCATACTAAGCATAGCTTGTATTATGGGAACCAGATAACTGATACAATACTTAGATACTTTTTGTTTGTAAATACATACATCGAATACAATGTAACACCCAGACACAGAACACACACCTACATTCATCACACAAATGTTCATACTGAGTGGGAATCGTACCCACAATCTATAGTTCAGAAGGCAGAGCTACTACTGAGCTAACATGCCAACAGTCAATTACTCGGAAAATTTAGATCACAGCTATATTTCGACCTTACAAACCTTTTAAATGACTGGGCAATGTTACAACTTCAAGATGCAACTTCCATTGTGTCTCAACTTATCATTCACAAAAACTCACAGTTTCTTCCAAAAACTCCTTAATCCTCGACATCTCAGTGTCATCTAGCCCGTCTTCTTCAACCTCTTCCTTGCTGGTGGTAGATTTCGTCGCGAGTTCCATTTCATCGTCTTTCAGTGGATCCTCGTGTGTCGCTTTTTCAACCCCTTGACCTTGAGTCTCGCTGACTGGCTCTGTGCTAGTCGATACCGAGTCCGTTTTCTTATCTGTTACTATTGAAAATTGAATACGTGAATGCCCGTCTGCACTTAAGTTTGACAGCTCCTAAGTTCGCACTTATCTCAGCCCCCGGTCTGGTACGATGGTCAAACTCGTGTCAAGTCAAAATGCTGTACTCTCATTGTTTGAAGACAGCCGATGATCAACAAGCAACCAATAAACGTTCAGTATTAATTGGTGTGCCATATTGACACGATTTTAACAAACGTACGAGATCCCATGGAAAAGTTGCACAACTTAATTCCCCCATCCTCTTTTTACCATCGTACATCTAGACGCACGGAAACACGGCATCTGTATATGGTAGAAATTCCTAGAATACGTACAAAGCGTTTTGATTCCTCGTTTGTAATTCGGACAGCAAAGGAATGGAACACCTTACCAGCGTCATTGTTTCCTGACAAATATAATCTGGGAGTTTTTAAGGCTAGAGTGAACCGGTATCTTCTAGGCAAGCATGCTCCATCGTCGACCGCGTCGTCACTTACCATCAGGTGAGACCGTGGTCAAATGTTAGTCTATCGCTGATAAAAAAAATGCAAAAAGGGTTGTTGCTTAGCTAAGTTTTATTTTAATATACTTTAGTTCAGATGGGGTATAAGTTTTTTTTTAATTCGTAGTGTCATGTGCTAAAGCACGCACAGTACCCAGTTTTTTAGAATTTACAAGTACGTACCTTCTTCTGTATCATCCTCATCTTAAAGATGCGTGTACAAAAGAAAACAATAGAATTAGGTATCTTAAAAACAAGGGTAGAACGAAAAAAAAACTATGATTCTGTTTTTTTATGTATGAAAACTTATTTAGATTAATATAATTTGTTAAACTTTGGTAATGTAATTTTTGAAGGTCTTATTAGACAGATTTTCGTAAGTAAATTTAGTCATATGATATTTCTAAAAATCCAGGTAGATTGACCCTTAACAAACATTAATGCAAAATCATTTAAAAACTGTGTTAAGAACAAAAGATAAAAAGTGGTACAAAAAAAAACGAAAATACAAATGTACTCAACCATACCTCTGTGCATTTTTCTCACGAGTCTGTGTCTAAGACCCTCTCTACCCGGTTCTCCTTCGGAATGTGTTACACTGGAAAGCATAAAAATGTTGATTACAATCTGTGGTAATAATAGGAACAAAATAGAAAATTAAATTTTCTCAGCCTCATAATCATAAACCACCGACATCATAGACAATATAGTAATTTACTTGTAATATTTATCCCACTATTTTAATGTTCTTACCTTTTCTCTTTTCTCCTCCACACAAACTTCTTTTTCTTCTCCGGACTAGTGTTTGTTTCTGTGCTTTCATTCTCGTGCGACAGCTCTTTCTTACTTTTCTCTGTTACTATTTCCGAATTCCTTTTCTCTGCTACTGTGATTTCTTTCTCGAGAACTTGGATCTTTTCTTTCTCGTTTAGTATTACACATATAGGGTACTTCTTGCTCCATTGTCTAAAATTAAATAAACATTTTGGTTAATCGTCATACATTTGTGAAAATATTAAGGCTCTCGTTTCGTTCAAATAGCCAATAATGGTGTTGCATGCAATGCATGCTATGTCTTATAAATTCTGTTTGTATCCGGCGTTGCGTCTCGCTCGCACATACCCGAACAGAACATTGTGCAGAATCAGATATGCCACATGCTGGACTTAAGATGGTTTTAGGCTGCCCAAATGAGGAGTAACTTTTATTTAATCTGTGCCGAAAACCCTAATATGGCTAATCTACTGTTGTTCTACAAACAACTTCTATATAATATTATATTAACGTGGCCTATGACTATGAATGACGGAAATGCTTCTCTGTAAATAGTATGTGGCCCTGGACACAAATTAATCTCTCAAATACGACAGAAATAGAAAAAAATATTCGTATAAGTATGAAAGCGGTCGCATATAGAATAAATAAATATTTACCGACCAGTTTCAAGGTTGATAAATTATTAAAGCATGTATTATGAAATTCGTTCTATGACGCAATTCATACGCTTGATTATGCGGTTTAGTCTTTATTCCGGTTCAGTGACGAAATAGTAAAAAAACTTATCGTTGTCCTGTAATGACATGATAGCGCTGGTGGGATCGCTATCTATGTCTGGTGAGCTGGGCTGGAGGAGCCAGCTCCGAAGGTGGTCCAGGTTCTGATGGTGGTGACAAATGAAACAGGTGTTCGGTGGTACTGCAGTGTATTGAGGCGTCTACATGATGGAAGGCGTGAGCTTGTACTGTTGGTCGTCCTTACAAGTAGTTCGGAGGCATGTTACGGGTGTTAATATGATGTAGCGGTGCAAGTCCGAATTCACACACTACATCACCCCCCTTATTGAAAAAAAATGAACTTACTACTCGTAGGGACATTTTTTTTTGTATTACAATTCAATTTACGTCATACTTCATATTTCAAAATAACAATATCAACATTATCCGTCTTACTTCAAATTTTATAAAATAACATTGGTATACCGTCATAATTCAAATGACTACTTAATAAACAAATTGCAAATTCAACAGAACACTATTACCGAATACCGATTCATATGACTACCTACTAATTATTTTTAAAGGCTAATGTTACATGATATTTTAAAGTTATTCTAATTCTATTCCGTTTTTATTTAATTTCTTTATTTTAATTCTACATATTTTATTTTACCTTGGTTATAGTAAAAAAAAACATCTAAAAAACTTCATTAGTTTCATATTCTTATTAAATTTAAATAATAAAACAGTTTTTTTTCGTATTAAGTTACACTTTAAAGAGCTTATCTCTTAATACATAGATTATAACGTTCCTATTAACATTTTATAAAATCAATCAACACACAAAAAAAATATCAGGCCATTTTCCACTTTTTACTAACTTACTTTTATATTTTATACTTATTCCCTTTTATCTAAATATCTCATATTAATAATTATCTAACTATCCACTAACATAAAAAATGCCTACTGTTGTCATTATATAATCTATTTAAGCTATCTATCCTATCTAAGTTATGCCTACTGAACGCCTGTCATACTTTTCATTAAATAAAATCCGTTCAAAATAACTCTTTCTTTCCTCTACTAGCATTTTTTCATCAACACTTTCCTGATAATATTTCGCTAACTCTCTTTCTTTCCTATTTTCTCTCATTGTAGTTACCATATCCCTTAGCTTTCTAATGGAACTGGCACTTTCCACAGGTTTTTTGTACCTGGGTTCGCAAGAGTCTTTGTTTGTCAAGTCCGTGTATATCTCTTCTACTTCTAACTCTGTTTCTAGCTTTATTTCATCTTTATCGCTATTTTCTAACTCTTGATTCTGAACCTTCTCTATGTTTTCTAAACTCTTAACTGTTTCCCTATCTTGAATTGAATGAAAACTCTCTTTTTCCAAAAATAAACTTTCGATACTACAATCATAATCTTCCAGAGTGGGATCAGATTTCATTACTTTGGATTCGTAACTATCTTTAAAACTGCACAAATCCTCAGCGTGACGGTGTATCTGCTGATCACGCAAATATGGAGCGCGGTCTGGAATGCATGACTCCGACACCTGATACCTCGTTGTTATCGGTGCGCTTCGCTTCTGCTCTACAATATTGTTCCTCATGTTTGTTTTATTTGTATTATTACATGGGAATAAATTGAAATGTACTTGATCTTGATAACAAAAAGTTTCCTGAAAATGATTTTTCCTGAATGATAATATTGTATTTTCATCTGTAGCGGTCTGGATGGCTTCTTTTAATGACTGAAATTGCCTCGCTATTAATATAATATTTATTCGATTATTATTTAAACCATTCGCAAAACATCTGATCGCAAAATTCTCATTGATTGGTCTCAAAACTTCAAATTTATTCCTGTCACCTTCTGACTGAGCCAAAGTTAGGTCATAAAATAATTCTTCTATCTCTTTACCAAAATGTACTATAGACCTATTTCCTTGTCTGCAATTAAATAGTTGAGTTTGAATTGCAACTGGACACTTTTTGGAAATTAAATGCTTTTTCATGTCCTTCAATAAACTTTCTACGGTATCGTAATTTGCTTTCAAATAAAATTTAGCTACTTGTGTTAGCCTGGTTTTCAGCACAAAATTAATTAAATATTTGTGGGAACTCTCATGAATCATTTCGCTATAATATTCAATGTTGTCAATTAAGGACTTAGTTATTTGCTCTTGTCCTGTCATCTCAGGTAACAAGGCGATGGCCGTTTCCATATCAAAATTCTCCATTTTCGTTTCAAAATTGTATAAAGTCAAGTAAAATAATAAAATATCTCAGTGTAAAAAAAAATCCTCAAAAGTTAGTAAATTATGTAAAATTGTAAATTAAGAAAATATAGGCCATAAAATATTCATAAAATCAAAAAAAATAACTTTCATTAAAAAAATCTTTGAAGGAATAAATACTTACTTACGCTTTCTTAAAAAAAAATATACCGTTACTTATTACGATAAACATTTTTACGACGGCATGGGACGGGGCTCTCTTCAATCTTGACCTCGAGTCTTGAGTCGGTGGTCTTCTTAGGGTAGCCTGGTGGTGATGGTACGCAGAGCTGGTGCTCGCTGCTACAATCCTTACGTTTGGGCCGGGAATTCCCTGGACACCGATCCTTGCTCCCGTGCTCCTTGATGCCGAAGAACTCGTTCAAAAAAATAATTCAATAGGCCTTTTAATAATTCAAGGCACTAATACTCGCCGGTAGAGTCGGTGTATATTATACCGCTCTATTTTAGAAGTCTTCTTGTTATGTGAGTTAGTTTCTTCTATAATTATGTAGAACACCTTTGTATATTTATGGTTTATGTTCATAAATATATTTTATCATCACCATTAATTATTCATTTTATTTTGTAGTCATAAAATCTTCAATATACTTCTTCATAAAATAAACTTTCTTCCTTCTTCTTATAACGCCTCTTTTTCCTTCGTATTATTCTTCTTAAAAAATCTCATCTCTTCATAACAAATCTTCAAAATAAAATCTCTTCTTAAATAAAATATTCATTCTTCATAAATTCATCTTCATTCATATTTATTTTTCTTCTTATTATTTATCTTCTTTCTTCATAACTTTTCTTCTTATTATTCATCTTCATTTTTCATAACCATTTCTTCATAAAAGTCATCTTCTATCTTCAATATATTTTTTTTTTATGATAAATCTTCTTTTTTCGTAATAATTATGCGCTTCTATTTTTCTTCATAAATAACTTGCTTACTTTCATTATAATTCATTTCTTCTCAATTTCTTCTAAGTCTGCAGCCACTGGCAGGGTCGCCATGTAATGACATGATAGCGCTGGTGGGATCGCTATCTATGTCTGGTGAGCTGGGCTGGAGGAGCCAGCTCCGAAGGTGGTCCAGGTTCTGATGGTGGTGACAAATGAAACAGGTGTTCGGTGGTACTGCAGTGTATTGAGGCGTCTACATGATGGAAGGCGTGAGCTTGTACTGTTGGTCGTCCTTACAAGTAGTTCGGAGGCATGTTACGGGTGTTAATATGATGTAGCGGTGCAAGTCCGAATTCACACACTACAGTCCGTATAACTGATAGACAGAAAAAAAAACATATTTTTAAAGCTGCGGGGTGCGGCTTTGTTTAAGAATATAGGTAAGCGTACATTGTAGAGGTAGGTATAATAATAAGTAGGCGATGACTATTTTTCTGGAAGATGGTCTGAGTTCCAGCAATCATACAAATGGTACATCTCTAAACATAACAATGAGTAGTAACAAGATAAACGAGTTTACATTGCTCTAAATGCCAACACTTATTGAGCAGTTACCGTTCATTAACCTAATTTTTTTCATCGCTTCAGTGCGAACGTGTTCGAATTGAAGGTCATAAAAGCTAAGCAACCTTTTGTTCAGCAATGCGCACTACATTTTTCCTCTTATTACGATAAGTCCTAATTTTTACAATAATATTACCGACTTCTTTGTGTAGAGATCTTTAAGATATGTATGTTTTTAAGAGATGAGCAACGAGCAACTATAGATACGGTCCGGTAGCCGTCACTTATCTACGAAATTACATTAGTCTTTTCTTGATAACCTTTAAAAGGCTCCAAGTTGTAGTATTCGCGGGGCTTTCCCCTAATATAAGTTATTCAGAATAAGATATGTCATTCTACATCGTATTTCATATAACCTATAACTTAAACCACATATGGAAATGCGCTAAAAGGCGGTTACAATTTTTTTTTGAAGCGGAGTAATTTGAATGTGTTACCAGTCGCCACTGCTGGTTAGTTTTTCTGAGAACGTTGGGTACAATACAAGTTTAAATATTAGAAGTCGTTGAACAAGCAGAAACCCAGACTTAATAAAAGCTAAATATAGCTACTCGGTTCTTAGAATTGTTACCGATAAAAAGGCAATCATGATAGATTTAGGTTGCTCATTTTGAGTATATTGGTTGACGAAATATTTTGTAGCATTATAGGCTCGTTCTATCACCGGATTGATTCTGACTAGATTATCTATACGTTCAGCTAAATAGTGGATCTAAATCTGGAATAATCAAGAAACATTTTTGTATTTTATGATTGGATTATTTTATTTACGACTACCTGACCTGCGATATATTTAGGGGATTTCCAGTTTAAAGTTTGTAAAATAACTGACGAACAAGTACGTACGATAGGTCGCCTTTCGCCCTTTTTCTCGGCTTGTAAGATTTTTAAGCATGCAAACGAGTTGAAAAATTTTGCTCTTACCCAGTGTAATTAACATTGGCGTTATACCGCCAACTACCATTATCGATCGTTATCAAATATGCCTACAATTCGCGAGTTTTTTTCCTTGTTTAGGTATTTCCGAATGTATTATTACTTTCGACATTTTTGTCCAAACAACTTACGGACATCAGATGCAGTGATAAGTTTATAAAACAGTAAAATATACATAATCGAATAATTAAAGTGAATTTTCATACCTTCTTTTGACGAGTCCATTGGGCAGCAATATGACTCGTGCGCCGGTTAAATTGTAAAGCCTATGTTGGTAAAATACAACTTTTTCAATTTTTTCATCCCATAGCGCTCTCTTTGCTATCTTCGACTTAGTATATGATATTCTTAAATTACAACCTGAAAAATAGAAAGGAAAATATACATAATGAACTTCTTCGGAAAAATGCGCTTCTGGGAAAGTCCTTTAAGGCATCAGTAAGGATAAGAATTCATGTTTTCGGTCAGTCGATCAAAGATTTCTTTACAGCAGCAGCAGTGAGCATCCGAGCTGCTGTACAGAGGCCTCTAAACTTCCGCGTATCTTGAGCTTCCTCCAAGTGCAGTAGTACTATTACTTATTCTGTGACCAGAGGCTTCGCTAGGATTTATAGAGGTTACAAGGTAGGCTCAAGCTCTCGAAATATGTAAATAGATATGAGCTGTGTGTTGGTATAACTAAACCCGCAATGCCCGCATAAACTCATGTAATTATTGTAGATAGAATGAGGTTAATTTTTTTAATGGCAGTACAAAATGTATATTTCACTGGTGACCCAACTAAGATGGCATGCCCCTTTTGACTGGGTCCCTTCGTTTGCGATGATATGATAGCAAAAGTACACAATGGACATCTAACGACTCGTGATAAGAACAAAGTAAACATAGATTATTGGCAAAAATACAAATTAGACAATGGAATTCGTAGAATGTTATCTTTGCGATATGAGGTATAGATAATGTAATTTACCTTCTAGCTTCATAAATGCTGTTGTTGTTTTATTTATGTGATAGCTGAACGGATCGTACTCGGGGTATCTGTAGTGGTTGATCCAGCCCTAAAAATATTACATGGATATATACTTTAGATATTCTTTGAGCATATTTGGTTTATACCAATGACGACTAGCGAATTCCTGTGTATTCAAAGCATGGATACTACCTAGTTATGAAAAAATCATGATACTAATTAGCGTAGGTATTAGCGAAACAGTTTGGAAATCGTTTTTTCCTCTTTCTCGCTAAAGTGGAAAGAAATGGATTAACTAGAAGAAATTGATAATTAAGTTATCACAAGTACGGCTAATGCCTCCTGCATCCAACGAGTCGCCGCGGTTTTGACTAGATTGTCGGTCCACCTATACTAGCGGGGGTCCGGCCTACGCTACGTTTTCGGGTTCCACGGGGTCTAGCAAAGGTACCTTTCCAAACGATAACTCAAAATGTATAGGATGGCGTTACCCAAGGAAAACTTAGCGAGACGTAGAAAAGACGTAGCGTAGGTTGGTCCCCGCTAGTATGGACCGACAATCTGGTCAACACCGCGGGGAGTCGTTGGATGTAGGAGGCATTAGACGTACTTGTACATTATTTATGACTTTGGTACATAAATTATTAATTATGTAACCACGACGCACATGCACTTGATCTATTGTTTACAACACAGTGAAAACCTAGCCATATTAACATAATATCTGTTTTGTATGCGTGCCGAAGCATTGAGAATACACCCTTGATAATGTGACCAGTATTTACAACAGTAGGAAATAATAATTATAAGGAATATTATTGTATTTCATGACGAGTCTATCATAATTTTTAATGTGAATATTATTATTAGTATAATACAGTATTAACTCGCATATTTTTTTCGAGTTAATTAATATGTTGTGAAAAAAGGATGCGGTCTAAAAACCAATATAATCCTGTAAAAATGGTAAATATAATATAGAATTTAGTAATCATTCCTACCTCATATTTTTTCATCGGTGTATGCTCCTTAACAGAAGGTATTGTGTAACTAGCGGGCATTGTACTGCCGCGTTTCAACTGAAACAAACTCCTCTTAGGCACTCCATCATAAAAGAAGGTGCCCATAAACCAGCTCTTTACATTTCCCACTAAATAAAAGAACCATATTCCGAGCAAAAAGCCAATCCAAACGTTTGAATTAGGAAAAAGGATATAGTTTATGATTAGGAAAAACGTTAAGATATACATAGTGATATTTAGGATGTGCTTTTTGGGTTCCGTATCGTTTTTATTTTCTTTAAAGTTTGTTTGACTCGGCGGCATGCCGCAGTTGGGCGGCGTGGCTGATGGTGGATTCGACACTGTTTCTATAGGCTTTTCGCTGCTTATAATCAGTGGAAGGTTATTGACGTCTCCGAAGCCGTCCATAGTGTCTTCCAAGGCTTCTACACCCGACTCTACATCCATTAAGCTGTCGTTTATATAGTCGTCTGCCATATCGCTGTGAGCTACAAAGGAATGATCAAATAAGAAAAGAAAGATTATGAAACTGACTAATATTAATAACTAGCCAAGTGCGAGTCGGAGTCGCGCACGAAAGATTCCGTACCAGTATCTATAAAAACGAGCAAAAAACACGTTTGTTGTATGGGAGCTCCCTTAAATATTTATTTTATTCTGTTTTTTAGTATTTGTTGTTATATAGCGGCAACAGAAATACACCATCTGCGAAAATTACAACTGTCTAACTATCACGGTTCATGAGGTACATCCTGGTGATAGACGGAGGGACAGTGGAGCCTTAGTAATAGGGTCCGCTTTACCCTTTGGGTACGGAGCCCTAAAAACGGTAATGTTTGTGTATGTGTTTCACGTAAATAGGATCATTGCTTCAACATGTTCCGTTTTCACGCCATTATTGATATTATACCTTGTATTCTGTTATTACGGAAAATTGCGTCCAATCATGTGACACCCGAGAGGCTAGATGATTATAATCTACCAGCAAAGTTTACAATTGTATTGTACGTCACCACGAAACTATTAACCACAAGACAATCAAAATAAAGCTATACTTCAATATCTGTAGCAGTTCCTGAAATAATCTGCGCCAGCACAGACAGGAAAACAAACAAGTGAAAGCAAACGAAGAAAAACAAATGGACAAATAGTAAACCAGCACGGGCACGGGCTTGTGTCTTGTGCATGAGCTGAAGATATCGACGCAGCTCTTCTCTCGAGAGAGCGTTTGACCAATGAACACGCAACAAAAGGTTTATGACGTGATAAGCGTGATCGATCATTGGTCAAACACTTTCTCGAGAGAAGAGTAACATGTCAATTTCTACAGCTCATGCTAAGCATGCTGTGAACGCTAAAACCTTGTAGGGATGTCAGTGAAGCAAGGTCATACATAATCTATTATACAAAAGGCTTTGTCCTGACTGACTGACAGACAACGTACAGCCCAAACCGTTAAACGTAGGCTTGAAACTTGGAGGGTGGCTTTCTTTTATGACGTAAGCGCGTGCTAAGAAAGGATTTATGAAAATTCAACCCCTAAGGGGATGAAAAGGGAAGAAATGTATGAAAAACGTAAATTACGTTACGTTTTAAAACTTGACACATACAAACAAGTGTAAAATAAATGAAATGGTATTTCTTACCCGAAAGGAGGAGTTTTGTACTTAAAGTTTGTATGGAAATTTTAAAAATTTTGCCTGTATCATACTGAAATTTATAATGTGTTTAGAGATCCGAGTGATACTGCAATCTGTTAAGGGCAGCCGTGACGCTTAATATCAGGTAAACGACTAGCTCGTCACGTCATTCATTTACATATAAAAATTAAGAACATACAAAATAAATACATACAGATCTCGGAAATTTTTAAATTTTATCCCTTAAAGGGGTAAAAAATACAGGGCAAGGGCCCATCGTAAGATCGCACAGCCTAAGCCGCTGAAGCTAAAATCTTGAAATTTCGAACATACATTCATTACATGGTGTAGGGGTGCGCTAAAACGGAACTTTTATCCCGGAAAAATAAACGTTTCCTGAGAGATAGTCCCCGCGGGCGAAGCCGCGGGCGTAAGCTTATAAGTATAAGAAGGTCTCACCTAAGTTCTTGTGTGTGTCATCACTAGACTCTGAGTTTTTGTTATCGATTGATAAGCTCAGTTCTTTTTCCGCAGCTTTGGCAGTTATTGGTTGCGTCATCTCCGATAAATTCTGCATGCTGCTGTCTAATGAGGATACCTAACATAAATGACAATCATAAAAAAACTTTAGTTTAAAAACTAAGTTTTCTTAACTAATAATCACTTTTATTCTAAAAAGTTTCACTACCATTCTGCACTCTGGAAATGGGTAATTCTTGCTTGACCATGTATATTTGTTTCCAAACTTTAGATTAATCTAATAAATGTGTATAACAATAATAATAGGTATATGAATAAGAAATAACCGGCCAAGTGCGAGTCGGACTCACGCACGAAGGGTTAAGCATTATCTATAAAAACGAGCAATATAATCACATTTGTTGTATGGGCGCCCCTTAAATATTTATTTTATTCTGTGAAAATTTCAACTGTCTAACTATCACGGTCCAGGAGATACAGCCTGGTGACAGACTGACAGACAGACAGACAGCGGAGCCTTAGTAATAAGGTCCGTTTTACCCTTTGGGTACGGATGGAAAACTACAACCAGAAAATTCTAAAACTAAACAAAACCAAGACAGCAAGAAAATATTTATTGGTTTGTTGATTTTATATTTCCACTATAACAGGCTCATTTCACGCACATAGGCGCAGCTGTAATGTGCAGTTTTTTGTGTTTCAGATTTGCAATAATTTAAATTTGCAATATACATACTTTATGGCCATACATGGTCTGGCGGGCTGCATGAGCTCACCAAGCAAGACTACACTTAACCTAAATCAGATCTCCCTTCTATTGCCATGCCATCCATTCATCCTTTTCCCTTTCACTTCCCTCTTCCCATGAACAGGGTTAGGATGTAAAACTAATTAACCGCTATAAAGCCGGGGTGGGTCGGCTAGTCAAGTCTGGCTTACAAGATAAAAATTCAATTGTATTTCAAACTAACTCAAGTATTGTATTAATCTAGGTGGTAGGACTTTTCTGCAAAGTTCGTCTAGGTAGGTACCACCGCTTTGCCAGTTATTCTGCCGCCAAGCAGTAGTGTGCAAGCACTACTGTGTTCCGGTTTGAAGGGCATTGTAGCTAGTGAAATTACTGGGCAAATGAGACTTTATGATCTGATCACTCAGTCTTGTAATCTGATTACTGGACTGGGTGATGTCTCAGGATGATGTGCGCAGTGCAGTGTCACGCGAAACTTTATTGTTTTAAAGTTCCGGGTGACACTGCAACTGTTATGGGCGGCCGTGTCACTTAACATCAGGTGAACGACTAGCTCGTCACGTCATTTAATTACATAAAAAAAAAAAAAAAAAAAAAAAAAAAAATTATTCATTAGCACTTATGTAAACATAGCAAAGAACAGGTTTGAGATACAGATGAATAAAACATTTATGCTAGTGTGAACAACAATTTCTTGTTACAGAGACTAACAAAAATATGGTATGGGCCTCACAGCCATAAGTTTAACAAACATGTTAATTTGAATGAGCAGCTAATGAGTTTAGTCAGGTTATGAATTAGCTGGACAATCCTTACCAGTCCACTTTGATGTCATTCATTTCAAATCCAGTGCAGACATTTTAAAATGATACATTTTCTTAGCATTAACATTCTTTTTCTTGTGTAGACAAGTGTGGTGGTGTTGATTTTTTTAATTTATTTTTAAACATTACCTGATTGTCAGTGTCTCCCACACTTTGCTGATCAACATCCTTCACAATCAAATTGTCTTCTGAGTCAGATATTGAGTTATCTCTGGGCACAGACTTTTCCTTTGTTTCTGTTTAGAAAATGGAATATATTATGGCCAGGTGCAATACAAAACTGGTACAATATTAACTAAAATTTGGGTGATACATTGTAGCGGTAATTATGCAACAGAAATGTCTACAAACCTTCAAGAGACCTTGTCTTCATATCTTCAACAGCCTGAGCTATTTTGAACTTGAAATCATGGAATATCTTCCATGTTTCATTACTGCCTTCCTTTATTTCTGTAACTTCTGGTGTGCTTCGTTTACCAAGTCGATTCAAGTAATCCTTCATTGGAGATGAACTAATCTCTTTAGGAGTACTTGAACGAGCCTCATCCTTTTCTGTTGGTTTTGATTCTAAAGCTTTAGGATCTTCACTTTTATCTTTTTCAACAGACTTTTCAGTGCGAATGGATTTAAAGTACTTGTCTATGATGGAAGGTGTTCTATCTCCTCTTTTAGGGCTGGCATTTTCACTCTGAGCAGTGGAGAGAGGGTCACACTGAGGTGTGGGAGGGTCATCCACACAAGCATTGAATAGTTCCTCTAATTCTTCATTGTTAGCATTATAACGAAAGGCTAAGGTAGAGTTTGGTGATTTTCCTGAAATACATTTTCAAAGCAAGATGAATAAGTAGGTAAATTCATATAAAAATATATGAATTTATTCATCTTGTGTATTTGAAGAGTAGCTGTAGCTGTGGTAATAAAGAAGTATAACTATTAATGTGCTAGTGGAAGAAAATACATTCAATTTGGATGGCCTGTAGCAAACAAGGCACTGAGGAAAAAAAGACTAAGAACAAAGATCGAAATTTTTATGTTAGTATGACCCCTACTTTTTATGGTGTCATTTGATAGGTGGTGTAATAAGAAGAATATTTTGTAAGGGTCATCAATTAAAAAGGTCAACCTTTGAGTTAGAAGGCAAAAGTAGCTTTTTTATTAATGCGTGTACCCTATAGATCTAGGATACTAGTCTAGGAAAAAGTCATAAATAGGTGTGACGATGCAAGGAGGAGCATTAAGTGAACAGTGACCACCAGAAGTCTCTTGTGCTTATATGTATAAAAAATTACATATCAGTGTTTTAACCTCAAGGTCAAGGTGAATATTTTGACCTTGAGGTGAAGGTAAATGACTCCCAAAAACCCGTGTGGGTGTTCCGTTCTAATACTCGCACATCCCACCAAGTCCTGAATGTATGTATTAGCGTTGTTTTTTGGTAAAAAAAATCTAATTCCTAATTTTCATAGTGCCCCGTTTCGTACCGTCTGACCCTCAATACAGCTGCCCTAGCACGGGTGGCAGAGAATCTTTCCCCATTGTATGTCACTTTTTCATACTTGCTTGGTTGTCAAGTGGAGTTACAGTGGAAAAACAAATTTGTCCACCGTCAGCGCTAAGGCAGCAGGGATTGATTTTTGTCTTTGTTGATTAAGTATGTACTTACGGAACAATTTGCTAACCGCAGGTGGAGGTGAATAATTATTTCGAGCCTGTTGAAGCCATGGTGGATATCCCAATATGATACCCGTATGTTTTGCAATATTGCAAAACATTACCCTGGCTAATACAAATTGATGAAATGCGTTTGAAACTTACCTGAGCCGGAGACCTCCATTGTCCAATTAGATGCAAATCATTGCTCCATGCAAAACATATAAAATCATAACCACGATCATCGATCACTTCCGTTCTTCACACTTTGACCCTACGCTCAATTTATTGTACTGTACTGTAGTTAATTATATAAGGGAGAAAACAAACATTTAATTTGGCTACAGCAGCAGCACAGTTTCATAAATTTTCGAAACGCTCTATCTCTAACTAAACGATTGCGATTGTGATTTGTGATTTTTCCAATCAATTATATACTCTTTGTTTCCATTTTTTATCAAAGAGCAAAGAGTATATAACACTACCGCCAGTGATGCCAACAAAGATTCGACAAAGAGAGCTAAAGTGTCCCAAAAACAAGGAGCTAAAATTATCAGAAAAAAGAAGCTAAACCCAGAAAATAGCAATTTCTATCACTATGAAAACGGTTCTGCAGCTTTGACATGCTTTTTGCACTTAATAATTCAATAAATCAGCCCTCTCGGGCTTTAACTCGCAGTGATAATAACTACAGTAGGTATGCTTTGAGCTTTTCATTAGTATTATTTTCTACCAATCTTGCAAAGGCGCCTCTGAAGGCCATTCTTCATGGAATTTTTGACTAAAGTGCTGTATTTCGACTAATACACAACGCCACATCTCAGATAACTCAGTAGTTGATAAAAATTTAATTATAAACAAACGAATAAAAGAGATCGGAGTTCGGCTAAAAATGTACAATCTTATGAAAATTCCCTATAATATGAGTTGTCAATGTAAAAATTAAGACAATGTCAAAGACAGAGACACTTTTTTGACCACAATGCTTTCGTTTGTACAGACCGTTCCTCGTAAGTTGTCCCCTGATGTATTTAAATAATTTAAAAATATGCATGGATTATCGTAAAAGTAAAGTAATATGTAAGCACTATCTACACTTGTATGCACCGTTCACAGATTAATATGTTTTGCTTGCATATTTTTAAACAATAATATGCATATCAGGGTACAACTTACGGTGAGCGGTCCATATTATATTCTAAACAATCACCGAGTAGTGGATGATTATGGCGGTGTCAGCGATAAATTCCAAATTCAGGATTTTGCGCATTCTATATTTTCCGATTTCTTAATAATGCGCAATCTAATTAGTCCATATTCTTAATTTTAAAAATTCTTAATGATCCGGACAAGTACAGATTCATACACAAAGCGAAAAACAGTAATTCAGATATGTTAACAGAGTATACATTCACGAAAAAATACATAACATGTACCTAATAAAGGAAGCCAAATATAAAAAAAAAACGAGCTAAGGAGCTTTATACAAGTTTTAGAGCTGCTGATGTAAATAAAGAGCTAAATTTAGCTCTAAAAGAGCTGATTTGGCATTACTGGCTACCTTGCTACGAATTTTCTAACGAATAGGAGGTTTTCAGGCAGCCAAATAAAAAAAGAATTAGTTCAAAAAAATCCGTTAGATGGCGTTGACGAGATATGGTTGAGAATCACAGACCTACCATATCTGTGTTCGGAAGAATTATGCCACAGATTAGAGAAAAAAATAATTCTGTGATTTATGCATGGACCATAAACAGGTGATTTAGGCATGGACCATAGACCAACTGTACATTGCAGAGTCTGCCCTAAAATAGGCTAAAAATCTGCCCACACTTTGAAATCTTTCAGAAATATGCCTCGTCTTTTATAATACTAATAATATAAGGGAAATGATAGAAATATTTTTCATTACTGTTTACTTATATCATTTTAAAATATCAAGCGATTATTAAATGGGAACCCAAAATTAATGTAGAAATGACCAAAAAAAGGAGGAAAATTATCATTAATCACCAAATCAACATTAGATTTATAGTTTTATATTATCAAAAACACAAACTTAAATAACAAATAATAATATACTAAACTATACTATACTATATCTATACAGTGTAGTGACAATGATTCCAACCAAATATCGAAGTCAATGAATTAATTTCGTAGCTATATTTCTGAATTTTACTTCAAAATAATAAAAAAACCTAAATCTGTCAGAATTTTTAAGTAACCACTGCCACATTTACACTGGCACTTGTGCCACAGTGTAAATGTGAAGGAAAAATCTGCCAAAAGGGCAGAAATCTGCCAAAAATTGTGACACTGGTGAGTGCAGTGAAAGTGACACGGCACTATGACAGAGAGCAAAGCCACCTCACAAAAAAAAGCCATATGCCAGTAGCGCCACCTATCTTTGGATGTAGAACTACGTGCCATCCAGCTGTCAGAAAATCCTATTGCTAAAAATTTTCATGGAGTTTTGGCGGGAACTCGAAAAAGTTCACGTCGTTTCATTGTATTATTTTTCTAAACTTGTGCTTTTTCCATTGTTAATGGTTAAAATTGGTGGTGTTTTACGCATTAAGTGCTGAATTACAAGCTTGAGTGTGGGCAAGTGATATAATGTAGTGAAACGTGGTTTTTCGTGTTGCTTCCAAAATTCCATAGAAGCTTCTAGTAAAGTCGCCACCACTTTACTAGGGTATGACTGGACTGTGACTAAGACTTGAAGACTTGACTTTACACGTGAAATATTCCATAACTCGATGAATAATTACAATACTTGACACTGGCTAAATACACTATGTGTGGAGCCAAAATATAGGAAAAAAAAAATTCATCAGAGTGTCACAACTCACAACTGTCACACTTCACCTTTGAATATGTACGAGCACTGACCTCTATAATACATTGTATTATAGAGGTCAGTGTGTACGAGTGTGCACTTCACCCACAGATTAGAGAAAAAAACAATTGACTAAATTGACTCTGTGACTTCACCCACTTCACAGAATCTATGGTCACTGGTCACCACGTCACCACATAGCACTTTTTTTTTCTTATATTTTGGCTCCACACATAGTGTATTTAGCCAGTGTCAAGTATTGTAGTCTTTCATCGTAGTATGAAATATTTCATGTAAAGTCAAGTCTTAGTCACAGTCAGTCAGGGTAGTCATAGTCCAGTCTAAGTCAGGTAGTCATAATCCAGTCTAAGTCATGTCCTAGTAAAGTAGTGGCAACTTTACTAGAGGCTTCTATGGAATTTTGGAAGCAACACGAAAAACCACGTTTCACTACATTATATCACTTGCCAACACTTATACTCGTAATTCAGCACTTAATGCGTAAAATGCCACTAATTTTAATCATTAACACTAGAAAAAGCATAAGTTTTGTGAAATAATACAATGCAACGACGTGAACTTTTTCACGTTCCCGCCAAAACTCCCACATAGCACTTTTTTATATAACTGTCAATGTCAAAGTGTCAAACAAAAAATAATAGGGGTGAAAACGACTAATCGATGTGTTTAAAACACCGATGCGATGTATCGTTCATAATCATCGACATTAACATCGATGTCTCAATGACCGATATATCGGTGAAAGAGTTCCAGCGAGACACCACACTCACGTTGCGTTGATAGCCGTTCACCACAACGATTTAAAACTTTTTGAAGGTTTTATTTGCAGTAAAAAATTATGTCCATCACCGAGTTGTATAGTTATTTTTAATCATAGTTGAGTCGCTTGCATCATCACTACATAATCTTAATCACGTAATCATTCTAAAACATAGTTTAACCTACTAATACCTATCTGCACTGAAGTTTGGTAGCACTTAGTTCGCACTTATCTTTCTAGAGGACGTACCAAAGATTATAAAGCCCGTTGATAGC
This sequence comes from Ennomos quercinarius, assembly GCA_910589525.2. Taxonomy (NCBI): domain Eukaryota; kingdom Metazoa; phylum Arthropoda; class Insecta; order Lepidoptera; family Geometridae; genus Ennomos; species Ennomos quercinarius. The sequence goes on along the minus strand of OU342499.1, from coordinate 11,521,675 downwards.
TCGTGAACGTAATTTCTCGTACAAACACGACTCACCTGCACGGGCAGGGGACGAGGTAACAAAACGAGACAAAGCTATACGAAATTACAAAAGACAGAGCAGGATGGATCAAGAGACATCAACGGGTTCCCGTGATTTGTATGAAAATAATAGGTAGTTGAAATATACTACTAACTATGCAAAAGTTTTGTTGCTAGCAAACTACTAGTATTAGCAAAGTTTTGTTGTTTCTTGTAGTGATCTACATTTCCAAGTGATTTTGCGCGAAGAATCAGACATTCGAACACCAAGGATGCGTTTAGGATATATTATTTGACAATATTCGATACAAGTAGTACCTTTTTTCCGATGCCGAGTAGGTATCGTGAGAATGATTCATTTTTATTATATTTAATTATTTTAATTAAGTATAACGACTACTTTAACTGTACTGTGTTTGTGTGTATATTAACTGTATTCAATATATATCCGATTTAATCCTGCTTATATTAAAAATGGGGTTGTTTTAGCCCTAAATAAGTAAATATACATTAAAAAAATCCTGTTTTTAGGCTACTTGACTTAAAGTTAAGCCATGGGCCTAACTTTAAGTCAAGCTAAGTATAAAGCTGCTTCGGCATTGTTTTTGGCGCTTTTATGCTGTTTTGACTTAGCAACATTGATTCCATTCGATACTAGTACTTTCTCTCCGATACCAAGATTACCAAGTAGATATCGAAAGAATGATTCAATCTTGATTCAATGCTAAAAAGTCGTAGTAAAAAGTACTTGGTATCGAAAGGAAAGTATCGAGTACTTACTCGTATTTGCTATTATCGGAACATTCCTACTCAGTCAGTACTCACAGATAGTATCGGAACATCCCTACACAGACCAGGAAAATAAAATTCACGATTCACGAAACGAAGTGCTTTTCTTTCTCTTGTATGTTTTTGTTTGTTTTTTATTATTGCGCTGAAATGTGGGATATTTGCGGATTGAGAATTCTGAAGTGAGATAAAGTTTACAGTGAACATGAGAGTCTTGGTGTTATTGTTGTTTGTGTTTTGTTCGAGTGGCCTCGGTACTGTCGTCGAGGAAGATGGAAAGGTGAGACGTAAACCGTGAGCAAAAGCACCGACTACAGCACAAGTTAATTTATTAAATATAAATGGACAAAGGGCAATAACTAAAGGCTGCATATTGTTGTAGGAAATAACTGAGTTGTCTCGTGCTCTGGACGACCGGCCGCTGATCTTTGCCACGCTTGGAGGCGGCATGGTCGCAGTCGACCCTTTAGCAGGAAACATTATTTGGAAACTGAAAGACGGTAAATAAATGGTCATAAATGTAGTAATTGTGTTTTTGCAATTTTTCTCATGCTCACATTTAGGTGTTCTTACAATACAGTCTTTACTTCATTAGTAATAAATTTGAAAATAATTAACGAAATCACTCATAATCAGAGAGCCAGTAAAATAGGCAGTTTAAATATTTGAAGGATTGGAAAATCTTGTACCTGGGGGTCTACCAAAGATCCCTTTCCATTAGTGTTAACACCAAGCGATAACTCAAAATGTATGGGAATGACATTACCTGCGGAAAAGTTTTCTGCAGGTAATATCATTCCCATACATTTTGAGTTGTTGTTTGGTGTTAACACTAAAGGAAAGGGATCTTTGCTAGACCCCCCTGTTTATTTCGAATAAAACATCTGTCTCCATAGTGTTTGACGAGGGACCTCAACAAAGCTATTGCTTAGCGTACCATTACATACTCTTAGGGTATTGCCTATTTCTTTACCTTCTACCAAAAGTAATCATTATTTAGGTTTTTTTTTGTCATAAGCTGAACTGTGTCTTTGCAGTCAACTATAACTTTTCCATGAAACCAAGCTTTAAATTTGTTTTTGCTGTGCAAAAATATAAACTAAAGTTGTGAGATGTGTTTCTCACAACAAGTTTACAATTGTTACATTATGTTTAACAGGTTGACTGGTGCTAAGCAAATATAGTCTACTAGCGGTGCACCCCGGCTTAGCATGGGTATAATAGTTTTAGCAGCACATGCAATATAAAGAATATTTTAGGAAACTTTTTTACACCTTGGGTCACATTATTGGAGTTTTAGTTAGGATCCTATTTTTTTTGAAAATATAATATAGCCTATGTAACCCGGGGATAGTGTAGCTTGCCAACAGTGAAAGAATTTTTCAAATCGGTTCAGTAGTTTTGGAGCCTATTCAATGCAAACAAACAATCAAATCTTTCCTCTTTATAATTTTGGCATAGATAAAATATTGGAGTTTTCTGAAATCTAAAAGATCCTAGGAACCTGCCACTCTCCAAGTGAATGTTGTTGGGGTACAAACAATTGTTAGGCTCATATTTGGTCATAGTGTGCCTAGCTTCATCATCATCTGCATACCTTTTACTCACTGTATGTCTTTATCATTCTTTTCCTTTAATTGCCATTTCTCATTATTTACTTCCCTTACAATCATATTTTATTCATTCTTCCACCATTAACATCCTATTTTGACAGCCTAAATTAAATAACATTGCAAGGTCATAGTCAGGGAGCCTACAATAACTCCAAAAAAGTAAACAAAGTAAAGTAATGAATGCCATACTAGAAATTACTCATAGATAAAATGACTGATGGCCCACTAACTTTATGAGTATTGGATAAATCCTTCTGTTTTTTATAATTCCACATTTTATATTTATCTGATAAATGGATTAGATACATATTGATTAATGACTTAAAATAGTTGTGTTTATAAACAATTTACTTGGGATTACTTCAAATTTCCACTTTGTCCTTCTTATAGTGATTGTGTTTAATTATAAAGTTCACATCTGCACTGGCATGAACAGTATAAGTTGAATAAACAATATATACTATGATTTTGCTAAGTAAAAATATGCAGTCCGAATAAAATAAAGTTTGTATCACAGTATCTACATTGCTATTGGCAGGCTCTTCATGTTGAGTAAAATAAGATAATGATAAAACAGTTGATTAGTGTCTGTAAAACCAACAACCAATTATATTTAATAAGAGATAAAAATACTGTAGCCATGTGTTTAAAAAACACATTCAATTAATCATTGTTATTGATAAAATGTCTTTCTATCAAATTGGGTTAAGTGATGCAGCCTGATAACTTATGTTTTAATTATTATGCTTATTAGTATGAGAGGTATGATGATAAATAATACTGAACTAAATACCTTTTTCCACCAGAGTCACAGAAGATAAGTAAATAAGATGTGCCTCAGATTGCTTCTTGAAGTGTGTTTATGCAACTTTGTACTGAAAACTTTATCAATCTTAACCTCTTCATCCACTAGGTAACCTGTGATTTTATTTTTATGAACAGAATTTTTATAATTTTCAATATTGTTTATTTAACTTATAATTTGTATGTCTTCTTTTTACTTTCAAAACACATAATAGTGACTTAGAAGTCTTGAACAAACAGATTCACTATACAGACATCAGGACAACAAAAAGCTGTGTTTCCATGCTACAAACCTATTTTCAGCAACTCCAATGTATTATTCTAATAATTGTTCTAGAACCAGTTGTAAAAGTGCCGACCCAGCAAGCAAACCCCATGCCGCAGTTCCTCCCTGACCCTCGTCATGGGTACCTCTACATTTATGGCCCAAGAGGAGATCAGATGCTGAAAAAACTGCCATTTACAATACCGGAGCTAGTGGCCAATGCTCCATGCCGGTCTTCGGACGGGATATTGTATACGGGGAAGAAAAGTGACACATGGTTTATGATTGATCCTTTGACAGGGTCTAGGAAGCAAGTTTCAGGTAGAGATTTATTATTTGCAGCTTCCTATAATCTTTTATAAAGTTTTTGAGATTCAAAGATGTAATTACTAGTGTGTGACTCAAACTTAATGGCGTCTGTGAAGTTAGCGCGTAACGCTGCGCAGTAGCAAAAACTAGATGTGCGCGGGCAGTGGAAAGCGGTGAACGCAGCGTCCGGGGGCTTGCAGTGCACTTCACAGCCGCCATTAAGTTTGAATCGCGCACTGTAGAAAGAAGTATCTTTTTACCTTATCTTGCTACGTAAAACTAGTTGCCAAAGAAGTATAAGATCTGCTTGTCATCATCAACATTAGCTTACACGGGTCCAGCTGGATGTACAAGGCACGATCGAAATTTCGGTCTTGGCATTCTCGGCTATAAGTCCAACCGAAAACTCGGTCTCGGTTCACTGCTAAAAGTCGCCGAAATACTTGGCCATAGCTGAGACTGTTGTACGCTATGGGATTCGAATTCTAATTGCAAAGTACTGCTAATATTTTTGAGCAGAGGTGTAATCATCACCTTAATATAAAGAAGGCACTTAGGCCTGCTTTAAAAAAAATATCGGTGCCTATCGGAGCGCTGGTCAATTACGACAAGACTTCCCTCTGTGAAGGATGAAAGCTCAGAAAAATAATATTTTTGTGATCATCATGTTGTTTAATTTCGAATAAGTATAAAAACAATGATTATTATTATTACACTCTTTAATTGTTATATTATGAGAAATTACCGAATTTGTTCATGATTTATTTGTTATTCATGGCTCTCGGTCTCGGCCGAGATTTTGTTTTATTCTCGGTCTCGATCTCGGTTAACCCTTAGCTATAAGTTTTTTTATACAAAGCCAGCTACTAAGCTCGGTTCAGCTCCACTCTTCCAGTTTCTACCTGCTACCTTGCATACATCATCGCTCCATGTCGCTGCAAGGCGTTCTACTGACGCTACATTATCGTCTACTTGGTCTGTGCACTGTCAGAACATGCCTACTCCAACAAATCGGCGGAACTACTTAGATCTTTGGAACTATTGGACTTTAAGGCTTTTTACTGAAAAGACACTAGGTTACGCGTAGGCCGGCTAGGTGGATCGACGGTCTGGGTCAAAACCGCGGGAAGACGATGGATGCAGAAGGCAAGCAACCGGTGGGGCTCTGTGCGGGAGGCCTATGTTCAGCAGTGGACATCTTCAGGCTGTAGATGACCTAAAAACACTATTGTAAAAATAGTATCATTGCCTTTTATTAACCCTAAATATTTCTAAAGGTTTCGACAAATCAAAGATATTCAAAAATGAGGATGACAACACCTGCGTCCCGGACAAGAAGCGCGGTGTGTATGTTGCTCGCACAGAGTATAACATACTCATGCATGACTCCAAGAACAACAACCACAGGTGGAATGTCACCTTCTTCGACTACACATCGCATGCTATGGGCAAAGATATGCTGAACGATTATGGTGAGGAGAACCACTTCCTAAAGTTCCTAATTAAATATTGGGATCTCGCAACAAATAATATACACGGTAAATATCTTGAACTTCTTTGTAAGTAACTTATTGATTTTGTTTTAAACATTTTTTTGATGGTTTTCTTTGGTTTTACCATTGTTTTGAGTTTTCGTGTATTATTTGTTGTCTGATTTTATGTTGGTGTAACGCGATTTAATAAAGAAAATATATGAATAGAGCAGCCTGTTTTAATGCTGTCTCTCTCCCACTGCTATTAAACATACTGTAAAAGGACCCCTCCTATATTAACCCTAATAATAGATTAATAATAAATTATAATAAATTCATCGGATCTTCTAAACTAATCATAAGACGCTAAAAGGTTATCAAAGTTTGTTGACTATTTTGGACTACCTATTTTAACTGTTTATGGCCTTGTGAATCATCTCCTATAAATGGTAGAACCGTACGTTGTGATAATGTAGTAATCCAAAATCCTTTTAAAGTAATGAGACAATACCTAACTAACATCTAACCTTTTTAATAAATATTAAATTAATTTAAAATATCCATCATCCTACAAATAACTGCAATTTAACCCCCTGATGAACACTATTCCTATACTCTGAGTAACCGAACTGAAATTTCCACATAAAATCATATTATGCACCAATCAATATATTTCCTACTATATTTTCGAAAGGTTTCAATTGTAGGAATGAATAATCTTTTCCTGCAAAAAATTGAACATTATAGTTCCTAGTCATAGACAAAACTGAAAGTAAGTTAAAGCTTCATGACGAACGTATGTTGAAATTAACAAGATAGGAAAGTGAAACATAGGTAAAACGTAAGTAAGAATATTGCTAACTGAGTTTAAGTTTGTTATATAGCAAAGTCATAGTAAACTCTATTTGTTTATCATAACTCTGGCATAGGAGCCCCACCTCCGCTCCAATGCTGTGGGTCTCGACTACCTGACTGGTTAACCCTCCACTATTTAGTGCTTGAAATTTCCCACACGGAGGTACCGTGTGTGAAATTCCCCCACACTAAGAGAAATTTGATTTTACTAAATTTTGTTCTATTTATCCCAAGTCAGTACGTCAGGTACCCCACCTACCTATTCTTATCTACTTATCTAGTTTGGACTCCAAAAAGGTGCAAGGGACAAGAGGACATTATTTTTTACCAAATCCTAACAAAATAGACATCACATTAGTTCATTGTGAGTCTATCTAATACGTACTACATTCGGTATATGACAGACTCTAAAATTAGCTCAATCTTTTAAACTCTCCTAACTTCCGTCTAAAGATTATTAATATTATCGTAGATTCTATATCGTCAGCATGCAGTGGAATAAACAGTAGTATTAATTTAACTATAAATATTTATCCGAATTCAATGATCTGTTTAGTGATATTCAGGTTGTCTCTATTTTCCAGAACTTGTATGAAGAACTAAACTAAAACCCGTTTACATAATTTAGGTATTATATTTCATTATTATGAAATATGATAAAGATGTTTGTTGCAAGTAATATATTAGATTATTGATGCTATTTCCTAACAACAAGATATTCTCATTCGAATCTTTAAATTAGCTACCCCTATCCGTTTGGTAAGGAGATCACTAACAGGTACTGCTGTGCTTGACCCAAGACATGAAGGACAATTTCTTATCACTAGTACTTTAAATGTTTTTATAGAATAAATAGTAAAATTCTTATTGAAAATTCAATCAAACAAACCCAACTCTGAATTCCACTAAATTGATCTATAAACAAACACGAATAACCCTAAACTATGAATAAATTCCCGGTAGTTATTTAACTATCGCACAAGCAAAGCATTATGTATTTCCATACTAGAGTGAAACTCAATTACGATTTTATTTAAGTTACTCGCGAATGATTTCAAACAGAGAGTAAATTCCCAATAGTTATCTAAGTAAAAGGAATAATTCCCAGTCGTTACTAATTCCCGGTAGTTTCCTAACTATCGTTCAAACATTACCTATTTTGCAACTAGAAAACAAAACGTTCGTTTCCTTGCAAAAATATGATCCTTCCAACTCTCCTAAGTAAAATTCCGCCTAGAATCCGCTAAGAAAATACCTATCTAATTATGCTGAATTTGTACATCAGAATTAGGCACAGAATAATATTTTCTCAGTAGTGTCATAACTTGTTCATGTGAACTTTGTATCAGCGTTTACTATCACCGTGTAGGAATAGAACCTTTCCCATATCTTCCGTAGAGCATCGCAAACCCAGCTAAAGAAATACCTTCCTATACCACAGAATAGATATATAGTACAACGCATTTTTACCACAAAATAGGTTTATAGAATTACGTATTCATACTAATATGATCCGCAACATTAACGACAATAATTCTCCAGTTGAGACTAGGTCATGAAAACTAATGTGATGAATCGTATTCAAATACATTCCCCTTTCTATCTCTACTGTAGTTTCACAAAGCTTGTGCCAGCTATAGAAAATACCTACTTATACCTTTGCAGCGTTGCTCTCTGTACATTAAATCCTTCCGTGATCACCCAGCTTTCCGTCAAAAGCAAGGTCCACGACAACTAGCTCTACAATAAACACCCACAGCTTCAACCTTCGAGAAAACTTGGATTATAATTTTATGACTTTGATAATTTACGTAATTGTATTTGCACTTTTATTTATTAGTATTTTATTATAATGAATTTATCTTTAGATGTATTTTATACCGCTTTAAATTTATTTATTTATTTATTGAATTTTATCTATTTCTCTAACACTATTATTTTTCCGCGATTTTCAATATTTTATCCCTAACTTCCCCCTCCTACGTGTGTATTCCTCGACTTATTAGCTTTTCCCTATACATTAGTGTGTACCCCCAAACACTGGAGATTGCTACAAATCTCACATTTACTTTTAAACGTGCATGTCTGTTCTCGGTGTGTGCAATGAGAACATACCTGATCTAACCCTATGAGAGAACGAGCTGTGACAAAAGCTCTCCAAAGCTAAAACCTGTTGCCACCTAATTTTTATCTTGCATGCGGGACCGGAGTCCATGGGCAGCATACAAGACAAAACCCTATCACTTGGGACAGTTCAGCTTGATTTGCATTTAGGATCCGGGTATCGTATACACGAAGACGGGACAGTTAATCTTTTCAGCCCTCCTTTCAGCCAGAATGCAAACCAAACCAAAAAGGTGGATCCAGATCCTATAACGGAGGCAAAATCTGGTGCAGGTCTCCACAAAACACGCGAACTGCATACCCTAAGCAAAATAAGGGAAGACAAGCTTCGTTGCACAGTTTCAACTTATCTCTTACTGAGTTCCTGGACCCGAGGCATACTTCCCCCCAGATCCAGAATTAATTGAGAGGGCGAATTTATCTAAGAATTTAACCGAAGATTTTATGTGCATTTTTATTACCAGGTTTCGACTTGCGAACCCCGTGAATGATTTCATAACTCATCGCGTTTTTGACAGCTTGACAGATTTCAAAATCCTATTATATATCAAAAACACTTTAAAGGTAGAAAGGTAAAAAAGTAAAACTAAATATAAAGAAGGTTTGATTTCTTTTAATGTTACCTTATTTTACCACGGATAACCACTTTTACACCTATCTCTACATTTTCTCTATCAGTTAATGCGATGCCAACGACTATTTCCTTAATTTATAGACCATTCTTTATGCATAAAGTGCTTCAATGAAATTGTTTCAGTATTTTTATAATTTAGGTAAAATTTATAATATTTGTGACGTCACGAGACAGCCTGGATCGTTACAATCGCCCCTAAAATATTTGCGCAGGCGTTTTAAATTTAAAGCCGAAGTAAAATTTTATTCTTTAAAATACATTCACAAATATTAGCAAAACTATAATAAAAATAATTTAAATAATAATTATAACTCTACCACCTCACTTAAGCAATCATAATTTGTTAACGTTTGGCTCCAAACTTAAAATGTATTTATAGTTCTGTAGTGTTCCTAACCGTTAAATTTAATTTAAGAGAGCACCTAAAAATAACCTGATAGCAAGTAATTTGCGAAACAAAAATACACTTGTATTTTCAATTTGTTTAATATGCAGCATACTGCGTATTAATTTGTTATTCATTTGAAAAATATTAAATATTACTAATATTAAGTAATTTATTTTCGAATGTTTAATGTTGTCAATGATAATATTTTTATTTTTAATATACTATTGAATCCATCCTTGAAAACAAACCGTAATTACTATTCTATTTTAAGCGCCCTCTTAAGCCGTAACAACAGTGAATTACTTTATGAGTCAATATCCAAAATTTCATCGCATCAATCATACCCAAAAATCACTTATCCCAAGGCTAACCTAGCCACCAAAAGAAACCAGGTTGTGAGGCTGGTCAGTCCTAATAACTTTAAGTAGAAGGTACCCCTAAGAACCATGTTTTCGTTCCGAGCTGCCTCCCACAAAACCCTTCGATAACCAGGTCAACTTTAATAGTTCAAAGTATAGATTTGTCTATGAGTTCAGCAATATTTCGCATATATTTCCCACTCCGTAATTCGCTATTATTTCGGATGTAGAGTGTAGCAGATCGGATGTTCCTACCTTGTAGAGTACGGGGTTGTTATAACAGTTTTGTTTAAACTTAGGCTTTCTCTTTTAACCTAGCACCTAGCCTTAAATTATATCAACCCATTTGTTGAGTCGTGTAAATCCAAAGCCACCCGTCAACAAATCCCTTAAACCGTAGATCTTGCTAAGCCACTAAGATCCTCTTGCACTGTTAATACCTCTGACCATGTCCATGCAATGATACTTGCTTACATAAAAATGACTTTCTTTAAATTAATTATCCAAAATCAAATCCCTTTCTTAAGCAAAAACAACAACATAACAATTCATTAATCCACATTTGACCCCAGTCAACTAACTTATTCGCTATCTTAACGGCTAGCAATTCCCAATAGATTTAAGGCTTCTTTGAAGTTATTGCTTAATACGTATCGTGATATTAAAATAAAATCTTTGATTTTATTTAAATTTCATTTCTACAACATAAGTAAATATATGATTTGATAAATTTCATTTAAAATTTTATTTAATGTCAAGGCTGAAATCATCTATTCAGTATAAGTAAGTTACAACCACAATAATTAATAAATATTAATTTTCGCAAACTGAACTAATTTCTTTTGTTACGTTTTAAATATAATATCGTTATTAAAGTATGAATTTTAAAACGCAATATTTTATTTGAAAATTTAATCAATAAGTATAATAATAACTCTCAAAAACCCCGAACTTGAACTCGAATTACGCGCTAAACTACCAAACAAGCTAACCGAAATGTTTTAAGTACCACTATTTTGAAATTTTAATAATTTATTTTAAATATTTTTATGTTGTTTAGTTTATTGTGTATCGTACAATAAACATTGAATCGGGACATAATCTGTCCACTGTATCAACTACCACTAATAAAGTTATAAAATATTTTGAACTGTAAAACGCCCCCTATAGTTTTATAATTTTAGCCAACTTTGAACTTTTCCTATTTCCAAACCCAGATGAGAAATGTAAATTATTTACTATAATATTTCCGAATTATTTATGAAAATTGACTCTGTCGTTTTTCCTGAATTGGATGATGATAAATTTCCTCCGTACTTCCTAAATGGAAGCTCAACCTTATTATGTGCATCAATAAATTATAAAATTAATCATTCAGATGAATACGTACCTATCTGATTAATAAACTACTACTTCTTTCCAATCTACTACAACAAGTTTCCATGATCGTAATAAAACATTCTAATGTTGAATTTATTTAAATTCCGTTGGGTTTATTGCAACGCAGCCTATTTTAAATTTTTATCTATCTAATGCCAACCATATTATTCGTAATCAAATAAACCAATGTTTGTATGAATAGTTCGAATCCCGTTTATATATTCATCCTCTTCATCATTTAATTAATCCATCGTCTACAATAATCTAACGATGATATCCTGAACATTATAGCGCCGAGAAATTGTAAATAACTAATTAAGTAACGATTAAAACTCTCAAAAGATTGAGTCTTTGTTTAAATTAATTTTCATTTGATTTATTGAAATCTAAAACCGCCCCTACATATTGTCTCAAAACCTTTCCTCTTCCACGGACAGCAAATTGTGCGATAGTAAATAAATCCATCGCTACTTAAAATAATATTAATCCAAAACAATCAACATCCTCATTCTAATCCAAAAACTATCACCAATGTAAATATCTAAAATAAATCATCCTGATAACGAAAGTAACGCACGAAAATCTTAGTCAAGTAAAATCCTGACCATTTGAGATCCTGGTCAAATAAGATACTGGTCATTTGAGATCCTGGTCATTTGAGATCCTAGTCAAATGTCAATCCTGGTCAATTGAGATCCTGGTCATTTGAGATCCTAGTCAAATGTCAATCCTGGTCAATTGAGATCCTGGTCATTTGAGATCCTAGTCAAATGTCAATCCTGGTCACGTAAAATTCTGGTCATTTGAGATCCTGGTCAATTGAGATCCTGGTCAATTGAGATCCTGGTCACGGTACAACATATTGTAACAACCGTGTATTTGCCTTTTTAATAATACTAATACATTACTGAATCAAATCTCCGAGTTATTATAAATTAATTATATGACGCTAAAAAAGTGATCGAAGTTGATTGGTTATTTTGGACTACCTATTTTAATGTTTATGGCCTTGTGAATCGTCACCTAATAAATGGTAGAACCGTACGTTGTGATAATGTAGTAATCCAAAATCCTTTTAAAGTAATGAGACAATACCTAACTAACATCTAACCTTTTTAATAAATATTAAATTAATTTAAAATATCCATCATCCTACAAATAACTGCAATTTAACCCCCTGATGAACACTATTCCTATACTCTGAGTAACCGAACTGAAATTTCCACATAAAATCATATTATGCACCAATCAATATATTTCCTACTATATTTTCGAAAGGTTTCAATTGTAGGAATGAATAATCTTTTCCTGCAAAAAATTGAACATTATAGTTCCTAGTCATAGACAAAACTGAAAGTAAGTTAAAGCTTCATGACGAACGTATGTTGAAATTAACAAGATAGGAAAGTGAAACATAGGTAAAACGTAAGTAAGAATATTGCTAACTGAGTTTAAGTTTGTTATATAGCAAAGTCATAGTAAACTCTATTTGTTTATCATAACTCTGGCATAGGAGCCCCACCTCCGCTCCAATGCTGTGGGTCTCGACTACCTGACTGGTTAACCCTCCACTATTTAGTGCTTGAAATTTCCCACACGGAGGTACCGTGTGTGAAATTCCCCCACACTAAGAGAAATTTGATTTTACTAAATTTTGTTCTATTTATCCCAAGTCAGTACGTCAGGTACCCCACCTACCTATTCTTATCTACTTATCTAGTTTGGACTCCAAAAAGGTGCAAGGGACAAGAGGACATTATTTTTTACCAAATCCTAACAAAATAGACATCACATTAGTTCATTGTGAGTCTATCTAATACGTACTACATTCGGTATATGACAGACTCTAAAATTAGCTCAATCTTTTAAACTCTCCTAACTTCCGTCTAAAGATTATTAATATTATCGTAGATTCTATATCGTCAGCATGCAGTGGAATAAACAGTAGTATTAATTTAACTATAAATATTTATCCGAATTCAATGATCTGTTTAGTGATATTCAGGTTGTCTCTATTTTCCAGAACTTGTATGAAGAACTAAACTAAAACCCGTTTACATAATTTAGGTATTATATTTCATTATTATGAAATATGATAAAGATGTTTGTTGCAAGTAATATATTAGATTATTGATGCTATTTCCTAACAACAAGATATTCTCATTCGAATCTTTAAATTAGCTACCCCTATCCGTTTGGTAAGGAGATCACTAACAGGTACTGCTGTGCTTGACCCAAGACATGAAGGACAATTTCTTATCACTAGTACTTTAAATGTTTTTATAGAATAAATAGTAAAATTCTTATTGAAAATTCAATCAAACAAACCCAACTCTGAATTCCACTAAATTGATCTATAAACAAACACGAATAACCCTAAACTATGAATAAATTCCCGGTAGTTATTTAACTATCGCACAAGCAAAGCATTATGTATTTCCATACTAGAGTGAAACTCAATTACGATTTTATTTAAGTTACTCGCGAATGATTTCAAACAGAGAGTAAATTCCCAATAGTTATCTAAGTAAAAGGAATAATTCCCAGTCGTTACTAATTCCCGGTAGTTTCCTAACTATCGTTCAAACATTACCTATTTTGCAACTAGAAAACAAAACGTTCGTTTCCTTGCAAAAATATGATCCTTCCAACTCTCCTAAGTAAAATTCCGCCTAGAATCCGCTAAGAAAATACCTATCTAATTATGCTGAATTTGTACATCAGAATTAGGCACAGAATAATATTTTCTCAGTAGTGTCATAACTTGTTCATGTGAACTTTGTATCAGCGTTTACTATCACCGTGTAGGAATAGAACCTTTCCCATATCTTCCGTAGAGCATCGCAAACCCAGCTAAAGAAATACCTTCCTATACCACAGAATAGATATATAGTACAACGCATTTTTACCACAAAATAGGTTTATAGAATTACGTATTCATACTAATATGATCCGCAACATTAACGACAATAATTCTCCAGTTGAGACTAGGTCATGAAAACTAATGTGATGAATCGTATTCAAATACATTCCCCTTTCTATCTCTACTGTAGTTTCACAAAGCTTGTGCCAGCTATAGAAAATACCTACTTATACCTTTGCAGCGTTGCTCTCTGTACATTAAATCCTTCCGTGATCACCCAGCTTTCCGTCAAAAGCAAGGTCCACGACAACTAGCTCTACAATAAACACCCACAGCTTCAACCTTCGAGAAAACTTGGATTATAATTTTATGACTTTGATAATTTACGTAATTGTATTTGCACTTTTATTTATTAGTATTTTATTATAATGAATTTATCTTTAGATGTATTTTATACCGCTTTAAATTTATTTATTTATTTATTGAATTTTATCTATTTCTCTAACACTATTATTTTTCCGCGATTTTCAATATTTTATCCCTAACTTCCCCCTCCTACGTGTGTATTCCTCGACTTATTAGCTTTTCCCTATACATTAGTGTGTACCCCCAAACACTGGAGATTGCTACAAATCTCACATTTACTTTTAAACGTGCATGTCTGTTCTCGGTGTGTGCAATGAGAACATACCTGATCTAACCCTATGAGAGAACGAGCTGTGACAAAAGCTCTCCAAAGCTAAAACCTGTTGCCACCTAATTTTTATCTTGCATGCGGGACCGGAGTCCATGGGCAGCATACAAGACAAAACCCTATCACTTGGGACAGTTCAGCTTGATTTGCATTTAGGATCCGGGTATCGTATACACGAAGACGGGACAGTTAATCTTTTCAGCCCTCCTTTCAGCCAGAATGCAAACCAAACCAAAAAGGTGGATCCAGATCCTATAACGGAGGCAAAATCTGGTGCAGGTCTCCACAAAACACGCGAACTGCATACCCTAAGCAAAATAAGGGAAGACAAGCTTCGTTGCACAGTTTCAACTTATCTCTTACTGAGTTCCTGGACCCGAGGCATACTTCCCCCCAGATCCAGAATTAATTGAGAGGGCGAATTTATCTAAGAATTTAACCGAAGATTTTATGTGCATTTTTATTACCAGGTTTCGACTTGCGAACCCCGTGAATGATTTCATAACTCATCGCGTTTTTGACAGCTTGACAGATTTCAAAATCCTATTATATATCAAAAACACTTTAAAGGTAGAAAGGTAAAAAAGTAAAACTAAATATAAAGAAGGTTTGATTTCTTTTACTGTTACCTTATTTTACCACGGATAACCACTTTTACACCTATCTCTACATTTTCTCTATCAGTTAATGCGATGCCAACGACTATTTCCTTAATTTATAGACCATTCTTTATGCATAAAGTGCTTCAATGAAATTGTTTCAGTATTTTTATAATTTAGGTAAAATTTATAATATTTGTGACGTCACGAGACAGCCTGGATCGTTACAATACCTAATAGGAGAAATGAGAAAACAATATTTTATTCCTCGTTTCGGCTGCCCACGTAACCGTATTTTCGTAACCAGTTGCCAATGAGTACAAAACATCTTTTTATGAAACTGTTACGAGGAAAGTATAATTCGGTTTGCGAAACAAGCCGCCATCCAACTGCAACTTCGTCAGAATCCATAGATTTCAGAATCTTTTTTTATGACGTACGCGTTGTATTATTTGTTATTTATTATTTGGATCAGCTTTAAATAAGCTGCGAAATGTGGAAATTAAACTGATGAATAAGTTTGTATCACGGTTTTGCTAGAAACTTATATGCTCTCGAACTTTTATTATATTATATTATTATGCTTATATTATATTAATTTGATTATAATGAGTTGTTTTGACCAATAAAAGCGTAGCAAGCAATGAATTTGTAACGGATTGTTTGTGACACGCAAATGGGTACCTAAACCCGCCTAAACCCTGATTCACAGTGCATTTACAGTATACGCATAATTATAATAAATATTATGATTCATAATAAAATAAATAGTGGGTTTCGTGGGTTTCCTTATCGATGTAATTTTACTGTATTTCGGGAATTAAATGGTGTTAATAATTCGCCTCAAACTAAGATTGATTGCTTATCTGTTAATTTTTTCTTAAGATAACAAAGTGATCGCCTTGAGTGTTTTTAATTAACAAAATATAAAGCTATTATACTGATGTCCTAATAAAGGAGATCACTTAACTTTAATAGCAATACTAGTCGCAATTCTCTCCATGATTTCGAATCCATATAGCTATAGGTACTTATTATATAAAAATGCACCCCTATTTCTCCTGGTCACGCTATAACTTGAAAACGGCTACCGATTTCATTCATCTTTTTTTTTAAATGTTTCCTAATACAGCGTAGAAGATTCTTACATTAAAAAAAATATTTATACTCATCCTGTGACCTTGGCCGGCCCATCCATTGATTCTTTTCCCTTATCTTTTTCCCTTTCGCTCCCTTCTTACCCATAAACAAGGTTAAGGCGTAAAACTAATTAACCCGTGCGAAGCCGGGGCGGGTCAACTAGTGTTGTATAATAATTATGCACATAAACCGCTTATAGCAACTATCAAATCCGTACAAATTTTAGTTTCAATAGGGTTTAAATTAAATCAAGCTTACGAGTTATGTAATATCGTAGTACTGATGTTTTTATTGCTACTGATAGTACCTACAACGCTATCAGTACAACGCTCCGGGAATACCAAATGATGCTCTCTCACTATTTTTTAAGTGTTTCCGCCAAGGTGTAAACAATGAGTGCATACTAAGTAATTAGCTTTTAAACGATTCGTTTAGCTTTGTGGGCGTGTATTTTTCACATGTCGATGTCGCCAAGTGCTGATTGCGAACCCGCGTTCCCGTGCACTAATAGTAATTATGGGACTGTAAATAAAAGTCACATAAAGGTACGAATAGTACAGCGACAGCGCACGTTCATCATCATCATCATAATCAATATGTTAGTCACTGCTAGACATAGATTAGCCTCTCAATATATGCCACTGACCCGATCTTTGGCTCTACTCATCCAGCTGAAGCCAGCCACTTTACGTATATCATCGCTTCACCCAGCCTACGATATTGGCGTTCTACGCTAAGTTAGTCAAGTCGCGGTCTCCACTCAAGGTTGTCGGTTCTGCGTTTAATATGGCCAGCGCACTACCACTTCAGTTTGTTTGATTCGGTGGGGCGGTGACTGCGCAGATAGCTTAGCATCATCAAAGGAGCAACCCTTTATTAGGCTTTGTACCTATCACAACGTTATTACACGTTATATTAGGAAGCTGTGCGAACAGAGCATGATTGCTCAACCTACAGGTAATTTATTAATTTAAAATATCAATTGGTTTAACTTCCCGCCCAAGTCTAAGATAAAAAATGTAAGTAGGAAATCCCTAGTTTTTGTATTCTCATAAATCGAGCTCATGACTATTTAAGTAATTTATAACACTTTTCACTATTCCTCATAGTTTCTTAATTGGCTATACAATTACATTTAAAAAATCTTCCCGGACAAACTAGAACAAAATCACAGTCTGTCCAAATACGATATCACGTAGTTTTACTTCAACCTGACATGTTGTAAGGTTATAGTTGTTAAGGTTAAACGTTTCCCATACAAACTTTGCTTGACTTAGATTCAGTTCCTGGTGTGATTTAAAAGTCGCCAGTGCACTGGCAACACAAATTCAGAGTCTGTCGTCTGTTTTAGGTTAGGTATACTGTTTGTATTTTGTAAGTTTGCTGAACAGAAAAATGAATACACCTAACTTATCACAATCGAGTATAAAACTCACGGATATTCTGGGCCTAAAAGTAACCGAAAACGGGTTCATGCTCAGCTCAAGCGTTTCCATGGCGAAGATGTTCCGTAAGTGTTGAACCTATACACATAAATAGAACTATTTTTTTTAGTACAAAGACTATCCTAGATTCCGAGTGCTTCGTCCCTACTTACTTATTTCTTTTTTTACAGACGGGCAGATGCATTGCAAAAAATCTAAGCCTACCATAGGTACCTAGTTAGAGGTTAGAAATTCAGTAGTGTTTCAGGTTGCCAAGGAAAAAAACGTTTTTCCACTTATATTCATAGATGGAAGACTGAAAATGAATGAAAATCACAATTATTATTACCAGGTATGTGGATGTGGATATTTGGATATGCAGTGTGAATAATATTACGTTAGTACAGAAAATGTAATCAATATAGCTTTGAGAATCAGCACGTTGAAGTGGCAGTGGGCAGGCCACATCGTTTGTAGAACTGACAACCGATGAGGAAGAAAGGTTCTTGAGTGGCAACCATGAACCGGAAGACGCAGCTTAGGTCGGCCCCACAAGGTGGACCAACGAAGTGGTCAGAATCGCGGGGAGCTGATAGATGCAGGAGGCAAGCGGCTGCTCAAAGTGGCGCTCTTTGGGGGAGGCCTATGTTCATCAGTGGACGTCTTCAGGCTGATGATGATGATGAAAGAAAATATTGATGGTGTTGGCAAAAAAGTGCAGTACCTCTATATAATAAATAATAAGTAAAAACATGTCATAATGTAATATAATGTTTTGTCAATTGTTATATACCTACTCAAGACATTATGCGGCTATAGAAATTGATGATATTAAAGGGATCCTATTGATTAATATAGTCGAATATAATGAAACTAATAATTGTTGGAATAAAGTGCGCGGTATATTATCACCTATTTTATGACAAAGAGAATGATAGACAATAATAGTCACAGACTATAGGTACAGAGCACAGGCGGACACAGAGCAGTGTTGTAATATGAATGGGTGCGTTCTCATACTCTATCACACCCTACTGAACGCAAACCCATTTTTCTAACACAATACAAATGTTTTTCATAAGTAGTTCCTTTCGTTAAGTTATCAGCTATCATTTCACAACTTTTAACAAATTTAAATTTTACTTTAGAGTTCACAATATTTTCTCTTATAAAATGAAAGCGTATATCAATATGTTTAGTCCTAGGTTTATAACAGTCTGTAGATGCCAGTCGTATTGCACTTTGGTTATCACAACAAATGAGTAGTGCATTGTTCTCACCATGCCCGAGTTCTGCTTGTAGCTGCCGAAGCCATAGAGCCTCCTGCGTTGCTGATGCCATCGCCATATACTCGGCTTCAGCTGTAGAGAGTGCCACTGTTTGCTGTGTACATGAGTTCCATGAAATACATCCATGCTGAAACAGGAAAACATACCCGGTGCACGACCTTCTATCCACATTGTTTGCCCAGCTAGCGTCACAATATGCTGTTATTTCTGTAGAGTTCTCTTTGAAAAAATGTAGTTTAAGATCCTTGGTCCCCTGAAGGTATCTCATTATCCTTTTTACCCCAAGCCAGTGCTGATTGCCAGGATTGTTGCAATGTCGACTGAGGGTGTTCACGGCATATGAAATATCAGCTCTTGTGACCTGTGCCACATATAATAGACAACCAATGGCTTCTCTAAATGGAATATTGTCATTTTTATCATCAGGATTTTTATTAAATTTTTCATTTACTTCAATGGGAGTTCGAACTGGCTTACAGTCAGCCATGCCGAAGCGGTTCAATATTAAGTTGATGTATTTCTCCTGATCTAGCATGATCACACCTTTCTTACGGTCCCTGGTAACATTTATGCCTATGCACTGCTTCATTTCGCCTAGGTCCTTCATGCAGAATTTTTCTTTCAATTTATTCTTAATATCTAACTTGGTGCTCTCATTGTTGGTGAAGATCAACAAATCGTCCACCCATACTGCAATAAATATCATCACAGATTCATTAACCATGTAATATATGCATGAATCAATTTTTGATCGTTCCAATCCTATTTCAAGCAGTGTTTTGTTCAATTTAAGGTTCCATTGCCTGCTGGCTTGCTTAAGCCCATAAATAGATTTATGTAACAAACACACCTGAGAACCATTTGTATACTGTTCTGGCTGTGCCATATATATCTCAGTGTCTATATCACCCTGTAGAAATGCACTGATGGCATCCATTTGGTCCATTTCTAGGTTGTATTTAGCAGCTAGTGCAATCAAGTACCGGACTGAAGTATATCTGACAACTGGAGCATACACCTCATCATAGTCATTTCCCTTTCTTTGAGCAAAGCCCTTGATTACTAATCTGGCTTTGAAACGAATAATCTGTCCTTGTTCGTTTGTCTTGGTTTTGAAAACCCATTTACAAGGCAGAACTCTTTTGCCTGATGGTAGCTCCATTAGTGACCATGTCTTATTTTTAATCAAGGAATCATATTCTATGTCCATCGCCTTCTTCCACTGCTCTGCATGTGGAGATGACATCGCTTCATCAACAGTTTGAGGATCATTTAAATCAAGTATTGGACAAAAGTAACTCACATCTAGCTCATCTTTCTGTTCAGCTCTTATACGAGGACGTAAACTTATATTCCGCACCGGAGTATCAAAACTTTCTTCTGGAATGTAGGATGAGTCATCTGAGTGATATTCATCACTTGATAAAATTGTTATTTCTGTAGATTCCTCTTCACAGGGTAGCTGCACTGCAGGGCTACGGTTGGAAACACACGGTAAGTATATTTTATTATAATTTTCTAAGTTTTCTATGAATGTGACATCCCTACTTTTTATTATTTTATTTGTTTCAGGATCAAGCAGGCGATATCCCTTAGAAGATTCACAGTAGCCCACAAATACTAATTTCCTGGATTTGCAGTCCCATTTCCTGCGATTTTCCTTAGGTACCTGGGTCATGACTTCCGAGCCAAATATTTTCATGTGCATCAAATTAGGCTTTCTACCTGACCACTTTTCGAAGGGGGTCATACCATCAATTGATTTTGTGGGTGACCTATTAATAATATAAGCAGCTGTAGCTACTGCCTCTGCCCAGAACTTCTTAGGTAAGTTAGCATCAAAAAGCATACACTTAGCCCGTTCCACAAGTGTCCTGTTCATCCTTTCTGCAAGACCATTCTGCTGCGGTGAGTATGGAATGCTTGTTTGATGTTCTATACCATTGCTGCTCAAAAATCCATCAAAATCTCTGTTACAAAACTCTTTACCGTTGTCTGAGCGAATGCTTTTAATTTTTCTATCAAGTTCATTCTCTACTCTATTTTTATAGTCTTTAAACACATTCAGGATATTCAATTTGTCTTTCAGAAAATAGGTATGAACTTTTCTTGTATAATCATCGGTAAAGGTAATGAAATATTTCATACCTCCAAGTGACAAAGTTTCCATTGGTCCACATAAATCTGTGTGAATCAACTGTAGTGGTGCTGATGCTCTGGAACCAACATGGTTGAAAGGCAGCCTAGTCTGCTTGCCTTCGAGACAAGTAGTGCATGTGACAGGTCCTTGATTCACATTAGGGGTCAGGTTCACTCCCTCTGTGCAGGTTGACAGCTTGTTAATATCTGAAAAATTCAAATGTCCCATGCGCCTGAATTTTGTTGTTTTCATTACCATTTATTATTAAATTGACATTTCCCATATTTTCTACAGGTAACGGTGTTTTACTGGCAACAGTAATGGTTGGTATCGGTGAGCTTCGCACATCATACATCCAATCACATCTATTGGTCATATGCATGGAGGCGCCTGAGTCAACATACCACAGCCCTGGATTCTCCGATTCCGTTTGTAAACATGCTGAGAAAGCTGCAGCAAAACCTTTATCATCACTTTGGGTTTTTTTCTTCGGAGCACGGCAATTTTTAGCAAAATGTCCATGCTTATTACAATTATAACAGCGCGGCCCTTTCTTATACTGATTCTCCACCTTCATATTCTGATTCTCAGCCTTCATATTCTGATTCTGAACAAACTTTCTCCTTGTGAAGAACGCTGCACTATCTGAGTGTTGAACTTCCTGCAGGAGCTTTGTTTTAATCATATCTGCAGAGATCTTGATCCCTGAGCTCTCAATGCCCATTATCATCGGTTTATATTCTTCAGGCAAACCTGCTAACATAAGCGTTCCAAGCCATTCTTCATTGATGTCAAACTTTATATTCCTGAGCTTATGTGCAGTAGACATAATTTTGTTTACGTAGTCATCTACGCTACGCGATGATTCTAATGTAGTCGTAATAAGGTCTCTCAATAGGGCGACTCTTCTGTACAGACCACTGTCGTCAAATGCCTGTTCCAAATTCTGCCAGACTTCCTTGCATGTTTTAGCACTTTGTATATGTACATAGTTGATTGGATCCAA
The DNA here is from genome assembly GCA_910589525.2 of Ennomos quercinarius. Lineage (NCBI taxonomy): Eukaryota > Metazoa > Arthropoda > Insecta > Lepidoptera > Geometridae > Ennomos > Ennomos quercinarius. The sequence continues at coordinate 11,499,508 of OU342499.1, read as the reverse complement.
CAATAAAATGAGCTTTGCTTTTGCTCTCACTTCTTTCTTGGAATCTACATTGGTGCCACATATACATTCCCACAGATCTTCAAGCTCGAAATATGCTTGTACGGCGAATTTCCAACTTGCATAGTTATCTCGCCCGATGAGTCTATCGATGTGGAACGGATTCTGACCCGTATGCGACATATTTATTGTTTAAATATCACTTTACTTGGAGATAATGACGACAGCCAACAAATAGGTTATTTTACTGAACACGCGCTGACACGTCGGAGCCGTCAGCCGAGCGGCTTGTTTTCTGTATTCCCGGAGTTTCTCTTTTCGTAATCAATAGCCGGATCAACCACGCTCTGCTACCATGATGATATTAAAGGGATCCTATTGATTAATATAGTCGAATATAATGAAACTAATAATTGTTGGAATAAAGTGCGCGGTATATTATCACCTATTTTATGACAAAGAGAATGATAGACAATAATAGTCACAGACTATAGGTACAGAGCACAGGCGGACACAGAGCAGTGTTGTAATATGAATGGGTGCGTTCTCATACTCTATCAGAAATGAGAAGTGGTAATACGAAAGAAATATGTATTTGGAAAATATAAACCTCCTTGCGTAGCTGGGTAAAAATAAAGACTTGGTGGCGAAACATTTTCTATGTTCTAGCTTATGGTAATGCATAAAATCTTATGTGTTTGAAATAAATATTCATATTCTTTGGATTATAGGTACAAGGCCAGGCTAAGGGTGACAAAAATGCAGAAATATTACTTTGTGTGCTTCATTTCACCAGTGCAACCAATCACTGTGTTAGAAATACCAAGAGACGAAGATTTTATTGAGAAGATGGTTCAGAAATCATCATTTTATAAAAAGTGCGTCCTGCCAAAAATCTTACTGAGAAGAGTAAAAAATAAATGCTAAATGTATAGATTTATAATAATTGAAAATAAATCTTTTTGAATGTAATCTGGACTTTTATTTTACTTTTCAATCTAGTGCAGTACGTTGCGTACACTAGGCTAAATTTTTACCTAATAATAGCAATTATTGATATTATTACTCAGCGCAATAGATAGCCAATATATAATGTTTAAAAGTTATAGCAAAATAAAACTACGAGTATTGAGATTCGAACTCGAGTTACACGATTGCAAATCTACCAATGTTACAACTGCGCCATTTAGAAGCTTGACAATGTGGCCAATTTCACAATACACTAACTTCAGTTTTACTTTCTGCTTATGTGTGCGTTATTCGATTACATTATACAGGAATTGGATTTTGATTGACTTACACTCAAAAGTGTAGGTATTACTAGGTTCAACTATGTCTAATATATGCTAAGAACACAATCAAAAACCCGCAAAATAACTTAAAATGAGTTTATTTCTTGTTATTTATCGTAAAATATATAAAAACATGTTTTCGGGGAAACAGCGCCATCGCGCGGATTTTGGTGCTTAGCAACACCTGACATTTAACCTTAAGGGGGAACGTCACACTCGCGCGGCAAATTCAAATTTTCTTGCATTCTTTTGCCAATAATAGCTTAATTACTCAACGTGATTACATGAAAACTAATTTTGCGCAAATGAATATAGTGTATCAATGAATTACAATTAAAAGTATCACCTGCTTATCATTGGTTTAGCGACAAATGGCAATAGACTGAAAAACTAAGAAGAAAACTGTTTATTGCCATTTGTCGCTAAACCAATGATAAGTAGGTGATACTTTTAATTGTAATTTATTGATACACTATATTTATTTGCGCAAAATTAGTTTTCATGTAATCACGTTGAGTAATTAAGCTATTATTGGCAAAAGAATGCAAGAAAATTTGAATTTGCCGCGCGAGTGTGACGTTCCCCCTTAACTGATATTGCAATTAATATGCACTAGTAACTAAAAATGTCCGATAACAGCTTAGTTACAGGATGCTCTATACACAATCGTCACGTTATTCGTGTCGTTTTAAACGACTTTAGGTAGTATATTGACACTATAGTAAGTCCAGGTATAACAAATCTTTGACGTATACAAATAGCTGTGTAGGTAGACTATGCACCCGTTAGTGAGTCTAGGCACAATAATGTGAATTGTACCGTCAACGTGTAATAATATTTTTGGTAGATCTAGAATGATTCCCAATGAAATAGTACATTGTTAATTGACTCAGACATGATATTATCATGATCTCGTGGAAGATGAAACAAGAATATCGAGTGTAACGCCGAAGTGAATTTGTATTTCTTGAGAGATATTCAGTGTTAGTCTGCTATTTAAATATGTGATGCAGGTTTAGGTATGCTATTTAGAAACCAGGAAAATCTACGAGCAACGTAATTAATAATACATCAATGTTAGATAATTAAAATCATCACAGGAAGTTTTGAGTTAATTCGTACAATTTATTTTAGTTGCCTTTTTATTTATGTTTTAAAAACAAAAAGATTTATAATTAATTCCTCCTAAACATCTTATGCCTGCAACGCGTACTGACCTATTTCGGGCATATAATTCGAAGAGGAGATGACAGTTTGGAAAAGCTGGTCATAGTTACGAAGGCAAAAGATTACGAGGCCGCTCGCCAACACGTTGGCCTGACCAAGTAAAAGAAGCCACCTCTTTTAGCAAATTTTCCCAGGCCGTGAGGACGGTTATGGACCGAAGTCGATGGATGCATTTGGTTAAATCGGATAGATCCTGTGACCACGATCCTCAGTAATGAGGGACCGACCAGAGAGAGTGAGATTTGTGATTCCCCATAAGAGTCCAGCTATTTACCGATGTGATTAATTCCTTACAGGTACAATCCATTTCACGTCGACGTCCAGTGGTCGAGTGATGTCTTTCGATCGTAAAACCGGTGATCTCGTGTGGTCGCACAACTTCGAAACACCAGTGGTCGCAGCATACCTTCTAGATAGAGACGGCCTGATATCTGTCCCTTTCAACTCCATCGGCGATGACACCTTGGACCATATTATGGAAGATGCCACTACCTTAACCAACGGGCAAGGGATAAAGAACTCTAATATTGAGCTGCAGTAAGTAGTTTTTCGATCGATTTTTATTTTTATCTGGTCTGCCCGGAATTAAATTGATCACATCGACAGCCGGAAGAAGTCCACTGCTGAACATAGGCCTCCCCCATAAAATGCCACTTTGGATGTTTGCCATAATCACTACGCTTGGCAGGCGTCTTGGTGATCGCAGAAGATGTTAATGTACCGAGGAGAATGCTGCTGCTCATTTCCTGGATATTCCCTTCGCTGGTTCTTACGGCACCCACGGGAAGAGATGGGGTGGTACGATTCTCACGCCGCCGTGACCACACGGCTAATTAAACGGCCAAGTTAAATAATTGAACAAAGGAATTTTAATGTAAGATGCTACCTACTCCCTTCTTACTGCACAAGGCTGTTGTTGTGGTGATATTAGACAAGCTTCTATAGCATTTGAATCGTAAAAAGTATTAGATAACACGAGAAATAAACAGTAGAAAAGTAAAATTACAATTCACCTATTGAGCAGAATGCCGGATTAGATAAGTTTGATAAATATTCGATTTGATTGATGTTCAGTTTACGCCTCTCATTTGTTTCATCACTCATTATGTTTAGTGCTATCTACAAAACCATTTGTTTTCAATCAACAGGTTCGGAAATCATGCCGGTACCCCGTACGCCCCCATAATAGATTTCACTGAACCGTGCTGTTTATTCCGATTATGATAATGCTGGCATACAAAAATACCGTTCAATGGCACAAATAAACGAAATTGTTATCTTTAGAAATCGTTCGACATAAATAACCTTGTGATTTGTATTTTCAGCCCGACGTTATACGTTGGTGAACATAATCACGGTCTCTATGCGTTATCGTCTCTCGTCGATAAGAATACTATAACGATATCGACAGGACTATCGAAGCCTTTACTACTAGAAGGTCCAAGCGCAGGAGTAGTTTCTAACCAAAAAAATCCGGAATACGAGCCGTTGAAAAACGTACATTACCAACTGAATGATTTGAATTTCCATGTCGCTGCGCCGTATCTATTATTAGGGCATTACAAAGTACCGGAACTAACGACGACTTGGACGCCTCAAATACCGAAATCCACTTTCCTCAATGTGCGTGAGACTGCCCCTAGTGCCATCAAACTTATCAATGGACAAGTTCACACCACCACCGAAACGGAAAAAGATGTCGAAAATGAAACGAATGATGTCGAAAATGAAACAAACTTGAAATCAAACTCTGTATCGGTGTCCGTACAGACAGAAGACCTGTTTGAGGGCTTTCACTTCAAGCCGAAGCTTTGGTACAAACAAGCACATGCATGGCTTCACCACCAGGAGAATCAGGTGCTGAAAGTGGCGCTGATAATACTCGTAGGCCTGGTGATCACCATGTTCTGGTATCTCAGATATCAGGTAATTACTTTTTTTTATCTACAACATTTATGATTTATGCATCACATTTTTGTCGCGTTGATCCGACCATGTGTTTCAACACGTGTTTTCTAGTATCCCTTTGGTAATTTTGCTTTAAAATTACAGCAGAATTTGCGTTATAAATTCGATCGTTGATATCAAAGCAGTAAAGATGATTTTTGAATGAGAGGACTGGCAGTTTAATGTTTGTTTGAAATTCATTTCATTCCGTCTCGGCCGTGTAAATAGCAATTTCCTTTGCATGTTGAGAATTTGACGTGAGATGACATTCACTCCATTCACTTCATTGTTTGAATGCTTATTGTTACAATGATCCTCATGAATTTCAATCATGAACCAAAATATTATCTGATTTCACAAATGAACTACTTACTTTCATAATTTCGACATTTTCTTTTATTGAAGTGTTATTGGATTATGTTAATAAGTATTTGGAGCTGTTTCGAATGATGAAACTAAGTAAAAGCTATTAGATTAGAATGCTTTTCAAAACGAAACGCCGTACGGTTGTTTGCTACCTAAAGCATAAATAAAAACCGGCCAAGTGTAAGTCGGACTCGCGCACAAAGGGTTCCATACCATTATTTATCCCTGCCATCTAATGTTGAGTAGCAGTACTATTTAAAGCAGCACCATCTATGACTCATCTGGTAAACAAGCAAAAATATCACGTTTGTTGTACGGGAGCTCTCTTAAATATTTATTTTTACCTGTTTTTTAGTATTTGTTGTTATAGCGGCAACAGAAATACATTATCTGTGAAAATTTCAACAATCTAACTATCATTGTTCTGTGTGACTGTGAGATACAGTCTGGTGACAGACAGACAGATAGACGGACGGACAGCGGAGCCTTAGTAATAGGGCCCGTTTTACTCTTTCGGTATGGAACCTTAAAAAATTACGGTAGGCAGAGAGCAACAGCGCTATATTATACTTAAATCTCTTCGAGAAGAGTAGTAATTTGAAAAGATTGCTTCACAAACACTTTTGTCATCTGCAGGGCCTAGCATGAGCTATACAAATCGACATATCATTTCTCTGTAGGGTTAGCACGGCCGGTAGACAAAATTGTCTTTCCCCTGTTTTACTCCAAGCAAGTATGAAAAAAATGACGTACAACGGGGAAAGACAATTTTGTCTACCGTCCATGCTAACCCAGCTGGAGAAAGAATTTGATCAATGAAAGCACAAGAAAGGTTTATCACGTGATTGTTCATCGGGCAAACCCTATGTGTGTGTGTGTGTGTGTGTGTGTGTGTATGTGTGGACATTTCACACAGTGTCATCTAGCTCTTTCTCGAGACAAGATATATCGATTTTTTAGGTTATGATTGGTCCTTGGAGTCCTTCCTACATTTTTCTTTGGTTTTGAATTTCTATTCACTTTCTCAGGCACGTGAGTTCCAACAACTATCCCAAGGCGGGTCCCGTAGTTCTAACTCATCGACGGCTTCAACCGGTGAAGTGACGGGACAGTTGATCGACCTGGGCGACGGGGAGGTGAAGATCGGTCGGATTGCCTTCTACACTGATCAGGTGCTCGGGAAAGGATGCGAGGGCACTTTTGTTTATAGGTAAGTTTTTGGCTATTTTTATTGTTTTTTTTTTAAGTAAACGAATGACGTGACGAGCTAGTCGTTTGCCTGGTGTTAAGCGACACGGCCGTCCATAACAGCAGTGTCACTCGGAACTCCAAACTAAAGTTTCGCGTGACACTGCGCACTGCGCACGCCATCCTGAGACATCACACAGTCTAAAAAAGTTTTCTAGACTGTGAGATCAGTTCGTAAAGTCTCATTTGCCCAGTAATTTCACTAGCTACAATGCCCTTCAAACCGCAACACAGTACTGCTTGCACACTACTGCTTGGCGGCAGAATGACTGGCAAAGCTGTGGTACCTACCTAGACGAACTTTGCAGAAAAGTCCTACCACCTAGTAAGTATTGTTCACTATTGTCGCACAAGCGCAAAATGATAGGAGTAAAAGTTTCTGCAGTAATACTAATGCTATAAACTCGAGTGCCAATACGAACGGGGACTGATAGAGGGTTCGTTTTACGGACAGTGAAGTGAATCGTTGACTATATGGCTATTTATTATTTCATGGGAAAAGTGCCCCAACAAAGGCTGCTTCATCACCATAAGAGGCTTCTATTGCTGCATAAAAATTGCTTTAAAATATTCCATAATGTTTTCTATTATGACATGGGCGGCCGTGACGCATAACATCAGGCGAACGACTAGCTCGTAACATCATAGGTAAAAAAATGGGGATACCGTCTGTACTAATAATTTCATTATTCATAATTTCATTTCACATACCTCATTTTTAATAATGATGAAATTTATAATGGTGGTTATTTATAAATAACTTTGTTCATAATAGTTACTTTTTATATTGATCTTTTCTTATACAATTTATTCAAATAATGTTTAAATGTATAAAATTTTATGTTATAATGTTAATGTTAAGAATTTTTTTATCATACTCTTTTTTATTATAAATTTCATTACTTATAATTTCATAATAATCAGCATTCATAATTGTATTGTTCATAATGAATTTTTCATATTTTTTAGTTAACATAATAATAATTATGAGGTATTTAAATCATTATATACATATGCATGTATACCCTAAAGATACTAAGATACTAGTCTAAGGCAAAGTCATAAATAGGTGCGACGACGAGCGAAGCGAGGAGGAGCGTTAGGTTAACTGTGACCACACGACGCCAGAAGTCACTTATGCTTATATTAAAAAATTACAGAAACCATCTATATTAAGTTTCAGGTTACCTTTATTTGATTTAAATATTTTACACGTGTTTATATTAAACATTTCAAGTTATTTATTAAAATAATGCACAAAGTTCACCAACAATACCAAAATCAACATAACATGAGAAAATATAAGTTATTTTACAATTACCCACAGTCCACACGTTAATTTTGTTTGTTTTGACTGGATGAAGTGCCTGCATAGATTGAAGAGCAAATTGGCTTGCCGTACTACGTTTTTATAACTGATTAGGATATATATAACAATCAACAGTTCCAGTCACATTAATTTACAGTATTATTGATATTTTGTTTTATGCTTAAAGTTAGTTATGGTAAAAGAACATTATAAATTTGTACTGTTATGTTATATACGCCTTATGAGTTTCATTCTTATAAATTTGGATTATTATTAATTTTGATTTATAATAAAGAAAATTAGATGTAGTGAAAGTATAATAAATCACATTATGTGAAATGATGATTATAAGTAACATTTTTATTTGTAACAAAATTATGACAAACGATTTTATGAGTTTCGACAGTGAACCAAAAAAATGCACTATAAATACTAAACCAAGTTAGTTGTTAATATTGTGATACTATTATTTTGATATCCAATAGAGTATCGTTACGTAAAGGATAAAGATCTATATGTATGTAATCGATCAGTGTTATTGATTTATGAATTGTTTTGCAGAGGCATGTTCGATAAGCGCGACGTGGCGGTGAAACGTCTGCTTCCGGAATGCTTCACGTTCGCCGACCGAGAGGTGGCGCTTTTGCGCGAATCCGATGCGCACGCGCATGTAGTTCGGTACTACTGCACCGAGAGAGACAAACAGTTCAGGTATAAAATCACGTCATAAATAATAAACATCATAAACAATAAACATTATAGACGTCATCTGTCTGGTGGGCATCTTCAGGCTGATGATGAAGATTATGTTAAAAATTACGTATTTTCTATTATTACAGGTACATTGCTCTCGAGTTATGCTCGGCGACTTTACAAGACTATGTTGAGAAGAAACTAAACTTCGAATGCAGTATCGACGCTGTTGAAGTTCTAAGACAGGCCACCATGGGCTTGTCGCACTTACACTCTATGGATATCGGTCAGTATCACCAACTAATCTATGTGATACCATGTATAAATAAATATATGGTATACTGTGTCACGATAACACAGCCTATAACAATCGGTGCCAGTAGTTCCAGAGAAGCTACCTCTTACAAATATACACGTAGCTACAACTACGGTAAATAAATTTAAAGTAATGCACATCGTGATAGTCGGCTCGGTAGAGTCGTCGTCCCTGTCACTCACAGGGAGATAGACGGCTGTGTAGAGCGCTGTCTCTGTCACTCATATGGAGATAAGCGGCTGTGTAGAGCGTTGTCCCTTCAGCTCGATGTGCAAGTGCATTAATTACCACCTGTACCTATACAAACAAACGTTATTTTCTGTTTTTATAAGGTTAGCGTAGAAGTGTAGATTTATTATTCTAATGATGTGACGTACTAGTCGTTCGCATGATGTTAAGCGTCACCGCCGCCCATAACAGTTGTGGTGCCACCTGTAACTCTGAAATTATTTTCGCGTGACACTGCATTGCGCACGTCATCCTGAGACGTCAGCATAGTCTATTTGCCCAGTAACTTCACTAGGTAGGTACAGTGCCCATCAAACCGGAATACAGTGGTGCTAAACTGTAGAATAACTAGCAAAGCGGCGGTACCTAGACGAACTTTGCAGAAAAGTCCTACCACCTAGTAGAACAGCTTATAAATGTTACATACGATTGGTGAATTTTCGGAATCGGTTTAGTAGTTCCAGATGTTATAATAAATAACGCTCAACGATCACATACATAGATCCTGGACCCTAACTAGGATTCCCTGTATCTAGGGACCCAAGAGGACCATAGTCCCACAACACCCAGACACAGAACAAGTATTTGCGCTTTTTTTTCATGTGCACAAATACTTGTCCTGTCGCGTGAATCGAACCCGCTGCCTCCGGGTTTATTAGCCGACCTGCTCAACCACCACACCACAGAGGCTGTCTCTTACTGTATATATAGGTACAAACAAACTTTCCCTCAATAAAAAGTTAATGCAGAAGTGTAGGTTATATCAAGTTTGTTTTGTCTCAGTACACAGAGATATAAAGCCCCACAACGTTCTGCTATCGATGCCGACCGGCGCAGGTGAAGTTCGAGCTATGATATCTGACTTCGGACTATCCAAGAAGCTAAACATTGGCCGGGCAAGCTTCTCAAGAAGGTCCGGCGTCACTGGCACTGATGGATGGATCGCGCCTGAAATGATCAATGGAGAGAGAACGGTTTGTATGCTGGCCTTTAATATTTTTAATACTACTTACAGCATCTATAATCTCTCTCTATCGTAATTAGAATCATTTCTGAGTTTCCGATATTTAGGCACAGTTACATACACCATCACGGGTAGACTGAAGATGCGGTTAGATAATAAAAAGGTCAAAACGGTCTACCCCCTTTCTCAGTTTTTTGTGAAGGTACTATTGGCATTCGATCTCGATCTTAGTTCTCGACAAAACACTGTCACATTTTGGACGCGTACTATTTTTAGTGCAACCACTACGCACGCCCAAATGAAAACCATCACTTTGATTGAAAAATAAATTTAGTGAACGACCGGGAAAGTGTAAAAGAGTGTTTTGGATTCAATATGTTATACGGTTGATTCCATTTTTTAAATAAACAATGCCCATGGATTCTACGTAGATATATTATGTGTGAAATAACGCCCAACGATCACACGTTGGGCGTTATTTCTATTATATAGCTGTGTTCTCTTCAAAGGATAGCACGCTAAATCGATTATGATAATATTCGTAATGATACGATAGTGTTGCTAATAAGTCGGTCTTACTCTAATAAAACATTAGTACTACACGACTAATATCGAAAAATAAATCGAAATGAGTTTAAATTTAGAGTGTCCGAGGTGTAGTTGGAAATGTCGCTCAAATAATATTTCCATTTGGCAGCCTCCGTGGTGTGTTGGTTGAGGAGGTCGGCTCATAACCCTGAGGCGGGGAGTTCGATGCCCGCAACAGGACAAGTATTTGTGCACAAGAAAAAAGTGCAAATACTTGTTCTGTATCTGGGTGTTCTGTGTCTAGATACAAGGTATCCTAGTTAGGGTCCAGGATCTATGTATGTGATCTTTGGGCGTTATTTATTTATTTTATTTTAGATCGTCCCACGCGTTGGGGTCCACTGTTAAAATTATCCTATATGGGATAGTCCTGGACACATCAGTTCTATAAAATTTGGTCAGCCGTTTCTGTGCTGAATGGTAATAATATACACACACTACATTTATAATATTAGTAGGATAGGATACGAACCAATCACCAAGGCGTCTCAAGGTGACGTGAGCAGTTTAATAGCTATTAAACCTCTGGCTGGATTTAAAGAATATCCACACAGTCCAGTAATTTTATTGCTAGACTATGCTGACGTCTCAAGATGACGTGCGCAGTGCAGTGTCACGCGAAACTATATCTTAGAGTTCCGCGTTCGAAGGACTGCAACCGCACTAGAAATGTTATGGATGACCGTAACGCTTAACATCAGGTGAACGACTAGCTCTAAATCACGTCATTAATTAACATTAAAGAAACCAATGTGGTAATTTTGTTCTCAGACAACATCAGTTGACATCTTTTCTCTCGGCTGCGTGTTTTACTACGTGCTCTCGAAGGGACAGCATCCGTTTGGAGACGTATTGCGGAGACAAGCCAATATACTCACTGGAGATCATAGCTTAGAACAACTTGGGTAAGTTTACAAGCCTTCGAATTAACTTTATTAAGGTGGAACGTTTCACTAGCGCGGCAAATTCAAATTTTCTTGGTGCTCAATGTGATTACTCGAAAACGAATTTTGCGCAAATAAATAGAATGTATCATTAAATTACAATTAAAAGTATCACCTACATATCATTGGTTTAGCGACAAATGGCAATAGATTGAAAAACTAAGACGAATTTTTTTTTGTTTATTACCATTTGTCGCCAAGCCAATGATATCAAGGAGATACTTTTAATCGTAATTTGTTGATACATTCTATTTATTTACGTTAAATCGGTTTTAATGTAATCACGTTTAGTAATTAAGCTATTATTGGCAAAAGAACGCAAGAAAATTTGAACTTGCCGCGCTAATGAAACGTTGCATCTTAATTACTCATTTTCGTAATGTGTATTAGACCTGCTAAGGAATGGAATTGAAGTTTGGCGTAACGTGAAATTGGTCCGTTGTCGGCTTGGTATTATTTGGAAAAACTTGTATAATTTCCAGTGCTCGGATGCCATTAATTTGCATAATAATAGGTAAACAAAAAAAGCGCACCGTTGTGGTGAGAATAACAGTCGAGCGCTTGCGTAATAAAGGTGGATTATTTACCGTTAAGTGTTCGTCAAAATGAATGAGTATAAAAATGCAAAGACGGAAACGTGTATTTTTCTGTTCTTTCCAACACTTCATAGAAGCATTCTGTAAAGTATCCACCGCTCTACTATAGCGGACATTGACTTCTTGTGACTAAACTAGACTTGGACGTGACTTTGAATAACTTCAGAACTAAAGTTAGTGTAAATTTCACACACGGGTGGCTAAATGATTTGTAACACGCAAGTTGCGTGGAGCTAAAATAAAGAAAAATAAAAACATAAATGTCCATTATGACTTTAATTATACACGGTGATTTTATGGTGATTTAGGTAAACATTGCCTAAATATTTCTAAAGGTCACTCCTGTAGACATGAGCTATTAAAACAAACATATCTTTATTTGTTTATTAGGTTTACAGTAAGTACCTTAGGTACAAACTGATAGAAAATATAATTTACTGTGAAAAAATAAATGTTGCCATTAAAAACCACTTAAAAACAAGTTCTCTAAACTAAACAAAAAACTGGATTTCAAATTTAATCGCATTGGTATGAAAAATAAAATAAATCAATAAAGTGCATCAGTGACGCGCATAACTATTTTTTGCTAAAACGAGGGTTGTGTTCTTCATTCTTGATTTTCTTTATACTTTTTGTTCAAAAGCTGTATTTTATGATTTGCTTATGCATACTCATTTTGTTTCGCGTCAGAGGATGATCTTTTATATTATATTGGTGACAGTTCTGTATCGCATTCTCTAAAGCTAAAAGCATCTAAAATATATCCGTCTTTTTCATTTCTCATTTATCGGAAGAGTACCGCTATACTTCTTATTATTCTTCATAAGAATAAGCATCAAGTTGTTGATCCAACATAGACACAAAAACTTCAATAAAATCCGCCAGAAGTGCGGTATCGTTGACTCGACATAAGGCTTTCCATAACTTAGCTAGCAAGTTGAAGTGGCAGTGGGCAGGCCACATCGCTCGTAGAACTGACGACCGATATTGAAGAAAGTTTCTCGAGTGGCGACCACGAACCGAAAGACGCAGCGTAGGCTGGCCCCACTAGGTGGACCGACGATCTGGTTAAACCCGTGGGGAGCCGATGGATGAAGGAGGCAAGCAGCCGCTTAAAGTGGTGCTCTGTGGAGGCCTATGTTCAGCAGTGGATGTCTGTTGATGATGATGGTGATTATTATTTTTATATCATAATCATTAGGGTGTGCTTTCTTTGGAAATTCAACCTTTTTAACAAAAGAGTACGAAAAACCTCTACAATAGTAAGTTACATTTGGTAAGATTCTTACAATCCTAATATCCGTTGTTCCAGCAAAGTTCTGCCCGAAGAAGAGGTCCTTATAACAAAGATCCTGATCCGCGCCATGTTGTCACCGCGACCCGCGGCTCGACCTCCTTGCGAAACCGTGCTCAAATACCCCTTGTTTTGGGGCAAGCAGAGCATACTTAACTTCTTACAGGTAATAGGTCCTTAAAATACATTTAAAGCCAGTTTTGTAATGCCGCATTGCAATTTTTGTAGCGCTATATCAGATTCCATGGTAGTTTTTTTTTTTTCTTATATTTTGGCTCCACACATAGTGTATTTAGCCAGTGTCAAGTTTTGTAATTTTTCATCGTATTATGGAAATTTTCACTTAAAGTCAAGTCATAGTCACAGTCAGAGTAGTCATAGTCCAGTCTAAGTCATAATCCAGTCTAAGGCATGCCCTAGTAAAGTGGTGGCAACTTTACTAGAGGCTTCTATGGAATTTTGGAAGCAACACGAAAAACCACGTTTCACTACATTATATCACTTGCCCACACTCATGCTCGTAATTCAGCACTTAATGCGTAAAACACCACCAATTTTAAATATTAACACTGGAAAAAGCATAAGTTTTGTAAAATAATACAATGCACCGACGTGAACTTTTCCGCGTTCCCGCCAAAACTCTCCATGGTAGTTCCATATTAAATCACGTAGAAGACTGGGATAAAAGAGTAGTTACAATAGTTTTCAAAACAAAAACTCATCTGTTCACCGATTATTGTCGTAAAGCAAAGTCGTTAAGCGAAACAAATTTGCAACCACTTTTGCTGCATCATCATCTTGTTCTAGTACTATTTTATTTGGGGTCGGTGCAGTATGCCTTTTCTTTCACTCATTTGTCAGCCGTCATAATTTCAATAACTATCTAACCACATGCGAAAAAGTACTGCATATGAAAAACTACCCCGATTGTGTATCACCACTACCTAGGACTTATCATTTACATGCTAATTTACTTGACCTCCCTACTATCATCAACATCATCAGTCTTTTAGCGTCTACTGCTAAACATAGGCCACTGGGTTTGCCATAATCACTACGCTTGGCAGGCGTCTTGGTGATCGCAGATGATCATAATACAAACCGAGGAGAATGCTCCTGCCCATTCCCTAACTACTGTGCTTACATATATTATAAGAACACTAGCTGCGGTTTGAAGGGCATTGTAGCTAGTGAAATTACTGGGCAAATGAGACTTAAGAACTGATCTCACAGTATAGAAAAGTTTTCTAGACTGTGTGATGTCTCAGGATGACGTGCGCAGTGCACAGGTGTCACGCAAAACTTTAATTTAGAGTTCCGAGTGACACTGCAATCTGTTATGGGCAGCCGTGTCACTTAACACCAGGCGAACGACTAGCTCGTCACGTCATTCGTTTACATAAAAAAAAGAAAAAAAAGCTGCGCCCCGCGGTTTCACCCGCGGATCAGGGTCGGTTCAGACAGAACAGCACAATGCTCGAGCGCTTTTTAAGTGCTATTGGAATTTTAACCTTATTCCAATTAGACAAAGCTGAAAATAGTATGCAACATTTAAATAGGTAAGATTTTAATGTTGCATACTATTTTCAGCTTTGTCTAAATGAAATAAGGTTGATATTCTAATAGCACTTAAAAAGTGCTCGAGCATTTTGCTGCTCTGTCTGAATTGACCCTTAAAAGTAGCCTTTGTGTTAATCCAGTACATAAACTATCTATATTCCAAGTTTCATCCAAATCCCTCCAGCCATTTGAGCGTGAAGGAGTAACAAACATACACACATACACACATACAAACTTTCAGCGTTATAATATTTATTATGTGATATTGATTGACCCCCAGGATGTAAGTGACCAAGTAGAAAGCTGCCAGTCAACCAGCGATCACCCAATAGAGTATCTGGGTCGTCAAGTTGTGCGTGGAGACTGGCGCGCTCATGTTTGTTCAACCGTCGCCGGAGACTTGCGAGCTCGACGCACATACCGCGGAGACCGCGTCGCGCATCTACTCAGGGCTATCAGGAACAAGGTGAGATATAGACCTAGCTAGTTGCATAACCCATAGGCTATTAGGAACAAGGTGAGATATAAAACTAGCTTGTAACATACCCCATAGGCTATCAGGAACAAGGTGAGATATAAAACTAGCTTGTAACATACCCCATAGGCTATCAGGAACAAGGTGAGATATAAAACTAGCTTGTAAAATACCCTAACATCTAGTAACATCCCATAGAGCATCTAGGTGGTCACACGGTATGCCTAGATATCCCTAGATACCATAGTATCGCCGGACACTTCCGAGCTCGACGCATACCGCGGAGACCGCGTCGCGCATTTACTCAGGGCTATCAGGAACAAGGTGAGAAATAGACCTAGTTGGAAACATAGTAGAGTATCAGAAACAAGGAGAAATATCGATCTAGTAAGTAATATACCCCATAGGCTATCAGGAACAAGGTGAGATATAAAACTAGCTTGTAACATACCCCATAGGCTATCAGGAACAAGGTGAGATATAAAACTAGCTTGTAACATACCCCATAGGCTATCAGGATCAAGGTGAGATATAAAACTAGCTTGTAACATACCCCATAGGCTATCAGGAACAAGGTGAGATATAAAACTAGCTTGTAAAATACCCCATAGGCTATCAGGAACAAGGTGAGATATAAACCTAGCTAGTAACATACCCCATAGGCTATCAGGAACAAGGTGAGATATAAAACTAGCTTGTAACATACCCCATAGGCTATCAGGAACAAGGTGAGATATAAAATTAGCTAGTAACATACCCCATAGACTATCAGGAACAAGGTGAGATATAGTCCTTGCTAGTAATATACCCCATAGACTATGTCTAAGGCATAAAATATCTATGGTATGAGACTGTCTTTGGAAACTCGTGCTGGATGCACGTACCGTATCCGTATCGTGCATCTACTCAGGGCTATTAAGAACAAGGTGAGATATAGACCTATAGCTACCATAGAGCTCATAATCGGTAAAGTTTAATATAATTCAAATTATGCCGCCTCTAGTTTGGACGACGTAAATTCGTAATATACCTGTCTCATCATTGACTATAAATCCAGTTGACCAATGATACAACTTCCCCTCATACGAAAATTAGTAGTGTATTTCAACTACTATTTTCATACAAATCACGGGATCCCGTTGATGTCTTTTGTTCCACGGAAGATTATAAAGCCCGTTGATAGCCCGTGAACATAATTTCTCATACAAACACGACTCGACGACTACAAACACGAGTCGTGTTTGTATGAGAAATTATGTTCACGAGCTATCAACGGGCTTTATAATCTTTGTGCCTCATGGATACCTATCCACGTACCTGTTTTACCTGGTGTATGACCTCATACACCAGGTAAAACAGGTGTAGGTTTAAGGACAAACAGACAAGCTTACCGCGGGCGCTTGTTCAAAGTTATTGAGAACAAGGTGAGGATGTCACAGCTAATGACCCAAGTCTAAGGAATACATTCAAGAAACTTAAACACGGACACAAGCCATTAGAATAGTCGTGCTGCGGATGTACAGATGACTATTGCCCGTCTGCACTAAAGTTTGTGACAGCTCTTAAGTTCGCACTTTAGTTATTTCTCTAGGACGTACCCAAATGCCGTTGAAGTTGGCACGCCACAGAGGATTTGGTAGCTGTCTTTGTGTGCAGACAGGTATAAGATTGCTTTAGCTCTAGCTTACATTCAGAGGGAGACAAATTCTTTTGAATAATCAACGCGAAACAGCAACGGTCCGCTAAGATCAGTTTAACGGCCTAATTACTAAGATACCTGTGATAGACAGGCGACCCAGGGGGTCTAGCAAAGATCCGTTTCCATCAGCGTCAACACCAACCGCTAACTCCAAATGTATGGGAATGACATTACCTGTGGATGTCGCTTTCCCGCAGGTAATGTCATTCTCATACTGTGTTCCGGTTTGAAGGGCATTGTAGCTAGTGAAATTACTGGGCAAATGAGACTTAAGAACTGATCTCACAGTCTAGATAACTTTTTTAAACTGTGTGATGTCTCAGGATGACGTGCGCAGTGCGCGGTGTCACGCGAGACTTAAATTTTGAGTTCCGAGTGAGACTGCAATCTGTTATGGGCGGCCGTGTCGCTTAACACCAGGCGAACGACTGGCTCGTCAAGTCCTTCGTTTACATAAAAAAAAATTTTGGAGTTAGCGTTTGGCGTTAACGCTTATGGAAAGGGATCTTTGCTACACCCCCAGATTAGCGTCAAGGCGCTCTGGTTGAGTGTAGCCGGCGAAGATATCGTGGCTATATTGAGTGGCTATATCAAATAAGTTCCGCCATCTCCATTCGAAAGACTGGCACATTGCGCTTTTCACACTTCTTGATCTATCTAATACAGAGATGGTTGCACTAATTCAACCTAACAATTTTAAATGCATTAAAACTAGTAAGGCGTCCATTATTCATTAACATTTTATGAATAATGAATAATTGATAACCCAAAATATTAAAATCAACATTACGAAAGCATTACTTAAATAATAATCCGGACCCGTCATAATTATAAGGCCACCGACAATCTTTATCTCCGATCGGACCTTAGCGCGAGGCGATGCGTAATGCGCAGGGATGGATTTGCCAGAAACATAAAAAAATAGAAATTGTTACGACAAGATCGGGATACTTTCACGATTTATCGCTTCTATCGTTATTACGTAGTGGCGTATTGCCACGCTAGTCTTGGAACAAAGAAAAACACCTGTGATCGTTTAGCCTCTATAACCACCAGCGATGCAATGGCGATATTAAACCCGTGACTTACCCATGGTATACAACTGGGTGACACTACCAGTAGTGCCTTGGGAAACTCCTGTTCCCTGTTGTTCAAAAAGGAAGATTTTCCTTCCGATGACGCAACTAGGCACAACTTGTCACACGTAAGCCAATACCTTTTGCAGTAATTACAGCCTAATTAATTAAGACTTGTGTAATGGACCCTGAACCTCTTTTTAATTGATGCTTCCCTGGTACTTCATTAACAAAAGGTATTTGCTTACGTGTGACAAGTTGTGCCTAGTTGTGTCCTCGGGAGGAAAATCTTACCTTTGGCACAGCCAGGCAAAGACATCCACTACAAGGCGCTACTGGTGTCACGCAGTTGGGCCACGGCCAAGTCACGGTTAATAAAGCTCTATGGATAAAAAAAAACGCACGCTAACGCGCTTCATTGAAAATGTATTGGTAAAAGCAAGAAAATATTGTTATCGCACTTCCAAAATTGTCGAAGTGCAATGAGTGAGATGGCAATTTAAATATCTGCTCTTAATCAGATCTTTTTTTTAAATAAAACGCGTTATGTTACATACTGCAATGCAACTGTAGGTATTTCGTCTCGCATGTTGCGAATACGAAAAACGCGCGCTACAGTATATCAGATTACTTACAAACATGTTTAATTTACATAAAATTCAGTTATCAAGATAAATAGTTATAATAGTTTTAGATTCAGAATTTAAAATGTGCTATCTATGATCGAGCTATGCTCGGTGTTTCCCTGCGAGATAAGCTCCGGAACGAGGAGATCCGCAGGAGAACTAAAGTGACCGATATAGCTCTTAGAGTTAGTAAGTTGAAGTGGCAATGGGCAGGCCACATCGCTCGTAGAACTGACAACCGATGGGGAAGAAAGGTTCTCGAGTGGCGACCACGAAACGGAAGACGCAGCGTAGGCCGGCCCCCCACTCGGTGGACCGACGACCTGGTGAAAGCCGCGGGGAGCCGATGGATGCAGGAGGCGAGCAGCCGCTCAAGGTGGCGTGCTCTGGGGGAGGCCTATGTTCAGCAGTGGACGTCTTCAGGCTGTTGATGATGATGATGATGATGATATCTATGATCTAATCAAAGAACTGACTTTTTCTGGTTATGTCAACAACACCATTCTCTTGATTCACTTCTCATGTCACGTCGGCGCGTAATTAATAGTTGCCCTCTGGACTCCAGCCCGGCTAGCATGCGCACTGCGACAAAGTTTTCTCGACACTTTTATATCTCGTGAGAGACCGTGACAAGACTATGGTAGCGCCTAAGTGTGTCTCACTTTAACAGCGACGAGAAGTTTTTCCAAGTTGCGCATGCTAGGCAATCTGGTATATAAACTGCTTGTAGGTATTCTTGTAGTGTATCAAGTTTCACAACCAATGGAATGAAGTTCGAGGTAGCTGCTATCACTTAACTCTCGGTAATGACCTATTTGCATTAATATTATAACGACAAGTTATTCAAACAACCTACGCGCGGCAAGCATTTTAATAACGATGAATAATTTAAAATATCATACTTATTATATTTTCTAAGTTCAATTTAATGCAGCATTTGTAGTGAAATGTTTTGGATATTTATACAATTTCCTCAAAAAGTGCATATAAAATGGAAATTCACAGTACCCTCAGAGAATTTTGGCTTTGGATATCTTTCACTGGTAGTAAATTTGCCAAAAGTGGTGAATGTTGCTATTTTTTTTTTAACGGGCAATGTGCCTTTTTTATCCAAGCTAACTACTACAATAATAAAAACTAAACTAAACTAGCTACACTACCTGCTACAAAGAACACTTATGGATTGTATAATAGCCGCGATGGCCTATAGACCTAGTGCTCCAGCCCACTACCGGTAGGTAGCGTACCCAACATGCTAGCCGCATTGCCACGTTAAATTGCAATGCTGATGCGTTGGGCCAAATATTTTAATTGGCCGGGGGTCAGTGGCTACTATGTAAGCTGGTCGAGGCGAAGAGCCGGTCTAATTCCCCGCTATCAGATATATTATGTTGAAGATATCATAATATGGTTATTTTATTTATCGCTTCTTTACAGAAACATCACTTCAGAGAACTAGAAGCAGAAGTAAGGGAAAGTCTCGGCAAGCTGCCAGACGGATTCGTCACTTACTGGCTGCGAAGGTTTCCTCTACTACTACCTCACGTCTGGATTCAAATGCAGCAATTGAGACAAGAGGACATCCTCCAAGCTTACTACCCACACTCGTTCACATTCAGTCGAGAAGACATCCCGGAACTCAACAAAGATGAAGATTACGAGACAGAGTTACCGCAGGATATGTGCGATCCTGAGAAAAATGAACTTTTCGTCAAGAGCAGAGTCTTTGTCGACGAGAAAAATCAAGAAGTCAGACACAGAAAAGAGGGATCGCCTCGAAAGTTCATCAATTGGCGGACAGAGGCATCTGATTACAGAATAAGGCAGGACGACGTTAGATTCAGAGACCGGCATAACTATAAAAAGAAGGAAAAGAAAAAAGAAGATATTATGCCAGTATGGACATTACCGCCGCAGTGACTTGGGGCATTACCGCGAGTTTGGTGACGATCGTGATCGGGTGCTGTCTCGCACTCACGGACTTGTAAATTGGCGCGTGCAGGATGGCAGGCGATGTTCATTACCAGAACGGTTACGCGGTAGGGGTGCTGAACCGGCGTTGGTATCGCGCGATCAGACAACTAGTGATAAACAAGTCTCGCTATAATGCTAATGATCTCGTCACCAAAACCAGTTTCATAAACATTGGTGACATTACAATGCTCTTTTAGTTTGTCTGATCAAACTCTTAGTTTTAAGTAAATGTTGCACAAGACACTATTGGGAATATAGTTTATTCAATGAATTTATCTATGGATAATGTAATTTTAATTACAACGTAACTTTATTACTTATTTATAACGTTTTTGTATGCGGTATGGGACCACAACAAGCGTTAGCAGATTATTATAAATGTAGAATTTACTAGGTATTTATTTTGAGAAATTTTATATTTATTGAGAACAAATTAATAATTGTTTAAGAAAATGTAAAAATATACTTGCATTCCTATTAGGTCATGTAACAAAAAGTTAAATATAAGTTATGTTGACAATTTGGCTATGTTATTATTAAGATTTTTACGTTTTAACATATCGATTGCTTAATCTTGTTTATCAAGCTTTTGGGGACAGCAAACCTATTTTTAACACAATGCAGAAGTATGATTATGTTATCAATGTTGGCTTTCTTTGTGAGTGCAAAGCTACACAATTGGGATACCGTCTGTACTAATAATTTCATTATTCATAATTTCATTTCACATACCTCATTCTTAATAATGATGAAATTTATAATGGTGGTTATTTATAAATAACTTTGTTCATAATAGTTACTTTTTATATTGATTTTTTCTTATACAATTTATTCAAATAATGTTTAAATTTATAAAATTTTATGTTATAATATCAATGTTAAGAATTTTTTTATCATATTTTTTTTTATTATAAATATCATTACTTATAATTTTATAATAATCAGCATTCATAATTATATTGTTTATAATGTTTTTTTTCATATTTTTAGTTAACATAATAATAATTTTGAGGTAGTTAAATCATTACATAGATATGCATGTATACCCTAAAGATACTAAGATACTAGTCTAAGGCAAAGTCATAAATAGGTGCGACGACGAGCGAAGCGAGGAGGAGCGTTAGGTTAACTGTGACCACACGACGCACGAGCCGAGCGAGCGAAGCGAAGCGTAGCGAGCGTGCCGCGGCAGCGGCCGGCGAAGTGCCAGAAGTCACTTATGCTTATATAAAAAATTACAGAAACCATCTATATTAAGTTTCAGATAACCTCTATTTGATTTAAACAAAGTTCACCAACAACACTAAAATCAACATAACATGAGAAAATATAAGTTATTTTACAATTACCTACAGTCCACACGTTAATTTTGATTGTTTTGACTGGATAAAGTACCTGCATAGATTGAAGAGCAAATTGGCTTGCCGTAATACGTTTTTATAACTGATTAAGATATATATAACAATCAACAGTTCCAGTCACATAATTTACAGTATTATTGATATTTTGTTTTATGATTTAAGTTAGTTATGGTAAAAGAACATTATAAATTTGTACTGTTATGTTATATACGCCTTATGAGTTTCATTCTTATAAATTTGGATTATTATTAATTTTGATTTATAATAAAGAAAATTAGATGTAGTGAAAGTATGTTAAATCACATTATGTGAAATGATGATTATAAGTAACATTTTTATTTGTAACAAAATTATGATAAACGATTTTATAAGTTTCGACAGTGAACCTACACAATTACTTGCAGGAATATATCTATCGGTATAAGTTAGTATCAAAGTAGTCGGATCTGAAGAACCGGAATGATATGAGAAAAACTAAATCCAATGAAGACAGTCCAACATCTGGAAGTTATTTTAAAGGGTTTTACAAAATTACCATATCAAAATATTTTACTTGTTGATGCTACATTATGCGTTATTTAGTTCTATCTTGTTGTTAAGGCACGTCTTACTTATTTTTCGTATAATGTTACAATCTGTCTAATAAAATAAAAATAGGTTTTAACACTGTTCCTTTTTTTGTAATATTAGATAATAAACGTCATTATATTATAGTTATTAATTTTAACATGCTAATTATTGACTTAAGATTTATGAAAGCACAATGATGTCAATATTTTTACGACGTGATATTTTAATGAATTAAGTATTATCAATGAATGTTTTAGAATGCGAGAGTTTAATATATTGATGCATGATTTATGCTGCGTTTGTATTTTTTTTGTAAATATAAAATAAAACAAATGAATGAATGTACAATCCTGTATTTTATTTAAATTATACATGTTATAAACTGTAACATAAAAAAAATATCAAAAATGCAGTATTATATTGCAAACAAAATAACGTAAAAACTAGGAATGGTTATCAGTCTTAAATGGGTTAAAGTAAACATTTTTTGTGATGATTGTGGGACATAATATTGTATTTCATGATCCTCATTAATAAAACAAGACATTTTTTATTCACTACTCTGATGAAAATTATAACGATTAGGTATACCTATAGATAAAAATGTAAACACTTATATGAAATAATGAGTTTGTATGTTTGTGCAAAATATAAAAACCAAGTAAACTCATTTAGGTACAAAATAAATCTTACATTCTAATGTAAATGATACAAAGGAATGTGGTCCAATAAAACAAAACAAATTAGTTTCACTATTCATGTTGATATTGGAACACTTGCAAATAGAAATGCAACTTATTATAATAGGTGGAATGTGCAAGATTAATTGGCAATTAGATATTATTATTATTAGTTAATTATTATTTGTAATTTCTACACTAGTCTTACAGAAATGATACATAAATTAAAGCTATTAAACACCATATCAATACATTCATATAAAAATTACCCACACATACATGCTTATATGCTCATTATTTTTTATAATTACATATTACAATTTGTTAGCATACTTGTCTATCAAGTCAATTATAGTCAAATGGACTTTCTGTTTGGCAAGACTTAAGGCAGTTTTCTGAGCACCATTCAACATGGTCACATCAGGATTATATGTGATCATGATTTTAACAGCTCCAATATTGCCCATGTCACTAGCTTCATGCAATGGAGTGTTTCCCGCCAAATCTATCGCGTTTATATTCGCGTCGTTGTCTAACAGAACACGAATAACATGCGTTCTATTATTCAAAGCAGCTAAGTGTAAAGGAGACTGGCCTTTCTTATTGGTGCAGTTTACGTTGGCTTTGTTGCATATTAATATATTGCATAATTCGTCCAATCCATAACGTGCAGCATAATGCAGTGCAGAGAAACCATTTATATCAGCAAAATTCACATCAAAGTCTGAATATGATTCTGGTTTCTTTTTACAAGCTGCACATTCACATAAAGGGTGGCAGGATGTTTTTGGTTTGTCACTTGCTTTCAAATAAGCTGTGTAATCTATATTCATGTAGAAGCATGCAAGCTTTACATCTCCATATGATATAGCATTTAATATTCTTTCAATCAATTTCAACTTTTCTACCGTCTTAGATGCATTGGTAGTATTGCTTGTCAAATCAATTTTTAAGTCCTGGAACTTTTCTGTAACATTGTTGTCTGGCTTGCAATTCAAGGCTTTCAAATCTGTTCCTGAAATATGGATGAATTCATATAAATTAGGGGTGCTTGATTTTAAAACAAGTAAAATTCTCAAGTTATGAGCATAGTCAAAAGCAGTTTTGTTGTATCGATTTTGCAATGATGGTTCAGCTCCATTCTCAATTAAAATTTTGGCTATCCCTTCATATCCCCATTTTGAGGATAAATGCAGTGGAGTGTTCCCACTTTCATTAGCACAGTTTATTTTTATTTTTCGCCTACTGTGTTCTGCGAAGTATATCAGTGCTTTGACACAGTTCAAATGGCCATTATTGACAGCCATATGAAGCGGAGTATTCTTATCAATGTTTGTCCGATTGATATCAGCTCCAGAATGAAGTAATAACAATACTGCATTTTGATGTCCTCTTGAAGCAGCATAATGCAATGGAGTACATTCATTTAGATCTGTTGCATTAATTTCTGCACCCATATCAAGGAGAGATTCCACAATGTTTGCTTTACCATGGATACTTGCTACATGCAATGCTGTGAGGCCATGGCTGTCTCGAGATGACACTGTAGGATAACTTTTCAATAGATTTTTGGATACTTTAGAGCAGCACTTCTTGCAGTTGCATAGAGGATGACAAAGTCTTTGATATATTTCGATTTCCTCATCATCATCATTAGATGAATCAGTAATATCATTATCCAATGTAGCTTTGAGGATATTATCGTTTTGAATGCTTTGAATTTGCTTCTTGTTTTTGAGAAGTATAGCTTCTATTTGCTCACAATGATTGGCTTTAATGAGTTCAAAGATATATTCAAGACTCTCCTCTCTTCCGTTGGTATCTGAGGTAGAAATTGATTCTGTCAGACTGTTCCTTCTTTGTTTGCTGCTGAGGTTCTCTTCTGTGAGATTGCTTTCATAGTAGTAAGCTTCAGGGTCTGGGGGACCGGCCAGGGCACCTGATTGAATGTGTTCTATGACGGCTTCCAATGTTGTTATTAGGAATGCACTTTCATCTCCATCTCCTACACTACTAAAGCGGAACTCCTTTATATATGTCAGTTGACTGTACCAGTTGGGCAATCCAGACTTAATGACTAAAAACACAAAAACTGGCAACAAATCATCAGCAGTCAGTAAAAAAGAATTGTTACCATCATCTTTCATATTGATAGCATTCAATGCTTGTTTTATACACAGCACTTTTTCTAAAACTGTGTTGAATGTGTTTATTTTTGAGAGTATTTGCTTTGCTTTTGGAACAGCATGGTAAAGGTCTCGTTTGATGTCTAAATCTCTCAATTGAATATCGCACATATTTCTGATCTTTTTGTTCAGGTGGGCATCTTCATAGGCGCAGGAAGTGCAGATTGATTTGAAAAGCGAATCAAACAATAGATGCTGCATGTAACTTTCAACTGCTAATTTTATATGTTCCAAAACTTGTTTATTGTGCTTAGATTTATCCCTTAATCTTCTGTTCTGTAGAGCAATTTGAAGGCATTGTGTGTAAAGTTCACTGACAGTATCTTTAAGAGATCCAACAACTATTGGCAAATTAGTGTGTTTTTTAATAAATATCTGTACACTGTGCTCTATTTGGTCTAACACTTGACGGCCAGCTGCTTGAGTCCACAACAGATCTATACAGTCATTAATAGAAGCAAGGTGATCCTTAGTAATAGCATTGTAATCTGCAGTTGCAGTAGGTTCTAAAGGAGTTTCTATGCACCACACTTTGTATTTGATGAAATCTTCTGTGTAAAATGTTTCTTCGAACAAGATGTGGCTTTGGAGGGGCAATCCTTTGGTGACCTCTAATGTGATAACTTTATTTGTTACCGTCACTTGTTTTTCAGTGAGTGTGCTATAATGAGTTTCGGGCAATTCGTCGCTGGGCACTAAAATGTGAGCACAGAAATCTTCAACGGTAAAAACTCGTGTGTTCAAACTTCCGACGCGAGGCACACATATTACCCACGATTCGGTAATGCAATGTTGAAACAAATTAGCATATTCTTGTTTTAGTTCGGCAAAAAATGGATTATCCGAAACTATCTCGTCGTACGTGCCGTCCATTGCTGGAAACAATAACGAGCGTTGTTGTCACATTTTATGATGCGTGAGTGAGTGACTAAACGAGATTTATTAAAAAATAATCGGAATGTAAATACAGGTACAACTTACCAAATTATCTTAATTTTAATTAGAATTAGAAATGAAAAAGTACACATCCAACCGATCGTCCTTGCATGACTATTTGTTTGACTGTTACACTCTTACACTGTCCCTGATGCTGTCACACTGACATTGACAATGCCGCTGACAGCAATTTTGTTAGTGACATTTATATGTTGCCATATTTGAATTAAAAAAAATGTTCCAAACCTTGAGTACTACTACTACAGTTAAAAAAATACAATGACAAAAGATCATAGGTCAAGTATATAATATGGGTTATAGATTGGCACTACGCGTATAGTACCTATATCTAAGCGATGTACACACACATAGTTTTTCAATGTGTTCGCTTGGACAGTCCTTAATAAAGCACTAGGGAAAACACTTGAAAACAGAAAAAAATATTGTTTGTCCTAGTTGCCTAAGCACACAGACGTAAATCCAGCAGCAATCGTCACGGTCGTCTTGTACTTAACGTAACCTAGAATGAATTATGGTGAAACAATGCTTACATTTTAAGGAGCATTACTTTATAATAAAATATGTGTTGAATTCTTATGGGTTGCGAGGTCAGATGGCAGTCGCTCGTGTAATTCTGGTAGCTCGCCGCTACAGGTTAGATTGGGAGCCGACCCCAATAACAAACGGGAAAAGGCAAAGAGGATGATGATGATGATGATGATGATGACTTTATAATAAAATACTATAGGTAGGTTCGGGAGGTACTAAAGAGTATGTTATTATAATAATATTATGTAAGTACCTAGGCACTCATAGAGTAGAGACTTACTTAATTTTATTGACATCTACAAAATATACAAAAGAAATTCAATGTTAGAAGGGTGTGGTATAATATCAAATGGGTGTAGGTACTCATATTTACAACTAAACTGTTCGTATTAGTGGGTGGAGCTTTGGGTGAATTAGCGCAGCATTTTCATTCCCTTGTTTGTTTATTTATACAAACAAGTTGTGGTGCATGTTTGTTCGACAATCTTACGATCCAGTGATTGGATCATTGTAGCCGTTGGTAAAAGGGTTATTTGTATATATCAATTTTGCAAGTTCCGTACGTAAGCAATATCAAAACTAATAATTTTTTAATAAGCTAAAAAGTTATTATTTTTACACCTATGGCAACATTTTTTTTACTTTGATAAACCACAGGATAAAAAAAAACAATTGCCATTTACAAGTTTCGTTCAAAAACTTTTATTTTTTTTATTATTTACTATAAGTAATAATCAAGTCATACAATCTTCAGTACCTAATCTTCACTGTAGTCTATACAATATAATTCGCACAATGCGTAGCCTGGCAAGTTTATCCTCTTCCACCACCACCGCCTCGTCCGCCACCAAAGCCGCCACCGATACCTCGACCTCCGATACCTCCTCCGAAACCTCTACCTCCAAAACCTCGGCCACCAAATCCTCTACCGCCAAAGCCCCTTCCGCCAAAGCCTCTGCCTCCAAACCCTCTGCCGAACCCGCCTCCGTAGCCACCAAATCCACCGCCAATTATGATGGGAATAGGATATGGAGGGTATCGTCCTGAAAGAAGTAAAATACAAATAGGTAGTGTGTAAGTAGATACCTATATAGGTAATTAGTTAGGTAGGTATGTTCCTAAGTACATTGGTAATCAAATGTCGATTTTCTTCATATAATTATTATGTAGGTACCTACTTAGGTAATGTTTCGTTTCCCTCACGATGCACGATGTTTGCCTTCACTTCACAGTCGAAAATTAAAAAAGAAACATTATTTCGCTCTAATGCCAATATCCATGAAGGGTACCTAACCTACAGACCCTACAGCACCACAGTAGGTAAGTCTAAGGGAATACGTTTGTGTGGGACAGAATGGTATGGCCGGCCTAGCTTGAACAGTCTTCGGTTGCTGCGAGAGCCCACTGCACAAATACCTACGTCATCGGGTACCCCAATAGGCTATCTTTAGATCGTTAACCGACATCTAAATATGTAAAAAAATCAGGTCTGCCAGTTCCGATCCTGCCGGGTCATGGAAATAATTGAAATTTTTTGACGTATTTTTTTTTGTCAAAATTTACCCGACTTAAAGTTCTGGCAACAGTTAACCATTGATTAATCATGTAAAAAAAATTTGTCTGCCATTGCGCACCATGCCGGAAGTACCTGGCAGACCCCTATGAATGTGCCCTTCACACCTTTACCTACCTCAGCGAATACCGCGATGAAACCTACGCCTAATAATAGCCAAGATGACCCTGATAATAGATTAAAAGGTCTGCCAGGTCTAAACTTGGCGAAACATAGTATTCAAGGCATTTGAAGTTGGTGGAGGTGGATTATTTCCATGACGTGGCAGGATCGGGACTGGCAGACCAGCCAGACAACCGGATTTTTTTTAACATGTTTAAGTGTCGGTTAACGATCTAAAGATAGCCTATTGGGGTACCCGAAGACGTAGGTATTTTTGCAGTGGGCTCTCGCACCAGGTGTAATAGGCATAGGATTCCTCTAGGGTAACAGGTATTTATATTGAACTATATAAGTAGGTACCTAAGTACCTACTTAATACCTAGACACCTTATTAAATTAGAACAATATTATTTATAGTATAAGTTTCTAGGTACTCACTATATTGCCTTTTCACCCGCGATAGTGAAGCGCCAGGTTTAAATCCATTTTTGTCTTGGTTTAAGATTAAATCTTCCAAGGGGTTGAAATTGGGCGATGGTTTTGCAGTTTCCTTATTTTCATCGGCTTTGCTTTTTTGTGAATTTATTCCGTGAACTGACACTGCCAGTATGAGCATGGCCGCGAAAACCAAATTCTGAAACCAAGAAAGTTAATATTATGTTAACAATATCGCAGGGTTTACAGCACAGTGACTCTGTGGGGTTGAATCACACCCAGGCGTAGGAAATAATCTTTAGCTGCTTGTGTATACGTAAGTTAAGGTACCTAGGTATACGTACCTAGTTATACCGTATAGGTATACCTACCCACATCGTTTGCATAGTTAATATATAGGTACCTACTCAGGTACAATAAGTACCTAGATTCACTTTACGTTATGTTAAAAAAATTAAACAAAATAGCTCGAAAACTTATGTTACAAAAATAAAAATTCACTTAAACCATCTATAACTTACGGCTATCTCCATTGTGGTATATGCCCCTTCTACGACTGATACAAATAACGTCTTTATGTCACCTTTAAGATAAGTTTATATACTACATTCAGACTTGCTAATTAGTGGCTAGCGTGTTGTGTTCACAAACACTGCTGTTTTCTATGGGAAAACTACATACAATGTATGTATGGGTTTCCCTGGTTATGGACCGACACTGGACAATGTTGTGAAAAGTATGAGTGTTATATATGTAGGTACTTACCTAGGTATAATGTTTATCGAGATAGGAATTTGATCTGTGAAAGAAGGCGTCATGTGTTGATAAGGATTTAACACATTGCCACGTTTGTATTGTATGTAGTTGGTGCTAAAACGAGGTGAATGACTAACACACAACAGTCACATTTATGTACCGAAAATATTGGTATAAAGTATAAATCAATTTGAGTCCAAGGTGCACACTGCCAAAGCAAAGTATGGAGTTCTACTAACTGTAGGTATGTGCCATCTCACCTACTTGTTTCCTGTGAGAACTATACACCTGTGAGTTCGTTAAGCGAGTTGGTGGCCAAACGTATATAGGCCTACTTAATTATACGCTATAAAAGAGGTTTTTTTTAATTTATATAAATAGACTTAATGGGCAGCCGTGACGCTAACATCAGGCGAACGACTAACTCGTCACGTCATTCATTAACATAAAACTACCCAGAAATTATTTTTTTACAATCTAGAGAACCTAATAGTTGTCCATATTTTGACTGTCCCTACCTACTGGATAATAGTATAGGCATATCCATGGCTTACGTATCGTAAGGTTTTGACGTAACGGTAGGGAGGGAGAACATACTAGTATAAGGGATGATTAAAACAATAAAATTAGAGTGGAATATTCAATTTTTCACCAAATCGGTGCCGTAGAGTTGGCTAATATACTTAGGTATATATACTATCTAGGTATTATTTACTCGGTATTATATAGTACTTAAAATAGAGGCTATATTACTAAAAGGACGATAGAGAATTTTGTTTTATAAATGATTTGTAGTAGAATATTTGAGAAACAATAGTACTTATAACTCAACTTGCTCCATAAAATTTGAGTAAAACGACCATCCAGATCCAAGCATACCTACAGTCGGTTAAATTGTTGCATCAATATACCTAATATATGGGGTTGTGCGTCCTCCCTGCGGTGGTGTATAAATATTTCAGAGCCTGTGAACCGGAATATGAAGTGGTTAATTTAAATTCTACCAGTCTCGTACCGACCGAACACTCGCGGTTATGCCACTTTTTTGTGTGGCCTTGCTGAATCTACCCCAGCTGATGAGGTAGTGGCTGGATCCAGCTGTCTACAGACTATTGAAAGAAGACTTTATTCTGCGTTAGCCCATACGTTTTGACCCTTTATCCGTTTATAGACTGCCTCTTAGGGTGGGTTTTTGATCCGTAGTTAAAGTAACCAATGGATAAAAATGCTAACAAATTCTAACCAATGCTCAAAACTTGTTAGTTTTTAACCTACGGACCAAAAATCCCACCATTAGAAAGACAAATTTCTCAAAAAGACAAGCTATAATATATATTTATGTATATATTTTCCCAGTTACAGGTGCGTGTACGTACCTACGTGCGTACACGCACCTGTAACCGGGAAAATCAATTCCATGTGGCACTATTGAAGTTTATATACAGACAGACAGTTCTCGTTTCTGCACGATATAATGTGTCAGCTCCGTGATGTGTTACGTAGCGTTTCCAGACTTGCGCGTGACTGGAAAACGATCCAGTAGCAAGCAACTGGATCCAATGTAACACACCCTCATATTTTTCACTTTTTCCCTACTTCCTTTCAAAATGCACAAGTGGACGGCGCTTTTATTACTGAAGTTCGTGAGGCAAACGAAACAGAAATGATTTGCCGACCGCCCGCGCCCCCGGGATCGCGGGTTATTTATTCATGAATGTGTGATTTTGTTTGCGTACAGTTAAATAGGTGTGGAAAATGAAAGGATGGAGTGGTAGTTTGGTTAGTTTAGCGCAGGGCCAATATTTGCTTAGGCGGGTGTTAATTGCTATTTTTATTTGGGATAGGTACATTCATTGCCGATTGTACTATAGACTAAGCTATTTATTTCTGTATCTTTTTTCATGCTTGGTGTACAATAAAGAGTTTTGTATTGTATTGTATTCAGAGATTATCGTTCTGTAGAAAAAGATGGATTATCGACAAATTATTCATTCTATACTTAAGCGTGGTGATTTCAATGCCTTTTAATTTTAATAAATGTCAAATGAACCTTGTCTTATGTAGACCTAATATTATAAGTAGGTAAAATGAAATGGAGGAATTAGTCAAAGCACTAGCAGATACTATACCCCATATACTATATTTACTATTATTTATTCTGTGCTATAAGTCAATTTACCCATTATTATTGTCATTAGGCTGAAGACGTCCACCAATGACCATAGGCCGCCCCCATACACTTTGAGTGGCTGCTTGCCTCTGCATCCAACGACTCCCCGCGATCACTTTAGTTTTCACCGTAAAATAAACATTTTATTGAAGTAACCCGATTTTTATCTTCATCAAAAAGAAAATGTAAAGATGAAGAGCACAAATGGACTTCCAAAAGCTCTTGCGAGTTGCCGTAAAATGGGCTTACCTGGTCCTTTATACACCCTAGAGGCTTCGATAAGTGCCGCCTGAAATATTAAAGATATTGTGGTTTCTTGTAACTTAGAAGCCATTATGGAAAAGTAGGTACACGCACACAACAAAACAGCATCTATATAAATATAGGTACCTAAGTATTAGCTCAATTTGCAGGAGTTGCTTTACCTATTTATATACTCTTGGGCTTCAGCGTACAACTATGAAGTAGGGACCCTGGATTTATAGTCTATATGGGGACCTATTATATATAGGTATTACACATAATAATTATTTTATGTAACCTATCTTTATACTTACTTTTCAATAGCAGGTAAGTGTTTTAATAGGCATACCAATATCGTCCATGTAGGTACCTACCTACCTATTATAAATTTTAATACCTAGTATAAGCATACGTCTTTGTTTCTTTTTTTCCCGTTAGAAAACCAAGTTTGATAACTGGTTATCAAACAAGAAAATTATTTAAAAAGAAAGAAAGAAAATACATTTATTCAAGACATCGTACAACATTACATTTACTGGTTAAATTACCCGGTTGTCTATAAAGATTTACATTTCCTTAAAGAAAACCAATTTGATAACTGGTTATCAAATAAGAAAAAAAAATTACTGTTACATTACCGGTTATCTCACATTTCCTCTTATCTCATTTGTATAATTCTTGTACGGTTGGTTATTGCCAGTATTCTCACGATATTTTTTTTCACATTTAAAGAGCAAGTGCAAATTCAGCGGGATTCCAACCAGGGTGCGTTAGTTTGAAAGTTGCACGTGTTACCGCTGAGCCACACTCGCTCTTGTGCTTTGTAGTGATAAAGTAATATTATTTTATTTCAGTAATGTCGTGCAGATACTATATAAATAAAAATTGATATTGTGAGAGAATTTGTCTAAAACTTCAATTTGTCGAAAAAAAGACTTGACGTAATAACAACTTGACTGACAGCGAGTTTGACCTAAGTAATCAAACCCGTTTTTTCGTATGCATTGCACCTACCTATACCGTTCATTCAATTGCGATGAAACTTGGTCAACTTATTACTTGCACTTTCGAGGTTATTAGGCACCCGTGCGAAGCCATAGGGCGGGTCAGCTATATAGTATAAACATATTGAAGAATCCAAGAGAAAGTCCAATATTTCACGAAGCTCGTCTCTAGTTAGACCCGCCTGATCAAATATTCCATCTTTATCTCCACATATTGGCATCCTAAGCTTCTCATTCAGCCGTTCGCGTGATCGTAGCTCACACAACAATGAGGCGTTTCCCAAGTGTCACTCTGCGCATGAATAGGGGCCATTAGTGCTAGCAGAGGCAGCGGTGGTTGAGAGAGTGTAGGTACATACCTAGTATAGAGCGGATAGGATGGGGCACAGAGTAACAATTGTGTTTTTCTCTAATCTGTATGGGAGCTATGAACACGATTAATTAAAAAAACGGTGGTGCCGGTACTTACGTACCCATTTAACTTTTATGTGACGTTTTGAGACCAAATTTTTAAATGAATAAAACCAGTGATCGCTGCCTAGCACTTGGTGGGTAGGTATACTTTCAGATAACGCCTGAAAAATGGTTGGCGGCAACTGCAGCCTATTCGCCATTGTTCTTTTATTTAATTGTTGTTTTTAGACATAATGTTAAATGAATAAAACGAGTGTTTACTCTTGACTTAAATTCTGATGGTTGTAAAGGATTTAGATGGACAGACAGACATGACGAACTTATAAGGAGCATTATTGAAAAATATTTTTATTAGTCCATGTAAAAAATTATCTCCGCAATCCGCGATTTTCATTATCATATTATAGGTACAATATAGTAGTTGATATAATGATGTAACAGTTCATTAGCAACATATTGTGCTTTAAATTATTACTATTTCCATAAACTTTTTACATAACATAGAAATTTTTCGTCACAAATAATTATAACAATGTCAACAGTTTATTATTCAAATAACCCGCCCCTCGCTGTCCTCGGTGCAAAGTGTGTTATTGTACTGGCAGCACCACAAGGCTGCTGGGTGGTAAATGCCAACCTTTCCACCAGGAACGATCTGGAGCGAGGTAACGTTAACTAACTATATACAAAAGCAAAAAATCTGCAACATTTTGAATGTCCTGCATCAGGGTTAAACCTTTTTCAGGCATCCATAGAAAATAACTACTCTGATTAGGTACAAAATTCAAACCTCGGCATTAGGTTACCTCGCTACCCATTCGCGGCACGAAAAATGCTCGTGTAAAAAACGGCATGAACGGGGGCGGGGCTGTGTCCGGAACTCACGTCGGCTCGCGCTAAAAACTTTAAAGATAGACATGAATTCGCTTTTAGGGGTCTGTTGGATGCAGCGATGCACTCAGTACTGCTGCGGTTCGAATAGGAATCTAGAGCGACCACGTTTTACTTATGAGCTTAGTTTTGCGTCAAAGAACTTTAAAATCCGTAGGTACATATTTTATTTTAAAATTCTTTGAGTCTCGTCTTTGGCTTGCTAGAGTTTTCTGCACCAGCAAAAAGTAATCGTTAGTTTCTCGGTATATTCTGCTAAACCATGAGGTTAATACTGATTCCATAAAAGCTGGAATACCGCTGTCACCACAGGATCCAGCGCCCATAGATAATCCAGCGGAAGTAGAGGAAGGTGTCGCTCACCCCCGGAAGTCGCACGTTCCGTTACGTTATCAACGCCACATCGGGTTCCTGCGGTTAGCCAATGGTGCAGAAGTGGAGTTAGATTTCACATATAAATTATTAATTCCACAGAGGTTAATGTTGAGGTGTGTAGGTAGTTTTAATATTACCCTTTTTTTAAATGTAAATGAATGACGTGACGAGCTAGTCGTTCGCTTGGTGTTAAACGTCACGGCCGCCCATAACAGATTGCAGTGTCACTCGGAACTCTAAGTTAAAGTTTCGCGTGACACTGCGCACTGCGCAAGTCATCCTGAGACATCACACAGTCTAGAAAAGTTTGACTGTGACATCAGTTCATAAGTCTCATTTGCCCAGTAATTTCACTAGCTACAAAACCCTTTAAAGCGGAACACAGTAGTGCTTGCACCTACTGCTTGGCGGCAGAATAACTGGCAAAGCGGTGGTACCTACCTAGATGATCTTTGCAGTTAAGTCCTACCACATAGTGAAGGTAGTGACATGTCACGAGCTCGAGATGGGTCAGACGAGTTGGGAAAAAGTCGAAGTACAGCATGAAACGAGTAAAGGAAACTGACTAGATGCTCAAAATGACGTAATATGAAGTGACCAATCAGGAGTATCAAAATATTCTAGGTCTGTAGGGACAGCGATGTTACGAATGGTCATCGCATCAACCTAATCATGTCAATTTTAATTCTCAACTTGAGATAGCTACAAATTGAAGTTTTTATTTACATTTAATAAAACACAGAATACTGGTTGTTACAACACACATTTTGTAGTGTTAATGAATTTCAAATGTATTGTATTAAAAACACTATTTAATATTTGCACGCTTGCATGCAGGTTGAACGCAAAATGCCTTATTATGTTATTTTAAGATCTTCTCTGTAAATTGTGTTCTAGCAAATAAATATTTGATTTGATTTGATTGAATAGGTATTACAATTACAAAAATTGAATTATTTAAATTCTTTTATAAGTCAACTAAATCACGATAACCTGCCTGACTGAGTTAATATAAAACATCACTGTATAATTTTATTATAGCCTGGCTTTTTATAGATTAGAAGTTATTTTCTCACTGTTATACAACCACGATGAATCAGCTTAGGGCTGTCGAGAGAATGTCACCGGCTGTATAGGCATTGCATGCTTTAAATTCTGTGCTATATTTATAACCTTTTATGATCTATTACTTTGTTTTGTTCATTTTTTTTTAGCTTAGTGTATATACATATATTAAATTAGGCAAATACTAAATTATTAAAGGTTCTTATATTAAAAAAATACTTATTGATTCCTACATTTTGTTTAGCTGTGCATCTACTTTCCTTTGAAAAACGAATAATTTACAACCAAACACTTTTTTTAAATAGTCCTGTTGCAGTCATATCAAATTGTAAAAACACGTTCGTTCGCGGCTTGAAAAATCAATCAACACGTTCGAAATAACTGAATTAACAATAACGAGCGACAACGGTAACAAAATTATGAAGCAATGTTAACAGTGTCAATTATTATTGTCAGGTCGTACGTATGTACATTGTACATGTCGAATGGGGAAAATATTGATGGCTTTTACAAACTTTTTTTAACTTGCAATGTCTGTATACATGTACCTATCTAAATGCATATGGCGGACTATATATTTTTGTGACACCCATGATATTATGGGTATCAAAAAGTTTTTCTGAGAAAAATACGAAAAAATAAAATGACTTAAATAAAAGCTTGTTTTTGATAAGGTTTCCAAGATTAATTTATTAATTAGAGCTACATGGTTATAAAAGTACCTATATAAAATTGCTTTGTTATTTGTGGTGTGTTTGTGCTATTCACGAAGCAATTAACCCACCCATGCGCAGTTCCATCTATAAATATCCGTCTAAAACTTTAAAAATAAAATAGGTATAGATTAATACCTAGGTAGTTGTCTACTTTTTACAACAGACTTCTCTTTTTTATTTGATTTGACCTAGTTTGACTATCTGGTGTAGCTTACTCCCCGTAGAATATAATATTACTTTGTATCCTGAAAAATAAAGAGCCGCGTGACAAACGGAGGGATGACCACGGGGCATTTTGACTAAATATTTCTAATAAAAATACAAAATTGTTTCAAATAATAACTCTCCATCGTAGTACGCAGAGTGACAATAATAAATTTACTGTGCATGTAAAAATGCTACTGTTCATCAATTTGGTGTTCGAATTGATGTCCACTGCGTCAGTGCGAGCAGCGTGTGGAACAAATTGGCGAGTGTTGATGTACAAGGAGCTATGAAGAGATTTGGAAATTGAAGCAAAAAAATGATGATTTAAAGATGATTCCCAATTGGCGTTTTCAAGTGCTTACAATAATTAGTATACCTATTTTAGAAAAAAACTTTCCTAAACTAGTCACACAAACACATAATCTGCTGGAAGACGTCCACTGCTGGACACAAGCCTCCCCTACAAAACGCCACTTTAGACGCTTATCATAGGAAGGGATTTGCCATGCATAATCACCACGCTTACCAGGTGCCTTGGTGATCGCAGAAGATTTTAATGTACCGTGGAAACTGCCCCTACCCATGCCCTGGACATCTAAAGGTTGGAACACACCGGTGCGGTCGCTTCCCTGAATTTTCATAGATCGCATTCTATAGGCTGACTGGCAGGCCGTGCGGTCTGAGTCGTAATCTGCCCGTGGCATGCTGTCATTAATAAAGACCACACGATAGGCCGGCGCCGATTTGAGTGCCGAATATCACTATATCTAGTATTTATTCTATAGTTGAATTCCACAGACCTACAAATATTCTCCATCGGTTGTCAGTTCTACGAGCGATGTGGCCTGCCCATTGCCATTTCAACAAGCTAATTCTAAGAGCTATATCAGTCACTTAGTTCTCCTGCGGGTCTCTTCATTTCGGATCTTATCTCGCAGGGAAACACTGAGCCTATGCTCAGTGCTCTCTCCATAGCTCGTTGCGCGACTTTGAGCTTACTAATGAGGCCAACAGTAAGAGAACAAGTCTCAGTTCCATCAATGGCAACACACACTGATTGAAAACCTTGTTGAAAACCGACGGAGAAGAATGGTTCTCTAGTGGCGACCACGAATCGGAAGCGCCGGCCCCCAACTATAGGTGGACAGACGATCTAGTAAAACCGTGGGGAGCCGATGGATGCAGGAGGCGAGCAGCCGCTGAAAGTGGTGGAGACCTATGTTCAGCAGTGGACGGGTTATTGATGATGATGATGACAGATACTGTTTCTCTGGATCTAGGTACCAGTTTTGTGACACAGACTTAATAAATTACTACTTAAGTTTTGGATGCAAAATATTAAAATGAAAGTGCGTGAATTTAAATAAAGCTGTGTAAACGTCTGGATGCCGAGCGGGTACACAGACTTGCTGACTAATAAAAGATAGAGTGGATAGTATCGACCTAGACAAGTACCCTGCTGTGTACCTACTTGTCTACTACAGACATGTCTAAAAAGGGTCGCGTGCGTAGTGGCGTAGACCGTAGTACTTTTTTAGTGTAAACGAATGACGTGACGAGCTAGTCGTTCGCATGATATTAAGAGTCACGGCTGCCCATATACAGATTGCAGTATTATCTTATTCTATCTGTCTATTAGTATCTAAATTAATAAGTTATAGTTTTGAGTGACACTGCACTGCGTACGTCATCCTGAGATTTTATACAGTATATATTAACAAGATTACTAGACTGTGATCAGATCATAAAGTCTCATTTGCCCAGTAATTTCACTAGCTACAATGCCCTTTAAACCGGAACACAGTAGTGCTTGCACACTACTGCTTGGCGGCAGAATAACTGATGGCACGCTTATCTACCTACAACTTTCTTGATTTGTCTATTATTATCTATATCTTGATTTAATTAGCATATATTGAAAGGTCGAACAATAATCATTACAATTACATATACCTATATATATACCAAGGCAAGGGTACAAACCTTTGGTCTCACTGGTCTAAAACTCATTTCAAAGCTCAAAAGTCTTGATTACCTTTTCCTTCTGAACTAGCGTACAAATTCGTAGCTCCAGGTTTCTGACCATGGACGCTCACTGCATTTTCGCGCTGGAATTATTGAGGTTCAATAAACTTTAGCTACCCCTTTGCTTAATATTCAGTCTGGTTTTGGATTATTCATTATGCCGTCACTAATTCCATGTTAATGCAACCTAAATTTGGTAGTTAGATAATTATTATCCTTTAATCAATATTAGACAAACATCTATACATATAATAAAACTGTAGAGATAAAAAATCTGTAATTGCAAGATATCAAGAAAAAAATGACACAGGTTGGCTTAAAATTAGCCGCTGATCACGTTAAGCCACTTTTTAAACACTTTGTCTGTTTGTTTGTTTGTTTGTTTGTTTGTTATGACTGAACTCCTAAAATACTGAATGGATTTTCATGCGGTTTTCACTAATATGCTTAGAAATAACCGGCGCTTAACATAGGATATATTAAAATTGATATATCGTTAAAAAAATTTGATGACAATTATTGAGATTTCATTACGAAACGAATCGGCCAATTTTAAACAACATGGCCGATTGATTTTTTTAATTGTTTTCAAACTGGAAGGCACCTGTGAAGCTTATGTAATGTCATCTGTCACATGTCAAAAAACAATTTTAGTGATGTGTAGGCCAATATTCGGTTCGATAATTAACGATTATTTTAGATACATAATACCGATTAACGATTATTTTTAGACACATATCATATAATCATGATATCTATCTTAGGTAGACCTACCTACCTTAGAGTGCATGGTAAATAATATATTATTCCCATTGTTGAAATTAGAGGAAACACAAGTACACGTGGGTGGGGTATAAAACGTAGGTGTCGATTTAGATGATAAGATTTTGTTGAGGAAATCAAACCCTTGACGTATTGTCATCGGAATTGTGTATCAAGTATCGTCAAGATTCGCTGAAAACTATGACCTGTACGCGAGTCGTACATCCAATTCCGGACAGACGAAAGCAAAAGTTGCGAGTTGAAACCAGACTAGCAATGGATGAGTGCTTATTTGTGAAAATTCGATCTCACGATATCTTTTTTAATTTCAAACCATCGATTTTTCTTTAAAAAACCGATTTTTCAGGTAATTTTTGCCGAATATTTTTATTACGGTTGACAACACCGTATTTTGTGCCCACGCTATCTATACATATAATAAAACTGTAGAGATAAAAAAGTCTGTAATTGCAAGATATCAAAAAAATAATCACACAGGTTGGCTTAAAATTATCCGCTGATCACGTTAAGCCACTTTTTATACACTTTGTCTGTTTGTTTGTTTGTTTGTTATAACTCCTAAAATACTGAATGGATTTTCATGCGGTTTTCACTAATATGCTTAGAGATAGCCGGCGCTTAAAATAGGATATATTAAAATTGAAATATCGTTAATTTTCTTTATGGGAATTATTAAGATTTCATTACGAAACGAATCAGAGTTTTAAACAACATGGCCGATTGGTGATTTTTTTTGGCTACTTACAGTAAGTTACGATATGTCACAGATGAGAGCAAAAAACCATTGACTACACTCTGTGCCACACACACAGGTCTGTGGTGCTACATGTTTATCTGGAGGCACAGATTAAAGAAAAAAGTCTCTGTGAAGAATGTATATGACCAAAGAGTAATATTATTAGGTATGATACTATAAGGCGTGATTTTTCAATCATCAGATAAAAGTTGTTCATTAGATAAAACAAAACACTAAAAATAAAACCCAAATGAAGGGTGTCGCGAAATGCGATTTTAATCGAGAGGTAAGTAAGTGAATCGATTCCGAGTTTTAGGTTATCTGTGCTGGTAACATTGTATTGTATGAGAGAAAAAAGGCGGGAGTGGTGCCTTGCCTTGGTTTTATTTAGAAAAAGATAGCGAAGCGAGTATGAAGTAAAACGATATTAAGAAAATTTGGTGTAGCAATGAATAACCTCAACGAAACAATTACGAGAGGTAATTGTTAATAATCCTGGCTAGGCTGGGTAAGTGGTTCAAAGATTACTTTTTATATTCCAAACTTATAACACGATTCATTTAAAAACTTAGATAACATATAATAATAAGTATACTAAACTAAACTAGATCTAAAAACTAAGATTACTTGTGATCAAAGAGTTCCCTTGTGATGATAGTTTAACTTTTGATGTGAGTCTTATTGAAAGGGAAATAAAGAGGAATTAGAAAGAGTTTTGCACGGTGGTAAGGGCGGGTCAAATGGGGAAGGCTGGTAGACCCTCCTTCGGGACCTTCGGGTCCTGAAGGTAAGGTGAGGAGAAGTAAGTTCGCATCTGATAATGACTTCACTCGTTGGTGAGAGGATCCTACCACTTAGCTGTGGCTCTTGGTGTTTTCATGGTATCAAAGGCGACCCTCACCTAATAAGTAAAAATAAGAACTGTTTCCTCTATTCCTTTCAATGATGCTCTGTAACATTTCATTTGTGGCGTACATTACACCTAACCTATAATGGAACCTTAGGCAGGCATGATAGTGTGGAGACGTACTTGTCATGTCATGCCCAACTTCGCCACAAAGGGTTTCCTTATTTCAAAACTGTTACGGAACCCTAAAAATGAAATATTCTTTGCAAAAGCGATTCTGATTTGAGCTTTGTACACATGTTATTTCCTCACTCCCTCCACTATGTTGAAAGTGCAGTGAAATGAGACAACGTGGAAAATAGTGGACATATAAATGTCGACTCCTTTTACAGTGGTGTACTTAAGTATTTGTAATTTCTAAATAGTATTAACAAAATTAATTATGTACGCGTCGTATAGGTAAATGCATTTTACACGTGTGCTAATACGTGCGTAAAGATTTAGTGGATTTGTTGTTTGGTACATAGAAAATGCATGATCTCTTATTAGAGTACCTAAACGTAGAAATAACACAATTCAAGCGTGCGAAGCCGCGGGCAAAAGCTAGTACATGAATAAAACTATCAATGGTTTTCATAAAATATACACCTCAAAGACCTCGAAATACCTTTATCTTTGTTTTGTTGCTGAACCATATCCCGACCGACGTCACTTATAGGTAATGCTTAGTATACTTATTATATATTTTATATATATTATTATATATTTATATTTTATACTTATTATATTATATACTTATTATACTATAGAAGCAAGGTGGAGCAGCGGCTGCAAAAAAATCGAGTATAATTAATGAATGAACCTTGCCTAGAAGATACTATACTATTTACTAATAATCCTTGAGAATTAAATTCAATATTTATCAC
Source organism: Ennomos quercinarius (assembly GCA_910589525.2). Classification (NCBI taxonomy): domain Eukaryota; kingdom Metazoa; phylum Arthropoda; class Insecta; order Lepidoptera; family Geometridae; genus Ennomos; species Ennomos quercinarius. The sequence continues at coordinate 11,457,539 of OU342499.1, read as the reverse complement.
AACCTTACATTTTGGATCGGGTGGGAAACGATTCCAAGTAAAAAATAATTATTGCAGTAGTTAGTTAAAAGAAGGCACATTGCCCGTTAAAAAAATTCAAGCCATGTGGTCCCGGCGGCGTGAGAATAGGGCACTCAATTTCTTTCCGTCGGTGCCGCAAGAGTTAGCTAAGGGATATTTAGAGAATGGGCAGCAGCATCCTCCACGGCACATTAAAATCTTCTGCAATCACCAAGCCAGCCAAGCGTACTCCCAGCCCAGCGTCCAAAGTGGTGTTTTATGGAGGAGGCCTGTGGAAGCCTGTATTCAGCAGTGGACGTCTTCCGCTGTTGATGTATGATGCTGCTTTACATCCTACTCAATATTAAAAGTTTCTGTGTTTATATATTGTTATTGATAAGTCTTATACGCTCGAAAACCCAAATCTACATAAAACTCAGATTTACGGCTGTTATCCTGTAATTTTCAGTGAAAGATTAGTGTTGGAAGCCACACGAATTAACGTTGAACCATCGCAGTGTATAAAGTTTAACCTATACTGGATGTACCGATAGCAGGGATAGCGGAAGCGCGTGGGTTTCGAGTCAGTTTCTTATCTTGCTCATTTTTTTCTTCTTAGTAAACTAGCCGTGTTACTCGGTTTTACTCGCAATTTTTCCGTTTTTCCAGATAAACTGTTTTAGTTTTCAGGAATAATAGAATGTACTGTTATGTTGATCTCATTAGTATTATAAATGTGTGCATTCCGTAATTTCATCCAAATTGGTTCAGATGTGCTGGCGGGAACAAACAAATAAATATACAGACAATCTTTCGCTTTGATACATAATAGGGTAGTGTACGTATTATGAACGTTTGTAGGTACTCACAAGTAAAATGAAAATTTTTAAATTTGTATTCCCAAATTCTGATTAGATCGTTAACTACATGAGTATTCCATTAGATACAAACATTTCCTTAACTTTTTGTCGCATATAAGTACACATATAAAAGAATATAATATCTTGTTACTATAGATACAAGCAGAAATGTTTCGTTTACAAATTAATTAGATTAATAGAGCTTTAACACTGTATCAAAGCGTCGGAAGTGCCAAGTGGATAACGGGCCGGAACGTGCCGGAACGTCCGATTCCGCCCTCCCGCCGCTGCACCGGGTTCCGTTTCCGCCGGAAACGCGACAAGGGCTGGATAATAAGCACCAATAGTGTTGAACTATATCAACGTTTCCTGAAAGGATAGTTGCAATTTACCTTAAATGTTACCGAGCAAATTGCATTATAGAAATAGTCGTATAAAATACTAAGGCCCGATTTCACCAAAGTTTATTCCAAGTATACGGCTATTCGTTACTCTTGGATACAGCTAATTGACAAATGAAATTACACAAAAAAGACGCCATTTTGATTGTATCCAAGGAATAAGTCTTATTCCTTCACAGAATTGGTGGTATAAGGGCTATATTCGCGTAACTCGGTTGTTCTCGGAAAGTTATACCTGGAATAAAATTTATTCTAGTTTGGTGAAATCGGGTCTAAGTAGTATATAAGTAGTAGTTGGCATTGCGAATTCTAAGTGAAACTACTAAAATTTAATTTTTTGCTTGTTTGCGGTTTCGCATACGTGGAATATGTAATTTAGTTCATCGCGTCAAACTGAAATAGTAGTTGATAGTTGAATTGAAACCCTATATAATAAATAGAGACAAATCTCTATTTATTATATAGGGTTTCAATTCAACTATCTCCATACCAAACATCATAAACTGAGACTGTGCTGATATCTGAGGATAACGTGCGCAGTGCAATGTCACGCATAACTTTACAATTTCAAGTTCCAAGTGCGTTGCACTGCAATTGTTATGGGTGGCCGTAGTGCTTAACATCAGGTGAATAAGACTAGTTTGTCACGTTATTCAAATACATAAAAAAAAGCAATTAAGGCATTAAGTCGTGAAACGGTAACAAATAGACAAAAACATAATAAATCGTTTATATGCTTGGACGAAGTGATTCGCCCTGGCGATATTTGCACTATATCTAATCGAAAGTTATGACTGATTTCTACTGAAATTCGAATAGTTAAATGGCATAATAATATAATATTTTATTGACAATTTTATAGGCATTATTATTGATATTTGATTAGTGATTGGAAGACCCAGCGTAGGCCGGCTCCCCACTCAGTGGACCGACGACCTGATGAAAACCGCAGGGAACCGATGGATGCAAGAGGCAAGCAGCCGCTCAAAGTGGCGCTCTGTAGCCGAGGCCTATGTTCAGCAGTGGGCGTCTTCAAGCTGTCGATGGTGGTTTAACTATTTCACAGTTACACTGTCACTATTCAAAATTATTTACCCTAAAGCCAAATAGTTACTTGAGATCGTCACAACAATGTCACATTTCTTAAAAAGTGCTGTCATACAAATAAAAAACAAAAGGCGTTTCCCTGCAGGGCTCCGTTTTAGCTGATTGCTGTGAGGGTCGTACCCTCGAGGCATTGTTCGCGCCGTCTTTGTCGACCGAAACTTGACGCCTCTTGACGGCGCGAAACGTGGGTCTGTGTTTAAGAATAAACAACCGTCAAGCGCTTTCCAGGTTCTAAAAGTGTAGCTAGTTCTATGGCGATTAGTTTCTTGTACTATAAACTCTGTAACTTATCAATATAGAAAAAAACAAACCATTTAGACCGTACATATATACAGCCGCGCTGACCTAAATAGACATTCCAAATGCTCCAGCTCACAGTATAGGTATAGGTAGCAAGGTTACATGCTGATGCCAACATGTTGGCCCAACATGCTGGAAAAACATTGTTGGGTACGCTACCGTAGCGTACCCAACATGCTAGCACTACCATTGCCCAGTTGAATTGCAATGTTGATTCATAGCGCCATATAAATTGCAACGTTTTGGTCACGCATCGCATCGACCATGCTCTATATGATAAGCTATGAGAAACGCTTTAAGCTACTCATGGTGTAAGGTGTTTTCCATAGCTTTTTTTTTATTCAAGGAATTTTATTACCTATTGTATATACTTTCTAAAGAGAGGTTTTAATCCGAGATGCGCCGTTAGTCTGTGAAGTTTAATACCACATAATATGTAACTACTTCTTCAAATGAAGAAAGCACCACAAAAATAGTTTAAAATTTCAACTATAGATTAATGTAAAAATAATTTTATTCGTGTTAAAAGTCATGCTGGGTCCGTTTTTTATGTCTCCGTTTCCATCATAATGGTAAGTACTTATATGTTGGGCAAGTTTTAATGATATTTGTTATCCAATTTCATTGTATACTTTAGCTTATAATAGTCGGTAGTTTTTTAAATAATTTTACCCATAAAACCTAATAAATAAAGTAACTAAATAGGTACGTGAACTTGAGAAATATAAAATGTCAAACGATGATGAATAGATGTGATGTGCTATATATTTTTTAGATCACACACATACAATAACATAATATATTTTATGATCATCGTAAAACTCTGCAAAGAAACCGAAACCTAAAGCTTTAGTATTGCTTACAGAAAATCATGATAAACAAAAAGATTTCAAGGTATTTTAGAGTGATACCTACATTTGGATTCATTGCGCGATGGCACAGAGACAAATTGGAGGATCGATGTGAGTTTCCTGCGAGTGGCCATTAGTGAGTCGGAGGGCTCTTGTCTCACGTTTCGAGAGCGCTCCACTCGAGGGCTTTGTCTCACCACTCACTACTACACCTACCTTATAGTCATGGCTTGCACTTATACCCACTTTATTCTTTATGTGCAGAATGTTTACATTAATATACTCATTACATTAACATTAGTACTCACGTAGAGTATTTAAATACGCGTTAAGAGTGAGTTCGCGGAAGGAATACAACACCTTACTCGCGTCATTGTTTCCTGACAAATATAATCTGGGAGCTTTTAAGGCTAGAGTGAACCGGTATCTTCTAGGCAAGCATGTTTCATCGTCACTTACCATCTAATGAGACCAAATTCCAATGTAGGCCTATGAAAAAAGAAACTACGGGGCACATAAATAATTGAGCGCATTTCTCCAGAAAGGTTAGTAAATCAATGTAGGATCATTATCAATTAGCCTGTCTTTTGAGACACAGTCTATTAAGTTAATAGAAAAGCAAAAGATAGAATTCAATTCTATGATTTTAGACAAATAAGTAGGTACCTATATATTTTGTGATATCTCATGCCTACATTGTGAGTGTGTGTTTTAATAGCTTTCCTGTTACATTGACTTGGCTCGTCTGGAGAACGCTTACAGTCAATTATCTTTATGAAAGTAAGCAACAGTGCATAAAATAAAAATAAGCTAATTATCCGTAAACAGTCAAGCAATTAAATCAGAAATGCCGCAGTTCCAATTACCTACTTGACTCTCATTCAGACTGAAGTGACTGCGAGCAGTAAGCGTTTTACCGCTCAGCATTTCCGCGATTCTTCCAGCCCCATAACTAATGCGCATAAATTATTTCACAAGTGTACTTGAACGCGGAAATATGCAAAATTACGTGTAACATGCAGCTTGGGCTCATGTGTACAGTTATTAGGAAAAGTGGAAACTGTAATAAGGGCCACGAAGAACTTTGCTTACAGTACAGCTCCTTCAAAGTCAGTGAAAGAAAACTTTGAACGTTGCATTAAACTTTATTTTTCAAGTTTTTGGCTGTTGCCTGTGAGTTATAGTTTACGATAGTGCGGAGTATAAGCAATGTTGCACTCATAGCTAAATAGTAACCTACATGAATGCATATTTTACCGGCCAGCTATTCGATATTAATTAACTGATATTTCATGCATGTTCCACGCAGCATTTTCAACTGCTTCCAGTAGATTGTTGTTGAAACAATGATGACCATCCTCTTTGTTTATTAGTCCCCAATTTGCAGGCTATAGGCGTGGCATCGAATTATGAATGAGAGCTTTTGATGTAGATAAGGCACGGTTTGCTGTGCGGTTGAAAGCTGTAGAGTTAAAAGGGCTGACATATTTCTCAAATACATATTTATGTGACTACATTGTGCTTAATTAAGGATGTACTAGAATTAACTTTATAAATGGGATTTTTACCACATACATGGAGGTCATTCGTGGCATCAACAATTTAATCTCGTTTTCAGGAGTGAAATGTTTAACAAAACTATCTGAAGTTTGTATCTGCTAATCTGTTATGTAAAATTTCATTGGAATCGGCCCAGCCTTACAAGCAACTGACTAAACATACGAACACCTAAACAAACAATGTTCACTTTTACAATTATAGTAAGTTAAGAATAGATGCATGCTTTTTAGCAATCGGTTATAATTTAGCTTGTTTTTTTGTTATTGTAAAATCGGAGTAAATTTTTTTAGAAACGTATCTATTTAGTTTTGTAATAAAAATAAAATTTTATTTTGTTAGTCACTTTCGTGATTTGAATATAGTATTTCTAACTATAATAAAGCTAATTTATACAGTCTAAACCAAAGCAAATGTAACATTTTTAACATTATTCCGAAACATCTTTCAGCAGCTTCACATAATTAATGTGAAAATTTGAAAAGCACCACAGTGGTTACAGTAATATGCATTTACTAATAAAATGGTCTCTATTATACTCCGTTGCTGCATGTAATATCCGGTGACTATAATACTCGGTGGCTGTAATGGGACAATTATTGTGCACAACTCTAATTGGCACTCACAGTTACGAGCCGCGACAGGCATTTGTGGGAAGCTCCCGGTGAAATTTCTATTGTATTGTTATTGACATAGTGTAGGCTCTCTGCAGAAAACCTACTTTTTTACTTATGGGATAAAAAGTATCATCATCATCATCATTATCAGCGTGAAGACGTCCACTGCAGAACATAGGCCTCCCCCATAGAGCACCACTTTGAGCGGCTGCTTGCCAGGAGACAGGATGCAGGAGCATCGCATCGCATAAAAAATATGGTTCAAATTAATTGAGTCAGTTGTGACCTCACGGGAGTACATCATGACACTAGAATATTATATCTATGGTGTAATTCCTTAAAAGCCGCGCCTTACATTACACTAGATGATGTTCTTGTTTGATTTTGTATGTATGATTAAAAGCTGTAGAACAAAATCTGATTATTATTATTTACAGAACTTGCCCTAAAAGATTGTTTTAATTTTTTTTCACTTACCCTTTATAATTTGTTGAAAAAAGCTACATGTCAATGTTTGACAAATAGAGCTTTATAGAGGGGACATGGTGGAATAGGTCGTAAAAACTTACAAAACAAAATGGCGTACTATTTTAAGGCTTTGTATAAACTGTGCCACCACTCATATCCCAATTGCATGGATCTAGTCTAGTATTTGGTTAAACAATCCAATATGATTGGTTATTGTTTTTAAAGGATTCGCTTTGTTTGGGGAAAAGTACAACGAGAGACCAATTTGCCAGTTCGATGAGGTTGCATACCACATAAATACGGAAGTAGAGTTAGTTTGATTATGACTGTGTGGGTCTCTTTGTTGTGACTTTCTTCGCTGGTATCAAGTTGAGCAGAATAGCAATGACTGATATACGATATATAATTAATTACCTACAATCGAGCCATTCAGAAACTGGCTGAGTGCTCGTAAAAGTCGTAAATTACTTACTTCCTCCCTGACTTAGACCATTTCTAACAGTTGTAAGCAACGCTACACGCAAGACCTAAAGCTAGTGCTCAAGAAAATGCCTGTAACAGTTACACAAAGGATTTCAAGAGTTCAGCACAACTCTTAAGGCTTTCACAGGGTTGGTGCGACCGCTTCAGTTGAATTAGACACTTGTAGATTGTAGAGTCTCTAAAAGATTTAAATGGTACTTGTGTCTTGAATGAGTTCCTTTTACGTAGGTAAGTCGTGTTGGGTACTCTGATATAAAAGTATGGTTGGTATGAACGATTCTCCCTATTTTATAATACAAAAAGGCTTTTTAGTGCTCTGTGTTATATACCTACTTTTCAATGAAAATAAAATAATCTAGATTTGGGGGCGCACTCACTGTTACATCATTTGTCAAGCCAGTGGGGAACGTAATTTTTTTTCCTCTGTTTCATACTATCTGGTGTGACTCGCAATAACTAACTACATTGTAAGACTAGATTTCTTTCAGATATTCTAATGTATATCGGAATTTTCCTGAAGTTCACTCTATTCGAATATGCACATAATATTATGTCGAGTATCCGCAATACAGAGGACAGCTTTTACACAGAGTAGTGGAGGAACACAGAAACAGGCGCTCGAAGCGATGCATTCGAATCATTCGGACGATTGCACCGATCAATTCGAGTTGGACCGCAAACAACGTCGCTCGAAGCGATTCACGCACGACCACCTCCGAAGCTTCACTTACAAAGCTATTTACAATTCATCAAGGAACTATTAAATGGATGAAGGAAACGTCATTTAAACCTTTAAAAAAGGCATGAACTCGAGCAAAGAATATGTAATAATAGACTCGATTCTAATAGCGCAAAAAACATGCATAGCATTCCGTTTTGAGGCTCGGTGCTGTTTTGCTTTTTTTTGATAGTAGTGGGTGCTCATTCAATTTGTTCATTTTAATCGTTGCTCATTAAGGAATAGGTCATTCGAGCAGTGATAAAAAGGACAACTATTTACATTACTATATGAGACACTTTGAACAAACAAGAAGCCATTGCAAAAGTTATGACTAAAATTTTCAATCACATTGTCTGAAGCGAGGAGGAATTAATCTGGGAAATGAATAAGTAATCCTTTGCTACGGAACTATTTCTTATCCCACTTTAGCAGCGTTCGGATCGCACTTTGTTCAATTTACTTACTATGCATAGTGCGACTAATGTTTGCGGAATTGGTAGTACCTACTTACTTAGATATAAGTGTCTATTTAAATATAGGTGTGGTTTCATTTTGATTACTCTGGTATTTTCGTCACAGACTCTTACTAGTGTTTTATACGACTTATTGTAATGTTTGCATGAATTAATTGTTTTTATGTGCTCTTCAATGATTGCTATATTATTGTAAAGCGCTCGTTTATGAAACTTTAGAGGTTGCTTGTAATATATCTATTGCTAATATCTTTATTGATGTATTGTTTCTAGGCATGCATAACATCACAGGTTAAAATAGTTATTATTAAGGGCGTTTGTGCAAGTTAATCGTTTACGTCACTGTAAAAGATAAGTGGTAACGGCTTCTTTACTTCAGCTGTTATAATATACCAAGAACCAGGAACGCATGATTGCCTGCGAGTGCTGGTGCTCACAGCGGTGTTGGATCCCGTACTCATATGTTATTCAAGACTCAGGAATGTACATGAAATGGGATCAATTTCCACTCGTCGAATTGTTGGAACTTCATTTATGCGGATACGTTGAATAAAACGATACCGAAATAGTACAATGTTTTAATGTTTAGAAAATAAATCTTCTTTTGACAGTTTTTTCTTCATTCCAGGTCTTTTCTGAGAGCTATAAAATGCAGCATTTTATAAAAAGGGTCAAAAGTGTGGGTCACAGTGTAATATGCTACGGTGTCCTCTTCCCATTGAACTGTAACCGAAGGCCATATAATATGTTTGTGTGGTATATCTATAGCATAAAAAACCCCGTTATCTTACCGTGGGAACCTTAATGGAATAAGTATGCGGGAATCCATTTAAAAGTACGAGCAGTGTAGCTACTTCTGAACCATTTCCATTGAACAGCATAGTTTCGTTTTTCGTTTATTTCCCCACTTAAATAACTTCCGCTAATTTTCAAGTACTTAATTCTTTTTTTACCATAGTAAATTGTTTAATAAAAAGTAAAATAAAAAATATGTTACTACTTCTATATCGATAAAGAAGAGTAATACATCAAAATTTAAAAAAAAATACAAATTACGGAATACAGATTTAGCCTATTTATGATTTTATTATAATGTAATTATTTTTGTAAAGCTCTACCTATAGATTAATCGGATGTCGATAAGTACCAAGTGACAGATGCCGAGTGATATCTGTGAGAGTCTCCACGTTCCTTTTCACGGTAAATAAAGATTTCCAATTCCTTGAAACTTTGATTAGAATTGAAAACCAATCATAAAGATATATTGGATGGATTTGGATTATTTGTTTAGGATAGGTAAGATAAGGCTTCTATTTCTGTTTTTAGAATTACAATCCAAACAAAATGTGCTGGATTAAGGCATGGGTTCCATCAGATAAGTTTGAGAGTGCTGGAGGAAGAAAATAATAAACACTGAGAAAATTTATATAACACTTTATTGTTCAAAGTGCGTCATTGTTTATACTATGAGATACTAAGTACCTACCACATTATTTTTATACAAAACTGGCATAAGTCTTTGTTTAAAATAGGTAGCGTATAGCACATAAAACATACTTTCTTTATAGTAACTTGATTTTATTTATGCCGGTGTAGCTTTATTTACATAAAACAGCCGTATTCCCGATTATGCGGGTATTCCTCTGTTTTGATCGCGGAATCTGGCTAGATCCGCTATAAACCGGTATATCGGTATAGCCGGTATAAATCTCGCTTTGAGCTCGGCGGGCATTCCTGGCAAGTTACCGAACAACAGTAATGAAGGCTTAATCTGCTAAATTCCTCCATAATCCCGTGGGCTCCGTTCGAGACTTGGCTTTGCTCTATCTATAATTATTATGAACTATTATCGGCATACGGTATTCAGGTTCTGTAAAGCCGTCCCATGAGCGATAGATTTTGAAATTGATGTCACAATGGAAAAATTATAAAAACAAATTACATTGTCTCTCAAAATGAAAGGATTACAGTAATAGTTTTGTATATTGATTATACCGAATAAATATAGTCGAATATTAGGTACATAATACCAAACCGCCAATGCCACAACTGGCTAAATCAACTGGCTAATTTTTGTAAAGTTCTACTTATATAATCTGTGGCTCTACCAAAATTACTGAGTATCTAGTTGGTTAAACGAAAACGTTAACTTGAGATTTATTTTTGGATAAAACTTGTGAACTGAATAAAGTGAGCGTTAGATCATTATTAGATTCTATTGACTCGTTGTTAAATAGGCTTAATTATATTGCTCCTCCATTTGAATATTCAGACCACTCTGATAAAATACTCTTTATATCCTTTACAAAGTACAAAAAGGACTACTTAATCGTCTCAGCGATATAAAATGAATTCTGTTAAAATTCTAGCTGGCATTAACACCTTCCTTTTCAGCCGCCATTATTCCGCGGGAATTTGCAAAGATGTCATAAAATTTTAATTTTTCATAGCGTCCATTACAATTTGCTGAAACGACATCGCATTACGGGGTGGCTAAAAGCACATTTTAAAAGGCAGCCCGAATTATACCGCCCCTGGCGACGCGATTAACAAGAACTGAGAAGAATTACTCATTTCACGGGTGGAATGGAGATTATTTGATGTTTGGGTATATTTTTCGTCAAAGATTAATTTGAGGAAGATTTTATTTTAGGACCTTCACAAACAAGGTTCCCAAACTCAAACAAGTTGTCAGTATTTGTGTCAAGGGCAACATAATTTAAAAAGGGGAAATAAACAACCTTCACCTATCTTTTGTTCATTATAATTATCCTAAAACATAATTTGAAATGAAAACAGATTTTTCAAGGTTTTTTGTCTATAAAAACAAATTGATTTAGGCATTAATCTTCTTGATTTATTCAATTATTTATTTTATTTTTGGAGAGAAAAGGAAATATCTTGGTAAAATTATTATATACGTACGTATGTGCATTGTGCATCGAAGCGTGGAGTTTACTTTTTTCTCACAAAACCTTTCAAAACGAAGTGGCCTACTTATAGGTTTTATGTTTTACTTCGAAAGGATTATGAAGGATATAAAATTAGCAATACATTTAAATTTGAAGGCTTTAGTTGACAGTAGGTACTTAACATACTAAAAATATATCCGTCTTTTAAATTGCCGTCTATTTGACAAGAATGGCAACAGTTTTAGATCTGTCAAAGCCTTTAAAATAGGCCCCAATAGCGGCTAAATTCTTATAGCATACCTCCTCTGCCACGTTCGTGAATCAACGCCGAGTCGACAGTTCGACACCTAGGGAGGCTCGCATTTAGATAATTGCGGGATAGCGGCGGAACTTTGTTGGTTGACGCTTTTGTACTGTGTCCGTAGTTCGCGCTCTTTGAAGTGCATAATTACAGTTACGCGCATTGTTCGATTACTGATTGTGTGGTTGCGTGATTTGATGGTGCCGTGGCTAGTGGTGGCCGGTTGCGTTATGAATAGCTTTTGATATTGGGTACCTAACAACAACTAGCATAGTTAATTTTGAAATGCATAACGAATGAAGGCAGCATTATGACTGGCTGGCTGGCATTATGACTGGCACATGACTATAATTGTGGTTGCGTGATTTATGAAAGTGCTATTATAATGATGACATGTGTTTGGCTTTGTTTCAGGTTGACGCTACGCACATTTTGTTTATAATATATTTATAAACAAAATATGTGTAGTTAAGTAGCATTGTTATTTTTTTTTGACGTGCATGATTTTGTTAATGATAAACCACAAACCGTTGTTCAATGCCTATGTTTGTTCCCTCTTCCCGCCGCAACAGCTGGACGGATTTCAATAAAATTTGGAATGGAGATAGCTTATACACTGGATTAACACATAGAATACTTTTATCCGTCAATAAAGCCATGGAGCACAGCTAGTGTTTTATAAAATGAAGTACTTTGGCACTGACATCTGAGTTTATACAGAGATTAATAAACACGTGAAACTAATAGGTAAGAAAATATAACTTAGTTTTAAGAACAGCATTACTTATTTATCCACTCTTTAGTAATTTGTATTCCAGTTGAATACCGGGAAGCAATCTTGTAGGTACTTTAGTAAGGAAAATAAATTAGACGTATGATTTGAATTAACCTTCGTGGTAAATTAAGAGGAATAGCCTCTGGTGTATAGGATCCACATCTTTTTCGGGAGAACGTAGAGCTTTTACTCGGGGTGGTCTGGAATCGACAGTCCGTCATATAGGTGAAGAAAAAAAATTAAAATCTAAAACATTGTATAGTTATCAAAATAGCCACCGAGTCGTATTTCAGCATTTTTCACTATTCCCTATACTTTTAGATTCAATCATCCAAGCCTAGTTAAAAATTGCATATATTATGCATTCATTGAATACAGACTGTCATCCTATATCATTGACAGTAGGTACATACCTAATTATATATGCATTCATTGCATAGGTGTAACTACATTCTTTTTGTTTGTGCTATACTATAATTAATATAATTGATTTTTAAACGTGTATATTTCTAATACAGTTCAAAGCAAGCCGATAAACTAATTTCAGACCACCGCACATTAGTCGGTCCCCATATACACATTCGCAAGTGTAAATACGACAATACGACGCGTTGCGAGTGTTCCGAGCCATTGGGCTTATATCGCCGACGAGTGGACAGTGGGCAGTGAACACCCGACTGATTTCCCGCTCATTGCGTCCGTATCATTGCGGGGCCATAAATAAACATTGCACTCGATATAATTCATTGGATGTGAGTGAAATACGTATTTGTGAGAAGGGCTTTTTCACTTGAAATAATATACGCATTGTTTTATTGTGCTAAACATAATTGGTTGTTCTTCCTACCCAATTTTTTAATTTATCTCAGCCTTGGAAGAATATCGGAGATTTCGCTGAAAACATATCCTGTTTTCTATATACAACTAAGTGATTTAAGAAATGCAAAAATATCTGTCATAATAAAAGAATGGCAAAATAGTAAATAAACGTCGGAGAATTGAACCATTTGTATTAAAATCTGAGTTGATCTTCAAAAAACAATACAACTGATTCTACAACAGAATTCCGCTCGCCACGCCGATAAAAGCAGACATGAACTAATCATGTCGACATGAAATAATCAGATTTTCACTCTCTATGACATTACTCTTATGTATATTTTTAACTGGTTTTAACACCACTGGTGTTGAAGCAAGTTAAAAGTGGGTCAATAAAAATTAAGTTATGGTAGTTCAGTAGATCAACAACACTATAGTACTACCGTATAGTATACCTCATCATCATCAATAATAATTTCAGTTCATTTTTCATTTTTATTTCATCCTCTTTTGCCTTTTCTCATTTATTATTGGGGTCGGCTCTCAATCTAACCTGTAGCGGTGTGTGTCACTTCTGACCTCTGACCTCGCAACCCATAAGGAACCAGTAACAGGGATGGTTAGATCAGGCGTCAGATTCTGACTACCCGTAACGATTGCCATAGATGACAACTGGGATCGACGGTTTAACGTGCTCTCCGAGGCACGGAGCGATGGCATTAAAAATTGCAGATAACTTGCTAGATAAGTCATTGGTGCAGGGCCGAGGATCAAACCCGGTGCCGTAAGACTGCGAAGCGCATATGCTACCACTCGGCCACCATCGCTCTTATATACCGTATAGTATACCTATAGTAACATATAGTACTAAGCTGCCACCATTTCAAGCTGTTCACTTTGTTTCAGCATTGATGCAATTGCATTGAAACGGGACATAAATTTCCAAATTGGTTGTGGTAATCTATAAATAGTTAAATTAAATTGGTCTTTGTGCATGCCAATGTCGAACGGAATCATGAAACAATGCAATTGAAATCGGATTCCTGGATTAGGTGAAGCGGTAACTATTAATCACTAACCGGAGCAAATTGGTTTCGTATTGCCGGTAAGGTGGAAGTTAAATGATATTGGATGAAAGATGTTTTTTCTGTTGAATCATTATGACCTAAAATCATTCAGTGATCAATTTACACCAATATGATTCATAAATAAAATAAATACTTTTGGAATAACTTTTTGGTGTTTAAAAAAGCTCTCATGGTAAGTTGATTTTTTTTAAATACACATTTTTGTGTTCTTAACAATAATAGTCCTGCAAACAAGTTATGTCTCGTAACTAAAACATAAATATAATACTTAGTTTACTAATGAGTCTGATATTTAAATATTTATTTCAAATAATCTGATAGCAAAGCTTATACGAGCCCCAATTTCCGCTATATCCAGATTAGACTTTTAGTCCGACTTGTGACTATTAGATAGCCTTTACCAGTGCTTAACAAGCTCTCGCCCAAGATTCAAATAGGTTATTAACTTGCAAAGCAGCTCCCGGTCACTGTTCGAAACGGGAAGATGCTGACAGATAAGCTCTTTTGGAACTGGAATACTGAAAGTTTGCATATACTATTGTGTGCGTTTTATTGCTTACTTATGTTTATATATTGCGTAAGCATTGTTATTTGTGCAAAGTACCATTACATGCGTCATACTTTTCGGCTAATTAATGGAAGTGGTCTGGAGTTTTGCGGTTTTTTTTACAAATAAAGTATTGTCTGTAACTGTCAAATTAAAAAAGCTTTCCATACATCTAATGCAGCTTAAAATCATAAAGCTCATGGTGTTACAAATGTATCAAAATATTCCAAAACTTCTTTTAACGATATATTATTTTATTTTCTATGAAAATATATATACTATTCATTTGTTTTGTTAAGGTAAATAAAACCAATTCCTAGGCTAGTTAGTACATTCCATAGGTAAAAGGAATAATGTACAATCAAACTATATTAATAAAAATAAGTGCAAGTGTGTAAGTGGGTTGTTTCTGTCTGTCCTCTCGAAGGGACAGACAAGAATAAAACTTCCTGTCTGTCCCCGAATTGTCACCGAATTCAAATTCTATATAATTTTTTTTATTTCATCAACCAAATCAAAATACATGTTACCATAAAAATATATGAAAAAGCGTGAGTATTACGAAATTACTGAAGCATAGAAGCTTAACCTTATATGGTCAAAGAAGCTTAACCGTTAATCGTTCGTTTAATGGTGCTCCTACCCTACGATGGTAGGAGTTGCATTTTCCAAGCCTCCGCTGATACTGAGTTTAATCCCATATCAGCCCCAGCAATGACTTTACAAAGTTATTCGTTTTCGTTAAAAACTATAAAATTAAACATCACAATATTATAGAAACCAAAACATGATAAAAATTGTATTAACTTTGGACAGGGTAAACATTGTAAGCTGTATAGATAGATATAATGGTTTTTTATTAATTTTAATTATAAATAAAGTGCGCCCATTCAAGCAAAAAAAAAAAAACAAAAATTATAGTGTTATAAGGGATGAAAATTATAAACGATTTAAAGAACAGCACGAGCAACAAAATAAATGCCGGAGGCAACGTCTAGGGCCTACAGATTATAAATATTACCTCAGCTTTGAACAAGTTCTTGGGCATAGTTAGGCATAGTTTGGTGGTTCAACATTTGTAAAGCTCACGAAATTCCCGGGAAAGTTATATACTGAAATATTTAACCACTACAAAAGTTATTTAGTATTTTTTGAAAAGTTGACCATATTTTAGACTGCCGTGGCTTAGCCCACAATCCACCCATTTTCTCGCGCATCTCTTAATTTTCCGAGATAAAGGTAACGTATGCTGCCCTGTAGGTTGGGAATCAGCAGATCTGCCGGCGGCTGAACAGGTAACTTATTAGCTAATTTAGGTAATAGAATGTACTAAAAAGCGTAATTTAAGAAGAAAAAGAAGAAGAAGCGTAATTTGATATAATTAGTTTGGGGCTAGATGGCGCAGTGTGAAATGTCCACACATATAAAAAAAAATAAAAAAATTTAATAATAGTAATAAATGTACTTAATTTTAATTTAAATTTTTGTAATAGTATAAGTAGGTATAATTTTTAAGAATGACATTCAAAGACGATTTATTAGTTTTTTATGAATAAACAGTACAATACAATACAATGCTGGACTGCAGTCCGGATCGGCACCATCAGCCTATTTTTGAATACATACATAATTCAAATTAGCAGGCGATTTACCTTTGCTGCCATATAACCTCTATGAACTTCAATAAAAATAAATTTCAGACTCTACTTTCCGATGTAACATCTCCATGCATACAAAAGTCACACAAAAAAAAACAATCAAACAAGAATAAGCTATTGTTGAAGCCATAAAATCAAGGCTACTGTAATAATAGTATTAAATTACAAAATCCAACTGAATAAAACTTTCCTTTAAAATTTAGGTCACTTGTTTTTATTCGCTGCACATCGGTGGGCCACTACATAAATCGTGTAATGGGTGGTAGCGAACAAGTTGCCAAATAATTCACACCAAAAGTACCATAATGGTAAAATTAAACAAACAGTAAGGGCAAACACTCAATATACTCAGGCATTCTTGTTCCCACTATGAATGATTAGATTCTCTGATTTAAGCAAATTCAACCTCAAAACTCAATTTATTGCGAATATTTAACCACATTTACAAGTGAAAAAATCAGAAATCTAATGATACTTAATTTATTATATTGTTCTTTGGAAGACATCTATTCTATGCTTATTAAATACCTTGCTTACAGTAAAACTGTATAAAGCCTGTAACAATATCAAAAACGATATTATTGGAACTAAATAAATACAAAAGAGGACAAAAACATAGAAAAGAAGAAAAAAGAAAAAGAAGAGAAGGGAAGAGAAAGAAGAAGAATAATAAAAAGAAAATTTACAAATTAATCTGTAGATTACGCTGAGCAGGCGATACTGCTATAAAAATCATAAATATTGATTTGGGAGGCGTTATCTTTACAGCATTTGTGTTGATGTAACTTGACCGTGCTGGTTGGGATAATTCTTAAGAATTTCTCAATAGATGGCGCTGCCAACCCCGTAAGTTGGTTGTAAAAAGGTGAAGGATAAATTCGGACACGAGACCACTTGTCACGGTAGCTTAAGTAAAGCATGTCCCGGCTTTAGGGACGGATGGATGCGGGTTCAAGTCCCGCTCGTGATTCAAATTTTTCCTTTACAAATTAATCAATAAAAAGAAGATCTAAATTCTCAGAAAAAAAAACATATTTTTTGGTGTATTTTGAAGTAGTTCCAAAAATATAGTTTTAGTATTCTTGTCCATCTGTCTGTCTGTCTGTCTGTCTGTCTGTCTGACTGTGTTGAGTATGTTTATGTGAACCAATAAAGCAAAGCGCTCATACTGTTCTTTGCGCCGTGATAATGGTTTGTGAGTGCGCGCATAAACAATACAGAGGCCATAAAAACACAAAGGGAAAGTGATTCGGTTGTATCACACGCTGAATTATTGTGTACGTGTTCCAAGCACTCGGACTCTCCTACTTTGCAATTTACGATCCGGAAACGGATGATTAACAAAATTAAAAAATGATTTTAAATGGTGCAAACGATTTTATAGAAGTACGCAGTAGTATGAAGCATGTACTTTCCTATCTGTTATGGATGGCCGTGTCGCTTAACACCTGGTGAATGACTAGCTCGTCACGTCATTCGTTTACATAAAAAACAGTTTTGAAAGATTTTGACTTATGATTATTTTTAAAATATGACAAAATATCAATATATTTATTGCACACAACTTTTAAAAAATAAAATATAACTACTAAAACTTAATTAAATCTAAATTAAAATAAACTACATTATCTAAAACTAAAACTGCATATATCTAAACTTATAAATAAAAATCCAAGTTTAAGTCGCTGTCTGCGGGTAAGGTGCCCAAAAAGCTGGTGGCATATCTCGTTGAATGGCCAAACTTATTCTTTGGCCGAGGTAAGAGCTCTTTGGTCTCCTGTAATTTCTATTAGACGTCTGGACAGCTCCTTCACCAAACCCAAACAAGACTTATGATTTGTATTTTTTGAAAGCGGGAGATATTACAAGGTGACGTTGGTTAGTCGGCCGGCTGTACCGTTTTATTAAGTACCAGCGGCTTGCCCCGGCTTTGCACGTGTAGTGGTGTAGCCTATGTTACTCAGGGTGAATGTAGCTTTCCAATGGTGAAAGAATTTTTGAAATTGGCACAGTAGTGTTTGAGTTCATTCATTACAAACATATACACAAAATACAAATCTTTCCTCTTTATAATAGTGGTGTAGAAAAGAATTTCTGCGCTCTACCTATAGCACGGCCGTTCACCTTTTAAGCCCGAGTTGGTTCCAAAATACTTTTTTCTAATATTTTTCAATTTGAAAGGTTCTCTGCAGTGTCTTGTTTAATTGTAAGACGATAACACAATAAATCTGCGGTGTCCGAAACCAAAAATATGAGAGGAAAATTAAACAAAATAACGAAAGCTGGCTTTGTGCACGCTAAAATGTTGACGCTGTCGTTGGGGATTATACGAATTTACTGTTTCTAGAAAAATGTTGGTAGAAAATGTTTCACAAAGTACACACATACAGCTACAATATATTTTTATATCATGGTTGAAGATATAAAAATCACACTTCACACTATCATCACATCACACTAATCACACTAATTTTAGAAAGGCAAAAGTTTGTGTGTATGTTTGGTACTTCTTCACGCTCAAATGGCTGGACGAATGTGGATGAAACTTGGAATAAAAATAGCTTATATACTGGACTAACACATAGGCTACTTTTTATCCGCAAGTGGAACCACGGAGCGTAGCTAGTATTATTAATTACATAGTGATATCAACTGTTGTTTAACAAGTTCCTAGCCCAGATGAGAGCAAAGATTTTCTCCAAAGTTCCACAGTTTAGAGCACCGACGTAATGTTGCCAGTTTATCGGTTTTTTATAGACTGCATTTTGGAGAGTGTGCGAAGGAATTACACGATCTTATTCCTCCATCTCCCTTCTTTCACCGGACATCAAGGCGCACAAAAACACGGCACCCATATATGGTTGAAATTCCATCAACCCGCACTAAGCGTTTTGCTATGCACTTTATAGTGCGAACAGCCAATGAGTGGAACACCTTGTCGGCGTCCCTGTTTCCAGCTAACTATGATTGTCTTCAAGACAAGAGTAAACAGGTATCTTCTAGGTAAGCATGTACCCTCGTAGAATGCGTCATCGCTTTCCACCAGGTGAGACAGTGGTCAAATGCTTTGCTTATAAACAACAAAAAAAATAAAATTTTGAAACAACTTTATGAGGTGATCAAAAATATGTGAAAGGGACTTAAAATAGTCAACTCTATGGATTGAATAAACTACAATAAAAGTAGATAAAAACAAAAACTTTTATATCCCTCTATAAAAGTTATTGTTACAGAATTTTTTAGGTGGTAGGACTTTTCTGCAAAGTTCGTCTAGGTAGGTACCACCGCTTTGCCAGTTATTCTGCCGCCAAGCAGTAGTGTGCAAGCATTACTGTGTTCCGGTTTGAAGGGCATTGTAGCTAGTGAAACTACTGGGCAAATGAGACTTTATGACCTGAATTCACAGACTAGTAATCAGATTACTAGACTGTGTGATTTCTAAGGATACCGTGTGCATGTGCAGTGCAGTGTCACGCGAAACTTTATTACTTTAAAGTTCCGAGTGATAGTGCAACTGTTACGGGCGGCCGTGTCACTTAACATCAGGTGAACGACTAGCTCGCACGTCATTCATTCTCATAAAAAAATTACCAAAAAAGATAAAGTTAAATAAAATGCAAAACTTTACGTAAATTTCGCGCGAAACTAACTTAGTATGCTAGTGGGATCCCCCGAAAAATTATTCTCATTAGCTTATCTCGGTGGGAAATTTGGGATTTAGCCTTATCTCAAACCGTAGGGCTAAACAGGCAACGCTACGAGACTACGACGTAGATATCAGCTACGGCGTAGCAATTCTGCTACGCGAGGAGGTTAAAGTGGTACGTGCCTCAGTTGCAGAGCATGGCTCATTGCGGCGTTGCCGTTGGAAAATGTAAAAAGTATTTTTCCTGCAACTAAATAAGGGTAGCTTTAATTAGTTACCTTGTTGAAGCTTGAAAAACAAGACTGCAATTTAAAACGTCTCAAAGAAAAAAGTTTTGGTATCTTCTAGGCAAGCATGCTCCATCGTCGACCACGTCGTCACTTACCATCAAGTGAGACCGTGATCAAATGATAGCCTATCGTTAATGAAAAAAAACTTACTCAAAATCAAAACTTACATTCTGTTAAAGCTGTAAAATGTTAAATGTTACTGAAATATTATTTACTAACGGGATTTTCACCATGTAAATTCACCATTTTAGAACCGAAGCTTTTACTCAGAGAAAAATGTTTTATTGTATTTCTTCATTTATGGTCGGTATATCTATTATCAGCTATGTATTAAATTCCAAAACCTATACCGCTATTTATCTATTCTGTACCTATACCACATATAAAATATGTGTGATCTACCTACTAAAAACCAAAGTAAAACTATTCCTCCGCCGTAAAATCTATTATTCAAAATCCACATATCCCGGAGCGTGCAATCTTGCATTGAAAGAGTTACTCCGGCCACAGAGGGCCGACACAAAGAGGCTTTTATCGCGGCGAGGAGTGCCGCTGGAGGCCGCAAACAAATCCGACACACGATGAATGCCGCTAAGTAGGTTTAGAGATATAATCTGGCGATTTTTACTCGCTTAGGAAAGGATCAAGCACTTGAGTTGCGCTGCTCATGTTTCTATATCTTCCCTTTTCATCTTTTTTGATGAGGGTATTCGATAAAACTTGGCTTAGGTATATTATCTATTCTATACTTATAATAAAACTGTAACAGGTCGAATTCCGTACCTCGAAGATATTTTGAAACACTATTTCTACCAAATATTATCAAAATCGGTCGGTAAATGGCACCGCAGCAAACTTTTATTTATTTATTTATAATTCACTATCTTATAACGTAGAACGTTATAAATTTGGCATGTCCACATTCAATACATTAAAGTTTTTTATTAAATAGATTAAGTAGGTAGGTAGGCATAAAATAATATTAGATTTCAAATTGTCATGGTCTTAGATTACATGGTAAATAATGTTTGAGAGAAAAGTACCTAGGGTCATTGTGGCATCAGTGGATCGAGTGTCCACAGTTTAACTTCCGCCCTTTTTGTGGAAAATATCCCTCCAATCAAAAATCGCCGACGACTAAAAATTCCCTGGACCTGTAGAAACTGTATAGGTAACAAGTTATCTCAACATTCGTTAAAAACGAGACCTGTACGCGAGTACGTACATCCGGACAAACGAAAGCAAAAATCCCGAGTTGAAGCAGAGACTTTCACTTCGTTCGCTCGTTTAATTATTTTATTGATGCTATCAAGAGTAGACATATTATATAATTATTACCTACTCAAGCTCATTCCTAAAAACAAATCAGCTATTACCATAGAAACTTACAGTAGACTGAACCAGTGAAAAGAACATGCCTGCATTCCCAGGCTTACAAAAGCGTAGATTTAGATGCTATCTGCAGAGAGCACCACTTTCGCGCGGTGCGATAATGCCCCTCGGGGTGGGTGAGCTTTCACGTCTGACCGCCGATGGGCGCTTGTACGAGGAATGAATTCCCGACGTAGTGCGAATTCTATACGTATCACCACAAAATTGCTCTGCCATTGGATATTTGTTGAGCTTATTTAGCTCCTGATATAGCTTTACAAAATAACACACCAGGATTTGTGTAAGACTATTGACCACAGTTTTATGTAACTATTTCGTTACACGGATTGAGATAAAATATTAAGGAAATAAGAATCACTTGACCATCAAAAGAAGTTAATGCACTCTTGTTTTTTTTTACTTGGCTTGTTTTGGCTACTCAAACACTCGCAGCTCCCGTCGGGTGTTGGATGGCGCCTGACTACGTAAAAATAAGTGATCATTTGGGAATTCTATGAGTGTTCTTTTTTTTGTGAACACTACTCCATTTTTAGTCCTAGTGCTCTTTTGGGCAACCTCACATGATCTTTTCGTTGGAGCTTTAAAAATCGTTGCTTATTGTCTCCAAAAATGATAAATTACAAATGGACAATAATAAAATCACACCACCTCACAGCTAGTTCAAGAAAAGTTCAAGGGAATTGATCTGTTTTCGTTTAAAATATTTCTTCTAATCAATTACAAAATAAACGTACTTTATCATAATGCTATATCATATACAAAGCCTCGGTTTCATCTTCGTGCTCATGCCAAGGTGGACAGCGCGCCTAAAAGCTTATCCGTGTTCTGCGCCGCGTCCCAACATTTATCATGGCGCTATACACCGCATACCATTACCACTAACTAAGCACCTTTGCAAGTAACAACACTCTCTCTTACATAAAAACTGACTTTACTGTGTATTTTTTATTAGCAGTGTCTATTCCTAAAACACAGTGAACACGAGTTCAGTCCAGAGTCTATGGATTTACTACATAAACTGTTGTAAAGATATTTGTCAATAGATGATTTTGTATTTTGTATAATAAAATATTTAATTCTGTGCTTATACTTATGCTCTTATGCTTTTTATTAAACTTTTACTTCATAAATCCTTAAAATACAGAGTAAATCTGTTGAATAAAAAATTTGCCTCAGAGAAGTGGACAGATCAGTTTATATCATTGTTTAGTTTGAGCGTTTATTAAATAAAAAATATATTTACGAAAAAAATAACATTTTTACTAACTTGCTTTCTTGACTATCTGTGAGAGTAACATCTATAGTTACTTGTCTGTCTTAACGAATCTTGTAATTCTTTTCAAACTAACTTCCAGATGAGCTAAACATAGCTTAGTTTTTTTAGATAATTTATAAGCATAGCATTTGACCACTGTGAAAATGAAAATATATTTCTTTTTACAACCAAATAGACCCGCATTTGACCGGAATCTCACCTGATGTGACGATGCGATCTACGATGGTACATACTTGCCTAGAAGATACCTATTCACTCGCGACTTGAAGAGCTCCAGATTGTACTTATCGGGAAACAAAGACGCTGGTAAAGTATTCCATTACTTGGCAGCTCGGAATATATCCAAAAAAATGTAACTTACTTATTACCTAGTAATTAACCATCATGCACTCGCATTATCTCTCTCAACTCTAATCTTGATCAAAATAAATTGGTGTTACGTGGAAAGTTCTTCAGAAATTACACCTCGTGGTTTTCGACTCATAAAGCTAATATAACGGCGACGACAAACTTCTCCCATTAAGTTAACGTAGCCAGTTATAGCGTCGTGTACGACAGAAAACTTACCCCCTATGGTATTACTTATTAGATTTAATTAAAACTGACTACTTTCAGTACTTCCCAAAGAATATGTGTAACTAGCAAGATAGCAAGTTAATATACTGGGTGTAATTGAACTCATTATTATCCTTTGAAACTTGATACCTGCTATTGACACCGGTCACGTGTGGATCAAAATTTATGAAATCAAATGCATCGATTTCATATTGATAACATCTAAAATAGGATAACTTACTTAATCAACTGCAACAGTACAAAATTAAATTAAAATAATTAAGTACTATTTTTAACTATTACATACAAGTTAACAAAAAAATTTAAAAGTATCAAAATCATTCGTGCTAGGCGCCAGCAATCCTCACAATCATAAAATATTCTCATTAGCACTCTTTACTCTTTCAAAACATCAATAAATGATGTACAATTTATGCTATATTGAATTCAATTGCGCCATGTAGAGAAATGGAACGAAAACATAGGAAGCTGAACATTGAATTTTATTGTTACACGAGCACTCTCTATGCAGGTATCTTTATGTGTATTTGAAGTAGATAAAAGCGCAATAAAGTTTTTATTCTTTTTATCTGGGTACTTTCATTCAAACCATTGTGTATGCAATGATTTCCTGGAGCTCATGCCTAATGAAACAACTGCACTTAGGTACTTTTACGAACATGCAAAATACAGGACCATAATCTGTAGTTCCCTTCGGTGCGTTTCATCATGATCATGGTTTTTTTTTATTACTGCCCGTAAGTTTCAGTATTTCGCACAGTTCTTTACTTATGGATTGTGTTTCTGAAGCGTTATTGTGGTTGTAGCCATAGCATTTGTATCAATAGCCCATTGTCTTGTATACCTATCACATCCTCAGCCAGAACATGCCAATCCAGAGCATTCAATTTCAAGATTTTTCTGGCATTTGCCATAATCACCACGCTTAGCAGGTGGCTTGCTGATCGCAGAAGATTTTAACGTAGTGAGAAAAATGCTGCTGCCCATTCTTAGCTGACTCTTACGGCGCCCACGGGAAGAGATCGGGTGGTCTTGTGTGCAAACCACGGTTTGCATGTATATTGTAAACTATTTGTTCATTTGATAAAAAAAATACCTTACCACTTCTACAACATGTGCTTTCTCTCACAAGGAAAGAGTGTACGCCATATTATGTGCCGCACTGGCAAAATGCGGTTTGATGGATGACACATGCCTTGAAATTCGTGATTCTTAAACATGCCAGTTTCCTCAGGATGTTTTATGTTTTCCTTCAGCCGAACCGAGTAGGATTCGAATCAAGGTACGTCGGTTATAAAAGTCTACCGCTGAGCCATTCTCTCCATGCGTTTAATCCGCATTAATTAAGTATGTTAATAAACGAAGCATTAAAAGCTTATAATGCACATTAGTATTATTAATACTAAGTTTTAGTGGAATACGCTAAATAATAACTGGCTAATTCTAGAATTTATTTCAAAGGTTTGCCTCGCCAGCAGCGCGTGTCGGATGTAGATAGGGAAAGCCATCAAGGTATAAATTTTCATTTTAACACCTCATACATAGGACATTTTTGCGGACAAACCACGTTTCATAATGAGGTCGTCGTGTGGTTTTAGGTAACTAGGTGAATACGCAAGAGGTATTTATGGATGAAAGTTTAAAACATTCTCACACAAATTACTGTCGAATTACACTTACACACACTTTTACACTTACACTAATTTTTGAGGTACCTACACTTTATTGATAAAGTATTATCTCCTACATATACAAAATATAAACGAAGCAGACAAAGCTTTACCGCAGAAATCGTTATTTATGGCATTGGATGCCAATTTTGTTTTTACCAGCAGTTATTTTCATTACAGTATGATACTCAAGTTTCAAATATTTGCTAAGACATTCCGTTGACCATTTTATTTCACACTACTTGTTCCGTTGCCGCAGGATGTGTGAGCAGTGACAATGAGAAAGGCACAAATCCTTGGCTTGCAGAACAACTGGCAGCTTTGTTGCTCTGTTTAGAATGAACAAGCTCGATGTCCAAGCGATGTGCACGTTTTTCTTTAACATGAACTGAAAACTTGCAAGATTAAATTGGTGATTGTTAAAAAGGTAGGTTACAACCTACCTTTTTAACAATCACCAATTTAATCTTACGTAGGTAATACCTAACGAGTAAGCTGATGTTTTAGGTAATTGCTGTTTACCATAAGCAATAATCATTTCGTTCAGATGTTATGACTGCCTTTGCACCACCTTCGGAGCCTAGTAGACTCAAATGGTGATGCTCAGCCTTCCCTAATTTCTATACATTTTCGGCTGTATAGAATTAGGGTATCAGGAATGAATGGCGAAGACATTATTCGAATCTAGTATATTATCAATTAGGTAGTAAACAAATTGTTCACAGATTTCTGAATTAGCAATGCAATGCGCTTGTCGTTTTGATGTGACTCTACTCGAGCTAGACCGTAAATTAGGCTATTTACAGCAAATCGAAAAATAACACCATGAAAAGTCAGCAGTAAACGTGTAGATTACCGCGACATACCCTCGGGTTCGCAGGAAAAGGACAGCTCAGGAAATGAAGGTTGTCTGCAGGGAGGCACCATTTCCGGCCGGTCCGGATGCGAGCACTCGCTAAACAGGGAGCTCTATTATCGCACAGTACTGCCATCTATGATGCTCTTTCACATCGCGCCTCTATTGTGAACTTTGCTTTCGTACAACCCTGTTTACTATAGAACAGATTCTGGAGCTCTCAGAGAGTCTTTGTATATACCCTTATGCATTTTCAGTTCAGTTTTAAAACCTTGGGAGTTTGTGTAAAAACACAAGCTCCCAAGGTTTTAAAACTGAACTGGGCATCACCATTGTGACTTTGGTTCTAAATAAATACTTAACGGAAAAGTTTAATTACTGTAAAAATATTTCTAGAGTTCTTATACAAAACCACAGATTGTACGGCCATGGCTAAGTTGTTTAAAGCTGTTATATAAACCGATAAGTTGGAAAAGCAGCTTCAAACCATCACTCTTGATTTTTTTTAAACTTCTATGTAAAGGATTAAGTTAATTTGTTGCTCTGTAGCTGCGTGCTATAAAACAAAGTAACAGACATATATCTACGTGTATAAAATATTTAATAAAGTACGGGTAAAAGTATACTAGCGTTTTAAATGTGCCCGCAATCAGAACCCAACCGCTATCTCAAATCAACCGCTAAAAAGCTATTTGCGCAGAAATAGTGTGTATCACAGAATAGGACATTTCCGTATAACATCTGTGGTGTGAACCGAGGTATAATGTACTTACTTGTACGTCGAGAGTTATGTTTATCTAACTTCATGCGGGGTAAACAGACATTTCCGAGCATGTGTAGTTATGATCTTTGTGGCGGGCTCATTTGAGCGTATTACTGCACTACGTATATACGTGAGATATATTATAACTAGGCATGGAAATGATTACTGTTTTTATTTCATTGGCATAGTGATGGTATGTTGAAATTTTGTCACTGTGATTTAACATGTGATTTTTCACAAGCATATTTTTATTTGCCTCATAAAGATTGAGTTTATGATCAATAGGGATTGACAAGGATTTACAAACTAGTGTAGTTGCGACCTGCTATTAATGTTTACAAAGATATCAAATGCTATGTTATTGAGAACCCTTCGGTCGGTTTGGTCCACTTCTTAAATTGTCCATTTCCAAAATTGTCATCCTCCTAATTTGTCTTGATCCTAACTCGTCAATTTCTTAAGCCGCTACTTCCAAACTTGTTAAAGGTGGAGTGCATTGCTATATCACATTATCTAGAGGTACAGATAATTTTATTATTTATCATCAGTCTTGGTTAGTTTGCCAAATCATACACAAAATATCTATACGTTTTTAGCAGATTTTAGCAGAGTATGTGACGAAGAGTAGCAGGCGCAGCTTATGAAAAATAATTTAACAGGTTTTTTTTTATTTACTCCTATTGAAATGATCCATGCCTCATTATAACCATAGCAGCAATTCTAGATATCTAATGGTAGGTACAGGAGAAAAATCAAGCGGTTTCCTTAAAGATTGACAACCGATTATAAGTTTCAGATAATGTAAAAAAGCAGATCAGTAATTTCGATGTCACAAGATGGATTATTATAGTTCTGATTATTATACACCTTGGAAATATCATCAATCATGTCGCGGCGCTGATGTCTTAGATTAAAAGTTAATGGATCAAACTTGCCGTGGCTCTGCCCAGTAAAATGTATAAGGTAGCCCTATAATTCAGCACAAAAAACTTATGTATATATCACATCAACAGACGGAGAATGTCCACTGCTGAACATAGGCCTCCCGCGTAAAACGCCACTTTGGACGCTTTTCATAGGGGAGATTTTGCCATAATCACCACACTTGCATGGCAGGCAACTGGGTGAGAATGCTGCAGCTGCCCATTCCTTGTATATTCTCATAGCCGGCTTTATACCAGCACCCACGGGAAGAAATGAGATGGTTCTTGCGCTGGGACCAAACGGAATAAATAAACATGCTCTGGTAAATGACCAAGTTCATTTGTGTCAAACATTGCAGTAAACATTGTCAACAATTCACGTTTTTATTACTCTAGCAGCGAGTAAACTGAAGTCTTTAACAACTTTGTATGTCAAAAACTAATGTAGGTTGACCACGGGCAGTGACTGTCACTGGGGTAGACTGGGGTACCACGATTAGAAAAGAAAAAAAGAAATACGAAAAATAAAGAAACGAAATAATCACACGAACACGACACGAATAGAAATAATCGGCCAAGTGCGAGTCGGAGTCGTGCATGAAGAGTTCCGTACCACAATATCTATAAAACAAGCAAAAAAAAACACGTTTGTTGTATCGGAGCCCCCTTAAATATTTATTTATTCAGCTTTTTAGTATTTTTTGTTATAGTGCCAACAGAAATAAATCATCTGAGAAAATATTTTTTTTATGCTTAAATGGGCTCATGTTTGACAACATCTCATCTGATGGAAAGCGATGATGCAGTCTGTGTTTGGAGCACATTTGCCCATGAGATGCCTATTCACTCTTTGATTTGAAGAGACCCAAATTGTAATTTGTAGGAAACAAAGAAGCAGGAAATGCATTCCACTCCTCAGCCGAGAGATTTCAACTGTCTAACTATCATGGTTCATGAGATACAGCCTGGTGACAGACGGACAGACAGATGAACAGACGGAAGGACAATGGGGCCTTAGTAATAGGGTCCGTTTTACCCTTTGAGTACGGAATCCAAAAAAAGTAACCATAGGACCGCTGGTGGTACGACTATGTTACTAAACATTCAATACAGCAATTTTTTTTTCATTGCATTTTCATGCTAAAGTCTGTTCTCCATCAACATAAACATCGAAAGCATTAAGTATTAACGCGTACACAGAAAAGGTTCTAGGCGTGTATAAGTGTCACGACAAGCAAGTGTCGGCGTGTAACGGATACAAGGGTGGCTTATCTGCTCCGGATGTTAGGCGTGTTCTACACTGCTGATATTCCGCCAGAGGGGGTTCAGGCGGTACGATACGGTACCTACGTATCATTAATACCGTATTCTTTTCTGTCTGTTTTACGTGATTTCACAGTAAAACCGCCTATAGGTTTCTGTAATGCTATTTGAATCTCTGATCACGATGTGGCTGATTTTTAACCCCGGGGCTTAAAAATTAGGCTTAGAGAACAACAGGGGGGGGGGGGGGGGGGGGGGGTGATAATGATACGTTTGAAGTGTGTATTTATGTCAGTGTATTGGCATCGTAGTAACAACGGATGGACTAACTTTGATTTCTCGGGTTTTGTTTGAAAGACGACTGTGTCTAGATTGTTCTTACTGTGATTCAAGAACATCTGTTCAGCTATTTAAAGGTCATCAGCTCTTTTGTAGTTCATGAAGGGAAAATCGAGATTTTTAACATGTAACTTATTACTTATAAAATTGGTTGGTTAGTGGTTAAAATGTTGACTGTTACGAAACATAATCAAGCAAAAGCTAAGACAATACAATAATTTGTAGAACATAGTAATCGATAATAATGCAGGTTTCTATCAGTAAATTTTCCAAACTGGCTTATTGTTCCAGAGATTACCTGTACAAATAATTATAGAACTTGCTTTGCTTTACCACTATTATAATATTAGTTAAGATAAGTAATAATGAGCATCGTGTGAAATGCGCTTAAGATGAGCGCAGATTTACCAAAAAGAGTAACACGTACATCGCTTTTCGTAAGCTGCCTTTGTAATTTAATCTTAGATTATTACTGCCTACGTATTTGATATAACCAGTGGTATATTTGAGGATCAGTTAAGTAATAACGATTAAGATCAGTTTTTCCCTGCTTATTGGAAACAGCAGTAATTTAAATTTTGGTGGATTTTTTGAATTCGTAAGTTTTTGTGATAGAAAATAAGGAGCAATGAATGTGAGTTCATACTTCGCTTATGCTGCCTCCGGTTTGTTAGAATATAATCACTTTAAATATATGATACACCGATGCTAATAAATCTTAATTTGTATTAGTTAATACCGAAACTGTGCTAAGTACTTACTCAAGTCAATACAAAATCGCCCTGCGATTTAAAATTAGAGATTTCCCCTTAATAAAATATGAATATGCAACAAAATAATGACTTAAGAGAAGGTACATCAAAAGAATCCGTCGTAAAGTAAAATAAGAAAGCAAAAACATTACTAGAAAAACTCTTAGAGAATTAATCCTAAGAATAACATTTTACCAAAAAGACGGACAAAGTATACGAAAAAACTTGTGATCTACTTATTTAGATTGGACAGCCCTCGACTTTTTATAAGTAGGCTTAAATAAGTAGTAAAATAAATTATTATTGAAACGTCTCTACACGGCACGGCGTCCCTAAATAGAATGGCGTTGGTAAATTGGTACGCGCTGAGAGCTTTATAAATCTAAGACCTTTTTACCAGCTCTTTCTATTATCGAATGTGTAGTAAATTGACTCTATAGCCCACTTACACGAGATGTTTTCAACACAATTCGGTTTGTATCACAAAGCATTAAAAAATATGGCGCTTCGCACCTATATATCAGCCAAATTCAAGATGCAATATTTACTAACATTGCACTGACAGTAGAATCAGCTGATAGCAGGGATTACAAACATTTTTGGCTGTGGCGTACTCACCCATGAAAAAGTTTCCATACAGCTTCACAGAGAACCTCTTGGTTGTTAGGGGCGACGGATCATAGTCAAAAAGTAACCAATGGTTTCCTCCCACCCAGGACCTCAAAACTGAGATTCACTATGGTTGCCACTGATAAATCTCTGGTGGTTTTAATATTCGTTTTTGATCACTTAATGAAGATTTCTTAATTCAATTACTTAGTTAGATTTTTCATAGCATTGACGTAACTATTGAGAATTGTGACAAATCTGATAGAATTTATAGGTATAATCATCGTAATGCTGATATCGCTCAATCATTTCGTGGCGATAACCCTAAAAAGCAGCTAATTCAACTGTCAGTGAAATGTTAGTATATATTGCACCTTGAACTTGGGGCTAGTATAGACGAAGTGTGTTTTTTTCTTGCTTTGTGGTTTATATCCAACGCCATATAAAAACCGGGCATGCCTACACACGATACTGTTTCTACACGTTTTCATACGGCACAGTTTGCCGGATGTCGACACGTGCGAGGCGCGCCGGGGCGCGGCTCTAGCGCCGGCCATCACCATTCGCCGGTTTTGAGTGATCCGGCTCTAGAAATCGGTTTTGAAAACGTCTCGTGTAAATAAGCTTTATATAAAACGTATTTTGCGATTATGCTAATGTTTTTAAATGTATTATTAAGTACCTTCTTATTTTAATGGTAGCCATTAGGCACTGGTGCTATATCTACTTAATAAATTTTAACACCCGGATTCACTTATACAGTTTTTGCCTAATTTTCATTTCTTTGAAAAAGCTTAATTGAATAATGAGGTCTCGTAAAGAAAGGCATAATACATCCTCATTAATATTAAGAATCTTTTATCGAACGACGTAGACATCCCCTGATTTAATGAGGCATCCTTCGGCTCTTTGTTTTGCAAAGCCGATAGATTTAGCCGAAGGATAGGCATTAATGGAATTAATACCGACATGAGTAAATTTAAATCTAGGCACTTGATCGTGGGGACTTAAATGGTGATCTATGGACGGGTAAGCTTGCAGTCTTGATTGTAAAATGGAGCACTGTGATTTTTGACAATTAATCATTACTATTTATAATACTTTTGCTAAAACTTTGTTGTGGTTTGCAGTGTGTGTAGCAACTTTTTTTAAAAGGGCTTTTGTTAGATTTGATTTATTTTAGTCGGAATAATCGGATTTTTGTAATTATTAGTGCCTCAGTTGAATTTTAATGGTATTTTATGCACTAGCAACACTGAGACGTAATGTGGTTGGGAGGTATCCATCTTGTTTTTACGATGGTGGGGATAGAAAAATGGCGGGGTGAAGCAACGTGAAAAGAGGCATTGGGTCTGGCTTGGCATTCGGTTGGCAGCTGCCGAGTTGAAGAGACGTGTTTCGTCATAAGTATTTGTATATTGTATTGTATATTGTGTACCTACTACCTGTGATTATGTGAAAATGAGAATTATAAATGAGGACAAAAAACAGTGCATTGTTTCATTGGAGATACCTCATCTTACACTTTGTTATTTCTGTGATTAATTCGGTTAAAATACTTCATAAACAATAATCTGGCTTCATAATTTTACACCTGCATTCGACAGATGGCGTTTTTTCTGAAAAAAATATAAGGTAGGCACCAAAAGTGCTCACAGCAAGAGTGCGCGTGCGCGCTTTTGTAGAACTGCGCACTCTTGGGGTTTTTCTATATAATAAATTGCTATTTTACTGAAAAAAAAAATATGGCATCAAAACCAAGGTAAACAGATAGAAAAATATTTCTCAACACATGATTAACCTTGCTCGTAAGCTTTGATGGATTATTACCCTTGCAATAAGTAAAAGTGTTTTGCCAATCTAGTAATAACAGTGGTAAGGGGTCTAAAATTATCACAAGTTTACCATGTAAAAGACTGATAGAAAGCGGGCATAAAAAGAAATATTCTAACAAAAAAGGAGCGAAAAAGACACTTAAAAGTCAACCAATCCACCAAAAATAGGAAAAAAGACTGGAAATATCCTGAATGGCACGAAAACTATAAAGATTGGAATTACAGAAGATTGGATACTTCGTAAGACCTATATACAATGGTGCCATGATAAATGCATCTCTTACTTATGTATTGGGGCTTATAGTGGTGATTTGTAAATTTTATTCTATGATTCGGACTCTTGATACCGCGCGCACTCTTATGGTACCTTATGAGCACTCTTGGGATACTAGTATCCAATGAGTGCGCATTTTTCCTCGGTTGTAAGATTCGCTATAACTTTCATATTTTGGTATAGTAGTTTGTTATTAGTAATAAAACTTAATGAATAATGTCCATGCTATGTATTAAAAGCGTTTTGGTCCCTATAATACTATTTGATTTTGAGATACAGGCAATCGTTTCTAAACTGCGCACTGCTAGGGCACCTTACCCTACGTACTTAGTTCGAGTATCGCATACGTGATTGTTAACATGTTTAGACATAGACGTAACTATTACCTATACATGTTAAAACAAATACACACAAACCGTCATTTCTATGAAATTACACAGCGTTTAGTTTATGATGACATCGTAGAACATGTTGCTAGATTTATTATATTATTTCGTAAATAAGAATCTGTTCACGTTAGCTTGAATAATGTTTTTACTATTTACTATAGAGGTGTCTCACGTTTCTGCCCCCAATTTACTCACTTTTACAAAGTGTCCGTGGTGATCATGTAAGCAATATGTCTGCAAAACATGCGAACTATCCCGTTTTATGTGTGGATGGAAAATAAATAAACATACCTACAACCCCTGTATAAAATGTCACTGCATACAAAAAAAAAATTCAACCTTCAACAATATTTTTTTTTATTTGCGATAGGCTAACTTTTGACCACGGTCTCACTTGACGGTAAGTGACGACGAGGTCGACGATGGACCATGCTGGCCTAGAAGATACCGGTTCACTCTAGCTGCTAATGGTTTAGTAGACATTCAAACACATTGTTACTATTAGCTACCTAGCATCTATCTATAAGGTTACGATGAAATATTAGATCTATAAACGTATAGCTGACCTGACTGAAATCGTATTCAAGTCCACCACAATTCCCAACAGAATCCGTATTGACATGAAACGAAATGACGTTCGGTAGTGACGGGCTTCCTCGAGATTCAAGAACATTTGAGCAGACTAGAAATTCTCGAATTTCGGGACTCCCTGACCACTTTGCGGGAAATGTCGGCAACTTCGTTGAAGTGTCGCAAGTTGCAAGTTTCCCCAGTCAAAGAGGGTAGTGCTAAAGTAGTGAAATTACGTCGAAGTGTCTCAAAGTTGTTTACGATGTGGATGCACCTGCTGTCTAGTCATATTGAGATTTTGTCCTAAAGCTCCTAACCCTGCTCTATGAAACCGACTATCTCGCTGTGAGTGGCAGAGACGACACTCTATCCAAACAGATTATCTCAGTGTGCGTAGCTGTACATATTCTTGTATCGCTGGAACAATTTTTGTTGGTTTTTTGAATGTAGATCTTAGAGTATACATAAGCCACTGACCAAATCAAATCAAATAAAAAAAAAATTGCAAATAGGCTATTTTTAGCACTTTTACAAGTCAAAACTAGATAATGTATTTAAAAATAATAAAAATTAAATTATTGTACATTCTAAGCAGGCATAATTAAACAAACTTACACAGTGCTTAATATCAAAAATGTCAAAATATTATAACAAGCCTATACGAGTTTAGAAAAAAAAGTTCTCTTCCCCACATCAGGTGCAAGCAATCCGGCACAATGTAGAATAGAAAACTCCGAACCGTAGCTTCGATTACATATGTAAAGAAGAAGCTACAAGAAACTTTACAATGTCATTTTTTGTTCCATTTTTTTTTAAATTTGTTAACAACATTTATAATTTGTTACAACATAATTAAACATGCTACAAAGTAGGTAACTACATACACACCAGTGTAAGAGGAATACTAGAATGGTCTTAATATAAAAATAAAAGTAGAAAATAAAAATTATAGGTATAGCCAATGACATGCTATAGACACGGTACCTAAGATTTCATAACATTGAGCTTGGGGCAGTCAGGCCAAGCTTTTTTGTCTGACAAATAATCATTTATTGTGTAATAGGCTTTTTTCATCAAATTTGACTTTACGAACAATTTAAATTTACGCATTGACAAATGTTCAACCTCTTGATATAGCGTATACATACTTGTATGGCTTGTATGTTTGTATTATAGAGGTCAGTGACATAAGCAGTAGATGGATAAAAACAAAAGCATGCGCGTCCACGATGCTAAGCTGGGTACACACTAGCTCAACGAACGTCAACGAAGGATTTTCAGCGTTAGCTACCTCAGGCTCGTTGACCTTCGAAGGTGCGTCCAAATTCCGGCTCACATTCGCAATTCGTCTGCATGCTACGCTCTCTCACTTCAACTGAGCGTTCGTTCGTTGGCTTTCGGCAATCGTCCACACAGAGTTGGACGCGACACATTAGAGTATCACCTAGCTATATATAAAAGCACTACTGTGCTTCATCACCGACTGAAGACGTCCACTGCTGAACAGGCATCCCCCAAAGAGCACCACTACTTTGCTACGCTTATATGTGATAACTTGATGAGCATAGAGTGCTCTTCCAAGTTTCCACGTACGAGCCAGTTTCCTCTAAAACATTAAGCCGTCAGCCACCTCCAACAACTAACTGGGACACATCACAAAGTTGCGCAAAAGTGAAACTTCTAAATTTAAATGGAACATGATTGCTAGCCCGAGTTTGCGAACTGTTCCGCATTGAAAGAACTTCAGTTTAACTCACTTGCTGTGAGTGACGAGACTTCACAGTCCCAATTTATTATCTATTAGATAATGGGACTCCTTGCGTGAAAAAGAACTGGTATTGCATGCACAAGTACCTAGGTGGTTTTAAATCGACACTGCTGAAAAAGTTAGTAATAAATACTGCTCTATCTCTCCCTAGTGCGTCTGTTTTTACGGTGGTTTAAATTTATATTGAACGAGATAGTGGATCTGCGAATATAGTGGCTTTGAGGTCCCTTCCATGGGAAAAGTCGATAGCATAATAACCGGAAAAATTTAATAGACTTACCTATTCTTAGCGCTTTATGAAAATTACACAACAACGATTACTTTCACAGAATATTTTATGAGAAAGAACCTAATAATTTACTTTTTATCTTTTCGAAACAAAGGCTTGCAACTTTGTTCGTCGTTGCTTCATAAATTATTCTATACAATCCAGTAGGTGGCAAGTAGCCGGTCGCCCCGCATCTGTTTACAAAGTTAAGAATTACGATATAAAAGGGTGTAATCTCTGGTAAGGAATTTAGCATAGTGGTCATGAAAGTTATGTTTGATAAAACTATTGGGATTTTTGATTTATAGAAGTAAAAGGAATGCAAAGAAAAAAATTCGAGTTAGATTCTGTTCGTGATTCAAATTTTTCCTTTAGTAGGTACTTACATTAAAATTAATCTACGTCTCTTGGGTAGGTACTGCATTATTTAAATGTTGCAGAGAATATTTTTGATGTAGGTATTGACTGCTCTCCCCTCCCCAATATGACAGATAACAATAATACTATAGCATTAGATAGTAGTATATCCATAAAAAATGTGAATCTAAATGTGATATTGAACTGTTCGCATATTTGTTTGTGTAGTTTTAATACATATAACGGCTGAAATAAATCGATTTTAATGATAGTTTGCTTACACCGACACTAACAACGTACCTTTTAAATCAAAAAATTAAGAAAAAGCACTGTCACCTTCATAGCAATTTTTCTGGTAACTTTAATTATTTTCTTACTGCGTGCCATTTTTTTACTGGGAGTTGTACAAAGCTGAGTAGAGCGTAAACCTGCACTTAGCTACGAGGACTTAAATAATACCTAAACTTTAATGGACTTTAGTCACTTACCGCCCAGTACCGCACGCCGCTCTACAATTCTGTCCCTGAAAGCGAGAAGTTATTAGCCTTAACATAGGCATTTTTTTACGTAAACGAATGACGTGACGAGCTGGTCGTTCGCCTGCTAGGCGATCATGTAACTTGTTTGCAACCGATAGAAACAGAAAAATGTATGGATTTGACAGTTTGGTGTTAAGCGTCACGACCGCAGATAACAGATGCAGTATCACTCGGAACTCTAAGTTAAAGTTACGCGCGACACTGCCCTGCGTACGTCATTCTGAGACATCACACAGTCAATAAGATTTCTAGACTACGAGATAAGATTATAAAGTCTCATTTACCCAGTAATTTTACTAGCTACAATGCCCTTCAAATCGGAACACAATAGTGCTTGCCCACTACCGGCAGAATAACTGGCAAAGCGGTGGTACCTACCTTGACGAACTTTGCAGAAAAGTCCTACCAATAGTATATATATTATTCTTCCTATTCCGAAAGGATACCATCCCGTTTTGAGCTAAATATTGTATATTTTTGTTTTCTATAATATGTATCTATATTTGGCTTTTTCTCGTAATATTTAATATTATATGGGATTGTTTATATTTGTATTAGGAACAAACACAGAGAAACTTTCAGCCTTTATACTATAACGTAGGTCTGATCCTCGCGGGCTCTTGGTCTATAAGTGACTGATTAATAGAACGTACAGCACAAACCGCTAGATATATGAAGTCTTTCTTTAAAGGCGTAAAGTGTGTAGTACTCATGCATATTGAGTCTCGGTTAAATAAAGTTAAGCAACGTTCGTAGGCCACTACTTAGATGGGTGGCCACCAAAAAAGTGGTAATGAATTACAACTACGCGCTACCGTGTTTCAGAGGACCCGTCGGTCGCTGGTCGCCCGCCGGTCTTGGCTGTTATAAGACAACCGATGGGGAAGAAAGGTTCTCGAGTGGCGACCATGAACCGGAAGACGCAGCGTGGGCCGGCCCCCCACTTGGTGGACCGACGATCTGGTAAAAGCCGCGGGGAGCCGATGGATGCAGGAGGCGAGCAGCCGCTCAAGGTGGCACGCTCTGGGTGAGGCCTATGTTCAGCAGTGACGTCTTCAGGCTGTTGATGATGATGATGAGTTATTTGTAGGTATGTACATAGGTAGGTGTATTATAGGTAAGTATTCTACATTGTAGTCTGATTATTTGATTAATTTATTGCAAGGTTTGTGGATCAACAATAAAACCCGATTAGATTGTATTGTTTCCTCACCTACTGTTCTGTAAGTAATTATTATGTAGGTACCCACATAAAAGCAATTTGTTCTTGAGAACAAATAAATGGATTAATTAACTTAATGTATTAAGTATAGTTTTGTTTGTTTCATACCTCTAATAGTTCACAATTATATAGCTACCTTGTTTATGTGTGGTCCCGGTTTGCAAATAGGACACCCCATCACTTCCCGTAGGTAGATGCCGTTAGAGCTATGGGAATATCCAGGGAATGGGCAGCAGCGTTTTCCTCGGTACATTAAAATCGCAGAAATCAACAAGCCGCCTGCCAAGCATGGTGATTATGGCAAATCCCCCCCTTTGATAAGCGTCCAAAGTGAGTTTTATGGGGGAGCTTATCAAGGGGTTCTGCAGTGGATGTCTTCCAGCTGATGATGTGTGATGTGATATACCTAATACACCATATACCAACAGTAGTTCTTCGAACAATTATAGGCTTCACGAGCACAAACACTTTTACAAAAATTTTAAAATATTAACGCCTAACAATCACATACATAGATCTGGATCCTAACTAGGATTTCCTGTATCTAGGGACACAGGCACTATGAGGACCATGGTCCCACATCACCCAGACACAGAACAAGTATTTGCGCTTTTATTTTCACAAATACTTGTCCTGTCGCGGGAATCAAACCCGCCTTATGCGCCGACCTGCTGAACCACCACACCACAGAGACTGGTTGAAAGTGGGTATATATTAGTCCTACCCAAATATTGAAAAAATTGGCCTCTACGTACTCTAGTGAATATTGGCACTGCTATCCATCAGCATGATTAATAAAAATGTTCAAGGCTGCAGTAATATATGTTATCGAATAGCACATTAGTAAAATTAAATATTTGCCTTTCAAACTCGTTCCGCGAGCTCCGAGCCAAATGTAATCTATTCTGATGGATTTAGTAAAGAGGCCTACTTATAATATTGTTGGGTCTTTTACTATGCCTATCCCTTCAGCAGGGTTAAGAGTAAACAAGTGAAACCGCGAGTACCTCTAGATTAATAATATTCATCATCATCAACAGCCTGAAGACGTTCACTGAATAGGCCTCCCCCAGAGCATCACATTGAGCGGCTGCTTGCCAAATAATGTTTTTTTTTTTTTTTTTTATTGGCAGGTACTTTTGTCAGTTGGTTGTAAAGTGCCGAGGATGAATTATGATATGAGACCACTTTTTAAGGAATTTTGTATAAGGCTCGTTCGGCTTGATGCCCGTACGGTTGTTTAATAATATAAGAAACAAAAAATGATGAGCACTTGTCAAAAAGCAACATAAAATACGCTCTATGCTTTACTACGAGAGACAAAGCCTTTTTAAGGTAGTGCAATAAGGACTTTATGCAACTAGAAAATGTTCGTGAAAATAATTCCTACCATTACAATTCCTGCTAGTCTTTTAAACGGTCTGCGATAATAACAGCATTAGACGAATGCAACTGCTGGGCATTGCAATCAAATGTTTCCGTTTCAATGCGTCCGGTGAACAAGGACGGCTGAGTGGCCGTACGGCTGAAAGAGGTTTCACAGAGGTACTTATTTACTGTTTTGTTACAGAACAAAATAGGAGTTGTTCTATGTGGTTTTATTTTAAATAATAGTATATATAATACCTAACGATCATATACTTCACTAGATATAGATCCCTAACTACAAGGTGAGTTTAAATTGGTATGTTATCCCGGAAGGGGGGGGGGACTGGGACCATGATAGCCCACAAGTTGTGAGAGCCTTACTTGAAGCTGCGTGCCTCCATACTAAAAAATAAATTCACTCACAAAATTGCACGTGCGATCGCTACGAAAGTTAACTACTTAATTACTATAAATTCATTTCTAAACACAGGTCGTTAAACTCATTTAAGTGCATTCGGTCAAGGACGAAGTTTAACCACCCAGCTGCGCAAGGGCTATCTTCGAACGTAAACTTTAAATGGCATTTATTTAATGAAAACTATTAATTTAGAAAATTCGTAGAAGAAATCTACCTTGGGGAGTAGATTTACCCCCTTTCGGGATAATATACCAATTCAAACTCAGATAGTATAGAGTTATCGTATCTATGAACCTGGTGCCTATCTTTTAGGATCATGGTCACAGAATATATAATAGTACTAGTCCCACAACACCCAGAGGCAAAACAATAAGCATAAATTCGAGCGGCTTTATATAAAAGTATACAACCTATATAATGTTGTTCTGTTCCACATAATAGTACAATAGTATACGGCATGTGTTAATACTGTGATAGCTTATTAAACCTTTGTCAATTCTATTTGTACATCATACACTACTTAGTGCTGTGAACTTACTGTTTTTTATGAAATGATGTTATTAGCCGAACTGCTCAATCACCACATCCCTGAGTCCAAAAAGACTATAAATTCTTTACAGAGAAATGAAACTGTCGAAGAAACATAGCTATGGGTGACTTGCCATGTTAGCAGATCTTGGGGTAAACCGCAATTCAATGTCCACAACAAAGACTTGAAAGTCGTAAAAATTTAGAACAGAAATCGTATCACATCGTTTATATATAAACAACGGCTATAAAAGAAATCTTACTTTGTTTGCCCTTTCAGTAATCTTTAATTTATAATCCGTTGCCCCAAAAAAGCCCACGCATGAAATAGAAATAACATTGTATACAGTTCAAGGCAAACCTTACCTAAAACAGATACTATTAACTTACTTCCAATTTAGATTTCACGATCGTGTCAAAGCCTTTTCACCCTTCACATTATCTATCCCGGTTTAATACAACTCCTGATCTATAACATACCGTTCACCCACGATAGACCGCAGGGTCGCTCAGACTCTCACATAAAATCAAACTTAAGTTGCTATTAGGTTGGGTGAATAGGCTATTGCTATCCGTGGATATAGAGTACGGGATGCGGAACGGGATTCATCTCAGAACAGAAAGCTCACGTTCAGTCTCCATTTAAACGCCAGTTGAGCAGCACGTGCCGTTCGCTGCTGAGGTTGGAGGGAAAACTTCAAGCGATCGCGTGAAAATGAACTAGAAAAATATGATTTTCTGTTAGTATTTGTGGAACTGAAGTGCAAAAATGTGGAATGCAATGCCGGTGACGGGGCGTGTAGTTCTTGGACGCTTTACAAAGGAAGTGTGAAAACTGAAGAACAATGAAAGGTTGGTCTTGCTTTTTACAGTAGATTGCAAGCACGCATTATTTTTGCACTAGAGGTTATTAAAATAAGAGAAAATAATAAAAATATTTCAACATAATAATAATAAGTATTTATGGTAAAACTTTATGCAAGCTCAAAAGTGCAGCATAGAAAAGAAATCGAGCTGTAATTTTAGTATAACCTTTTTGCAGGAACAGATGGTTTGAGTTCATATACTTGCTTACTAAAGTCTACGCCTCACAAACCTGTAAAAAGTTCTTACTCAACGTAATAAAAATAAAGGTATAATTAAATATATTATTATTGTGGACTTTTGGTCTATGTTGTTCGTATTTCGTATCATCATAACAAGTTTACTGATGTAACCCTTGGATGTGCTTCCTGTTGACCTAGATTTTAGTTCTAGGTCCTAGAACTTTAAAAACTGGCACCAGCGCAGGTTGTGGGTTACCACAAGACAAAATTAATTTGGGAACACACAAATTGACCCTATAAAAATAAGATTACCTATTTCAGTCAATATGAGACCCTAACACTGTTTGGGTTAAGTTTGCAATTTGGTATGACCTGGGGGACATGACCTAGTGTAACAGTAAAATAGGAGGACTAAGATAGTAAGCAGGAGATTAGTTGGATAGTAGGTGCCTAAGAGTTAATCATGTTTTTTTTGTTCATTTTATTTGGGTAAGCAAACAGTTACCATGTTGACCCTTAATCGAGGCACAACGCCATGACCGATGAACAATTGTACATATTGTGCATTTTTGCGTCGGTTTTAAATTGGTTCGCCAGAGTAGGTACCTGGTTTTCTTTTACTGTACATCTACATCTTTATACCTATACACAACCTGGTTAATAAATCTGCAAATAGCTATAGGCAATTTGATAGACTGGGCACTTGGTGGACCGACGATCTGGTTAACACCGTGGGGAGCCGATAAATGCAGGAGGCAAGCAGATGCTCAAAGTGGCGCTCTGTGAGGGAGACCTATGTTCAGCAGTGGACGTCTTCAGGCTGTTGATGATGATGATGAACTCGATAGAAATGGATATAGATTCCCAAACAAACTTTTTATTGAAGCACCGCATTCGCAAAACACAGTACAATATATTCTTTAAACTATAAGCACATAAAGCTTAAAGTTATGTAACTTGTGCTACTACGCGTATATTGTGCAAGTAAGCGTTTAATACCCTTCAAGCTCACGTTGCACTTTTGCACCGGCTGGCAACACACCGCATAAATAATTAGCAACGGCGCAACTTTAAATGAAATGCGCATAATTGTGCGCGCCAATTTGAATTTCATATCGTTCTACACACGAATACCTAACTAAAATTTTATTGTCTTTGGCTTTGCTTTGCTGTATTCTATTTTGTTATTGACCACAACTCAATCACCAATGGTCAAAAAGTCTAATAAATTCTAACTAATGGTCAAAATTTGTAAGAACTTCTGACCATTGGTTACCTTAACTACAGCTCAAAAATTGCACCCACGACGATGGTCTACGATAGTGCTACTTTTCCAGACAATACCTATAATACTCCTATCACTTACCAATGTTACCTGTTAAATCTTGGCCTGAAAACTCCCAAGACTATATAATAAGGATGTAAATCAAGAAATATGGGTGTTTTAATCAATCGTATACATATTTAGGTTTGCATCATTTACAGTTACTTTAAAATACACTCAAATCTGCAGCTTAAACTCTAGTTAACCGGAAATGTGTTGAACCATTGCAGTATTTAACTGTTGTCAAAATAACGTCACAATTGAATAATTTAAATGCGCAAGATTAAGCTGTCGTTGCATAACTATTGATAAACTTCATGGTTAAGGTTACAGTTAATTTTAACTATA
This sequence comes from Ennomos quercinarius, assembly GCA_910589525.2. Taxonomy (NCBI): domain Eukaryota; kingdom Metazoa; phylum Arthropoda; class Insecta; order Lepidoptera; family Geometridae; genus Ennomos; species Ennomos quercinarius. Next base: position 11,414,992 of record OU342499.1, on the reverse strand, counting down.
GCAGTAACTTTAACCGGGATTATGGTGCAACCCAGAGTTCATGTGATCATCATCATCATCAGCCTGAAGACGTCCACTGCTGAGCATAGGCCTCCCCCATAAAGCGCCACTTTGAGCTTCTTTTGCTTACTGCATCCATTTGCTCGTGGTTCTGCCCAAGTCGTCAGACCGTCTAGACCCCTAAGTTATTGGTACTTAAACTTATACCTACATAATATATAGGTGTTCACATTGATCGTAGAACTGACAACCGATGGGGAAAAAGGTTCTTAAGTGGCGACCACGAACCGGAAGACGCAGCGTAGGTCGGCCCCCCACTAGGTGGACGATGTGAAAACCGCGGGGAGCCGATGGATGCAGAAGGCGAGCAGCCGCTCTGTGGGGGAGGCCTATGTTCAGCAGTGGACGTCTTCAGGCTGTTGTTGTTGATGATGATGATGATATTATTATATATTCTACAATGTTACCTATACCTACTTCAAACTTTACAAAAACCCGGTGCGGATTATTTTCGATGTCAGTTGCACCGTAAATAAGCTGGCAAGGGACGATATACGTTCGCCGTTGATTTACGTTATGGCGCACTATGAACGACGCCGCAATAAATCTCAAAAATTAACTACAACTGTTAAACGCGATAAAACATTTTTATACGCAGGGTTTGTACTGTCGGACATTATAGCGATGGCGTTGCCCATTTTGCTGCCTGAATGGGCTTGGGCGGGGGTGCGATAGCCCTTGTTATACGACAGAATTAATAGCTTCTTGGATGGGTCACTTTTATTCTTACCGTTCATTGTGAGTTTTGCACTTTCATTCGTTGTGGCACTAAGAAAATATTGTATCAAGACATCTCGGCTGTAAGAGCGGAGTTTTGCTTTTTTGCGGTCAAAATAAGGGTCTATTTCGGTTTGATGTCTCAAAACGAATGGTTAAAAAACCTTCTGAGGACCGACCATCATCATCATTAGTCTGTAGTGTATTAGTCCACTTCTGCACACGGTACCTCTCTCAAGGCCACTAAGACTTGTACTACTATTAATTCTGTGACTGAGCAGACTGCCGAGTCTCCAACTGTTTTTGGCCAACTGCTCGCTGCTCGCTGTTTCGCTCCACCTAGTTCAAGTAGGTGGAGCGAAAGCTTGCACCGAAAACTGTTAAAGGCGTTCTACACTAAATGAGCCAAGTCACCACTCAAGAACATACCTAATTATTAGACTTGTTACGAGTATATCATACTTATTTTCGTAACCTAGTGCCATCTATAACAAGTTGGTGGAAGCGGTGTTTGAAATGCAAGATGCATCATGCAAGAGGTGCATGCAAGAAGGTGGATGCAAGAGGCAAGCAATTGCTCTAAGTGGTACTCTATGGGAGAGGTCTATGTTCAGCAGACGTCTTCAGGCTGATGATGACGATGGGGTTTAAATGTCTCTCATTATATTCAACAATCGTTGTTCCAATTCTCCTCAGGATACCTCACGTGTGTGCTCGCTACTCTCGTAGTCGCCCGAGCAAGCGCGAATGACAAAAGGCCACATTTCGTGGTCGAACCTCCTTCAAGAGTGCTGTGGCCGGCCACAAGAGGCGCGTATGCATCATGTCGAGCGGCCGGCCATCCACAGCCGGATATACACTGGGTCACTAATGAAGGACAGCTAGTCACCACTATACCGGGGCTAAGGTAAAATATTTTTTTCTTATTATTTTAACTAATTTTTTAGTTGCACTCTAAATCTTAAATATTAAGTTGGTAGACGTGGTTGGAAGCTTCACTGATAATACTCTCTTTTTTTCGATTATATAATCTTGCACACGTATATAATTTTGTCTACAGATTGTTAAGAAATATCACATCACATCATCACATCACATTAGCATTTTTTTTTTTTTAAATAAAATGCTTTATTAGTCTACAACTCACAACTGCACTAAAATGTATAGTAATATATATAAAGGTAACGCATATAACAATAGATATTATGAAAATAGGTATATGTCTTTTGTTTGTATTGCTCTTTTTGTTTATTGTATTTTTTGCAATTTTTGTTAAGTTTGTCCTGACGTTCGTGGTGCCACAAATGGGTTCCGACTGAAAATCAGTAATTAGGGTCTTGCTTAGGACCTTAATTGTATGCTGAGTCGGAGCCTATTCGTGACACCGTGCAGCATTGCACTGCTTGTGTTTACATGTTTATTATTTTACTTGTGTTGTTATTGTATGTATCAGGATATTGTAATGTCATGTAGTGTAGTGTTGTTTTGTGTGTCATGAATAAATGTATTTTCTTTCTTTCTTTCTTTCACACTAATATTATAAAGGCGAAAGTTTGTGCGTATGTGTGTATGTGTGTATGTTTGTTACTCTTTCACGCTGTAACACCTGGACGGATTTGGATGAAATTTGGTATGGAGGTAGCTTAGACCCTGGATTAAAACATAGGCTACTTTTTATCCCGAAAACGGTAACGGTTCCTGTAAGAACGCGGGTGGAACCGCGGGGCGCTGCTAGTAATGTTATAGTATCCAAAAAACATAACACGATTAAAAAACTATCCGATGCATTACCCAAACAAAACCACATATAAAAAATGTCCTATTAATTCTAGAGTGTGCTTGTACGTACATAAATATATGACAATGTTTGCAATAAATCCGTCTTAATTCTACCTCTGCGTGGAAGCAATAAGTGGTTGAGGTTTAAATGCGCAAGTGAAGATATTAAATAGCGACTGAATAGCGACCATTTGTACAGCGTATGCCTATTATGGGATGGTTAACGTAAGCGAGAATTAACTGGAGTGGGAAAATATTTCTAAGGATACCATTGCAGTTGAATTTCGATGGTCGCGGAACAGATGGTATGGTAAGGAAGTGGGGAACCTAAAAAGTGAATTTGTAATCAAGGAAGATCTATAGTATATTATATGCTAACTAGACTATTCTGGTTAGTTAGTTACGTACTATAGAACTTCCTTGGATGGTACAGTACACAGAATTTGCTGTGTGAAAGAAAGATATGGCAAAACGTGTCTTGAGCGACAAGTAGAGCGCAACGCAGAGCCAGATGTTTGACTAAGCGACGTGAAGATAATTTTCTCCCCTTAATTTTAGTACATCAACGGTATTTAATTAGGTACAATTCGTGAAAGGAGACCTAAGTAGGTATTTAACCCGATAAATGGCAGCTGGCATAGCAGAGTAGGTATTCAATATGCAAATATACACAATAGGTGTAGGTATTTATATATGGTATCAGACATCAAATCTAATATTTGATTTCAAACTTCTGTTATTGCTTACAGCGATTAAAGAAAGGAAGAAGCCATTTATATCTTGACGCACACAAATGACAAACTCATTCGTAACTTTTCCAAGTATTTGACGTACTCGCTTACACTCTGCTCCAATATTGATAGAAGCATTTACCGGTATCATATCTGTTATTGACAACCGATCTTAGAACTATTTGAGATGACGATAAAGTTTTTGGTACGAGACAACAACGTTTGTTTCTTTTAGTTTGCTATTGTACTTACTTGTGTAGGTATACTGTTTCGTAACTTGTAGCTCTAAAATTTTCTGAATCATTTTGAAGTTTCAATACTACTACTACTGGCGCAGGTCATACAAGTAGGTACTCTTTGGTAGAGACTATTTCATATGTAGGTAGCATTTAAGGTGGAACGTCACACTAGCGCGGGAAATTCAAATTTTCTTGCATTCTTTTGCCAATAATAGCTTAATTACTCAACGTGATTACATGAAAACTAATTTTGCGCAAATAAATATAATTTTGCCGCTAAACCAATGATATCTAGGAGATACTTTTAATCGCAAATTGTTGATACATTCTATTTATTTCCGCAAAATTAGTTTTCATGTAATCACGTTGAGTAATTAAGCTATTATTGGCTAAAGAACGCAAGAAAATTTGAATTTCCCGCACTAGTGTAGCGTTCCACCTTAAACTGAATCAAATTGTTTTCGAATTTAGTACCTAATACTAAACCAATCGAGAACAAAAAAAAGTCATAAGCACCTACTTGTACTTTGAGTACTTTCGGTCGTAGGTACTAATGATATTTTTGATTCAGAAAAAATGTATGGTAAAATAGAATACTAGTACATATAGTCACAACCAATAGCAAGAGAATACAGGCTTTCTATTTCTTAATGTAAAAGACAAATAAAGGCAAATAAGAAAATAAAACAAATAAAAGTTGGAAGAGGCCTCGAATAGATACAAATATCCTCCAACTAACCGACGCTTTATTTGTATTTACTGACACCGACAGCGCTCGGCTTTCTACCATTCCCTCCGCAAAACACATCGACTGATAAGATCGAGATCTTTAGATAAGTTCAGAATTGGGTGTTAGTGAACTCCGGGAGAAAGCCGACGACGGTTACATTAAATGAACTACACAAACTTCACCTATATTTTACAAGAAAGCGATACGAAAGCGAGCAAGTTAATATTTACTGCCAATATTCCGTGCGAATTTCCGCGTTCTGCATAAAGCTGAATATGGGAATGTCGGCACTGAACGGTAAGATTGACATTCATTAGAAAAGTTCTGAAGTAAGTGCATTAAAATCACCATCTTCCAGAGTTTCATAATAACATGTTTGGTTCACGTTTAAATATTTATTTAGTTACGAGAGGGATATGAGAGAAACATTGTTGGAGTGAAAAGTTTAGGACATAGATTGCCTTTTTCCGCCGTCTAAGTGGTGAAATGCGAGGACAAAGTTGAATAATTAATTTCAGCTAACTGTTTATGGAAAAATATACCTACATTAAAGCAAGCACCGGGTGTTGGAAGTTTTTACTCGCTGAGCTCCCTGAGTGAGTCTAATGACCGACAGCGGGGACTACGAGTTTTGTATTTTTAATAAGTTCTTGTATTAGCGTGTGCGGCCGCTTCTGCACTAACTTTGCTAAGAGACGCTCATAACTTTCAAAGGAAAACTTTTTGGCAGCGCTTTTCCTATTTAAAAAGCAAAACATTTTAAGTTTATTTAACACGGAGATCCCTTCTGTATTCAATTTTTAAGTAGCAACACGTAAACACAATGTAGCACTTTTTGGCTTTATCACAGAATAAAGGCCCTGGCACGTTTCAAGATAAATGATTTCTATTGTCGTATTCGAAGCAAGTCGATCCAAGTTAGTTGACTTCCTTTCCACATGTATAGCTAATCTGAGTTCTCGTAGCTAATAAATTGGCAGAGTTTCCGATCAGAGTCTGTTACACAAAGTTGTGAAACGAAGACGTGTCGACTGATACGTCTAACTATGTGCCGAAAGAGGAACTTTGGAGATCCTCGATCACAGATAGCTCCGGGGAGCAATTACTGAAACTCTGTAGGGTTGGGGCAATAATATTCTACCGCACGTAGATTTGTACATATTATTATAACTTTGCCAATACATAGTTTTTAAATAATTATATCAACTTAACTATTTAAGTGATAAGTACCAATTATAATTGTCTTTGCTGGTTTGAAACATTAAATTTATTTAATACCTTGTTTTACACAGATATAAAACCCAATGCAGTTACAGTGCATTCAACTTTTTGTGAATTGATCATAATATAGTTAAAAATCATCACATGACTTTTATTTGCTAGAGTAAATTCAGCCATTTGCAATTTAAGTATAACCTTATTAAATAAAACGCAGCTTCAAAAACCTATATAGTTAAACTTTGAAATTGGCTAAAAGTGTGTTACAATTATTAAGAAAGTAAATCAATATAGCTGACAACTGCAGTTTTAAGTTTTGTTTCCAGAAATAAGGTTATAAAGTTGTAGGTAAATAAATGGTGCATATCATGACTTCTCTTTTGATTTCACACTTTGAAAGGTTTTGATTCTCTTACCCGAGTCAAATTCAATTACTTACATAATGTCATTATTGTTAACAAAGTATCTTATGATTCATTTTACATTGACCAGTTTTAGTGTAAAAAAATGTAATGATAGAAAATTAATTGTCGCAGAAGTCACTAACGTTGAATTTGATAGAACATGTTCAAAGACCCAACAAAAACCAGTAACTACCTAATCAGAAAACAAATCCAAAAGATCACCACTTACACCAAATAATGCAGTATTTATAGCACAACTATCATTTATACTCTGTAGCGGAAGAAAATAGCGAAGTGAGCAAGAAACAAACGATTATTGCGACGGCTGACTTATGGCGTGCGAATGGCCATAAATAAAAAAGACTCACGTACATAGTACACTACTTTTATTCAAGGATATTCCCCTCAGCAATAAATAAAACAGACTTGGCATAGTGATGAGTTCGGAAAGAAGGGATACAAAAATGCTATTACGTTATTATGCGCGTCAACAAGTAATAAATTACGAACTTTTTCTAGATCCCTACAGAGGAAAGTGATAAATGATTAAGTTTCGACAACAATAGCCATATATAACGGATGTTTTGATTAAAAAATATTGGCATACGTGTTTTCTAAATATTATATAAGGTGTTGTGTAAAAGTTGTAATAATGATTAGAAGATATTTACTTGTTAATATTTTACTTAGAAAGAGTCTATAACGATAATAATTATTAGGCTGCTCATTATAACTATGATACTTTGAAGGTAGCACGTTATAGCAAGATTCTAACATTAACTGTCTTTCCTTACTAAAAGCCCACAGTTGATATATTGGCATCTTGTAAAAGAAATCTTCAATGGCCTGCTGTCATCAAGGGAGAGGCATAATTATTTCGTTAATGGAACACGGAGTGACGTTCGATTCTCGACTCCATCAACGTCTCCTAGTGTCACTGACTGAGTACACAATAGATCCCATTAGTGGCGAAACAATGATATTGATACTTCAAATTGAGTGCTAACGTCTCGCCAAGACTTGGCCCTTTTTGATGGAGTAATTTTCTAGAATTCAATAACAATGCCTTTACTTAAAAACCGGTTGAGCCATTTTGGGTAGAAATCTACACAAGCGAATAAACATAGGTTTACTTTTTTATGGTAGTTTTGACCGGCCTGATAGCTCAGTTTGTAGTAGCACTGCCTTCTGTACTATAGGTTGTGGGTTCGATTGCCACCCAGGACAAACATTTGTGTGATGAACATCTATATTTGTTCTGTGTCTGGGTGTTATATTGTATTCTATGTATGTATTTACAAACAAATAAGTATCTAAGTATTGTATCAGTTATCTGGGTCCAATAGTATAAGCTATGCTTAGTTTGGGGCTAGATGGCGCTGTGTGAAATGTCCACAAATATTATTTATTTATAGTTAACCCACCTTTACCCTGGTTTGTTGCCACAGAAAAAAATCTGTACTAGTAGTAGTTATCTAATAGGTACTATTAGATATCTGTGTTTGTTAAATCTCAGATACCAACAAAGAAACCTTGCAGTAAAGAAGCTAAATTATTTTATAATATTATATTACAATCTAAAGTAAACAATGATGACTATTTCTAAAAATATATTATGTAAATATGATAAAGCCACCTTTTAATAAAATGTCTCTACTCAGTAACGCTTATTGTCGTGACAAAAGTTTTCACATACGTTGCCGCAGCGCAGGAGACATTAATTTACAAGTTAACTCTGCTATATTAATTTAGACCATGTTACAGATACGTAAAACTGATTTTGTGTTGTTGCATAAGCACAGATAGGTAGAAAATTTGTATAGTGACATACATGAGACCCAAGAAATGTAAAGATCATATACAAAATTTGGCTTAAAGTTACTAGTAGAATGGTTTGAAGCTTTGACACTTGACATTCCAACCGGTTTTTTGAAATCAGTATACCTACTCTTAATCTTAACGCGTTTATATTTATTTATACCAAGGTTTCTGGTGAGGAAAAAATATTGATTTCATTCAATAGACTTTGGTTGAGCTATAGTGTAACTTGTTGTTTGGTAAATCTAACGGTGCATGGGTGTTCTGCTATTGTGAAATTCTAAAACTCATCGAAACTTTATCACGGCTAAATAGTACAAAACAACGTAGGTATTCTAAAGATTAATGTGTAAAGGAAAAATTTGAATCACGTACGTATCACGTAAGTAGTATTACACTAAATCTAGGGTCCACAGAGAAATAATCCCGTGGACCCGTTAATGGGTCAACTGACCGGGTCCACAGGTAAAGGCTCAGTATCATCTGAATATCATCTGTGGTCAACTGATGTCAATGATGGGTCAACTGACCGGGTCCACAAGGCTCAGTAAGATTTCATCTGATTGATTTTTGAGTTTTGAAAGTTCTTTATTAATTATAATAACACCACGTGCAAACTAGACACAGTCTAAGATTGCATACAACTTACAGTAAATAAGTGACTATACCAGGCTAACAGCGCCTATTTTAGTCTTTTAATAAACAAAAGCTATGTTATGTTACTAGTTATTAACATTATAAATCTATGGTAAATAAAATAATTTATAATTTACAATTAGTCAGGAAAAAGTACAGTTAATAATAAGCCTTTTGTGCCAGGCCCATTTTTTTGCAACGGGTCCACGGAGAAATAATCCCGTGGACCCGTTAATGGGTCAACTCACCGGGTCCACAAGTAAAAGCACTCAGTAAGATACCATCTGAATATAGTTGAAGTACAATGCAATAAACAGACCCTTACAAGTTTAGATATTCCTTACAAGTTGAGAGATATTAGTCCCAATGAATTCCGTACGTGTGGTCACTGACGTATCACGTCTGGCGTGTCAGCACTAACGCGCCATTGTTTGCAGCAAGTTGGGCAAACTTCGGACATCTCACCTGGAACTTTACGGTTTACATCTGAACCACCCGTATATGTAAAGTTTGTTGAATATTTTACTTTTAGATCGATTGATTTCAGAATGTAGTGAAACTTTAGTAATAAATAACTGCTACATAGGTTGCGTACGTCAAAATCTATGAATGGTCTTAGAGTGTAGACTAAAGCATAGAGAGAACTTCATTATGTGTCAAGCGTACCACATTTTTAGACACTTTTTATATGAAGTGGACACTTTGATGTGAAGGAGTCTGACAGATTTGTATAGAAAAAACAGTTGACTCGAGTCGAAAAAAATGATACGGTGCTTATCGCAAGCGTAGCTAATTACTATATGTTTGTTTCTTTCCTTCACCACTGACGTAGCGATACGTGTGAGCAGTACAAATATAACATCGTTTTGATGATCTCCCTATGCTTTTAGTCTTTACTGTAAGGGTACCTATAGTGATACGATCATTTGTTCGTAGCTGTCTGCCAATTACCTCCTTTCCGTTTCGATCTTTCAAAAAAACTTCAACATTCAAACTCTTTCCATTGCCTGACTGGCCTGATAGCTCAGTTGGTAGTAGCTCTGCTTTCTGGTTGTGGGTTCGATTCCCACCCAGGACAAAACATTTGTGTGATGAACATCGATGTTTGTTCTGTGTCTGGGTGTTATATTGTATTTTATGTATGTATTTACAAAGAAAAAATATTTAGGTATTGTATCAGTTATCCGGTACCCATAGTACAAGCTTTGCTTAACTTGGGGCTAGATGGCGCTGTGTGAAATGTCCAGACATATTTATTTATTCATTATTTATTGCTTCCTGGAGCCATTTTTAACTTTAGTATATCCATATCCCATCTTAAATTGATTGGTAGACCATTTCCTTTCCCGTATAATTGCAAAGTAGCGCGCCGTCATATTTCAGAAAAACAGTGAAGCAGAAAATTACATTTCCATGTCAATATGTACAACATAAGCTTCCATATTAATATTTATGTCAGCGGAAAATTGGCAATGATCGAATATCGACGAAATCTGTGATGGAAGAAGCTCGAATATCTAATGAGGTTCTAAAACACGCGTGTTTTTTATGTTTTACACATCAGCAATAGGAAAAAAATAAAAATATGACGTATTAGTTATACACCGCTGTCTTATAGTACATAGGTTTACTTTTTGATTTGTAGCTATATAATGTAGCGAGATAATTAAACATTATTAGGTATTCTTAAACATAATTAGGTATGTCAAAAGTTTTATATAAGCGCGCAGGCTTGCAAAACAATTCTAAGTTCTTAATAGTTTGTGTTTCTAGGATTCATTTACACTAGAATGTACAAAAAAAAATGTTTTATGCGAAATAAAGATATTTGAAAATTGAAAAAATTGATTGTCTTATAGTAAACTAACCTCCTGCTACGCAAGCGAGGTTTAAGTATACTATAAAGAAATATCTTATCTTATTTAAAGGTCTATAATAATAGACCTTAAAATTTTCAGCGGGATTTGAACCCTCGCCTTCCAACTCACTGGATTAGATGCTACGCCAACTGAGCTATGGTTGCATGACCACTGACTGCGAAAACCTACCACCACCAACCAATAATACCAACTATAGCTCAATTGGCAGAGCAGTTGGAAGGCGTTGGTTCATAGCCCGCTGATTATAGATATACCTCAAGTGTGTTTTACACTTTAAAAATCAATTCTATGATGTTATAGCAAGCGCGCCATCTCTCGGCATTCACTAGTTTAGGAGTTATTACTAATGAATAAATTAACTGTCTTATACAGGTTCTATAGATGTCGCCACGACATAAAAACACATAGTTCTAAAGATTTTCGCAGTCAGTGATCATGTAGGTAACCATAGCTCAGTTGGACGAGCATCTAACCCGGTGAGTTGGAAGGCGCGGGTTCAAACCCCGCTGGTAGCTATAATTCTAAAGACTATAATATGTTTATAGATATACCTCAAGTGCGGTTTACACGTTAAAAAACAATCCCATGATGGAAGGTCTATACTGACTGTCGCAATATAAAATATGCTAACGTTCTTCCCCACAGGACTAGGTGGTAGGACTTTCCTGCAAAGTTCGTCTAGGTAGGTACCACCGCTTTGCCAGTTATTCTGCCGCCAAGCAGTAGTGTGCAAGCACTACTGTGTTCCGGTTTGAAGGGCATTGTAGCTAGTGAAATTACTGGGCAAATGAGACTTAAGAACTGATCTCACAGTCTAGAAATCTTTTTTAGACTGTGTGTTGTCTCAGGATGACGTGCGCAGTGCAGTGTCACGCGAAACTTTATTGTTTTAAAGATCCGAGTGATACTGCAACTGTTATGGGCGGCCGTGTTGCTTAACATCAGGTGAACGACTAGCTCGTCACGTCATTCAATCACATAAAAAAAAAAAAAAGGTTTCAAACTAATGCCATTCAAAATTTCATCAAGATCGGTTCAGTGGAAGTCGTAGAAAAGTAATAAACGAACATAACTTTTATGTAGTATGGATGGACTAAATAATAATATTGTAGGTACCTCCAAAATAACTTTCGTAGTTCTGACTCACAGATTAGAGAAAAAAACAATGTTTCTGACTAAACGAATGTTTTTGTTTTCTTAGGCTTAGTGTACATAGATATACGTAGTATAATTTAGATGTAGTCTTTACAAACAAAAAATATATAGCACTGTTTTGCATAAACTAAAGAAAATAAATGATCTCTAGCACTGTGAACGAATGTTTCATTTAACCATTACAGAGGCTTAAAACTTTTCCCTTCAAAAGTTTCCTTTCCTCCTGTCGACATCAATTAGTTTCGCTTACCAAAGAACCAAAGGAAAATTATGACTTCCAATAAAATATAAATGAAGGCTACTATGAAATCTAAAAGATTACAAAGGCTTATTATATTTGCAGACACGTTTTAAGCGACGGAAGGCTAGTCGTGGGTGCTAGAAGGTCACTCTTAGACGCTGGGACTGGAGGCAGCGGTGCAATTCTACGATGTAAGGCTTCCAATAGAGCTGGAACAGTTTTATCGAGACCTCTACAACTGCAGCCAGGTTAGTCTGTGAAAAAACCTCCTACAAATTGTTCTCTATTTTAAAATAGGTATCCGGTAAATCGTCGATTTTGACAGCCTATTAAGTTTCTGATTATAAAATTTATAACTTACTTAGCAAGAAGAATGGGTAGTTACCGACTTCCAACGAAGCTCATTAAGGAGCCGTAGTAGCTCGTGCGTACCTAATTACATAAAATTGGATTACAAAAAACGCCCAATTACGAACAAGGTATTGGTTTTGGTAGGGGTCTCAACCAAAAGAGTGCCTCTAATCAATCCCCCTCTAGATCAGATATTATAAAAAAAACTGTAAACAACCGATTTATTCTATAAACCGATGTAGGGAAGAGGGCAAAACAAATTACAACTTCGAATCGAGTCGGACCAATTAACATTCCGTTACAGCAGGGAAATATGGAATAAAGTGAAAAACAGCCTACGGCCGGCCGAGTTTTTACACAGGAAACTTTTAATTAAGGGATTAAAAATGACATTAGAACGAGTTCGCAACAAGGTAAGTTTGCTTTGTTCGCGAATATCCGCGAGGAGTCCAACAGAGCTGTAGCTTTTATGTAAATAGCTAAGCACTGAGTACACACCTTCAGGGTTTATTAATTATAACGGCATTTACGGCTCTTATAAAATTAGTAAATGATCCCCTCTGAGAGTTGTATAATAAGAGTATTTTAGGAGGGCTCGGTTCCGACAAGTTTTACTTATTTATGAAGACGCCTAAGAAATTAATACCTTATAGTTTATGGGATGGAATTATTCTCTATAGGCTCGTAGCGAGTAAATTCCACTCATAAACTCAAGATTTTAGTTAAAAATAAGGAAGAGGTAAAGGTAACAAAAACTAAAAGTTTATAGTAGTGTTAGCTTGTTTCTTTAACTTAATACAAAGCTCCTAAAGAAAAGATATCTGATATAATTTTTGAAAAGTATAACCTTTTGTATTGTTGATAATTGTTTTAATGTGAATAAAATAGTCAAACCAAATCAAATCAAATAATCATTTATTGACATAAAAGGGTTATACATCTTATCGAGTCCAAAGACTCCCGAACTAGTGAGAACACTGTATTTCAGGAGCCAAGGCTTCTCCCATTCTTTGACTTTTATTATTATGTCATATTATACTAAAATATTACTAAATATACCTACTAGTACCTACTTTAAATAAAATTTCGCCTGATATTTTCCTGAATTGCGATTTTTATTTAAAACTATATTAGTGTTTAGTAGTGGTGTATGTATTAGTAGTTAAGTAGTTACTAGTTTTGAAACGCAACAGATGAATTTTCAGGACATTGCACCTCTACAGACGAATCACTTAAATTACTTTATTAAGTATTGTTTTCGTGTAAGTAATGAGATTTGAGATGGTTTAAAAAAGTTATTTACCTATCTAATTACTGCAAAAATATTGCAAATAACAATTATTCACAGAAACACAGTTTCTATTCTTAGCATTTGGATTTTTTTATAAAGACCTTTTGTATATAAATTAAGATTAATTGATCAAGAATAACCTATTACCAACTAAGGAATTTCACCAATTACCACCTAAGATTTCAATTTTATATCAAGTTGGTGGACAAGCAATTATCAAAGTGAGTGTCTTGTTATTATGTCCACAGAATTCAATTAATATTTATGACGGAGCAATGTAATTGTATTCAGTTTCTTTCAAGCTCTAATATTAGGTATTTGTAAAGGCGAATTTTGGTCCAATTACTTTTTCCAGAGTCGGCGAAGAAAGTTTTAATTAAAGATTGAGGGACTGAATGTTCCCCATTTTTGAAAAATAACCTTGTTACAAAAAGCCGACGGTCTTTTATTGAAAACGACTTCGTTGTAATAGAATTGGCTTCTTTACTTTCATATTTTAAACCTTATAGTATGACACCTTTTAAGAAGGGAACTTTTGGTTGTAGCCATTGAACCGATATTTGAAATTTGAATGTACGTATACTAAAAGTAAGCGACAAAACTGCCAGAGTCAAAGCGTAGAAATGTTATTAGTAACCAAAATTGTATAGTAGAAAGCACCCCGCGCTTCAAATAACCAAAATCCTTATAGTAGCTTCGAACTCGGTGCCTGAGAGGGAGTAGAGTGGTCATAAAAATAATGATAGATTGTTTTTTCTTGAATCTGTGGATAGCTTCGTAAGCGAGATGATAGTAGGTACCTATGTCTTAATCACAAAAGATTTTAGTCTCACTCTGCGATTGTCTTGTTCAAATATCAAACTACCTACCGCACACAATTCAGGGTGTACTTGTGGTGTACTACTGAACCCGTGTGTAATTGTGTATCAGTCAATATTATCTCATGCACGACTCGGTGTTTTCGATGTAGAAAAGACAAAATAAAGTGCGATATAAAAGGAAGCTTGTATTGCGGCGAAAACAATGAAAATTAAAAATTACATAGAAATTAAAGCGACATTTTCCTCGTGTCAACCTAAAGTCCATTCTAAATAACTAAAAAGAAACTAAAATAAAGGAGGTTAAACTCCGACCTCCGTGTCGCTCACAGTTGGGCTAAATTGATATTTAAACAAAACGAATACATTCCGACAATTTTACTATGGACTGCTTGAAACACCTAAGAGACTTATACTTTTTCCATTTTGTAAATCGTTTTATGACAGCTCAAGAAAATTGGGAGGAAACTTTGTCCTAGCGTCTTGAAAATAAAATCCATATACAAGTAAATAGGTATATTAAGCATTACCTCATCACAAGGCTACGTCGTTCGGAAAAAAAGTTGAGGGATGTAATGACTTGAAAAAATGTAGTAAACATCATATTATTATGCAATACCTTATAATGTACTTTTGTTAATTATTTAGTTACAATAAACAAATAAAATCGGTACCCTATATTTTATTTTTTATTCGAGGTTTTTAGTAATCTATTTCGATTGTAACATTATCTATATTTTAATGTTATTTACTAGGTGGCAGGACGTTTCTGCAAAGTTTGTCTAGGTATGTACCACCGCTTTGCCAGTTATTCTGCCGCCAAGCAGTAGTATGCAAGCACTACTGTGTTCCGGTTTGAAGGGCATTGTAGCTAGTGAAATTACTGGGCAAATGAAACCTTATGATCTGATCACTCAGTCTAGTAATCTTATTACTAGACTGTGTAAAGTCTCAGGATGACACGCGCAGTGCGCAGTGTCAAAAAAAATATTTTGCAATCACTAGTTCAATTCAATCTGTCTAGAATACAGTAATATAGTGGGAAGAGTGTAAGCGTCGCTATCTCATGCGTGAGCGTCAGTCTCACTGGAGACGTCATCGGCCGGAGTGGACGTGTGCGTGTCTCTGAGCCAATTTATACCATGACCATATGACCAAGCTACTAGTTGACTGAGGATGACTAAGACCCGATTTCACCAAACTAGAATAAATTTTATTCCAGGTATAACTTTACAAGAACAACCGAGTTACACGAATATAGCCCTTATACCACCAATTTTGTGAAGGAATAAGACTTATTCCTTGGATACAGTCAAAATGGCGTCTTTTTTGTGTAATTTCATTTGTCAATTAGCTGTATCCAAGAGTAACGAATAGCAATAATCTTTGGTGAAATCGGGCCTAAGTGATATAAAAGTCCCGTTAAATTGACGTGTCTATATTAATCTCCACTTTAATTCATATCATAGCTCTAACTCTGTTAGAAAAAAATTAGTTTAGTGGAACTTGTCTATCGTGTTATTTAATTAATTAATTTAATAACTATATTTAATTATGTATTCTAATAACCAATTTCAGTTTGCAATGTCCAATTAAAAAACGAATCTTAATCACGGTGTAAAAACGAAATTCTCAGAATAAACCAGTTGAATTTTTATTTTACTTAATTTTATTCATCTGACATTTGAACAAAACAGCAAAGGTGTTAATGTGCTCTTTAACGCAAACAAAAGAAGACAGGTAATTTTTCGGCAAAAGGAATAACAAATACCAATTTTCTGTTTTCCGTTTCACCACCTAATCTTGTTTTCGTCATATTTAGACGCACATTAATCAGTTAAGGCAGCTCGCCGTAGTCTTGTACTCGACTATTATGTTTGCAAAATAATTTGATTTATGAATGTGCCTATTATTTATAATATAATTATCTTATATCTATTATATAAAAGGCTTTGTCCTGACTGACTGACAGACCACGCACAGCCCAAACCGCTAGGCGTATAGACTTGAAATTTGAAGTCCTTTTATAACGTTAGCGCGTGCTAAGAAACAACTTTTAAAAATTCAACCCCTAAGTGGGCGAAAAGGGTAAAATGGTTCTATGAAAAATCTACATTTTGTGACGTATCGTTTTGAAACTCAACACATACAAACAAGTATAAAAATAAATAAAATGGTACCTTTTAGTTTTTCGAAATTCAACACTTAAAGGGGTTAAAAATTTTTTTGACATTTGAAGGCAAACTTCAAAAAAAATTACCGTATCATACTGAAATTTGGATTGTGTAAAGAAATAAGAAGATACGGGTTTCAGAAAATTTATTAATTTCATCCCTTAAAGGGATAAAAAATACACAACAAGGTCCCATCTTAAGACGCTCATACAGCTGAAGCTAATATCTTGAAATTTCGAAGATAGGTATTTAAAACAACCTATTTAGTAAAGGCGCTTTTTAAAAGCCCAAAAAAGAGAGCTAAGGTAATTTTATCCCGGAAAAATAAACTGTTCCTGAGGGATATTCAACGCGGGCGAAGCCGCGGGCATAGCTACTAATATAATATAATGTACGTATATGTTTTTAAGGCTGTTACTTTCATTCAATTGTTTTGGCTCAATTATATCACCCAAGATCTTCAAAATACCCGTAGTGCGCAAATGTAAGGTTCCCGTGTCGTAAACAATATCTTGTTATCTTTAAGCGAACGTCGTTAGAGTGAAGTATCGATAACACTTGCATAATAACTGTTGTTAGCTATCGGCGAATTAACAAACTCAATCGAGAAGGCGAAAGGCTGTGTAGCTCGGATCAACTTCAAACAACTAGCGCTCAACTCAGACTTTACTTACCATATTTTAATATTTTCCCCTACAATGGAGCCAGGCTACAAAGGGAAAATTGAAAGGCAACAAATGGGGGCGCAGCAGTAGCTTATTCTCATTCAAATGAGTTTCAAAGAAAGTATTCGACACTTTGATGTTGTAATATTAAACTCACCTTGTTCCAGTTAGAAATTCTCCATTCGATAAGGTGTTTATTTATTTATAAAATAACATTTTATGTAACGCTTGAAGGTTCTATTACCGTGTTTACCTTTACGTCTTCTTATTACATTCTTTACCATTGTATTTTTTTACTTCAACTTTGAACCGTAAGTAACAACCATGGAACAAGTAGGAAAGGAATGCCAATACACGAAGAAAACAGCGTAGATAAAAAATATGTCTAAAACTAGATGGCGTTGCAAAATGAGCGGGCTATAAGTTGAGCGTAGATCAGAAATATGCCAAAAAAACTGTTTAAACCTAGATGGCACGGAAAAATGAACGGGCTATACGGCTAGCTACGGCGGGCTAAGGTTACAATAGGTTTTTGGCATATTTCTGATCTACGCTCAACTTACAGCCCGCTCATTTTGCAATGCCATCTAGTTTTAGGCATATTTTTGGCTTACGCTGTTTTCTTCGTGTATTGGCATTCCTCTCCTACTTGTTCCATGGTATAACGGCACATAGAATATGATTATTATATTACAGCGTAGTCTGGTGGTCATAATTATTGTTATTTAACACAATGAGTCCAGACGCTTCTCATTCACGAACATTTATGAAAAAAACAGTATTTCAAAATTTTTAAGAAAGCACGTGAAAATAAATGAATATTCACAAACTTCCACCGTTAACATTATGGTCCTGTCGGCTGTAAAATAATTCCTTTATTTATTATTCTTCCTCAATTATTCTTGCTTATTTCTTTTGCTAAGTTTTGAAAGTTTCGAGTTACGCATTATTAAAATGAAGGAGGACTTGTAATGTTTTTGGGGAATCATGTTTTACAATCCGTCTACTTGTGTTGTTGTGCTTTTGTTTTCCGTTAACAAACCTAATAAACTGCTGTAATTTGGAGTTAAGTAGGTACCCATATTTTAATTAATTTCCTTCCTGGTAATCCCGTTTCCATTCATTGATTAATTTTTGAGAAGTCTACTAACTGAATCAAGGAACACAAACAAGGAATTTTAATATCTACAATGTCCATACCGGAAATTTAATGAGTACCGTTGATTAAAATTAATAAATACGTTATCAGATAACTTGTTTTTCATTCGTTTAGTTTTCTAGTTGAACCAGCCAAACACAAACAAAGAAAAAAAAATTATATTATAGCCAAACAGCGATGTTATAAATTGTATAGATCAGGTATTTATGATCATACTAACACATTTTTTTGTATTCGTTTGAACAGTGGAAGATAACGTAATCTTCCTTATCGCGCGTCAGTTAACTCCAGCTAAAGTCGGAGGCTCTGTGGTACTACGATGTGAAGTATCACCGCAAGTAGGCCTTGTGGACATTACGTGGCTACAGGATGGTCTGCCTCTATCTTCAGGCTATTTGAGTGGTGGTAAGTAATTCTTTATTTGTAATAACGGTTTTCTTAGTTTCACAAAGTCATTTTTTTTAATAATACAGGGCCACCTAATAGTGTATGTATAAAAAAAGTATGAAATATTACAATTTTTATGCAGCTCCAGTCGCCAGTCATTAAAAAAGCGGTTTTGGCATAATCTGGAAGAATATTGTCTGCCCACTTCAACCACTTTGAAAGGGTAGTGAGACAGCAATAGAAATGTCTGCTCTTCTACTCTTCTGTGTTTGCCATCTGAGAAGCTTTCTCGAAGCGAGATTTTTGTTAGAAGCTTTTTCTCTTAAATGTCGTATGAAGATGTATTTTGTTGTAGTACTTCACCGTTCACGTTGATCTTTTTTATACATCATATTTTTTGCAGTATGCTGCTATTTTCTATCAATGACTTACTTAGCCTGTTTTGATACATTCTCTGTAAATACATAGAACAATGTTTTGCGCAAGGAAGACAAGTGTTGTTAAATGTAAGAAACTGGTGATGACGAAACCTGGCTGGAACAAACAATACGGAATACTGCTATGTACCCGACAGTTTGTCACGGGCGATTATGTCAGCCTGTTCCATCCTTTATAATGACATTTCAAGTGTATCTATAAATTAACTTTTCACCAAGGAAGATCTATAGTATTCTATACATAATTAGTATAGAAGTTCCTTGCTTTTGACAATAAATTAATGTCTTTTGTACAAGTCCTTACAGAGTTGTTCCTGAAATATTTCTATCGCTTTCAGATTCACATTGGGTATCTGGAGCTGGGGGTTTGCTCCTTGGTACAGATTTAACGCAAGCAGATATTCAAGCGGAGTTCTCGTGTGTAGCTTTGGATTTTCCTAGCCCTGCTTTAAAGCTTACTACAGATGGTTAGTATTGGATGTAAAATTAAACTTGCTATACATACTTAACGTACATTCTTTAATTAATGGCACAGATAATATTAATGGGTATCTCTCTGAATAGATAGCAGTTGGCTAGAAAACATCGAGTTGAGTTCCATAGAAGCTCAAGCTGGAGCGTCGGTGGTACTCCCATGTATATTGCGCCACATCAGTGGACATACTGTTACGTAAGTTATTTATTACTGCAGTCCATACTAAATGTTGAGCGTGCCAAATTAATTGCCAAATGCAAAATCCAATAACTCCAGTTTCAATGTTTTAGTGCAGCTTTCATTTTAAATAATTTGATGCCATCCACGTGCTTACACTGTAATTTACGAATATTGAAGGGTTAATAGATTCTATGTACTTTGTAGTTTTTATCACGCTGTATAGAACATGCCACTAGTCATAGCATAAATTGAAAATGCTTGTTCATTAGTCGGGTACCTTCGTTCACTTAGCTAGGGCATTTAAATACCACATGGTTTGGTAAAGCCTGAATAATTGAATTTTTTTTTAACATATCCTAAACACGTGGCTAATGAACTTGAAGTTAGCCAGCCAGTTAGTATAGTTACCACCCATTAACTTATTGAACACGCACGCTTCTCGCTTGATTTGGGTAGTATATAGAAATGAAATCGTCAGTTGGCAGCGGCAGGAGGCGAGCGGTACTTGGACAGCTGCAACAGGAGAAGGCACGGTGAGGGCCGGAGCACTGGTCCTTCCTAATGTTAGAACCCACCACGCAGCTAGATATGCATGTTCTTCTGGACCAGAAACCTCACCGAGAGTTCTTATACGGCTTATTGTGTATGAACCCTTGACGGTCACTGTTTCACCTAACCCATTGGTAAGTACACTTTTGAGATGTTTGTTGCTAAGTGTATTTGCTCCAATGGGGTGTGTCCAAAATTTCTCGACCTCCAGTTTTATTTTAGTTTATGAAAATATAGAGCAATCTAAGACACTCATTTTTTTCGTTATATTTATTGTAGTTATTTTTATATTTTTTGTAGTTGTTCACTACCGGTATACTTACTCTAAGTTCACTACATATTTTTTTGTTTTTTTTTTGCTCAGGGGCTCTATGGCTCTGGCATTTCTTCCATTTAGCGATGAGTTACGTCATCATAAGGTCAGATGAAAAATGTTCAACGAAAGCCTAAAATACTAATAATCCGTAACTATTTTTGATTTTTTAGTTATAGGTAGTTATCATTAAGCATATTCCTCGAAATGTTTTGTATTAGCAAACAAAAAAATGAACAAACCCCATTTTATGTACCTACGAGTCAGAGTTACTTTTTAGGCCAAATGGTCTTCAAGTATCTCCAAAATAATTTTGATCGTAAAATCATCCGCATCTGTACTATGGAGCGTTATTACAATACAATACACCAGTCTGATGTATATTTTACACCAGACATGAAAACAGATACATATGAGTACAGAAAGTTACATACTTAGAGCTATAGTACAATATTATTATAGTTATGCCATCTATTGTAGATGATTGGAACTGGTGGCACAGGCCATCTCAACTGTTCAATTCATGGTGGTCGAGGCGGAGGTGTTACGATAAGTTGGCAGCACGAAGGAAGGCCTCTCCATGCCCCTCAACCACGATTGTCTATTGGACCAGTTCGGACACATCATGGTGGTCTATATCAATGTACTGCACATGATCATTCTGAGTCTGCTGTAGCAGGAGCTGAACTTGTTATTGCTGGTAATAGTTTAATATAAAACTGATCTTGTAGCTACCGACTATTCTAATTTAAAGAAATCATAAAACAGTAACATTCCATCTTTCCTCTCCTAAAAAAATTTGCGAACTTTGAAGTCTTCATATGATCTTTTCTCAGATGGTTTCCATTTTCCAACCATTTTAACTTCATGAAATTATAACTTCATCTCTAAAATCATTGTTTGAAACCCGGTACCGGGTCAGGTTTTCGTGTCAGGTTAGTAACAAACCTGAATTTTTTCGTCAACCTATTTATGGTTTCAGACAGACCGCCAAGATTAGTCTCAACATTCAGTGAAGCAGTAACAAGGATAGGGCAGACTATAGCCTTGAGATGCGCAGGCAATGGAGTTCCATCACCGAGGATACTTTGGACTTTAGATGATAGACCATTACCAGCTGCACCAGATAAGTAAGCATCATCAAGACATTTTACTAGGTAATCTAAGTTAACATGGAAGAAAGATAGTGACAGAACCGGATAAAAAGAGAAAAGAATGTGAGATAACGAGATAATAAAGAAGAGAAAGATGGACAAACAATAATACTTAAAATTATTTTGCTCATTCATTTTAGGTACAGTGTTAATACAAGAGCAGAATCGCTTCCTGGTGGAGAAGATGGCGCAATAGTATCAACCTTGAGTGTTACCATTAGGACAGCTGATGAAGGTGGTAGATATAGCTGTAATGCAACTAACTCAAAAGGTTCTCATTCACATCAAGCACGGTTGAATGTTTATGGTAAAGTATTTAAATGTAAAAAAGAGGCGATTATAAAAAAAATACAATTATGTAACTCGTAATATCAACATGTATTTGTTGTAGGGCCACCAAATATTAGATATTTACCGGCAATCCATGTCAAGACTGATACTGATGTTATTTTATATTGCCCTTACTCTGGTTACCCAACAAAGTAAGTCAATTTGCATAAGATATTGTTATGTGGCTAGCAAAATAGTGTACATATTATAAAATGAAGAGGTACATTTTAGGGAAGTTGTTTGGCGACAAGAAGATGGAACGCTTGTAGACATGAACACCGAACCAGGTGATGAACGTGGAATATTAAGACTGAACTCTATTAGAAGCACATCTGCTGGAAGCTACACTTGCGAAGTCAGAGGTGAAAGTGGAGAATTAGCTAGAAGAATAGTTCGGATTGATGTTCATAGTAAGTCTTTCATAATCTAAATTTCTTTGTAGTTTCAGTTGGTGATAACCATTATATCATCAGCTTTTTGTCAACAGAGCCGCCTAAAGTAGCTGCTTTCCAATTTCCGGAAGAACTAGAAGTAGGAGGCAGTACACAAGCTACTTGCAGTTTGATATCCGGAGACAAACCCATACAGTTTACTTGGCATAAGGATAATTTGCCTATTCCTGCAGGTCTTAAGGTGCGCTATAAAACATTACCCATCTTCATTCTCATATTTTTTTTTCATTGATTTCTTACTATTAACAATGGTTGGCAGGTTGAACAAAAAAATATGGATTTCTTCACAATACTAATTATTCAAGATCTAGCGTCAGTACATACTGGGGAGTATACTTGTAAGGCTGCCAACGATTTTGGCACCGTCAGTCATAGCGCATCTCTGATTGTCAAAGGTATTTATGGCCTACACCATTTCTTCAATTTCATTTCATTTTTCTTCCCTATGAAATAGCTGGTCATATAAAGCAGTTTCTCCAAACAGAGGCGCCGACGTGGGTGTGGCGAGCGCAGAACACTTCTGTGTCTGCCGGCGCAGCACTATTATTACCATGCTCTGCTAAAGGACAACCTACTCCAAGGATCTCTTGGGAATATTCTGCAGGTAAACGTCCATCACAACAATCAATAATTTCTTAAGTCCAACTGCTTATCTCATGCTCCACACACTATAAACATCCATTTAACGCTTTCTAATCCATTCTTTTTCTTAGTCTTGCAAACTAATGTAATTTCTGTTATTATTGATACCTATTGGGTTACATTCTAATGTTTAACACCTACCAATTCAATCCAAGTAACACTTCTTTTCACGCGTCACATCTGATTTGCCGTAGTTTATGAACTTCATCCTATACGTTTCATTAATCTTTGAGTCGAGCTTGTCTGATTAAGTATTGGTGGTTAATACATTCTATCACAGAGCATTAAAAAATATGAAGCTTTGGGAGCAAAACGTACTTTTTTCGTGCTCTGTGCATTCTATATATTATCATAGATGGTGACAACTGGCGTCACGTGCTGTGGGGTCAGTCAGAAGCCACAGACACTAGTGGTGGTTCCATACTCTCTGACGGAACTATATGGCTCAGAGCTGCCTCTCCGGAGCATGAAGGCTGGTACAGATGTACTGCTCGAGTGCAGCATTCATTTCTACATCATTCATTCTACCTCGATGTAAGAGGTAGGTTTTGCTGTTTCAATGGCTTTTAATATAAGTTTATAATTCTTTGTCAAAATATTTTTTACACTTTATGAAAAGGATCTTGTGCAGACAAGAAGTTGGTTGGATAGCAAGCGAACTTTTCAATGAAAATCCATATGCTACACCAAATTTTAAATTAAAAAGTCCTGCTTACATCATTGCTCAACGTAAGATACTGAGCACAGTCTCTGTGGTACCGAGTTTCAAGTCCCAGTCATCATGATTTTATTATGCCTAGTAATTTTAATATCACAATGTTCTTGAAACTATAAAGCAAGGTTAGTTATTTTACTAGTTGGCTATCAAAAATATATAAAATTCAAATTCAAAATAAAACTGAAAATGAAAGAGGAATCATATTGATGGATATCTTTTGGCAGAACCCCCAAGACTGACAAGAGTTGGAGGTGGCGGTGAAACCAGATGGGTAGTCAGAGGATCAACAACGAGATTGGCTTGCACTGTGCGAGGGGAGCCAGAGATACACGTGCATTGGACTCACGATTCAAGGCCTTTAGCTTTGCAGTAAGGCATTTAGCTGTTATTCTTTCATAGTTTGTTTTTTTGGTTTCACATGAATGCTCTTCTGAGAAGCTGAATTTCTTTGCTTTCTTTGAATGCGTGGTTTCTTGGCTTTAAATTAAAACCTTGCGATTTAACTTTGTACATTTTGAATTTGAACTTAGCGATTTAGAAAGATTTTGAACATAGAAATACAAATCTGCTTTATCAGATAGATTTAATTGAAGAAAACTAATATGTTTCTAGTAGTGGCGCAGGAGGAGTAGAAACCAGAGACACTAGTAATGGTGTGATGACATCAGAAGTGACCATATTACACACGGGACCTGAACATGCGGGCGAATACCGATGTCTAGCTAGAAACTTATATGGCAGTGATGAAGTAATGTTCCGGTTGTTTGTGAAAGGTAAGGATCAAAATACTCCAAATAAAAATATTAGGTGCAAAATTAATGAAAATAACAAATAAATAGATCTAATAATTTAATTTTACATGATGGCATGTTTTAAGTAATGTCTTGCCCGAAATATAAATTAACAATTAACAAATGACATATCATCATAATATCTTGACACAGTACTGGAGAGAAACAATAGAAAATAGCATTTTTTTGTTGTGTGTATATTTCACCGTGTTCTCTCAACCATTGCTGCCAAAATAATAACTCATAAGCTTTTTGTTTGCTGCATTTGCACATAAAAACAGTTTAAAACGGGGTCACAAATCTACTGTTTTTGACAATTCCAACACTGGAAAATATTTATTGCCTTTTCAATAGGTTGTTTTAGATTTTTTCTAGTTCGGTATAAGTACAGTTTAAGATCTTTAAAAAGAAGTTCGAAGAGAGAAGATGTTTGGTTTTGGGCTCGGTTAGTACCTAAACAAACCTTTACGTTTATTTGAATTAATTAATTGAATTCTACCAATTATGCTATAGAACTCTTCTTGAAATAAGTCAAAACCAGACCCCTATGAGCTAATCAACGCTATCAGAAACTTTTGGGTGGCCTAAAAATTGTAAAATAAGTATTTGCCTACAGGAAAGGACAGATCTATGCTATAAATCCTTCTTTTTTTTAGCTTTACTTTCTTGGTAATACTTCTTATTATAACAGAACGCCCTAACATACCCGAAGAGGTCAGAATATCTGAGGTATGGTCACGAAAAGCTCGAGTTACCTGGCGTATAGCGAGAGGTGCACTAGTCTCTCACTACTCGCTCCAATACCGCGCATTAACCAGAGACCTGGTAAACGCTCCGCTCGATGCTCCGCTACCCGCTCTGCTCGACACATGGGACTCACCTGAAGTGCTCAACTTCACACTAACTAACTCGGATTTGCTTCATGTCGCGTAAGTTTGCATTTCTGAATTGCCTTTATACAAGTATATACCACCTCTTAGATTGAGTGGAACTGCTTACTAGTATTATTAGTTTAATTTAAGTCCCATTAGGTTCTTTTGCTTTGTGTAGAACTTGCATGTCACAAAGTCATCTCTTGAGGGCAACTGTTAAAACCCATATCTACTACGTCATTATTGTTTTATAAATATCTATGTATTGATTTTCTTATAGTTACTTTAACTTTTGTGCGTAAGAAAGTGTCGTACCTATGTATACTTTTTACATTTTATTCTTATTTCTCGTATGTGTCTTGAGTTTCAGCGTAGTAACGCACACCGCTACATTATTATACACGTTTTCAGCTTTCTATTTGCGTTAAAAATCTTTGTTAATATTTAGACAGGGTAATTTAGATATTTTACTCAAAATTATCCGCTTCCTCTGTTACTTGAATCATCACACAAGTCGAACTAAGTCCTCAATCTCACATTTGGTTGATTCAGATTAGCAACATGTCTCAAGTTTATATAGCCTTTATGAATATGATAATTCTCCGAGGATTCCAGATATCAGAATAATAGTTAGCGTGGGTGTCACCGTTGATAAGCTTGTCTTGTGAGACGAAATATGCATGGCGAGTAGTGTGACTTACTTATAGATTAATGGGCTAGGCACGACCTCATTTGCGTTAACATAATCTTTCGGGATAACAATAATTAAAGTGTTCTATTAAGTAGGTAGGTACGTATTTTAGGTCTGGAAAAGCCCAAAGACTTACACCAAAATCCACTCAGTAGCGCTCATACCGAAGCATGACTAGTCGATCGGTATAGTTAAGCAACGTGCGCTGCGGTCACTACTTCGATGGGTGACAAAATGTGGTATTTACAACTAAGTGCTTCGGAGGGCACGGTCCCGTATGTTGTAAGACAAAAGTCGTTGAGCCAAGTCAATAAGCCTTTGGCCTACACGAGGGATAAGAAGAAGACCAAAATCCGTTCATCGGTCATTTAGCTCTGAGTGATAACAAACACCACACACTCTTTTGCATTTATAGTTTTAGTAGGATTATTATCATATGGCAAAAAAAATAGAAGATATTTTTTTTAAATATGTTGGTTCCCGTCAATCACAAGAATCGCTCAGCATAATCAGTATGCTGGGGCTCATCCGTATTGACTACTTTGTCATTATCACCACCATCATCATCATCATCACTGGAACAGTTACGTCAGCGACCCAAGGCTGTGCTCCGATATCTCAAGGAGTTAGGTTGGCTAGGGTAACTGAGCTGGCAGGGGGAAATGCACAATTCACCCCAAGCAAGACGTCAGTGCAGGCCTTTATCGCCCCCAGTCAGAATGAGAATAAGAATAAAAAAATAAAAAATACTCAAGTATTTTATTGAATTCCACGTGCATGCCTTTTGTTTATCCTTAGTGAAACCGTGCAATGAAAGAATAACTTTACAGGTCAAACAAAGGCATACTCGATGGAAGGTTTGGTAACACGTCACATGAAACAGACAGACCCTGGTTTTAAACTTATATTACCCCTCTCTTTTTATTTGGCCTTAATGAAAACACTACTACTAAATTCGCTAATACACGTCATTAGATACAAACAAACAAAGGCTCACCAAAAGCTTTTACCGCAGAACGGCCTGAGTACTAAACTAAGCCAATATAGATAGGACTACTTAACTAGTTCGCAAACTTTGGAGAGATTACTTTGCTCTATTATCTGTGTAACCCTACCTTTATGAGCCGCCTTCGTTGTAATGTGAAATGATTATAACAACTAGCCCGTGTAACGGTTATAGGTTCTAGAGAAGCCGACATTTTGTACGTACCCAGTTATTAGAACTCGCTAAAAATAGGTACGATATTTACCTGAATACTTGATTATTAATGTTTATTAGCTACCGGAGTTCTTTTTTTCTGATGTTTTTGATAGAAATGATTGAATAACTTTTCTACTGCTCAGATGTTCACTCTCTTTCAGTTATTGTGCTTTGGACTATAAAACGAGTTTTGTTTTTGTATAGAGATACAAGTTCAGTATAATTGAAGCCAATTTAAGTAGCAAGATTTTTATAATGGGTGAGATTTAAACTAAGAAATTTGATATTACTATATTTATAACTCCTACTTTCTTGAAGTGTAATTTTTTCTCGATTTAAAGTTTTTAGCTAGGCTGGACCCAATTATATTCTAATTATTTCATCATAATCATATAGCAACTAATTGGGTACTGTAACGATACAGGCTGTCTCGTGACGTCACAAATATTATAAATTTTACCTAAATTATAAAAATACTGAAATAATTTCATTGAAGCAATTTATGCTTAAAGAATAGTCCAATAATAAAGGAAATAGTCGTTGGCATCGCATTAACTGATAGGGAAAATGTAGAGATAGGTGTAAAAGTGGTAATCCGTGGTAAAATAAGGTAACAGTAAAAGAAATCAAACCTTCTTTATATTTAGGTTTACTTTTTACCTCTCTACCTTTAAAGTGTTTTTGATATATGATAGGATTTTGAGATCTGTCAAGCTGTCAAACGCGGTGAGTTATAAAATCATTCACGGGAGAGGGCAAGTCGAAACTTGTCAGAAAAATGCAGATGAAATTTCCGGTTAAATTCTTAGATAAATTCGCCCTCTCAATTAATTCTGGATCTGGGGGGAAGTATGCCTTGGGTCCAGGAACTCAGTAAGAGATAAGTTGAAACAGAGCAACGAAGCTTGTCTTCCCTTATTTTGCTTAGGGCATGCAGTTCGCGTGTTATGTGGAGACCTGCACCAGATTTTGCCTCCGTTATAGGATCTGGATCCACCTTTTTGGTTTGGTTTGCATTCTGGCTGAAAGGAGGGCTGAAAAGATTAACTGTCCCGTCTTCGTGTATACGATACCCGGATCCTAAATGCAAATTAAGCTGAACTGTCCCAAGTGATAGGGTTTTGTCTTGTATGCTGCCCATGGACTGCGGTCCCGCATGCAAGATAAAAATTAGGTGGCAATAGGTTTTAGCTTTGGAGAGCTTTTGTCACAGCTCGTTCTCTCATAGGGTTAGATCAGGTATGTTCTCATTGCACACACCGAGAACAGACATGCACGTTTAAAAGTAAATGAGAGATTTGTAGCAATCTCTAGTGTTTGGGGGTACACACTAATGTATAGGGAAAAGCTATAAGTCGAGGAATACACACGTAGGAGGGGATAAAATATTGAAGTTTGCGGAAAAATAATAGTGTTAGGGAAATAGATAAAATTCAATAAATAAATAAATAAATTTAAAGCAGTATAAAATACATTTAAAGATAAATTCAGTATGATAAAATACTAATAAATAAAAGTGCAAATAAATACAATACGTAAGTGATCAAAATTATAAAAATATAATCCAAGTTTTCTCGAAGGTTGAAGCTGTGGGTGTTTATTGTAGAGCTAGTTGTCGTGGACCTTGCTTTTGACGGAAAGCTGGGTGATCACGGAAGGATTTAATGTACAGAGAGCAACGCTGCAAAGGTATAAGTAGGTATTTTCTATAGCTGGCACAAGCTTTTGTGAAACTACAGTAGAGATAGAAAGGGGAATGTGTTTGAATACGATTCATCACATTAGTTTTCGTGACTTAGTCTCAACTGAAAAATTATTGTCGTTAGTGTTGCGGATCATATTAGTAAAAATACGTAATTCTATAAATCTATTTTGTGGTAAAAGTACGTTGTACTATATATCTATTCTGTGGTATAGGAAGGTATTTCTTTAGCTGATTTTGCGATGTTCTACGGAGGATATGAGAAAGGTTCTATTCCTACACGGTTATTACAATATGCATAAATAGATAGGTATTTTCTTAGCGGATTCTAGGCGGAATTTTACTTGTAAAATTAGACGAACTTACCTTAAGTGAAGTCTGATTATAATTTTATGAACGATGATCTGAAATATAATTAGGAGAGTTGGAAGGATCATATTCCTGCAAAGAAACGAACGTTTTGTTTCTAGTTGCAAAATAGGTAATGTTTGAACGAAAGTTAGGAAACTACCGGGAATTAGTAACGACTGGGAACTATTCCTTTTACTTAGATAACTATTGGGAATTTATTCTCTGTTTAAAATCATTTGCGAGTAACTTAAATAAAATCGTAATTGAGTTTCACTCTTAATACGAAATAGGTAATACTTGTACAATATTTAAAAAAAAAACTACCGGGAATTTATTCATAGTTTAGGGTTGTTCGTGATTGTTTCAAATAAATGATCATAGATCAATTTAGTGGAGTTCAGGTTTGGATTCATTTGATTGAATTTTCAAAAGAATTTTACCTTTTATTCTATAAAAACATTTAATGTACTAGTGATAAGAAATTGTCCTTCGTGTCTTGGGTCAAGCACAGCAGTACCTGTTAGTGATCTCCTTACCAAACGGATAGGGGTAGCTAATTTAAAGATTCGAATGAGAATATCTTGTTGTTAGAAAACAGCATTAATAATCTATTATATTACTGGCAAAAAAACATATTATTATAATATTTCATATTTATGAAATATAATACCTAAATTATATAAACGGGTTTTAGATTACTTTTCAATACAAGTTCTGGAAAATAGAGACAACCTGAATATCACTAACAGATCATTGAATTCAAATAAATATTTACAGTTAAAATTAATACTACTGTTTAGTCCACTGCATGCTGTTGATATAGAATCTACGATAATATTGATAATCTTTAGACGAAAACTAGGAGATTTGAAAGTTGAGCTATTTTTAGAGTCTGTCTTATACCGAATGTAGTACGTATTAGATAGACTCACAATTAACTAAGGTGATGTCTATTTTGTTAGGATTTGGAAAAAATAATGTCCTCTTGTCCCTTGCACCTTTTGGAGTCCAAACTAGATAAGTAGATAAGAATAGGTAGATGGGGTACCTGACGTACTGACTTGGGATAAATAGAACAAAATTTAGTAAAATCAAATTTCTCTTAGTGTGGGGGAATTTCACACACGGTACCTCCGTGTGGGAAATTTCAAGCACTAAATAGTGGAGGGTTAACCAGCCAGGTAGTCGAGACCCACAGCATTGGAGCGGTGGCGGGGCTCCTATGCCAGAGTTATGATAAACAAATAAAGTTTACTATGACTTTGCTATATAACAAGCTTAAACACAGTTAGCAATATACTTACTTACGTTTTACCTATGTTTCATTTTCTTGTCTTGTTAATTTCAACATACGTTCGTCATGAAGCTTTAATTTACTTTCAGTTTTGTTTATGACTAGGAACTATAATGTTCAACTTTTGCAGGAAAAAATTATTCATTCCTACAATTGAAACCTTTCGAATATATAGTAGGAAATATATTGATTGGTGCCTAATATGATTTTATGTGGAAATTTCAGTTCGGTTACTCAGAATATAGGAATAGTTTTCATCAGGGGATTAAATTGCAATTATTTGTAGGACGATGAATATTTTAAATTAATTTAATATTATTGAATAGGTTAGATGTTAGTTAGGTATTGTCTCATTACTTTAAAAGGATTTGGATTACTACATTATCACAACGTACGGTTCTATCATTTGTAGGAGACGATTCACAAGGCCATAAACATTAAGATAGGTAGTCTAAAATATTCAATAAATTTTGATAATTTTTTAACCTATGATAGTTTAGAATATTCGGCAATTTATTATTAATATTTTATTAAAGGGTAAATATATTAATGTATTATTATTAAAAAGGTCACGGTTATTACAATTTGGTGCCGTGACCAGGATCTCAATTGACCAGGATCTCAAATGACCAGAATTTTACGTGACCAGGATTGACATTTGACTAGGATCTCAGTTGACCAGGGTTGACATTTGACTAGGATCTCAAATGACCAGGATCTCAATTGACCAGGATTGCCAAATGACTAGGATCTCAAATGACCAGGATCTCAATTGACCAGGATTGACATTTGACTAGAATCTCAAATGACCAGGATCTCAATTGACCGGTATTTTAATTGACCAGGATCTCAATTGACCAGGATCTCAAATGACCAGAATTTTACGTGACCAGGATTGACATTTGACTAGGATCTCAAATGACCAGGATCTCAATTGACCAGTATCTTAATTGACCAGGATCTCAAATGGCCAGGATTTTACTTGAATAGGATTTTCGTGCGTTTATTTCGTTATCAGGTTGATTTATTTTAGATATTTACATTGGAGTTTTTGGATTAGAATGAGGATGTTGATTGTTTTGGATTGATATTATTTTAAGTAGCGATGGTATTTATTTACTATCGCACAATTTGCTGTCCGTGGAAAAGGAAAGGTTTTGAGACAATATGTAGGGGCAGTTTTAGATTTCAATAAATTAAATGAAAATTAGTTATAAATTATCTCATAGTTAAAAGAAGGACTCAATCTTTTGAGTTTTAATCGTTACTTTATTAGTTATTTAATAATTTTTCGGGGCTATAACGTTCAGGATATCATCATTAGATTATCGTAGAAGATGGATTAATTAGATGATGAAGATGATGAATAAATAGATAAACGAGATTCGAACTATTCATGCAAACATTGGTTTATTTGATTTACGAATATTTAGGGATGGCATTAGATACATACAAATTTAAAATAGGCTGCGTTGCAATAAACTCAACGGAATTTAAATAAATTCAACATTAG
This sequence comes from Ennomos quercinarius, assembly GCA_910589525.2. Taxonomy (NCBI): domain Eukaryota; kingdom Metazoa; phylum Arthropoda; class Insecta; order Lepidoptera; family Geometridae; genus Ennomos; species Ennomos quercinarius. The sequence continues at coordinate 11,382,874 of OU342499.1, read as the reverse complement.
AATGTTTCATTACGAACATGGAAATTTGTTGTAGTAGGTTGGAAAGAAGTAGTAGTTTATTAATCAGACATGTACGTATTCTGTTTGATTAATTTTAAAATTTATTGATGCACATAATAAGGTTGAGCTTTCATTTAGGAAGTACGTGGGAAATTTATCATCATCCAATTTAGGAAAAACGACAGAGTCAATTTTCGTGAATAATTCGGAAATATTAGGGTAAATAGATTAGATTTCTTTTCTGGGTTTGGAAATAGGAAAGGTTCGAAGTTGGCTAAAATTATAAAACTATAGGGGGCGCAAACAGTTCAAGATATTTAATAATTTTATTAGTGGTTATTGGTACGGTGGATAGATTAAGTTCCGATTCAATGTTTATTGTACGATGCACAATAAACTAGACAACATAAAAATATTTAAAATAAATTATTACAATTTCAAAATAGCGGAATTTAAAATTATTTTGGTTAGCTTGTTTGGTAGTTTTGCGCGTAATTCGAGTTCAAGTTCGGGATTATTGACAATGAATATACTTATTGATTAAATTTTCAAATAAAATATTGTGTTATAAAATTCATACCTTAATAACGATAATATATTTAAAACGTAACAAAATAAATTATTTTTAGTAGAGGTTAGTTCAGTTCGCGACAATTAATATTTATTAATTATTGTTATTGTAACCTATCTATAATAAATGAATGGTTTCAGCATTGACATTAAATAAAATTTCAAACGAAATCTATCATTATATATAATTTTGTTTTAGAAATGAAATCGAAATAAAATTAAAGATTTTATTTTAATATCATGATACGTATTAAGCAATAACTTCAAAGAAGCCTTAAATCTATTGGGAATTGCTAGCCGTTAAGATAGCGAATAAGTTAGTTGACTGGGGTCAAATGTGGATTAATGAATTGTTATGTTGTTTTTGCTTATGAAAGGGATTTGATTTTGGATAATTAAAAAAAAAAGTCATTTTTATGTCAGCAAGTATCATTGTATGGACATGGTTAGAGGTTTAACAGTGCAGGAGGATCTTAGTGGCTTAGCAAGATCTACGGTTTAAGGGGTTTGTTGACGGGTGGTTTTGGATTTACACGACTCAACAAATGGGTTGATATAATTTAAGGCTAGGTGCTAGGTTAAAAGAGAAAGCCTAAGTTTAAACAAAACTGTTATAACAACCCCGTACTCTACAAGGTAGGAACATCCGATCTGCTACACTCTACATCCGAAATAATAGCGAATTACGGAGTGGGAAATATATGCGAAATATTGCTGAAGTCATGGACAAATCTATACTTTGAACTATTAAAGTTGACCTGGTTATCGAAGGGTTTTGTGGGAGGCAGCTCGGAACGAAAACATGGTTCTTAGGGGTACCTTCTACTTAAAGTTATTAGGACTGACCAGCCTCACAACCTGGTTTCTTTTGGTGGCTAGGTTAGCCTTGGGATAAGTGATTTTTGGGTATGATTGATGCGATGAAATTTTGGATATTGACTCATAAAGTAATTCACTGTTGTTACGGCTTAAGAGGGCGCTTAAAATAGAATAGTAATTACGGTTTGTTTTCAAGAAAGGATTCAATAGTACTTATATTAAAAATAAAAATATTATCATTGACAACATTAAACTTTCGAAAATAAATTACTCAATATTAGTAATATTTAATATTTTTCAAATGAATAACAAATTAATACGCAGTATACTGCATATTAAACAATTGAAAATACTAGTGTATTTTTGTTTCGCAAATTACTTGCTATCAGGTTGATTATTTTTAGGTGCTCTCTTAAATTAAAATTAACGGTTAGGAACACTACAGAACTATAAACACATTTTAAGTTTGGAGCCAAACGTTAACAAATTATAATTGCTTAAGTGAGGTGGTAGAGTAATAATTATTATTTAAATTATTTTTATTATAGATTTGCCAATATTTGTGAATGTATTTTAAAGAATAAAATTTTACTTCGGCTTTAAATTTAAAACGCCTGCGCAAATATTTTAGGGGCGATTGTAACGATACAGGCTGTCTCGTGACGTCACAAATATTATAAATTTTACCTAAATTATAAAAATACTGAAATAATTTCATTGAAGCAATTTATGCTTAAAGAATAGTCCAATAATAAAGGAAATAGTCGTTGGCATCGCATTAACTGATAGGGAAAATGTAGAGATAGGTGTAAAAGTGGTAATCCGTGGTAAAATAAGGTAACAGTAAAAGAAATCAAACCTTCTTTATATTTAGGTTTACTTTTTACCTCTCTACCTTTAAAGTGTTTTTGATATATGATAGGATTTTGAGATCTGTCAAGCTGTCAAACGCGGTGAGTTATAAAATCATTCACGGGAGAGGGCAAGTCGAAACTTGTCAGAAAAATGCAGATGAAATTTCCGGTTAAATTCTTAGATAAATTCGCCCTCTCAATTAATTCTGGATCTGGGGGGAAGTATGCCTTGGGTCCAGGAACTCAGTAAGAGATAAGTTGAAACAGAGCAACGAAGCTTGTCTTCCCTTATTTTGCTTAGGGCATGCAGTTCGCGTGTTATGTGGAGACCTGCACCAGATTTTGCCTCCGTTATAGGATCTGGATCCACCTTTTTGGTTTGGTTTGCATTCTGGCTGAAAGGAGGGCTGAAAAGATTAACTGTCCCGTCTTCGTGTATACGATACCCGGATCCTAAATGCAAATTAAGCTGAACTGTCCCAAGTGATAGGGTTTTGTCTTGTATGCTGCCCATGGACTGCGGTCCCGCATGCAAGATAAAAATTAGGTGGCAATAGGTTTTAGCTTTGGAGAGCTTTTGTCACAGCTCGTTCTCTCATAGGGTTAGATCAGGTATGTTCTCATTGCACACACCGAGAACAGACATGCACGTTTAAAAGTAAATGAGAGATTTGTAGCAATCTCTAGTGTTTGGGGGTACACACTAATGTATAGGGAAAAGCTATAAGTCGAGGAATACACACGTAGGAGGGGATAAAATATTGAAGTTTGCGGAAAAATAATAGTGTTAGGGAAATAGATAAAATTCAATAAATAAATAAATAAATTTAAAGCAGTATAAAATACATTTAAAGATAAATTCAGTATGATAAAATACTAATAAATAAAAGTGCAAATAAATACAATACGTAAGTGATCAAAATTATAAAAATATAATCCAAGTTTTCTCGAAGGTTGAAGCTGTGGGTGTTTATTGTAGAGCTAGTTGTCGTGGACCTTGCTTTTGACGGAAAGCTGGGTGATCACGGAAGGATTTAATGTACAGAGAGCAACGCTGCAAAGGTATAAGTAGGTATTTTCTATAGCTGGCACAAGCTTTTGTGAAACTACAGTAGAGATAGAAAGGGGAATGTGTTTGAATACGATTCATCACATTAGTTTTCGTGACTTAGTCTCAACTGAAAAATTATTGTCGTTAGTGTTGCGGATCATATTAGTAAAAATACGTAATTCTATAAATCTATTTTGTGGTAAAAGTACGTTGTACTATATATCTATTCTGTGGTATAGGAAGGTATTTCTTTAGCTGATTTTGCGATGTTCTACGGAGGATATGAGAAAGGTTCTATTCCTACACGGTTATTACAATATGCATAAATAGATAGGTATTTTCTTAGCGGATTCTAGGCGGAATTTTACTTGTAAAATTAGACGAACTTACCTTAAGTGAAGTCTGATTATAATTTTATGAACGATGATCTGAAATATAATTAGGAGAGTTGGAAGGATCATATTCCTGCAAAGAAACGAACGTTTTGTTTCTAGTTGCAAAATAGGTAATGTTTGAACGAAAGTTAGGAAACTACCGGGAATTAGTAACGACTGGGAACTATTCCTTTTACTTAGATAACTATTGGGAATTTATTCTCTGTTTAAAATCATTTGCGAGTAACTTAAATAAAATCGTAATTGAGTTTCACTCTTAATACGAAATAGGTAATACTTGTACAATATTTAAAAAAAAAACTACCGGGAATTTATTCATAGTTTAGGGTTGTTCGTGATTGTTTCAAATAAATGATCATAGATCAATTTAGTGGAGTTCAGGTTTGGATTCATTTGATTGAATTTTCAAAAGAATTTTACCTTTTATTCTATAAAAACATTTAATGTACTAGTGATAAGAAATTGTCCTTCGTGTCTTGGGTCAAGCACAGCAGTACCTGTTAGTGATCTCCTTACCAAACGGATAGGGGTAGCTAATTTAAAGATTCGAATGAGAATATCTTGTTGTTAGAAAACAGCATTAATAATCTATTATATTACTGGCAAAAAAACATATTATTATAATATTTCATATTTATGAAATATAATACCTAAATTATATAAACGGGTTTTAGATTACTTTTCAATACAAGTTCTGGAAAATAGAGACAACCTGAATATCACTAACAGATCATTGAATTCAAATAAATATTTACAGTTAAAATTAATACTACTGTTTAGTCCACTGCATGCTGTTGATATAGAATCTACGATAATATTGATAATCTTTAGACGAAAACTAGGAGATTTGAAAGTTGAGCTATTTTTAGAGTCTGTCTTATACCGAATGTAGTACGTATTAGATAGACTCACAATTAACTAAGGTGATGTCTATTTTGTTAGGATTTGGAAAAAATAATGTCCTCTTGTCCCTTGCACCTTTTGGAGTCCAAACTAGATAAGTAGATAAGAATAGGTAGATGGGGTACCTGACGTACTGACTTGGGATAAATAGAACAAAATTTAGTAAAATCAAATTTCTCTTAGTGTGGGGGAATTTCACACACGGTACCTCCGTGTGGGAAATTTCAAGCACTAAATAGTGGAGGGTTAACCAGCCAGGTAGTCGAGACCCACAGCATTGGAGCGGTGGCGGGGCTCCTATGCCAGAGTTATGATAAACAAATAAAGTTTACTATGACTTTGCTATATAACAAGCTTAAACACAGTTAGCAATATACTTACTTACGTTTTACCTATGTTTCATTTTCTTGTCTTGTTAATTTCAACATACGTTCGTCATGAAGCTTTAATTTACTTTCAGTTTTGTTTATGACTAGGAACTATAATGTTCAACTTTTGCAGGAAAAAATTATTCATTCCTACAATTGAAACCTTTCGAATATATAGTAGGAAATATATTGATTGGTGCCTAATATGATTTTATGTGGAAATTTCAGTTCGGTTACTCAGAATATAGGAATAGTTTTCATCAGGGGATTAAATTGCAATTATTTGTAGGACGATGAATATTTTAAATTAATTTAATATTATTGAATAGGTTAGATGTTAGTTAGGTATTGTCTCATTACTTTAAAAGGATTTGGATTACTACATTATCACAACGTACGGTTCTATCATTTGTAGGAGACGATTCACAAGGCCATAAACAGTTAAAATAGGTAGTCCAAAATAGTCAACAAATTTTGATACCCTTTTAGCGTCTTATGATTAGGTTAGAATATCCGAAAAATTTGTTAATGTATTATTATTAAATAGGTTAAGAGAGGGTACTTTTACAGTACGTATAATTATGACCATCTGCACCTAATTTTATTTAGGGGCAAATGGGCAATGGCAATTTCTCCGCCTATTAGTGGTTATGTTATATTCTAAGTAGATATTTTTTATGATGTAAATTTATTATGAGTAATATTTAGGTCTGAAGGACCAGGCCGTGCTGGAGCTTCCATTTCGGGCCTTTCGCCTGACACTCGGTATGCTCTGAGGATAGCTGCTCATAATGACGTCGGTGCTTCGCCTTACACCACGCCATTACATTTCACCACCCGCGAAGAAGGTATGTTTACTGAAGTCATATTTGTGTTCAACTTTTTTTAAACTTTCGTAATTTAGTGCCATTTTTTACTGGTATGTAATCACATGACGGAGTTTTCTGTGTAAGCCGGATAGTTCTGTACAAAATTACCTATAGAAAAGAGTAGAGAATAGTACTTTTGATGCCATAGAAGATAAAACTAATCTACAGCTACTCTGTCTACTTTAGTTTTTTGCACAAAGAATTTTTCTTCCACTTCTAATACTATTTCCAATATCAATAACATGTTTTACCATTAAAATTTAACGTCTAGACTTAATACTAGCAAGTACACAGTCACATACACATCAACAGCTGAAAGACGTCTACTGCTGAGCACAGGCCTCCCCCATGAAATGCCACTTTGGATGCTTATCATAGTCACCACGCTTGGCAGGGGCGGCTTGGTGATCGCAGAAGATTTTAATGTACCGAGGAGATTGCCGCTGCCTATTCTCTGGATATACTCTACTCTATTTGAGTATGATTTGCGTTAATTATCGTTGAATATTGTTCAGCCCCCGGAGGCGCTCCACGTGACATCACAGTCCGCGCGCTACGAGCTCGCGAGCTCCACGTCACGTGGCAGGTATGAAGTATGAATGGGAAACCTGCTATTTTCGTCTTGAGGTTTCACTCACGTTTCCTAAACGTAGAAATTATAGCCCTTTGTTGTGAGTTTATTTTGATATGCGAAATTTACCTCGTGTTTTTCGAGTTTTGTTTTGTAATATGTAGGTTGATTGTGGTTCAATTTCTCGAGTGCCTATCAAGTTTTTCTTTTAATTATTAAAGAAAAGACTTGGTAAGGATTATAAAGGATGACGAAAAATTGTGCTTAGGGTTTTCCTTCACTTCTCTTCATCAGCAGGACATCCACTGCTGAACACAGACCTTATTAGGGGGATGGAGTTGGTATAATCAAAATGTTTGGCAGGCGTCTTTGTGTTCGCATTAGATTATAATGCTGACAAAGAAGACTGCTGCTACCCATTTCCTGGATATTCCGTTAGATGGCTTTTACGGCACCTGAAAAAAAACGGGCTGATCCTATTCCTGCGCCACGACCACACTATTATATATACAAAAATCAACAACATTATGTGTGACTTGATATATAATTATTGTGTCACTAGTCTCGCGTACGTGAACAACCATAAAAAAACAAACAAACAAATTAACGTAGTAATATGTCTTAAAGTATTTCATGGGAAACTTTGTTACCTCTATCATTGACCCAAAAACTCTTCTAGCCACCACCAAGAGAAACATGGCACGGTACGCTCCTCGGCTACACAATTCGTTGGTGGGAGGTTTCCGAAGATGGCAAGGGTGCTATAGGTGACAACCCAGGTTCTGAATCCGGTGCCAGTGCTGATGCGACCAGCACTACCCTGAGAGGATTGAAGGCAGCCACGAGATATGGAGTTACAGTGAGGGGGTATAATGCGGCTGGAGCTGGACCGCTTTCGCCTCCGCATTATAGGCATACTTTGGAATCACGTAAGTCGCTCTAGTTTCACTGAAAAAGTCTTAATACAAAACTGTACAAAAAATATTTTATAACTGATTTTATTATTGACAATGTGCCAATTTTTTAAGGTATTTCCTAAAATCATACCAACTACTACTCATTGCTATTGTTCCATGGTGCTACTAATTATATTACCTAGGTACTACAAAAACTTTGGACGGTATCTATACTGGCCGAGGTAACCTACAGTAACTTAACTAATACATATTTTAACATTAATAATAGGTTGTTTTCTTCGGTGTCAACCTATAAGTAATCTCAGTGATGTTTTAAACTTTAATTAGTAGGTACTGAAACAAAATTATTCATATAAGACTTTGTTACTAACTTTTGTCATGCTTTCATATTTTTTCAAATATGTTTAGTTTTCGTAAGCATTCATCACCATCATCATCATCAACAGCCTGAAGACGTCTACTGCGGAACATAGGCCTCCCCCAGAGAGCGCCACTTTGAGCGGCTGCAAATTTTTTTATATTTACCGTATTGAATTGATTTTTACCATATTGATTTTTATATTGGCCGTGTTGTATTTCAAAAAATGCGTATGGCAATTCAAACATTCTTGGACCCCCAAAACCCCCCACCCCCTGCCTACGGCCATGCTTACAGTATACAAAATCTTTCCCGCACGAAAAATGAGTAATATCGACGGTGGTGTCATTTCTAAATTACGAAGGTAACTTTATTGGTCGCGTAAGTCAGCATTGCTTGCTCTGAATTAGCGCTACGTAGACTGGATATTAAAGTTTATACTTCCATTTCATCGTAACTTTTAACTTGCAATGAATAGTTACATAGTAGAAGTACTTTTTTAGATTTTTCGCTTTTTTACTTTGGAATATTGGTCACACAGACAGTCATCATTATCTCGAGTAAACAGAAAAGAAACTCTATCATAAGCTGTGTGATATGTTGACGTAAGCACTGTTAACAGTAGCATATCACGTGGTCACATGAATAAATCTGCAGTGCCATGTTATCGACCGACGTTGAGATCGTAAATTTTCCCATCAAAATGCAAAATGGCTTAATTGGACTGTGGCCTTTTGGATCTAGGTCGGACGATTCAGAATAAATTGATGGCTCTTTTGTGAGCATGTTTCATTTTTCCATTTATTCCGTCATTTTAGTATTCGTTACCGAAAAAATGGGGCAATAGCTTTTCTGTATATTCATCGACAGTACCTATAGTGCCATCCAATTAAAAATTCCCCATACATCTTCGGTATGAATGATGCGTGGATAGAGCCTAATAAAAGAACGAAACTGTATCCCGAGTGTGTTCCGTTTTTGCGCTCATGAGTCTTTATATATACAAAAAAAAACGTTAAAAATGTACATTTTCCGGTCTCCTATCGACGCGGACGCTTTATAATACAACAAGCGTACTACAAATAAAGGTACTACTTAAATTATATCGCTCGTAGAACTGACAACCAATGAGGAAGAAAGTTTCTTGCCGATGGATGCAAGAGGCGAGCAGCCGCTCAAAGTGGCGCTCATTCATCCAATTTGGTGCAACCATTTTAGCGTGAAACCCAAACATACAAGCAAATAATGAAAGTACCAAGATCACAATATCAAAGAACAAGAATTCCAATAGCCGTGTAATTATGTATAATACATATATTATATATGTAAGTAGTTAAGTACATAATATCGGAAAGGTGTTCAAATATGTTGATTAATAATACCAGTCACTAAAGAAAACCCTCGAAACCCGTCACGCACGCCGAATAAATGTGCAAGATTTCGAACGCGAATGCAATATACTTACCTTGTGATTTTTCATAGCGCCAACTGGCGGGCCTGAAGGTGTGACGTGCGTATCGAGTGGATCCACTTCACTCAGGGTGTCATGGCGACCCCCTGCAATCGGTACTAGGGGAGGATTGATCACGCACTACACATTACAGTACACAAGACGTGACGCCGATCCATTGCTCCCCACTCAGGACGCTTATCTTAGAGTGCAGGTAAAGATTCCACGCAGATTTGCTTAACGCTGTGTGGAAATAAAGATAATTTAGGTGAACATTTTTCAAGTTTGTGCAAGACTAAAGAGTACTTTTGTGTTACGTTTGGTCTTAGCTCAGACCGTTATATTTAAAGTGGTTCCAATAGGAGCAAGAAAACAGTAGCAGAGTAATGCTAACATACTAAATGGTATGTGATAATAGGAGAAATGATGGTCTGAAATTTTGGGGCTCAAATTGAACTCAGCTTAAGTACTATCTCCAAATAGTTCTTGTTATGAAATGTATCATTTTATTGAATTTCTATCAACATAATCTCTTTCTAACATTATTATGTCACAGGGTGAAGAAGCAACCGTGTCTAGGCTAACATCGTATGCTGAATACGAGATAAGAGTAAGAGCTCATAACGCTGCTGGTGATGGACCTTTGTCTGCGGCACAAGTCTGCAGAACTGATGAAGATGGTAAGTATTCTGTTTCCTTCATATAAGTAACAAATGTCAAGTACAAATCCAATCTCAGCCCTGATTCGATGACAAATATTAAAAAGCAGTAGGCGGATAGTGATGATGCTACTGATCATTCACTTACAGTACAAAACTAAGCATATTCAATTATTCATTGAGTAAGAGTCGATAAACGTTTCAATGTTTTAGTGCCCAGTGCTCCAGGAGGTATGAAGCTGATTGCTCTTGGAGAACGATCACTAAGAGCGTCTTGGCTTCCACCACCAGAACCAAACGGAAAGCTCACACATTACTTGCTTTATGTCAAAGATCTATCAGGGTATGTTCTCGACTTTGAACATTATACAAGTTTCCTATGATATGGCATTTTGACCCTTAAATTTTTTTTAGAACCCAAGACCCGAATATAACAAGAGTAAACACATGTACGGAAGGAGAAGGTAGTACAGTAGAATGTATGAAGTCTTTAAGAGGGCTTCGAACAGGAAGGACTTATGAAGCATGGGTGAGGGCTGCGACTTCTGCGGGTGAAGGACCACCATCAGCAGCTATCGCTTGTCAAACTAGTGCTTTAGGTAAGATGGTTACTATTTCCATGATCAGATGTAAATACATATCGGCTAAGTTACCTTCGGAACCTTAAGTAAGGACGTCACATTATTACTATAGACCCCTCAACTCCTCAGCAATGAAGTCTGAAGCTTCATAACTCATGCATGCCATTATTCATACCTTTGTCTCTTTAAATCTCCCAGCTCCTGCCCGTATATCTTCATTTGGAGGCGTGGCCATGGGAGCAGCGGGAGGGTCTCTCACATTAAGGTGCGTGGTTGGAGGTGCCCCTCCTCCAGCCAAACGGTGGCTTCGAGCAGGGAACCCTTTGCATACACGACCACCTTTTCATTTGGATGGAGATGCACTATTAATTAGAGGTAATTAAAATGAGCAAAAGAATGACAATACCCCACTATATTCACTATATTTATATACACTGCCTATCAAGAAGAATGATGATAAAATTCTTAAAAAATTAACTTCAGTGATTTTTTTTAACTGACTTCATACACTTTCACCCAAAAAAATCGTGCAAATAAAACCACTATACGTATTTATTCACTTTCTTGACGGGTTTTTAAAACATTAACTACTTACCTATAGGATTAGAACTATCTCACGCGGACAACTACACATGCGTCGCTGAGAATCCCCACGGCTCAGACTCGACAACCTGGCGAGTGGTGGTGCTGCGGCCCCCAGCCGCTCCAGGTCTCGCGCTCTTAGAAGCCAGGTCTCGGGAGCTGGAGCTAGAGCTGAGACCTGCACTAAGGGCACCTGGACATGCACTGCCAAAAGCTTATACACTGCATTGGAGACTTGCTTCACCAGATGTGAGTGACCTTTGTATTTTGCCACAACTCTTTTGACCCTTGTGAAGTTCCGAATATGACATTCAAACTTTAAAGTTGCCTGCCTGCAGTCTCTTGTTCCATGTTAAGTTTTTATGCTTCTCTAGTGCCCTTGGCCTTACATAAAACTTGTATTATTTTTTGAAATAAAAATATGATTGATTGATTGAATTGATTTTTGTCCTCTTTATAATATCTAAGTTAAGTATTCTATCTTGTATAGGTAAATGGCTAGCGCGGGAACGATTTTTTTTATTTTGTTACGAAGGTGGCGTTATCGTTCCATCATCTTTTTTGAATGTCAGCAGCGATCAATAAAACTTGCATAACCTACCTATTAAGATACAAACTAGAGTTATAAGAAATGTTACAAAGATGCTGCTTTTCTAGGGAGAATGGCGTATTCAATCTTCAAATCCTGGTCCAGTAGCACTTACAAGTCTACGCTGTGGTTCCGCATACCGAGCTTACAGTTCTGCTGGTGGAACTCCCGGTGCAGAACTAGCTGTGAGAACTTCAGGAGGTCCTCCAATTGCACCTTCAGATGCTCGATGGATCAGAGCCAATGCTACTCATGCTAGTTTTGATACAAGTTTATGGAATGATGGAGGATGTGGTCCTGTAGCTTTGAAGCTGGAATGGGCTGGATCGGGAGTTGCTGGAGCGAGAGACGTACCTGTTGGCGGAGAGGTTATACTTGGTGGTGAGTATTGGCTCTTGTAGAAGTAAGAATGGGCAGGTAATAATATAGAAATTGTAGAACTAACAACATCAAACGTAAAGCATGAATATTCATAGAAGATCCAAAATGCCTACGGAATCCTCATGGGGATGTTCAACCGTGAATGATGATGACTGATAAGAAACTAGCTATTATTACGGACTATTTTAAGGTAATGCTCTTACAGTTTTTAGGTATTTATGTACTTACGTTTAGGATTAAAGGTCAGAATAATTAGTGATGCGTGTTAATTTTAATTAAACTTTTCCCTACTTCCTTGATTCAGTTAATGTGTCTTAAGACTAATTAATTAATTAATTACAAAAACGCTAACGTAGAGCTATAAATAAATATACGTTAAAATATTCCTTGATATTAGGGTTATCTCCGGGATCAAGATACCGAGTGGCGGCTCGTGCGTCCAACGAGGCGGGGTGGACGCGAGAGGTCTACGAATTCACCACCTCTCCCGCTGAAGGTGGATTTGCTGAAGAAGTCGACGCACCGTTCCCTGCAACGGCCGGGGAATTGGCACTTCTACTAGCTCTATGTGCGGCATTATCACTTGCTGCTCTGACTATCTTAGCTATATTACTGAGGAGGAAAAGGTAAGAAGTGTTAGTAATTACATTTCAGTGAAGGAGGTATTACTCCCTACGGGCAAGCTCACGTACAAAACCGTATTAACTTGTGGTGATGCGATTACAATGTTACCTTTGTAGCTTATTCTGATGCTCAAAATATTTCCTTTAGGGTAGCATGAGCTAAAAAATTGACGTATATATCTCTTCGCTCGAGACAATTTTCAAGACGCCTTATTTATATCAATTCACAATCCAAATAAGTAGTACAATGTCATTAACTGGCCTAATATAGCTCGTTAACTTACATTTTATATTAAAAGCTGTAAAATGACCGTACTAGAAACGTATTTTATATTTTGATCGTAAAATGTGTTTACAGCAACTCTCTTTGACGCCTAGCGCCTATACGTAATAAATATTTTACGGCTGCTTGTTTAGTGTAACATTCAATGACCTAATTTGGAATTTGGAGCTGAAATCAAGCCTCTTCTATACTGCTATAGAACTGACCGTAAATGAAACATACCTACATGAAGAAATATTAGTTTGAATTTTCTGTGGATAATTTCGTAATTTTTAGATGTTTTATTATACACTAGCTAACCCGCTCCGGCTTCGCACGGGTTAATTGGTTTTACCCTAAACTTATTATACATTAGTTTTAAACCCTGTTTATGCTGAGAAGAGGGAAGCGAAAGGGAAAAAGAATAAATGGATGGGACGGCAATAGAAAGGAGGTAGTTAATGGAGGAATTTTAAGTATTTTAAATCCACCGATACTTTCGCAGTATAGTCATAGCATTCAATTAATTTTATCAAAAACATCTGTGTAAAATATTACAACGGAATAACCCATACCCGTATGCACCTCAAAACTCATTAATTCAATACAAGCTCGTACCTTTAAAACAAACGCAGGGTTCATTAGTGATCTGCAGACGACTGAGTGCTGACACAAGCGCTCTTCTACAATCGACCCTTTTCCATCGCTAGGCTTTTGTACTGATGACATGTCAAAATTATCAGTAAAAAACCAACCATCTCAGCGGAAAAGATTTTCACCAGTATTTTTTTAATCGTACGATTTTCAAGATTTTGGTATAGACCAGTTTTAAACATGGTAGGGTTATAATAAATTGGCTAGCTATGTCACATCAACAGCCGGAAGATGCGTCTACTGCTGAACATAGGCCTGCCCTAGGATCGCAGAAAATTTTGATTTACCGAGGAGAAATCTGCTGCCCATTCCCTGGATATCCCCTTAGGCTCTTCTTACGGCACCCGCGGGCAGAGATGGGGTGGTCCTAATCTTATCTGGGACTACACAGTCATCTAAAGCCAGTATCATAATATCATAGAAATTACGTGAGTGCTAGCCGGTTACTAGTTGTTTAGTTTTAAAGCCAGTACCAATATAAAAATAAATAAATTGAAAATAAATTGGCTAGCTATGTAATGAGCAGTTTTCCTAATGTCATTTTAGCATTATTTATCTCTCGCTAGATGGCATTGGCGATAGTTCTGGAAACATTCGTACAAGCATTCGTGCGTATGACCAAAAAGTTTATATACTCTGAGTATGGCATCCTGCGTTCATGATACAAATATCAGAAGCTACGCGAGTGCCATCTCTTGACGATGAAAGAATTAAACTGACAATGCCAAAGAGAAAGCTTCTCATTGTATAATAGTACATGCGGTCTGTAATGACTGCGTTGCTGGCCGCAATGAATGATGACTGAGAGCGAGGCGTAGCGCAGGTCCAGGCCATCACAGCGCTGTCAGCATTGCAGCCCTTGATGGACAAGCTGGAATAATTTAACTGCCTTAATAGCGCCGACAGCAAGGGCTGCAATGATGACCAAGCTTGAAGGCCGAGAGCGGAGCTAAGCTAAGCTCAAGGCCATCATAGCGAAGCCTGCAGTGCAGTCATTGCGGACCAAGGCTTGTATTGTGCTTTGCTCAAATAATGAGAGTAATGTATTGATTTCATTTTTATCCATTTTGTTTAATTTTGATCCGCTATTTTGATTAATTTTGATCCATTTTATCTATTTTGACCTATTTTGATCCATTTTGATCTTTTTTGATCCATTTTGATCAATTTTGATCAATTTTGATCAACTTTGATCAATTCTGATCCATTTTGATCCATTTTGATCCATTTGATCCATTATGATCCATTTGATCCATTTTGATCAATTTTGATCCACTTTGATCTATTTTAATCCTTTTTGATCTATTTTGATCCATTTTGATCCATTTTGATTCACTTTGATTTAGGTTGATTCATTTTGAATAAATATAATTATATCCGGCTGTTACTCACGACTATTTGTGAGTAACAGTCGGATATAATTATAATTATTTAAAATGAATCACACTCATGATAATTTTAATATTTCGATTAATTTTGATATTGTTAATCCATTTTGATTCATTTTGATTCATTTTGATCCTTTTGAATCATTTTGATCCATTTTGATTCATGTTGATCCATTTTGATTCATTTTCATCTCACGAAGCAAAACAATAATGGATTTTTAAAGAAAATTAATTTTCAATGGAATTTCACAGAACTTTGCTGACGCATTTTCGAGTAGCATGGCAACGTCGACTTTGCCCAAAAAAGGTTGTCAAACAATGACCACATTACGAGTATTTTTGACGAAAATAAATATACCTAGTAAATGGTTATATGGATAAGTTGCCACAGGTGAAATATATCAAGTTAAAACGTGTTTCGGGAAGGCGTAGTGAACCCATGTAATACACCCACTTGGTCGATAACTACATTGTATGGGGTTCCCTCAAACGTGTATTATGTGAACATTGTAGATTGTAGACCCATTTACGTTCGATCGTATAACACGTTTACGGTCGGTCTTGATGGCGCTATGAAATCTTACGAGCGATAAATCTATTAGACTCTATTATCAATCACATGGCTGTTGACTCCACGGTCTCTAATCATAATAAAATGGAACGAACGTAATGAATGTTATTTTAGAAATAAATTTTTATCAGGAGTAACTAATACTGAAAAGTGAAGATTAAAGCGTACAAAGGGCTCAACTAAGGATATCTACATGAAAAAATTAAAAAAAAAAATCCCCTCAGAAATTAATACCTACTTCAAATCGATGTCCCATAAAGTAAACCTGCGTCATGTTTATTCAGGAGCATTAATTTGTACCTAATGCAGATTCTTGTAACTCATAACAAAAAGTATATAAAAATTGCTTATTTTCACCTCACTAGCTCGGAAAGATTCTCTTTGTCATTCAAAATCTGGGCGCAAAAACGCATTTTAATCGCTAGCGTGGAAAGTGTTTTTAAAATTCGAACGTTTCTATTCAATAATTTCTTTTTCTCGTCAAGAATTGAGGATTTAATCACAGATCTGCCCAAAGTTAACCTTCTTGATATTGCCAGTCCACTGAAAACCACAGGGTAATCAATTGTTTTTTTTCTCTAATCTGTGCTGAAAACTCATTAATATCACAGACTACCTCCTAAAAGATACCATCTTTTTCTCGTTCACCAACCTCATTTTTAGAATAATCGCACTGTCCAGCACTAAAGAGTATATAACCAATACGTTATCCAGCACGGCGACTGCATGGAAAATGGATGAAAAACACGTTTTCTTTCATTTTCCATGAATCACGTGAGGAGCTAGTTTACCTGATGTTAAGCGTTACCGCCACCCATAGCTGAATTAATAAGCTAAAAATTAATCTTTTCCTTAGCCTTTTAACTGTTTTCCTCGCTGTAGTAAGGTGAAAAGATGTGGTGCACTCGGCAGCAAAGTTTTTCTGCGTCTCGTACCTTTGAAACCTTCGCTACGCTCAGGTTTCAATTCAAGTACTCGCACCTGAACCAACTGTGCAGCCTTGTATAACAAATAACTATTTTCAAGGTGAATTCATGAGCTCTGATTCATATAAATGAAAACCAACTAATAGTCTCGTTCGTCTCGTCTGATTCATACGAATATTTTAATAGTTTTCTATTTGGCTATAACAATAATTACTGGCAAAACTATCAATAATAAATTAGTTTACACTATTTACGAGTAGGTGGTTATCTTTACTCAACGTTTCAATTCTAAATTATAATACAACATTTTTCAATACGTATAGTAACTGTTTTAACTTACCATAATAATTTGAAGAGGAAATATTATTGGAATATGTCAATAATATTGTTAAAAAAAACGTTCGATTGCAATAGAAACATTTTTTTAAACATGTATCTACTACGCTGACTCATTTTCTATAAGTATTAAAAACTTTTCCGATAAATTCATTTCAGAACAGAAAGTACTATAATCTCTGTCCGTAAAGTTTATTCGATATTGAGGGAAATTAATAAAGTTACTGATAAATAATGTTGAAGCGAAAGAAAGGAAAGTTTTGAAAGTCACCATTTAAAATTAATTTTATAAAAGTATTGTGCATTATTTTCGCAATACTTTTATGTTTTTATCAAAATTATTTCAGCCTTTTTGGCGTGAAACCCTTTTTTTTTTCTTATATTTTAGCTCCACACAGTGTATTTAGCCAGTGTCAAGTATTGTAATTTTTCATCGTATTATGAAATGTTTCACGTAAAGTCTAGTCTTAGTCACAGTCAGTCAGGGTAGTCATAGTCCAGTCTAAGTCAGGCAGTCATAATCCAGTCTAAGTCATGCCCTAGTAAAGTGGTGGCAACTTTACTAGAGGCTTCTATGGAATTTTGGAAGCAACACGAAAAACCACGTTTCACTACATTATATCACTTGCCCACACTCATGCTCGTAATTCAGCACTTAATGCGTAAAACGCCACCAATTTTAAACATTAACACTGGAAAAAGCATAAGTTTTGTAAAATAATACAATGCAACAACGTGAACTTCTTGCGTTCCCGCCAAATCCCGTGAAACCCTTACAAAAAGAAAACAGATATCGCGTCACTTTTATATAATAGCGATGAGGTTTTATACCCTCATCTCTCTTATACCTTAGTATTGAAACTATTTTCATTAAAATATCTGTAGGTTTTTTTTTTTTGGCGGGAACGTGAAAAAGTTCACGTCGTTGCATTGTATTATTTCACAAAACTTATGCTTTTTCTAGTGTTAATGTTTAAAATTAGTGGCATTTTACGCATTAAGTGCTGAATTACGAGTATAAGTGTGGGCAAGTGATATAATGTACTTAGTGAAACGTGGTTTTTCGTGTTGCTTCCAAAATTCCATAGAAGCCTCTAGTAAAGTTGCCACTACTTTACTAGGGCATGACTTTTAGACTGGATTATGACTACCTGACTTAGACTGGACTATGACTACCCTGACTGACTGTGACTAAGACTTGACTTTACATGAAATATTTCATAATACGATGAAAAACTACAATACTTGACACTGGCTAAATACACTATGTGTGGAGCCAAAATATAAGAAAAAAAAAAATCTGTAGTGGTGTGCGCTACAGAGGGCTGAATCGGCAATTTGTCACCTCCACAATACCCTATTATAGGTAAATATCTTTACAGCATTTGTGTTGATGCCGCTTGCTCGCGTTGCCCTGGTTTTAGTGGGTTCAAGTCCCACATACCCCCTGCCATCACCCTCGTGGTGGAAGGGAAGTGCGAGGGCATTTCCCCCCTCAAAAAAACGAAACGGTTGGAGTGATTCTCGAGAATCTCTCAATAAATCTCAGCTACAGTTGACCTAGTTCGTTCAATCTAGGAACGACGGTGCGGCCGCTCGAGTGTCAACAAGTGCTGAGAAGCCATCTTGTGGCACGTATCGGCCACCTCCTCACCAGACACCTAAGCTGCCGCCTGATCCTCCAGGTAACTTTATTTTGAATCGAAGACTTCTCTCTGCTATTTTATCATCATCATCATCATCACCATCATCATCATCACCATCATCATCATCATCATCATCAATTTCTTGTTAGTCTATTGCTGGACATAGGTTGCATCATTTTTTTCTATCTTATTCTGATGTGTGACTGAAAGGGATGTGTTTTGTTCACAGATCTAGAATATTTTTGCCATGGTTTTGTTCATGTTTCTTTTCTTTTCAACTGACTTAAAAATTAGGAGATTTTTGATTTGTTTATTTTTTATTTCATTTATAAAGTGGTGCTCTCTGGGGGTGGCCTATATTCGGCAGTGGACGTCTTCAGGCTGTTGATGATGATGATGATGATGATGATTATGATGATGATGATTATGATGATGATGATTATGATGATGATGATGATTGACAACACGTCACGCTACGTCTTGACTGGAAAACTGGCTCATAAATGTTTAGCTGCCGGAGCACACTTCTAAGTTCTTGCCAATAAACTTTTAAAATAAGGGTAGTAGGCTAGTCTAGACGAAAACTAGAAAAAGCAGTTAAAAAGTTGCTAAACAATTTCAAACTTTCGATTGACTTGTACAACCAACCTATTTCGTTTTTCACTTCTAAAATTTGGAGTTTTTGTCCTTTAATCAACCTACACGAAAAACCTTTTAGACTTCAGCTACTCATGGGATTTGACTCAATCGAAATTCTAACTTTGTTATATATGTTTACTTTACTTTATTATTGTGGACTAAAAGGAATCCCTTGTTTAAGTTGTAAAAATGTATTTACCAACCACAGTCTACACGGGATGGTTTTAACGAGGTTGGAATATTAAAAAAGACGGAATAAACCCTGTTTTATGAAACTATTGAACTAAATATATTAAAACAGAAACATACCGTTTTTTGCCAAAAGTTTCATTCGAATAGTTATGTATAAGGGTAGTATTAAGAGTTTTTTTTTAATATTCCCCGCAACGATAATTCTAAGAAACCTAATTCTAAGAGGAGTTCGGTGAATGGAACTTTGTACTGTCCTCTAACACTAAGCTTGACGTCAGTCCTCTTCATGAAATTATCGTTGGCAGAATAAAAACGGTTGAAGGTTATTTTGGGAAGGATTTGGGGAAAATTATGTGTAAGTATTACATTGGTGGACTCATAATTTTTCCTTTGGTTAGCATCCAATGGTAGAGATATCAGTTAATTCTATTACCCAAAATCTGCACGGAAAGCTGGAATCAAACGGCACAAAAAAGTGAAATAGAATAGAAATAATTTATTCAACACTGGCTTAAAAGTAGATAAATAAGTTGTATATGAAAAACATTCCATTTGGCTCAGAATGTTGCTGGATATCAAAAATATCCAGCGCTAGCTTTCAGCCTACACACAGGGAAGCAAGTAACTACTTAATGAAAAAAAAAACTATTACAGCAATAATAGGTGTAAAAATAAATATTCTGAGCCTTGAATTTACTCCGTTGTTTCAGACGTGTATGAAATAAGTCCATATGCAACATTTGCGGGCGCGGGCGCAGGCACGGGCGGTAGCTCCCGCGCCTACACGCTTCAGTTGCGAGCACTCGCGCGTCATGACGATGACGCCGCGCCACCCTCATTACCACCCTGTTGTGACGGTTCGTACTTCATTACTATCAGTCATTTTTTCGTCCACTGCTGAACATAAGCCTCCTCTATTAGGAGGGGAGAGTTTGTCATAGTCATTGGTCGGCGTCTTGGGGGTCTCTTCTATAGCTATAACTGTAATATATTATTCATCGCCATTTTTAACATCTTCGTGTTGGTCCATATCGTCATCATTTTCATCATCACCATCAACGACATCGCTATACCCAACCTCAATGTTATCGTCACCACATCGTCATCGTCATCGTCAACATCAATGTTATCGTCCCCATCACCGTTATATTATCACCGTCATCCTCACATCAATGTCAGTATCACAGTTTTTGTAATCATGTGTACATCAGAACCATCAGTACTAACATTATCATCGATGAGTCATGTTCCTTTTAATTGCTACTTTAATTAAAAAGTAATATTAGTTTCACAATATTTCTGGACTGTAAGCCTCAAATCCATTAACATTTTACCTCTAATTACTCTAAAAACACAAAAACTCACTTCAATTTTAACATGATTGCGTTTGTTATCTTTTGTATCACGAGGTATAATAACTATTATAGCGTAAGTATTTTACAAGCTCTAGTACTGCTACGCATTATTATTAAGCGTAGCCACATGCGTAGTGGTCGTGGAGCTAGGAGGGAGACGTAGCGAAAGCCGTTCGTCCTCAATCATGCTACGACTGTCTACGCATGTAATGAATGCAATGTAATGAATTTTGTTTTAGGAGTTTTCGTCGATAAATAAACAGAAAACAGGAGGACAGGAGGTAGTTTTCGTAAATATATATACTACAAGCCCGCGGCTTCGCCTGCGTGGCCAATAGGCAGTGAATGGCATATTTTTCTGCCGAAACAAACATTATAAATGCTCTCACTCTCTCTCGACATATTATACAAACTGACAATATCTCAAATAATATTTTTTTATATCTAAAACAATTTGTTACTCTATTGAGGAATTTTCAAGGTATATTAATTTGGTCGGTCTGTGGTTATTGAACAAGATTTAGTCATTTTTTCTTATGGTTTAAATTTGTTCTTTTTTGCAGAAGAGACCTGCGTAGATTCATGCGATGCGCAGCGACGACGGAGGCGCCGACGGCACTACTGCCCAGATCATGGTGCGTCGTATCATTATGATGTCTTTCTTGTCGTTCTTAATTTATTTTGTACTAAGTACAAATAAGAAATAGTAGTTTCACTGCGATTTCCCATGTTTTTTATGTGTGGAATGGTGAAAAAATGTTATCCAAATTTGTTCGGCCTTTGCAGCGTGAAAGCCACACAAACTTAAA
Source organism: Ennomos quercinarius (assembly GCA_910589525.2). NCBI lineage: Eukaryota > Metazoa > Arthropoda > Insecta > Lepidoptera > Geometridae > Ennomos > Ennomos quercinarius. The sequence goes on along the minus strand of OU342499.1, from coordinate 11,361,556 downwards.
AAAAAGTTTCAATATTTTATAGAAAACAGTTTAGTAGGAACATTGATGATGATGAAACGTCTTTAAATGGACTTCATTCTGATTACAATATGGAGTCTAATACATTGTAGCTACTTCGTAGTTAGGTACGGAATAAATATATATATAAAAAAAAAAATATATAAAAAATATATATTTGTAAATGTACATTTTTTTTCTACGCCCAGCGATTACATACATAGATCCTGGACCCTAACTAGGATTCCCTCTATCTAGGGACTCGGGAACTACGAGGACCATGGTCCCACAACACCCAGACACAGAACAAGTATTTGCACTTTTTTCACGTGCACAAATACTTGTCCTGTTGCGGGAATCGAACCCGCCGCCTCCGGGCTATGAGCCGACCTGCTCAACCACCACACCACAGACTATACAGAGAGGTATAAAGGATATTCCACTCTACTATGGATTATACAGGGAAATAGACTCTTTAATTTAGCACACGTCGATATGAGGGTACACTTTACAAACATATACTAATACTGTAATTGTTACTTTATACAAGGTGAGTTTGAATTGGTATGTTATCCCGAAGGGGGGGGGGAGGGGGGGGGGGGGGCTGGGTCCCTATTATTCCACAAGTTAACAAGATACTAAAATAAATGAACAGATTCATTCCTAAACACAGGTTGTCAAAACTCATTTAAGTGCAATCGGTCAAGGATGAAGTTCTACCACCCAGTTGTGTTAAAGCTATCTTTGAACTTAAACTTTACATGGTATTTCTGCAATGAAAAACTATTAATTCAGAAAAGTCGTAGAAGAGACATTGTCTACCTTGGGGAGCATATTGACCCCCTTTCGGGATAATATACCAATTCAAACTCAGATAATATAGGTATCCTGATAATTTAATGGTTTCATTTACTTAACCTTTTTCCACAGGCTGCTCTCAAGACTCCGGGAGTTGAGAAACGAACTGCAAAATCATTAAGTCAAGAATATCTAGTCATTGTAATTAGCAAATTCGGTTATACATATTAATATGTATACAAAAATTTATACAATAATATTGTTTATTTATATTATGAAGTTTTCTTTTTTTACCCGTACCTTAATTATATGCTTTGATTTATATGCAGTATCGTCTGCTTAATGTAATCATCAGAAAAAAAGAAAAAGCATATCTAGGACATATCCTTTAGGGACGGGTAGAAGTGAGTTCAGATCACATTCGTGATTCAAATTTTTCTTTTACATTAAAAATTAATCTGTAGATTATAAATATGTTTTTTAAGTTTAATTCTGGATATTGGTAATGACGTTAATAATTTTATATAATGCAGATAACACTCTACTGAATATTGAAAGATCGGTCATTCTAAGATTAGTCTGTCTGCAGATAGATGAAACATTATATAGTTCTTTTTAGTACTTTTTTTGTATTTTAGTATTTACACCCAATTAATCAATGAGTTACTGAACGTGTAATATGAGTTATTAGGTACCTTTTACTTCCTATTAGACCCTATTTGCATAAGCGCTTAAAAAAAGTTGCGTTAAAACGCAGCGTTAACGCTTTTCGAATGGTCGAAAATCTCGTTTGGTCGAATCCACCCTGGGTGGATTCGACCAAACGAGAGTAAGGGTTATACTTAGAATAAATCGCCAGTTTCAATTTCACATTTTACCATCTACACTCAAGCCTATTCGAGAATAATAACTTATACTACCTTTTTTAGTGGAATAATAAATTATTGCGAGAATAGTTTAATGGCGGTAGCGCGCCATATAATTCCAATTTTTACTTACCTGCACTATAATACGACAAAGTTGAGTTGATATGACATAAGCTTGAATACCGTGGCGTTGTAGAACAATAACTGTTAGCTGGGTAATAGTTTCGTTCATCGTTCATTCCGCTATTCGCGTATAAGCATAGTGCTTTGTATTGCATGGTAAAACGACTAATGAATTATTCCAGTTTAAGATCGTAGAATAGAGTTATTCTGGTGTAGTTACTCGCGCATAAATCTATGTTTGGTCAAATCCACCCTTAAAATGTAAGGGGGGGTGTGTGTGTATGTGTGTGTGTGTGTGTGTGTGTGTGTGTGTGTGTGTATGTGTGTGTGTGTGTGTATGTGTATGTGTGTGTGTGTGTGTAGTAAGTCTAAGGCCTCATTCACACTAGCACTTTTTCAACGTCCGGTTAAAAAGTGTTGAAATGAAACAAATGAATTTCAAGTATTTTATTCACACGACAACGCTTTTTCTACGCGACGTTTTTATTATCGGACAGTGTTTGTTTTTAAACGATGGGCGTACTTGAACGAATAGTTTCATATTTTATAACGTCCGCGCATGCTACTGCAGCTATAAATGAGACAAAACTGATCAAAAAGCGCTCATATAAACAAGCAAAGTGCTACTAACGTTGTAAAAGCGCTAACGCTGGGTTTTAACGCAAAGTTTTTAAGCGCTAGTGCGAATAAGGTCTTACTGTGGTAGAATTTCCTTAAGAAAACATCATAATATTGCACGACAAAAGAAAACACGTTTAAGGACTTGTATGTCCATGCCAATGATGCACAGATATAACAACCCTGGACTAGTCGTTAACGCTAACGACGTCTCATCCCACATGCCTAATCTCTACTTACGATAGTAAAGGTAGGTTATAAAGGGAAGTTTCCGCTAAATAATACCACATTGCACTGCGAAGCCCCACAAAAGGGTTCCACCGTTACAATTAAGACCACACAACCGCCATTTTGCCGGCAACATATGGGCGAGCTACAAAAATGTAAGTAAACTGCCTCCTGCCCCCAACACTGTGAATGTTTACGCTGGCCTCATTTGCGGGCTAAATTTCTTTTATCTTAGAGGCCGCAATATTGTGGGGATAGTTGCTGTGTGGCAATTGCTCGGTGGGAATGGATGGGTAGCAGCGCATTTATATTTGTTCATGGAAATTACCAAGAGGGATCAGGGAAGCTGAAATAATTTAAGTTCGTTTTGGGAGACATCATCCGTTCACAACAACTCACCTGATGGTAAGTGATGAGTTGTCTAAGTTAGAGCACGAGATGATATTCAGTAATCTGTGGCAGAGCAGGCGCGTTTAGGTCTCCTATTTTAGACATCAATAATGGGTGAATTTTGCTGTAAGATAACCTAGATATTGCATGAATTTCAAAGAATAAATAAATTATTACCGGTTTTTATTCATCTTTGCATGCGAATACTCTCATTTTAATTTTACTTTATGTAGGTACTGGTTTATTTTGTTTGTTATTTATAAATAAGAGCAGTAGTGTTGAACGGAAATATAACACCAAAAATAATCTTTGGACAAAAAGTATTTAAGTAGGTATCGGCATAGCTCGTAAAGTGTTGACGCTAGATAATATAAATACATCTGCGATAACAAAGCATCATCATCATTAACAGCCTGAAGACGTCCACTGCTGAACATAGGCCTCCCCCAGAGCACGCCACCTTGAGCGGCTGCTCGCCTCCTGCATCCATCGGCTCCCCGCGGCTTTCACCAGGTCGTCGGTCCACCGAGTGGGGGGCCGGCCCACGCTGCGTCTTCCGGTTCGTGGTCGCCACTCGAGAACCTTTCTTCCCCATCGGTTGTCAGTTCTACGAGCGATGTGGCCTGCCCATTGCCACTTCAACTTACTAACTCTAAGAGCTATATCGGTCACTTTAGTTCTCCTGCGGATCTCCTCGTTCCGGAGCTTATCTCGCAGGGAAACACCGAGCATAGCTCGCTCCATAGCTCGCTGCGCGACTTTGAGCTTACTAATGAGGCCAACAGTAAGAGACCATGTCTCAGTTCCATAAGTCATCACTGGCAACACACACTGATTGAAAACTTTCGTTTTCAGGCTCTGCGGTATTTTGGACGAAAAGATAGGACGAAGCTTCCCGAACGCTGCCCAGCCGAGTTGGATTCTTCGCGCCACCTCTTTGTCGAAGTTGGACCTACCTAATTGGACAATCTGTCCTAGGTAGACATACTTGTCGACAACTTCGAGAGTATCGTTCCCAACAATTACCGGTATAGGTGGAACATGAGCATTAGACATGATCTTTGTCTTGTCCATATTCATCTTAAGACCAACCTGCTGGGAGACTCTACTGAGGTCGTTGAGCATGGTGCTAAGGTCCTCGAGCGATTCCGCCATTATGACTATATCATCGGCAAAACGAAGGTTAGTGATGTACTCGCCATTTATGTTGATGCCAGATCTTTTCCACTCCAAGAGCTTGAAAACATCCTCCAATGCGTTTGTGAACAGTTTCGGAGAAATAACGTCTCCCTGTCTCACGCCTCTTTGCAATGGAATTTGTTCCGTACTCTGGTCCTGTAGTCGGACTGACATAGTGGCCTTACTGTACAAACACTTCAAAACTTCGATATACCTATAGTCAATTTGGCATCGCTGCAAGGACTGCAGCACCGCCCAAGTCTCGATTGAATCGAAGGCTTTCTCATAGTCCACAAACGCTAGGCATAACGGCCGATTATACTCTTCGGTCTTCTGTATAATCTGGCGCAGCGTATGGATGTGGTCTATGGTGCTAAAGCCTTTTCGGAAACCGGCTTGTTCGGGAGGCTGGAATTCATCAAACCTGCGTGCGAGACGATTCGTAATGACTCTCGAAAACAGCTTATACACATGACTCAAGAGCGAGATGGGCCTATAGTTCTTCAATAAGGTGTTATCGCCTTTTTTGAAGAAGAGCACCACCACGCTCTTGTGCCATGCCTCTGGCGTTGTACCTTCAAGGATGACAGAATTAAATAACTTCTGGAGGACTAAAAGTACCGGTCTACCACCCGCTCTCAGAAGTTCAGTCGTAATTCCATCTTCACCTGGTGCCTTGTTGTTTTTAAGCTGTTTGAGGGCCATTCTAATCTCGTACAGGCTGACGTCCGGGATATCTTCGGTATAGTGTCGGACTAACTTGGCTCTGATGTCCTGAGTTGTGTTAGTAGCGGGCTTACGTGTCGAGGTGTATAACTGTCCATAGAAGTTCTCGATCTCTCTCAGAATCTCAGGCTTGGATGAAATGATGCTACCATTTTCGGTCTTCAGTTTTGTCATTTGGTGTTGCCCAATAGACGAATCCTTTGCGAACACTTTAGAGCCTTGGTTCCGCTCAATTGCGGCCTCAATACGTGAAGTACTAAGAGCACGCAAGTCGTGTCGCAAGGAACTCCAGATTCGTCTATTGAGTTCACCGTAGGCTGACATATCAACTGAAGACTGCAGCTTCATTTCGCTCCGGTCGGCCATTAGCTCAAGAGTTTTTTCTGAGAGCTTTTGAGTCTTCTTTCGGCGTTGGGTCTTAAAGAATTTCGATCCAACAGCTTGGACAGTTTCCACCAACCCGTCGTTTAGCTCGTCCACTGTGTTACAGTCGGCTAGGCACTGGAAGCGATTTTGGAGTTCCAGCTGAAAGCCTTCGGGGTTTTGGATTTGGACAGGATTTGGACGGAGCGTAGACTTCACCAGACGTGACCTTTCGAGCTTAACATTGATATTCAATGTGCCTCTAACAATACGGTGATCGCTACCGGTTTTCACCTTGCTGATCACAGAGACATCATCGAATATGTGCTTCTTGGTCGTCATGATGAAGTCTATCTCATTTTTAGTGGAACCGTCGGGACTTATCCACGTCCACTTCCTGGATGGCCGCTTCTCGTAGAAGGAGTTCATCATAAAGAGTTCCTCCTTCTCCATGAAGTCAGCCAGCCTCTGTCCTCGAGGGTTCCGCTGCCCGTATCCAAATGGCCCCACTCTCAGCTCATCGCTATTCCTTGTGCCCAACTTCGCATTGAAGTCTCCCATCACAACGGTGAAGTATGTTTCGGAAGTATGCATGGCTTCGGATATGTCCTCATACATAGCTTCTACTTCATCGTCTGAGTGTGCCGACGTCGGCGCGTATACCTGTATAACCTTCAACGAATACCGTTTGGTTATTCGGAGTACCAGGTACGCTACCCTGGCCGACACACTGTCGACTTTGACCACGTTGTTGACGAGAGACTTGCGGACGAGAAACCCGACACCTCCTTGGGAGAGTTGGTCTCCCTCCCGGTAGAAGAATAAGTTACCGGAATTTAGGATTATCGTGTCCTGTCCCTGTCTTCGGACTTCAGACAATCCCATTACATCCCAGCGTAACTTACCCATCTCCGCCTCTAGCTCGACCATCCTTTCGTCAGCCTTCAGTGTGCGCACGTTATGTGTTGCCAGGGCCAGGGGTCGTCGTTGGGGTTGGTAGCCGGGCGTCTGCCGGGGATTCTTCGCACCCCTTGCCCTGCCGTTACCGTGGCCGCTACCGCAGCCACGGGATAGCAGAGCTGCCGGGGACTGGGGGCCGTTTTTATTTGTGCTTGTCATTAGGGGGGGGGGGGGGGGGGGGTGTTTGCCATAATCACCACGCTTGGCAGGCGGCTTGGTGATCGCAGTAGGTGAAGATTGATTGCCACCAAGACCGAGGGGAACGCTGCGACCCATTCCCTGGATATTCCCTTAGCCGCCTTCTACGGCACCCACGGGAAGAGATGGGGTGGTCCTATTCGTAACCGGGACCACACGGCATATCAACTCAAATAAAAATACAGCACTGGCTCGTTAAATTATGAAAAAATATAAAAAACTTCCCAGAAAAAAGATTTAGCCCAACAATATTAAAAAAGTAAATAAAGCTTTTTATCACTGACGCCGACAGAGTTTTGATGTAGTTTTCAAACGAGTTTCTCTATATTACCGTATATAACACGTTTGTATGCAAATTTTATTCTCGAAATCCGGTCCGATGGAAAGCGGTCCCAGCAATAGGGACTTGTAGGTATTATCGGGCAGACGGGGCAAACCCCCGAAGTTTTGGGTCGAGATGATAACACGTCCCTGAATGCCACCACTGTGTCCATTACCTTATCGTACAAATGGAATTATTTGAATTCCCTATTTGCATAAGCGATGTTATTGTGAGCCTTAAATTGAATGTTTTGAGCTAACCTTTTGGGTAAACTATGTTATACAGACTGATCCCAGTGATCTTTGAAGGTATTTCATCTATGACTATTGTACTTTCAAATATTTGAAATGAGCTTTTACTTTGAAGGACAATAAAATTTATATCTACACCAGGGCCCTAACTCTGTATGGCCACTTTATGATTCCTTACTTAGGATCCACGCAAATTCCTTGTCTTACATAAGAAGTCTGCAAAAATCTATTCTCTATGAAACGAAAACGAAACCGCGCGAAATGAATTTAGAATTGGCGCGATTTCAACTGTCAAAAATCATAATGTTCCACTGAGACGCGTTCCGAAACATCAACACGTTAAAAGTTACCACCACTTATGTCAATATTCATTCAAAATAAATGAAGGTATTTCTGCTGTAACACGATTTGAATAAGACACGATAACGACGTAGTTTCGTACCGTGTGAAATCTGTGTTTTCATAGAGAATTAGGGCCCTGAAGGTCTTAAGCGTGCACTGAGCTCAGTAATCATATTCACAATCATAATAATGAGGATCATAATGTCGCTTTCCCAATTCCCAAAATGACTCTTCCTAGAGATTAAGTATATGTTTTTACTATATATTTTTTCTCATGAAGAATTTCTTATTTCTTAATGCCAAAAATCTTTACGATCTGTACCAAGCAGTCGGTAAAATTAGATTAAGCTAATTATCTAATTCTGATTAGAAATATGGGTGGCATATTCTGTAAGCTATTCTGTATTCTGTATTGTGTAGCTAAGAGCTACGCAATACAGAATTGGCAAGTTGAAATGGTAATGGGCAGGCCACATCGCTCGTAGAACTGACAACCGATGGGGAAAAAGGTTCTCGAGTAGCGACCACGAACCGGAAGACGCAGCTTAGACCAGCCCCCTACTCGGTGGACCGGTGACCTAATGAAAACCACGGGGAGCCGATGGATGCAGGAGGCAAGCAGCCACTCAAAGTGGCGCTCTCTGAAGGAGGCCTATGTTCAGCAGTGGACGTATTCAGGCTGTTAAATATTAAAAAAATAATGCCTATTTACGCTTAACAGATATTCTCAGTTTATTAGAGTCATAAGCTTAAGAGAAACTTTGTAAGTGTAGGGCCACAATGGTAATGCTTTGTTTTCTCTAGGACAACGCAGAATAACTTGTAATTAGTGGCTTGTTAATATATTAATGATAAATTAATTCCATCTACAGAAATATACAACTAAAGGTTGATATTGTACGAAACTATCAGCTTTCCAGTCCAATTAAGCACTGGATGTGTAATCTAAACTCCTCTTGAAGGTTTAAGGTTCATTCACTAGCCTCGTTTATTAATCGTTGTTAACTGAATATTATTATTCAAGCGCTTTACAGTTTATACGCACCACGAGTTTTCTTTGCTCTCTCTCTCTCTCTCTTGCTATCTCTTTTTTTGCACAGCCTATTGAGTGGATTTCTTCTTATTTCATCAGGCCACTTTCGAGAAGTTAGTTTTTTTGTACTATTGAATGACGTGACGAGCTAGTCGTTCACCTGATGTTAAGCAAAACGGCTGCCCAAAACAGTTGCAGTGTCACTCGGAACTTTAAAACAATAAAGTTTCGCGTGACACTGCACTGCGCACGTCATCCTGAGATATGACACAGTTCAGCAATCAGATTACTAGACTGAGTGATCAGATCATAAAGTCTCATTTGCCCAGTAATTTCACTAGCTACGATGCCCTTCAAACCGGAACACAGTAGTGATTGCACACTGCTTGCCTGCGTAATAACTGGCAAAGAGGTGGTACCTACCTAGACGAACTTTGCAGAAAAGTCCTACCGCCTAGTACGAGCTAGTCCCTTATCTTCACATCTGGTAGCTGTACTATACTATATTAAAGTATTTAATTAGCTGTGACTGTACTTCACGAAGCAATATTCCTGGCATACACTACACATAGTGATATTAAGTAATCTGTGGTAACAGTCGGAAAATTAATTTAAGATGAACCACACTCATGAGAATTTCAATACTAAAATCACAGTCTAAAAATGTTTTAGGGTAATTTCATACTTATACAGTTATGCGCATTCATGCATACGTAAAAAGACTGTATCCTAGTTTTTGAATAACATCATTCAGTATTAGTACTACAGAGTAAATGTATGAATTCCAGTTTAAAATGAATTGACCCGAAATTGCGCGACCAAAGCTGGTTATCGATTCGAGCGACAGTCTCTCGTCAAAGTTGACTTCATTCAACTAGTTTAAAATACTTCCCCTAACAGCCACGACTAGATACTTGTTTCTACACTCGACTACTATTTCCGGAACATTTTGAATTGAAAGTGTGAAAACCGACGTGGGATTTAAAGTCATTCCGATTTATTTATCGTCAGCGTGGAATAAGTACCAAGTGCAACCCCACATCACCTATAGGCATTTGTTACATGATTGCAAAATAATCAAATATCTATGAACTTCAGTTTTTATGTTGTTGCAACAGTTCATTAGCATAGTACTTAATATGGGAGAAAAAGATCAAGATAATAAAAGGTATGTTCGATAACATTTTTCCTGCTTTATGCCTGACGACGTCCACTGCTGAACATAGGCCTCCCCCACAGACTAGGTGGACCAACGATCTGGTCAAAACCGTGGGGAGCCGATGAATGCAGGAGGCAAGAAGCCGCTCATAGTGTCTTTAATTAAAATTACTTATTAGCCGAATTGTTTGATAAATGGTTACAGTACCAGTTACCAGTGACTATAGAGTGCTTATTGTATTCTGGAAAATAAGGAAGATGTTTTATCGTTATCCATAGTTATCACATATTTGTCTGAAAATGTACAAGTTTTTAACAATAATAGACTCAGTGGCACAAAATGTTTCTTGGCCTCCAAAACAAAAGAGTGCATGGACTCTGGACTGGCCCACATCCACTCACTTGGTTTAAAATATTAATAAGATTTTGTTAATGATGAATATTATTTTTATAAATCGCGGGCCAAGCTGTGTCCATGTGTTTTACACATAAGCGAAGACTTACGATTTAAACTATTTTATTTCAAAGATTGTATCACAATTCGCAGAACCAGAACTAACATAAACTTCCGACAGCATTTATTTCTAAGGAAAACCTAAAGCCCCAGTGCGAAATGTCGTGTAAAATTGTCCACGCTAAAATTGCGCTTCTTACTACTATACGTTTTATGAACGGTGGCTGGACATTTGGCCCGAGCTTTCATATTTAATGTTGCGGCAATGAAAAGGGCCATTCAGTGTCCACAATATTCGGTTTCCCTTGGCACTATTTACGAGCACCAACCCATTTTCACCGATACTTGAATAAACCATAGCGGAATCCTGGTGGCAGGGTTTGACTTATAGCCTGAACGCTTTCGCACTATTGTTTGTAACGTTTTGACCACTTTAATTTTATCTTACAAAATATACCTACTTACCTGGGTACTTTTCCCTCCGCCAACAGATTATTTTAAGTTTTATATTTTAGTTTTAATTTTAGATTTAGATAATTTATTTTAGTTAAGATTTAATTTAGTTTTAGTCTTTATAGTTATTTTGTGTTAGGTATTATTAATCTTATATGTTATTTAAGTTGTTGAGGATAAATATTCCTACTTTAATATTTCATATAAAATGAAATGAAAATTTATTGAGGCATAAAAACAGGTGAACATTATAAAGAGATGGAGCATCTTTCCCATACTAGGCTCAACACCCGTGACGTAGGAACCAGGACTCTTTCGTCGGAAACATACATAAGCGTAACATTAATAATAAATAACAAAGGTGTTTACTTAACATTTTGCCTATATTTAGTCTGTGTTATAAATTATAACAGAAGACTTATATTTGATTAGGTCCCCAATTATGCACCTTTATTTAAATTTCTTTATAATAAGAGTGAAGTAAATGCAAGTACCTAAAGCTTTTTACTTACATTACTATTTTCAAACCTCATCCATTTTGTTTAGCAGAAAAATAAGAAACGACAAAATCTGACACGTGACTCATCATGCCCTAAAGACTCACGAACTCTGCGAGTTATCCATACCAATTATTAAATCGAAAATAACTGAACAGATATTATCATGGATTGATTTTAAAGTGTAAACCACACTTCAGGTATATCTATAAAGATATTCTTAAGATATTCTTTTCTAAGTTCTTAAAATTTTAAACAGATGTTGATTTGGTATCTAGATAGTTTGGGTAAGAATGTTTGATATTTTTAATGCGGTAAACTGTCATTTACCTTCGTGTCCTGAAGCTGCGGACTTCAACTAGTTTTAATATTCTTACACACACCTCTTACGTCATTTAAGCCGGAATTATACAGGGTAAGTAACTGAGTCCAAAATTCAAGAAATTCAGTGCTGACCCTGTACTGACCTAGTGAAAAACAATTTACACTAGGTCAGTACTGGGTCAGCACTGGGTCAGCACTGACTTCCTCGAATTTCGGAGTTAGTTACTTACCCTGTGTATTTCCGGATTACTTTAAAAAATATTTGAAGGGCAATGTGCCTTTATTACTCAAGCTAACTACTACAATAATAAAAACTAAACTAAACTAGCTACACTACCTACTACAAGGACCACTTATGGACTGTATAATAGCCGCGATGGCCTATAGACAGTCCAAGTGCCGCTACCCGAGAGCCCGCTACCGGTAGGTAGCGTACCCAACGTGCTGGCAACATAGCATTGCCACGTTGAATTGCAATGCTGATGCGTTGGGCCAAATAAGTGCCCGCATTTTGGTCACGCCCGCATCGACCAGGCGCTGTTTAAAAAATTGTTTTGGGTAATTTTTATATAAATATAAGGTAATTATACTTATTTAAGAATGACAGCAGCCGCTCAAGGTGGCGCGCTCTGGGGGAGGCCTATGTTCAGCAGTGGACGTCTTCAGGCTGATGATGATGATGATGAAAAATGACAGCGATATTCCATTTAAAGATGTATGACTACGAAGCCTCCGTGACAGATGCTTAATTCCATTCGCTCAAACGAGCAAATAGGTACCTTTCAATGAATTTGTCATTGTCAGTAATTAATTACGTTCTAAGCCCTACGTTAGTTTGGCTTCTTCGTTGTTAAATGAATATTTAACTACTCAAGAGCGTCTTTGTATTGTCACTCAAACCGTAAAAGGATGCCTATAGTGCTTCATCAGCTCTAGAGCCAACAAAAAATATGAAATAAGAAAGTTCTTATTTAATATTTTTTGTACTTCAGATTGTTTTTTTAAGTGTTACGCCATTTTGCTTATGTGTCATTACGCGTACCTACATGTGTCATCATCATCGTAGGCCAGCCTTCCACTCGGTGGATCGACGATCTGGTGAAAGCCGCGGGGAGCCGATGGATGCAGGATGCGAGCAGCCGCTCAAGGTGGCGCGCTCTGAGGGAGGCCTATGTTCAGCAGTGGACGCCTTCAGGCTGTTGATGATGATGATGATGATGACATGTGTCATCACATGTGTATGTCGATTAAGAGTATTTACGTACCTACCGGGTTTAAATGTAATATTTACGAATATTGTATCCATTTCATTTTTTGTTTTTTCGTTCTTGTTACTATTTTGTGCTACATCAATCACATTGTCACTTAACATCAGGAAAAAAGTGGTCAAACGCAAGCCTTTCTAGTATTAAAAACAATGGACAACACTTTCTACCACTACTTCATTAGAAAGAACTAAACTTAAAAAATAGCTGGTCAAAAATATTTTTCTTTTTCCCTCCCATTGACGTAGCTTTGTCATCTGAGATGAGAATGTAATTAGATCCGATGAGTCCATCCGACACGACGGCGACGGACGCCGCTCTGCGACTCTCAATCAATTTGCTATCAATTTGTCGCTCCAGCCTTTTGTGTGGACACTTTTCATTCTGTATTGAAAATGTATTATAAAAGAAATTCTTTTTGCTTCGTTATTTTATTTATGTATTTAATCAAAATAGCTTTTTTGAGTGAGCGTTGTCTATTTTCACTTACATAAATTAAGTTCGATAAGCACTGGAAACTTGAATTATATCATAGCAGTGAGAGTTTTTATTCCGAATAGTGGAAAGACAAATGTTTATCCTTATTATGTACCCAAGTAATTTTAAGAAATAAATAATTATTATATTTAATATTATTAAAGATAAACTGCGATCGTAGTCGCGACGCTTCTAGTGTGTCTTGACTTTACACTTCGAGTTTATTTTACATTTCATACGTATTTAATAATCATAGACTGAGGTGATTGTAACTTTAAAAGCAATGCCACAATAGCCAAATCTCATTCATAAATCATTTTTTTTGTATTGAAACCATAGATTTAAATCTCATTGAAACTGTAAAATCCTTACAAAGAAGAAGTTAAAAGAAGACAGAAGACTAGTGTCAATGGATTGCAATAAAGTTACGTGATATGTGTAGACAACAGTTAAATGGTATATTTTTTAATATTGTAATTAGATCTTGTGATTTACGCCATTGGCTTTGCGCCTCTCCACAATCAATTCGATATTCGAGCTCCTTCATCCAGCCACCAAGCCACTTCGCCACGTTTTACTAGAGATGAATTGGGTTACTGTTATTCAATTGTATTATTGTGCAGAACGTAGTAAGTCTAAACTATTAGACTAGAAGAACAATATCTTGTCGCCGTAGATATACGTAACAAAAATTATTATTACAGATCACGTTGTTACATTCGCCCATGAATCATTTTTAATGGATTTTGAATGGATCGGACTTAATAGTAAAATTAATTGTAAACCAACTAAAATAAAATATTCCTTTTCTCAGTATTTACTACGAAATTCACTTTTATATATCACTAATATATATATATAGATTGTTGTATCTGCATCAGCGATCGGATACTTTCGGGACTTGAGTCATGAGTGAGTTTGTATCCCACTTCATAGAAAGCCATAAAACGAAAAAGAAGAAGAAGAAGAGTCGTGAGATCCCCTCTCTCTCTCTCTCTCTCTCTCTCTCTTTCTCCCTTTGATGTTGACAGAGAGACAGATGAGAATAGATATCTAAATAAGATCTAGCCAATTAGTTTATAGTGGTAAAGTCGAGGAAGAGATTGTTTATATAAAATCCGTAAACACACTTTTCAAACCCATTAACCCTTATAATTATAGCCAGTGCCAGCACCGCACAAGCCAGGAAAGATTAATTACTGAATCGACAGTTTTAATTAGTTTCGTAATTAACAGCGGCATAGCCCGCCTTCCAGGCAAACTAAAATAAATTACCTTTTAATACAATCACTCCAGTGGATTAAACTGGTCGCCTTCGAAGCTATGTTGCCAGATTTCGCGGAAATTACCCAACCTATTTGGGACAGTTGGATTAGAGATTAATATTCAAATTTTTATCAATATTAATCAAGCACCGTTTATTTTTAAATCAGTTGAAATATATACCGTTATTGCAGCATACAACAACAAACAACACTCAACAGAGTAAGGAAATATGGTAGTTGCAGCGCTTACTGCGAAGCTTGACTGGCCATTCTTAACCGATCGGTGAAGTTAAAACCATTCATGCGGTCACTATTCGGATGGGTGACCACTACAGAAAGTAGTAGGTACCTATTTATAGACTAGTTGGTACCACGCTTCGGAATTCGGAAAGCACGTTAAGCTATTGGTTCCGGCTGAAGATCGTTAAATTTAATTTGGATGGTCTATACTCCAAATGTTTTGTACTAGTGTACAGGATGCAATTGAATTCATTGGCATAGATTGAGTACGTGATAGTAAATCATTTATAGTTGATTATTAAAAAGTAAAGAGTCCAAATGAAAATAATTTATAGAAAATTTTGAAGATTGCGCGGCGCCTAACGCAGTTGGCACGAATGATTTTAATACTTTTAAAAGTTTTTATACCTTGTATGTAATAATTAAAAACAAGTACATAATCATTTTAATTTAATTTTGTACTGTAGCAGTTCATTAAGCAAGTGTAGAAGGCCCTTAAATAAAACAAGGTAACGATGTAAGTAAATAAAATCCACAGTCTATATTCCACACGTTTTAACTATAAATAAGATACTGCTGCTGTACAAACTATACTACACGCTATAAACTTGTGCGGTAAAATATCCTTACAACACTAAGCGATGTTGCACGAATGCCGAATCAAACTCAACTGCCGAATAAAAATGAAAAACCAGCAAACGTTCCTCCTGCGCCATTTTTACCACACAAGTTTATAGCGTGTACTATAGTTTGTAAACCAGCAGTGTCTTATTTATATTTAAAACGTGTGAAATATAGACTGTGGATTTTATTTACTTACATCGTTACCTTGTTTTATTTAAGGGCCGCCATCAGAAGTGTTATTAATCCCATTTTTGGGGTTATTGTAAATACCAAATCGATGCACTAAATTAAAAATTAAAATAAAACAAATGATCAAAAATTTAGGTCCATACGTGTCCGGTGTCCTAGTTTCCCAGGAACCCAATGAATTCAATTACACCCAGTATAGTAGCAGTATCAAGTTGTAGGTAGATCCGGGAGGGACAGTAGGAGATTATCTGCAAGATAAGGTCCGGAGCAAGGAGATCTGCAGGAGAACTAAAGTGCTCTTAGAATTTCTTCTTTGTTAGCTCTGAGAATTAGCAAGTTGAAATGGCAATGGGCAGGCCACATCGCTCGTAGAACTGACAACCCATGGGGAAGAAAGGTTCTCGAGTGGCGACCACGAACCGGAAGACGCAGCGTAGTCTGGCCCCCACTCGGTGGACCGACGATCTGGTGAAAGCCACAGGGAGCCGATGGATGCAGGAGGCGAGCAGCCGCTCAAGGTGGCGTGCTCTGGGGGAGGCCTATGTTCAGCAGTGGACGTCTTCAGGCTGTTGATGATGATGATGATGAGTAGGGAAAAAGGGTTATTACGTTTTCCGTATACACAAAAATAATATAAAAGATCGCTACAAATTAGCATGATTATTACTTTATCCATGAACCCAATTGAATATTCTAGTTACTTAGTTGTTACCTACTTTGAATTTCTAGAGAACGGGGTCGTTAAATTATATTTTATTCAATCAAAAAAAGATCCGCCAACGTTGTTCGTAACGTAATTCGTCACAATCGGAATTGTGACAATTCCCTCGAGAGAGCTTTGAGAAAAATTGTCGCTAACGAGCTTGTTCCCCCTCCCCCTCCCGCATCACCCCCTCTACTTTTAATCCACACCAAGCACCCATCCCTCTTTATCCGCAGCACTTTAAAACCCTTTTGCGTTTTTCCGTACGGTAGAATTATCAAGGAAAAGCAAAAGGAACATTTTATTTATTGTCTGCCAGTTTTAATTATTCGACGCTAATCTGAAATTGAAAATATTTTTGCTATTTTCGTAAGACATGATTTTTGCATAAGTCGCGGGGGAATAAAAATTCTTTTGCGGAAATTGCTTGAGCTCAGTAGCTTTATAAGAACAAGTACATACATAGTTATCTTTTTGAATTGTTTATTTTGTAGCAATACGACTATAGCTACATCACATTGAGTGGATAATTTTGTAGTACCTATGTCTAGAGTTTTTTAATGAAACAAATTTTCTTGCTTAGTGTTGGGCCGTGGATAGTAAAAAAGTATTAGGACGTTTATAACTGTTTAATTTATTAATTTATAAGGGCAATAGATACACCGATGCAAAGACGCCATTACTCGTAAGCGGACTACACACCGACATAGCTATAGGTAGGTAGGCACATAGCTCACTCTCTGTTTTATCTAAAACTTAGCAAGCTTATTGAAAACAATGTTACAAATCGGTAAAGAAGAAAATCTTCTATTTTCTAAATAACGATTTTTCATAACTAGCTATGAAAGTTAGTTATGAAAAATAGTTATGTAAATGGACCAAATGGGTTCTTTTTATTCATTTACTTCTTGTGTAAATTTTAGTGATTTATAATTTCTAGTTTTAAAAATACCTTGCAACAGAAGTGCCTCTTTGTTACCCATTTTCCCGCAAAGTTTTTCGAGATTAAATACAGGTGAGACAGTGATCAAATTCTATGCCTATAAATTATAATATATATATATCCATGTTGATCTTTGTGTTATATTATCCATAGGCTAACGCGAATGACAGCTTCTTATCAGCTGTGCCATACGCTTGTTTGCACCCTTTAACTTAAAAAGCAATCTTGGTGAAAATATTCATTTACCATGGTTCAGGAGTTTGAGCGTGAAAGCCACACACAAACAAGCATACAAACTGACTGAAAAAGTTTCACTTTTATGTTATTGAGATAAGGTGTGATTGAGATAAGACGTTTCAGAAAGCATACTGAGGAAGCAATTTTATCCTACATCATTTTCACAACGTAAAAATAATGGTGCAGCCACTTTGACTATTCAAGCAAGATATTGTCTGTATTTCAATAAATGACTAGTGCCCTATTTAAGATGAAAGGCAGAATGACAAAACGAGTCAATACATCTACAAAAAAGTTTAAATATACACCGAAGCTTCTCTTTGAGTAGCGATCTCTCTCTCATTAGCGATTTTCCAGTCGAGCGAATCATGAAAATACGAGAAAAGATGCTGAAAACTCTTATTCAAACAATAAATATCAAGGGACTTCAAATTTCGGGCAAAAAGTCATTTGTGAACCATTCGTTTGGAAAATTACAGTCTGTTTGATATTATGATCTTTAATCGAAGATTTATACATTAATATAGAGTGGTTGCTGCTAGCGCTTATTTTTCGTTTAATAAACAATGGCATTATTCATTAAAAATCATGTTCAACTGGGCTAGGCTGCGTCTTCCATAAATGGAAATTTATATTATTTTTTTTATGGTTTTTTTAAGTTACTTCTTAATAAGTTTCTTTGCTAAGAACATTAATTCAAATTATCTTAGTATTCTAATTATGACACGTGAAAGTACAAAATCACTTATTTGGAAAAATATGTTTGACTTTAACTTTATGCCTTTTTTAAAGACGTTTAAACATGTTTAAAACCTTTCGATATGGCGCGGTAAGGCAGCTCACCTCGCCGTGGTACCACAGATTAGAGAAATAAAAACAATTCTGTGCGTGGATTTTTTTTCTCTAATCTGTGGGTACCGCAGAGTCATTTGTAACTTTCTCTAATCTGTGCGTGGTACGTAGTACTATTATCTATTCTGTGGTCGCGGACAGCTGCTATAGATCGCGGTCCAAGCCACGCTGCCTACGTATAATTAGTAAACACCCACATTTGGTGCTTATTTATTTATTTATTTATTTATTTATTTATTTATTTATTTATTTATTTATTTATTTATTTATTTATTTATTTATTTATTTATTTATTTATTTATTTATTTATTTATTTATTTATTTATTTATTTATTTATTTATTTATTTATTTATTTATTTATTTATTTATTTATTTATTTATTTATTTATTTATTTATTTATTTATTTATTTATTTATACATGCCCTTGGGTGAACATGACAGTTCCCAATTCGTTCACCAAGGACCAAAAAACATAGCACATATATTATAATATCTAATTTACGACATAATTATCATACTTAATAACTATTACTATTTATATACCTACCAATATTTACCAGCAAAACAATAATTACAACTATCTAACACAAATTACAAAAATACCGTTCCTTAAATTAAATAAAATTTCTTATAAAAATTCTTTACGTCGTATAGTACAGTAAACTAAAGTACGCGTCAGCGTTAGCCCAACCGGTGTTTGTTTAACAAGGTACTACATCTAATACTTAGTAATACAATAGTACCGTGTTAATAAGTATTTGATATACTCTTCATTATAATACTAACTGAAAAAACTACGGTATTAAAAGCTCTGTTTTAACGTTCACCCCAAATGAAACCTCAACTTTCCACTCAGTGGCTCGTAATTGTAATCGGCCACTTTCCCTCCATTAGTGGTGGAGTAGGGATGCTCGTAATGGCTGACCGGCCACTTTGGAACGTTTATCCGACACAAGCTTATATTCCACGATACGCGATACTATACCTTCTAAGCCCAATATTATGGCAATCTTATTATTTTATATTATCATAGTAATATGGTTACTAGTTGGTAGGACTTTTCTGCAAAGTTCGTTTAGGTAAGTACCACCACTTTCCCAGTTATTCTGCCACTAAGCAGTAGTGTGCAAGCATTACTGTGTTCCGGTTTGAAGGGCTTTGTAGCTAGTGAAATTACTGGGCAAATAAGACTTTATGACCTAAACTCGCAGTCTAGAAATCTTATTCCTAGACTGTGATGGTGTCTCGTGCAGCGTCACGCAAACCTTTCTAATTTAGAGTTCCAATATAACATCAAGCAAATGACTAGCTCGTCACGACATTCATAAACATGAAAAAATGTAAGTTAAAATGGTTTAAAAACATCTAGATAATGTGTATTGTGATATTGAGCCTCAAATTATACCTTTAGAAAAAAAACAGATGACTTCTAGTGTTGTAGATCCGTTCCAGCCGCCATCACTACAAGGTACCTATTATAATATCTATTATCTATTATTTTACCCTAAATTTCACGGGTCGTACCTGCTACGCGATCATGTAACTTGATTGCAACCAATAGAAACAAAAAATGTATGGATTTGACAGTACGCAGTTTATGTGCGTTAGTTACTGTGAAAATTTTCAAATTCGGAATTAAATTTCTTCTGTTGCATTGCTATCAAAGTTACATGATCACCCAGCTGGTTGCCAGTTAATTCCATCCCAAGAAATTATGATATTCTTACAGATTCGATTTCCGTAGTTACTTAGAAATTTCAAGAGAATTTCTCTCACTGAAAACTATGAAAGTATTACAATAAATCACGATAAAAGACTTTTATAAACTGAGCACCATATAGCACGTAGCATAGCTTACACAAGGGATCAAGGCCCTATCGACCAAAGCAGCTCATTTGTTCCAGTCACGCTGCCTTTGTCAATGTTGTATTAATGTTGGCTAAAGGCCGCACGTTACGATTTAGCTTTAGGTTTATCTTTCCGACGGAAAATAGTTGACAGAAAAATCGTGGATACAATTAAATATAGTTCGGTTGAATGAATAGTGGCAAAACGTTGAACTGATATTGAACGTAATAATATTATAAACTGTTTTTTTTTAAATGTAAACGAGTGATGTGACGAGCTATTCGTTCGCCTGATGTTAAGCGTCACGGCTGCCCATAACAGATTGCAGTGCCCCTCGGAACTCTAAATTACAAAGTTTTGCATGACACTGCACTGCGCACGTCATCCTGAGACATCACACAGTCCAGTAATATGATTACTAGATCAGATCGTAAAGTCTCATTTACCCAGTAATTCCACTAGCTACAATGCCATTCAAGCCAGAACACAGTAGTACTTGCACACTACTGCTTGGCGGCAGAATAACTGGCAAAGCGGCAATATTATTTTATAACTTGTTTATTGCATGTCTATGTTATTTATTTATTTTTCGGAAATCCACAGTTTTATTACAACATTATTTATTACGGTAACCATAGAAAGCCAATCACAGGTTATTTTAATATTTTTTGTTAATTTTAAAAAAAGAGGTGTGACCACGTTTCCTTGGTTAGAGCGTTTCCTTCAGAAATTAAAATATTTTCAACCTACATCACTATGATGGCCGACAGTTGTGGTACAGATTAGGTACCAGTAAAGTTACTGTGGGCTACAAAGGCATGCTACGTGGAGCATAGCGCTAAACGTAGCGCGGCGCGTGACTAATGTGTCGTTACCGTTACGAGCGGCGTAACGGCGTAGCGGCGTAGCGCTGTAGCACCACGTAGTAGCCTACGACTTGTTTTATGAAAATTGGTGCTACTGAGATAATGTTAAAGATTTTTAAAATAATGAACTTTTGTATTTATGAAGGTTTTATTCAGAATTTATTTTTGTGTGAAGTGTTTGAGAATAACCTTTCAAGGAAATTCCATAGTATATTCTATACTAACCCTAAAATTGAGGTTTTGGCGGGAACTCGAAAAAGTTCACGTCGTTTCATTGTATTATTTTTCTAAACTTGTGCTTTTTCCAGTGTTAATGGTTAAAATTGGTGGTGTTTTACGCATTAAGTGCTGAATTACGAGCATGAGTGTGGGCAAGTGATATAATGTAGTGAAACGTGGTTTTTCGTGTTGCTTCCAAAATTCCATAGAAGCTTCTAGTAAAGTCGCCACCACTTTACTAGGGTATGACTTAGACTGGACTATGATTACCTGACTTAGACTGGACTGTGACTAAGACTTGAAGACTTGACTTTACACGTGAAATATTCCATAACTCGATGATTAATTACAATACTTGACACTGGCTAAATACACTATGTGTGGAGGCAAAATATAAAAAAAAAACCCTAAAATTCACTTGTTTTTCATATTCTGTATATTTGTTTGATAATCTGTGTGAACTTAAAAAATAGTTTTTAAATTTAAGAAATATTTGCTTATTGACTTAAATAGCGCAATTTGATTAAATCCGTCGTTTAAGTCTGTGATATTGGTAATATCTTGATTACCTGAGCTACCGATATTGTTTAACAAAGTATCATCTGCTATTGTAACCACTCGATGAATTAAAAAAAATCGCAGCACCCATAAAACTAGCGAAACTAAGGCTACGTGTAATAACCTAACTTTAGCAACTGCATTAAAAAGCAGATTAATAAAACGTAAAATGCAATTTTTCAGAAGAATTTCTGATTAAAATCCCAGTTTGCATTATTTGAGAGCTCGCTCGGGTTTCAGCACACATTCCACATTCCTTCTTTGCTCTTGATTTTTTTATTGGGAAGTAAAATGAATAGTAGGTAGTGGCGTTGTACTTCAATATCCATTACCGGGTGACAGCGCTGCAGTGCTGAGCAAACAACAACGACAGCGCGCCATCAACAGCTGATGCCGCAATGTGCAGGAAACATGAGTGCTATAGTATATTACGCAGATTCTTTTTATACTTATTAAAGAATTTGCATAATATGTTACCCGGTAGGTGTTATTACTTTTATGGACTACTAGTTGACCCGCCTCGGCTTCGCACGGGTTAATTAGTTTTACGCCTTAACCCTGTTTATGGGTAAGAGGGAAGAGAAAGAGAAAAAGTTGACTTCTTCGCCTGCCTCCCTTCTGTTGCCGTCCCATCCATTCATCCTTTTCCCCTATCTTTTTCTCTTTCCTTTCCATCTTCCCTTCGTCAAGTTGAGTATAAATATTTATTTTAATGTAAGAACCTTTTACCTTTTTTACCTGAACCGCTAAAAGAAACACAATTGTCCGTTCTGACATACATAAAGTCTTATGAAAGTCACGCAAAAAACGGACTTTTAAACCTATAAAAGGCTGCATGCAAGGTCTCTTGTTACTTCCATTCTTTTTATCTAAGTGGTTAGCTCTAATGTCAGCATCGTTATGCCATCAGAGTGCTTTTCTTACGAGAACCACAGGTACCATACCGGGACTATTCAACAAGCTCTCAGAAGTATATTTTAAATACCACTTTCGAGCAGTCACCCATCCGAGTAATGACCGTTATTAATATTGCGTAATGATCGGTGAATAGCATCGCTAATGAGCATGACTTACATTTTACTTATCCGTAAAGTAGGTACCACTTTCATGCAGATTTTTATATTTCATATTCCTTAAAACTCTTGTCCCCGTGGTTTACACCACAACCTTATTTCTGATGACTTTCCTAACCAAGCTCTATAAAATAATTAACGGTAGAAGAAACAGTTTTTTGTGAAGATTAAAAACATTTGTTTCCTACTCGTCCACTCGTCGTCTCATTTTGTATTCGATAGCACCATTTCTATTGTTGTAATGTTGCAATTGCAACATGACAAGTTTAAAAACCTCGATCATATTAGGCGATGATGGTCAAGATGAATATCCTAATATAAATTAATATTTCTTATAACTTCTAGCAACTTGAGACCTATGATTATCAAACATCATTTAATGGGTAATGTTACCATGTAGAAACATAAATAGCAAAAACAATTGGCTTATGCTTTTTGGGCGATGGTTTCTGAACCCTGGCAATTATTTTATCTTTTATTAATTGTACGTTAGGCAACGAAATGGAAGGTTACAATCAACTTTAATAGTCTTTCGAGGTCGCTTGATATATTAATTTGAAAAGCAATAATAATCATTTTATACTGCTACTATTACAGTTGGAAAATAGTATTAGAGAAAATATTTGTCTTTTCACGATTGCGAGTGCGTTAGAGGTTATACACGTCTTACCATCTAGCAGTTATATATTCTATTCGAAATAAATCTTACTATTGAAAGTCACAATAATGGAAATTTTAAATTTTGTTTTGTCGATTGAAAATGTAGCTTGTATATACAGAAATTACTCTTGTCTTGGGAAAACCCAATACTTAGTACGTTTCCGCGTAGTGTTTGAAGTGTTATTTTTGATCGCAACGACTGTGTCTTACAGCATTTGTTATATAGAAGAATTAAAACCTGAATCGTTTTACTACTTTTTGACATATTTGAACTCTATTCTAGTCATTTGTTCATCTGTGTACTACTCGAAAACATTCAAGAAAATAATGACCCAATTTGATAGTTTCGATTCGTATTTTCCAAACGATAATACATATACACAGAATTTGAAGTCTTTAAAGAAGTTTACTTATTTCGTTATAGTGATGTACCACGCATATGTCATATCTACATACATCGCTTATTATTTAACAATGTCGCTAGACGACGGGGATTTAAATAAGTGTTCCATTTTTATCTTTATGATAACAGACTTTGCTTTGTACATATGCGACTACAGAGTCATCATCGAATTTCCAATCATAAGTACGTTTTACGTGGCCATGTCAAATCAGCTGGATTGCATTTATAGATCTATAGACATGGAAATTAATGACATAGAAAAACAAAAGTCGGGAAAATATTTTTCTGATAATTATTATTACAACTACAGAAAAGGAGAACTATTTGACAAATGGTCCACTGCCTATACAGCCGTGGAAAAGAATTCTAAGTTATGTACAATTGTATTTGGGTTACAGGTCTGTACAAGGTTTGCATAATAATGGAAAACGAGAGTAATCATCAATCAATCATCAATAAATATATCCTAAACCTGCCCAGTTGGCATGGACGGTAGACAAAATTGTCTTTTCCCTTTTACTCCACTCGACAAGTAAGCAAGTATGAAAAAAGTGACATAAAACGGGGAAAGACAATTTTGTCTACCGTCCGTGCTAACTGGGCTGAGTGGTTGATAACATACAACCAAAACAGCTATAAGCGGCTAAACAGGTGTCTTTCTTTTATAGTGTAGCCGATATTATTATGTCCGGCATTTTTATTGAACGAGATGTATGTATGAAGAAAAGCTGGTGATACCGCGGCGTATACCTCTAGTGTAGCTCTCGTTATTTATAGAAACTCTTTAAGCTAATCAATAGTGTATTTATATATTTCATGTCAAAACCCACCCACGCCTAGTATGATGCGAGAAAGGAGGACAATTTTTTTATTTCAATTATGTATAGTTAATTAAACCCTCTAAACCTAAATAACTTCGAAATAAGCATTTGTAGCATCCTACTAATATTATAAATGTGAAAGTTTGTGTGTGTATGTGAATGTTTGTTACCTTATATCTCCGTAACTACTGAACCGATTTTGATGAAATTTGTAATGCAGATTGCTTTTACGCTGGGTTAACACATGGGATTAGATGTTAGGCGCAACTATTATCTCATAGTTTCTAAATTAGGTTATTAACCCCTTTTAGAAATACTTTAGCATACGTAACATACATTTTTCGATGATTTAATTAGTGTTCTAGGTCTGTGGATAATTATCATTTTTATTGCAGATCACCGTTCTCGTTGTAATAATAGTGGCATATCTAATATTATTATTGTACGGAATGACAATGCTAACTATTACGGTAAGAATTTAAATACTGCGTATTTCTTAAGACTACAAGAAAATGTTTTGTATATATATAAAATATTTGGTTTTTAGGGTGCTTTCATGCCGTTGACGCAGTTTACGTACGCATTTTCGTTTATAGAGTACATGGTATATTTTTACATGACAGCTCGAGCCGCGCAAGGCGTAAACTATAGCGTAAATGCATTAAAACAGCGACTTTGCACGCTTCTAATAAAGTCTTTTGGATGTAAGTATAATACCAATTCATACACAATTGTTTTTCCTATAAACTTAGTTTTATTGCTAAATATGTCTATGGTTGCACATGTTTTGTTGAACGGGCTACATGGTTTTTTTTTTTAATTTTTAATGCTAATTACAGCATCACCTGAATAAGGTGCCAATGCAGCATGAAACAAGAGCATATTTCTTTCTCTACTGTCTAACCTAACCAGTTAGCTGCCACCCTGATACCCTGCTTCATAATTAAAGGTCGCCAAGCACTTCCCAAAGTATTTCATTAACCTCACTTTCATTCCCAATCCAAACATAGCAAACTTTCAGTCTACTATCACTTAACACCTACTATTCCTGCTGATATGAAAATAAACCTGTGTGTAAGAGGTAAGGCCAGAACAAATTTTTACCTAGATCATATTTGAAAGTTAGCATAATCTCGAATGTAACATTGATTTTCATTACATTAACTGTTTTAGGTATCTTTTGAAGCGAATCTTGATGTTTGTACCTGTTGACTAATCAATTAAATTCAGTTTAGTTCGGTTCGGTTCGGTTTGGTTCGGTTCGGTCCGGTCCGGTCCGATCCAGTCCAGTCCAGTCCAGTCCAGTTTAATCCAATCCAATCAAATCCAATTCAATTCAATTCAATGCAATCTGAACTGTTATTTCCATTGTAGGTGAAAAGCAGTATAAAGCAACTCGTGATTTGCTCCGGCTAGTGCAGACGCACCCAATACGGACCAGTGCTTCCGGCTCCATCGTTGTAGACATGACACTGCTGCCATCTTGTGTTGCCTTATGTACTACTTACACGGTCATCATTTTACAGTTTAATAACGTTTTGTAATCCTTTGTATAGGCAATAAGATTTAAAGAACAAAACTTAGTCTCAACGAAGTTTTTCTTTCAAATTGTTTCCAATCTACGGCTCTTTTATATTTAAGTAAAATGATAAACTATTAGAATGATTATAGGTATAAAAAAAAGTCACTTTCGCAATAGCCTAACCTTCATAGTTGTGGATTTCATAAACCGATAACCTCGGTTAATCTTGCCATTCTAACTTCAGTAGATGATCTGTTATAGAAAAGTATTCCAATGTTACTTCGGCTGTTTTGTAAGGAATTTACCATATCAACTGACTACAGTTAGTATGGTAAAGTCCTTACAATATTTTGCAGCCATCAATAACTAGTTAATAAAGAAAGTATCTCAAAAGTGTTTGAAGACACGGCTCCAGATTCTACTGTTTGTTGATATTGGGAACTATGTATATATATCTACGTCCTAAGCGTATTTGCGATTAACGTTTCTTATTAATAGGAACATGCATTATTGATGAAAACACTTCCGCTGTTAAGACGACAGCCGTAGCATTAATCTAGTTAAGATCGTAAAAACATTATAGATTTTCAATAAAGATAAAGTTATCTACAAATTATATCTAATTCCATTTCATGCACAAACACTACGGTATGTAAGAAACAGTGAAATAATTTACATAATTTCTTTCATTCATTTGTGCATGATGATTACTTTGGAGTAGGAAAATACTATAGTCATTTCATTAAGAATTTCCGTGTTATCGCTCGTAACAATAGTATTGTAAAATATTTATTGTCAACGTAAAACATGGGACCTAATTATCATTTTATCTTAGTGCTAGAAAATATTATGGGCTTATACAGGAACTTTGCATTTTTTGGAAAAGTAACAAAATGTTTAATATGTCTTCGGGTTGTTTTGCAGCTGTCACTTCTTATCTGTACTTTAGTGGTGCATGTGAAATATGCCTTAGAGTATAAAGGATATGAGACGATTTACTTTTATATTATACTTTCATATTCAATATTCGTTACAATTTTTACAATTTACCATTCAAACATATACAAAAAAATTGTTATGCACAGACGTTTATTTAACACGTATTTCAAAAATAATAATTTTTCCCGTAATATTGCGACGAGAAAGACATTTTTTATTGCTATGATAATAATTTATATCCTAGCTAATCTTTGCCCGTATATTTATTACCATATAACTGACAGTGAAAATATTCCATTCAGTGGTTATGAAGCACTTTTATAATATTTATTTGAATCCCAATATTACCTATGCAACTTTAGATTAATACTCCAATTTTACATGTTAAGTTGGGCGATGTATGAAATTGCTGATCAATTGGATATCATAATACAATCTGTCGATGGTGAAATCAGCAAAGAAAAACGGGAACTAAACACAGAAGCGTTAAATACTAAGATTTACCAAAAAGCTCGTTTAAGAACGCTGGACAAGTGGTCTGCTGCGTACGTTACGTTAAAAGAATCTTCAAAATTATACAACACCATGTATATACACAGGTTAGTAAGACTGAAAGGGCTAAATACAGGCTGTGCGAATTAATTCAGGTTTTATAAGTTTGAACGATTCAAAACTTTAGCAATATACTTTCAATAAATATTTGCAAAGTTTAAATCATTCTTATAATCCCTTCTCTATACTATTTAGTTATTGCAGCGTATATTTTTTTCAGATAACTGCGATGATCATCTTGGCGGTGGTCATTTACATAATTTTGTTCTATGGAGTTACTGAGTTAAGCGTTAAGGTGAGAATATGTTAGTTTAATTTTTTTTTACCATTTTTGTAATACTTTACATCATCTGTCCATTAATTTTCATATTTTCGTGTCGATGTATACCTAAATATGTGGCAAAATACTAAAATAATGTGCTTCTCTTCTGTGAACCAGAAGACGTAGCAAAGGTCAGCCCCCACTAGGTGGACCAACGATTTGGTCAAAACCGCGGGGAGCCGGCGGATGCAGGAGGCGAGCAGCCGCTCAAAGTGGCGCTCTTTGGGAGAGGCCTATGTTGATGTTGGAATAAATTTATTTCTTGGTACCTATAAAGAAATTTACAACGGCTTTTTTTACTGTTTTCCTATTAATTAATATTTTTGAGAGTAAGGAAAATATTCTAGGGCTGCGATTTTGCTACTTTTCTGCCTTATAATAAAAAGCTTTTACAGAAAATTTTATCACAATAAAAAAAACAATATATATATATTTATATATATATGTTTTATTTTTTTTTATTTTTTTTTATTTATATTTTTGATATTTTATCAAAATTAAACCTTTTTAGGGTAATTTTTCGGCTGTATCCGTGTTTCTATACAGCATGGCGATTTTTCATTATATTGTGGCTCTGTTGGTGATGTCCCTTGGAGCTCAAGCCGCTTTGAACCGTGTTTATAAATTAAGACAAACACTTTCAACATTGCTCATTTATTCTCTTGATTGTAAGTACCTATATTTATGACTTTCATAGCAGTATCGCCAACTTAGAGTAATCTACAGATTCGTTTGTGAAGGAAAAATTTGAACCACGGACTGGATTTGAACCCGCATCTATCATCTCTAAAGCCGGGACATGCTTTACTTAAGATACCGTGATAAGTTTATTTAAAAGTTTGCAAGATTCCCGATGGATCCCCAAAAGGAATAATAATACCAACCAAAAGTTAAAACGCAGTCAACCAAAAGTTATCGAAACTCAGAAGATAAAAGAAATAAAAATTCTTATTAAGGGCCGATCTTGTAATAGTCCTTATTATATTGTTTGCTCTAAGGTTAAACTAGCTTTTACTAAACAAATAACTGACCATTACTATTTATCCTACAATAATTGAAAAATCAACACCTACGTTTATTTAAAATTGCAGGTGAGGTGATATACAAAGGCGCTCGAGATCTTCTCCGTCAAGTGCGCACTCACCCCATACAGTTGAAAGCCCTTGGTGGTAACGTAGGCATGACCCTGTTGCCCACCTGCATTGCTTTATGCACGTCTTACACAGTCATTATACTACAGTTCAACAATATTGTTTAGGTAGAATTATAAAGAACAGTAATTCAATAGCCGCTTAAAAAATAAAGGTAATATTGTAAGTACGAAAAAGATTGCTCGAATTCACTTAAATCACTCACCATCAGGCGATTTAGTTGACAAACTTAAATCTTAAGTCTAATCTATCACGAATTAAAATTGTACTTAACCAAAGACAACTTTAAACCTAGAAGAATAGTAATTGATGCAAAAACAACGCAGTGATTGCGAATTTTTTATTGGCTTTTATAGTCTAAATAAAAATTATTGTAGATGTATTTCTTAACAATAAACGATTTTTTTAATTAAAAATATTTATGGTACGTAAAGCTATAACATTAGCATAAGCATTTTTTTTTTTTTTTTTTTTTGTATAGCATTATTGTATTGTTTGCATAACAAAAACTATAAATTATAGCTTTACTTTATGTAGATTAAGTGCGGTTGCTCCTTGTATATAAAAATACTGTAATTAGTAATAGGTAATATCTATGAAAGCCTTCAAAAATTAGGCGACTGGTTGATGCGACGCGTGACCAAAATGCTGGCACTTATTTGGCTCAACGAATCAGCATTACAATTCAACGATGCAATGCTGCAAGCATGTTGGGTACGCTACCTACCGGTAGTGAGCTGGAGCATTTGGACTGTCTATAGGTCATCGCGGCTAGTATACAGTCTAAATGTTCTTTTTAGTAGGTAGTGTATAGATAGTGACTTTAAGTATATAGTAGTTTTTATTTAGTGGCTAGTTTTTAATGATAAATGCAATTTTTCCGTTACAATAAATAGCACAATATCATCGTAAGGTAAAATGCTTACTACAAGATAAAACCATCTAAGATTACAATGCTTATTTATTTTGTAGCATTACTAATAGGTATGTATCGTACTTTTTGTTAACAATATTCACTACATACCTACTTTACTTATACACACGGTAAAGCAATTTCGTTAATATCATTTGATGAAATACAAAATGTCATTACATTAAAGAAGTAATGATATTTGTGTTCCGTTATAAGTCAGTGTGCTACTTAGACGTCAAGAAACAGTACCACAGCTCAAAATATACGTAAAAAGTGAAAAATGAGCCGGCAGCCCCTGAAATTTATTTTACTTATTGAAAATGTAGTTTGTTTATATAGAAATTACTCATGGCTCGGAAAAGTAGCCCACCTGTTAATAGCTATCAGGATGATTTTTGAATTATCCATGACATTAGCAGTTTTGTATATTCGTTATGAGTATTATCATGATGAGGAGCTTATTTTTGATCACATTTACTTCTATTTGTCGGCTGCTATAACATTGTGGCTTATAATTTTCACAGTTTATCACTCAAGAAATTTCAAACTTTTAATTTCTAGTTTAAATGAATGTACCCACGACGAGAGCCATGAAATAGTTCCAAAGGATAATGTGAAACCGAAACTTCTTGTGTACTTAGTATTGATTCACACAACAGTCAGTATATGCATAACTTTTTATGCGTCAATTGATGAGCCATATCTTAATATTCTCGTTTATATGACTGTCAATGTCAGCATGTTTGTTAACGATTTTCGTTTAATTCTTGAACTGCTTGTAATATGCTGTGTTTGGCGTGAAATATCATATAATGTAGATTATATTATCAATGCTATCATTAAAGAAATTGGATGTTATGAAAACAAATCTACCAACTTCAAATATATTGAGAATAATAAGTTTAGTAAGTGGTTAAATGCATATTTAGCCGTCGAAAAGATATCAAAATTATGCAGCGATATATTTGGTTTTCAGGTACGTATAAATAATATTAAAGATTAACCGCCAGCAAGAGCTAAGAGTTTAGAATCTGAAAATGTTCTTTCTCTTACTAGGATAAGAACTCAAACTACTCTTTCTCTATTATTTTCGACTGTTTTCAGACTACTATGATGTGCTTCATTATTGTTTTCAATATAATATTATCACTTTATGGATTAACGGCGTGGAGCGTTAAGGTAAGCAGACACTATACTTTTACGTTTTTCCAAAAAGTTCGGGTAACAGTAGAGAAAAAATTATTAGAATTTTCCGTATTTATAGTAACTTAATTATAATAAATAAAAAATATAGTATTCTGGGCGTAATTTAATTCATTAGCATCCTTTGAAACTACGCACCTACTCCTGACACCAGTCACGTGTGGAACAAATTTTATGAAATCTAACGCATCGATTTGGTATTGATGATAACTCCAAAAAATGGGATAACTTATTTAATAAACTGCTACAGTACAAAATTAAATTAAAATTATTATGTACTGCTTCTAACTATACATAAAAGGTAAAAAAAACTTTTAAAAGTATCAAAATCTTCATAGTTTCCAATAAAAAAAAATCATTTGCACTCTTTACCCTTTGATAAGCATCAATAAATGATGTACTATTATGTACTCAATTTATGCTAATGAGTTAAATTGCATCCTGTCTAAAGTAGTAATAGTTATAATAACTTTATACGCGTGAAGACGAAAACATTTAGAAAAAAAAAAAAAAACAAAAAAACAAAACAATTTTTTTGTATACCTTTGACACTACGGCAGCCGTAGAAGGAGCTTATAATATACTCGTAGAGCTCCTTGGAAGAGGCCCATTTAGCAGACTGTGGCGTGCTAATCATAATGTTGATTAATATTGATGATGATACTATGATGATGATGGTGATAAAAAGCAAAAACATTATTTAAACAAATCCATTACGTCTTTACAGGGTCGCGTCCCGCTAGCAAGCTTACTACAAGCCTTATACATTTTGTTGATGATTGAGTTCCTCATAAGCCTGCTTATGCTCTCGCATGCAGCTCAGCGTATCCAAAATAAATCATGTACATTAAAAATAACGCTTGCTAGACTTCAACTATGTTCTTTGGAAAGTAAGTGTTATCATTTGCCACCTTATTCAGTAAGCACTCTTGCTCTAACTTTCTCTTGCTTTAGCTTTAGCTCTCTAGCTTTGAGAATCAGCAAGTTGAAGTGGCAGTGGGCGGGCCACATCGCTCGTAGAACTGACAACCGATGGGGAAGAAAGGTTCTCGAGTGGCGAGCAGGAACCGGAAGACAGAACCGCGGGGAGCCGATGTATGCAGGAGGCAAGCAACCGCTCAAAGTGGCGCTCTTTGGGGGAGGCCTATGTTCAGCAGTGGACGTCTTCAGGCTGATGATGATGATGATGATGACTCTTGCTCAACCACCTCCTATTGTAAGAATACCTTTTTTTATGTGATTGAATGACGTGACGAGCTAGTCGTTCACCTGATGTTTACCAACACAGCCACCCATAGCAGTTGCAGTGTCACTCGGAACTTTAAAACAATAAAGTTTCACGTGACACTGTACTGCGCACGTCATCCTGAGACATCACACAGTAGTAATCAGATTACTAGACTGAGTGATCAGATCATAAAGTCTCATTTGCCCAGTAATTTCACTAGCTACAATGCCCTTCAAACTGGAACACAATAATGCTTGCACACTACTGCTTAGGGCAGAATAACTGGGAAAGCGGTGGTACCTACCTAGACGAACTTTGCAGAAAAGTCCTACCACCTACCACCTCCTCATAAAACCGGCATCTTTTTTAAAACCAATGAATACGTCATTATTGTTTCTGTATTTCATCATTATTAGTTTGAAGACATCCGCTACTAAACATTTGCCTACCCCATAGAGCGCCACTTTGGGTGGCTGCTTTCCTCTTACATCCAACGGCTCCTCGCGGCTTTGACCAGGTTTTCCGATCACCTAAACTTCTGTATTTATTTTACTTATATACATTGGACGATAGGTTGATGGTGGTTATTACTTAGGATGGGTGAATACTAAAAAGTGATCGTAATTACAACTAAGTACTACTGTGCTTAAGTAGGTGCGTTAAGCTATCAGTATAGTCTGACAACAGTGAAGCATGAATTATTTTAAAATTGTTTATCTCAGGGCATGTGAGTAGCAGTAGTTCGTAACTCGTTTGAGTTACGAAGCCCTAAAGAAGACAGAAGTTTACAAAACTTCTGTCACTTCAAATATTGTTGTTGTTACTTAAACATTATTTTTTCCAGGTGAGACACAATACAAAACGGCGCGAGATTTGCACCGCCTGGTGTGCACTCAACAATTACATAAAATGGGAGTCGGATCTATCAAAGCGGACATGACGCTACTGCCTACTTCTATTGCTTTCTGTACTACATACACAGTGATAGCACTGCAGTTTAATAATATCTTATGAATGTATACATATAAAATACTAGAAGTGCCCGCAATTTAATAAATTTTGTTTTTCCGTCATATTTTTTTTTTCTGGATAAATACAAATACAAATCAGTTATTAATAACACCAGTGTTACAAGTCGAGATTGTGTTAAGTAGTGTAACATACGGTAGTGATAATTATAACGATATTAAAATTTTACAGATTTATTTATTTATTTGTAACACAGGTTCCTCCTAGTATAAGAGTTGGTTGTCCATAAATGTTGTATACCTTAACTTAAAATGTAATATACTTTACAATAATTAGTGATTAAGGAATTGTATATTTTGGGTTAAGTTTTTTGTGTGAAATAGAAGAACTATTTATTTAACTACATAAAAAAAATCGCATTAAATAAATTAAATACACACATCAAAAAAGTAAGAAACATGCATGATATTACAAATTTACCATTTATATTAATTAATTTCTAAGTATTTACTCACTCAAAGTGCGTAGGTAAGTAAACTTTTTTGTTATTGATGACATAATGGCTGGTTGTAAAAAAAAATCGACTATGTTTTGTTTTTTCGTAAAATTCAAATGACTGCGAATTTGTTTGAATTTAAGTGCGTTTTAATTGACACGTTTATTCTTGATTTTATAATTTTACCAACCATTAAAATAAAGTTCGCAACAAAATTGAATCGTTAGATATTCTTCACGTCATGGAGCGACGTCATTTGACGGCAGATGAAATGCAAAGAGCTGTAGGGATGTTGCAAGCGGGAAGTAATCAATCTCAGGTATCTCGACATTTTGGCATTCATAGAAGTGTTATTTGTCGTCTTTGGCAGCACTACAATAATACAGGGGAACCCGCTGAACAGCACCCAGGCCGTAGAAGGAGTACAACCACTCGGCAAGACCGGTACATACAACTGACTGCAAGACGCCAGCCGATGTTAACCGCTCGAGAGCTAAGTTTGAGGCTACAAAATTCAAGTGGTGTTGATGTAAGTCCCCAAACTGTGCAAAATTGACTGCATGAGTACGGCCTACGAGCTCGACGCCCAATCAGGTACCCACCGATACGTCACGGGAATCGCGCTCGTCGAAATGAATGGTGTAGAGAACGCATAACATGGACCCAGGAACAATGGGATAAAATTATGTTTTCCGATGATCGCGATTCGGGTTTAGGCCTGATACAAGAAGGGTGCGAGTGTACCGTCGGCCTGGAAATACTGAAAGGCTCAGGTGCGTTCAGGAAGTTCATCCATACAGCGGCTCAACAGTTATGGTATGGGCGGGTATTATGAAGAACAGGTGAACTGAGCTCGTTTTTGTAAATGGAAACATGAACGCTGAAAATTACGTTGAGGATATTCTCAGACCTTATGTCCATCCATTTGCACAAACTTTTGGCTCCGATTTTACGTGAATGCATGACAATGCGCGTTCACATACAGCTCGGCGAACCAGTGAATACTTGGCAACGGAGAACATCCGGGTATTGCCCTGGCCTGCACAATCGCCAGACCTCAACCCCATCGAGCACGCATGGGACATGCTCCAGAGACGTGTTTTGAAGGACTTGGACGGAGTGACAACAACCCAACAGCTGAAGGATTTGCTACAATTCTATTGGGAGCGAATACCGCAAAATGACATAAACAGTCTCATTAATTCAATGAATAATCGTTGCCGACAAGTTCTGAATAGCAGAGGAGGCCATACTTTGTATTAAATTGTCCTATTCTTTCACAATAAATTCATTTTCTTTAGAAATTTCATTTTGTAATCATTTTAAAAATAAAATACAACGTTATAATGTGAAGAACTATCCTAAAATTCAAACTAGTACATGTTGCTTAGACTTTTTTGATGTGTGTACATTACATTTATAATAGCTCTGGCACTTTGAACAAATTGAAAAATTTGAAAAATTGAGTTTCTAAAACTCTTGAACATAAAATTCTCTTGAACGTAAAATGTGTTTTCCAAATGCCAGGTTTTTAGACGAGCTTTAAACGCTCCAGTTGAAGGTGCATCACGTACAGTGTCAGGTAGTCTGTTATGGACAGGTGGACCTCTCAGACTTGGCAAGCTTATGCGCAGGAGGCGGTTTTTATGCTTGTTGCTACGCATCGCTCAAGACGTATTTTCGCATTTACGCTCAAATAACTACAGATGTATATATGATAAAAAGTAAATACTCTCCCCTTTATTAAGGTATAGCAGCAGAATAGTTATTTTGTGTTTTGTTTCTCTCTATCAAATTTGAAATAGGCAAAGGTAAAACAAGAGAAAACACTGAGTAGCTATTCCACTGCTATGCTGTATTTATTTCGATAGTTTAAGCAACCTTAGCTAATAACTAAATACCTACGTATTTCGAAAAAACTAAGCACTTACACTTCAAAAAACGTATTTGAAGCCTTTCTTGTTGAAAAAATGCTACTACTCCATTCAAGAATAGTTGAATGACCACTGCAGCTCCATCATTAATTTACAGACATTCTAAAATGGCATGTGAAAGTATGAAATTGTGCGGAGTTTTCATGGATGCAGAGGATGATACGTCCATGGGAGTTTTCGAGGGCTGTAAGGACCCGGGGGGGTTTTCGGGGGCTGTGTGGAGGGGGGGGGGGGGGGGGGGGGGGGTGTGTTTTGAGAACAGACAGTACACTGTGAGCTATGTATTACCATCATGTGCTCTGTTTTCTTGTTAATATAAGGATAAATTGATTTTGATTGTATTACAACTAACTCAAAGCTCCTCGTAGCGCGACGTAGCGTATTGTAGCACAACTTCGTAGCAGGGTCAACGAAATACTACACGCATTTGTAACAACTTGCTCCGATATAGTGCTTTCGTATTTCGTAGAACTTACTGCTGGCACTTATTTGGCCCAACGCATCAGCATTGCAATTCAACGAGGCAATGCGGCCAGCATGTTGGGTACGCTACCTACCGGTAGTAGGCAGGAGCACTTGGACTGTCTATAGGCCATCGCGGCTATTATACAGTCCGTAAGTGTTCTTTGTAGTAGGTAGTGTAGCTAGTTTAGTTTATTTTAGCTTGGTTTAATTTAGTTTAGTTTAGTTTTTATTATTGTAGTAGTTAGCTTGAGTAATAAAGGCAATTTGCCCGTTAAAAAAAAGAACTTACTGTTTGACTCACAAAACGTACCTAACAGACTCAATCTCTATTGTACTTGATTGCGTACTGCTTTTGATATGTTTTAGTTTAGGTGCCCAATATTTAATCTGGAATTAGGACTACATATTACTGAATGATATTAATTTGCCATACAGATGTCTGTTTTGGTGTAAATGATATTGAAATTTAAAAAAAATTAGTATATTAAAGTGAAGTAAGTGTAAGTGTTTTAATTTTGTTTTATTGATGCTTAAGGTTTAAAAAAATTATAAATTTAGAATGAAGATCGATTTTTTCATTAACTATATTCGCCTTAATAAGGGACACACCAATTGTGTGTCCCTCGTGTCCTACCACCTGCACAAGCGACGACCTTCTTGAAGCCACGGACGACGGAGGTGGCAAAATTTTGGTCATTATTTGTTTAAGGTATATTTTACGTTGTTGCCCATTGACACGCAAGAAGAAGAAGAATAAGGGGGGGGGGGGAGGCTTCTCTGATATTCCACTTTATTTTGTATTATAAGTGTGCTCTCTTAAATAAATAAAATAACTTTCCAAATCCGTGTATAAACAACGAAGTTCTGAGGTAATATAAATTAATACAACTGAAATAAGAACCTTCTCTTTTTTTTAAGTTGTTTCATAAATCGCTTACATTTATCATGTAAAAAATTGTGATAGACGAAAGATAAATTTGTAGTTCTGATAAACCCATAATAGTGCCTAATATATTCGTATAAGTACCTCAAAACAATTAGTTTGATCACTCAAGGGAAGGTAAAATTAAAAGCGACTCCAAAAACAGTCGGTTTTCATTTCACCTTCCGTTGACTTTCAACGACCTCGAAGTAAAATAAATAAACAGTGTCAATCAAATTGAAGTCACCTGACGTGAAAGACAAAAAACATGTCATTGATCATAAGCTTATTATCTTAGAACTAGTTATATTCACTTTAATGGTTTTGTTACCATAAAAGAAAGATCATGTAATTAAAAACCCATCTAAAATCTAAATATCTGTCTATTTATAAACTTTGTACCTACTTTTTTGTGTAAACGAATGATGTGACGAGCTATTCGTTCGTCTGGTGTTAAGCATCACGGCCGCCTAAAACAGATGCAGTATCACTCGGAACTCTAAATTAAAGTTTCACGTGACACTGCACTGCGCACGTTATCCTGGCTGCGAGATCAGATCATAAAGTCTCATTTGCCCAGTAATTTCACTAGCTACAATGCCTCAAACCGGAACACAATAGTGCTTGCACACTACTGCTTGGCGGCAGAATAACTGGAAAA
Source organism: Ennomos quercinarius (assembly GCA_910589525.2). Lineage (NCBI taxonomy): Eukaryota > Metazoa > Arthropoda > Insecta > Lepidoptera > Geometridae > Ennomos > Ennomos quercinarius. The sequence continues at coordinate 11,323,754 of OU342499.1, read as the reverse complement.
GCGGTGGTACCTATATACCTAGACGAATTTTGCAGAAAAGTCCTATCATCTATTAAAACTAGGTAGTATTGAAAATAATTAGCTGATGCTTCAATGGCTCTAGTACATACATTTCTGCCACAGTACATGTACTGTGCTTCTGGCAACAATGACCCGCCGAATTCTTGCTCCGATAAAATTTTGAAAATACGATGCAACCCGGTTCATATCATGAACCTACAAAACACGCAACATCAAACTGCTCAATATAATATTATGTAACCACAACCAGCACTGAAATTCAACGGACCAAAGCTGCCATCATGTTGGGTACGCTACCTACTGTGGGCTGAAGCATTTGTGTTTACTAGCTGACCCGCCCCACCTTCGCATGGGTTAATTAGTTTTATGCCTTATCTCAGTCTAAAGGCAGAGAGAAGGAAGAGGGGAAAAGATAAGGGAAAAGGACGAAAGGATGAAACGGCGAATGGAATGGATTCACCTTCGTCCATTCATCTTTTTCCCTTATTTTTTCCCCCTCCCTTCTCTGTTTCCCATAGTACAGGATAGGAGTGGCTTTGGCCTAATACTGAATTTGCGTGAAACCTTAGCAGGTGGTATCTACTCTTGCCCACCAGGGGGATATGTTGGTAGGGACTAGTCTAGGACTATGCAATCCCAAGTTTTTTTTGTTAGGTAATAATTTAATACTATTTGAAGAAAAATGCTGACCAAAAAAAGGACATTGAACAACACCAATTCAATATTTTATTTCATATCAAACTTCTCAAATAGTTCACACAATATTATTAAACTGCAAGACGATAACCGTATTACTAGTGCAAAAACCGATAATTGCGGGCAGCATCATCATATTCACACTAAAGGAACCAACTCCTGCCATCTGTATGGGATGAGCGCGCACTAGACGCAACAAGTCTCGTACTGCCTTATACTGCTCATCACCTTAAACAACCAAATATAATAATGGTAATTTTTCTCAAGTACCAATACCACAAAAGCACAAATCGACCATAGTACTTATTACGAATACATACCCTTAGAAGAATGTATTTGAAGTAATATGACAAGTCTTTGCTGCAATACACTTGCTTGGTTTTGGACTCGCTGAGCTACTACTGCGAGTATAGCCAGAGATATAAAGAATGAAACAAATATTGTTAAGTAAAAGAACTGCCTTCTTATTGGGAAGCGACCCTGTAAATATTTTGATTAATTTAGTGTCGATTGAAAAAATTTAAACAACAAAAATTACATTAGATTAAGTAAGGCCGCTGCAGTTGCATCCTAACAAACTGCCTGTGACGCCCTTTTATCATATTTTAACTTCAAACTTTATTTATTTATAAGCAGCCCAATAACTTGGAGATAGACATCGCCTATGGTGAACTGGGGGCTTCGTCTACCAACCTGATCCACGCAATCCCTCCTGTCCCTTTGTCCCGAATCCCTTTAGCGTCACAGGCGATTTTTGAGTAACGTGGCATGTCTTACGTAGGTACTTAGTAGGTATCTGATGTTACGATGAATGCGACACAGGTCGTGTGGTAGCCACGTAAGGATTGCAACCGCAGCTTAGACCTCAGCAATGTATCCCTCTCTTTATTTTTTTCTTACCATTACACTATTATATGTCATTCTATACATTACTATAATGTAGTTAAATGCGATGAGAAATATCACCGTTATACACTGAAAGTTAAAGAATGGATTAGTAGAGTTACAAGTGAGCATTCATCATCATGGCTAATAGTATTATAGTAATGATATTGAATTAACGATTATTTCCTTACTTGGGAAGAAAATATCTTATTGCACAAATTCATTGTTATATTAATCGACGCATACGCATTCGACCACTTTCCATATATTTTTTCTTTCCTATAAATAAATTTGAACCGACTAAAGTTTGAAAAATTTTCAATGCGCTCTAGTTTTTCTTTTTCAATTTCAGCATTCACCGATTGAATAATACAATAAATTTCATCAGATATTTCAAACAAGATACAACTTATCACAAAAAGTTCCAATTGCATACGAAAATCGTTAAGAAACGTCATAGTCATAAACAAATGTATAGTTAAATATTCAGTGTAACCTATATCAAGGCCCGTGTGATGTAAGACAACCAAAACAATTTCTTGCGCGATAAAAAAGAATACCATTCTCTTTAATAGTTTAACTTTGCTGTATTTTTTTGTGAATTCAAAACTGTTATAGTAGTGTGTGCTAAACGCTTCTATATTGATCTTCAATTGTTTAAAAGTTTTGGAATGATACATTGAAAGAAACATAACCCATATCGTGTATATTGCTGTAGCAAAGAAATATGCCACTTCACCGGATATGCTGTTGATTTCTAGCATTGCTTGGTAATATATAACAGCTGCTGTGATAGTGAGCGTAATTTCTAAAACCATTCGAAGCAGTATCATCAGTTGTGCTAACTTTCCTGCCCATGAGAAATTCCTATAAAAACACACAATATTTTCAGTGATTAAAATAAACTTTATAGCCTGCTTAATCATGGTAACTTTGTTGATGCAATGGTTGTTAAAACCAACACTACACTGTCTAGCTATTGCGTGTTCACTTTTGATAATCAATATAATGCCGTCCTTATTAATGTATTCATTTGTTCCTGTATCTCTTTATCGCTTAATTTTATTAAGTTTACCTTCGCTGATAATAGAACTGAAAAGTTCATTATTGATGGATTAGTAACATATTTCATATTGTGACCAAGGTAAATTTCTGACATGCCTGGACGAGCGTCCCTGGACAGCCGTGTACGAAAGAAATGAGATACAATTTATGAGGCATAGGACGGGATTTAAGTAGGCACTATATTGCACGTTTTAAACCTTCGCGACTCTAAAATTTAAAAAAAACTCTCAAATTCAAATCTTCTTTTTATTCTTTTTCTTAATTTCTTTAATTTCTCTTAAATTTCTGTGCGCGAAGAGACCCGTTTTAACTTTATAATATGAGGTACTATATTATTTGTTGTCATGTGCTTTTATTGTCATATTGGATACATTGTAAAATACTAAACATCACCATCGTTCCAAATCTAGAAAAAATTGAATTATGACGGATGTCGAGGAGACGTATGGGACTTTCAGACATTCTTCATCCGCATAGATGTACCTAAGTATCTATTGCCCTCTTCACTAAAGTTTGACTGCTCGTAAGTTCACACTAATCTCTCTAGCTTCTGGTTTCTCGTACGTTTATCAAACAGCAGGCAACCAATGAACGTTCAATATTCTTGTAGCTAGTGAAATTACTGGGCAAATTAGACTTTATGATCTTCACATAGTCTAGTAATCTTATTACTGTTGTGTTGTGTGAAGTCTCAGGATAACGTGCGCAGTGCAGTTTCGCGCAAAACTATATTAATCTAAAGTTCCGAGTGATATTGCAATCTGTTATAGGCAGCCGTGACGCTTAACGTCAGGCGAACGATAAGTTGGTCACTTCATTAATATACATTAAAAAAAAAGTACTGGGTTAACCACAGATTAGAGAAAAAAGCAAAGTGGGGTTAACTTACATAATAATACGTCATAAAAAGAAAAAATAGAAGTGGAAAGCCAGTAGACACAATTCAGTTCTTTATCAATACAACAGGCAACTTTATCAGGTACATCAATCAAAAAGATAACAATCGATTTTATTTAACATCATTGTTCTTTTTTTTAGGTAGTAATTATATTTATACTAATTAGTAATCAATTTAATGGATCCAATAATTTACGTGCACCCACTCTTCTAGATAACAACACACACACAGAATTATAAACAAGCCACGTTGGCAGCAAACATAATTAAATTTAATAAATTACACTTACTTTAATTTGGGTAAAGTAAGTGTAAATTTAAGAAATGACCATTATTATTTGTGAGTAATATAACCACAGAAACGTCAACACAGCACTATTGCCAACGAAAGCTTTATTAAGAGACTAGTTAAAATGATTAAACAACCCATTAAATTCGTGATTTACCTGGAAAACATCTTCGGATTGTACCGAAACTTCTCATTTTTCAGTAAAAATACTCAAATACTTATCTACATTCGTACTGTTCTTGAAATATCGTTATTAATAATTTGTACTGTATTTCACATTACGCTGCTAACCTACGATTACGCCCACTTTATGCTTACGCATACTTTTTCAATTGTCATAATATCGCTAGCTATATTTCATTCAAAAAAGTTTAAGGAGATGATAGTGCTATTAAACACTTTGAGTGATTACTTTCCTGAATACACAGATATGAAAACAGCGAAATCTCGAACAAGAACCTTCACTTGTTTTCTGATTTGGTATGTTACGAAAAATGTACTAGGTAATATTTATTGCACCTTGTACGTCTTGCAAGAAATGCCAGCGAGGGATCGTTTACCCGGTGCCTTAATATTTTTCTTGCAATGCCTATATTTAACATGTGACTTCAGATTCATCTTAGAATTTGCAGTACTCTGGAGCGTTTTTATTTCAATTTCCGATCTATTAAACAGTATTGCATTCTCAATAAATGAGGAAATTATAAAAAGGAATCAAAATAAAATTAAATTGTCTAATTGTATATCTTTGTATGGGCATTTAAAAGTATGTGATAAATGGTCGACTTCTTATGAATTAATAAAAAATATCTCAAAATTGTGCAACTCTATATTCAACATACAGGTAAGTCAACCATATAAGAATTAACAAAGTAAAATTTAACTTACGTTTAAATTGTCGAAAGTTTGTTATTTAGCAAATGAATTCAAAATATTTCTAATTAATAAAAAGTATGTAGTACATTTTCTAGATTCATAAACCTACATTATTTAAATCCTCAAACAACAAATCATTTGGACGATATGTCCAAGACAAATCAGCATTACAGTTCAATGAGGCAATGCTGCCAACATATCAGGCACGCTACTTATCGGGTGGTCGCATTCGGCTGGAGCATTTAGACAACGCGGCCTATGTATATCCCAAATATATTTTAGTGTTACTAGTTTCATTTAGCAGTAGTGAGTATGCTTTCTCAAAATACTCAAACTATAATTTTTTTTCAGTCCATGTGTATATTTTGCAGACCACCATAATGATTGCAACTATAGTTAGCGGCCACATTGTGATAGCGTATTCTGCCATCATCTCAAATGTTACGGTACGTTTTTATTACTTACACTAAGAGTTTATGTGTGACTAGTGTAAGAGAGGGTGTGTGTGAGGGTATCTGTACACCCTCACACACACACCCCTTCCAAACCCACACCACCTTCTCTCTTGCAAACACATAGGTGTGTACTATATGTGGGCTGGCCATGGACTTTTACCCATGCACGACTAGTGGTCTTATGTCAAATTGTTAGAGGGTGTACGAGAGAGAGGGTGTGTAAGGGTGTTTGTGTGGGTGTATGTGGGTTAACCATGCACTTACTACCCATGCATGACTACTGGTCTTATGTCAAGTTGTAAGAGAGTGTACGAGAGACAGGGTGTGTGTATGGGTGTTTGTGTGGGTGCTGTATGTGGGCTGACCATGGACTTACTACCACACGACTACTGGTCTTACGTCAAATCAAGTCTCTGTAAATATTCCCTACGATTCTCTGTACTACCCTGTCTCGAACCCGTGAGTCATTATTTAGTTATAAAGTTTAGATTATACATATATAAAGTTTATACATTATAGAGAAGGAATTCTATGTCGCAGGTAAGTTAACTATAATTACTACGGTAGGGCTGGCAAAATTTTGTTAAAAACTCCTTTTAGATTAAAATAATTCCGATGCCCACGAGTTTCTGCATACAATGTGTAAAAATAGGAGTGGTCACTCCAGTTTGAAATTTTTTTTTAAGAAGCTTACGATTCCTATTTACGCCATAAAAGGAAGACATCTTCCATATACCAAGCCTATATAATAGTTTGAACTGTACGTTGTCTGTCAGTCAATCGGTCAGTCATTCAACAAATCCTTATTATTTACTAGCTGCGCCCCGCGGTTTCACCCGCGGACAAAAAGTAGCCTATGTGTTAATCCAGTACATAGGCTATGTATATTCCAAGTTTCATCCAAATCCGTCCAGCCGTTTGAGCGTGAAGGAGTACACACAAACACACATACACATATACAAACTTTCAGCTTTATAATATTAGTGTGATGTTGATTAATTCGACGGTCCAACCGAATAAAGCGGTTATATCAAAAAGCTAATTTTACGGGAGAGCCAAAATACATAAAAATTGATTTCGATGCTCACACAAAGAACCAATATAAACTGTTGTCGCATTGTCAGATGCGTAAAAAATTTGGCTATCAGATGAAGTAAGTAAAATACGTATAAAACGTACAGAATCTTATATAAACACGAAATACCATATAACATTTATATTCGCCCTCGAATTGGTTTTAGTTGTCTTTGTAACCCTTACTTACGTCTTTATTCGTCTCAAATTTTCAAAAAAAGATTTTTGTATAAAACGATTACCTACCTTTTCAAAGGTTTTTTTCATAATTGAGTCAACGCGTACCTTACGCGTACAAATCTATTACGTCTTTATTCGCCTAAAGATTTTGTGATATGATATCGGTAATATTTTTTAACCTACCTTTTTCTTATACCATTTCATAGGCGAATAAAGATGTAATATTTAGTTTATTTAGGATAAATAAGCTAAAGGATAAATAAGATAAATAAGATAGATAAATAAGATAGATAAATAAGCTTTAGCTTAGTTTAGTTTAGTTTTTATTATTGTAGTAGTTAGCTTGAGTAATAACATACATTGCCCGTTAAAAAAAAACAACATTTTAAAGTTAAAACTTACATTGAAATAACCACAAATCAAGAACTTTCTAGATTTTCATATAGACATGACAATAACATAATTATTATAGTAATAATAAAAGGTTTTACCTTGATACCCTTACTAATCCGCCATTTTTTCTATTACGCATAATTATTGCACTTTGCATTATTAGGAAAACTATTATAAAATTAAAAATTAATATTAAGTATACTTATAATACTTTGTTACTTAATATGTATTAATAAGAAGAGTCTTTAAATAATAACTAAAAATGAATCAAAGTAACCCAAATACGCTACATACTTTCCAGACATAAATTTTCTTTTATGACATAATTATTTTGATTTTAAGTAATTACTTACATTATGAGGAACTAATCTCGAATACAGGAGATCAAACTATGAATTAATGAAGATTCTCTACCTAAAATCTAGCTTATAGTATTGTAAAAAAAATTATGGTATTAAGTGGCATAAAATTTGACATCAGACGCCCTGTGATTGTTATTTCTATAGTGTTTGTACTCTTATAGGGAATACTATTACGTACTTCTACCTACTCAATTTCAACATCAAACCCAACATCATTGATATTGATAAGTGATTACATCATCCTCTTTCATCATTTCTGTTGCATCACCAGAAGTTTGGTTTTGTGGCACTAAGTTTCTGTAAAACTGCGGCCTGCCCGTTGCCATTTTAACTTGCTAACATAAGCTGCGGAATGTCCCATACATTTTGGAGTTAGCGTGAAGCGTTAACGCCTCACATGGTATCTTTGCTACCTCTGGCTACGGTAGCAGCCCTGGTAACGGCAGGGCAGGGAGTGCGAAGATTCGCCGGCAAACGCCCGGCTACCAACCCTACCAAAGACGACCACTGGCCCTGACACCATAAAACATGCGCACATTGAGGGCTGGCGAAAGGATGGTCGAATTGGAGGAGGAGATGAATAAGTTACGCTGGGGTGTAATAGAACTGTCAGAAGTCCGATAACAAGAACAGGACACGATAATCCTAAACTCCAGTAATATATTCATATTCTAACCAGAAGGGAGACCAACTCTCACAAGGTGGTGTCGAGTTTCACGTCCACAAGTCTCGTCAACAATGTGATTAAAGTCGACAGTGTGTCGGCTTGGGTAGTGTAGCTGATACTCAGAATAACCAAACGGTATTCGTTGAAGGTCATCCAGGTAGACGCACCGACCTGGGCACACTCAGACGATGAAGTAGATGCTATGTATGTGGATATATCCAAAGCCATGCATACTCCTGAAACATACTTCGCCGTTGTGATGGAAGACTTCAATGCGAAGTTGGGCACGAGAAACGTCGACGAACATGATCCAAATTTAAATGGCCCAAGCCATTTAAATTTGGATACTGGCAGCGGAACCCTTGGGGACAGAGGCTGGCTGACATCATGGAGAAGGAGGGACTCTTTATGATGAACTCCTTCTACGAGAAGCGGTCATCCAGGAAGTGGACGAGGATAAGCCCGACAGTTCCACCAAAAATGAGATAGACTTCATCATGACGACCAAGAAGCGCATATTCGATTATGTCTCTGTGATCAACAAGGTGAAAACCAGTAGCGATCACCGCATTGTAAGAGGCACATTGAATATCTATTTTAAGCTCGAAAGGTCACGTCTGATGAAGTCTACGCTGCGTCCAAATCCTGTCCGCTTACATTTTAGGTATGGGTCAAAACACAATACACTCCACACGTATAAACTTTTTCAGACGAATAAAGGCGTAACATTCTGTTACTTGTTTGTTCTGCTAAGTCATAGCTATCTGTATCAAGGTAATGTGATATAATGATATTATTCGCCTACAATTCATGTGACAAATTTTAGAAGAATAAAGACGTCTTTAATGATAACTCTGCAATTTGTGGCTTAAAAAAATATGAAAATAATTTACATAATGCGTCTAGGTTCAAGGAATCCAAATATGCAATAAAAAGTTTTTGACGTAACATGATATTACCGCTTTATTCGGTTGGACCGTCGAATTTATTGTTTTAGGGTGATACTCGGCCTATATTACACATCCTGTACGCAGTAACACTGGCTGAGTTCATATTTGCACTCCTTATGGTGTCGCAGGCTGCGCAGAAAGTTCGAAACAACGAGGACAGATTAAAGCAGCTTCTTAGCAGACTGCTCTTAGATTTATCTGAATGTAAGTATACTTCATATAATATGATAATGATAAATATACTGCTCCAGGTTTCAAGCTATTTATCATATTCCAAGATGAATTCAGCCAGTGATAAAAAAATAACGAAGCTCACAGGCACGGGACGAGAAACAAAGATATTATGGATTTTTATATGTGTATGAGTATCACTTTTATTGAATATTGAAATCTAAACTAAAACGCTGGCTTATCGAGCAAACTTTCTACCACATTGACGATTTTATGAAGATAAAATATTTTTTATAATTTTGAATTTTTATTTTATTTTATTGTTGACATCTATAATCATTTATAATTCTTAATCATTACATTTTTATATTTTATTGTATTACAATTATAAAATAGCTACCTAATTATGATAAATACTTATATACTATGTATGTATGTGGTCGATAGCGTTATTAATTATGGTAATAAGGTCGTTGTATACCATGTGTATACATACTCCAATGTACGATTAATTATTACCCACTCATACTGCTCCCGACCATACTGTGTAAACCGACTTTTAACATAGTTTATTAATAAATGAGTAGGTATCTGATATTATGACACTTATTGCAGGTGACGCACAACTCAAGTCAACCAAGAACTTGCTTCGCCTAGTGAGCTCTCAACCCATACAGATGAGAGCATTCGGCGCCATCATGGACATGACGCTTCTTCCCGCGTGCATCACCTTCTGGACCTCTTACCTCGTTGTTTTGCTACAATTTAATAATATTATTTAAGTAATGCTAAGCTGAAATTAGCCGTGTGATCCTGGGCCCTAATTATACACGGTGGAATTTAATTGGTTCTTTTCCTTCAATGTACGTACTCAGTCCATGCTATAGAACGCTCCTATATAACTAAAACTATGGATTTAAAACATAAATCTAGGTATTATCAATTACTGCCAATTCAAATTCTAAAAAAAAGCCCTGCAACATTGAACAAAAGCACGGAATAGATAATAGTACAACGTAATAAAACGCCCGACCGAATACTGGCTCTAAACAGTGACCGCCGCGGTGACCAATAGCACAAAAAGAATACCCCATCCCTTTCCTTTGTGCAGCGGATATGCGCGCGGGCCGCTTCCGAAAACAAGTACCAGTCTACCAGAAAATAGGTCACTCGGTCAAAAACTTCCAGGGGCACAACTTGTGTCCCGTTTACGCGCGCATCGCGATTTTGGACAATGAATCGACATTACAATTATTCAAATGTTGAATGGTTGGACATGGTGCGTTTTTATACGCTGTCAAGCTACATCTTAGCAGAGGCTAGGCGAATGTACGCACAGCCACAGCACTTGGTCACTTTACGAGCACATGGCATCAGGGATCCACAAGTTCCTGCCGTACCCTTTTGTTCGTAGCTGATTTTCTTAGTAGGTAAGTAATTCTGACGGTCTTAAGCCCGATAAAGTATGAAGGGAAAATTGGGAGTCTTTATTAGCAAAGATAAGAGATAAGCCGCACTCGCGTTGTTTTTTGTCTGTGAGAGCGGGACGGATAGCGCAGGTGTTTTTGTTTTATTACCTACCTACGAAACATTTATAAAGCGCTCAGCCGCTAGCCGGTGCCCGTGCTGTGGGTAGCGTTAAATAGACATTTCGGCTGTTATCCAGTTATGTAAAGAGGCATTAATTTTTTTTTGTTTGCACCTTGTACGATTATTCTATAGCATGGGCTGAGTACATACATTTAAGGAAAAGAACCAATTAAATTCCACCGTGTATATGAAAACACAGGTTCCACACGATACGAAATCACGGCGTTATCGTGTCTTGTTCAAATCGTGTCATAGCATTGGAAATACACTTTACATAGTTATTTTTATTTTGAATAAATATTGACATACGTGGTGGTAACTAACATTGACACTTCAACTTGCTTACCGCTTGTTTTACCAGTTGTGCCGTAAAAAATACCTTGTGGTAATTCATTTCCCACTAAAAATTCCAGAATAAGTAGTTAGATAAGTAGTTTTACGTAACAATATAGCTCATAAAATATTACAGTGCACAAGTCATAGCAAAAGCGTTTTTCTCATTACAATATTATACAAAATGAGATACTTACCTTATGACGGAACTCGCAAAAGAAGAACTGTAAATAGTAGCCGAGAGGGGGCGGTGATAAAATGAAAATGAGGAGGAGGGGGGCTCGTTAGCGAGCAGTCTTCTCACTGCGCTCCACACCGATTGTCGCGAGCTCAATACTTACGATTACTCATCAACAAAACGAACTCTATCACCAAACAGTAAGGTCCAAAACAGACCACATTCACACCGCATTAAAAAATGCCGTCGGAACAAAGAACGCATAAAATTCTGCAATACAAAAGGATTTTCAGAAATGTAACAGACGTAATGTCTAATTAGATGATTCGTCCCTTGCTTTCGAGAGTGGCTCGTAATAAAACCATTACAAAAAAAGATAAAAATACGCATTTTTGTTTGTGTACAACGGAGTGATAATGAACCAAATAGATTTAATGATTTACGCTTTGTTTAAGAATATTTCGCCAAATGATTTACTTGCTGGTTTGCAGTCAGTCTCTAAGGAGGTAATTTCAATTTCAACGCGTTGCTGTTTCAGTTTTATAATTAGACTAGTATTTTGCCCAGTGCGCGGGCCGCGAGCGGCCCGCGTGTGTGTTTTCGTGGCGTTCCATTTGTTCAAAACGCTATACTTGGAGCTAAACTTTAAATTTTGCAAGTACTTGTACAAAACTGCCGTATTTATCAAAGAAAATGATAATGCGCGTGACTTTGCATGGCGGCCATTTTGTTTGACTTGACAGCGTCATTTGCACCATGAGTAGGATGCAACCGGCACACATGCACCGTGCGCGGTGCAAGTGCTGATCGTGACCGTCCACTTATACCAAACTACAGTAAACTAACTCGCTTCGCTCGTCGTCGCATTGGGTATGTCGGAAAAAATTTGACGTTTGACACCTGTCAAAAATTGACATTTGACAACTGTCCTAAAAATTGACATTTGACATCTGTCAAAAAAATTGACATTTGATATTTGTCAATAAATTTGACATCTGTCATCAAATTTGACATTTGACATCTGTCAAAAGTTTGACATTTGACATCAATCAAACTGACATCTGAACTGTTTACACTTGACAGCGGTATTAGAACAGTGCGCAGGTTGCAAGCGGCACACTTTCACCGTGCGCGGGCCGCACGCGGCCCGCACACGGTGCAAGTGTGCAGGTGCAAGTGTTAGTTGTGACTGTCCAATTATACCAATGAGAGACAATAAACTAACTCACTCATCGCCGCATTTGGTAGGTTGGAAAAAAAATTGACATTTGACATCTGTCCAAAAAATTGACATTTGATATTTGTCAATAAATTTGACATCTGTCAAAAAATTTGACAATTGACATCTGTCAAAAGTTTGACATTTAAAATCAATCAAACTGACATCTGTCTACACTTGACAGCGGTATTAGAACAGTGCGCAGGTCGCAAGCGGCACACTTGCACCGTGCGCGGGCCGCACGCGGCCCGCACACGGTGCAAGTGTGCAGGTGCAAGTGTTGGTCGTGACCGTCCACTTATACCAAACTACAGTATACTTGGTGCTTGCTTCGCTCGTCGTTGCATTTGGTAGGTTGGAAAAAAATTGACATTTGACATCTATCAAAAAATTTGACATCTGTCAAAATTTTGACGTTTGACATCTGTCACACTGACATCTGTCAAAATTACAACTATCTCCTTCCGAAACTGTAGTACCATAGGCAATAAAATGGAAAACAGCAATTTTGATAATAGTATATACGGCGGCCATATTAAAAAATGACAGATGTCAAAATTTGACCAAACCATGTTGATCAGCATCCTTTGGGGCCCCCAGATATCGATTTACATCCCGATCGGAGCTTCTTTATTTTCGGACGCGGACCAATGGACCGCCATTTTGAAAAACATTCTTTTTCACTGTATGCCCCTCTCAAAACTGTACAATATTAGAACAAACCCTCCCTACAAAAGTCTCACAGTTTCGGTGTTATTTGCGAATTAAAAATCCTAAAAAAGTGAAATTGCATGTTCGCAATATTTCAAAATGGCGGAATCAAAAAAGTTTTTACACATTCCTACCAAGTGTACCGTGGGATTTTCAGATATCGATTTTCATTCGGATCGGACAACTTTTACTATGAGTCGGTACGTCTACAGCCGCCATCTTGAAAAAAATTGATTTCACTGATATTGCATTCTTACCCTTATAACATCTATACTTGATCCCCAGGAACGACTTTTCTAAATCACTCGCAACGGAGGCGCAAAAAAGCAAAGTTGATATTTCAATAAAAGCACCTTTGTATGGCAGCCCCATTGAAAGTTGACACATGTCAAAATTTGATTACAGAATGTTGATCATCATCCTTGGGGACCCCCAGATATCGATTTTCATCCGGATCGGTGAAACTTTTTTTTCCGCCGCGGCCAAAATTTCCGCCATTTTGAAAAAAAAAATTTTTCGCAATCTTCCCCTCTGACCTCCAACTAATATTAGTTCGAGCTCTTTATACTAAAGTGTCATAGTTTCGCCGTCATTTATGGTTAAAATTTGTATGGCGGATTTTTTTTTCGGCAATTTTGAATTTTTTTTGACATCTCCAAAATCGTCCCAGGGTTTGCTATGACATTCCTTAAAACGCACATGATCTATCTTTTATGGTTTGGCCAGGCCGTTGACCGTCCGAGTGACCGAAGTTCGGAAGACCAGGTCGCGAATTTTTTTGAAGACACCTCGATCATCTGGACACAAAACACAACAAAGACATTCAAAATTTTCCATAGGTGTCGAGAAACAATGCGTCAAAAATGAAAAAAAAAATTTGTATGGCAGCCATCTTTAAAAATGGCGGAATCCAAAATTTTTTTTGAAATATCGAATCTGCGGCCCCGAAAACCCCCCAATGCAAAAAATCACTCCGATCGGACCAACTTTCAAAATGGCCGCCATTTTGAATCCGCCATCTTGGATTTTCATGACAACCATCTGACAGCCCCCGTCATCCTCTATGACATTTGGTCGAGCACCACCCACATACCTCTTACCGTTGCCGAATTATGAGCGTTTCAATTTTGTATGGGGGCCACCGTTTTTTGTTCGGGGGCCCCCATTTTTTTCATTTCTCTGGAAACATCCCAGGGTCTACTCCAACATTAGTTAAAACTGGACCCCCATATCTCTTGTCGTTTTCGAGATCCGTTGACCTGTTCCATCTCAGAGACGATTTTCTGGTAATGTCAGATTTTTCCTGGGGTGACATGACCCATCACTATACAGCCTCATACTCAGTTTTGACTGACCACTTCTGAGAGCTGAGATCAATTATGTCAATCATCAGTCAGTCAGTCACTCATGGGTATCCAATTTTATAGTAATAGTAGTAAAAGTAGTAAAGTAAAACAAGAATAGCTTGTTTTCTTCCCCAAGTAACAATACGCAAAAACCGCTGACACGTACAAAATTACAAATACAGCATGCTTGTCTAAAATAAGAACATATGACGGATAGCTCCCAACGAATCCTATCAAATCGATCCCAATTCTCAAAAATTTTCATTTTATCATGACGGATCCATATTATCGTGTGGCTTACCTTTAGAGAATTTAACCGCTGTTTGGTCTTGCCATGGTTTTTTCAAACGTGTAGTCAATAGCCCTGCAGTATAAAGTTGACCAGCATGTTTGAAATAAAAATGAAAATTATGTTTATTACCAAGAAATACATATTAAAGTTTATACCTACTTTGCAAATCTAAGTTTATGATGAATTATATAAATTATCAAAAATATGTAGGAATATTCCGTGCTAGGTCGTACTTGTGTTACAATTGTTGTAGGTATAAAAAGTGTTCAAGGAAGGCTTAAAGCTTCCAATGGCCTGTAGATGAGGCTAGAGCAATGATAAAACATATCTTCCAGTGAAACAACCGCACTCTGCATAAAAATTGAAACCAATTGAAAACTGCGTGGTCGTTTATTCCTTATCCCTTCCGTTCGACATCCGAAGTTCCTCGAATGAAAATAAAACATGCATCTTTGTCTCTATTGCTCTACCAGTGTAAGCGCAATTAAATCTCGCCAACGACGCTATCTGTATGCCATCTGCCCATGAATAGAGCACAAACAAGCGAGACGGTATCTACTATCTCTAGTGAGGTGTCGAGTCACGAGAGCACGTCATAACAGAGACACTAAGCTAAGAAAAATAGAGATGGCTATTTCTGTCAAAATTCCTACAGTGTTGTCATTAGTATAACTGTCACATATCAAAGATCATATCAAAGAAGGTGCCCACGGCTGAACATAGGCCTCCATCATTAGGTTTGCCATAATCAGCACGTCTTGGTGATCGCAGTAAATTAGAATGCTGACCGAGGAAAATGCTGCTGAGAGCTGCCCATTTTCTAGATATGCCCGTAGCCAGCCCTTACGGCCCCCATGGGAAGAGATGGGGTAGACCTTTTCTTACAGTTACGTTATAGTTTGACTAAAACAAGTAGTCATTGAGAGGCTCGTCTTGATTTTTGAAAATGTTATTGCCGTCGCTCTGCTCTTCACACGTATGATAGAGACAATAGAGCCCATGAGTGAATTTACCTACATTTTAGCGTTTCGGCCGCCAACGGTTTTCACCCTCAAAACTTCTGAAAAACTTTTGATTTTAGTGTCAATCGTTTGGATCTATGCTTGTATTTCTTGATTTTTTATAAAAATATGTTTCATGTTCTAGGTACACCTACTTTTTTGTCATAATTTAGACGCCAAAAATTCGTAACTTTAGGTGGCTATAAATACGAAGATATTGAAAAAACTTAAAAAAGGAAGACGTGCGAGCATAGTTTTTACTGGGTAGACAACATATTAACAAAAACATCAAAATCGGAATACATGAATGTATTCCACCTCTGAAGAGGTGGAAAAGCGTTGGCACTTTTTGTATGGACAAGAGGGGCGCCATACGCTTCTCTTAAATACTAATTCCTAAGGATACATTCTCTAGCTAATAAATATTTTTTTCAACACATTTGCTCAAAAAAATGCATTTACAAAGCCTGTATACGTTGTTCGAGAGTTAAACATTACGCACCACACAACGGAGCGTGCGGTAAAATAGGTACTCTCACCTAAGTACCTATTTTACCGCATCCTACGTTGTATAGCGCCGTGCGTAACCTTTACGGTTTATTTTTAATTTCAATAAAACATTTATAAGAATTTTACCAAAGAGTTTTAATTTAATATTTTTAAATTTTGATTATCATATTTGTTGTTTTTTTTTTTAAATGAACTCTCACCTGTTCTGAGAATGTAAAGTTAGTAAGCAGTTTAAAAAGTGGTCTTGGTTGTATTTTAACTTTCTGTATTGTGAACTATTGTGATAATAATTAAAACCTGGGAATGCTGTAATACTCTATATTCTACTCTCTAATTATAATACTTACCTTAACCAAGCAAGACTTTATCATTTTTTCCTGTCATCGTCCATTCATCATTAAACTTAAGTATTATAACTTTAGTAAAAAGTAATAAAATTTTATTTAACACTTCATCTGCTGACGCTTAAGGCAAACAGACTTTTAATTGAGCTTATCACGATAAAAATAAATCGTGCTCCTCCGAGAGCTCCGAGGGCCTCGGGGATCGGGGTACTCAGAGAGTAACCCGAAATATAACTACCATTGCTGTAATTGTTAAACATTTAGAGAACGAAGTTTTCAAAAGTACCTACATGTTCTACGTTACAATTTTTCTGGAGTGTCCACCGAAGTTAACGCTAATAAACGAACTTAACGTTCATCGAATTCACGTCAAAAGTTGAATAAACCTGTCACGTTCATGATATATTAAAATGTTTAACTCCATATTAACATCGGTGTTGCCATTATTATGGTAATTTCTAAAAACCACCCAGATTTTTATACTTTTCGTGGCTTCACAGCACACATACGTACCGTGGCGATGAAAGAGCTCTCACAGGGTAAACGTCTGACCTTTTAATACTGCTTCTCGCTCATGAATCGAAAAGAAAACTAAGCTACACGAACATTTCATGCTGATAACATCACTAAAGTTAGTGATTTAGGAACTATGTTGACACTCACCAAAAAGACCAATACAACCACTACCAGCAAAGGCAAGTAAAGCTACCCCTTAAATATAAAATAACCGATTTTTTATTATTTCAAGATTGTCAACTTTAAATGATCTATCAGATTAGCGATTTAAAAAAGAAAGAGGGAAAAATTAAGTTGTATGAGAAATGCTACGCCACGATGATATATGACGCTACGAACTCATGCTATTTCACACATTTGAGCCTATTTGACATATTTCAGCCTCCATGGTGTGGTGGTTGAGGAGGTCGGCTCATAACCCGGAGGCGCCGCGATCGATTTTCGCGACAAGACAAGTATTTGTGCACTGAAAAAAAAAGCGCAAATATTTGTTCTGCGTGTCTGGGTGTTGTAGGACCATGGTCCTCGTAGTTCCTGGGCCCCCAGATACAGGGAATCCTAGTTAGGATCCAGGATCTATGTATGTGATTGTTGGGCGTTATTCATTTATTTTTATTTATTTATTCGTGCTATTACATAGACGCCACCTATATATAATAGCACGAATAGCATGTGGCTTATTTTAGTAGATATATTGGATATTTATCTAACGTATCTCATAAAACAAGCGACATACTTGCCTTAATTATTATTCGGTGTTGCCTAAAAATCCATATTAATTGACAATGAATAAAACCAACATTTCGTTAATCCCCTTTGTTCATTTTAGCCCGTCAGCACAAATTAGGTTATCTGGCGATGGGTGTGAACGAGTTATGCAAATTGAGTTATCTGTTTTTCAGCGTCCAGTTAATTTAGTTCTTTCTCCTTGGATCGTGGGCTGGTGGTGGGCGGCTGCAGGAAATTGTGCTGTTTTGCATTTTGATTAAATATTTTGTTCTCTCCTGGCCCTCGTAATACTTATGTAATACTGTTGTGTGATGCGCCGAAATATGGCTAAGGAGTCTACCGGGGTTTTTATTATTTATACATTTTACTTAAATTAATTATTTATCAATCAAATGTTGAATTACTTTGCGTATTTATTACTTGATTCTTTTAATTAATTTTTAAAACATTGTATATTTGACTTGCCTAGTGTAACGTGTTTATTATAAGGCCAATAAAATTATTCTATTCTATTCTATTCACAGAAAATAATAATAACGAATACATGATAGGATTTACTAAACATTTGCAGTACATGGTAAATAAATAGCCATATAGTTTAGGTAGCAATGAATGCGGTCTATAAACCAGCCTCGTAAAGCCCACAGCTGGGCGGGCCATTATGCCCGCAGATGTTATCACGACATAAAATGCCGAAATTAAAACCTATAAAATATCGGACGACATGATTTATGTCACGCGTACGTACAAATGCGACAAATTATTTCTCGTTCCGATATTGGATGTCGTAAAGTGGATTGCTGTTATTTCAGAAAGTACTTCGTCTTCTCGTTGATTCGATCAGTTTTGATAAAATAATAAAAAAATAACTAAGCATGGTAGTTCAAAACAATAATAGAACGATCGTGAAAATATGAAACCCCTCCGGATCACTTGGGCTATTTGTTAACGTGCCCATTTCCAAAGTTGTCCACTTCACAAATTATATTACCTAAGTAATACCATCAAAATCAAACAGGTTAATTAAATAAACACGTTCTCTTATTAAGTTAATTCCAGTCACATTACTCTAATTGCGGAAATCCATTAAATTACAGCTACGTACCTCAATAATTACACTCATTTCTATAGTCCAGTAATAATTACCACACTGTGGCTCAGCACTTTGGTACAGATACTTTAATTAAATTGAAATCCACTATTTTAAAATTCATGGCAGAAGCATAAACTTTGTTTTATATTTCTACTTCAGATATTGGTTACGCCAACCTTTCTGGGGTTTAATAAATGTTATCTATGATTGCCATTATACGTTTGGCGAATTTGTCTTCTCTTTAAAACATTAAACTACTTTCCATCAACCCAACAACAAATTCAACAAAAAATTTCCTTTAAGATAAACAAGGTGAAAGTTAAAATTGTTTATTTAATTTCAGACTTTATGCTCGGATCATCATAAAAACTTGACGAGTAGCCAAAACGTTTCTTTACGACTGCATTACCGAAATAAGCTATTCGCTTGAAACTGTTAATTTTCCTAAGTGAAACCTAAACCACGCTAAGCAAGCTTTTCCGCGAATCATCTTGAATGTGGTACGCTTTTATTGGACCTTTTTTGCACTTAGGAAATTCACAGCTACTCGGATTCCTACTTTAATGTCAGCTTAAGTAGGAATTATGGTCCTTGCGAGAAGGCGGTGAATGCATAAATGTATTTTTTTTTACGGAATCAGTTATTTACTTATATACAAAAGCGATTCTAACCTTATTAGCGAACGTTTGTAAAAAGTTCTAAACGTATGTTTCTTTTCTTATACTGATTTTACTGGACGAACGTTTCAGGAGGCACTTATGATTTTTATCTCAATCCTCACCACTAAGCATCGCGTGGGAATATTTTGCACATTCATCACAGAGCAGCAAAGTCAGTGGGCCCTCTTAAATATTATGTATCTTCTGTATTAGGGGCTTTTCAAAATTAAATACGATGTTAAATAAAAATTTACCCATATGGGGTTTTCTATGATTAGAACAGACTTCTTCCAGAGCAGAGATACCATTCACATTTAGTTTTTTTATGTTATTAAAATATTGAAATTTTAACATTGAACCTGGGCAGGGCGCTCTTTCCACTGAACTATTTATTTGATGGCTGCTGAAATCTTCTAAGCTATTTCTATAAATCTAAATACTATTTCTCTCGCTTTACCGGATATCTCTTTCCCTTCTTCAATAAAAATATGATAAGGTTAGGAAAATTTTTAGTTAGTAAGCGAGGTAAATATAAGGTATTTTATCTAATATCAATATCAATCAACATTACAATCATTATAACATTACATTAGGTAAACGACTAGCCCATAGTATTCCCACTTCACTCAACTACCTACTTATGTTTGTGCTACAGCAAAAATATACATTAACAACATATATGGTCCAGTTTTCAGTAAAGCTCTTCATAATAAAAGAACATAACGAGTGGAAAGCCATCTACGGAGCACAATATACCATTATGAAAATTCACACTGTAATTTGAATAAACATGAGACACTCCGCATAATATAGTTGGTAACTCCATTAAAAATGCATGGTTTTACACTGTAATGGACGATAAAGAGGTGCCGCAAAATGTACTTTTTGAGTAGTTATATTCTCGTTTTAAAGTAATTACAACGGGCGACCCTGTGGCAGTAGAAGAAAGATTAGGGTACTGACTGTTTTTATATTTTTGGGTTTGTTTGAGTTTGTCGCGTAATGGCTATGGAGAGAGCTATGCTCGGTGTTTCTCTGCGAGATAAGATACGTAATTAGGAGATCCGCAGGAGAACTACTATACAGATATTAGAATTGACAAGTTGAAATGGCAATGGACATCACTCGTAGAACTGACAACCGAGGGGGAAGAAAGGTTCTCGAATGTTGACAACGAACCGGAAGACGAAGTGAAAGCCACGGGAAGCCGGTGGATGCAGGAAGCGAGCAGCCGCTCAAAATGGCGCTCTCTGGGGTAGGCCTACTTTGAGCAGTGGACCTCTTTAGGCTGTTGATGATGGTACATAGTAGACATTTGTCACAGCGCCATCTAGTTTCAAACTAAGCAAAGCTTGCGTTATGGGAGATAACTGATAGAACGAGTTTTGGCGGGAACGCGGAAAAGTTCACATCGGTGCATTGTATTATTTTACAAAACTTATGCTTTTTCCAGTGTTAATGTTTAATTGGTGGTGTTTTACCCATTAAGTGCTGAATTACGAGCATTAGTGTGGGCAAGTGATATAATGTAGTGAAACGTGGTTTTTCGTGTTGCTTCCAAAATTCCATAGAAGCCTCTAGTAAAGTTGCCACCACTTTACTAGGGCATGCCTTAGACTGGATTATGACTTAGACTAGACTATGACTACTCTGACTGTGACTATGACTTGACTAGTGAAAATTTCCACAATACGATGAAAAATTAGAAAACTTGACACTGGCTAAATACACTATGTGTGGAGCCAAAATATAAAGAAGAAAAAAAAACTGATAGAATACGTCTTATACATTTTGTTTTTGTAAATACACACATAGACTATAAATAGCTCTCAGACACTGAACACACATCACACATGTTTGCCCTGAATGAAAACTAAACCTACACAACCTGCAGTTTAAAAGACAGAGAACCTGACCTATGAGGCCAGTCGATTTAGATACAGAGTAGGTAATGAGAGAAACTATAGAAAATCGAAAGCTCTCTTCCGGTTATTACCGGAAATGCTTTTTGTTTGTTTTCCATCCAGACGCGAGTAAATTTATAGCACAAAATAAAAATAAAAAGTTGGTTCGGTTGCATAAGGGAGTGCAAACCATCGTGCTAACTTCTGAATAATATATGCTTATGAAACTAGTGCAGAGTCATTTCCATAAACGCCAAAATGCTCCTATCTGCCAATTTCACTTGGCACGTTTTCTTAAGTGGCTGATAATAAAATATAGCTTTGCATGAATATATGAAAACTGTGAGCCGCGTAAGGACCTGACTTCAGCAGTTTTACGGTTGGCTAAGAGTCGTAGAAAGTGGAGGAAGTGGAGGAATTGTACGTAATAGGTATGTACTGGATCATCTTATGATGAAACAATTATCTCGTCTTTTTCGCCTCGTTTTTTTTTTTCAAAATTACAAGCTTTGACTTTGTGCCTTAGAAAAAAGCGAAGCACCCAAAGGTACCTGCATAAGTCAATCTGCTAAAAACATATACTTTGTTGTCTTCTGGTATGGGTTCAATAGGATTTTTTTTCTACCGAATAAAGTTACTCTTTTGACAGCCGATTTAGTGCTGGTATTGCGTTGAAAAAAAACATTAAACTAGTAAAGTCCCAGTTAGTAGAGTAAGTCATTTTTTGATTTCTTGATTTTCTTTGATTTTTTTTTGAGACAAAGACGTTCTGAGGTCGGGTATTTTGAAGTCATGTTCTAACAAAGTAGAATACAAACGGCTGACTATGGGTGTTCTTTCACTTTGCATTCAAATGAAATCAAATCAAATCAAAGTGTTTTATTGCAAATGGGCTATTCATAGCACTTTTACAAATCAAACGACATTAGGTCGGTACTTAAAATACTTAAATTAAATTATTGTAAATACTGAGCATATAAAATAACAAAGTGCTCAAGTTGAAAAATTGTATATAGCAAGGCTATTACAATAATTGTGAGTTTGAAAAAAAAGAAGTTCTCTTTTCCACTACAGGTGCAATGTCCTTACAAATAATTAACCTTGTGTAGGGAAGGAACAGTTATTTAGTACTTTGTTTCACTCTATTGAGTTTGAAATGGGCATAGACAAAACATGATAAAACCACATTCTACTGACGTACCGCAGTATATATTAGTAAGAGAGTTTATCTCTATTTTTTGTTTCTTTGAGCGGTCATTAAAATAATTCACATAGGTCACATTAACCAAATTTCTTCATCAGAGAACATGGACGGCTTCTGAGCTTGCGAGAATTTGCAAGTAGATTAACAACTCAGTGCCAAAATGGATACGGACTAAACCAAACTAGACTGGGAGAACTTCGTCTCTGTGGCGTTGGCTATGAGCGTTGTGGTTACTACCTATCTCTATTGTGTACATTACATATAGTAGACATCACCTTTGTGTCTATTTATACAACCAAAGTATAATATATATATTTAGGCGAGCATGCTCCATCGTCGACCGCATCGTCACTTACCATCAGGTGAGACAGTGGTCAAATTTTAGCCTATTCTTGATAAATATATATATATATATATATATAATAAGTATGGAATATATTGAGCAACTGGTGAAACTACATAGCAACATATAGTACTAATAAATATAAGAGAACCTATAAGTATATTAGGCCCAATTTTGAAGGCTTTAGTTGACAGTCTTTAACTTACTAAAAATATACCCGTCTCTTACATTACCGTCTATTAGACAAGGACAGCAACAGTTTTAGGAGTTTTAGATCTGTCAACTAAAGCCTTTAAAATTGGCCCCATTGTAACCCTATAAATTAAATTTAATAATTTTTTGTAAAGTATAAATATCATGAATACTTTTGCCCTTTTGCCTTTTCACCTACTTAATAATTTCCGTAGAACTTAAAATTAATTAAATAATGTCGTAAGCCGATCGGGCGATGTCGCACAGCGCAGAGCCCTGTTCTTTTGTAGATTTAATAAATTAAGAAAAGAACTTTTGTCCAACCTGTACGACGTGCACTCTAGACTCCATCCAACCTGCCGTGCGAGCTAAAATCCACTTTATTGTGTGGTAGCAAGCTTCGCTGTTGATGTCTTCTTCGGAATAAGCATTTTGGACGGCAGTAGTTACTATTTGCCCTTGTATAAAGACGCTGATTATGTACCCACTTAGTTTTGCATATATGACTTGAACACAGAGCATTAAAAAATATGACGCTTCGCATCGGTGAAGCATTATTTTTTCCGTGCTCTATCTACTTGAATGAAGTGGGGATGAAGAGACCCCCACCCCGCAGGTTCCAATTTCTCATAAATAAACACTTGTTTTAAGTTATTACCTAACAAATATCTATAAAGTGGAGTAATGCTTGTAGTATATCCATAGGTATCAAAGAAACGTAGCTAGCCCAGTCCGTACAGCGCGACCGCTCCATCAACTCGCTCCCTAGTTGACGAAGTTAGTGAGAGTTGGTGACAGTGTTAGCTTCCCTTCTCAATGTTACACGTTGCTACTATTTCATTATAAATGAAATTAGAAAAGTAGTATCTTGTTTTATAGATGGTTACTTCTTAATACGGCACTATAGTTAGTTGTGGAGGCTTGTAATTGGCTCTCTAAATTTGTTTTGTTATTTAATTTGTAATGTTAGCTGTAAGCCCCTCAAATATAATAAAATAAAAAATAAAATAAACTATACATATACTTTATTTACTAGGTACCTATATCTAGAGTATGATTACGATATAGTTATATACCCGGGTGCCATAGAAATCTATAATGATTTAGCGGGGCGTTTAGTTGAATCGGCACGTGACCATAATGCTGGGGTCTACTTTGGTCAAAGGATCAGCCTCGCTATACAGCGGGGTAACGCTGCCAGTATTATGGGAACGTTGCCAGATTCCACGGATTGCTTGAACTATCTATAGACCTTTGCCGGTGTATAGATAGTTCAAGATTCCTTTAGATTGTTATTTTTAGTTTTATATCTTAGTTTTAAAGTTTTTTAGTTATAGTTTAGTTTTTAGGTCTAGTTTAGTTTAGTATACTTATTATTATATGTTATATATATATATAGATTATAGATACGAATTCTGAAAGGTTTTTTGTTAACGATTACGTATTGTAACCATGTCTACTCCTACTTCATCTAATACTGTCTATCCAAAGGTTGCCTGGAAGAGATCGCTTTTAGTGATAACGCCGATTGTAATACCTACTACAAGATAATGTTTAAAATTAATTAAGTATATGCAATACAATTTAGAGTTTTTCTATTGTATGGTATTGTAGCATGGTATTGTGGAAATGGGCAGGCCACAACGCTCGTACAACTGACAGCTGATGGGGAAGAAAGGTTCCGGAGTGGCGACCATGAACCGGAAGACGCAGCGTAGACTGGTGAAAACTGCGGGGCGCCGATGGATGCAAGAGGCGAGCAGCCGCTTAAAGTGGCGCTCTCTGGGGGACGTCTTTGTTCAGCAATGGACGTCTTCAGGCTGTTGATGATGAATTAGGAGTCTTTGAATTGTATTGTGTTGTGTTGCGTTGTATTGTATTGTATCGTATCGTACCGTATCGTATTGTATTGTATTGTAAAGGTACCTACACTATGCCATGTACTATAGTGGCTCTTTGTGCTGTAAATCGAGAGTCTATCTTTGCACAGCTTCAAAATGAAACACTATTTTTTTTTTTTTTTTTTTTTTTTTTTTTTTTTTTTTTTTTTTTTATTTAATTCTTTACAATATTTAAACATGTTTATGAACACGGGTTAAACCAAATTAGGTTTGACTTCCGTGTTTTGTTCCTGTATTATATAAAAACAAACCAATCAAACCTCTAAGTCTCGCTGGGATAATTAATAAAAGGGTTTGACTTGAATGCTGACTGTACAGCCTAAATTATGATGTGACTTAACTAAACGAAATATATTTGGAACGAAATTATTATATCAAATAACATGAATTATGAGTACCTAATATCCACCTAAGAGCTTTCTGGTGAATTAAAAACTATTTTTCAGTCAGAGCAAGCTTTCTTTCATATCAAGATAACTTCGAAGCGTTAGTCCGCGTAATGCAGACTCCGCTTCTAATTAAGAAACCTTACCGGTGGGCCACATTAAATATAAAGAGAAAATGCGGGTTAAAATTACATTTCATGAAAGCAGCCTGGATTATGTGGCTTATTAATGGTATATTTTAAGTAGGTACTAAGATAGTCGTTTTTATTTTTATTATAGTCATCATCATCGGCCATTACTAGACGTTGGCGGTTTACGATATTTTGGGAGAGGCCTACTGTATAGGCCTACCCAGAATGGAGCCCAATGACGTTATAGTGAAAGTGGAACGTTACACTCGCGTGGCAAATTCAAATTTTCTAGCGTTCTTTTGCCAATAATTGCTTAATTACTCAACGTTATTACATGAAAACTAACTTTTGCGCAAATAAATAGAATGTATCAATAAATTACAATTAAAAGTATTACCTAAATATTTTAGCGACAAATGGCAATAGACTGAAAAACTAAGACGAAATTTGTTTGTTGCCATTTGTCGCTAGACCAATGATATCTAGGAGATACTTTTAATCATAATTTGTTTATACATTCTATTTCTTTACGTTAAATCAGTTTTAATGTAATCACGTTTAGTAATTACACATTTAACATTCCACCTTAACTTTACAATAACTCCACGTAAGCTTTAACCACATTAAAGTAATAATACTTGGTGTTGTGAAGGCTTAGAATAAGCATCTCAAATCAAAGTCATTGATAATTTTATTATAATAAAAAACCGTACGATAAAGATGACTTACGGCCCATTCACATAGCGCTGATGGCTCTAAATCCGATACCCCAGCCTGGGGCCTTACCATCACATCTTAGCGCGTATCAATCGGCGGCATAAAGTCGCTACAATACAATTTGTACTGTATAGCGATTTGCTTTAAGTCTTCATTTGAATTGCGCTAAGAGGTGATGGTAACGCTTTTTGGTCGGCATCCGGCCGTCGTATATAGAGCTATTTACATGAAGCTGACGCTGTAGACGGCGACCGTCGGTGTCTGTATAGAAACGCGTAGAAACCGTCTCGTGATGTACGCTCGGCCGGTTTATATCCGGTGCCGGTGCTGGGGTACCGGGTATGGAGCCGATGCCGTATGAATAGTCCCTTATTATTTTAGCCTTTACAAAACTGGTATGTACGGGTGTAAACGCTTCTCACGTCAATAATGATATGTAGCATATAAGCAAAAGGGATTGTATTGAAATGGTTGCTCGCTAAAACTGCTCACGTCGAGTCAAAGGTCTCCTTTCTCATAGGTGTTGAGCAGATAAGTAAAATAATATAATATATATCCGTTAGTCACGTAGTGTGAGGAAGATCGTGCTTGACTCAAGTTGGGCTTATTTTCTCCTTCATTTGACGTGTCAGATAGAATATCGAATGGTACTCATGATGGTAGTTATTTTTATTTTATTATGAGGTGTAGTGTTTTATTTGGTTGTGCCAAGCTGCAAAGTAAATGGTGTCATTTTTTTTTATTGCGACTGAGAAACACGATATCTGTCAAAAATATAATTTCATAATTTTGGGAATATTATATAGAAAAGCGAGTGTAGTTCCAATGGGTACGTAGTACTATTATACGTGTATTTTTTGATAGGTACATTATGATTTTGTTTTCTTTTTACTTGTCAACTACGACGCTAATTTAGCTTCTGCCACATGTAAACTGTTAATAACCAGCTTACGAAGACCGAACTATAAATTAAAGGTACTTAAATGAAAAAAATTACAGTAAGCAGTGGTGATAACCAAATTCTTTTGAAACGCAGGCAACTGTAGGCACAGTTCTATTTAACTTTATACAGAATCTAATAAGAAACTTTTTTTACTAATCTTGATTGACGATTCCGCACCTTTTCCCTGTCCTTTCAATAAATGGAAATCGTGACAAGACAGTTCAATCATCGGGTTCACGAGAAATACCCATCCATCTTAAAGTTCCGAAGTTCTCGTGACTTTTCATCGCCAGCTCGGCCACGTTATTTCAATCAGGCCCTTATTTAATTCCACTCGGATGGGCTTTATCGAAGATGGGAACGTAAATACGGGAATGACGCTCCAAATCTCCTATCATGTTCAATTTAATGCCTACCTCGCGAGCAAAAACCTTTGATATCCTTTTCTTTTTGAAGCTTTGTAACTTTGTAAAAGCAATAAGGTACGCATAATGTAGAAAGCGCTTACCTGCGAGGCTTCTGACAATTTTATTTTTTCTCTCTTCCGCTAATGTTTTATGCCTGCAATGTAATTCTCCGGTTGAGAAATGTAATGACTGTATTCGCGTGAGCCTTGAACGTTGATTTAATTTCACTGGAGAGCGGACCGTCGTAAGGGCTTGATATAATGCTCAACTAAATAACGTGGACATCTACACCCCATCTCGCCGGTCGCCCCCCGAGTGTCACCCTTGTACTGCGTCCCCGGCGCTCCCAGATTAATCTTCCACATGCCTCAACGTCATCTACCGCAAATGACAAAAAACATACCTCGTTTCTGTATTTATATGCTTTTATTTTTAATCGTTTGGAAAACTTGGTGACGGGCACACATACTATACCAGAAATAGATCTAAGCTTGTCCAGCCAAAAACAAGGTTAACTAAGGTGAGCAAATCTTTTTTGGTCTATAGCAGTAAGTTCTATAATCAAATGCCACCTAGCATTCTGAATTTGATGGAAACTAAATTTAAGAAAACAGTAAAATCAATGCTTACAAATAAAACTTACTAAAAGGTAGATGATTATTTGAGTGACAAAAAAGCATGGGATCTACCCCAGCTTATAAACATGTAACAGGAGGTAATGATTAAATAATTGTTATTACATTATGCTAATAATGAATACCTATGTTAATGACGTGTGAAAATATGTACATGTGCCTACATTTACTCATTAAAAATATTTTGAATTTGAATTTTTGAATTTTGAACGTCAAAAATGCGTATCAGTTATTGAATGAACGCTAGTTATTAAGAAGAGGTTGAATTAAACCTGTTCGATTTGCGTCGCAGGTCGACATTTGCACCGATTTGAATCTCCGCCAGACCAATATTCAGCGGAGCGACAAATCAGCACTTCGATATTGCCTCCATTTGGGCACCCACCTCAATATATGGAAAATGTGATTTTTTATTGCGCCGCCAAACGGCACACGCGGGCCCTCTATACGCGGAAACACTTTAATATTTACAGAACTCCGTCCGCTTTAAATCATGAAACTCACGAATATGCAATTAAGCGAACAATTTCAACTTCTTAATAGGCCATTTTATGGACTTATCGACTATGGAAAATGACCTTTTAATAATCGGGGATATTAAAAGGAAAGCCCGCGTTAAGCTTATTTTAAACCTTTGTCATTTATTTTATGAAGAATAGCCAAAGTTCAGCATATTCTGTTAATTATTATTTGCAATACAGTTCCTGGACTTATTTAAATAAAAATGAAATGACCTTCACCGTACCTACCGTACTGTTTGTTACCTATACCGTAGTTATAACATTAAAAGGCAATTAAGGAAGAATTAGGAAGGTTTCTGTTTAGTAGCACTGAATTCTATAATGAATTGTGAAATAAATTGATTAGCATCATACAGACATATTTAGCTAGAAAAGTATCTAATAAAATTACAATTTTATCTTTTGGCTATCTTTTATAACTGTTATTTGGATGGGAAAAAGATACCTACAGCGGCAGGGTTGTGATCTTTGCGTGATACCTGCATGTGATATTCATTGTCTACTTTACTGTATAAAGGGTAAGACAGCATTATTTTAACGTTACAACATATTAACGTCAACACAGAAAATACAAGACATTTATTGAATTTACTGTTTACGAAGAAACAATTGACATTCTCGAGTAGATACGCGCTGAACAGCTACGACTTTTATTACCCTGATGTAAGCCAGTCTGTGTACCGCCTTTCCCTTGTCGTCAGCTGATTACACAGTTTAAATTAATATCAGGGCCTAGTCCGTGACTGTGTAGAGCTTACGGTTTATTATTATCTGCTTACGGATAAAAGTCGAATTACGCGTGAAAGATGAATAATGCTTGTAAAAATAGGTACTGATTATTGGAAAGAAACTGAATTTTATGAAAAATGGTTGCGAAATAACTAATTATTATTGAAAATAAACTACCTATTGTGAGGTCTGATCAGTTTTATTCGAAAGCTAACTTTACATCTTGTTTACTATTAACGTTTAATTGTATTAAACAGTTTCTATACTTTTGTATTTAAAAGTATATAATATAAGTTATCTATCAGTTATCTGGTTGCCATAGTACAAGCTATGCTTAATTTGGGGCTAGATGGCGCTGTGTAAAATGTCCACACATTTATTTTTTTATTTGTGTTATGGTGTCATAAATAAAGTAGATACTACTGTTACTAGCTATAAACCAAATAGTTGTATCGTTTATAAACTACTAAGCTCAAGACCGCAAGCCTACGAAGTTGTGTCAGTCTCCCTAAGGATTAGTGCCTGTAGAGAATTTCACTATATGATGTTATCTCTATAAGGACGACGCGCTAGAGCTGAAAGCACTAAGTCTATTTTTATTTTAGCTTATGACTCGCTTAATTGCGAATATATCAGAATATATTTTTGGCTATATCATAAATAGGTGGCATGTGGTCTAACGGTACTCTGTTAGAAATAAAAAAAGAATGCAAAGACCGTAAAATTGTTAGGGCTTCGCACCCTAACCTTTCGATAAAAAAGCAAAAAGCTTACTGCCGTGCTTCGGGGGGAACGTTACCAGTTATTATCGTTGCACATCGGTACCAGTTATTATTGTAAGCCAATAAATGAAGGATTCCTCACAAAATTTTAGAACATGTGCCATCTGCGAACCCGCACGTGGCCAGAGTGGTGGATGAAGGCGTAAATTCTCTTCCTGTGAGAAAATATGTTCCAACAGTGGGAAGGGGTGGGAGGGGGTAAATTAATATTATCTTAATTGAGTAAGCTGATTGATTAAATTAAGCCCCCTTAATTACGTAGGTATTGTATTCACAGCTACGTATTTACTTTAGGTATCCGAGATCCAATTAACAATATGGCGGATTAATGGCGATTGCATTGAGCTACCCTGCTTATGATCTATTGTAGACAAGATTGAATTTGAATTCAGTTACATTTCAAATATAAGTCGGGAAGCTCGCAATCTGAGAATAATTATAATTATGACACCGTTTGCGAACTATGTCCACGATTATATTATTGCTAGACTAATTTCGCGCGCATATTATCCCGTTTTCAACAAAAAATTTCTAGGATAAAAACACCGCTTTTTGTAAATAGTTAGATGTTAACTGAACAGAATACACAGATGTGTGACTCAGATTGAAACATGTATGTAAACGTCAAATGGCAATGGGCAGAACACATCGCTCGTAAAACTGACAACCGATGGAGAAGAAAGGTTCTCGAGTGGCCACCACGAACCGGAAGACGCAGCGTAAGCCGGCCCCCCACTCGGTGGACCGAAGACCTGGTGAAAGCCGCGGGGAGCCGATGGATGCAGGAGGCGAGCAGCCGCTCAAGGTGGCGTGCTCTGGGGGAGGCCTATGTTCAGCAGTGGACGTCTTCAGGCTGTTAATGATGAATGATGAGAGGAGGAATAGTTATTTAGTATTTTGTTTCGAACTATTGAGTTTGAAATTGGCAAAGACAAAACATGAGAAAACTCTGAGTATATAGGTAGCTATAATTCTACTGATGTGACACAGTGTTTATTAGTAAGAGGGTGAATGCCGCGGGGAGCCGATTGATGCAGGAGGCGAGCAGTCACTCAAAGTGGCACTCTTTGGGGGAGGCCTATGTTCAGCAGTGGACGTCTTCAAACTGATGATGATGAGCTAAAACGTCTTAAATTACGAAAATTGGCGTCAAGTGCATAATATAGTCAAAATAAAACCAGCACGGGTGTTTTATTGGTAGCTAAATTATATTTGCGCAAACAAAACCTCAGATCTATCAGAGATTATTTTCTTCGCGTCAGGGAAGAAAGGTAAAATGTTGATCCATGAATCCTGACTCAGCGTTAATATGTTCACCTAGAATGACAGAATACGATTAAAGGTAATTTAAAAGAAAGTCAAAATTATTGAAAACTAAAGCTTCCATCTCTACTAAGCAAGTGATCAGCCCTAGTCTCCGAATTGTTAAGACAGCCGAAGGCTTCTGGCTTGGCATAACGATTTGTTTTACGACAGCCGGGACCTGCTTTGACTGGCCTGTTAACTCAGTTCGTAGTAACTCTGCCTTCTGAGGTTGAAGGTTTGATTCCCATCCAGGACAAGCATTTGTTTGATAAACATAGGTGTTTGTTCGGTGTCTGAGTGTTATATTGTATTCTATGTATGTATTTACAAACATAAAGTATTTAAGTATTCTATCAGTTATCTGGTTCCAATAGGACAAGCTATGCTTAGTTTGGAGCTAGATGGCGCTGTGTGAAATGTCCACACATATTTGTTATTTATTCATTTTATTATTTACACGTTAAACCGTTGGTCCTGGCTGCCCTCCAAAGCACGGTAGCTCACTTGCGAATACCACTTTTTGTAGCGACCACCCAACCAAGCAGTGACCGCAGCGAACGTTGCTTAACTTTGTCGATCGATTAAGAACGATTAGTTGAGCTTCGCTATGAGCGCTATAATATAAGATAATGTTTAAACTATGAGTTAGCGGTGGGTTACACCGTACCTTACAAGAATAACATTGTCTGACTATCGAAAGGTCGTGTTTTCTGCTGCGCTTAACCGACAGGTAAAGTAACGTTTGCTTCGTTAATTGTTAGGATGGGTGACCGCCACTAAACAAGGTATTTACAACTGAGTGCTACTGAACTTTGGAGGGTACATTATGCCATCAGTTGGCGTTGCTGTAAAACGAGTCGTTAAGCCAAGTCGGAAGACTTATTAGGTGCTTGAAAATTCAGATACTTAGTCTTATCATGATTAGTAGTTGATTCGACCGAATATTACTAGCTCGAGTGCATTGAGCTTTATACTTATATTCCAAAGACTATAAAGCCCGTTGATAGCTCGTGAACATAATTTCTCGTACAAACACGACTCACCTGCGCGGGCAGGGGGCGAGGTAACAAAACGAGACAAATTCATACGAAATTACAAATAACAGAGCAGGATGGAACAAAGGACGTCAACGGGTTCCCGTGATGTATTAGAAATTCATAGTACCTATTTGTTAGAAAATAGAGGTTGAAATACACTACTAATTTTTGTATGAGGGGAAGTTGTATCATTGGTCAACGGGATTTATAGTCAATGCTATATTAAACATCAATGACGGCCGTGAAGTTGGCGCGAAACGCTGCGCAGTAGCAAAAGTCAGATGTGCGCGGGAAGAGGTAAGCTGTGTGCGCAGCGTGCGGAGAGCTTGCAGCGCACTTCACAGGCGCCATTGAGTATTGTTTCGGACTCTATCAAAAATTACTTTCAATTTAGTACATATACCTTGGTCTCCGCCCTGTAAGAGAAGCAATGTGGGATTCCCCTGTTTAGGCCCTGTAGAATCCCAAACACGTCTCCTGCATTCAATAGCTCATGTGTGGTCTCGGTGAGGTCGGCCCGCACTGAAAGGACTGACACCGTTCCCGATGCTATCCAATACATGCGAGCTTCACTGTCTCCTGCGACCACTATATAGTTACCTGAAATCAAAGACCTAGATTTGCTATTTCGAGAATGGTAATTTTTAGGTAAATTTTTACATAGGCTGATATGGATGGGATTCTATGGTAAAATATTTTAGTAGAGTTTTATGGTACATTTCAAAAATTCTAAGTCTATATGCCTTCTCCTGCGTTGATGACTTATTAGTAATTTTTATTTATTAGATTAACATCCATTATTTAGTAGATCCATTATTTAGGACATTACTGCAAAGTTCGTCTAGGTAGATACCACCAGTTTGCCAGTTATTTGCCACCAAGCAGTAGTGTGCAAGCACTACTGTGTTCTGGTTTGAAGGGCATTGTAGCTAGTGAAATTACGGGGTAAATGAGACTTTATGACCTGATCTCACAGTACTAGACAAAATAATAAATCATTACTAGAAAAAAAATATTTAGTGACCGTTATTTCATTACTAGAAAAAAAAAATTGTGTCTGTTAATTATTTAATTATAATTTAAATTGCTAGACTTTGACGGCCTTTTCAATAACACGGGCAATAAACTTAACTGCTCATCGCGTGGGGCAATATTTTAAAAAGGAATAGTTTTCTGTCGTAGCTATTATGCTACGCCGTAGCATCATAAAGCCAACTTGGTTGGTAATACTGGATGGATTTTGTTACAAAATTCCAACTACTGTAGCATGGTCAGTGTCGATTTTGTCACTAAATATCTACTGGTATCTCATAGCAGAGTTCATGGAGATTTTTAGGCAAATATCGAAAAAATGCCCATAACACCAAATGGGGATTCCTTTTATCAAAGTAGTTAACCTTTTTATTGCTTAACAAAAATGATCTTTATCATATCGATTTGAATAATTAAAAAAAAGAATAGTATGGGTCATTGGTCTTGCTGCTACACCGTGGTAAGTATGACGCTACGACGTAGCAGTAAAACTGTAACCGATACTATGAAAAACTATGTTCCAAAAATATCGTACCCATTACGGCTACGTCGTAGTACTGTAGCAATTAATCTAAAAAGTTTACTTAGTTTAAATTTTCTTGATAAAATTATAAAATAGTAAGTAAATAAAAATAAAATAAAAAGACGTAGTATTAAGCATTATTTTGATGACTAAAATTACCTCGATATGAATACTAAACCCGGAACTACATGTTAAAAGCACATCAAAGAGCAAATAAAAACTGGAGCTCAGTAAAACAATTTACGAGAATATTTTATATGGCTTTACTGAAAACCATAACATTTGAAAGCAAAATGTTTGTTTCTGCAACAAGTCTGTTAGCGAGTTTAATAATCTAAAGTTAAGAGTCATAGCCAAGTTTGTCGTAAGAAAACATGTTTACGGGGATTTTCCGCACATACAAAATTTTAAAACTGTAAGGTTTTTATTTAATTCACTCGTGAAATTATCGTACGTTTAAAATCTTATTAAGGATGGTATTTTTTTGCTGTTCCAAGATTTAAAACAGTAGTTTTTTTAGTGTAAGTCACAAATACGGATTTATTCTCAACAACTTAAATACCATATAAGATTAATAATATCTAACACAAAATATTAAGACTAAAACTAAATTAAATCTAAGCTAAAATAAACTTAATCTAAAACTAAAACTATAAAATAGGGAAACTTAATCTAAGAAGCCGCTACCAGTAGGACACGAGCTCAAAATGCTGGCGGTATTGCCCGTTGAATGGCAATGCTCAGCCTTTGCGCCAAATAGAGTCCAGCATAGTTATATTCAATTTATTGAACGCAGTGCCCAGTGAGCCTTGTCTGACTCCTATCAGACGTTAGAGTATACATAACTCTAAGTATCAGACAAAAAGCGATCGACACGTCACGCGCTCGAGCGTTCAGCGTTGAGAGACGTGTGTGTTTGTTGTCTCATCACGCCGCGCTTTAACAGCAGAACGGATTGAAATGAAATTTGAATTGGAGATAGCTCTTACGCTGGTTCAACACATAAGATACTTTTTGTCCACAGGAGAATCCACAAACGCAGCTAGTATTCTATATTACCGGGAAAAAAGGTAGTGTAGTCCAGAACAACAGTGAGTTGTCTTAGGAAGGCATCTCCGGTTTCGGCAAAAAGGTAGCAGCTTCTCAAATGTTGGCCAAACATTGCAGCCATCAATTCACACCTCCGCACATACGGTGTCTGCACCAATAAGGCTGGCAACTGTAATAAGGTTAGGATTTTATATCACAGGATAGAACTAATATAAATAAATATTTCTGCAATTTTGTTGTGTCTGGGTGTTGTAAGACCATGTTCCTTTTAGGTCCTAGTTCCAAAAAAATGTAGTAAGGGCCCAGGTATGTGATCCTTGGGCGTTCATCATCAACCACCTGAACATAGGCCTCCCCCAGAGAGCGCCACTTTGAGCAGCTGCTCGCCTCCTGCATCCATCGGCTCCCCGCGGTTTTCACCAGATTGTCGGTCCAACCAGTAGCCCGCCTACGCTGCGTCTTCCCGTTCGTGGTCAGTACTCGAGAATCTTTCTTCCCCATTGGTTGTCAATTCTACGAGCGATATGGCCTGCCTATTGCCATTAATAAAAATAAATAAAATAAAAATAAAAATAAAAAGCCTTTTATTTCTTGCATTTCCTACGGTACAGGTATTTTCTTACTATAATATACATTTGTTTGCCCAAAATTATTTATAATTACATTACACATATCTGTTACTTATATCAAATATATTATTTGTTAGTTACATTTTTATTGTTTTGATGCCTTGTGAACACAAGTGCCTATTGCCATTACAACTTGCTAATTCTAAGAGCTATATCAGTCACTTTAGTTCTCTTGCGGATCTCCTCATTACGGATGTTATCCCGCTGGGAAACACCGAGCATAGCTCTCTCCATAGCTCGTTCCGCGACTTTGAGCTTTTGACTTATGAGGCCAACAGTAAGAGACCACATCTCAGTTGCATAAGTCATCACTGGCAACACACATAATTGGCAACACACACGAATTGAAAACCTTTGTTTTCAGGCTCTGCGCCTTGGGTTGGCTTTGGGCATTACTATTATTATGTTACAGAATTTACGATTTCAAAAATATTTAATGAACAAAAACACAAACACATCAAACAACCCAAAGACCAACTTAGATAAGTTTCAAAAGCATTACCCACCTGTCTGCCGCGCTCTGTTACCCAAAGTTGTCGGACGTATTTCCAAAACTTCTTTAATTGGTAATCTAGAAGCAAAAGTACTAGGCAATGTTCAAACTTTTGTAACAGTTTAGTAATGAGCAAGATACTGAAGTTAAAGGTGAACTTTTCAATTGGCTGTAAATTGTTTAAAAAGAATGGAAAATATCTAAGAAAAAGTTATAAGCCTGTTGTGTATATTACTTATACGGGGTGTAATTTAATTCATTATCATCCTTTGAAACTAGGTACCTACTCCTGACACCGGTTACGTGTGAACCAAAATGTATGAAATCTAACGCATGATATGATATTAATAATAACTCCAAAAAAATAATTTATGAATGAATGAATAAAATTACACCCTGTATAATACTTACTTATATATTAATTTTTTGTCATCCTCACGTAATTCGTTTATAAAAATAATTATTACTACTTACTATCCTATGATGAACTAACCTACGTACGCAACTATCATAACACATTATGTTTACATGTATACAATACAATACGATACAGTACAGTACAGTACAGTACAGTACAGCACAATACATTACAGTATAGTATAGTACAGTACAGTGTAGTACAATACAATACTACAACTCTTTATTGTACACCAAACATAAAATTAGATACAGAAAGAAATAATTTAGCTATAGTATAATTGGCGGATGGACTTATCGCTAAAATCGATCTCTACCAGTCAACCTTTGGATGGACAGAATTATTTGACAGATACAGTTCGGTGGTATAAACAAATTGAGAGATGACATTAAGAAATAAAGAAGAGAGTTAAGATATATGGTATGCGTGGATAATAAATTTATTTTTAGTCATAATTTTCAATGTCCTTTATATGCACATGAAAGGTTACCAAACTCACTGGATAACCCTTGATTCTTCAACATATCAATAAGCTCCTTCGTAACATTTTCATATGACGTCAGAGCATATTTCGTAGAGTAGGCGACCTGTATGGCAGTCGCCACCACTATGGCCGCGAGCATCTTGCTGAAGATCAGAACTACGGCGAGAATAACCATGGGAAAGATCTCGTCTATGACAAACTCGTCGCCACCAGTGGTAGTCAGTTCTGAGACCACGACGTAAAATGATGTGGTATAGTCCCATCGACGCTGTGGTGTTTCTCTATAATATTTAGAAAAAAGAAGGTAAATCTATCCTTTTATTTCTTTGAATGGCTTAGAGCTTAGAGAGTGGTTTTTAATACGCATCGTTTTATTTAACACAATAAACCAGAATATGTCCACTGCTAAACATTAGGCCTGTCACGTAGAGCGCCACTTTGAGCCGCTACTTATCCCTTGCATCCAACGGCTCTCCGTGGCTTTGACCAAGTCGTCGGCCCACCTATCTAACGATAGTTCTATCGTTCTATGCATGAAACCTATGTACCTAATTAGATAGACGGTACGGAATACTTTGCTTTTTCCAAATTACCTTACACATTGCATCTATGCCTAAATTCAACGCGATCGCACGGGAGTTAGAAGTTCAAAGTACCTTAACAATTTTGCTAACATCAAAACATTAAAATATAATTAATACGTACAATTTCATTTGATAATTGATTGACTCGGACTTCGCGGAAGTTCATGTTAAATACAAATTTTTTTTCTTTGTAATATATTTGCTTACAACAATCCTTTGCAGCTTCCTCAATATATATAATCTTATAGTTACTTTTAGTGGAATTACACTAGATATACTTTATTTTATTTTGAATTTCATTTGAGTTGAATGACACTTTACGAACAAAATATTACAATCGGTGATACCCGAAGCAATATTTTCAATATAACGAGAGGAGTGCCGCTAGTAGTGGTGCTTTAAATTTCCATCGCAATAAATCCTGGAGTGATTAAATTGAAGTGGATTTCATTGAAACTTACTGTGAAATACAGCCGTATATTCAATGGACGGACAATTCATTAAATTATATCCGATAACGGAATTATCACATCGCTCGTAGAACTGACAACCGATGGGGAAGAAAGGTTTTTGAGTGGTGACCGCGAACCGGAAGACGCAGCGTAGGCCGGCCTCCCACAGTGGACTGACGAGCTGGTGAACACCACGGGGAGCCGACGGGTGCAGCAGGCGAGCAGCCACAGAAAATGGCGCTTACTGGGGGAGGCCTGTTGTCAGCAGTGGACGTATTTAGGCTGTTGAAGTTGAGGCTAGCGTGGTATGGTCATGTCATGCGGAGGAATGATAGCCATGTCACCAAGAGAGTTTTGAATATGAATATTGATGGCAAAAAAGGTCGAGGAAGACCGAAAAAAGTGTGGTTGACTGTGTGAAGAATGATATGTGTGCTAAGGGAATGAATGTTGAGATGATGTCTGACGAAAATGAGGAAAAGAAGAACATCACCAACCCCAGTTAAATGGGATAAGGTAAGCGTATGATGATGACAAAGAAGTCTGAAAGAGTTGATGATTGTATTGCATCATCAGCTTATTGCTAATACAATTTGAAATTTTTCATACATATTTTCCTTCACCGTTATAAAAATGAGTCCCCAAAAATAACTAAGCAAACTACTC
The DNA here is from genome assembly GCA_910589525.2 of Ennomos quercinarius. Lineage (NCBI taxonomy): Eukaryota > Metazoa > Arthropoda > Insecta > Lepidoptera > Geometridae > Ennomos > Ennomos quercinarius. The sequence continues at coordinate 11,284,784 of OU342499.1, read as the reverse complement.
TGGCTATAATTGATTCCAACATGGTTTTCAGATCCGGACTCAAGGATTTAAAACGAACTTTTTACTTTAGATACTTACTCGTCAATGAGATGCATCTTGAGCGTTCTAATGAAGCTTATCGGAGTTGTAGCTATAAGCGCCATCAGCCAGATACATGTGAACGTGTGGATGAATAGAATCACTGTTATTATAGTCATTACTGCCTAAAAAAAGATAAAGTATGCTTAAAACATTTTGATGTTAACTATAATCAAGGTTAACAAAAAGTTTATTTGTTTTAATTATGAAACTCTGCCTCTTTTTCTCTCTTAAGAACCAATAACAATGAACTGAACCTCTCTACAATTAAATTAAACTTTACAAAATATTTTTTCCTTGTTTACTGCGCATACTCAATTGAGTTATACGTTGGGATTTAGCTTCCTGCTCCTAGTTCTATACAGAGCATGGTGGTACAAATCTCGAGTATTTACCAAGAAATTAACCTGCAAAGCCGTCTGATTGTTGGTAAGTTCGACCGAAGTCTTGTGATAGAACTCGAACAGATATTTCACTCGGAATAGGTTGTTCGCTCGCAAATAATGCATAATTGTAACTGGATTCCTGAAATTGACCACTTTTAAATGACTTATTCACTCGTGGAGAAGCAGCACAAGAAATCTTAGCGTTCTAATCCATGAAATAAAATTAATTTACCCTGTTTTCCAATGAGTGCTACTTATGCAATCTAGCTTATTACAGTTTTTAGATTTACAACTAAATAGGCCCGCATTTGACCGCAATCTCACCTGATGGGAAGTGAAGATGCGATCGATGGTACATGCTTGCCTAGAAGATACCTATTCACTTGCGACTTGAAGAGCTCCAGATTGTACTTATCGGGAAGCAAAAACGCTGGTAAAGTGTTCCATTCCTTGTCTTTCGATTTACCTTTGTTTAGGTATAATATTTTTAATATTTATCTGCCTTTTTTGGGACCTCCTAGATAGATTTGAATGAAATTATCAGTGATGTATTACAACCAAGACGGATTCATGCTGAAAACCTACAAAGTTTAACTTTATCCTGAAGTCAACACAGGTGGAGCTACGAAAAGACGCTGTCAGTGGCATTGCAACTGTTATGGGTGGTTATGATTCTTAATATTAGGTGGACGACGCTATGACGATCCTGTATCACTAATTAACATAAAATAAATAGTTTCTAGAACGTTTACCCATCCGAATCAAAACTATAATAATAAAGATAACATGAGGATTGTAGTAATTTTACCAAGAATCAATCGTGAGTAGCCATGTGTACATTATGACATCTTATTGTACATTCCATGGAGAGAAAGTTATAAAAAACTTACGGGAAACAGAAGGCAAACAACTGTATTGGAACATTGACTAATATATCGGTCCAGATCCATAGTTTATGTTTGTAATATCGCTTCCGACATTTAGATGCTTCCGTTATGTAATCCCCGTGTTTGCTGATGTAACCCTGTTGTGTAAAATTGCCTTAATTAGTTAGTTAACTGTGTTTTATTCACAGATGCGTTTTCATATTTTTTCTAAATAGGCATTTGTTAGAAGTACTTGTGTTAATTCAAAGATAGTTCACGATGCCCCATGCAGAGGACTTATTGTTAACCTATCATAGTATAAACGAACAGTTTCCTGCTTGGAGAAGAATCCAATCTAATACTACCTAAAATCATTATGGTGCGTCTAAAGTAGTCCTTAAGTTCGTATTTATCCCTCTATATAGGATGCACTCAAATGCATACGTCATAAAGGGATAAAACATAAGGAGCTGTCAAACTTAAGTGCATTGGGGTCGTTGCCATATATATTACTTTGATGGCAAATTAAAACGTCGCTTCAAAGTGTGAGCCAAGCTCAGAGTTTGGCCTACACTAGCGCTCAGTCTGTGATGTAACTTAGACGAGATCGGTCGACTGCTACCAAGAAAACATGCCCAGTTGTGCTGTGAAAGGTTATGTCAACTACTGCCGTAAGTGTAATAATCAAAAAGGCAACACGTTTTACCATAATTAAGTCAATGTTTTGAATACTTTACTTCGTTTTGTCACTAAATAATCTATTTTTAATTTAGAAAATTATTGTAAGCTTATACAATGTCGTTGAGGCGTCACCTTGATAGCGTTGAATTATTGCCTGCACCATTTTAACCAAAACAATGTTAGTTCGGGCATATCCGAAGTTTTAAATCTATGATTTGGGTAGTAATAGGTTCATGGTGTAGACAGGAATAACTGTCTTATCATATTTTCATACCTGATGCATAGTTAAATATGTCTTAACATAAAAGAAGATGTCAAAAATCGCCGCCAACCAAAATATCACGTAGCAATCGTTCATAGTCACTAATTCATAAAGCACCAGCACGTAGTTGGCCGTCGTCATAACACATGTTAAGTAACCGAAGCCCTGAAAAGAAATGAACATGAAAAATTGATATCATTTTAATAAAGGGGGTTAAACTGACTTTTCATATTGAGAAGTAGGTACTTGGAATGGAAGATTTCAGTTGTCTATTTCCGAAGATCTTCATCAGATCTTTCCAAAACCACCACGCAAGCTTCTTCTACAAAACAAAAAAAAAACGTAAATCGGTCCAAAAACCTCGGAAAAATTGGTGAACATATGTGAAAATACCTTTTTAAGTCGGCTAAAAACTAATAATGAGTACTTAATAATTTTGATTAGATAAACAATACTAAAAATGAAAGATTTCAATTAAAGACCGGTATTCCGTTCGATAAAAAGTTCCTTTAACAAATTCATCTTGTTGATTACGCTAAACAGGAAATACCTAAATATAGAAAACACTATAGAGGGATAGTATTATAAATTGAGTGACAGCTTTGCACATTTCTTTTCTATTTCATATCAAATATTATGAATACACATAATGACCTGTGGGTGAACACGGAGAATAATAAAAGATTAATGAATAATAGAAAGGGTCTTACCCACCTACTATCATCAAATAATATCCATTAAGACAAAAAGCTAAAAGGGATCGTAATAATTCATATTTGTCTATATCTATAATTAAACTGTTACCAGAATAATGTTTTTATTTACCTACAAAAAGAATTAAACAAGTCCGGTAGGTATTGTTATATTTTAATACGAGTGGTTTCTCTGGAAAAAAGTGAAAGTCTAATATAACAGATTACGTAAGTAAAAATTATAATTGTAGCAATCATCTGTGATGCGTATAAATTTTTATCTATCCATACGGATAGGTAAAAATTTGTTTCCAAAAAGGAAATGGAGGGCTCAAAAATGAATAAATAGGGAAGGAAGAAAGAAGGAGGGAGAATGGGTAAAAAAGGAAAAGGTCGAGACTTGTAGGACAGGAGAACGGAAGAATGGAGGGAAGTAGGTATATCTACATGTTTCAGCAATTCTATTTGATATGATGTCATATGTTACAATTCATCATCATCATCAACAGCCTGAAGACCTCCACTGCTGAACATAAGCCTCCCCCAGAGAGCGCTACTTTAAGCGGCTGCCCGCCTCCTGCATCCATCGGCTCCCCGCGGCTTTCACCAGATCGGTGGTCCACCGAGTGGGGGGCCAGCCTACGCTGCGTCTTCCGGTTCGTGGTCACCACTCGAGTACCTTTCTTCCCCATCGGTTTTCAGTTCTACGAGCGATGTGGGGTGCCCATTGCCATTTCAACTTGCTGATTTTAAGAGCTATATCGGTCACTAGCTCTCCTGCGGATCTCTACGTTCCGGAGCTTATCGCGCAGGGAAACACCAAGCATAGCTCTCTCCATAGCTCGTTGCGACTTTGAGCTCAACGTTATAATGCTACAACTACTAGATAACATTTGGGACAAAGTACAATTCAAGAAAGTATATTTACACTAATTGTATGTTAACAAGGTGTTCCCCATTTCGCTCAAGTGTTATAAAGGCTCGTTTATAAAATTACCTTTTAACTCAGTGGAAGTTATACCTATCTACAAAGTACATCAATAAACGATCAAAGTTGACCGTTCATCAAAGGCGTTCCGATAAGGGTCTTTACTCCATTACGTGAAGACAAAGGAATTTGGGATCGAACTAGATTGGTGTAGGCTATCATAGTATAACAGCCCCTATGGTTGGAGAGACGAGTTATGTCGATGTTATCACGATCGGTGTTCTATAGAATTAAGATAAATAGGATTTACACCTAAACGAACGCATTAATTTGTTTTTACCTCAAACTACGATAATACATAATATATAATTTTAGATTAGGTACCCATTTGCAACACAAGATCGTTAGTATACTTAAAAAAATATTTCATAATAATTCACAGTTATAAGTAAATGATAGCCTCTGTGGTGTGAAGCAGGTCATAACCCGGAAGCTGCGGGTTTTTTTATTTCCACGACAGAACAACTAAATGTGCACAGAAAAGAAGTGCAACTTGTTCTGTGTCTGGGCGTTGAGGGGTCCTTATAAGGACCCCACAACGCCCAGACACTTCCACACATTCCCTGTATCTAGGGACCCAGGAACTATTTATAGTAAGTACCTGGGTCCCTAGATATACTAGTTATAGGGTCTAGGTTCTATGAATGTGCTCGTTGATCGTTATTTATTTTAATGACAATCAACAATCAGTAAGCTAATTTTTTCCCTTTTTAATTAATCATTGCACTGCTAAGCATTGAGTCAATGATTACAGAGCAGCAATTTACCTGAAACAGCATCGTGCCAGGCCTAAGCAAATTAGAGACGTTTGTGAAGCTTTGGTACGTCATCACGCTCGAGGAGGACTTCGCTTGGCTCATGTTCGATTGTGACTGTGAGCTGCGGAGTGACTGCTGGCCTGTTAGAATACGATAAGTTGATCACAAGGCGTAACGAGGCAGGGAGTTAAAAGTTGTATTCCTATACAACCTCATTTGGGTATGAATATTTTGTGTTATCATGGCTTTGATTTGGTTTTCTAAAAATTAAAATAAAAATATGATACAAATGTCTCTTAGGACTAGTTTTTTTTGGTAGGTATGTACGTCGAAAAATTGCTCATTGAATCATTGAGCTAATTTTATACATTGATTGTGGGTTAACTTCTTTTATTTAGTTACTACTTAGCACTTTCCACAAACAATATTTTCTGTAGCCTTCGCTAAGCCCCATGTGACCTGCATATGTAGTAAGTTTGTACATAGTCTGTTGCATTTATTTTTATTTTTAGGTCACGTTGTAAGCAGTACCTTATACCAGGGTTCCCTTATTTCTCGCTTACTATACCGGGAAAGCCAAGATAGAGAAAAGTTATAAGCAGCCGGATATTTAGTTACGAAGACCAATTTCGATAAGATATTCAAAATGTTACATACAGTAAATAATAGGTAATTAATACGTGTAAATAAATACTTACTCATTTCATAGCGGCTAGATTCACTTTTTGAGTCGACTGCCGAGTCAAATGACAAGATATCTACTTCGGAGTCTTCTAGAAATTAGCAAAAGTAGTAAATTAAATATTTTAAAATTATGCAACTACTATTTTTAGCTATTTGGCTTATTGGCTTTGAATCATACACAATTCCTTTATTTTTTCTACAAAAGTACCTACCATAAAATTTATTAAATCTAATTATCAATCTATCCGTTTGATAAAAGTGCCATAAGTAGGCATTACAGGCATAGGCATGAAACCTACAACATCGTTTATTTTTCGATGGGAAAGTTAAGTGAATTTTATCACATTCAACCATTTGTTAAATGAAAGCGTGTTATGCTTGAATAGTGTAAAAGAGAAACCCTACAGAAAAATTTAAAGAAAGAAAAAAATATGTTTTTTGCATTAAAATTTAAAAATTAGTATGACTAGGTTCCTCTTAATTTTTAAAATGTTTATTAATAATTTTCAATTTTGTCTGGTAGTTCTTCGATCACGGCTGTAATAACGGGGCATTGTTTGGGATTATTGGAGGGTCAATTTTTGCCTTTTGTAATTAGTTTCTGAAAAAAATCAAGTCTCAGGGACATACATACCTTTAGTAGACCATTTCAGTAGACCATAGATTTAGGAAGAAAATAAAATAGTCTAGAGGCATAACCCAGGAAGGAAATAGGGGAACATGTTTATACATATTTGTATGGAAAATCGCAGCCAGTCTTTTCTCTTAAGCATGATTACAAAGTGTTTGTCTACGGTATGGTATAGTATTAGTTACATAAACACGCGTAGTGCGTAGAGTAATAAAGTGTAAACAAAAGTCCTAGTAATAGCGGCATACAAGCGTGGTTAATCTTGAATTCAAATTCAGCTCAAAAACAATAAAAAAATATAAATAGCCACATGTATAGGTATTTCACATACCTGACGTGGAATCTCCATTAGTGGCCATGGTAATAGGCAAAATGTAGTTTGTTGACATTTCAAATGCCTTGTACAAAGGTTCTTGGATTTTTGGATAATACTTGACCAAGTTGAAGAACGTGACGCTCGGTATGACCAGCAAATCTAGGCTCCGGCTGGCGTAGATGGTCACTTCGGAACTAGATATTGGTTGCTGAAAAAGGAAAAAAAATGTTCTCATTCCACTCGTAACTTGACATGCTTTCACACTTCTGTGGACTACAGTTTTTTAAATAAATATGTATTTTGTCCTATATTCTATGTCTTCAAACTAGGTAGGCGTACAATTGTATATCCATATACCTAACCAAGAAAAGGTTAAAGAATTATTCATAAACTTTTTTAAGTTTGATTAAAATTCGTTTACGATTAGTTTTACATTTCACATTTATAGTCAATACTGTGGGTTTGTAACGTGCACTCATGGAGTTTTGTTTTGTACATTTTTATTAAATAAGCGAATGTTGAATAAATGTTTTTCTATTTTAGTCATATAAAGATTGCATTACCCAAATTGTAATTTAAACAAGAGCATACTGCATGGAAACTCATTTTAATTATTTGAACAAAAACTTACACCAGTGAAATTCCCAAACATCCCGCCTGGGCCCATGCAAGTGATCATTTCATTATACGAAGAAAGTACATCGACCTGAAAGCAAATAAATTATCAGAGCAAATTGTATTTAACTAATTTTCAGAAACAATTACAGTCAGAGATCAAGTAAGCCGCAGTAATGTGTCAATTTGTAGTTTACTATTTATCTTAAAGTTACATTGTAGGCAGGTTAACGTATAATAAATGGGTAACTAAGAAGTGCGTACTACAGAATGGGATTATTTTGAATGATGCAGAAAAACGTTGAGTAATAATTGAGACCCACAGACCACACCAGTTTCATTATGAAATAAATTAATCTACAATTTGAACAACCACGAACCCAAACGAGCAATTCAAAATTAATTAATTGGGTCACCATGGTTTTTGTGGCTGTAACATGAAATTTCAATTAGCCATCGAACAAATTGTTTGAAAAGGTTTTCTAAATACCTACGCGGGCAGAGAGTTTAAGACTTAGTAAAGGATTGATAAATATTGAGTACAGATATATATGATTGTTACATAAATTATGCGATGCAACTATTATTAAGATAATACAGTATGCAGCTATTGGTCATAAAGCTTAGGGTGCTCTGGGTGTCTTCAAGTTAAGTGAATCTTTTCGGTAAGTGTGATCCATCATAAACCGCATCATCAGTTTACATAGGTGGTAGGACTTTTCTGCAAAGTTCGTCTAGGTAGGTACCACCGCTTTGCCAGTTATTCTGCCGCCAAGCAGCAGTGTGCAAGCACTACTGTGTTTCGGTTTGAAGGGCATTGTAGCTAGTGAAATTACTGGGCAAATGAGACTTTATGATCTGATCACTCAGTCTAGTAATCTGTTTATTAGACTGGGTGATGTCTCAGGATGACGTGCGCAGTGGCAGTGTCGCGCGAAACTATTGTTTTAAAGTTCCGGGTGACACTGCAACTGTTATGGGCGGCCGTGTCACTTAACATCAGGTGAACGACTGGCTCGTCACGTCATTCAATAACATAAAAAAAAAAAAAAAAAAAAAAAAAAAACTTAGCCATGGCCAATCGTAAACCTTATTAGACATAAGAAAAATAGTTACATATTCTAATGTGAGGTGAAAGCGGAGCAGTCGACTCTCTTAATGTTGAAACACTTGTTAATTGTTGGTTAGTTTTGACCTAACCATTTTACAATTATACTTTTAAAGGCATTGGAGAAAATCTATCACACCTCATTGAAATGTAAAACAAAACAATATTGACATGAACCACCGAGCTTTTCCAACTCCGCTCTACTTGTACGAACTAAAACGTAGTGGTTATCACTAATTTTGGCTGGCCTGATAGCTCAGTTGGTAGTAACCCTGCCTTCTGATCTGTAGGTTGTGGGTTCGATTCCTACTCGGGAAAAACATTTGTGTGATGAACATCGGTGTTTGTTCTGTGTCTGGGTGTTATATTGTATTCTATGTATGTATTTACAAACAAAAAGTATCTAAGTATTCTATCAGTTATCTCGTTCCCATAATACAAGCTATGCTTAGTTTGGGACTAGATGGCACTGTGTGAAATGTCCACACATATTTATTTATTTAATTTTTGTTTACAATTTATTACCAACTAACCTTCCCTTTATAAATAATATAAATAAACGCCTGTACATCCCGGCATTGAACAACCGTATCTCCTTTCAAAAAGTACATTTCATTCAGGTGCTGCGTGATGACCCTGATGAAAGACCTCTCAACCTTTCCGAATAGCGGCACTTCTCTGAGGGCTCTTTCGTACATGAACACTAAGGTGTCTTCCATCAAGGCTGAGTTCAAACGACGGCAGATTTGCTAGAAAAATTATATTCAGTTATATTAGATTTCAGTTTCAGATGTTACTGATCTGACGCGGCTTTAGTCAACTTATTGGCCGTAAGAAAGTTTGCGCACCAGCTTGATTTGCTTATATAAGTACAAGACTATTTTTAATCCCAATAAAACCTTTTAGCTTTAAGGCCATAACATATACCTAACACTTAATAAAACTTTTTCCTACCTGAATGTTATTTCTAAACTTAACATTTTCACAAAATCCATATAAAAGCTTCCAAAAGAAGTGAACATGATATTGGTAGGGTAATATGATCAAACGGAATACTTTCAAACGAGAAATTCATTCAACGATTAGCGAAAAATCTGGGTCAATTTCTCATCCATTAACCAGATGATGGAATGCGTGGGTAATACTGCAATTTAGGTACCTACACCGCACCTGCGACCACATGTGTGAGTATTGATCGGAAAATGAGACTCATCATTTATCCTACCGATCTCTCCTGTGACGTGTCATATTTCAATATGACTAATACTTTTGGTTTGTTATAATAACAGTAACAGCTTACATAAAAACATAAAATGTATTCGCACATATTTATTTAATTGAGCGATGCTAAACTATTTATTCTTGAAGCAATTAAAATAAACTAAACCTAAAAACCAAACTATTCTATAAAACTAGATATTGTATAAAACTAAACTACCACAAAACTAAAACTATAAAATTAACAATAGAAAACAAAACTAATCTAACAAACCACAACCAGTAGGCAATGTAATTCGTACATTAGATTTTTTCTTATTGAGAAATCCAATCAAAACCTAGAGAACTACTATACATCATGCTAAAATTATGACTCTCCTCTTTTTTGCTGGGGGCATGTAGGTACTGCGGCAAGGAATATCTCCATAGTTAAAGAAACTTTCGGAATTCCTAACGAGCTACAAAAATTTCAATGTTAAAATTATTTCTACAAACTTGCGGGTTGCTCCCATTAGTTCTCTTCCACACATATTCGAAATATTTCAGAGTTTTCACCGTCAGCGCTGGATCCACATTCTCTTGGTACAAAAAGTTCGCCAGATCTCTTGTTTTTTCCTATGGAACATACGAGAAACTGAGCTCGTTAAAACTAATATAATTACAGTTTTGAAACATAGAGTCGTAATGTTTTTAATGGTGGATGTTTTGGCACCTATAATGTTAATGCATACCCCCCTACACACACTATGAAACCAGTGTTGTAGGGCATCATACGAGCTACAAAGTGACGGGCGTTTGTTCTGAGAAAAACTACGTCACTATGGTTGCGTAGCAGTTGTGTTGATTTCGTTACTAAAACCATTACGGTCTTTGTTATTTCCACTTTTATGAAAGAGCCAGCAACATTTTATATAGAGATGTCACACTAATTTATAGTTTAGGGTTGTGTACTACAGAATCGACCGACTTCAATCACTTTAATTTTCATACTGATAAATATTTGGATGATATTATCATCTATATACTTTTGATAGTTATTTTGATTTAAAAACCAAACTAATGAACCGATTTTAATAAAAAATTTATAGACTAATCTGAGTAAAAAAAATTAAAAAAAGATTTTCCTCTTCCAAAAAAGAAAAAAGAAAGAAAAATAAATAAAAAAAGAAGAAGAAAGAAAAAAGAAAAGAAAAAGAAGAAAAGAAGAAGAAAGATTTTCTTTTTTCTTTTTTTTCTTTTTCTCTTCCTCTATCTAAATCTAACTAGTTCGCGGTAGATGCGTAAAATTTTTTTGCCATTGTGCTAGAGACTAATTTCATGATGTGTGTAGGGCAACATTGTATAATGTATACGGGCGGCGGCGCTTACATTAGGGGTTCCATCTGATAGCATTTATTGCCCAGTCCAGTCGGGCTGGATTATGAAGCTTTTACATTTCTAGGCGGAAAATAACTCTAAATTCTGCTGATGCTTACTCATATCTGTTTAATAGCATGTACTCGCACCAACTCTTGCGATATTAAAATGATTTACTGAGTAACAAAGTTGTAATGGCGAGCCGTATACTCAACGGGCTTTTTATTCTGTTTTGGGTAGTTTTTAAGTATTTTATAGTAGCAGATAACCATTTAAACAACAGTGACTATAGATATTAGTAGTAGTTTCTTTAATACTAAGTCAATATCATATACCGACGAGCTCTAAAAAGATCTCAAGTAGGTCCAAAAAAAGTTGTTAGCGTTACATATTTTTATCAGGCAATCCATTTTTAAATTCGGGGTTTTTGTGTCATGTAGGAATATAAATATGCTATTAATATTAGGTGGGTAGTATAAATATAACTTACAGTATGTTCAAGCAAGGCCTGGGAAGCAGTAGAACGTGTAGACGCGACGTATCCAAACATAAAGGCAAAGTAAAGGAACCCAATAATTTGGAGTGCCATGACTAACCAAACATCTATTTTGTTAGCTATTTGCACTGGGGTACAACCTAAACCTAAAAGTTATAAAAACTTAGTTTAATAGTTTTTACTCTGGTTCCCTGGAAGATGGGGCGGCCTTTAGTGTGGGACGCTACTTGCGTCGATACTATGGCGCCGTCACATCTTCCCGAGACACACGTTAGGGCCGGCACCGCGGCTAATTCTGCTGAGCAGCTAAAACGGCGCAAATATAGTAATCTCGGTAGCGGTTACATATTTGAGCCGTTTGGTGTTGAGACCCTGGGTCCGTGGGGACCGGGAGCTCATCGCGTTTTCCAAAGTCTATCAGAGCGCCTGATAGATGCGACGCGTGACCAAAATTCTGGCACTTATTTGGCCCAACGCATCAGCATTGCAATTCAACGTGGCAATGCGGCCAGCATGTTGGGTACGCTACCTACCTAGGTAGTGGGCTGGAGCACTTGGACATTGCGGCTCTTATACAGTCCATAAGTATTCTTTGTAGTAGGTAGTGTAGCTAGTTTAGTTTAGTTTAGTTTAGTTTTTATTATTGTAGTAGTTAGCTTGAGTAATAAAGGCAATTTGAAAAAAAAAAGTTTTATAAATATAGAGAAATAGACATATCAAACTTTTAGTTAATGGGGTTTAATATTATTTTAGGCAAACCTGTCCCAACTACGACCGCACGGTTGATTTCCGTCGGATAAAATTGGCCCTCATAACAAACCCACTCACATGAAATAACAAGGAAGTCTTTCATATGTCTAATGTTATGTCTATAGGAACGCAAGGTACACGTAAAGGCGGTCTCCAGCTATTTTAACAATAGATGCTGCAGCAGGTACTAAATCTACGGCAGATTTCAGGTTTAAAAATAAGCCATATATAATTACTTATGTCTAGTCTTTTCATGGTATCCCGAGGGTTTTCCTTGAACTGTAGTTGCTAGACTTAGTATTAATTCTTATGCGGCTGTTCCCAATTTGGTGATGTTTTCTAGATCAATCTATTACATTCCGATCAAATCCTAGTAAGATTTTTATGGAGAGTTCATCTAGGTATAACGGCTTTGCTAGTTATTCTGCCATGAAATTACTAAGTAAATGAGAGTTTATGACATGATCTCAGAGTACTGTTGTCTTATTTTACTTTATAGTATAGACTGTGTTGATGTTTCCCAGTGCAGTGTCACGGGAATCTATTTTAGAGTTCCAAGTGGCACTGCAACTGTCATGGGTGGCCGTGACGCCGAACGACTAGCTAGTCACGTCATTCGTTTCGATGAATAATCCACATAATTTATTTTGTCATCGAACGATGGTATAATTTTTAAGAACGTTTCTTGTAGAAGTAGTGAGACCGCAGCCGCTTTTGTGTGTTTTCACTTTACATGATCCGCCCTGATGCTATCTAATTTATCAACCGTAAGCCTCCCCTAAGTATCTTTACCCTATTTATAATTTTAATAACTTCTCGTATAACTTCCCGTACGAGGCGAGGAATTTTGGTGAAACTTCTTCGTACAACTTTTGAGAAACTGGCTCTTATATACGTAACTGACGAGAAGGTCGAACTAATGTTTTATGCCTCAAAAGTAATTTAAAAGTTAGTTGACAGACTATTGTTTTCTTTAGCTGTATGTAGAATATTATTATCTATGGCAGTACTCATAAATATAGATATAGCTTTACTAAGTTTGTGTAACATAAGCTAGCCAGTATAATAATATCATATGACCTGCTGATGGTCATATGATATACGGGCTAGCTTGAGATATAAAAAGAGAGACCATAAATGTTTTCTCTCGATAAAACGCTTGACCAATGAACGATTACGTAGATCACGTCAAAAACTTTTCTGCGCTTTCATTCTGGTAGCAATATAAAAAATATATACTTAGGTATTTTAAATAAGTAAATCTTTAGTTATAATGAAAGAGATTAAACTTAACTGTAGGTATAAACTTTCACTTACCAACAAAAGTTTCGAAAACCCAGTACAATGTGTATATATATTCCGTCACGGCTTCTGAAATGTTGAATTTATCAATGAGTCAGTAGATTTCTTTGTTAGGTTAAACAAAACCCAACAGAAATCAACTACAGTTTTACAAAACCAATTTCTCACCTTTCGTTTCATACTTGCCGCTCGAAACAATAAGCACTCGAGAACAATTGACCATAATGTGCTTTGCACCGACTGGTAGATAGGACGTGCATGAATTCAGGAACACGGACGCCGTCGCCACGTTGACAAGTGTCAGAGCTATCGGCAAGAACTTCAGCAGAACAACGGTAGGATTGACTCGCATTATGTCGCTCTCCCAGTATGAAAAAGCACCCGTTACTCTAGCCACCTAAACAAAAGCATTGTGAGGTACGTACATTATATTCATTCCATAAGGTTCTTACAAACTAACAGCAATAACGTACTTATACGATTACAATGCACAGATATGTGTTTAGGAAAAATAACGATGCGTTGGTCGAAGCTAAGCTCCAGAGCTTGGGGCACCGACGAAAAGTTGTCAGCTTATCGGTATTATAGGCTGCATTTTGGAGATTGTGCGATGGAATTACACGAACTAATTCCTTCATCTCCGTTCATTCATCGGACTAGAAGGCGCGCAGAAACTCGGCATCCTTATATCGTTAATACTCCTACAGCCCGCACTAAGCGTTTCGCATCAAACTTTATAGTGCGTACGGCAAATGAGTGGAATACCTTGCCGTCGTACTTGTTTCCAGCTAACTATAACCTGGGTGTCTTCAAGTCAAGAGTGAACAGGTATCTTCTAGGCAAGCATGCACCACCAGCATTTGACCACTGTCTCACCTATTGGTACTCACCAACAGGTGAGACTATGCCTATAAATTATTTATTTAAAATGGCCTGAATGAAATGAACTGAATTTGGCCAAACAATAGATATATAGTACTCCGTATTTGGGTAAAGTTAAGGTGACAGCTAGTACCGAATTTATTCAAGACCTGAATTCATCCGCTTTATTTCTTACTCAACCATGATACAAAATTTAATAAAGTTATAAAGATCATACAATCATTTACATTAAAAAATAATCTGTTGATAACAATATATTTATTCGCAACAACTAACATATAAAAATTAAATAACATATAAGATAAATTTATATACACCATAAACAAAATATAAAGACTAAAACTAAATTGAATCTAAACTAAAATGATAAATAGCTAAATAGGGAAAAGTGGTATACCTAAATCATGAATTCATGATACTAAAATCTAAACTATGCAGTTCTATTGTGTGTGGTTTATAAGAGGATGCGATGTAGATACGATTGTCTTTGTAACAATGTCAAACGCTTTAGCGTTTTCAAGTTGGAGTACCTACTCGTGTTCACGTCCATTTCAATATTTCAACACTCCAAGTTCGTGCGTAGCGGAAAATTTTCTATGATGAAACCATAAACATAGTAAACGTTGGATAACGTTTTTGTTGGGGCACTCTCAATGGCCTCGGAAAGTTTGGGAAATATTTGATTGCTCTAGGGATAATACGTAACGAACCGTATCGTCAACTTTAACGAAAGCAATCTTTAGTAATACACCACAAACAATTTGATCGGCTATTAGAAGTTCAGAACTTTGATAATGTTTTAACATGCCTTACATAACTAGGTCATCATCAACAGCCTGAAGACGTCCTGCTGAAAATAGACCTTTCTCTGCTCGCCTCCTGCATCCATCGGCTCCCCGTGGTTTTCACCAGATCATCAGTCGATCGTCAGTAGTAGTGGGCGGCTGGCTACGCTGCGTATTCCGGTTCATGGTCGCCACACAAGTACCTTTCTTCCCCATCGGTTCAGTTCTACGAGTGATGTGGCCTGCCCATTGCCATTTCAACTTGCTAATTCTAAGAGCTATATCGGTCACGCATACACATAACCTAACTAGGTATAAGTATAAATTAACCAGAGAAAATGACTTGCAAATAATATATTCTAGAAAGTAATG
This sequence comes from Ennomos quercinarius, assembly GCA_910589525.2. Lineage (NCBI taxonomy): Eukaryota > Metazoa > Arthropoda > Insecta > Lepidoptera > Geometridae > Ennomos > Ennomos quercinarius. The sequence continues at coordinate 11,269,558 of OU342499.1, read as the reverse complement.
TAAACAGTAATAAAAATCTCAATAAATTTTCCTCCACAGTTAACTATAGTAATGTACCTACAGTAACGATATAGGCAGTTTTAAAACAAGAAACCTCAAAACATAGTTACCAAAAGAATCCTGTTCATTCTGTAAAGGTCTAAATCCGAGTTGTCATTCACTATCCGGACCTATAACAGACAGAAGCCCTTGCTTTTAATATCATCAAAGCAGCGGTTTTAATTTCGCAAGAAGCACTATTCAATTTCGAATTCTCTTCGTAGATATGACAGGTTCAAAGGGGCTTAAAACAGACCTAAAGCCTTTGGATGCGGGCTTTCACCTGGGCTTAACTGTAGGTTCGAGAGACACCAGTCCACGATACCTACATACTAACACCAGTTAGTATGTAAGTATCGTTATCTATGTGTGTCCAGAACGTTCAGGCTTACCTTATCCGATTACCAGCTCATTGTTTCAGACTATCTGAAGCATAGTGATTGCTGATCCGTGTCTAACATTACCTATACTTAATTGTAGATACATGTATTGTATTTAATATGCATGTGTGAGCGTAATTTAGGTATACCTGGATTATGTAGTGGAAGATTATCGCTCAGTATTAGATTATCCTGTACAAGATAACTAGTTAGTATAGTATAGGAATATGTAGTACCACATTATGCCTAACCCATCACGGCATTCTATCTGATTGCATCTTATCGATGCAATTATACGAAGTTTAGAAATTAAGCTATAATAATAATTTGAACTAGTTATGGTTTGTGTCTGATTATTATCCGTATTTATCTATAATCTTCTATAACAATATCCTAAAGAGGAAAGATTTGATTGTTTGTTTGTTAGTTTGTTTGCATTGAATAGGCTCCGAAACTACTGAACCGATTTGAAAAATTCTTTCACTGTTGAGAAGTTACACTATCCCCGGGTGACACAAGTTATACTATATTTTAAAAAAAAGTTAGGATCCTTACTAAAACTCCAATAATGTAACCCAAGGTGTAAAAAAATTAACGTAAAATATTCTTTACACCGCGAAAACTATTATACCCATGCGAAGCCGGGGCAGGCCGCTAGTTACCTATATACGTCTTATTGATTTAATCAGGCACATAATGAAACAAAATACCTATCTAGAAGTCAACGTTCTAATCGGCTCAGTACGTTCCAACTGCGGGCATTTTTACACGGGTAGAGAGTGTATGCCACTATGGCATACACTTTCTCCCAGATTATTAATCTATCATGCCGGCCAAGTATAGGTTGGTGGTTGAAACGTGTCCTCGAATTATGTAATTTTTGAACATGCCAATTTCCTCACGATGTTTTGTTTCACATTTGCTTATGCTGCATCACATTTGCTCTCTGTAACTATAGTGTAACTCCACTAAAAACTAATAAATAGAATTAGTACCTTATAATTAGTACCTTAGAATAAGTACCTAATAAGTGCCTATAGAACCCCAGTACATTCGCGAAACACAAGCCGTTTAATTATATTAACGGGCAATGTGCCTTTATTCAAGCTAACTACTACAATAATAAAAACGTGCTGTTTAATTGGTGCCATATATGGCACCGTACCACGTTCGCGTGGTCATATCTGTGCGAAGAGCTCCCAGAAAATTATTTAGAATGACAACTGCGTGATAAAATCGTGCCACAACACATCAGAATAGCAGCGTAAGAGTTCTGTTCTGGTGCGACATTCCACTGGTATGCTGTTAATTTTCTAGCATAAATTGTCTACAATACCAAAAAAGTGGCGTGCGAGGATACTTTTTATCCGCGGGTGAAATCGCGGGGCACAACTAGTTAACCATACTTTTCGTCCAAACCCATAATCTATTAATGAATTTATACAAATACAAACTTTAAAGTACCTTTTTATTTATTACTGAAATATAAAAATCTTACCAGTTGTTCAAATGGAAAAATACTGATGATATCCAAGAAGAAGGCGTGTCTCAGGTACCGAGATAGAGTGAGGAGGGGATGTGTGACCAACAGCGACCGAGAGTTGTAATAAGCTACGTAGGACATCACCACGATATCTATATACAAGAAGGCATCTGCGTAGTGGTAGGTATACCCATACCGATGTTGTTTTGTCTGTAAAACAAAACCAAGTAAAATTTCTTAGGTACTTATAATTCTAAGATTGAATGGTTTTCGTTGTTCTCGAAGTTTGAAGTCTAAGAAGTAAGAGAGCATCTTGCTATCACCATCAGCAGTTTCGAGCAATGACTTTTCCTTTTCACATTGCGAAAACTAAAGCTAAAAGCTTAGAATAAGTACGTGTAAGCATCCTAAGCTGCATCCTAAGCATCCTAAGCCGCGGGGAGCCGATGGATGCAGGAGACGAGCAGCCGCTCAAGGTGGCGTGCTCTGGGGGAGGCCTATGTTCAGCAGTGGACGTCTTCAGGCTGTTGTTGATGAGGATGATGAAGCATCCTAAGCTGTCACGGTTAGATTTAGCTTCTAGTCCATTGCGTTCTGAAGATATACATTGCCTGCTTATCGGTAGTGATGATGATGATGATGATGATGATGAAGCATCCTAAGCTGTCACGGTTAGATTTAGCTTCTAGTCCATTGTGTTCTGAAGATATACATTGCCTGCTTATCGGTAGCTGCACTTAGTTTGTTAACTCTATTCGTGCATTTTCCATATAGCAACTAGCTAAAGTAAAATTCGCTAATATGACAAGAAATGTAACGATTCTATCGCATGGTTACAGGGTAAATTACCTTTAATTTTATTTACAGTCTGTAAGTGCTTACGCACCCACGATTCTGAATGCGTACTTCTAGGAAGATTTACATCCCGAATTGACCCACCATGGCTTTGCACGGGCTATCTAAACGATCCAATTTGGTTCAAACGTACGCAAAAAAAAATCAAGTCCATCTATTTGAGCTATTACATAAAATTTATTCAATAAACTTACAGAAATAGCATACGGCACAACTAATATGTAATACACCGCCAGCACAAACCGTAATGTACACCATAACTTGAGGAAAATGCCGTGGGGAGTGATACATCCGGGCAAAAATATGTACCTCAGATGTCTGCAACGAACAAACACACCTGCATGTTATTTACTATGGACTGAGAAAAAGAAATGAAGAGTACCTATCCTCCTGCTATTCAATAATAGAAAAATGTCCGCTTGACTTCAGATTTTCTTTTTAATTTACGAACGCATAAATTTTGTCATCAGACAACCACGGAACTACCATGATCTGAAAGAGATGGGGTGGTCTTATTTTTACGCAAGGATCACACGCCCAAATAAAATAGCATCTACCCATTTTTAATTCTACGTGTAATGTGTATTGTACCTATACTAATCTCGCCTTCCTTGAAAGTTCCAATTACAGATCCCGAAGAAAACTAAACAACGCGATAGTACAAGACACGAGCTGAAGCAAAGCTTTAGCAAAGATTAAGGACATATCGGTTTCCGAAGAAAGTTGGTACGAACTAATGACCCCCAATTAATCCCTCGACAGAAGTTGTAGCTACCACTAATCCTCACCTCATGACCCCTAGCTTGTCGAATGTCTTCACAAAGTGCGCTCTCTCGTCGCTTCCGCTCAGTACCACGAAACTTTCCTTTATCTCTTGCTACAACAAAACACCAAGTTTGAAACTAGCTCTCGGACAAGTCAAGGTATTAATTCGATCTCGTATTTACCGCTATTCGGTTTATTTTGACGTCCATCCTTCCGGTAAGAGGTTTAGCCTCTTCGTAGCGTTTAGCTTCGGAACATACTTCAGGGTCAACTAAAACCTGTGAAACGAAATTGGTTGTTGGCACCATTGATATTTACTACTTAGGTAATAAATACTTTGTGTTTGCTCTTATATTCGGAGAAAGTTCATATTCGTGTTATCATTAACATTACGGAAATAAAATAATAATAATATACTCGTAGCTGAGATTTTCATTTGTCTTTCGAAACATTGATTAATAAAGAAGCGTTCTAACGGAAACACAGAATTAGTTCAGCATAGTTCATCAGTATTATATTATTCAACTGAATTTATAAATAAATACATTTATTTGTACATATACAAAAATCATGTCTGGGTTTTGTCATTTCCAGTCACTATAAATTTGGACACAGAACACGAGTTATTTGGTTGTTCTCTGATGACAACAGTTAGAGAAACTCCCTGCATTATTTTGCATAAAATTTGTGTACCAAAACAATCGTATAATGGTACAATGAATACTTGATAAATGATACTACCTAAAAGAAGACTACTTAGTGACTTTATTCTGCATCATAATATTAATATTCAATCACGATACACTTCTGCAAGCCACTGAGTTATTAGGATCCATATCACCAATGCATAATGTAATTGAAAAAAAGAAAGATCCCGCCTGAATTAGATTAAAATTTTGTGATGTACCTAAGAAGATTGTATAACATTAAATTTTCAACTCCCATGCTTGAATCTCATTTCAGTGTTTCTGCAGATTATTGCGCGCGTTAGTGGAACGCCACACGGCTACCTCAACAGTATTAAATGCATGAATCACCTTGATAATGGAATGACTAATATCTGGGAATGTGCCCCAGCACTGCACCAGCGAGGTGTATTCCACGTGGAGCAATATGCAGTTTGTCGACGTCAGAATAGTGTACACCTGTTAAATTAAACGTATCTTTTGTGAAAGCGAAATAGTTTACGCTCTAGTGTTTTAGAATAATAGCTTTTGAGAATATTTTGTATAACTTTGGAAATGTAGGCTTTGACTACTGATTTATCTAGAAAAGTTACCGCCTGGTAATTGACGCTATCATCATCATCATTCTCTTTGCCTTTTCCCATTTGTTATCGGGGTCGGTTCCCAATCTAACCTGTAGCAGCGAGCTACCAGCATTGCACGAGAGACTACCATCTGACCTCGCAACCAGTAACAGGGATGGTTAGATCAGGCGTCAGATTCTATCAGGCGTCTGACTACCCTTAACGAACGCTATGAAGGAGCTTAATTCAATTTTTATGTAATTGAATGACGTGGCGAGCTAGTCGTTCGCCTGGTGTTAAGCGTCACGGCCGCCCATTACAAATTGCAGTGTCACCTGGAACTCTAAATTAAAGTTTCGCGTGACACTGCATTGCGCACGTCATCCTGACTAGTAATAAGATTTCTAAACTGTGAGATCAGATCAAAAAGTCTCATTTGCCCAGTAATTTTATATTGGAGTTCTTGTCAGTGATTTCGAGCGTGCAAACTACGCTGATAATCGCTACGCAAATGAGATGAGACAATGAAATCTAACTTTAGGCAGTCCAAACAGCATTTCAACAACACCAAAATGATCTCCGGGTCCAATAGACCTTATGGCTTTTCCTTGATGATTCAGCAGGTTACAATGACCCTGAAAAATAGATATTTATAAACCGTCCAAGTTTGATTCTAATTCATACCGTGTAAGGGCCCATCTTACGATTAATGGATAGATTTTTTCCGAATAATAAATTCTACACATACTAAAACAAAAAAAGGCTTCTATTTCAGTACCTACCTATTCACTTTACAACATTTTCTTTTTATTTCCACTGTTTTGTTTGATCTAATGAATAACTTTTATCTAGCTATCCTCGGCATTAAAAACCCCTGCCTCTGTTTATTTTGTATTACAATAAGCTTCAATGATGATGGAATCTAGCGTTTGCAAAACGAAGATTTGTGTTCATTTCAATACGACACACGAGGCACGCTGAACAAAAGGCATGTCAGAGTAATAACAAGAGAACACGCTGAAACATACCTATAGTATTAAAAGTTTTTATTAAAAACGATTCAGGCTTACTTTTTGCAAAATATACATGTCGCGTCCTATATCAGCTGCATGCTGCACGATTTCATTGTCAGGCAAGACTATTGTTCTAGCGTTCGCAGCAACAGTTTGTAGAAAATCACGATTGCATTCCTGTGAAATATTTTTAGCATTTCGTTATGTGTAGGACGTATTTAGGACTATTCATGAGATGGAAGACTGGAATGAGACGCGAGAAAAAAATCTCGCTCTTGTATGATTTAAGATGCTTCAGGAGAATAATTCATACTTGAGAGTCGTGAAGTTTAATGTTGACATTTCCATGAGTTATAAATGTAATTATGAAGTTATTTAGCTACACAAATTATGGTATATTAGTCAACGGGGCGCGCGACGTGTGGTAGGTACTATGCTGTTATGAATTTGCACAGATTTACAATAATAATATAAAACCTCACGCTTTTGTTTACATGGTAACTTTACTGCCGCGTATGATCCTGCTTAATCGCAGTAACGCAAACACACCGGTCATCACATCACACATAACGCAGGTGACCGCGGGGCGAACCAAGCGCGGTGTGAAACGCCCCATTACTTTATAACGCACCATCGAAAACTTACTTGAAACAATGGACAGTATAGTAAAGTCTCAACCATTTCTATAGACAAAACCTCTTGTTGTATATTAGAAGACATATCCCTGAAAATTTCCTGTGAGGATACTGCATTATTATAATACCTGGAAAATGTATCTCGATTAAGACTTTATACAATATCTAAAGAAAAACTCACAATACTTGGAACATTTGCTTCTGAAAAAAACAGCAAGAAACATAAAAACCCGCCAAGTGCTAGTCGGACTCGCGCACGGAGGGTTCTGTACCATTATCTGTCCCTGCCATCTAGTGTTGAGTAGCAAGCAGTACTATTTAAAGCAGCGTCATCTATGACTCATCTGGTAAACGAGCAAAAAAATCACGTTTGTTGTATGGGAGCCCCCTTTAATATTTATTCATTCTGTTTTTTAGTATTTGTTGTTATAGCGGCAACAGAAATACATCATCTGTGAAAATTTCAACTGTCTAGCTATCACGGGTCATAAGGAATAGCCCTGGTGACAGACGGACACACAGACAGACAGCGGAGCCTTTCTAATAGGGTCCGTTTTATCCTTTGGGTACGGAACCCTAAAAACTGCAAACCAGGCAGTTACTTAATAAAATTTGCTTACCACTGAACACAGAAAAACTTTTTCACTCTCGCCTTAATTTTACCGCTGACGTGATTAACCGATAAGAAATAAAAGAGCTCCTTCATCGATTCCTAAAGAAAAAGAAAATATCGTTACTCGGCAAAGCTAACAGCCTTTCAGTAATTAATGAAAGAGTTTACGTGCCTTGAATTTCAGTTTCCTTTGTGTAGATAGCAAGTAAATGCTGCAGATTTTAGCGGTGTAAAAGCAACACAGGTAAGACCCGAAAATAAATATAAATACCACCTGAAAATAACATTTTGTCTGTCTCATCTATCATCAACGTAAGTTACCAAGACGTTTTGGGATGATGGATCGGAATACTCAATTTACTCGCTTCTATTTATGTTATTAAAAAAAAGTTCAATTAAGTCCATGGCTTTTCTTCTCAACGACACATTAAAACCCTATTATGCCGGGAAATATAAATGAAGTTGTAAAACTGTTCAGCAGTTTTCAAACAATGGATACAAACAAAACAGTCGTGTAGGCCTTGGGCGGGCGTTTTTATGGCTTTCAGAGAGCAAACTGTTTTACTGTTCTGAACAGTTGGAAAACTGTTAGAAAATACGATTTTTCATTCTCAAATGTTGACGTTATACTCTAAATGTACAGCTTTGTGAATTTAGCTCATATTTTATAATAATACCTACGCTTCTACAAAATTAATACTTATCAACACGAGATAAGTTTTTTTATAACTAAATTGGCCCGCATTTGACCGCAATCTCACCTGATGGAAAGTGATGACGCGGTCCACGATGGTACATGCATGCCTAGAAGATACCTATTCACTTTCAACTTGTAGAGCTCCAGATTGTACTTATCGGGAAACAAAGACGCTGGTAAAGTGTTCCATTCCTTCGCTGCTCGGATTATAAATGTCGAGTCAAACCGCTTTGTGCGATTTCATAGTCTCAGTTCAAGTCTTACCACTAAGAGGTCATTAGCACCGGGTGCCATCTCCGACATTCCACAGTTGGTGAATACTGAAGTGCCAAAAAGAAGCGCAGATACTAAGGGTCTTTCATGTTTAGCATCATTTGTCATGAACACTTTCGTTTCCCAATAGATAAGTTTCGACATCCATGAGTTCTAGAAAAAAGCTTTTTGATGCCGCGCCCACATTGTCGGCGATGTATGTAACATTCGCCGTAGCCCGCATAGTGGGTGCCGGCGAATGTTACATACATCGCTGACAATGTGGGCGCGGCATAAGGGACTGATCCTTTGGACTCAATTTTTGAAGCTAAAGGAGCGAGCTCCGCTAATTCATTTTTCTTCGTTGCACTTTTATTTCGTTTGATGGATGATCAGCTTACAGATAAGCAATCCAACTAAATAACACCGATGAGTCAAGTCAATCGTATTCTCAAGAAATTATGTATTTGTACTTTGTTCTAGCTACCACAGTAAAAATAATTGCATTACCTCTCGACACAACTTTCTGGGGCATGCGTATATGTAAAGAAAGCTGCCAGACCAGTAACAGAACAAAATGAATAGCGTACTGTATTTTATTACACTCAGAAACTGAAATAGCAAGTGAAATTAATTTTAGTTAGTAGCCGTGTGGCCAACAGCTTTCTGCATTTCAATAGTGCCAACGAGCTATAGGTACGCTAGCAATAATTGATTGTGGGCTGAAGACTCGCGAGAAAATAATCTAGGTCGGTAGCAAAATCCTAAAATATCTGTTCTAATACTGTATCGAAAATACTTGTTTCTCATTAATTTTATTTGGCTATGAAAATAGCAGTTTTTTGTTTCATACTTTTTAAAACAAAAAGGAATTCATATCCTTGAATCTTGAATTTGATTTAAGTAATGCACTACTAATATAGCCTATAAATCATTGCTTATTCCATTATGCTAATAGCGGTCTTAGTTCGGGAGATATAGGATTTTTGCTACTGACCCGGACCGACCCTGATTCTTTGTTAGCGAGTGTATTTTACGGAAACTACTTATGGCGAGCTACAATTAGGTATTAATAGCTTATTTACGCAGGTTAGTTGTTTATTACTGCGATATTGTTACAACTCCCCCGCACATATTGTTGCTGTCAGCTCGGATTAATTTTCACATTTCTATGGAACTTGTTAAAGCCTGATGTAAGGATGATGAAGGATAATTGATATTTAAAATAGCCTATCATCTTTCAAGAGCGGGCACAAGGTAATTGTTAATTACTGAATGTATGTTACAGAGAAATTGGTAAATAATTATGTTGTCAAATTTACTTTTTTAATTTAAAAAAATGTTTCTTTGGAACACTACATTGTCTTTTTATTATATATATATATGTGTTCCCGTCGAGGGACAAAATCATTCAATGTAAAAACAGTCAATAGATAGGTATTTCTTGAACTGTTTTATTTAGTAGACACGTACTTGGGTACTTGATTGTTTGGAATTTTTACTTTACTTACCCCGAAACAAAATCAACATTGCAAATTATTTATAAGCATATTGCTTTGTGGATATTCATCAACTCACTTTTAAGTTGGCTTTAAAACTTTTCTCCCATTTCCCGATATAGTCCCAAATGTGCCACGCTTGCAACACTGGAAACAGTTTTGCCACTTGTCCCGCCACAGTTTCTCCTTGGGGGTCCAATGTATCAGTGAATATGTGTATAGGGAACACCGATATAATGTCCAGATAGAAGCCGAGAGAGGCCATTTTCACTTCAGCTATTTCTTTTACTGTTACTTTTCTTACATACTGTGGAATTAAGGGATTAGTATAGACTCTATCATGAACCTACTACCCAAAAACTCTATAGTATATATACCATAGAGTATGATAATATTTTTTTGACATAACCCAATGCTTAATCCAGGGAAAACGCCCCAGGGGCCGCATACCAGTACGATGGTCTGATAGCATAAAGGAGGCAGTAGGCGAAACTCTACAGCAGACGATTGATCTGGCACAAGACGCACAATTTTTTTTTACTCAGCGCCATCTAGCACTAAACTAAGCATAGCTTATACTATGGGAACCAGATAACTGATACAATACTTAGATAATTTTTGTTTGTAAATGCATACATAGAATACAATATAACACCCAGACACATATCTAACACCTATGTTCATCACACAAATGTTTGTCCTGGGTATACCCAGGTGTACCCGCAACCTATAGTTCAGAAGGCAGAGCTACTACCTTATCAGCTATCAGGCCCGTCCGGAATTTGGACGGCCTTCTATGCACATGGTCACGATCCTCAGCAGTGAGGGAACAAAAAGAAAGAGAATGCTTATAACCTTATAACACTACTGCCTAGGACTATCAAATGACTCAATTAACTTAAGAAGTGCTAAGCGTACGACACTCGTACGAGTTAAATTAAGACTTGACGGGCGAAGCTCCAAAGTGGCTTGAATCATAGTTTTAATGTTAATATCTGAACCAACTTAACACAAAGAGGAAAAGTTTTTCAATTTATAGACTATGGAGATAATGAATACTTTTTCTCTGGCAAGTAGCTTCCGGTTGAACTTAAGCTACTATATTACCAAGAAAAAAGAACTTGAACGTATAGATTGCAATTTCTGTCCACTTCTTTTAATATAAAAATGAAACATCTGTTATTTCGTTAGTTTGTATGTAGGTGATCCAAATCGGAATTTTAAAAAAAGATTCCAAAACTAATTCGATAAAAAATCTTCTAATTATCGAACCTGCTCACAAAATTTCACAAAAATCGTTTAAGAAATGCGACCTGTAGAGAAGAACAACAACTATGGATATCTGCCGGACGTTTTTGCCTAAACTGAAACGGAGATGCTCCGCTCGTGCTTTGCGCTCGCTCGGTATATTAAAGTTCCTATAGAAACAACGGTTAAACAGGTGATTTAACAGTGGAGTTCTTGTTTGAAAGAAAGGAACAAAAAAGCGTGTTTCTAGCTACGATGAGAGATGAAAGATTATTCTGCGATAAATATAAAAGTAGTGACTAGCCAATTACCTTTTCAATAATAGCAGTGGTGAGCTGTATATAAATGTTAAGCAGCAACCCAGCCATCACAACCGCGCTGAGAACTCTTTCAACTTCTGACTGCACGTTTTGTATGGCGTGGTGTGGCGACATTATGCATAGATATATCACCATCACAAAGTGTGCCATGTCAAACAAGTGAGTCTGAAAGCAGTATCGATATATTTATCGTAATTGATACTGAAACATTTGTTTGAAATTTCGTTCGGTTTTTGTGTTCGTAATTGATTCTGAAACTTTTGTTTGAATTTTCGTTCGGTTTATTCGTGTATGTGTTTTGAATATTTATTTAAAGGAAGCAGAATTATATTTATGTATAACTAGTTGCGCCTCGCGGTTTCACCTTCGGATAATAAGTACCCTATGTGTTAATCCAGCGTATGAACTATCTGCATTCCAAATTGCATCAAAATCGGTTTAGTAGTTACCGAGATAGAAGGTAACAAACATTCACACACACAAACTTTCGCATTTATAATATTACAGGAATAGGATAGGATACAAGATAGGATAGCATACACTGGAAGAACATGTAAATTCAGCACTTAGAACTGGAAGTTAAAGGCAAGAAAAGGGTATACGAAATTGAAAAATCATACCATTACACCAGTAAAATTATTAATCTATGACCGAGAGCGTATGTCTACTTGTTAGACTAGACAGACATAGCATAATAGCGCTGAGCTTTTATTGCGCTTCATGTCAAAGTATTATGCAATTTGATGCAAATAATTCAAGTTGAAATAAAAAACCATACTTACTTATCAACTTACTTCATAAATAAATAAACAACAGATTCTAAATCTCAATTTGAATGCAAAGAACAAATGCCGACGAAAAGTAATACTCACAAAACTCGTATTCGGTTCCAATATCCAGGGAAAGCTTGACCTCAAGCATATTCGGGGTGCGTCAATAGTCGTTACGTTGTTCGTCATTTCATACAGCTCCAAAAACTCCGGAGTGAACTTCGGCTGTCGGACATTATTTTCATCTAAAAATTAAATAATTTGAGGCAACATTTTCCACAAATCAACCCCAAGGTAATAAAGACTTTAATACCATTGTAATACATGTGAGAATCGTCTACAAAAGTGGGGTCCTCTTCCTCGACGCCTGCCAAATTATCTTTGAGTACTTTCATGGGTCGGTACCGAGTTCGAATTAGTCTCGAATCGTCTTTATCGTGTTTCATTATTGCCTCCTAAAGTGAATATTGATAAGTAAACAGTGAGACGGTTTCTTGATGAAATGAGACATTGAAAATTTGTAATTCCGTATTTTACTTACGTAAGGGAGTGGAATTAGGAAAATTATTTGCGAAGGGATATCTTATCTATTCCTTATATTAAATAATTTATATGAAATTATGTGGTTTCAAAGGTGATCTCAGACTGCACCTTTTTTTTTTAACGGGCAATGTGCCTTCATTACTCAAGCTAACTACTACAATACTAAAAACTAAACTAAACTAGCTACACTACCTACTACATATAGGCGGTACTGTTAAATTTATAGCTTAGAGTAGGCTTATATTTGACCATTGTGTTAACCGATGGTAAGTGTCGATATGGGCGGTCATGGAAGACAAACAATTCAAAAGCACTTCATAATTAGGTAAGTTTATCATATAAGATTTGAGCGATATATTTACTAACTTATATGAAGTTTTTTACCATAATATTTTGTCAATAGGTTTGGTATTTTTAGCCTATTTTTAAATCAAAGTATAAATGAAAATATCCATGGATGCACTATGCAAAGGAATCAATTCTAAAAACATATTCACAATCTGACAACCGATGGGGGCGAAAGGTTTTCGAGTGGCGACCACTAACCGGAAGACGCAGCGTAGGCCGGTCCCCCACTCGGTGGACCGACGATCTTGTGAAAGCCGCGGGGAGCCGATAGATGCAGGAGGCGAGCAGCCGCTCAGAGTGGCACTCCCTGGGGGAGGCCTATGTTCAGCAGTGGACGTCTTCAGGCTGTTGATGATGATGACGATGATTCACAATCTGAGATATCTAGATGTGTGATAAGAGGTAAAAGTGTGTGTGATAGGTAACCTGAAGTTGATTCAACATTTTTGCAGCTTCTATTTACCTGTCTGCTTCGTGTTTTTTTCAGTCTGCCATCTATTTTATTCCTTATGTGTTCTAGCATGTTCGGATGCTCAGCTATTACTCTCATAAAATCCGTTCTTCGTAATACCTATACAAAGTAGTATTTCGATTAATCCAGCAATGTTATCAAGTGCATCTTGATGATAAGTGCTGATCTCGTGCACCGACCTCATTTAAATGGGATAAGGATAAACGGATGATGATGGTATCAAGTGCATCTTGAATGTTTTTAGTAGTAGGTATTATACTGATTTAAAAAAGAGCTGAATTAAAAACAAAATAAATTTTCACCTCACAAGCTCAGTAGATTTTCGTCGACATTCAAAACCTGCGTGCAAAAGTGCGTTTTACCCGCTTTGTTTTTACTGCATTTTCTTCACTGTAGTTAGGTGAAAGTTGTGTGTTTCGCTCGGCAGCAAAGTTATTCTACATCTCGTACCTTTGAAACCTTCACTACGCTCGTGGTTCAATACTAGAATCCTTCATCTGCTTAGATTTCAATACGTACTTGCGCCAAAAACCAACTTTGCAGCATTGCATAACAAATAACTATTATTTTTAATTTGTTTCGCATCTACAGCCGTTGCTTGCTCATTGTAGTATTTAAACCAAGACTTTCTATTGCACTGAACATCTAGTAAAAACACCCCTACCTTTACTAGGTACTTTTTACTAGGTGGTAGGACTTTTCTGCAAAGTTCGTCTAGGTAGGTACCACCGCTTTGCCAGTTATTCTGCCGCCAAGCAGTAGTGTGCAAGCACTACTGTGTTCCGGTTTGAAGGGCATTGTAGCTAGTGAAATGACTGGGCAAATGAGACTTTATGATCTGATCACTCAGTCTAGTAATCTGATTACTAGACTGTGTGATGTCTCAGGATGACGTGCGCAGTGCAGTGTCATGCGAAACTTTATTGTTTTAAAGTTCCGAGTAACACTGCAACTGTTATTGGTGGCCGTGTTGCTTAACATCAGGTGAACGACTAGCTCGTCACGTCATTCAGTCACGCATAAAAAAAAACAACCCTAATACATAGACTTAGTAAAATAGGGCCAATTCTGTGCCCTAATATTCATACGGCGGCAGATAACTCTAATTTTATTCTGGTACTAAAAAAACAAACGAGCACTCTCATTCGTGTTTGAAATGGGTGCAAACTGCAACCACGGGACGTGATATAAACTCTGAACACACACCACAAACGATAGGTACAGTGGTCAGATTTATCTGAATATCGAAATAAAAGTTGTCACGTATCTGTGCGATAAAACGTGAAAACGCATTCAAAGTAACGGACATGGGCTGGGAATTGTGACCTAAAAACCGTAGAGCGAACACTGCTGACTGGAAAAATAGGAACGGAACGTCCGCAATTGATCGACGAACCAGTGAGTCCACCGACCATTGTTTTATGCCAGTAACTGGATCGATCTAAACTACCCGTTAGAATGAAACCGTATTATAATATCTGGCTTTATAATATTTTATGCTAAAATATCCGTGCATTCAGTATTCACCTGGAGTTCCACGTAAGTAGCCGCTTTCACGGTTACTTTTGATGGAATTGAATAGAATAAGCTCAGTTCACCCAGTACCTGAAATGCATGAATATGTACTCTTGAATAAATTCTTTACACGCGCTTGTAAAACAAAGTAAATGGGGTTGCTATGAATTTCAGCGTACATAAGCATGCTCTTTTTAAAATTGTATTTTGGGTATTAAGAATTCGGTTATGTAATGAATTTCCTATTTAAATTAGACATAATATGAATTAATATTTAGCTAAAGTTTGCTTATGTCACTTATGAATTATGAATTAGCGACTGCTTCATTCGTAAAGTGAACCGATTATGATAATTATATACTAGTTTTTTTTTTATTATACTTTCCTCTGTCATATTTCCATGATAATTTCAATACAAATACTTCATTATTTATTTATTAAACACAAAAATAAATACTTACCGTTCCCTCCTTAAAAGCAATCATTGGGCTCTCATCATCTTCATCTGACAGCATCTCTATCACTCCTCTCTTGATGCATATCATGCCACTCTTCACCACACCTTGGCTCCAAATATGCTGACCAGTAAGGAACAACTCGTGCCTCATGAGTAAGGATATCTGGCGCATGAAGGCTTCTTCTATATAAGGAAAGAAAAACTAAGATTTCAATTTTTTATTTAGGTACCACTTGAACGAGATCATTTTTCGAGATAAAGTCGTTTGTACTACCTACCTGTTGTACAATCGCACATAATGGGCCGTCAAATGAAATGTGCAAACTATAAGAATAGTGGGCCAAGTTTGGCACTGAATAAACTGATATATAATGTATCTATACCTATATTGATCTTTGTAGTCTTGATACCACAGATTTGAGAACATATAATCGCCTATACTTGCTACTCAATGTAGTTCTGATAGCTAATATCACTAATATCAAAGCACTTGGATCTAAATTTACATCAATTTTTAAGATATGTGTTAAGAAATATGTTCATTTCAAAGCTCCGTAAATACTTTACTTGCGCCAGGAAGCGTGCGTAAAAACACCTAAGTTACATATTTTTGCCGTTCCCTTCACCTTAGGTAAAATATTCGCATTCATAAGAAAAGTCATTTAAAAAACGCCGATTCTTTTTTTACCTTCGGCTCTCGCATACCGGATCGTGAAGAGTCGGCATTCTACATATCCGTCCTGAAAATCTTACGCGAATGTGATTCTAGTCTGGGAATATTTTGTGAGCTTTCTATATCTGCTAAATTTGACAAGAAGATACCTTCTCGACATTTATTAGCAGTTTATCTTAGACCTTGACATGCAAATTAGTTTTGGAATTGTATTAATAGTGCTTGAATCTATCACAAAGACATAGAATGCTTAATTGATAGGTACTGCAATAACCAGTGTTAGTGGTTAGACAATATTAGATACCTAGTACTTATAGAGGCAGGTATACATATACCTATGCCAAATATTTGGGTCAATGTGCGGCCGTGTATTGCACGTGTCTGATACACCATTTATTGTAGATTTATTTAGGCAATAACCTCACTACCACAACAATCAATTAAAAGTACGTGGACAATAATATCGATAAATGAAGATTCAGTAACCGGTTAAGCGAAAAAATCCATTTTACAAAACAGGGCACTAGCAATTGATTTTTTAATTATAAAAACAATTCCCAAAAACATACTTTAGTAAAAAAAACAGTGATTTTGTACATCTTTATTATTTTTCTTTTCTGACTTGGTTTTTGTGTGGCACATACCAAAACAGATCTTAGATGATTTAGTATTAGTACAAAAAGGGCATGTAACACTAACCTGTTTCTCTAAACAGGAGTGTACTATGGAAGTGTCCAACATTAATGTCGAATATGAGCTCCATTTGCAAAGGTCCTGGTAGATTCTGTAAGTGTTTTGATCTCAACACTCCGTCCTTCATGCGCCATAGTTGCTTCTTGTATTGCTTAGCTTGTTCGACCAGCCATGCTGGTGTTCCTCGTAGCTTGAGATAGCTTACCATGTGATGGTACTGCAAATTATTCACTTGGTAAATGAAAGAGAAAGACATTTCAAAGCCGGTCTTCGTGAATTAAAATAACTGTATACCTAGCTGCATACCAATCGGAAAGTTTTCACTTAGCTCCGTATCTAATTTGGTGTGTAGTTTATTGTTAGTTCATTGTTCTACAATCCACATACTTACCTAGTTTAATAATATACATGTTAGGTTAGATTAAATAATATAGGTACGTGCACAAATTCTATAAAAAAAGTGGTACGTGTTAGTATTCAAAAATTCTTTATATTCTTGTAGATCAGTCTACGTGCTTTTATGGCTTGCTTTCTTGGTAGGGTTTAGAATAATAAGAGCCGGGTTGCCTTTACCATCATCATCATCAAACACTCAGCGTCAGCATGATTATACTAGTCCACTGCTGGACATAAGCCCTTCCGCATGCCATGAGCCCGGTCATCGGCTCTAATATTCCAGATACTATAATATTACTAATACCGAAGTGCCCAGAAACAGTTTTGTAACCCCACCGCCTAATGCAAATTTAAGTATAAGACCTGCGGTGAAATATAGGGTAGATCCCCGATCGCTGTCTCGATAACGGCACCGTCAAAACAAGGCATATGCCTCGTTTTTCCTCTCAGTGGCGTGTGACCACGCCTATGATATTAATGTAATTCACATTATTATTGTACAACGCTTTTACAGGGTGCTATGGTTCATTATTAAAATACTATTTATAACTACCTACTACTGCTAGGTACTGTTACTGTTTAAGTAAGCATTGTTGCGGGGACGCTTTTAAAGGGGCTTTTTTGATTCATAGAGACTGTATATCTATAGTATATTTGATTTAAGTATACGACAGATATTTCAGCGGGTATACCTAGAACCATTTTATGCATCTCTACTACCAAACAGTAACAAATGAGACGCTGACTGTTTGTTTGTGTGGCATGCACGCCAAAACGGCTTTACCGTTTCTACATATTTCTTAGAAAATTTCTTCTAATTAGTATAATAATAGATACCCTATCTACAAAGTCAGATCTGCGGCTGTTCTCCAGCGTGAGTTCCCAGGCGATGCTGCCGATGAATCTGTACCGGAAGAACACATATCCGATGATCATCAGGCCAGTCGTCAACCACTTTTCTGGCTCTTGCTGTAAACAGAAAAGGTGTAGATAAGTAAAGTGGTTGTAACTGTACACTTACTTAGTTCAAAAATATACTTACAAGAGGAAAAGAATCGCCAAAAATTACGTTGAAGAAGCGACATGCACAGTAATACCAACAAACTTTGTAACTGGAAAAGAATAGTTAGGTATTTAAATTATTGATTAGAATCACACTGCCCCCAAGAGTCATCACATTATCAGCTGGAAGACATACTACTGCTGAACATAGGCCTCTTCTATAAAACACCAATTCGACTCTTATCATAAGGGGGGAGAGTTTGCCATAATCACCATGCTTGGTCTTGGTGTGATCGCAGAAGATTTCATTGTACCGGAACGAATGCTGCTGCCCGTTCCCTGGATATTTTCTTAGTCAGCTCTTACGGCACCCACGCGCAGAGATGGGGAAGACCTATCCTCACACCGGGACCACACATTACCACCGGGACCACATGGTACCCAGATTACGTATAAAGCCGCGGTGACACGATCAGTCTCTTCGGACTGAGTGGACTCGGATATCTACTCGGACGCAACTCGTATCGTTGCAACCGATAATCCGAGCGCACTCGGACGATTTTATCTGAGGAGTGTAGAGTCGGACCACGCTCTACTTGTCCGAGCTAGCTCGTATACGATTAGTGAAAGTTCAATACAAAATATTAAAAAATATTCGACGTTGACTATGAGAAACAATGAAAAGTATGAAGAAAACGACCCGAGTGAGCTATGACAATGTCAACCGATATCCTAGTACATTCGTACGAAGCTTACTCCTACGAGTCCACTCGGTCCGAGGAGACTCTGATCGTGTCACCCCGGTTAATTACGCAGGCGTTTAGAGACAAAATGGAGACAGAAATCTAAAGCAAAGTGTAGTTACCTATCGAATTTCAGCCTCCTAGCATTAACATGGCTAGGATAGCCAAGGTGGTACTTGTTGGTTGCTGAGTCCGAAGACTTGTGGATAGCGTACCAAAGACAAGCGCTTGCATGGAGGATCAATGCCACTGTGACCATATGCTCAACCATGTACAGCATTTTACGAGACGTACTCATCTGAAATTTTTTAGCAAAAACTTGTGTATTAAATATTTTGTCTTGTCGCGTTATAGTTCTCGTCAGCAAGAAGTTGATACTTTATTTTAAAGCATAGATGGGTAAGTTGATAAAGCCTCTTATGACACTTCTCATGAATGAGAATTTGTGAAGGATTTTTCCAAAAATCGCCCATTGACTGCCCATTGGATTATCCCCACGTGATGGGGATAAGTGGACAACAGTTCATCTCCATCCACTTGTTTCTGTTCTACTTATTTGTGTTTATAAATAAAATTGAGTACATATAAATTTATAAATTATTTTGAACTAGGTAATTAATACTCATTACTTTTTTTTGTTTCTTTGTACGAAGTACCAGGAGACCAGAAACACAGACGGTACTTTTTCTAGAGATATACTGTTGGAACAGTATACCTTCTTGTGTGTTCTAGAGGTATACTGTTCCAACACTATACCTCTAGAACACACAAGAAGGTTTCAACAAGGGTTTTCACAGTTTCCGACACACGAAAGCCATATAATTTATGATAATAGGTACTAACATTTTCATTAACATTTCTAAATGCGATGAAAATACGGTATATGCGACTGATTCCAAGCCATCGTCCAACCAGCACCAATGTATCGTATTCGTTATAGTAGTACTGAACTGTGAAATAATACATAATTTTTTTTTAGAGACAACTAACAATGTTTTATATTAAATAAAACAAAAAGAAAGAAATATAATCTCAACAAAAACATTATGACCCTTATCGAAATATAGAGCTGTCGTACTCAATTCATTATTTGAGAAGACAATGTTGCATCCCATTCCTAGATTGTGTTAGAATTTTTAAATCAAAGAAGTTTACAAGTGAAGATGATATTAGGTACTTAAAATATTAAAATTAAATTATTGTAGGTTAGATATTAAGCATTAAAGGTAACATTATAAAGTGATCATGTCAAATATTATATAGCAAGCCTACTACAATATTTGAGTTTGAAAAAAAAATGAAGTTCATTTCCCACTACAGACCGTTCACCGTAAGATGTCCCCGGATGTATTTATATTATTTAAAAATATGCAAGTATTATCGTAAATGTAATGTAAGCATTATCTAAACTTCTACGAACCCACCACAGATTAATATGTTTTACTTGCTTATTTTTAAATAATATAAGTACATCAAGGGACAACTTACGGTGAACGGTCTATACTGGTGCAAGCAATCCGACACAATGCAGAGATTGACTTATAATTAACAATAAATTTTAATATGTTATACTTGACTATTCGCTAATCTAGGTTAGGTTAGCCAATAGCCAAATATTCGAGCACATAAAATATTTCATTAATTTAATAAATAAACAAAATTCGAAGATTTTCTTACATATGTACGTAAAAGGCAACAAAGTCAAAACATCGTAGGCGAGAAAGAACATATTCCTTCTATACACCTTCATATGTAATCGCACTGTTGGCCAAAACGCGTGGAGTAGATGCACCACCACGTCGATTGCAAATATACCCTCGGTTATGTTTATAGTGGCATGCAAGAATATCAAAGGCCCGTCGAGGTAATAAGCAATGATGAAGGCGACTAGGAATTTCCAAATGATGCTTGCAAGAACAATACCCTGCAACAAACGATATATTTATCCATATAACAATCTGTATGTATCATGTATCTATCATACTCTTTCTAATACAAAGATATCATAGTTTCCTAAACATTTAAGCGATCAGCAAGATTAGAACCCGCACCTTCCTTCTTTCATTCCCTTATACTCTCTTTGTATCTTTGATACCTTTTTACGACTAGACATCACCAGCCCAATACGTTTCTATCTGCTGGGACATGGGCCTTCTCTCACATGAAGAGTATACATAGTGTATGGTACACACTCAATCTAAGGGGGGAGGTATTTCGAAATGGACTGTATGAGGTGCGTCTTGAGAGTTAGGTGAGGAACTGATATTCTACCCCTGCAAGCTTCTAGAGGAATTAAGAATACTCCACCAACCTTTCATCCACGCCCGCCTAGGGCAGCAGCATCAGTCGCAGTCCAAGCACGGCCCGCACTGCGCAGTCGGTATCACTGTAGGTACTCCAAAACTTCACAAACTTGCAGCACACTCAATACGAAGAAAGGGTGGTTCCAGCCCTCTCGCGACGAAGATTGGCCAAAGGAAACGGCAGGCAACTGTGCAACGTGCACACGGCGCGATTCGCATCGACACAATGACAACCACCGTTCGACGGTAGTAGAAAAAAAGTATTGATGGAGTTTATTTCCTAAATACCCTCCATTCGCTTGCAAAGATCGAACATACCCCTCACCGAATTCACAACAAGTGAATTCCCTAACTCCTTTATACTGGGTGGCGCAAAAGTAAAGACCCTATTTGGTTCAGCTATAACATTTTTTCTAAATTAGAAAACTAGATTTAGGTTTTTTTAAATGTATATTTGTGCCATTAAATTTCGTACCATTAGGATTTAAAGATGATGTCTTTTAAATGGTGACCTCCAGAGTTGATACACATTTGAGCCCTATTTATGACATTTTGCAAGATGATTTTCCTTCAAAATTGGTTATGAGTGACGAAGCGCATTTCCATCTCTCAGGGCATGTCAATAAGCAGAATACTCGGTTCTGGGGCACTGATAATCCGCGCATTATTCAAGAAACACCTCTACACCCACTAAAAGTTACTGTATGGTGTGGCATCTGTGTTGACAGAGTGATCGGACCCTATTTTTTCGAAGACGCTGGAGGCAATGCGATAACTGTCACTGGAGAACGCTACAGAACCATGTTACGTGAGTTTTTGATACCCAGTTTGGACGAATTGGGGCTGGAGCACATCTGGTTTCAACAAGACGGCGCTACGGCACACACAGCGCGCGACACTATGGACTTAGTGAGGGACGCTTTTCCAAGCCGAGTTATCTCTCGTTTTGGCGATTTGCCTTGGCCTGCAAGATCACCCGATCTGACCAGTCCACACTTCTTTCTTTGGGGTTTTTTGAAATCTCGGGTGTATGTGAACAAGCCACAGACTCTCGCAGCTCTAAAAGAAAACATTCGTCAAGAAATAACGAACATATCGCAGGAAGTGTTACGGCAAGTTATGCAAAATGTCATAAATAGGGCTCAAATGTGTATCAACTCTGGAGGTCACCATTTAAAAGACATCATCTTTAAATCCTAATGGTACGAAATTTAATGGCACAAATATACATTTAAAAAAACCTAAATCTAGTTTTCTAATTTAGAAAAAATGTTATAGCTGAACCAAATAGGGTCTTTACTTTTGCGCCACCCAGTATATGTAGGGAATGAGGGATATAACAATCCACAAAAATATTTACAAAATTAATAAAAACATAAATACTAAATAAGCTTACGAAGCCTATTAGCGTGGTGAACCTATATCTCTGTGTTCAGTCATCATCATCAACAGCCTGAAGACGTCCACTGCTGAACATAGGCCTCCCCCAGAGCACGCCACCTTGAGCGGCTGCTCGCCTCCTGCATCCATCGGCTCCCCGCGGCTTTCACCAGGTCGTCGGTCCACCGAGTGGGGGGCCGGCCTACGCTGCGTCTTCCGGTTCGTGGTCGCCACTCGAGAACCTTTCTTCCCCATCGGTTGTCAGTTCTACGAGCGATGTGGCCTGCCCATTGCCACTTCAACTTACTAACTCTAAGAGCTATATCGGTCACTTTACTGTGTTCAGTGTATAGGTAAAATACATAAAGATAACAAAAACTTAATGTAGTGGTGTATCATATCTAACGTAAAAGGGACTTAAATTATATAATAGCATTTTACATTAAGGTGTAATTAATTTGCATAAGGTAAAGGGCAAATTTTATTCACGGGTCTCTTTATCAGACCGTTCTTTGTTCTGAGAGTGACAACGCGAACGATTTTGTCAACGCCTTGATGTGTTGTTTCTATCCTACCTAGTGGCCACTGCAAGGGTCGGGTCAAGTTAGATTTTAACAAAACTAGATCACCAACTTTTAAATTGGGAGGTGACGAAAACCACTTCGCTCTCTGTTGAAGAGTGTGAAGGTAATCGTCAGACCAACGTCTCCAATATGACTGTGAAACCTTCTGAATTGATTGCCAACGTGACAATCTATTCTGAGGAACGTCCTCAAACTCATATTCCGGGACAGCCACTAGACTGTGACCTATCAAAAAATGACCAGCGGTCAACACATCAAACTCGTTAGGGTTGTCAGATAACGAACATAAAGGTCGGGAGTTTAAAACCGCTTCGACTCTGCAGAACACGGTTGTCAACTCTTCAAATGTCAAACTTCTGTCACCGACAGAACGAAGAAGAAGATGTTTAGCGGATTTAATTCCGGCCTCCCAGAGTCCACCCATGGACGCTGCGTTCGGCGGATTAGTTCGCCATTCGACTTGGCGAATAGTTAATCCACTAACAATCTCATCTTGATTCTTCTTATTGGATAAGAAGGCTACAACTTCTTTGAGGTGCTTAGCTGCTGCGATGAAGTTTGTACCGCAATCAGAATATAAACAGGAACTTAATCCTCGGCGCGCTACAAAACGATCAAAGGCAGCTAAGAAACAATCACATGATAAATCGGTCAGTACTTCGCAGTGTACTGCCTTCGTCGAAAAGCACACAAATAGGCATAAGTATGCCTTGTACAACCTCGCGTTACGCCGCGTACTTTCTTTCACAATAAATGGACCACCTAGATCGCAACCTACGTGATTGAAAACCTTTTCAGGCAAGAGTCGAGGTGCGGGCAACGTACCCATCTGAGGTTGTAACGCGGTAGGTCGACATTTAAAACATATTTTACATTTAGATAAAACTGATCTAATGATGCTACGAGCACCTACGAGCCAATAATTTTTACATAGGATTCCTTGTAACGTACGAGGACCCACATGTAAGTACATCTTATGCAAGTATTAAATTAAAATATTGCTCGTATGACACTTAGGAAGCAACACCGGGTGCTTCACATTGTAGGGTAGGTCGCTTTGCAAAAGCCGACCCCCCACCCTGAGGAAATGATGAGAGTCCACGAAGGGTGACAACTTTCGTAGAGAGGCAACATATTTACCTTTATTCAAGGACAAAATCTCTGAATCAAAGTGATTCGTTTGTAAGACACGAACGACAGTATTATGAGCTTGCTTAAGCTCGGAGGTTCTCAGAGGTCCGACTGACCGCTCTGTACTTTTGCATCGTAGGTTGTTTACAAACCTATGACACCACGAGATTACACGCTGTAATCTATTAAATGAAGAAAACTTATTGAAAGTTTCTTCGAGGTCATTACAGAAAACGTTTCTGTCTTCACACGAATTAAATGCAAACGTTGCGTTATTTGATTTAAGCTCGGGAATCTTAAATTCTTTTTTGACATAAAATGCCTCGATAGGCCAAGTCTGTCGGTCATCATACAGCCACGCAGGACCGTGAGTCCACTCTGTTGCTTCCTCAACAAAGCGAGCGGGCAGCGCGCCACGGGAACAAATGTCAGCACTATTGTTCTCGCTCCTCACGTGATGCCAACAGCTGGGCGGAACCACAGCGGTTATTTGACTAACACGGTTAGCCACAAATGTTTTTAACATATACGGTTGCGTCTGTATCCACGCTAACACGTTCTTTGAGTCGCTGAGGGCGAGTACTGAATATTTTAAGTCAGTTAAGTTTTGCTCGACAAAACTTACAAGTTTACTTAGCAGCACGGCTGCTTCAAGTTCTAGTCTAGGTATTGACAGGAGAGGATTTAACGGTGCGACTTTCGACTTACTAGCCAACAACCTAACCTTAACCTTCCCGGCGTGATCTACGCTGCGTAGGTATAGGCAACTTGCAAACCCTCGTGATGACGCATCACAAAACGCAATTAACTGCACTTCACGGAAGTTAGGTATTAAAACATGACGCTCGAAGCGCAGTTCAGACAGGAGCGGTAAATCAGAGATGAACCGATTCCACTGAGAGCACGGCTCTGGTGGCAACTGATCATCCCATCCTATCCCCAGTTTCCAGAGATCCTGCATGATACACTTCGCGACAAACACGCATGGGGAAATGAAACCGACCGGATCAAAAATGCTCGCGAGCAGTTTTAGAACGGACCGTTTAGTTTGTTTGGCGTCAGTCATGTTGTAATTAAAAGCGAAACTATCACAGGGAGGTAACCATGTCAAACCTAAAACTTTGACCGAAGACGATAACGTATCGTCTTGGAAGTCAATTGATGAAACCTGGTCCGATTGCATTCGATCCAGTAAACCAGGATAGTTACTCGCCCACTTTCTTAAATCAAACCCACCACTTTTAAGTAGTGATGTCAAATCATCTTGCAACGTGCAAGCTTCTTCTTCAGATTGACATGACCACAGAACGTCATCAACATAAAACCCTTGAGTGAGTACCCTAGCAGCCTCAGAACGCGGCTTCTCAACGTGAGTCAGCTCGTCTTCGGCTAGCTGATGCAACGTGCGAACAGCTACGTACGGCGCACTACGGAGACCATAAGTATTCGTTTTAAGTTCATAGACACGCACCGGTTCTGTCGGCGCCTCACGCCACAGAATGTGCTGGTACTTCCTGTCAGATGGATCAATCAGAACCGCCCTGTACATCTTCGACACGTCCGCAGTAAAACACACTTCATAAAGACGAAAATTAATAATAATTTTTAATAAGTCTTTGTGTAATTTTCTGCCAGTCAGAAGAGCTTCATTAAGGGAGACTCCATCGTGAGTTGGCTTGGCTGATCCATCAAACACGAAACGAAGTGGCGTGCTGGTTGAGGAAGGACGCAAAACACAGTGGTGCGGTATGACGTACGCTGAGGGTTCGGGACTCTTGTATAACTCCATATGCCCGAGGGACTCATATTCTCTCATAAACTCAACATAAGCCTTATGAAGGTCTGGAGATCGAGCGAGGCGGCGCTCGACCTGGTGGAGTCGCTTTAATGCTACATCAAAAGAATCACCTATAGGTGCGTGGTCAGGGTTCAATAAAATCGGAGAAACGTAACGACCAGTTTCATCGCGATAATGTTTGTCAACATATAATTTTTCCGCTAACTCGTCTAACGGATCAATCGGAACTTCGCACGGCAAAGCTTCCGTCTCCCAAAACCGTTTGAGAGTATCGTTTAATGAGGTACTTTCGGTAGTGTATGACACTAATGATGTTGCACACGGTACAACATTGAGATTGCTAGAGGAATAACAGTTCTCTAGTCTTCCGGTTATAACAAACCCAAAAACACTTCCTAATGCAACTGGCACATCACTATTTATTATAAACTTCTTTCCGTCATATATATACGGAAACATGTCACCAGATAAAATAATATCAATCGGCGACTTTTTATAAAAGTTCGGGTCGGCTAACTGCAAATGTTTATATTCATTAACCAACTTGTCAGGAATAGGTACGGTCGGCAAATCAGAGGTAATTTTAGGTAAAATTACGGCATCGATGTTAAAACTCGGCGTCGAGCAATGACGCGGTTGAATAGCACACGAAACCATCCCGTAATTTTTTACATATTCGCCACCGAGTCCGAATATATTATACGGACATTTATTTGCAGTCAGTCCCAAACGTTGAAAACAATCAATCGAAATAAAACTTGATTGTGCGCCCGAGTCAATCAGCACTCGGCATGCCTGATAGTTGTTAAAAGAATCTAAAACATGCACAACGGCTGTCCCTAAGATAACTGCATAATTCGCATGCGATGACGTCACGTGACAAGTATTGACAACAGCTGGCGCATCTACCTTATTAGACACCGGCATGAGCGCGGCTGGACTTTGTACCAGCGGCAGCGGTGGCGTAGGTACAGGTGGAAATGGACTTTGACCTGTCGCCTGGCTGTTGTTATCATGGACGCTAACTTCGCGGTGCAACAATACATGATGAGGCAATTTACAGATCAGGCATTTAAAGTTACTTTTACACGTCTTTGCAATATGATTCGGTTTAAGACAATTGTGGCACAACTTCAAATCATTAGCACGGCTAATGCGTTGAACATTTGACAATTTACGAAATTGATCACAACGGAAAATCATATGATCTTCTCCACAATGCACACATAGCACCTTAGAACATGTAGAAGAATGCAAGTAATTTCTGGGATTACTTTGTCGCTGATCGCCTTGTTGACGTTTATTATGTTGCACATTCGAAGTAGAATACGATGCAGAATGATCTAAAATCTTTATCTGATTGTGAACAAATGACATGAATTCATCGAACTTAGGTATAGTTTTTTGATCCAATTTTTGTTCGAAGTACTTTCGTGTTTGTGGATCCAAAGCCCTTAACGCAATATGACACATTACGTAACTATTTAAATCTGGAACATCAATCGCTTGAATCGCCTTATATGAATGCTCAAAATTTTCAATAAACATATTCAAGTGGGTAGAAGACTCTTTTTGCAGCGGAGAAAAGTTCAACATTTTGTCCAAGTACCCACCTACCAACAACCTATGATCTTGATATTTATCAATTAAGCTCTGCCAAACTAAGTCGTAATTGTTGGCGGAAATCGGAACACTCTTTACGATGTTTAATGCAGAACCCTTTGTGCATGACAACAAATAATGGAATTTGTCTATTTTCGGAATATGTTTTTGATTATGAACCAAAGAACAGAACGTCTCGTAAAATGTGTTAAAATTCTCAACATTGGAATCGAACGTAAACAACTCAAGTTTAGGTAAACGAGGTCTGGACTCCACAGAGTGCGAGGGATTATCGCTCTTAACGCTTTCTACGGTCGGGCTATATTTGGATGCACAGATTTTCACTCGGAAATAAAGGTCATCAAAACTTTTTAATTCATGACTTCTTAAAATTGATTTTGAATCAGTTTCAAGCTCTTTTTCAAATACTTGAAAGATTATTTTTTCAAATGAACTACGTAAATCACTAATCTCAGATACGTGCATTAAAAATAACTGCTTAACATCGGAATCAGATAAATCACGGGACATATCATAAACCATTTGCATTTGTTGGAACATACGTTGTTTACGGTGAACTAACACGGTTAATTCATTATCAGAATTACTAAATTTATCTTTTTTATTATCTACGTCTTTACTTCTAGTAGTCATCGCTGGCAACGTAGCCGTCTCCATTTTATGAAACTACACACAGGCGGCGGTTGACACAGTGAATATGAATATTTTTACTAATTTACGTTAATTAGAATGCAAATAATTACACAATACATAGATAAATACCTGTACGACAAGATTATATGTGTTTTGTGTAAAAATATATAAATACCAGTGCAGATTAGGGTGAAAATAAAAACAATGTAATTACGTCGCAGCGATAATTACCTAAGAGGTGCTCTGACACGGTCAGAATAATATAGCTACAGAACGTCTGCACTATAAAATAGGTACCTACGAATTACGAATTCACTAGATATCTAAGTTCAAAAGATTATATTACGGTTCACATAACCATACGGCTCGACTGGGCCAAAAAAAAAGATTGTATGGTACACACTCAATCTAAGGGGGGAGGTATTTCGAAATGGACTGTATGAGGTGCGTCTTGAGAGTTAGGTGAGGAACTGATATTCTACCCCTGCAAGCTTCTAGAGGAATTAAGAATACTCCACCAACCTTTCATCCACGCCCGCCTAGGGCAGCAGCATCAGTCGCAGTCCAAGCACGGCCCGCACTGCGCAGTCGGTATCACTGTAGGTACTCCAAAACTTCACAAACTTGCAGCACACTCAATACGAAGAAAGGGTGGTTCCAGCCCTCTCGCGACGAAGATTGGCCAAAGGAAACGGCAGGCAACTGTGCAACGTGCACACGGCGCGATTCGCATCGACACAATGACAACCACCGTTCGACGGTAGTAGAAAAAAAGTATTGATGGAGTTTATTTCCTAAATACCCTCCATTCGCTTGCAAAGATCGAACACATAGGATATAAACTCTTCATGTGAGAAGGTACACTCATCTCACATGAAGAGTGTACCAAGAGTGTACCAAGAGTATACACTCTTCATGTGAGAGAAGGCCCACATGAAGGTAAGGCATCTCACATGAAGAGCCGTGTACCTATGTACAAGAGTGTGCCTATGTACACTCTTCATGTGAGAGATGGCCATAATCCACCGCGCTGGTTAAGTGTGAATTGGTGGATGACTCATGTTCTCGAATTTTTTGATTCTTGAACATGCTGGGTTCCACACAATATTTACCTTCAAGAGCATGCGCAAATTCTTTAAACTTGAAAAGTCATTGGTGCAAGTCCGAGCGGGATCTGAACCAAGGGCCTTATTGTGTAAGCCTGGTGGCGACGGTGACCGTGTGCCCTCTTGCTCGCACTCACGGACTTATATGTTGGCGCGTGCAGGATGGCAGGCGATGTCCATTACCAGAATGGTTTACCAATTCGTCGGCAAAGTCGCTCGTGCTACCGCTGAGCCTTACTCGCTTTTCTACACATCTATAGTTAATATTGTCAAAGAAACGTTCTCCATATCTTGTTACCTTTTACGATTAAACGGCTGAACTTATATTAATGAAATTTGGTTTGGAGATAGTTTGAAACTTGAGGATGGACACGTAATAAATTATATTGCGTTATATCGGAATCCACGGTCAGTAACTAATTAGACATTATAATAGAGGTTTGGTACTTACTTGAAACCAGGTATTCCAAGGCGCCATTAAAATAAACCGAGTAACTTTACCAGTGCGTCCTTCAAAAAGGCATTTTCCTCTGGGCTTATGGGTAGGTAGTATTGGACGCAGGGTATGTTGACTAACATGACTTGTAGTGCTGATAATTAAAACATATTAACTCTATTATATGAAATTCTACCTACTTGGTCTTCTATAAATATATTAAACACTATCTATTTTCCTTATTTCCTGCGTAATCCAAAGATCAATTTTATAATGTGAGTTTCAAATTTTTCCTTTGCATTTTTATTAAATTATCTTAATTAGTAGCAAATCTAATACACCTACAAAATAAATGTTTATCTTATATTTACCCTGCACCAATGGTGCCTAAAGAAGGTTCACTGATGCTTCTGTGCATTTTTACCTAACAAATACCCTGCATTCTAAAATCTTAGCTAAATTCTTTGTAATTATGTATACAACGTGAAGCCAACTAGATTGATTCCGAAATAAGGAAAAAAGGCTATATTCTACTTTCATTTATAATATACGACCTCTGTCATCTACAGTTATATAAATAACGATATTTTAGTATGTTAAACCATTTTGCCATCACATATTATGCAAAAATAATCACTTTACAGTCAGACACGTAACAACGAATTTCACCGTGAGTAATGGAAGGGAAAGGTTCCTCATTGAGGATGATTTATGCTCAAAACATATAACCGTCTTCGCTCCTTTTAATGTTAGCATTATTCAGGAGAGCTCCACCCGCGTACTTCTATTAAGTACATAAATAATTAGAATGAGAGCCATTACATTTTTATGTCGTATTTTGGCATTTGAGCGAGCGGCCCAAATGAAATGCCATATTTTGGCGGATATTGAAATTTTACTGCGGGCTGTCTCGAGCTCGACGATGGTCGTAAAGTCGTAAAGCAGCTAAGCGAGGGCGAGGACGGGCGACGCTCGCGTGCGGTGATAAACTGAGAACGAGGCGAAAGCTACCCAGTATTCAACGATGGATTTGTCATAAAACCCTAAACTGACACGAGTTCAATGTTGAAATACGGAAATTGCTTTAAAAAATAGCCTCTTTATTGTATGTAAGGTATGTAGATGACTGCCAAAAAACGAAACAAACGCAGACTATAAAGCCTACCAACCATGGCGCCACAAAAACGCTAACCCAGTGGAATGGGCACGTACAGCGTGGCAGGCACTCATATAAAATGTAAATATGCGTCCAAGCTGTAGCTACGAAAGAATAATACATATTCACGAGGTGCGGGGGCGGTACGACCATCCATTTTGCATGGTTATTTTGTTGAAATCCCGCGTATCCTACTCTCATGTAATTAAGAGATTAAAAGATCAGCGAGCGGCCTGGAGCAAACTCAGCGAGATTTTTATGAAACATTTTTCATCGCAGTGTCAATAGTGCAGTACAACATGTTTTCAGACAGACTTGCGGCTTTGTGCTATATTATTTTGGGTTATAAAACTATGGTGCTATTTAGGTTAATTTTTTAGGTACCTAATCTTGACGCATAATAGTTATTTGTTATACAAGGCTGCATAGACGGTTTTGGCGCGTGTACTTGAATTGAGACCTGAGCATGCGAAGGATTCTAGGATTGAACCACGAGCGTAGCGAGACGCAAAAAGACTTTGCTGCCGAGTGCAACACACAACTTTTCACCTCACTACAGCGAGGAAAATGCAAGAAAAACAGCTAAAAGGCTAAAAGGAAGAAAATATTAGTTTTTAGCTTATTAATTTAGCTATGGGCGGCGGTAACGCTTAACATCAGGAAAACGACTAGCTCGTCACGTGATCCCTGGAAAATTAAAGAAAAAGTATTTTTCATCCATTTTCCATGCAGTCGCTGTGCTGGATAGCGTATTGGTTATATACTCTTTGGTGCTGGACAGTGCGATTATTCTAAAAATGAGGTTGGTGAACGAGAAAAACATGGTATCTTTTAGGAGGTAGTCTGTGGTATTAATGAGTTTTCAGTGGACTGGCAATATGAAGAAGGTTAAATTCGGGCAGATCTGTGATTAAATCCTCAATTCTTGATGAGAAAATTATTGAATACAAACGTTCGAATTTTAAAAACACTTTCCACGCTAGCGATTAAAATGCGTTTTTGCGCCCAGATTTTGAATGACAAAGAGAACCTTTCCGAGCTATTGAGGTGAAAAATATTATGTCTTATAATATTCATCTAGTGTCCTCGGAGAGCAGGTTAAGCCGTTGGTCCCAGTTGTCATAAGAACATCTACCTATAGCAATCGTTACGAGTAGTCAGACGCTTGATAGAATCTGACGCCTGATCTAACCATCCCTGTTACTGGTTCTTGTGCTTATGGGTTGCGAGGTCAGGTGGCAGTCGCTCGTGTAATTCTGGTAGCTTTCCGGTACAGGTTAGATTGGGAGTCGACCACAACAACAAGTGGGAAAAGGCGAAGAGGATAATGATGATAATATTTATCTAGCAACCTATGAGTTATAAGCCCATATTATTAATACATACTCTTGGTAAATTAATGAAAATAAGGACAGACCTACACTGCTTTGCTGTAGTGTTTAATAATTATTTTAATGAAGTAGGTGCTAAGTTGGTAGGTACTAAGTATAGTAGGCATCAAAGAGAATATAACCACTTACGCGTAGGCACTAAAATAATTAGGAATGTAATCATTAATTAGGTAGGTGATGGGTTTGGGTACCTACGCGAAAGTGAGTGATGAGTAAAAATAACGGACAGAAATGTCGCAAATATCAATAAAACGTGTTCCGTTTACAGACCATTTGATGTAGTTTCAGTGAGGATAGCACAAAGTTGGTACAAGCGTTTCCAGTTCGGATATTTTAACGTCAATGCAGCTATTTCTATACATCGTACAGAGCTCTCAAACAAAATATGAAGCAACTTTTCTTCCTCAAATATTTTTGTGATACTGTAATGTAATAGGCGTACATTTAAAGGTTATATTCTGATTATGGCGCACCAGTAGAATATTTAATTTTGTTTTATGTAGGCTTTATATTATGTAGTCAAGGTGTATCAAAGAGCATAACGACAAACTGCAAGTTACGAAACACTAGAGCAGATAGGCAAGCACCGAATTCAAAGTAAACCCTGGTGAAATTTATCTGTTTCTTTCTATCTCGATTGTTTTTTTTTCTTTATTGTCACTATGTTAAATCTTATTAAAAACTAGCTGACCCACGGTTAGTTTGTTTTACACTCTAACCTTGTACAAAGGAAGAAAAAGGGACAGGCAAAAATCGGGGAAAAGGATGAATAGATGGATGGATGGGGGAAGAGAGGCAGATGCACTAGCACCTGCCTCCATTCGCCGATTCATCCTTTCCTCCTTTTCCCCTATCTTTTTCTCTTTCTTTTCTCCTCCTCTTCACAGGATAAGGAGTGGCTACTGAATAAAGTGCGCAAGCCAGCTTAAGATACCCATACATTCAAACATTCCTGAACATTCCGGGTTTCAAGTAATTTGGACTTGATACTGAGGGTTGGATGTCTGTAATTTATGAACTAGGTATACAAAACCAAGTAACCTGAAATTACCGTTGTGTTGTTTGTACCGTACAAACAAATAAATAAATAAAGCCGCCGCGTAGTATAATTAAAGCTAGTAAAAAAACATTTTTTCGTGTTTTTTATTGGCATATATGTATACACTAGCTGCGCCCCGCGGTTTCACCCGCGGATAAAAAGTAGCCTATGTGTTAATCCAGTATATAAGCTACCTCTATTCCAAATTTCATCCAAATCTGTGTCATCAATGTGTGTTCATCAAATATTAGTGTGATTATACATAGGTTTAAACTTATAGCACTCTTATAGCATACTCCACAAGCAATTATTTCCAAATCACTACAGATAGGTACCTACAGAGTGAGTAGGTGTATTTCTCAGCTGGCAGTCTCTATTGAGTGTGTGTAACTCTTGTAACTAACTAGCTCGAACGAAAAAGCAAAACGACGGCGTTGCCTCGCGTAAAAATGTTTCCGTGCAAAGTTCACCGTATGGAAGGTGGTACATAACTTTGTACCCGCCGTCAGTTGCGCGCTTCTAATTAGCACTGTTCGTGCTTTGAACCGTGCTCGGCGTAACATTCCCCGGGTCTTTGTTGCAGTAACAATAACAAAACTGTTTTTATGCACATTTGCTGTCATGCCTGCAATTAAAACTGGGATGACATGATGAATGATTCTCTCTATGGAAGCAGTATCTATTTATTATGCGTATTCGTGAAAAATATTTAGATAAGTTTGTTATTTTTTAATGTGATGTAAATGCTTTCATGAACCAATTCGAAAATAATACTTTCTTTTATATTACCCTGCAGCCATGAATCTGCTTTCTAAATTTTGCATTGCATTTTATTGAATCGGGACATCGAGTACCAGAATAAAAGTCTCTCGAAGAACCAAGAAGTTCCAAAAATTCAAATACAAACAGAAACCAATATTTCTTCCCACATAAGCACAAGCCTACTTCAAAACAATGAAAGCCGGGCCAAATTTCATGCTCACATTTTTCATTTCGTGTTTTTGTTCCGCCCTCGTGCGTCCTAAGCAAAATCTCTTCCACAAACAAAAGTCAAATGGGACTTAAGAGTAAAAAGTTACATACGGATAAAAATGAAAGACCGAAAGTAAAATAGGAAGGAACTTTGTTACAGACTCATCAGGGCGTCACAGGCACGTTCCTCGGTGTCGACGGAACTGGCCAAGGGGAAAAATCCTGTCGAGGGCTGATTGAGTTAGCGCCTCTCGCCGTCTCGCCCGGAGCAATGGACGTCCCCTGTCGTCCGTAACGCAATACCGCGGCTGCGGCCCGGCCATTTGTACGGAATCTGGTTACGTAGAGCACGGAGCTGATAAATTGAAACGATAGTCCTTTTGTCGTCAAATCAAGGAGACTTTCCTGCTGCTACTAATCATTTATTCAAGAAGTGCAACTCACATAGATATAACTTTTAAATATAGAATAAAATATTAAAACGTACATAGGTTAAATAGAATAGAATATAATGAAGGGTATAACATCAAAATGGGTCATTAAGCATTATGGAGACCTCTGAAACAATAAGAGTTAACAAAAATATGTTCATAGAAACCATATCGTCAATTTTAGAGATAAGAAAAACTGCATTCTAACAATACTACAGGGTAGGCGATGCAATGGGGGACCATTACAAATTCTTGAATTTCTATAATGACTTTAGCGTAATCAATCCACTCGTGAATCAAATGTTTTCTTTACATGGAATTATTGCAATCTGGTATTCTAATTTTTATTACTTTTTCTCCCTTCTACTTCTTTTGATCTACATTCGTGTAACGGGTCTCCGAGACGATCATTTGCGAATGAAAATGTTTAGTTGATTGATTCGTTTCAGCTGCATCACCTTGAATCTACAGGATACCTAACTCCTCACCAACCTTCGGCAGATATAGGTGCATCGTATTTAGGCTTTTTGGAATGATTTTAATGAATAGTACAATAAAGTTGGTTGGGACACAAAAAAATATAGGTAGGTACTTATCTCTACAGTGCCAATAACTACAAACTACCTAACCTCCGAGTTGCAAGTACAAGTTCCGCCCAAACGTATAAGGCTCAGTTCAGACAGAGCAACAAAATGCTCGAGCAGTTTTTAAGTGCTATATGAATATCAACCTTAATCTATTTAGACAAAGCTGAAAATAGTATACAACATTAAAATAGGTAAGATTTAAATGTTGCATACTATTTTCAGCTTTGTCTAAATGAAATAAGGTTGGTATTCCAATAGCAATTAAAAACTGCTCGAGCATTTTGCAGCTCTGTCTGAATTGACCCTAACACGTCGGAGGTACAACTTTCCCCAGCGAAATTGCTTCAACTAAATCTTAGAGACAAAGTCACAAACCATTAACGCTGAAAGCTAAACTTTCTTAGATCTAGCCAATTAGAGATTCAGTTGAACTTCATTAGCACATAATGGATTGGATAGGCCGGTAGGTACCTGGTAACTTGGCGTTTCCTGGTGAGAATAAGGAACTTTTGAAATGTTTAAAACTGAATTATTAGCAATCCCTTTCATTATCCATAATTATTATATTTTATACAGGACTAGCTTATGCCCGTGGCTTCGCCCGCGTGGACTATCCTTCAGAACCCGTTTATAATTCCGGGATAAAATTACTTTATGGGAGCCCTTTAAAAAGCGCTAGGTATAACTAAATATTATTATATGTTAACAAATAAAGGTTTTTCATACAAAGCAGGCTTTCTACTCTTTTCACCCCCTCAAGAGCTGAATTTTCATGAATTCCGTTTTAGTGCACCTCTGCACTACCTATTTAATGATTAGCTTCAGCTGTTTAGGCTGTGCGAGCTGACAATGGGACCATTCTGTATTTTTTACCCCTTCAGGGAGTGAAATTCAAAAATTGCCGAGATCCATATGTATTTATTTTGTATGTTCTTCATACATTCCAAATTTAACCATGATACATTCAAAATTTTTAATATTTCCGTACAATACTTAGCTACAAAAGTCATCCGTTTAAGGGTTGATTTTCAAAAAAGTAAGAAAGAAATGTTATTTCATTTATTTTTATACTTGTTTGTATGTTTCAAAACGATACGTTACGAAATGTAGATTTCTTATACAAACTATTTTTACCCTTTTTATCTCCTAAGGGTGGGTTTTATGATCCATAGTTAAGGTAACTAATGGTTAAAAACCCTAACAAATTTTGACCATTGGTTGGAATTTGTTAAGACTTTTAACTATTGATTACCTTTACGGATCCGCAGAGGTTGAATTTTTAAAAACCCTTTCTTAGTACATTGTTATATACCTTAGAGTATACATATTATACATAATATGTATACTCTAAGTAAGAGTACTCTAAGAGTATACATATTATACATAATATGTATACTCTAAGCTATATACGTTTTAAAACCAATGTATCTTCGAAATTTCAAAATGCATAATTCCTAAAACCCCGGAAAATATTTCATTTTATGAATATGATCGGATTGCCGACTGTCCTACGGCACGAAAAGTTTACTAACCATTACCACCGAAAATAAAACAAAACACAACCGGAAAACGAGCAAAATTACTTCTTATTTCAACAAAAATCTTGTTCCATCAGCCAATTGCAATAAATGAGCGAGTCTGATTGGAATCCGATGGGATGAGATTTTTTGCCCGTACCCGGGAACGTCAAGCCGAGATACCGCCGGGGCAATTTCCCGGGTTCATTTATCACAAACTATTATTGTGTTAGTTGTATTGGGAGCTTCGGAGAGTGATTCATTCTAGTTATGGTCATCTTTAATCGAGTAAAGTTGTATTGATTGTTTATTACTATTTTAGTTCTCTCAATAAACAAGTCGTAATTTGTCCACATCCACACTAGGTATGAAAATACAAAATCGAGAAACGTTAAACGGGGCAAATCGTACCTAACAGGTCTTCTATCTTTTAATACCTAAGTAGGTAGGTAATTATTACCTCTTGTGCCAAATTCCATCAACTTATTGATTATTTTGTCGGTTGCATTGCATAGATGATAAAATATAACTACACAAAATATAAAACTAAATATACCCTATAAATTAAAATAATATAATATATTCTATATAGGTAATCATTCCATATTTTTTTAAAAATGTTTCAACTAAAACTTACTTTTAGCTTTTTCCCCAAAATTTTAATGATTCGATTTTATGTACTAAACCCATCCTCCAAACTAACCAATGGACGATTAGTGTATTAGTGTAGTTTTGCATTTCGATATAAATGTCGATACAATCACCACAGAATTATATACTCACCGCATTCCTATTAAATACATAGAAATAAATACCAGTATAATAGGTACCTCCTTTATTTAGAAAGTACCTACATACTATATAAATCTACACAATTCATTATTGAGACCGCAGTCTACTAAGAGATATGTTTGAAACAAACGAGCCCAATAGCTTTTATCAAATTACACGCACACACACACACATTATAGACAGCATTCCGTTACCAGCGTACCTGCAAGCCCTGTACCCACATATGCTCCAATTCTATTACAATTACAGGTCGCTAATGACGCGTAACGTGGATCGGTTGTTTCCATTAGCAATAAAGTAGCACGTCGACAGCATAGAACTGTCGACAGTATAACGCCCCTTTAGAATCATACTAAAGTTACCGACGATAAATAAATAAGTATAATCCACAACAAGCTAAGGGAGATAATCGGCATCATTTCAAGTCGAAAGCGAATGGGCGTCTCATGAGCAAACGTGCTCCGCCTTAGACAACTTCGTCACTTACCATCAGGTGAGTTGTTGTCAAAATAAAATCTAGTACGGAAGCATTTATACATAATAATTAAAAGTAGGTACCTAAGGCCCGATTTCACCAAAGTTTATTCCAAGTATACGGCTATTCGTTACTCTTGGATACAGCTAATAGACAAATGAAATTACACAAAAAAGACGCCATTTTGATTGTATCCAAGGAATAAGTCTTATTCCTTCACAAAACTGGTGGTATAAGGGCTATATTCGCGTAACTCGGTTGTTCTCGGAAAGTTATACCTGGAATAAAATTTATTCTAGTTTGGTGAAATCGGGCCTAAGTATTATTATTATTTTACTATTTTCCTTCCGCTTTAAAAACCAATCTAGAATCTAATAAATATCATACTTATACTTATAACTGTTATAAGCTCCCAAACGGGCTCTTGCAATAAATGAATACCCGTAGTCCCGTAGTGGGTAACTATTAGGTAAATCACGGAACAAGATTTATTTATCTGCATTTTAAAGATCATTCAAGATCGACTTACAAATACGGACCAAAATGTTATACTATGTTGTGATCTTCATATTGAATGAACGCGGAGTTAACCTTGGCCGCCGCGGCGTGACGTCATTTGCCAGGATACCTATGTGTATTTTCGACTTCAACAACCGAGACTCGTTAGCTCAGCGGTCAGAGCACCCATTTATTTTATAATAGTGGCGGTCGGAGGTTCAAATCCTTCACGAGTTGTCTTACTTTTTGAATATTTTTTTTGAATCGTTTGTTGTTCATTTCATTTTATTACCGCCTTTTATTACATCAGCTTGTAATTTTTTTTCGACATTTTATATTTATTTCCTAATTGTAAAACACCATGATTGTCGTTTGATTTATGCTAATAAAATGTAAAGGAAAGGCATTTCATTTACTCTTAAGTATCCACTAATAAAATATGCTTAAATTAGGCTAACTAATGTCAATTTGAATTAATGTTCTGAACAAGTTTTAGGCGTTTATAGTCAGGACACAAATAAAAAATTCTTTATAATTATTTTGTTTATGTATGCATAAGGAATCCCCAACATAAATTAACTCCAAATGGCTGGATTTTCTTGAATCAAAGCTAACAACACTCTCAATCACGTCACATTTAAAAAAATTATAAGTCGAAACGGTTCACTCATCCGTCTACGAGTTATGCGGTGCCACAGACACACAAATATAACACACTTTAAACTTATAATACCCTTCTCTCTGGTCGAGGATTAAAAATTAAATTCTCAAACTATCTCGATCAAGAAGGCATTATTATTAACTTTAATTATAATTAAAGAAGCTTTGTCAATCTCACAGCCAACAGAGACTATGTCGCAGCAAGATGACTGGGGTTTAATTAATTTCTGTTATCCATTAACAGGACAAGTTTAATTATGATGGAGCAACCCCTGAGCCATTCCTGTGCCTATATATAGATAGATAGATAGAAAAATCTTTATTGCACAAACAACAATAGTAGGTACACATAGGCGAACTTAATAGGTATGATGTATTATTATTTGTGATATTTGTGTTTTGGGGGTTCAAACCCCCCCGAAATCTACGCCGGTCTAAGGGCAGAGCAAGAATGTTAGAATTGCCAAACATATTTTCTGAAATACAATAATACAAACAATATAAAAAATTTCGCGCTCGCTACGCTCGCGCTTTTTATGTTCCTACTGTATTTTATTATAAGCAATTATAGCAAGCGCGTTTGTACTGACTGACATGTTTGAATTGCCATACGTGTTTTCTGAAATACAATAGAGTGAATATAAAAAAACTTGCGCCCGCTTCGCTCGCGCTTTTCATATTTCTGCTGTACTTTGTTATATAGCAAACGCGTTTGTACTGACTGATATGTAATTCATGTTTGAATTGCCATACCTACGTGTTTTCTGAAATATAATACGGCCAACATAGAAATGTTTGCGCTCGCTTCGCTCGCGCTTTTAATATATCTACTGTATTTTGTCATGTAGCAAGCGCGTTTGTA
The DNA here is from genome assembly GCA_910589525.2 of Ennomos quercinarius. Taxonomy (NCBI): domain Eukaryota; kingdom Metazoa; phylum Arthropoda; class Insecta; order Lepidoptera; family Geometridae; genus Ennomos; species Ennomos quercinarius. The sequence goes on along the minus strand of OU342499.1, from coordinate 11,229,524 downwards.
CTGACATGTAATTCATGTTTGAATTGCCGTACGTGTTTTCTGAAATACCTACAAAATGGCAAATATTAAATTTTTCGCGCTCGCTTCGCTCGCGCTTTTAATGTTTCTGCTATAGCTATTTACCAGTTATGTGGTAATAGGTAGTTACCAACATTTTGTTTAATCATCAATGACAGATTCTTACTGCCAAAATTACTAATCGATTTTCGACACCGTTTAAAAACATATTTATGAGTTTGATTCTTATACACATAGGTAGGTACTTAGATGTATAGAGAGCTGATAAAATTATTATAAAATCTATTTTACCACTCGAGTGCTGCGAAAGATTTCATACTAACTTTATCAGCTCTCCATTACGAGTAGGTATAAGAAGCAACCAGCCCACTAGGTGGATCGACGACCTAGTCAGAACCGCGGGGAGCCGAATGCCGATAGATGCAGGAGGCGAGCAGCCGCTCAAAGTGGCGCTCTTTGGGGGAGGCTTATGTTGAGCAGTGGACGTCTTCAGGTTGATGATGATGATGATGATGATTACAAGCAAATTTTGTTTTGACTATGCGTGTAGGTATATAATTATGGTAATCAAGCTGAATTCCTGGCTACGGCCCTGCACATGATTCAAGAGCGAGATGGGCCTATAGTTCTTCAATAAGGTGAGCTCTATTCAAAACAGAGCCTATATTGTTTTTTTTTTTGTTTTTTTTTATAGGCTCTGTTTTCAATCGCGCTAAGAGCTCACGGTGTGCTCACGGTAGCCCCCCAGATCTCTGATATCACCGTAATCCCTAATACGTACACGCCAAACACACAAATCAACGAAGGTTCAATCGCTAAAGATGTCAAACCTCAATGATCGGTAAGTTTTTTTTAGTATTCAAAATCAGAACATCAAAAATGACAAAATCATAAATGCTGAATGGCGCATGTCATGCGGCCCTAAAAATTTACAAAATTAATTTTACCATTTTATATTTTTTCATATTTTCTTTGCTAATATCCATTATGAATATCGTTCTCAAATAAGGTATATTACCTTACTACAATCTTTTGGTGTTTTAAGACGTTATCGAAGTGACAGCATCTTATTTACTGGTGTTGTTATTTATTCGTAGAATTATTTTGTTGTGCCTGTTGCTGCCAAAATGTTTGAAGCGGGCAGCACTGAAAATGCTACAGCCACCATACAACCTACAACCCCGGTAAGCTTTGTAACGTCAAAATAAATAGCATTTACTACTACTGTAGAGTTTAGAAGGCAACGACTACGATTTGCTTAACCATGGCTTCATTTTAAATACACACATCAATGACAGACGTCTGTTCTTTACTTAGCAATGAGTTTGAACGTGCCATGGTTTATTTTTCCACTTCATCAGCTGGAAAAATAAACTCTAAAATTCTTCATCTAAATTCTATCTAAAGCTCTCCGTACATATTACAACTCTTTTTGAGTCTTTAGACACAATTTTGATGTTTTACTGAACAACATGAATGTATTATATTAATGCTGGATAACAACTTAAATTTCTTTGTAGCGTGGAGATTAAAATTAATAACTGTAAACCCTAATAAATCAAAATGATTACCTTGTCATTACTAACAATATATTTGTTGAAGCTTGTTGATCTCCCAAAGGAAATGACGCCGCCAGAAGTTGAAGATATGGCCCGTCCAGAAGCGACATTTCATTTCTCCGTACAAAACATTAGCCAGCTCAAAGAGCAAGTACTCTCTCCTCCTTGCTACGTCAGATGCCTTCCGTGGAAGATACTGGTCCTCATCCGACATACTACAACTCCGGACCGCCAGCAGCAGAAAGCTTTGGGTATCTTCCTCCAATGTAACGGAGATTGTGACTCTCCTGGTTGGTCGTGCTATGGTTTGGGAGAGTTAAAGCTTTTGTCCCAGAAAGCTGATGGAGAACCACTCTGTAGGAAACTTCATCATATGTACCACTGGTTAGTAGTGTTTTTGTAGATCTCTCTTCACAGTATTGCAAATGGATAAGTATGCTTATACCTATACCTAATATAAATAGTACTTCTACGTATCTACTTGTATAAGTTCAGAAAAAAATTAAGTGGGTATCCTGTATTCAAATGCAGAAAAAAATATCATTGAAAATTTGTGCATTGGACTCTATGCTTTTACGTACGGAGCAATTAAGTCGTCTTTTCCTTTTTCAAGATAAATACACCTCAAATGTATAAGTCTTGTGGAAAACATGGCAATTTTCATAAATGTCATATAATTCTTTTTAGCAAAGAAGATGACTGGGGTTTTGCTCATTTTATATCATGGGACAACTTAATGAACCCTGAAAGCGGCTTTGTATTGAACGATAGCATCACCATAGAGGCACACGTTATGGCTGAAGCTCCCCACGGGGTGTCTTGGGACTCCAAGAAACATACAGGATACGTTGGTACGAGACCTAACTCAATTCCCTATAAATCTAGACTCATCAAGTAAAACGACGAGTTCGTACGACCGAGCAGATGGGTATAATCTTGTGTACCATAATTTACTTAGGTAATTGGGACATTACAGACATTTAATATAGATTTTTGGGAGACAAATGTTTGTCCACTGAAAAAAGATTAAGGCGACGAGTAGAGCAAATAAGGTGTTTTTGGTACGTTTCCTGGCGTAATTAAAACATGTGGAACTTTGAATTTAATATATCATGTACCTAATTTATTTCATTAAGTCGTTTGTCATGACCGCAAATTAAAGATTAATAAATATAGCTCTATAGAAAAAAATCGCAAACCTCCCTCAAAAAATTTAAATGTTCCCATTTTACTGAGCTTTTACCGAATACATTTTTACAAAAAATAAATTAGTGTATTCCCAACAAACATTCAGATGTCGTGATTACTTAAAATCTTTAAAAAATACTAGATAACAATAGAGATTAATTAAAAACCATCAAAATCAGTCATTTCGTGCGTTGTCTTTGTCGTAAGCGCCGCGCTGAAGGGCAGACTGAATTGATAGTTAAGACTATGACGTTATGGTTGATTGTTCTTTGATCGGATTTGGACCTGCTTATCTGGCTCTACTTGTCACCTTAAGTAGTAACTATAGTATATCATACACTCATTTTTCTGTGTGTGTTTTTCTGTGGGTACTGTCACTAGCGCAAATAATGTTGTAGATAGTTAATCGTATAGGTATAGTGGAACTTCCCTACATATTTACAGGTCTCAAAAATCAAGGTGCAACCTGCTACATGAATTCCCTCTTGCAAACTCTCTTTTTCACAAACGTCCTCCGAAAAGCAGTGTACAAAATACCAACCGTGGGCGACGACAGCTCCCGATCTGTCGCCTTTGCCCTCCAACGAGTATTCTACGATCTACAATTCTCCGAAAAACCAGTTGCAACTAAGAAACTAACTAAAAGCTTCGGATGGGAAACGTTAGACTCGTTTATGCAGCACGACGTGCAAGAGTTCCTGCGAGTAAGCGGATTTTCTTCAACTATTTCTTAGGAAATTCAAATTTCGCGTTGACTGACTACATTTTATTTTGAAGGTACTTTTAGACAAACTAGAAAATAAAATGAAGGGAACGCTAGTGGAAGGCACGGTGCCGAAGTTATTTGAAGGGAAAATGACGTCTTTTATAAAGTGCAAGAATGTTAATTGCAGCAGCACTCGTATAGAAACTTTTTACGATATCCAACTCAGCGTTAAGGGAAAGAAAAACAGTAAGTGGGAAACTTGAGTAATATGTCCAATCTGTTGGAACTTACTTACTACGGACTAATTAAGGTTTGTATTTTCTGAAGCTAAGGAAGTTAAGCGGAACCTTTTTATTTGTACAATTCCATGACGATTTTTAACATTATTTTGATCTAATTTCTTGATACGTGAACTTACGATGCCTATCACTATTTGTACTTTACTTTTTTTTTTTTTGTTTATGTGATTGAATGACGTGACGAGCAAGTCGTTCACCTGATGTTAAGTGACACGGCCGCCCATAACAGTTGCAGTGTCACCCGGAACTTTAAAACAAAGTTTCGCGTGACACTGCACTGCGCACGTCATCCTGAGACATCACACAGTCTAGTAATCAGATCATAAAGTCTCATTTGCCCAGTAATTTCACTAGCTACAATGCCCTTCAAACCGGAACACAGCAGTGCTTGCACACTGCTGCTTGGCGGCAGAATAACTGGCAAAGCGGTGGTACCTACCTAGACGAACTTTGCAGAAAAGTCCTACCACCTAGTGAAATACAAGTGAGTTATTCGTATGTTATCCCAAAAGGGGGTGAGTGGAACCATGTTAGCATACAAGTTGTGAGAACTGGATCCTTGGAAATTCGTGCTTGTTTCGCATGCTAAAAAATAAATTCATTAACCTATTAGTGTTGTCTGCTAACCAATTTTTAGTTTTTACAATACACAGGTAGTTTAGTTTAAGTCAACGTCAAAAAAAAACCGTAGACCTATTAATAGACCAGAGTGTAGAACCTTCCAGATCGAAAATGAAAGGATCACTTCTGATTGTTCACGTGCACGTGAACTGGGGGTAGATTTCAACCACCAAACGCCACCAAACAAACAGTCACACTTTTCTCAGACTCTTGTTTAGCCGGCAAGGACAGTGCTGCGAAATTTCGTAGGCCTGCTACGATTTACCTAGAGTAATCATTAATTATGTTTGGGGTTGCCTAATGCAGGTTTTCTAGAGTTCCGTACCTCAGTTTTAAGACTCTTTAAACCAATCATATTGTTGTCTGTTTATACGTCAAGACGCTTTTTCTTAGCTCCTTTGTATTTCACGCGGTTATTTAATTGTAAAAATTTGATTTTTCATTACTTGTTGGAATTATCACAATACAAAATTAGGGGAAGTACCCTAAATATTGATTTTATGAGATTTTACACATAGGTAATATTTAGTCCTTTATTTTCAACCAACATAAAAATACTCAGCAGAGCAGCCGCTCAAGGTGGCGCGCTCTGGGGAGGCCTATGTTCAGCAGTGGACGTCTGCAGGCTGTTGTTGATGATGATGATGATGATAAAAATACTTGCGTTTTTTACAGTCACTTGCCATAGCCGGGATAAGTAAGCACTGTCAAATGTAGAAAATCATAAGGAACAAAGCTCTCTAATAAATGGGAAGCATTGCTATGGTTTTAGCCCACTCTGTATTTAAGGGAATGACTCATACTCTATGGCATCATCTTTTCAGTTTACGAGTCGTTCAAAGACTACATCAGTACGGAACTCTTGGATGGCGAGAACAAGTATGACGCCGGCGAGCACGGCCTGCAAGAAGCAGAGAAAGGAGTCCGCTTCGACGAGTTCCCGCCCGTTTTACATCTGCATCTCATGAGATTCCAATACGACCCGCAGAGCGACGCCTCGGTTAAGTTTAATGACAGGTCATTTAACATGCCTTTATTTTATTTTATTTTATTTTTAAGTTATTATGTATGATGATGGTAGTAAAAAGTAATAAACATCGAGCTGAAAATGGAGATTCGGCTTCGTAGAACGTCGTCTATGTCACTAAGGGTGGGTTTTTTCACCAATAGTTAAGGTAACCAATGTTTAAAAACTCTAACGAATTTTGACCATTGGTTAGAATTTGTTAGAGATTTTAACCAATGGTTACCTTAACTACCGATCAAAAAACCCACCTTTAGAGAGAGATAACTAGCTATTGTAGACTTTGAGAGCGTCGTGAGACATTTGTGACGGTTTGTCACTATAGTGCTCCTTGTGACAAAGACGCCGTTCTACCACAGAATACATAGTAGTAGGTACGTATTTCGTAGAAACATGCCTATTACCTCCCTTTTAGTTCAAAGTGCATTATTTACAGCCAGCACCAGTGCAATACTTTGTAGGTACCTGGGCTGACTAGGGAATCTCACCCAATGGGAAGTGACGGAACGAGTAATGTATGCTTTCCAAGTAGGTTAGTAATAACGCGTGTCATTTTAAAATGGGGTCTGGTGTGATAATGAAATGTATCCCACCGCGTTAGCACTAAACAGTCAGTTGTAACCAATATACACACTACCTATTACATATTTTTTATTTTTTTTTATTGTTGGTAGGCTTGCGCTTGACCACTATCACTTGTTATTACATAGTTTGATTCAACATTTATATTTACAGATTCGAGTTCTACGAGGAAATCAACCTGGACCCGTATCTGCAGGAAATACCCTTGACTCCGTCACACTACACACTCCATGCAGTGTTGGTGCATTCTGGAGATAACCACGGAGGTCATTACGTGGTTTTTATCAACCCTAAAGGTGATGGCAAAGTAAGTAAATACCTGAAATAAGTTTTCGTTTGTTCAGACAAGATAAAAGATCCTTTTCGTAAGGATTAATTTTCTTATTCTGAATTGGGATTTTGGTTTTACGCCATCTCCTTAGGACTGGTTTGTAACGGGGCGTAGAGCTTCGATTTTCTTTACTGCCTCCATCAACCTGCCTATGTATCTGAAGATTTTATACTTTACTAGCTTGTACTCGCGCGGCCTCGCCCGCGTGAACTATCCCTCTGCAACCGTTTATTTTTTTAGGATAAGTTATTTTAGTAGCCGTGTATAAAGCGTCATAAATAAAGAGGTTACTAATTCATCTTTTTAGTTTTTTTAAAGTGGCCACATGCAGTGACCTCTCATGGTGACAATGTAGTAAGAGGTAGGGAGGAAATAAGTTTTTTAATATCTCTGGAAATTACTGGACAAATGAGACTTATGATCTTATCTCTTAGTCTATAAATCTTATTAGGTACTAGACTGTGTGATGTCTCAGGATGACGTGCGCAGTGCTGCAGTGTCACGCGAAACATTAATGTAGAGTTCCGAGTGACACTGAAATCTGTTATGGGACGCGGCGAACAACTGGCTCGTCACGTCGTTTACATGAAAGAGTCCTTATCTTCCAGTTATTTCTGAGTAGTGTTTCGTAAAAGTTGAAAACTAATAGCTATAGGTATGGTTGTTGGTGTTTTCATGCTTCTAATACTAAAATCCTTCGTCGCCTAGTGGTGCAAATTTGATGACGACGTGGTATCCCGGTGCAGTAAGCAGGAAGCTATCGAGTACAACTTCGGGGGTAAAGAAGACGCTCCGTACTTGGCGAGGAGAGCCACCAGCGCATACATGCTGATCTACATACAGTAAGTCACTAGAACACCTAGATTTTGTTATAATAATGATTTTGTATTAGATCAATTGGATGCGGTTTTGTGACGAACTATATTACACGCACGTATATCTAAGGTACCATTTTTTTGACAAAGTTATCATTGTCATAATAGCAACTTCTAGAAAATAAAAACAAACGCCCGTCTGTAGTCTGTACTAATTAAAGTTTGACAGCTCCTGTATATAATTTCGCACTTATCCCTCTATGACCTCTCTCTAAGTCGTTACAGTACCTACGTACGTCATACAACCGATGAGGAAGAAAGGTTCTCGAGTGGTGACCACGAACCGGAAGAAGCAGCGTAGGCCGGCGCCTCACTCGGTGGACCGACGATCTGGTGAAAGCCGCGGGGAGCCGATGGATGCAGGAGGCGAGCAGCCGCTCAAGGTGGCGTGCTCTAGGGGAGGCCTTTGTTCAGCAGTGGACGTCTTCAAGCTGTTAATGATGATGATGACGTACGTCATAGAGGGATAAGTGCGAACTTAGGAGCTGTCAATCTTTAGTGCAGACGGACATAAGTATCAAAAATAAATCGCTACAATTTAATTTTGTGGAGTTGGTAAGCGAATACTAGGAACTACCTAGTAGTCGCTCATAAGCCTATTGTGAACGTTTACTTACAATATTATAGCGATATAATTCTCTTTGTTTTAGAACGTCCCAACTAAAGTACGTCCTGCAGGATGTGACGGAAGGCGACATCCCCACCGACCTCTGCGAGCGAATCAACGAAGAGATGCGATACGAGATGGTAAGAACATGTAAATATCGATCCTTAGCACATAGCAGTTTCTTTTCAATTATTTTATTTTTTATTTGCCAATACACGTTGCCCTTTTCAGGCGGCAGAAAAATAAGATGCAGAAAATTTAAATCTGACACGTCTGTGAGCTCAGCAAAGTACTACTCGAAGATTTTCAGCGCACTAAAACAGTTCTTCACTTTGCAGGCTATAGCCGGCTCTAAATATAAAGGAAGATGAAACTAACAAGACGTGCATCTGCTATTAAAAAACCGTACATTACATAAAAACTACTCCAAAAATTTTGTCTAGGTGTATATCGAAACGGTAGATGTAAATCAATCGGGTAGGTTCATAAGCTTTGTAATCGGATTATTTTCTTTGTGTGTTATTTTACTGTAATTATTTATGTAACACTGTTAATAAAATTTGTTGCCAGAAACCTCTTCTTTTCGTGCCTTTGGCTAAAAATATCAGCTCCATGGGGTATGGGCAAGGCCAAGGAAAGTAGGTACATCCACACCCGTATTATGTAAATATTGCAACAGCAGTAGCAAAGCGGCTGCAAACACTTAGCAATCGGTCGCAGTCGCTTGTTGCTCGCTTGTCGCTGAATGCACTTTGGCCTTTGATACTAGCGCCACTAGCAACAAAACAGCAATAAACGGAATCAAAATAATGCACTTTTCAGTTCATCAATTGTCCAACAGCCGGTGATCCAACGCTCGATCGCTTTCTGCTCTGCAAAAGTGACGTTTGACAGCAATGACTGCGAAATTTGCGTCTGTTGCAAACTTTACGTAGTAAGCTAGCCGCTGCTCAAAACTAAATGTTTTTAACTACTTATATATAGTTTATGCAAGTAAATTCTAATCGTTTGCAAAATATAATTACAGGCTAACCTTTTTGCTTACCCATGTCCGTATTCGTAAAGTACCTAATTACTTATTTTCGTAAAATGAGCCTTCGTATAATTTTCGCTTTGCATCAGTTAGGTAAGTCTCGCAGGCCCACTCAGACAGCTGTGATAGGATAACTGAAAGACATTGGGCTTAGCGCAACCATTAGCTATTTATGCAAACCTCAGCTCAGCCCGTTGGGGAAGGATTTCGAGCTCAAATCAAATAAACGAATGTTTATACAAGCCGTTTGAGAAGAGAATGCTGCTAACTGCCACTGTGATGCCGCGCATTTGCGAGATTTTTGCATAGATTTGTCTCATCATCATTAACAGCCTGAAGACGTCCACTGCTGAACATAGGCCTCCCCCAGAGCACGCCACCTTAAGCGGCTGCTCGCCTCCTGCGTCCATCGGCTCCCCGCGGCTTTCACCAGGTCGTCGGTCCACCGAGTGGGGGGCCGGCCTACGCTGCGTCTTCCGGTTCGTGGTCGCCACTCGAGAACCTTTCTTCCCCATCGGTTGTCAGTTCTACAAGCGATGTGGCCTGCCCATTGCCACTTCAACTTACTAACTCTAAGAGCTATATCGGTCACTTTAGTTCTCCTGCGGATCTCCTCGTTCCGGAGCTTATCTCGCAGGGAAACACCGAGCATAGCTCGCTCCATAGCTCACTGCGCGACTTTGAGGTTAGATTTGTCTAGTTTCTCATTTTATTTGAGTACCTATTTTAACTTTTCACTTATAGTAGGAAAAGTGATTCAGTTTTTCAATAACAAAGATCAAAATTATAGATCCTGGACCCCAATTGGGTTTTCCTTCTATAGGGAACAAGGAAGTACGAGGACTTGTAACCTTGTCCTGTTGCGGGAATCGAACCCGCCGCGCACCGCCTCCGGGTTACTCAACCGAGCCGATCAGCTCAACCACCACACTACAGAAGCTGCCTGTATATTCAATAAAGGTCGCAGGCAAAATACAAACGGGAGTGAACTTCCCTTTGCTCCGTCGGTCTGTACACCACCAACTACCATTGGAAAAATCAGTGTCCGTGGAAAAACAAGGCAGAGTACCTACCTAGTTAGCAGCCGCTCAAAGTGGCGCTCTTTGGGGGAGGCCTATGTTCAGCAGTGGACGTCTTCAGGCTGATGATGATGATGTCAAAACTGTCGGAAGGGCCATATGGTTTCACTTCAATAGTATTTATTACTGATGTATCACCCCCATCAGACAAAATAGCATCTGTCAAAATGTAATATTTAAATTGCCCTTTGCTTTATTGTGTTACCATTGGTATGGTAGTGCAACTTACGCAACACAGGTATATAGGAATCTACTTATAAGTTAGTATTGCTCGTATTAGTAATACCTACTGGTAATAAGCACAGGCAACAAAACGATTAAAAGTTCTGTTAAATTGATCACATAATAGATAAAAACTTATGAAACATGCCTTCTTTTACTTTACACTACGGTATCCCCGAGTCTTCTTTTAGACCATGGTGTTGGCCGTTGGCTACAGAACCCTACCATAAGTACGTAGTACCTACTATTATGTATTCTGTGCCATAAGCGTGTCTTCTCTATGTATTTTATCAATGACTGTACCAAAGTATCAAAACGGTAAAGTGTCCAGTAAGGAAAGTGTCGAGTTGAGGAAAGTGGCGAATTTGGGGAAGTAGCGAATTAATGAAAGTAGCCAAGTAGAGAAAGTGTCGACCTGGACCCACAAAATCAGATATTTAGCAGGAGGGAGGCGGGGTAGGGTTTTTTTAATTTATGTTCTTTTATTGGATTACCAATGTTAAAATCTCATATAATTTACCTATTATATGCATAATGAAGCCATCTTTTCTGTATTTTTAAACCCCAAATGAACACTATTTGTCACCATTTCCAGTGCTACCTAGCGGGAAAGCCAGTAGTTATTTGCGTATAAAAATGGGCATTCGCTTTATCCTTGCGCAGTAAATCTCGCGCGGACAAGCTATAAATTAGTCCAGTTACACAATAGGTACCTCTACTTTTATTTGTCTCTCTATTCGCGTTATTGTAAAAACTGTTTTAAATGGAATTTTAAATTGGGTAGCTTGTAACATAATCAAATAGTATAAGTTGGTACTTTACAACCTTTAGGTAATTAAGGTTCAATCTCAGTGTAGGTATAGGTAGGTCTTAGATAAGTACCTACTTAAACAATTACACATGCCTATTGACAATCGAGTCGCAGAACAGGTGAAAGAGATACGTAGGAACCTAGCTAGGTAAGTAATTAGCATGCACCTATATATTTTCTCCCACCTATTAGTCTGCGGGTGTCTGAGGATATCATACTTGACGTTTTAATTATAGGTAAGTACCTACCTAAGCGCGTGGTAGGTATATTACCTACCACGTTTAGCTTTCTGACAGCAAACATGAAGTTCCTACTTAGGTATACCTATAGGGCCTTATTTAGAAACGGTGATTATTTTTTAATCATCGTCTTATCAGCTGATTAGCAAAATTCTTATTTTATAAACGTTATTTAAAGTTAGATACCGTTACCGTTACAAATACAGATACCGTTACAGATACTGATACCGTTACAGATACTGATACCGTTACAGATACCGATGACGTTACAGATACCAATACCGTTACCATTACAGATACTGATACCGGTACAGATACTGATACCGTTACAGATATAGATACCGCTACAGATACCGATACCGTTGCAGATATCGATACCGTTACAGATACCGATACCGTTACAGATACTGATACCATTAACGTTACCGGTTACCGTTATTGTTTTTTTTTTAATTAAATCTTTTATCAAATACCCTAAAATATCAAAATAGTGGCAGTTGTCCAATCACGGAACAACACATTGGGACTAGCGGTCGTCGTTTAGGGAAGTGTTGGATAGACCCAATTTACTGGATTGCATAGGTAAGTAATTCTTTGGTTAATTTCGAAAGTAAATCAATCTTCCTTATCAAACTTCAATATATAGGGTATTATGTTACCTGTACCTACCTTCCTGCTGCAGATCTCTTTACAAACGACACATTTCTCTGCGACGACCGACGAGGCGCGGCGGAGCAAATGATAAATCCTCATGTAAATCATGACTGACTTTGATCTATATCCACATCCAGTGGGCTTATACCCGCTAGCTTATACCTACCTACTTATCTTAGGTAGAAAAGTTAGTCGGCGATTAATTTAGCTTACCTTTATTGCCTTACTCAAACGTCTTACCTCCGAAACAAAACGGGATTAAATAAAATAAATAATAGTCATCATCAACAATAGGATTGAGTTGTCAAAACGAGAAAGGTCTAGAAAGACAGTCGGCGTTGTTTTCTCTAATGAATCGTCCCAAGAGACATCAATCAAGTTGATCAAAGCTTTACTTGATGGAACTTAAAATTACGTCTAATTAACTAGGTAAGTACGTTCTATTGTTATCGAAACTTTCTGAAGACAGAACAATTCGAAACTAAAGCCTACTTTTCACAGGCCCAGTAGCTTGCGGACAGTGAAGGACAGTTACTGTCTGGCAGCTACTGGGTCCATGTAAATAAAGTTGAGCCAGTACCTACTAACCGGTCAGTTGCTCTCAGTCAGCTACTTGAAAATACTGTATAGACAGCAGAACGCAGTTGATGACTACTGGGTGGCCAAAAAGAAACTAGCTGCCTGTGACAACCAGGCTAGACGAACTACATAATAACTATTGGCTAAACTCTCTTATGAAATTATTTAGAACAGATAGGCCAAGCGTAGTTACTATAATAAGAACCTACATAAAGATATAGGAAGGTATAATACATTCACTCGAAACATCTGCCATTGGTGCGAGACTTGCGAGAGCCCACTGCAAAAATACCTACGTCATCGGGTACCCCAACAGGCTATCTTTAGATCGTTAACCGACACTTAGGCCCGATTTCACTAATGTTTATTCCAAGTATACGGCTATTCCTTACTCCTGGATACAGCTAATTGACAAATGAAATTACATAAAAAAGACGCCATTTTGATTGTATCCAAGGAATAAGTCTTATTCCTTCACAAAATTGGTGGTATAAGGGCTATATTCGCGTAACTCGGTTGTTCTCGGAAAGTTATACCTGGAATAAAAATTATTCTAGTTTGGTGAAATTGGGCCTTAAACATGTAAAAAAACCAGGTTTACCAGGTGCGATCCTGCCGGGTCATGGAAATAATTCACCTCCACCAACTTCAAATACCTTGAATACTAATGTTTCGCCAAGTTTAGACCTGGCAGACCTTTTAATCTATTATCAGGGTCACCTTGGCTATTGTTAGGCGTAGGATTCATCGGGGTCTTCGCTGAGGTAGGTAAAGGGTGTGAATGGCACATTCTTAGGGGTCTGCCAGGTACTTCTGGCAGGGTGCGCAATGTCAGACCAATTTTTTTTTACATAATTAATCAATGGTTAACTGTTGCCAGAACTTTAATTCGGGTAAATTTTGACAAAAAAAAATACGTCAAAAAATTTCAATTATTCCATGACCCGGCAGGATCGGAACTGGCAGAACTGATTTTTTTTTATATATGTATTTAGATGTCGGTTAATGATCTAAAGATAGCCTATTGGGGTACCCGATGACGTAGGTATTTGTACAGTGGGCTCTCGCACCACATATTCTATTTTCCATAGAAAAGCCATATGCAGCAACAGTATTCTATACAGTGCGCAGCACAGAAATCACGGCAGGTGGTAACGCATAATTATTACCAATAGTATTTAGGTTTCAACTTAATCCTATATCTAATAGGTACCTATATACCTACTTGTATACTTATTGATAAATAATCAAAACTTTCGTTTACTTACCTATACATATACCTACCCAGTCAAGAAATAACTAGATAGGTACCTAACGAATTTCAAATAATGAGAGCGCCTCGAGCTCGAGCCAGTAGATCCCGCTAATGAATCCAGAAGCTGCACTATTAATTAGGGGAGTTTTTCTTCGTCACGAGGATTACGGCCGACGACACTATGTCTATCAATCAGGAGGTAAGCTAACGCGTTTTGTAGAGTTTGAGCTAAAAATGTTAGTAAGTATATTACCTAACATTTTAGCTTGAAGTATGGAACCACGGGCAATATCCGGTTACTACCTAGGTAAGTAATAGGTATAGCTTAGGCTGGTGGTCTCACGTATGTAGACATATAATTATTTATTAGGTGTAGGTACCTACCATGCCGTACCTACCCTAATCTGCCTACCTACTACAGTAGGTAGTAATCTAGTAATCACATCTAGTAGGTAAAGGGCCTTTACCTACTAGGTGTGATTTAACTTTTAGGGGTGTGATTTAATTTCTAGGGGTCTTTCAATTTTTGTCAGACGAGCTAGCCTTTAGCAAAGCCCAGCCGTGTCTAGTTTTTGTCAGACGAGGTGTCTGACAAAAACTAGACACGACTAGACTTTAATTATTTCATAAGTTACAATCCAAATACAACCCTACTGTTACTGGACTACTGCTGCCAAAGTGGCAACTATTGGGTATCAGTTAAAAAACTCCACGACAACGCAACAAAGTAAATACTGATTACCTGAATAAATAAATAATAAATAATAATAATAATAACTACTTCTTAGTCAGCTATAGGTAAGTACCATACAAAAATTTATATTGCAAACATGGCAGAGACTGTACGGTAGATAGGCGCCTAGGCTGCCTACCTACCTACTATATAATATAGGTACCTGCACATAATAATGGATGTACCTTTTATGGAATATGAACGGCCTCGAGTACATCGGCTAAAGACACAGATAACCCCCAATAGATACCGCATGAAAGACGACGACCGCGCACCACGCATTGGCGTAAATGGGTCTATATAAATCGCCGCTTCGCAGCACGGCCTTTCGTTTCGACCAATTATTAGAGTTCATTATTAGGGCGTCGCTCAAAACAGCCAATAATAGCGCATTGGCTCCAGTCCCCGCAACCCGCGCCTTCCGCCAGTTTTGGTGAGCTAGGATCCGAACAAAAATCCCGTAATGCGGTATCTATTGGGGGTTATCTGTGGCTAAAGATAAACTACTGTCCTATACGGTACTCAACGCGGGCGGGCCGAGGGGATCCCAACTTAGGCATTTCTGTATTACCTAAACGGCCTTAGGGAAAATCTGTCGTGTCTGGATTTATAGGTCGGTGAGGCAATTTGTTTAGCTGGGAATAAAAACGTCGTCAGCAACCTCTTGATGAAAGTTTTAGCTTTATAGCGGGGAAACATTCTCGGTGATTGATTGAATTCTAGGTACTAAAATATTTTAATGACTTTCAGAAGATTCATAGACACATAAGTTTTAACCTGCATGGGATTATTCGTAATGAATCACATTGCTCGTAGAACTGACAAATGATGAGGAAGAAAGGTTCTCGAGTGGCGACCACGAACCGGAAGACGCAGCGTAGGCCGGCCCCCACTATATACGTGGACGGACGATCTGGTGAAAACCGCGGGGAGCCGATGGATGCAGGAGGCGATGACTATTATAATGAGCAAGCTTTCTATTCCAATCAGTCTACCTACTACTGTTCCTGTAATGTGGTGTTTCAATAAAGAGTTCTATCTACCAACGTAATTTCCGACAAGTAAGAACGCCACTTCACCTTATCCTTAGATAGGTGTAGACCCTTTTCGTATGTCCCATTATTTTTGGATACTATCCAACACTTTGTCACCAAAATATTTTTACTGTAGGTTTCTCTCTAACTTATTATGTGCAATGATTAGACGAAAGATCGGCGGTATGCTACGAGTCATGGCAGATAATGTACCTACTTACTTATCGCATAAGTTATTAGGTACCTAATATGTCTATCTGGACTGCAGCTCCGGTTATCGGATTGATTTTTGTAAAAAAGAACATAACAAATACACTTGCGTGCGTGCCTTAGTTTACTCGTCAAAGTGATCCTTTTTCCCGCATTTCTTGAGACACTTGTGTTCCGTCGAGAATCTGTTTTGGTTACCACCGCAGCCGCTGTAAACGAATTTGTTGCAGGAACGCTTGTTCACATCGTAATAGTACCTAGGAGCAAATCAAAGGACAGTTAATCCTAAGCTTGACTCTCCACGGCTTCACATGCGCTATTGTGAAAAATTAGCTATCACCAGAAGCTGCGCTGCGCTGTTAAATTTTATTATAATCCATTCAGTAGTTTCAGCTTGATGCGTGTTCAAAAGGACAGACAGACAAAATATAAGTAAAAATTAAAATAAGTATTCTATAAATATTTAAAGGTAAGTAGGTACCAGTATATGAAGTGACGAGCTAGTCGTTCGCCTGGTGTTAAGCGTCACGACCACCCATAACAGACTGCAGTGTTACTCAGAACTCTAAATCAAAGTTTTGCGTGACACTGCGCACTGCGCACGTCATCCTGAGACATCACAATCTAAGAAAGATTTCTTGACTGTGAGATCAATTCGTAAGTCTCATTTACCCAGTATTTTTACTAGCTACAATGCCCTTCAAACCGTAAACACAGTAGTGCTTGCACACTACTGCTTGGCGGCAGAATAACTGGCAAAGCGGTGGTACCTACCACCTACCTACCTAGATGAACTTTGCAGAAAAGTCCTACCACCTAGTAAAAACTACTTACATGTCTAATATAATACTTATGTAGATAAGTAGGTAAGATAAGAAGGTACATTGAAATGGTCATCTAGGTGTATTAATTACACAGCCATAAAAAGGTACCTAAAAAAACCACACCTAAAGGTACCTATTATATTTAAGCTTTAAAAATACGTGTAAGTAGTGCAATAAAACATGTTTTAGGTATAATATAATACCTCTTACTTGTCAAACAGGGCAACACATAGTCCAACGTTGGGTTGCAATGCACATGCTGTCGATCTATCGATGCTTCTGAGTGACATAAATGCAGCTCCTAAAAATGTTAGAAGACGACCCATTTAGAAGCAAAGAGTTGGTAGCTTCCTAAGTTAGAATAATCAGCTTGCCCATGAAACGTTTAACAATGTTACCTTTGCAATGCCTTTCGCATTCTAATACATTGTTAAAATTGTTTTTATTCCCCCTGCATCCTGTGTAAGTGAACGGTAGGCATTGATCCAGCATAGAGTTATAAAAATATCTGAAACAAAAGCAAGACTAAAAAATATAAAAATATTGTACCGGTACCTATACTATACCTGAGTAGGTAATATCAGTTATAGGAAATATGAGCCGAGCTTATTGATTAAAACATGAATAGAATGCCAATTTCAATGGATAAAACTTTCATTATATGTAGCCACCGATGAAATGGAATCAATGGAATGGTTCTTTTAATGCTCAGCGAAACGAGACATTGCAAAAAATAGAATAAATATTTCGATGGTCATAGAAATTTCAATTACTTGGCTTTATATTTGAAATATATAAAAGACGGATTTACTTCTGTCGTTTAATAGTACAGTTCCCTGTTTGTGGCTGTAGTTGACACAAATAGTCCCAGTTCCAAATATTATCACGATCTAAAACATAAAAATGTTTAGGCTGATATTAAAGCCGTTTTCTTATTAGCTCACCATAATATAATTGGATTGCACCAAATAAAATAAGTACTCACTTCTTCGCAGATCAGTCTTGGGAAATAAATCTGGAGAAGTTATGGCTTGGTCTTCCACATTTCTGTCCACAGCAATCCTTCTATACAAAGCCGTAGGTTTCACACTAACTCTATCATCACAAAAAATGGCAGTAGACAAATTACCCTCACAAGCTCTGTCCGCATAGAACAAAAGAAAAGCAAAAATGTGTAAAGTGATAGCAAAAATACTGTTCATTTTAAATAAAAGATGGAAATGTTATTTTGCTATTGTTACGATAATGTACCGAACAAATAACTATAAAAATAACGTCGAGAACTTTATACTGCACATAAAACATTATCGCCCTTGCAAATGGTCCACTAGGAGCAAGTTGAGTCGATCGATAAGTACCTAACCGTAGTTTCGTTATAGCATTTCATTACAAAGTTGCCAACTCAATTAGTGTCCCCAAAGGTTAGTTTGCTAAATAAAAGCAAACTAAACTTCGACTAAAAAAGCGCGCTGAAAACCCGACTACGATGGGCAGTCCCAATGACTTTACCATCACGCTGGGAATAATTATTTGTCGGTTACCGGAGCACAATGAACGTTTGATAGGAAAGCTGAATGTTTGCTGATCTAACGGCATTTTCAATTTGCATTCAAATTCCTAAGCTCGCATTGCTGAGCGCGGGATGGGCTCCACTCGCGCTGGCTGAATGCCGAAAGCCCGAACGACCGGGATACTCGAATGCCCCAATGCCCGAATCGGATTAACGCTAACGACGCACCATTCTGTACGGCCGCCGCAGCTGGCCGCATTCTCTCTGCGTGTCTTGCTCGACACTGATAAACGGTACCGAGATGCCTACTGGACACACCTGCATATTATGGCCGTAGGTTTTCGCTTTATTGTGCTGCATGTAGCCAGTGCGCGTAACAGAGCCTGCTAATGGGTACTTTGGGCTTACGACGCTGGTAAATACGAAGCTTGTTAAACCTTGCCTAGGAAAATCGTTTTGATATCAACGGGAAACATATTAACATAATTATTTATACCTACTACGATTCCAATATTAGGTAATATCACAGGTAACCCCCAATAGATACCGCATTACGGGATTTTTGTTCAGATCCTAGCTCACCAAAACTGGCGGAAGGCGCGGGTTGCGGGGACTGGAGCCAATGCGCTATTATTGGCTGTTTCGAGTGACGCCCTAATAATGAACTCTAATACTTGGTCGAAACTAAGGCCGTGCTGCGAAGCGGCGATTTATATAGAACCATTTACGCCAATGCGTGGTGCGCGGTCGTCGTCTTTCATGCGGTATCTATTGGGGGTTATCTGTGGGTAATATTAACATCTTGATCAAAACAACTGGGATAACTTTCTATTGAATTAATAGTTATTTGTGATCATAAACTAATAATAATAAAGAGCGCAAAACTTGAACGCAACCGTCAAAGATAAAACGATGTTGCTAATTAGCATTCCCAGTCGAGATGTGCCTAACGAGAAACGTAATTTCCTCGCTGAGTTTTTTAGCATGAGAACAAGCTTCCAGATTAATTAGTACAGTTTTTCATCGTCTGCTAGTCCGTCGGGTCTCCAGAGGCCGGATTAAAGGCGGATTCCGCCGGCGCCGATAAATAATTGAATGTCATTACGGTTATGGCCGCGCAGCCAATTGCCTCTTGGATTACCGGTATTATTGTTTAATCCAGAGACCGATTGGGAGGAATAACAGTAGAGATCCATTAGCAAATTGAGAGGAAAATGACAGACAATGGATCCATATGCATCGGGTTTGCTAACTTTACAACGGCCAAACTATTATTTTGCACTTGAGTAGATTCTCGAGTAGTACGCAAAAATGCTGTTTAAAATGTAATCAAAAGGTATATTTGGTATCCCACTTCTGAAATTCACATCAATAACGATCCATTTGGAAAATATTTAAGCCTATTGTTTGCAGCACATGGGTATTGTATACTATTAAGCCGACTAAGCACAACCTAAATAGAAAAATCTACTGACCCCTGTCTTCCTTAGAAAAATAAGAGAACTCCTTATGGTATTCCCCACTATGTATTTCCAACTAGATAACCTATTCAATCTGCCTTTTAATGCCTCGACTACATTGCACTTTAATCTATGTGACCTAATTTTCCCTCACATTGCTTTGCTTATAATTAATGTTTACTTGTGGTGATCATAAGACTATTAGTAGTAGACTAGTAGACCTATAGTAAATAAAGGTAGTTTCCATCGTGTAATAAAATATTTGCAATCTCATGTCATTATAAAGGTTGACACAGTAGATACTACTATTAAAGGTATATATTACTAATTGAACCGATACCTGAATAATTGAATCAAAAGGGTGACCTGATACAAAACAAACCAAAATAAACAAATATAGGATTATATTCAGAGAAACATTCAATGCCAGTACTAAGAAACATGAAACATCTCCATGTTTGCAGGCGCGTTCAGTCGCTTTCACAAGTAATTCAGACTTGGCCAGGTAGTTCAACGGTTAAATTAATTAACAGACTATAATCCCATTTTGCCGGTATATTATCGGCGCGTACTCTAAGCCACTATGTTTACTAAGATCCTCTCGAATACCTCAAACCGTGTTAATGAAAATAGCGCAACCAACACACATTGTTAAAATAACGTAACTCCCGACTCGAATAGTAACATCGTAATAAAAACAAGCACGAGCGGAGAAACTCTTACTAAGATAGCGTGGACAAGTAGTGCTGCTATGCTATGAAAACTAAAAGGGTATAAATTAAGTAGTACTATCGAAAATATTAAACGTCTTAAAACATCTAAGGCATCTTTACGAAAACTTACTGTTATTTTCTTAATTTATTACATCATAATATATACATAACCGTTCATCAGTAACGTAACATTTTTCTGTTAAATCAGGTATAAAATTAAACATTAACATTTTACATGTTTCGGTGCTGAGAGCGCTTTTAGCCTGACGAAAAACGATATAGTGCTTATTATGATTTATGGCTAATGTGTAAAAATATACTGGCGTACAATTAAAACCATTGGCTCACAGGTTTACCACGTGTGAAACATGTTCATTGCAAAGTCAATGGATCCAAATGTACGTATACGTCACAGTAAACAGATATTTAAAGATTATCTGAAGTAGCGGCCCCTAAAAGCTAACAAGAAAGGTATATGCTAGGCAACCGCACTCGTAAGGTACTCGTGTTATGTGGACGAACGCGCCATTTAGTATCAGCTTATAGGCGAATTTAAACACCTCTCGAGCCAATATAATTATTTTCCACTGTGCATAGGTTCGGTAATTCGACAAAAATCAAAGCTTATATAATAATAACTGCCGTAACTATTATAGAACAGGATATACATACAATAATATTCCGCAAAAGCTAGTCGTAACTTTAGTTTATAAGCACAAACCTATACACGTTTGTTATATCAACTATTTTAGCGACAGCTATATGTACATGCTCCACTAACATTAAACTATTACAATACCATAATTTTACTTACTATATATATATATATATATATATATATATATATAATGATAGTTGACATTACCAAATATATAAATACAGAAATAAGAAGCAATATCTACCAATGATTTGTTTTGCACAATTATTACGATCTACCCTCAA
This sequence comes from Ennomos quercinarius, assembly GCA_910589525.2. Classification (NCBI taxonomy): domain Eukaryota; kingdom Metazoa; phylum Arthropoda; class Insecta; order Lepidoptera; family Geometridae; genus Ennomos; species Ennomos quercinarius. The sequence continues at coordinate 11,208,416 of OU342499.1, read as the reverse complement.
AACTGGTTTGATAATCAATTAATTTAAATGAATCTTTCACGGACGAGTCTCCTCGGACCGAGTGGACTCGGTTATCTACTCGGACGCAACTCGTACCATTGCAACTGATAATCCAAGCGCACTCAGACGATTGCATCCGAGCAGTGTAGACTCGGACCACGCTCTACTTGTCCGAGCTAGCTCGTATACGAGTAGTGAAAGTTCAATACAAAATCCAAAACAGAAAACGTCGTTGACTGTGACCAACAGTGAAAAGTATGATGAAGAAAACGAATTGAGTGAACCATGACAATGTCAACCGATATCCTTAATCCTAGTACACTCGTATGAAGCTTACTCCTACGAGTCTACTCGGTCCGAGGACTCATCATGTCACACCGGCTTTATCGTGAACTAAATGTGTATAGGTGTGTAATACAGTAATACCAACCGGTGCAGTTGAATTCTCCTCTCTCTTTCTAATATAACCATTACTAGGATTATTAGAACGCAACGGCAAAATCTAACTGAACAAAAAATTGGTGCTGCGTAGATTGAAACAGACGCTCTTGTAGTCTTCTAGACTTGACTTTCGTTTGTTTTGTACTAGAATATTTTGTTTAGTGAAGAAAATGTAGTAAGAGAAAGAGAAAGTTAGCTACAATACTTTAAGGCCATAATCAAATCAATGAAATAGATAAACTCGTGAGTATAACATTTATTTTCCAATCTAATTACTAACTTACTAGCAGTTAGGACCGCTAACCTTATACCCGTCTTCACTAAATTTTGACAGCTCTTACTGCAACACACTCGGGTACGTCCTAGAGAAATAAGTGCAAACTTAAGAGCTGTCAAAGTTTAGTGCAGACGGGCATTATTGTTTGTCATAAAAATATTAATCTATTTTTGAACTGTTAAAATAATCCATCAAAGTTGAAATTACGGTGCAAAGCCACAGTTTAAAGTTCAGTGTTTTTTAAATACTTATAATTAAAGTACACCATTAATGATAGCGCTCACACATTCACAGGCACATTCGATTACAGTTTACAACCATTATCATTATTAAAATTTCTTATAAGTGCTTTGTATTTCTAGTTACTTTAATTCTGCCGAATTACCAAAACCAAACTGATTATTCAGGGAAAGATACATCGGACGAATCGGGTTGCACGACGGCGATCTGATTGAAGGCAATTTGATATTGACACCTGTATTGTACAATCATAAACACAAGGAGAATTTGTGAATGCGTGCAGCCGATTCTTGCTGAGCATAAATTATTCTCGTTACGCTACGGATGCAGCACGTTGATTGGTAGTAGCTCAATAAATAAAGAGAGATAAACAATCGACATTTAGGATAATTACTGCATAGAAAACTAACCAACCAGTCAAAAGAGTGTTGATACAATTATCCCGGTTCAAGAAACTCTCAAGTCCATGTCGGGACAGATCTAAGGTCTGTAGGGCTATTGAAACTGCCGAATTCGGAAGATTTATTATTTGGTAAATGGCAGTTCTATACGACTATTTTTAACACAACATTTTGTACGCACTAAACGTAAAATATAATCATTTAGTAGCAATACAATACTCTCCTTGTGTAAATCACCGTAAATGATCCCTTGTCACACATACAAAAAAATTAGTATAATTTGTTTTTCAATATAATTAAAGGCAACATGTTTTCAGGACATGGGCATGTAATAGGCAAAGTCCAGCTCTGTCCAATTTAAAGTGAATGTGACAGAGTAGCTGTACGCCGTTCCTCGTTTTTTCTTCGTTCACTTACGTTACGGCCAATTTCAATAAATAATAATTAGGTAACGGTCTGATTAATTCAAATGTTTTGATTGGCTGTAATTATTGTTCCAACCAATCAGGACAGATACATTTTAATCTATCAACAGTTTCAATTCAAATGTTGTTTATTAAAACCGGCTGTCTCGATTTGTATGTCTAATGCACAATTTTAAGAATGTTGAATTATATTTTCATTTCAATTCACTTCACTTTGAACAAAGTTTGCCCAAGTGCAGATAATCACAAACCTTTAGTGCCACGGATAAATCAGACAAGCTACACAAACAACTGTTGGAAAGTACGGTAAAGAACATGACACTATAATTATAAGAAATACTTTACACGAGATAGAAACACATGTGAATTATTCACGTGCCATATAGTTTACCGGGACTTTTACACTCGATGTAAATAAATACACACCTGCAAAGGGAATAGTGATAGAAGTAAATACTCAAAACGGATAATTACAAGCTATTGATATATAAATTCTGGTGCCTCATTACAGCAGTATTTTAAGCGCGGATCATAATATAACATCTCAAACTAATGTATCCACTCAAGATACTGCTGTCGGGGCGTTAGTACAAAACAATTTAATTTCTCTAGCAAGCTACACAAGGGCTGTATTGCAGTACAAAGTTCCTGCGACGGTTTGTTTCACTACATCGTTCAGCGCGGGTGAAATAACTCGAATTGGTATTGCTATTATGTTTATTAAGGCTAGTTTGAGTGTCCACACGATAGTAAAGTCGCATCGAGACAATCGTGCTAGCTATTACAATTACAGTACACAAGCAGCGTCGTCGCGAAATAAGTATAGCTAATTAAGAGGTAACACGAATCTCGAATTCGAGATCGCCGCATTTAGGCCGTCACGAATACGAGACGTTTACCCGATCCCAATAATACCAAAGTGTAATTCAGTTGACTCGCGTCATTAAAGACGCTCTGAAAAGAGTGAGCACGTTTCGCTATTTCACTCCTACTAAGATTTTGACATAGTGGTGGGAGTGAGGAAACGATATTGTCCAGATTTCGTCAGAACCGCGTTTTTAATGACCCGAGTTACATGCTTTTGTTCTTATATCGAATCAAAATGCATATTGAGATCGGAGTTGTCGTAAATGCCACGTTACTACCGCGGGGAGTTGGTTCGCCGCTCATAGGAGCGAGTTAGCGTCGCGCGAACCGATGCGCGCCAAGTTTGGCTCAGTTGTATATTTTGATCGCCTTCTCTAAGTAGTTGACGCGGGACCGCTTGGGCGTTTTGTTAACGTGCTCGAGTCCAAGCCACGGCCGGCCCGTCGGGTCTGGAAGTGTCATATCTATTTAATTATAGGTATTGCGGATTCTTTCTCGATATTCGATGGCATTGCGCGAAACCGCGGGTCACGTCTAACGGCTATTTTCATAAAATAAAATAATTCATTGGATAGAAACCGTCGACAGATTGGTATCTAGCTATTTTGATTGGCTGTAATAACTATTCTGGCCAATCAAGACAGCTACAATTTAGATCTATCGGCAGTTTCCATCCAAAGAAATATTTTATAATTTTTGAAACCGGTTGTAAATGGTTGCAAACAAGAGGCAGGCGTTTTACCCAAAATTTACCCGTTTTCCCTTTTTTTGGGATAAACAATATTCTATAGCTCTCGATACTGGTAACCAAATTCCATACAAATCAGTTCAGCCGTTATTTTATGTAAAGGGCGTTTCTTACCGCGGGGAACTGATGGATGCAGGAGGCAAGCAGCCGCTCAAAGTGGCGCTCTGTGGGAGAGGCCTATGTTCAGCAGTGAACGTCTTCAGGCTGTTGATGATGAGGACTCTTTTAACCCTCTTTTTAAAGTTTTGTAGGTATGCGTAAAGATCGCTGGCGTAAATTCCATAAACAAACATACAAACATACAAACGCAAGGGTGGGTATGAAAATATTTTCATTGTCAATAACTAACATAATTATTACCGAAACATAGTACTTACTTGTAGCAGTACTAGTCGATCTGAAGTCATAGATGTTGACCAACGCTCCCTCGCTGATATAATTAGGTCGTCCATTCGTCACGATGGCGAAATTGTACTGCAAATATAAACGTATCTTTTTAATATTTAACACACGAAAACACAAGTGGTCTATACTATACGGGTTCCTTGCAGCCCCGAGGGTCGCACAAAATTAAAACTTGCATGTAATAGAAAATGTTATTTTTTTTTTAGTTTGTTATACAAGGTGAGAGCGTTTTCGAACTGTTCGTTACGATATTATTACTCGAAACAATAAATTTCATAATTTGTGGTGTTATTACTTATAACGTATCTTCGACAACATGTGAAATTATCAAGCATACAAACAGATATTACGCCAACATCCGTTTCCTTACAAATACTGAATCATTTATTAATTAGTGGCTCTGTGAACAGAGTCTATCTTCTAGTCTATCTTCGCATAGCTTAAAATTAAAAAACTACTCTATACATTTTCAACCACCATTTTGAAAATATTCCAATAACTGAATCGACAAACATTCCTTTCAATAGGCTTGATAAGTGCCAGCATTTCGGTCACGCGTCGCATCGACCAGGCGCTCTGATAGACTTTGGAAAACGCGATGAGCTCCCGGTCCCGACGGACCCAGGGTCTCAACACCAAACGGCTCAAATATGTAACCCTGGGGCCGTGGGGACCTCATCGCGTTTTCCAAAGTCTATCAGAGCGCCTGGTCAATGCGACGCGTGACCAAAATGCTGGCACTTATTTGGCCCAACGCATCAGCATTGCAATTCAACGTGGCAATGCGGCCAGCATGTTGGGTACGCTACCTACCGGTAGTGGGCTGGAGCACTTGGACTGTCTATAGGCCATCGCGGCTATTATACAGTCCATAAGTGTTCTTTGTAGTAGGTAGTGTAGCTAGTTTAGTTTAGTTTAGCTTAGTTTAGTTTAGTTTTTATTATTGTAGTAGTTAGCTTGAGTAATAAAGGCAATTTGCCCGTTAAATAGGCTTGTGTCCTGATATTATTTTATAGCATAAATTAATAATATTCCTCAAAAAGTAAACAGTCGTGAAAACAAAAATTAAATATCTCAAAAACTGACAAAGTTACAAGCATTTTAAAATACAGGAATAGAAAGAGACAGCTCAAACATGCAGTGACGTCACTCTTGCTCCTTCATAATACCTCATTACTAAGCTGTGGTAGCATTACATACAGTCCCTTTGGCATGTGACTCCACAACGTGCGTTTTCATAGTAACTGCGAGGAATCTCCTGTTTTGCGAGAAAGGGACAGGCGATGCCCCCTCCAGAAACTTTTTTTTTTGTGATTTTACTTGTTTCTTTGATTATTGCATTCATTTTTAACCTACTTTATGAATATAATATTTACTTGTTAATTTTTAATAGCAGGCAACTAGGCTATTATCGACTCAGCTAACAAAATTTCACGAGACCCAAGGGGTAATTACGTAAAATTTGCAACATCAATGCGACAGCAGTAGCAAAGCCACAGCAGTAGCGAAGCATACATGCTCGACACCACTAATGATGTATGACAGCATTCACCGTGAGATTTACGCCTGTCGCAAACCTGTTGCGAGTTAGGTAATAAGGGGGCCGGTTGAGAAGTGCGATCTGCAAGGGAGAACAGCCAGACATCCGCCGGACAGACATACGAAATAATTTTTGCCCATGTTGAAGCAGAGACACTAAAGTCAATAAGGAAGGATAAGCAGAGGTTGTGTACCTTTTCCCACTCCTTGTCAGGTATGTCAAGTTTCTTCTGCAGCCTTTCTTTGACCGCTTGGAAGGGTTCGTTGTGCTTGACCCGTGCGAAGAACGGAATGCCAAACGTTGCGTACACCTGCTTGTGGTAGTGAGCGCACGGTATGAGAACCTCGTCCTCCTGGGGATTACAAAAATATTTGTGTAAAAAAAACTGCTAATAAGACAAATAAATAATAATCTACCAAATCATCATGATCAAAATGTGAAATATAAATTGGCTACAAAAATTGAATGGAACGCCTAGGCCATGACCGAGCCATGTCAGCGCCCGAATTAATGTTAGTATGCTTTGCGCTCTAAAAAGGACATTTTTTTCTCGTAAGCATGGTTTTAGGATTATATAAAATAATGAACCTGTAAATGCATCTCGTCCTTGGGCACTTCCTCTATTCTGTAGAGCCTGGGCGGCGCGATCGCAACTTGGTCCAGCGTCATCTCAGGATCTGGGCCCGGTAGTAATTTATGACACGACACCTCCACCACTCTTAGTCTGAAATACACAAATATAAATTTATACTCCTACTCTACTGTATTCCCAATAAGTCTTTGCCCTCAATCCTCGAAGGTTTTAACTATAAAAGAACACAATTATATTCGCAATTAGACGTTTTCCCAATGTAATTTTGGCATTATTTGTTTCTGGCTAGCCAGCTGGCATTGGGACAGTTTAAGAAACATGTATGAGTAACGAGGATTTTGTATTTTTTGTAACTCTTTTACTAGGTATTATATTAACTGTGCTCTTTACATTGGCTGAACGAAGTTCTCCACTGCCACGACAAAGTTTAAAATGTAAATGCCAAAATAAACGCGAACGCCATGTCTTGATGACACCTTGATGATGAGAGAACTAAACTGACAATGCCTAAATGAAAACTCCTCATTGAGGCGTAGTGAGTCTGTCTACACCTTATTTCCCCAATTACTCAAATTATTTCTTACCTGCCAGATCCATCTGGTGACAATTCAACAACTTTAGCTGCTTCTTCGAGAACGTCCGCTACTTTGCCGCCTTTGTTTGGATATAAAATTAACTCCTTGTCTTCTTTGTAGTTTGGACCGACCTAAAACCATAAAAACTGTTACTGATATTGTAAAAATCGTATTTGGGCTCGATCTTAGAGTAATTTCTAGGAAACAGAGTAAAAGATTGATTAATTGATGACTGAGGAAAAGATGTTTTTCAATTATTTTCTTCATGTTGAGTCAAATCAACTAATAGTTGTAGTTGCATAAAATGAGTTGCAATATTTCTTTGTGAATGAATGAATGTGTTTATTTGCTCGATTTATAATAATGAGTCCGCTTTAAATAAGAAATAGCCTTAGCAGGAACTTGACAGACTACAAGATGACTAGACGAGAAACAACGATGGACTTACCCATAAACATTTGAACTGCTTCTTAGTGTCCAATTCATTCACTTTAATTGATAAAATTTGATAGAACAATTTTTTTGGGCACTTTGGTTTACAGTATGTGAGCAAATCCTTAAGTATACCGTCGTATGAGTATCTCAGGGGCAGTCCGGGGGTATCTTTGTAGCTGAAACGATGCAAATAAACCATGACTGAACCAAGTTGCTGTAAACGTGAAGTCATTTTATGCACATTAGATGCCAAAGGCTATAATAATGTGGGGTTTACACGGGTGATTAAAGCCGCACGATTTTTGCCACGCGGCGAAAATCGACCGTCTAAATGGCAATTCGGCTAAGTCGCAAGTGACTAAAGCCGCAAGCCCCAAAGTTGGGTAGCATCCGACATTGACCGCACGGCGACCGGCCGCATGCGGCTGGTGACTAAAATCGACCGTGTAAACGATCAGTTGCAGGCGATCGCCCATCGCATGAAGGAGTATTTCGCGCACGTTGTTCCACTACCGCAATTCTACGTACAGATCGTTTTTAGTCACCTGTGTAAATGGGCTAGCGATGGAGCTTGGTGAGGCGATTTGTGAAGCAACTAGCCGCACGGCGAAAATCGACCCGTGTAAATCCCCCTTTACTGTGTTGTGGCAATCAACACTGAAGGTATTCAGCAATGAATATATGAGTGTGACAAACACGCTTCTTATTTACAGGCAATCGACTTTTTAACCTATCATTAGAAAAGAATATTATTATAGCGTGTTTCGATACTTACTTTTGACACTTGAAGAACTGTATTAGGTAGGGGTCGACATTCAACCTCTGCCCGACCGCGCGGGCCATTTGGTCATAGCGCATTTGCATCGAAAGTTCCATTGTGAATCTAACAAAAAAAACAATGAACATCAATTTTAAAACTACTACATTTTACAGTTTTTTTATTCAAGTTTTGGTGGCAAAGTAGAAAAATGAAAAACGAGTCTTTTCTTATTCCTTCTAAAATCTAATAAAAGCATTCAGTGACAATTCTACAAGACCCTTTTAATGAAGCATGACTTTCTTTAATTTGCTTTTGATGGTTTGGCTGCAGTACTCACACATTTCTGTTCAAAGCAGCCATATCAATGCTATAATATCAAAAATTATTTCCAATGGGAGCAGACCAACAGGAAATAAAAAGAAGGCTGACTCGACTGTGACTAGACTAGACTTCGAAGTGACACACGATTTACATCCTTGCAATACTTGAATTTCTAAGTAATAAATTAACCTTGGCTGAATACGATCGTTTCGTCATATTTTTGTGACGAAACGTGAAACATTGTTATTCATTCAACAGATAAGACGAGTCCGCACAAAATATAAATTCGTTAAATTACGCGTTATATAACATTGTCAGTAGGCCCAATTTTGAAGGCTTTAGTTGACTGTTTAGCTTACTAAAAATATATCCGTCTCTTACATCGCCGTCTATTTGACAAGACCAGCAACAGGTACAGAAGTTTTAGACCTGCCAACTAAAGCTTTTAAAATTGGCTTCAATGTCATATAAAAACCGGTAATTATACAGATTAACATGACATTGACAATGTTATTTAACGCGTGAAGCCAAAAATGAAATAAAAAGCTTGCTCACCCAGGATCGTTAGGCACGCTCTTGTCAACAAACTGCACTTCCACCTTATAGAAGATGTACTTGAAGTAGTCCTGGCAGGTTGGCAGCTCCAGCTCGTCGTGCCGCGTGTCCGCTCGCTCGAACACGATGATGTCGCCGTCCATCAGCTCGTCCAAAACCTAACGCGTGCACACGACTCAATCCAAGGATAGGACAATGGAGCTCCCAAGTGTGATGTGGGGAAAGCTAGGGCACCTTTCCACACACACTGTCGTGACGGTTCAATCTTTTAAGGTACGATATAAGGTGCGTGTAAGATTAGTAGTTCGATTCTAGCAGATATCGCGTTTTTTGGCTTACAATTGAATACTAAGAGGCCTTAAGAACTAGCCTAATCGCCCAAGTTGTTAATAAAACTTAGCTTCGCTCGGTCAGTTAATGCCTCCAACACTGAACCGTCAGGGCACCGTTTGACAGACTGTTTCAATATGCCATCTTTGGGATAGATTAAAACCGAGCTTTATTGGATTGGCTGTAAGTATTGCTCCGGTTAATCAAGACCGCTTTTTAATCTATTGATTTTAGTTTCTATCCAAAGATCAATTATTGAAACGGTCGTAGTTATGTGAGTGTGTTTAGAAAAAGACCCTAGAGGAGGTCCACGCCGCCACGGTCACAAAGTCAAAACGCTTTTATTCATAGCCCCAAAAACTTATACGCCTTATACCTTATCAAATTTAAGAAGTCCACTATGAAGTTGACATGATTAGTGATTGACACTGTCAGATTAACTGGTCTAGAGATGTGAACTAAATAATCGATATCGGATAAACCCGATTTTAAAGAGTAAAGGATACTGATTCTACATATTTATTCAATAATCGTTTAGTTTTTTCATATGATATGATCTCAGTAAGAGAACTAATGATTGTTGCGAATAAGAGTGTTGCGAAAATAAAGGCTTTCACTTTCACGCGATAGCTTTCTGCGCCCATCGATGCTGCGATGCATCGCTGTACGCGGCCACATGAGCGTTCAACAGCGAAGATTCGCTGTTGCTCCGCATGTCTGGCCGCGCCATAACACCAAGAGGCCTTTTTGAATACAAAAGATAACACGGTCACACTATTCCTATACTTGACGTCAATGGCTTGCATTTCAGCGAGGACAGCTAGACAAAGTGACCAAGTTGTACTATTTATTTCTTACATGTTGGCATACCTATTCATAACTATTTTGTTTAATAAATGAAGGTAAAAATATCTGGGCTATTGTGGTGAACTTTTGATGGATTATTATGATCTGGTTTATGGAATGAGATAAAATTTGTATCATCATATCAAATTTTTGAGGGAGGTGATGACTTGCCACACTATAAATGGGGCACCCGTAGGGGCTACTGGCTACCGAGGAAGCAACATCGGTGTGGGGCGGCTTAGGGTGTGGAAAGGTGTGCTGCACTTTCATTGAACGCTACTCGCGGCGTTATGCCCTTTAACATTTCCACCCTGGAGCTTTAGGATTGTATACTATATAATTATTATAATTAAAATCACCCTTTCAAAGTAGATAATTAGCGAACTGCACAAGATTATATCACTGAATTATGCTCGCCCAAAGATTTGATTCGATTAATTACCTTATACGAAAATTTCACCGATTAATCGAATGTGTAATAGTCGCATCACTATTGTTAGAATAAAAGTGCTGCCAGTTCCTAAAGATTCCTTTTTTTCCTTTTTTCCCTAGATAACTTAAATCCCCTAAAAACCCCTAAGGTTTTTTTGTATTCCTAGCATATTCATTGTATGTTGCAGGTATATAAGTATTTGAAGCTCATAAAATAAAGCAATAATTATACAATGTTTCTTAATAATATCTAAAACGCAATAGTCGTGACACGGCGACCTCAAATCCTTATGCTATAGGAACATTTGTAACATGAAATAAAAATGAAAGATTTTCTCTATATGGTTATAGTTTTTATATTCTTTACGTTACTTCCTCATTTATAAACTGATTTGAGAAATACATAAATTTTTAAATCAGTACCTTTATCTTTTCTTATTCTTGAATGCGTACTGCTTCATGCGTCATCATTAAAACATGTTAACACTTATAGTTATATATTCATGTAAAAAACAATTCGTTGACCACAGCATGAACAACAGATGTATATTAGGTGATATACATCGGTTGCATCGCCTGATCGCAAGGATAATTTTTAATAAATAGACTTTTTTCCTTCTCATGAGATGAATAATCTTAAAGTGCGAAGATTTCTGCAGCAAAAAAACGTTAAGCAATCTTGCCATCAATTTATTATTATTATTATTATTTTTAATCCCCTAAGAACCCCCATTCCTCTTTTACCTCAAAATTTAGGGAAAAAATCTCTAGCTTGGTATCCCTCGAAATGTCATACTGTACCTATTGTGTAAGTATAGTAAATATTGTTTGTACTTTTAAGCGTTCAAAATCTGCCTAAATGTTATATTGTTACGTGTTTTTGTTGTTATTTGCAGCCTGTGTTCCGAATCAGAATCTACTGTTGAGAAATTGAGCAGTATCATATTTTATGTGTTTACCTCTGTAATATCCATGTCGTGACAGCTATAACTGTGATATTGTATAAAATATCTGGAGGAAATTAATATATTCTTACCATAATACTATTATAGAATGCCGTATGGCAGAACTACTAATAAAAACACGCAAGTTGACTGGATTGCATACATCTAAACCTAATAAGGCTACGAATGAAATCTCGAGCGTCGTTCTGTGATACGAGTTTTAGCCTTGCTAGATTTAGCTGTATGCAATCCCGTTAACTTAGACTGTTTTCTTGCATCTATTTTTAGTAGTCAATTCACTATGCAGTAGAACAAAATTAAAACATGAATGGCAGGAGAAAACAAATAAAAGTGTAAGCGTTAGTTGTGTACAAATTAGCCGGAAAGAAAGCATTTCATAAGATGTTGTAAAAACAATACCTTTTCTAGAGGCTCGTTATAATTGCTGATCTTTTCGACAAAGTCTGGCTTGATTTCTTCATACAGGGTCAGCGGCGTGTCCGGCGGAAATCCTGCAAGCGAAAAAGAATTCTACGAAACCAAAGCTAGAGAATATTATTTTCTCCTTCTTTTTACCACTAACCAGTCACATGTGTGAGTGAGACAGAAATAGAAATCTTCGCTAGACATACCTGCACGTTTGTTCAAAATTGGTATCAAATCAGCAGGCTTGCTAGCAATGGGCAGATAGTGATGTCCACAATAGTGAATCCGCTTCTGCTTGGGATCATAAAACTTGAAGAAAAGGGCCACATCACTCTCTTTGTCGAAGTTCGGCAGACTACTGAAGCCCGAGTCTGGAGGAAGCATTTCAAGGAAAATGTTCCACGGGTTCATGTTTTCTGATACGTCTGCTACAGTCTTGTGCTGGTCGCTTGAAATGTCAAGGCAGGTTGGTCTGCATGTCTGTGGATATAACAGTTTTTTTTTTAGATAATTGTGGATATTTGTAAAAAAACTGGGACCTAGATAACTGATAGAATACTAATATATTTTTTGTTTGTAAATACATTCTTAACGTTAGTCATAACACCGAACAAACATTGATTCATCAAACAACAATTTGTCCTGCATCACGATTCCCAACCCACTGAAAGAGTTTCGATTCGAAATCTACACTCTCCATCTCCTTCATCTACATTCAGGATGAAGGAGATGGAGAGTGTAGATTTCGAATCGAAACATTTTAGAGTTGTGAATCGAGGTGCTGGATGAGAATCGATCCCACAATTTACAGCTCAGAACTCAGTACTACTACTGAATGTGCTGTGGGGCCAGTCATTTAGTGATGAGGATCTGATTGAGAGTACATTTAGGCTGTGATTTAGGATTGTTTATATTAATTCAAGATTTGTCACGCACCCATGTGCAGCTTTTAATTGTAAATCCATTGATATGCAAATGTCGTCGTTCCACTGATTAAGAAAAGTGAAATATGAACATTAAGCAATGAGTGTGAAATACTGAAAATTAATCATTGAGCTGGCACAAATTTTTGGAAGGATATACGTAAGGAATCACAAACAAACACTGTACAAGAATAAATAATAAAAAAAATGTAAACCTTTTCTCCTCGTCTTATACTTGGAACATGACAAGGAGAAAAGAACCGTTACCTGATTAGAGCGAGCACTGAAAGGCCACGGGCGAAGCTGCTTTAGTGGGTACTTGAAATTTTCCGCCAGCATCTCCATAAGTTCCGCGACAGTCGCTTGTTTCTTGACCCGGAACACCCTGTAGTGAGCTCTCTCCGGGTCATAGAGGTCATTGCCCTGATGGCCATCGAATGCCTCTTCGAGTACCACATTCACGTTCATATAGAGGTGGGCTTCATTACGCTCCTTGCGACGTATCTGTTGAAATCAACACTTGTTACTATCGTGTCAGAGAAAAACTTTATGGTCAAAATACCGTATTCAGTTATTGTTTGCTAGTGAAAAGCTATGTATGGTGTTTACTACTGGAATTAATTACTACACAAGTATCTTTATGGCGCTCGCTTTTACTGCGACATGTCTGTCACACATAACTAATCCCACTACTAATAAACATTGTTTAGTGAATAGTTATTTTGTGTTTTGTTTCTATTAAGTTAAATAGGCAAAGATAAAACACTGACCCCCGGTTACTCGTACGTTTGTTAAAGTTTAACTCATGTCAACTTAAAAATACTGAACGCTCATTGGTTCAAAACAGCCGATGATCAACAGGCAACCAATAAGTTCCGTATTTTTAAGCTGACATGAGTTTAACTTTAAGTAACGTACAAGAATCCGGGAGTAACCGGGGGCTATTCCAGACATGCAGTGCTTATCAGCAAGGGCAATAATAATAATAATATGAAAGAAGGTTAATATAATAAATATATTAACCCTCTTACAACATATAAAACAAATGAACCAACACCAATCCTGCCCCAACAGTGGTCTATAGCCTATGTTTAGGTACAGCACAATGATGATTTTCTGGGTTAAAACAATGATCCTTGCAAGCGGCATGTCGACGTGTGCATAACTGCCCACCTGCGGGGTTAGCATGGACGGTAGACAAAATTGTCTTTCCCCGTTTTACGTCACTTTCTTCATACTTGCTTGGAGTAAAACAGGGGAAAGACAGTTTTGTCTACCAGCCGTGCTAACCCTACTGATGGTAAAAACCTCAGAGGGGCCTACTGCCAGCTCACTCACTTGGTGACATTCTAAACTTGTGGCAACTAACTCACACTCAGCAATAAAAAATGACCTTCCACCATGTAATGGTTTCAGAATGTTTCTCTTTACCGAAAGCTCAAGTTGATTGATATTCGAACTAGGCATGAATCAAATCACAAGGAGCAGGAGAAAAATCATACGATTTTTTCATAAATCGCTCTGCTACTTTTTGTCAGACGCTCTGCTACAAATCACAGTGTGATAATCACACTTAATTGAATCGTGGCTTCGGATTTCAGAACACGAGAGTAGCATTAGCGGTGAATATGAAAACATAATTTTATTTATGCTTTAGTAAACAAACTGAGACCTAAAGAGTATAATTTTATTAACATTCTGGTGTAGCGGTGAACTTTGATCTTGTTTAACTTAAGAGAGCAGCGTTAGATTACTTGTTATCATTTCTAGCAGATCGCAACTTCACTAGGTTGCTCTTAAATCACATCTCTGTTCCATTTCATAAAACTCAGCCAATCACCGTTGATCATAAATTCATTAGGCATGTGAAAAATCACAGGTGAAATCACAGTGACTAAAATAAATCATATGATGAAATGGCAATGATTTTAAAGTAGCAATCATTTCCATGCCTAATTCGAACCCTCGAACCGCATACCCCAAGTAAGTATCACGACTAACTGACCTACCATTGTTAATTTCAAACTAAGGCCCGCATTACAGAACCTGCACAGTCATCAATGGTACTAGAGTTGAGATTGCATTTATGAAATGATTATCAAGGTGAAACGTTACACTAGCGCGGTAAATTCAATTTTTTTTTGCGTTCTTTTGCCAATAATAGCTTAATTACTCAACGTGATTACATTAAAACTAATTTTGCGCAAATAAATATAATTTATATCAATAAATTATAATTAAAAGTATCACCTACTTAAAAGATTGAAAAACTAAGAAGAAAATTGTTTATTGCCATTTGTCGCCAAACCAATGATATCTAGGAGATACTTTTAATCGTAATTTGTTGATACATTCTATTTATTCCCGCAAAATTAGTTTTAAGTAATCACGTTGAGTAATTAAGCTATTATTGGCAAAAGAACGCAAGAAAATTTGAATTTGCCGCACTAGTGAAACGTTCCACCTCAAATTAAAATTTAATCGATTTGAACACCGATTCACGAGTGAGCGTGCTTTAGTAATTCGATCCTAAGCCCCGTATTACAGAACTACGCTCGTGAATCTCTGCTCAAGACGAGATTTAACTCACAAAATGATCAAATAGTGAATAAATTCTCATCTTGAGCAGAGATTCACGACTGAGCGTAGTTCGGTAATACGGGCCTAAAAATAGGAGCTATTGATAATGAAATCATCAGTACCACCTATTTTAAACTACTATACGAACTATAAACTACTTTATGATGCTTCGATGATTACATTGTAACAACTAATAGAACTGACTATCTCAATCCTCTTCTCTTCAGCCAGTCGTTCACTAAGCTCTGTTGGTATATCAGCCTGGAGTACATCTTGGAGTACGGTCTTCAACTGTGAATCCCTGTAAAATTGAACTAGTGTTTATATCAGCCAAGCAAGAAAAAATCTAACTAAATAGTACTGAAAGTGCAGTTGTACTGGACATAATGTAGACACATCGGATCAAATAATACAAAAGTCTATGCATCACTCTAATTATACCATAGACTTAGGATGTACAAGACCAACAATGACAGTTTGAAAATGGGATAAGTAATTTAAGAAATTGTTGTTTTGTTATGATTAAGATCTTCAATATTTGCGACAACTTCTGTAGGATTTACTAAATATTGAACCTATCTATGGGCCCCCACAGTTTTTTAAATGAAATAGCAGGCATTTTATTGACTTAGATCCTTCAAACTTTGGAGTAAATTGCTAATTATAAAAAAAAACTGAAACACAGAAATATTGTGATATATCGGAAGGAGCATTCCCAATTTATAAAATAAACAGGTGTTACATGTAGATACCACACCAAAACTAAGAAAATATGACTATTAATAATGCAATAAAATTTGTGATAAATTTGCTGTGATACGTGTATCCATTATTTCACTATCTCTTTTCCTCTCGGGCAGTGTGTACTTGACTTGTACTTCCCACGATTCGTGAGTCTTTTGAGAGTAACGAAAAATTTCTAGGTTTATGATTTATACTCATCAGATGACATTAATTTGCATAATAATAGATGAACGATTAAAAGTGTACCACTGTCGTACGAATAACAGGCGAGCTCTTATTATAGTGATATTGTCTAACCAACTTGATGAAATGGGTTTCAAAGAAAGCAATTGTGATGAGGCCTCTACAGGGTAGAATTATGTATCTCGAGAAATGTAACGTAACTCAGAGGGTGCCTGAAAGAAAATGAGACTGTGGAACACATGCTAAGATATTGCACAGCCACAGAGAAAGCCAGACACACATCAGGAATGTTAACACGAGAAGACGTTCAACATTCTGCCCAAGAAATCTCGAATGTCTCATCATCGTCACTCCAACACCCAACATCAGTGCCACTGGAGCAGCTGTGCCAGCAACCTAGAGCCACACTCCGCTATTTTAAGGAGCTGGGATGGCTCGGGTAGATGCTGGCGGGGGGAAATGCACAATACACCCCGAGTGGGATGCCAGTGCAGGACTTATCACCCCCACGTAAAATTAGAATTGGAATTAGAAATGTAACGTTTTTACCTGATATAAACCAACATGTAAGCGTTGGTGCAGTGGCGGACTGTCAACGCCATGTCCTCATCGTGGCCACCATAGTTGTACTCAATAGCTTCCTGCTTAGTGCACCGTGATACCACGTCATCGTCAAACTTGCACCACTGCAATAATGTCAGATATGGAAATGAAATAGCGTGCTGTCTTATTGAAAACACTATCTTCTTTTGTATAAATAAAACAAACGAAAAACAACAAGATTGATACTAAATCATTAAGCTTATCAAACATGTATGAACAAAATGATTTAGGTTTTTGGGTGGATTCAAGCTTTCTAATAGTAAGTTAATTTAACAAGTAGTAAACTGTTTGAGTATGTTTGTCTAGAATATAGATAAAAAACGTATTGTTAAAACGAACACAAAGTAAGCTTTCTGTCAACTCCACAGACTATATTCTAATCAAAAAACTCAATTTTTTTCAGACTTTAAAAATACGAACGTACCATACTCTGTGAATTATGCAGCTTGGAAAGAAAAAATAACACTTTATGGGTGTTTACATAAACTTGTATTAAAGTACTGATTGCAAGGTTGTTTTATAAAAAAAATCAATCAGCACTAGCACCAGGAAAATACTAGACTAATTTTACTTCATAATATTTCTATCGGAAAGGGCTGTCTTTGGTAAGCTAGCTACCTGTTTTGCTTGTTGATGACAGCACAATTCTGAGTATATTTACGAGTAAAACTCAGACCAAATTACTATAGCATAGTATCCACTGCAAAAAATCAACTGTCATCACTGTGTTATACTAAAGGCAACCCACAGTTTGATAACCCTTATAATCCCATCTGACCTTTCTTAGGTTTAATTTTCAAAAACCCTTTCTTATTCAGTCCTACACAAAAAAGGAAGACACCCAAAATGTCAAGTCTCTAGGTGCAGAGATTTGGGTTTTATGTTATCTGTCAGTCAATCAAGAGCAAGCCTTTTTATAGATGTATCCATAGCATTGGAAAATCTCGTTTTTCTACATACCTTGCCGTCGCCCCTAGGGTTGATAAACACAACATAATGCCCTCCATGATTGTCTCCAGAGTGCACCAACACCGCATGCAGTGTATAGTCAGCAGGAGTCTCCGGTTTTTCTTGTAAGTATGCATCCAAGTTAATGTGCTCGTAGAACTCAAATCTAGGAAATATACAAGGTATTTTGTCTTATATTGATGGACCATTTACACAGCGCCAGTTTAGACCTTCGGGCATGGCCCTTTACCCCAGCCGTAAAATAGTGCAACTATTTTTTTAAGGAAATCTCAACGATGTCCAAATTTATAAAGAACCTTAATACCGTTGTAATAAAATCTATTCTAATAATGTCCCAACATAGTGTCGAAGACATTGGTGACCCAATTGTATGTAGTAAAGCCATGTCAGAAGCCTTTATATGGCTTCAAAAAATCTCGACACCAGGGAAAGCTACTGTTTGTACGAGAAGGAAGTGAAAAAGCAGATCTCATCTGAAAAATGGTGACCAGCCCAAATATCGTGGACTTGATTGACTGACCTGTCATTAAACTTGACCGAGCTGTCAGTGATGGGATCATACTGGAATCGCATGAGGTGCAAGTGCAGTACTGGCGGGAACGACGCGAATATAACGCCCTTTTCCGCCTCTTGAAGCCCATGCTCTCCGGCGTCGTACTTATTCTCGCCATCGAGTGTCTCAGTATTGATGTAGTCTTTGAACGATTCGTCGACTGGAAAAAAATTAATACTGTATGAAGAATCCGTATTACGGAGCGACGACGCTCAGCACCCCGATTCCCAACCCATAGAAAAAGTTTCGATTCGAAATTTACGCTCTCCGTCTCCTTCATCTAAATTCAGAGTAAAGGAGACGGAGAGTGCACCGTTTCGAATCGAAACGTTTTCGATGGGTTGGGAATCGGGGTGCAGTTGTGTCATCGGTGCTCAAGTCAAGATTACAATTAAAAAAAATCGTTTTGTCACGTATTGTGGACTTTGAAAGTCACAAACACCAAAGGCATATCGCTGATAATAAACATTGCTACAACAAAATACTTACTGTTTTTCTTGCCCTTAATATTAAGCTGTATGTCATAGAAAGTTTCCACGCGAGTGCTAGATACATTAACGTTCTTGCATTTGATGTAGGAGGTCATTTTGCCCTCAAAAAGACGCGGCACTGTGCCTTCCACGCAGGTGCCTTTCATTTTACTCTCTAATTTGTCCAAAAGCACCTGAAAGGAAATTACGATTCATATGTTTAGTTCAAGTAGCGATCACGAACCGAAAGACTTAGCGCTGGACAGCTCCTCACTAGGTGGACCTCGTTGGCCCACCTAGTTGGTTGGCTGGTTAAAACTGGAAGCTGTTGGATGCAAGTAGAAAGTAGCCGGTCAAAATGGCGTTCTATGGGGGAGGCCTGTTTAGCAATAGACTGCCAATACTGACCCTCAAAAATTCTTGTACATCATGTTGCATAAATGAATCCAAAGTCTCCCATCCGAAGCTCTTTGTAAGTTTCTTCGTGCCAACAGGTTTGTCTGAGAATTGTAGTTCATAAAACACTCTTTGCAAAGCCAACGCCACAGACCTGGAATAATATTAAGACTTTAAAATGTAGTAATTATTTCACTTTTAGAGATATATGCTAGGCCCAAAAAAAATCGCAAACATTACTTCAACATCTATGATATTGACGTATTAATTATTGTATTGAAGTATTGATCAAAGAAGACATGACGAATTAATCGGTTATATTACAAGACATGAAAAATAAACTGTATATTCTTACTTAGTACTGTCGTCGGATTCAGTGGGCATTTTGTAAACAGCTTTTCTCAGTTGATTGGTGAAGTAAAGTGTTTGTAGAAGCGAGTTCATGTAACAAGTTGCGCCTTGATTTTTGAGACCTGTAAAGAAAAAAAGAATACGATTACTCCACCGACAAGAGCAAGACTCTTAAATAAGAAGATGAAATAGAATACCATCACTATCAAAATATTTACCGTCTATTTTCAAAAGCATATTCAAAAAATAGTAGTCGAAATACGTAGTGCTTAATGACTTACCAACATATCCGGTGTGTTTCTTCGAGTCCCAAGAGACTCCATGTGGTGCCTCGGCTAACACATGAACCTCCAGGGTAATGGAGTCATCCTTTAGATATCCCTTTTCAGGATCCTGCACATCATTCCATGACATGAAGTGAGAGAAACCCCAGTCATTTTCTTTGCTGCAAGTGAGGTATATATCACAATACATATCTTTGATTTAAACCCTCTATCAAAGCAATAAAAAAGCCCGTTAACTTAAAAGTAGGTAAAAATAATAGAGAACCTTACAAAACATGTAATGTAAAGATGCAATTTTTCAAGCATGGCTGAGCAATACGAAATGATTAAAACAACGGATATATTGTAATATGGTAAAGTGGTAGTGGTGGTGGTGGTATTGTGGTATGGTTGTGGTATGGTATCTAGTTGTAAAGAAGATAGAGAAACCTGTAGAATAGATGCTGGATCTTCCTTGAGAATGGCTCTGTGTCTGGCTTGTGTGAGATAAGTCTCAGCTCAGCCATAGCGTAACACGACCAGCTGGATGACTCACTCTCACCATTGCATTGTAGGAAGAAGCCTGGAAAATTTGCTCGGTTTTAGATTATAGGTATAGTACACCACTGCTCACACCTTTTGAACTCGTATATCAGAAATTCGCGCATAGATTAATAATTGATAGAACACGATTTTGAATAAGCAACGTTCGGTGCGGTCATTACTTGGATGGGTGATCGCTACAAAAAGGTGACATTACAACTGAAATCTGCTGTGCTTCCGTGGGTATGTTTAGTTGTATGTGTATGTTAATTCAGTTGAAGTTCGGAAACCTTGCCTACAGAAGAAAAAAAGGATTTTGTATAACTTCTACGTTTCGACCGAGTCGCATTAGCTGTGTTCACGAAATATCTTCAGCGAGCGTCAATAATATCATACAGATCGGACGTATTGTATTTCGAGATTAATTAATAGACCCGGTTCTAAAATATACGAGTTCATCTCGGGAAGTTGAGCTTTACACATATCATTCCATACCTCCTTTTACTTTCAACATACTCAAGTTGTTACCTAATGACTTCTGCTGTTGCCTGTCTGGCGAGGGCGTCTGCCTGGGCATCACCATTATCTTCCATGGCAGATTGCGCACATAGTACGGAGGCGAGAGCACAGAGTCCTTCAGATTACGGAAGTTGTGCACCGTAAACCGGAAGGTTGTCTCCGAGCGAGCCTCATCATCCTCCATATCCGTGTCAAGGTACGGAAGCTGCGGAAAGTAGCTTTCTGTATTGGAGGGCTCTGACCACCTACATTTTAGCTGTATCTAAGGTATATTCGGAAATGCTCAATTTCGCTCGCGCATAGCGACATTTCTGAACGTCTTATAATGGTTGAATTTACTTACGAAAAATCTCTTTTGTCTGTCCTGTTTAATTCTGTTTTCATGTATGAAAACCTGTTTGGATTAATGTGATTCTGTTGTTGAACATTTGTGATGTTATTTCTAAGGTTTTTCTGTGGATATAGAGATAGAGGATCCACGAATACCGAGCCTTAAAACTAGATTCACACTTTTGACATCTTCATCAACCGTATCGTTCTATGTGCCTTTTGAATTCATATATTATTATACATTTTATATCAGATTTACAACATTATTATTTGGCCTGGCTTTTTACTCACTCATGGAGGATCATGATCCCCATGAGTGAGCAAAAAGCCGGGCCATCTATGTGGCACAATCGCCAATCCTCCAACGTGGAACTATGTATATGCGTGGTTGCTGTGGTATGCGAATCATCAAGTTTTAGACCAATAACGCGAGATTGCACAATATGAATTAAACACGAAAATTTAATGCCGATAAGCCTACCAAAATTGATTGGGTTATCGGCATTTGATTTCTTATGTGCAGTGCGCCGACACTTGACGGGTATTTTCATGTTGTTAAATACACAATGTTAAATTAATTTCTCCAATTCGTTACAAAACTGCAATTTTATTTCTTGCCATGAAAATGTTTAGGTACTCGTGTTTTCGCCAATCATACGCTTACGACTGTGCGTGCATTTAATGTAGACTGCGTAGGCGACATAGCGAACCACTTCTGTCAAACTGTGCAAGAGTGCATGTTTCACAAGTCTATTTTTGATCGTTTTTAGCACTATAATTTAGAAACTGTAGAACATATTTCCAGTAAGGACACCGACGATTGCAAAACTCATGCATAATCTACAAACTATAGTATGCAATAGGCATTCATTTGCCTAAATATTTTCAAAAGGTGCAATGTAGTTTTGGTTTGTGCAAATTTTTGAACTAAAGTTAATAGGTCTTAAAGCTCTTAGGCCTGCTATTACGCGGCCGCGCTATTGGCGCGGATGTGCCTAGGACTGACTCGAATATGTCGAGTCAGTCCTAGGCACATCCGCGCCGCGTAAATAACACGGCACGTGCTCACCGAACTTAGTGAACTCGAAACGTCAAGCCCTCGATGAAGATAATTAAAGGACTTTACAAACAGAAGGCTCCTTACACCATATAGCTCTATCCGCATAATAAATATGTGGATAGATTGACGCAAAAACATGCCATATTTGCGTACGACGTTTAGGCGTTTATCGACGCGGTCAGAATGCCGTGCTGTTTGCTGAGTAAATATGCTGCACGCATATAAGCCGCGCAGACGTTAGTGCGAAAAGCCTAACAGAACTTTAATAAACTGAGTGCTTATTCCATTCAACACCATCTAATGAATGCCAAATGAAAACGGATCATTTGTAGAAGTTTTTATTCGGCATTCGCTTCGCTTCGGAAGGCATTGTTAATCATCAAGCTACAATAATAATATAATATTTGGCCACAAACAAACACACATTGTTCAACAACAATGTGTGTTTGTATGTGGCCAAATATTTATGTGTGTGTTATTAAATCCCATACTGTATATTTTTGTATTGTACTATCAGAGCTGCCATTTATGAGCTTATGTTGCATATGGTTGATATTGAAATTGCAATACACATCTATTGAAAATTGCCTTCCAGTCGCAATGCAGTCATTTTAGATTCAAGATGGCGATGCTATAAATAAATGTACACACATCCTGAATTAATTTCAGGGTGTTGATGTTTGTAAGCAAATTTAAACAAAGCTTTTGAGAATAAGGCATTACTGACAACTTTTGTTGCAATGGGATAAAATATTTTCTACTGTCTACTACTGTTATAGGAGAATCCTACATGCTCCAGTGTAGGACCCTATGATACTATGGTTCTATTCCATATACAAGTGTTGAAAATAGTTTTTATTGCGTGTAATTTTATAGTCTTTGTTCCGTCCGTTACTAAGCAACAGGTTGTTAGAAAATTTTTCTTGTGATTGATGTACTCTACTCTTTGGCCAAATATAAATCGTTTACAGCTTTATCACTATAGTTAATTATTTAATCCTTTGGGCCTTCCACTGTGCTGCTGCCGGCCCATTTCCATCAACAAGACACCAAAAATATACCTTTTCTCCTATGTCCAAAAATTATGAATTTAATTTTACATTAGCACACAGCTAAATGCCATGAAAGTTCATAATCAAGCCAGCTTTCAGTAAGCATTACTTTTTTGAAGGGCTTTGGGAGAAGCAGGCATCTAGAATTTGTCATGCATTCTAAGAAGAAACCAAGCATATTTACTTACTGTTATATCGCACGAAGATGTTTCTTGATTCTTCATGACTTCACCCATGACAACTTCACCGTTCGGCCCTTTCATTAGATCGTCCTCCCAGGTCTTCTCTGTAGCTGTGTTTACAGTCTCCACTGTAAATGTCAAAACAATATTTAGGTACATCAATTTCAACATTTTGTATAAACCTAAAAGCCATTACATTATTGGCTGCCTAATTGTCTAGGGCTCCACAGGCAACTTGAAGTCAATCACTAAAAATGTGTCTTCTGGCATCTGCAACCAAGTGCCCCCCCAGTGTAGCCCCTATTCTAAATTTGATGTAATACTTCCTTTTTACATACCAATTAAGTAAAAATCCAACCACAAAATACATTTTTTTCACTTTAGAACTAAACCAAAACTAAACTACTACTAATACTACTACTATTACTATTCATTTTTTTATATTTATATGTTCGAGTTTCTCAGACTGGTGTTTTAACTACAATGAACTTTAGAACCCATGGTTTTGTCAATTTTATATTGTACCTTTGTAAAAAAGAATACTAGTTCTATATTACCTTACATGGGTTATTGCTAAATTGGTTATCAATAAATTGATTCACAAATCACATAAATAACGGCAAAAACAGCAATTTAATATAGTTGTTTATGATGAAACTATCATAATTTGACAACTGCCAATTAACATTTTCACAAATCAGCCAGAATGTTCTCATTTAAAAAAGGTTTATCTACCAAACTATTGTACAAGGTTTTATTTTCAACTAGCTTTTGCCCGCGGCTCCGCACGCATGTATTATGTTATTTCTACGTTTAGGTAGTCTAATAATAGCTTAGTTCATGCATTTCCTATATACCAAATCACAAAATCCACAAAAAAATTTCGAAGCTCAACACGTATTAGCAGATTAGGTAGCACACGTGTAAAAGTGTTGTTTAGGTTGTAGGTAGGTATGGCTTTTCACGTGTCATCAGATCACCTACACATTGATAAAATAGTCAGTTAGAAACTGCAAATCATATGTATGTACCTACTTAGACCTACCTTATACTTAGCCGTTAGTTTTTTTAAATATACGGTAGATCTAGGCATCTAACGAATAAAAGTTCTATGGTATACCTACATACCAGTGATACGTTCGATATTTTCCTTGTCATTTTCACTTCAACAGATTGTTCTTGTGTTTTCACCATAAAAACCGTTCAAGTCTTGATAGGAGGTTCCAGTAAATTTTGTTTAGGTAGTAGTTATACCTACTTAAGTACTTACCTATTATTTAGGCAGTTTAGAAAAATACAAAACAAACACACAGTTCCCTTCCCAAAGAGTATCTTTGTTGCATTCACCACATATTTTTTTTACTTTCATAAGTTTGAGTCCATACGAATTGAGTATTTAGCCAGTGTCAATAATAAGATTATATAATACTTACTTTACAGCTGGAGTATTGCATTAACCTATACGATGCGTACGTAATTAGTTTTGTTAATACTAATTAGAAATCACAAGTATTTACGTACGCCACTGTAAAAAGAGTTGACATTTATATTATGTCCGGTATTTACCACGTTGTCTCATTCCCACTGCACTTTCAACATAGTGGTGGGAGTGAGAAAATAACATGTGTACAAAGCTCTAATCAGATTCACTTTTGCAAAGAATGTTCCATTTTTAGGGTTCCGTAACAGTTTTAAAATAAAGGAACCCTTATAGGTAACTGTACTTACCTAATAATATTAATAATATGACATTGATAATACTGTTTTTTTATTATTTGTTTTTATATTGTATACATTAATTGATTTTTTTTTTAAATATTTTATTTGTAACGCCTTAGACGCTTTTTTGTACTGTTATGTTACAAACTGTGAAATAAATTGAATTTGAATTTGAATTTGAGGTAAGATCACTTTGTTGTCCGTCTGTTTGTCTTTCTAAATATCTGTCGAGACCATTACTTATTTTAGGAATAACGGAAAGAATTAAGCTGAAATTGATATCTATGATTAATTAATTCAAATATGGCTATCATCAGCATCATCAGCATCATAATCATCATCATCAACAACAACGTCCTGAAGACGTCCACTTTCAAAGACCTTTCTTCTTCTTGCCAAATTCTAATAAACTTTACAACTTATCTGTAGAGCCAAGCAATTACCACCAAAAAAGAAAAAAGCAGTTTAAATTCTGATTGCATAAATACACCCAAAGATATAATTAACCTTCTTGGAGCAACCGAGTAACCAATCATTTTTACTCTAACCTGTGGTTTGTCCCAAATAGAATATAACTGCTTAGTTTGTTCATTGAAAAGCCCACAGACCTAAAATATTTTAACTATTAAAACTCATTTACTTACGTGAAAGAAGAAGAAGAAATCAAAATCGAACGTTACACGGCCATGTTGCTAATTCGAGGATCTTACCATAAAGTATAATTATACTTACCTATATCTAAGTACCCTTAGAGTATAGACTAAAAGCATAGAGAGAACTTCATTATCTGTCAAGCGTACCACTTTTTTGGACACTTTTTATAAGAAGTGGACACTTGATGTGAATGAGTCTGACAGATTTGTATAGAAAAACCTTAGAGTATAGACTAAAAGCAAAGAGGGATCATCAAAACGATAGTATATTTGTACTGCTCACACGTATCGCTACGTGAGTGGCGAAGGAAAGAAACAAACATATAGTAATTAGCTACACTTGCGAAATTTCACCGTACCATTTTTTCGACTCGAGTCAACTGTTTTTTCTGTTTGACTTTTCGCAAGCGTAGCTAATTACTTTGTTTGTTTCTTTTCTTCGCCACTGACGTAGCGATACGTGTGAGGAGTACAAATATAATATCGTTTTGATGGATATCTCTATGCTTTTAGTCTATACTCTAAGTAAGTACCCTTTTAAAACATTTTTCATAAAATATTTCGTATCATTGGCTAAGTACAAATGTCGTCTAATGCCAAAATAAAAAAAAACATCTACTTTCACACTATTAATATTTGTTGGTATATGTATCTATTTAACTTCTAAAATGCTAAACAAACCTGTAAAAATATAAATAGGAAACCTATAAAATGTTTTGATTCTCTTAGAGTAGCGGTACTAATATTACTCTTTGGTCATATCCATTCACAGAGTCTTTTTCTTTAATCTTTGCCTCCAGATAAACATGTGGCACAGAGTGTAGTCGATTGTTTTTTTTCTAATCTGTGACAATATGTGGTAACTTACAACCACAGCTTACAACTTACCGTTATGGCGGAAACAGTAGCCAACTTAAAAAAAAACTTACATAAAACCTTTACCTAAAAACCTAACTTAGTAACATACCTAAAACCTTCCCATTCATTCAATAACGCATTTAAAAATATTGATAGACAGAGGAGAGTTAGTTGTATGAAACGTGCGCTACACTTATACGTGTAGCGCACATTTCATACAACTACCTCTTTTCTCTATGGGAGTCCCATCTCTTCAGCGTAAGCGGTTATTTTCTCTATGCTTACTATAAGTAACCAAAAAAAAAACCATCAAGCGGCCATGTTGTTTAAAACTCCGATTCGTTCCGTAATGAAATCTTAATAATTGTCATCAAATTTTTTTAACGATATTTCAATTTTAATATATCCTCTGTTAAGCGCCGGTTATTTCTAAGCATATTAGTAAAAACCGCATGAAAATCCATTCAGTATTTTAGGAGTTCAGTCATAACTAACAAACAAACAAACAAACAAACAAACAGACAAAGTGTTTAAAAAGTGGCTTAACGTGATCAGCGGCTAATTTTAAGCCAACCTGTGTAATTTTTTTGTTGATATCTTGCAATTACAGACTTTTTTATCTCTACAGTTTTATTATATGTATAGATAAATAGATAGTTGCATCAACATTGATGCAGTATAGTATTATATCATCTGTGCAACGGGTAAGCTTTTATTAAGTCACAGGACTTTACTACAATGTTTGTCTTGGTAGGTATCACCGCTTTGCCAGTTATTCTGCCCCAAAGCAGTAGTGTGCAAGCACTATACTGGCTTGAATAAAGTATTCTGGCTTGAAAGGTAATGTAGCTAGTGAAATTATTGGGTGTTATATCCTGACCTCAAAGCAAACATGCAGACTCTTTTGATATCTATGGTCTATTTTCTTTTTCATATTCTTTGATAGTCTTTGGTGATGTCATGTTACTTCTTTGTCAACAACTAAATAAATAATATAGATTAAACTAAAATGTTTGTATTTATATTATTGGGCAAATGAGACTATGATCTGATCTCACAGTCTAGAAATCTTATTACTAGTATGTGTGATATTTCAGGCTGATCATGTGCAGTGCAGTGTCACACATAACTTTACAGTTCCGAGTGACACTGTTGTTATGGGCGGCCGTGACGCTTAACACCAGGCAAACACTAGCTAGTCCACAGACCTAGAATTTTTTCATTACTCTCAAAAGACTCACGAAGTGTGGGAGCGAGAAGTACAAATCAAGTACAAACTGCCCGAGAGGAAAAGAAACAGTGACATAATGGCGGATGTGTCAGAGTACTAGCACAAGAAGAGCTCAATATCGGCTCTATCTGTTTTACGGCAAACCACATAATTGATTGTGTACCATAATACCATTATCAAAGTGCAAAATACTATTTTTGCAGCTTTTAAATCTTATTCCCTAAGTAAATGTGATGCTACATAACATACTAACTCAAACAATAACACGTATCACAGCAAATTTATCAGAAATTTTATTGCATTATTCCGAGTGACACTGCAATCTGTTATGGGCAGCCGTGTCGCTTAACACCAGGCGAACGTCTAGCTCGTCGCGTCATTCGATTACATAAAAAAAAACTATCATTAACTTGGGGAAAATATTGGAGATCTCAATCATATTACAGTTTTTCACACAAACAATTTCTTAAATATCTTGTCCCATTTGCAAACTGTCATTGTTGGTCTCGTACATCCTAAGTCTATGAGCTAGTCACATTATTCATTTAAATAAACAAAAAAATCATCAGCATACTATATAAGTACATATAGTTAAGACATTTTTATGTTCTGCTAATATATTGTACTGTACTGCCATAATACCGCTACAGCTTAATAAAGCCTGCAGCTTCACACAAATTAACTACAGTTTATAGACCATACTAGTTGACTAAATAAATAAAAAATTTGATTTGATTTGATTTATCACAATAAAAAGTATCCCATGTCCTTCCTCAGTGTACTATGTCCACACAAAATTTCATGAAGATCAATTCAACTTTTTAGTCTTGGAAAGGTGACTGAGATGCAGTTACTTTTTATTTTATAATATTATTAGTATGGATGAATTATGAAAACTAGAAATAGAAAAAAAAATTGCATGTACCTTTAACTAACATAAAAGTAGTAATAGTGCATGATAAAGCAAATATCACGCACACATATACATTTTTTAGAATTCAAATAACAGATAAGATAATCAAGATTCACCTTTTTTGTTTATTATACACAGAATTAAATAAAACAAAAAAGGGAAAGGTATAATCCAATATACATAAAATTAATGCATAAAGAAGTAATTAATTACCTGCAACAAAAAGGGCTATTTTTAGTAACTACCTATTTTGGTATAACAACTTGCACTTTTGTAACAAAGACATGGATTAGTGTTCCATAATATATATAACATGGCTATAACATAATTGTTCTCTATGTCCTACATCCAATTTAGTTCTGTGGGGCAGCCTAGCAATGTCTTCAAAAATACCAAGTCATTAAATTTGAGGTTAGTGTAATCTGCTTGTGTAGTAAATTGACACAATAACATTTGACTACAACTTTCTATATAGTTCATAAACCTATGTTTTGCAAAGCAAATGCGGCGTAATTACGTCTTGATTGTCAGCTGCAGAGTCTGTTGCTATTATTGTCGAAGTAAATGTACTGATACAGAAATAGTGACATCACTTACCATCCTGAGTCTCCATCTCTTCAACTTGGTTAACATTAGAGTCGGTGTGAGGCCTGTCAGGGGCAGGCGTGTGGTTCATGTTAGCCGGGCGCGCCACCGGGGACTCCCGTCCGCACCCTTGCGATATTTCCTGCACAAACGGCACAATTAGCGCACCTTTACCACCGACACACGCCACCACGAAAATTTCACGAACAAATTCACTGCATCATGTACCTTTAACGCCACGGGATTGCTCCCCTTGCACTTATTCAGAATTCGTTGAACGAACTTCAGCGAACCTTTCTCATCGACTCGGTTTCCCTGCGCACTTGTATTCTTAATTTTCTTCGAGGATATACTGCTAATTTTCAAAGAGTGTTTACTTGCAGCGCGGCCGATGTCTGCAAATTTCAATACAAGGTCCCGAGAGTTAAAGGTACGCTTAGCACATTCCTAAACACAAAACCATTGCCAGAATCACTCAATCACTTTCGTCGTGGCTGTTACGGAGGCGTACGAGAAGGATTATTCATTCACCTTACTGGGTAGCTATAAAATTCGCGAAAATAAACAAAATGGTGGATGATAATTTAATTTCTGCTGGCTTCGGATGTGATGCCCGGTTTGTTCGACAAATACACCATGACCATTTTCATTTTGACAATCATTCATTCAATATTTCACTCAGTCATAATCATAGATCATAAGTATCCTTCACACTATTCGTGAAGTTGTACGAAGTTAAGCGAATATGATAGTGTGGAAAGACACTTCGTGCACCCTTTTTTTTTTTTTTTTTTTTGCTTATATTTTGGCTCCACACATAGTGTATTTAGCCAGTGTCAAGTATTGTAATTTTTCATCGTATTATGGAATATTTCACGTAAAGTCAAGTCTTAGTCACAGTCAGTCAGGGTAGTCATAGTCCAGTCTAAGTCAGGTAATCATAATCCAGTCTAAGTCAAGCCCCAGTAAAGTGGTGGCAACTTTACTAGAGGCTTCTATGGAATTTTGGAAGCAACACGAAAAACCAGGTTTGTCTACATTATATCACTTGCCCACACTCATACTCGTAATTCAGCACTTAATGCGTAAAAAGCCACCATTTTTAAACATTAACACTGGATAAGCATAAGTTTTGTAAAATAATACAATGCAACGCCGTGAACTTTTTCGCGTTCCCGCCAAAAACCTCTCGTGCACCCTTCCTCGGCTGACTTCCGAATAGGAGTGAGGCGTATTTATCATAACAGGTAAAAATCACTGGTAAAAGCTTAGAGCATACAAACATGATAAGCGCGAGCGAAGCGAGTGCAAAAATATTTTTGTATTTGCCACATTTTATATTTTAGAAAATCGTGCAACGTACGTTCAAGCGTGCTGGTCATGTATTGCAACAAAAGCATAAAAATCAAAAGCGTGAGCGAAGCGAGCGCGAAAACTTTTATGTATTTGCCACATTTTATTTTCAAAAAATATGTGTAACGTACGTTCCAGCATGCTGGCCACGTTTTAAAACAAAGCGTAAATACTAATAGCGCGAGCGAAGTGAAGTGAAGAAAAAATTCGCTATTTTGCCATCTTGTATTTCAGTAAATACGTATAGTATGGCCACTTCGCAAAACTTCAATGAAGTTTTTTCTCCCATGTCTGGATATTTTGAAGCAGCCTCGAACGTGGCAAAAAATGGCAAAATTATAAAGTTGTAATGCAGCCGATACTCTAACTCGGACTTGTCTAACAATCATCAATCAAATAAATAATGAATAAATAAATAAATAAATATGTGTGGACATTTCACACGGCGCCATCTAGCCCCAAACTAAGCATAGCTTGTACTATGGGAACCAGATAACTGATACAATACTTAGATAGTTTCTGTTTGTAAATACATACATAGAATACAATATAACACCCAGACACAGAACAAACATCGATGTTCATCACACAAATGTTTGTCCTGAGTGGGAATCGAACCCACAGCCTACAGATCAGAAGACAGGGTTACTACCAACTGAGCTATCAGGCGAGTCATACCAGTAAAGCACGAACGGAGTGCTAAAGTTATATACAATAGGGGATTTTCTGACAGCTGGATGGCACGTAGTTCTACATCCAAAGGTAGGTGGCGCTACTGCCATATGGCTTCTTTTTTTTGTGAGGTGGCTTTGCTCTCTGTCATAGTGTAGTGTCACTTTCACTTCACTCACCAGTGTGACAATTTTTGTCAGATTTCTGCCATTTTGGCAGATTTTCCCTTCACAGCACTGCAGTGCACGGCAGTGGCTACTTAAAAATTCTGAGATATTTAGGTTTTTTTATTATTTTGAAGTAAAATTCAGAAATATAGCTACGAAATTAATTCATTGACTTCGATATTTGGTTGGAATCATTGTCACTACACTGACAGCTCCTGTCTTAAGTCAGTTGAGTATGTTCTATGCATCCAATGTACAATTTATATGATAATATTTTAATATTTCTTTTTCACAAGGTGACTTTACTCTTTGTTGTAGCGCAGTGTCACTTTCAGTTTATTCATCAGTGTGGCCATTTCTGCCATTTCGGCACATTTATTTTCTTTCACATGTATACTATGGCACAAAGTGTAAACGACTGATGACCAGAGGGCTGGCTTGTTTTTTCCCGAGAAAATCAGCATTGCTATTCAACATGGCAATGCAGCCAACGTGCTGGGCAGTTTCCCTTACACCAAAGGTCTTATTGACAACACTTAGTTTATACCTATTCGTAAATATTTTAATTTATCATAGTTAATTATTCAGTATTATAAATTATGTCTACAAGTTTAGTATACAAACATTAAAAAATTGTGGGATTTTGGAGTTTTTATTATTTTGAAGTAAACAGATATAATTAGTCACGAAATATTAATCCATTGACTTCGATATTTGGTGAAAATCGTTGTTACCACCCAAACCCGCAGGAGAACTTAAGTGACCGATATAGCTCTTGTAATTAGCAAGTTGAAATGGCAATGGGCAGGCCACATCGCTCGTAGAACTGACAACCGATAGGGTAGAAAGGTTCTCGAGTGGCAACCACGAACCTGAAAACGCAGCGAAGGCGGGCCTCTGGTAGGTAGGTATTACCTACTTACCTTAGTCCTTATTCTGGGATTCATTAAACTCTATGATTAAAGGGTTTATTTTATTTACTAGCAAATTACAAGCTGGTTTCACCCTCACGCCAAGAAAAGACATGATTAGAAAAAATTTGAATGTAAAATCCATGTATGATGAAAAAAAGAGGAATATAAATCTAATGTTAAATTAAAGTTTTTCGGTAAAGTTTAGTTTTCAGGTCTAGTATAGTTTAATATATTATTATATGTTATTTAAGTTTGTGTTTTTGAAAATATAAACTATAAATCTAATGTTGATTTGGTGATTAATAATAATTTTCCTCCTTTTTTTGATCATTTCTACATTAATTTTGGATTCCTATTCTATAATTGCTTGATATTTTGAAATAAATATAAGTAAACAGTGATGAAAAATATTTCTATCATTTCCCTTATATTATTAGTATTATAAAAGACAAGGCATATTTCTGAAAGATTTCAAAGTGTGGGCAGATATTTAGCCTATTTAGGGCAGACTCTGCAACGTACAGATGGTCACACTCACCTGTTTATGGTCCATGCATAAATCACAGTATTGTTTTTTTCTTTAATCTGTGGTATAAATCTTCTGAACACAGATATGGTAGGTATGTGATTCTCAACCATATCTCGTCAATGCCATCTAACGGATTTTTAGGAACTAGTTTTTTTTTTTTAAATTTGGCTGCCTGAAAACCTGCTATCCAGCAATTTTATAACCTATCTGTTTTAATATATATTATTTACTTAAATTAATTCAAATCATTTTTTAGTAATTTTATTCCTACTCTAAACTATCAACTCTACCTACAACTACGTACTCTCACCATCAAAATTATCTCAGCACAAGCGAAACGAGCGCGAAAAATCACCACTTTTATCTGCGCTTCTTGCACAACCGGGCTGGCAGTTTTCGTTACCCATAAAAAATATTACCCGTAAAGGCAACGCTGCTGACTTGGCTGACTACATAAACAACGTAAGTGTGCCCAACTGCCCATGCCCAGTGCATCTCAAAAGGACCATCAAGTTTTTCATCTTGATTACATTTTTTTTTTACCTTTTTTATAACTTGTTTCGTCGACAACGATAGGTAGGCATTCGGAATCCAGGGGGGGGCTGCTGCTTCACTTAGGTACTCCTTCGTTTCACTTACCCCACCTGACCATACATTTTAGTTTTAACAAATGAAC
This sequence comes from Ennomos quercinarius, assembly GCA_910589525.2. NCBI lineage: Eukaryota > Metazoa > Arthropoda > Insecta > Lepidoptera > Geometridae > Ennomos > Ennomos quercinarius. The sequence goes on along the minus strand of OU342499.1, from coordinate 11,174,865 downwards.
ACTGGTAAAACATAAATTCTAGGTAAATTACTCTATAGATAGATCTAACGAAATCGCCCATTATCTACCCAAAATTTTGGGAGACGTTCTTATCCAGGCAGCACCTCGTGTGGGAGCAAGAAACAACTAGGTGGCCACGCGCACGACGTTTCTTCTAGTGTGAATTCTGTGCGACAGGGCCTGCTGACAAAATAGGACTTTGACTTTGACATGACATAACCGTATTTTTTTACTCACTTGACATTGGCAGAATTATTGCTAAAAAGCGATAGAAACTCATAAACGAAGAAGAAGAAGAAGAAATCTCGAATCCACCGGACAAAGGTACTCTGTGCACCGGATCACCGGACTCATGTCAGGCCCGGGTCAGCTTTAGTACCGATGTCTCCACGAAACGCTCGTGTCACACGCATTCTGACATTTTCTTTGCATCAAGTGACTTCTATAATGTCAAAAGTCAATTGTGTTGTTGTCATGGAAATTATGTACATAACACAACCTAATTAATCGGTTTAATTCGTAGTTTTTCTGGCTTTTTGTGTATAATTTCAAATTAATATATCATTATCATCATCTTCTTTGCCTTTTTCCCATTTCGCATTTGTTATTGGGGTCGGCTCCCAAGCTCCCAGTCTAATCTGTAGCGGCAAGCTACCAGAATTACACGAGCGACTACAGGATCGGACCGTGAGTTTGCCTAATTCTCAGCTGTTCTTGTTTTTGTTAATCCTGATAGTTTCAGGTTTCGCACATTTATAAGTAAATCTAGATAAGACCCGTTAAATTTCAGTGGGGGCTGGGGGCCCTTTATCTCCACGGCGCGCTGGGCTGAAGCTCAAATTGCCCTTATACAAGATCTGGCCCTGAGCGACTGCCATCTGATCTCACAACCCATAAGGAACCAGTAACAAGGATGGTTAGACCTGGTATCAGATTCTATCAGGCGTCTGACTACCCGTAACGATTGCCATAGATGGTCTTATGACAACCGGGACCGACGGCTCTCGGAGGCACGGATGGCATCGAAAACTGCACATAAATTACTAGATAAATCATCGGTGCAAGGCCGAGGATCGAACCTGGTGCCGTAAGATTGCGAAGTGCACATGTTACTGCTCTGCTACCATCGCTCTTACTTCAAATTATATACCAATTATCTTAATCAGTTGAGCATGGGCAGTGACTATGGTTATTGATCAACACTATGGCGACGCGAAAATGTCATGTTGAAGCTTGCAACTAATAAAACTCATCGCCTGTTAAGTATCCCAAGGGACGATAAATTACGAGAATCATGGTTGTCTTTTCTGATTCCTACAAATACTGAGCTCAGTGGCCTGTCTTAGTGAACAAACGTGTTCGCCAAAATCACTTTGATATACCCCCAATTTGATGGGATGGGTAACCGTCTTCTGCATGGATATCCTTGTTCACTGCAAATGAAGTGTTGCACGGGATTCCCTTGAGCTTATCTGGTGAGTAAACTCAATTTGAATAGCAAAAATAAATAATTAAAATAAAAATGGTTTCAACCCAAAAAATGGCCTAAAAATGGCAGTAAAAATACAAAGCTTAGGCTAAGAAATAAAAATAAATAAAAGCTATTTCAGTCTCATTTGTTTCATTTAATCCTTATTAGCGGGTGCTTCATCTTCCTGTAGTATTAAAATGTAATAGGTTAAAATAATAATAATAACTTCCTATGTAACTTCCATGTCGATATTTTTTTGGCGTGGCACGTCACTATGGTATCGATATCGATATTTGAATATGGAGCTAGGTACATCACTATGGCGACACCAGCGTTTCGTGGAGACACGGGAACTAATTGTCGGAGTTTTGGCGGGAACGTAAAAAAGTTCACGTCGTTGCATTGTATTATTTCACAAAACTTATGCTTTTTCTAGTGTTAATGTTTAAAATTAGTGGCATTTTACGCATTGAGTGCTGGATTACGAGTATAAGTGTGGGCAAGTGATATAATGTAGTGAAACGTGGTTTTTCGTGTTGCTTCCAAAATTCCATAGAAGCCTCTAGTAAAGTTGCCACTACTTTACTAGGGCATGACTTAGACTGGATTATGACTACCTGACTCAGACTGGACTATGACTACCCTGACTGATTGTGACGAAGACTTGACTTTATATGAAATATTTCATAATACTATGAAGAACTACAATACTTGACACTGGCTAAATACGCTATGTGTGGAGCCAAACTATAAGAAAAAAAAAAAAAAAAAAAACTAATTGTCGATCATATAGAGCTGTCCTATCTGTCTTTGACTAGTATAGTAGATATCTGTGCTCATGTATTGACGTAATTTCGAATATAATATTTAATATGGTTTGTTCTGCGAACTCAAGTCATAACAAAATAACATTCCTCATTTCCTAGTCGTGGACACTTGTACAGGCGCTGGCAGCGGTGTCCTATGCTCAAATCTAAAGGAGAAATAGAACCGATTCGCAACATTTTCAATTTTGTAGTGTAGGTATTGAATTAATTGAAAGAAAATGTATCCCACAAACCATAAGACAATATTCGTGCTGGACCACACGCCATATTTCGGCATATCTTCTGACAACCCGATAGATTTTGATTCTGGAAACAAAAGCCGGGGTCCTGGGTATGTTCCCCTGCCGCCGGTATCCAAGTCGTTATGGACGTGCAGTGTTGAGGCGGCTGTAGAATACTGCAGAATAGTTTGGGATCTCTTTCCTGAAGGCAAATTGGCAAGTAACCTCACTTATTCTACTGTTTTCACAATAATACGCTATACTAGCCCCAAATTCACTAACTTTTCATTGACAGTTGAATCAGCTGATAGCAGGGATTACAAACATTTTTGGCTATGTGAAGCTTCAACTTTACTAACTTTTTTGTATATTGTTTACCTATATTGTGCTTAAATTTTGAACAATGTATATCATTGCTTTTATGTATTATGTTACAGTTGTGTCACCAAAGGAGATCTCTGTGGCTTCACTGTTCATTATATTTTATTATTCATGTTGCAGGTCCGTTTTGTGGTCAGTGACTCAGCTGCACACATTTTAAATACTTGGGCTGTTGCACAACAAAACCTTACTCATGTTAGTATGGAAAACTTTGAGAATAAATATATTTATTTATTATTTATGTATAAATTAATGTGTTAACTATTGCATTTTGTAACTGACATGTACATCCGATTTGAAGCATCCATATTAATTCAAGATAGGATTAGTTAATATATATACAGGTTGATTGGTTCATGGAAAATTCCCCATTTTCGACTTTAAATCACTGATTTCTGAAAGTATGGGTATTAACTCACAAGTTTTTGGTTTTAATTATATAAAAGAAACCTCAGTGACTCTACTTAACTTTACACTTACACTTAAATTTAATCATAATTAACCATAGTTTTTAAAAACAGTGCTTAAACGTAAATCATTTTTTTTTCCCTGAAAATAATGACCCCGGCATGAAAGTTGATTTATCTCAATACTCAATCAATGAATATAGTGATTTTTCTGAAACATTATTTCTTTTAATAATAAATTACCATTAACCACTAATAACTTTATTTATTTGGGTTTTTTTGTTGCTACTGCAGCTGGTCTTAGGGTAAGATGATAAAAACTCCTGAAAGTGTAAAACATGTACTTCCGTTTAAAGTACAAAACCTTAAGAATGTGCATGAAAATCTACAATTTAGTGGATGTAAGAATAATATTACAGCTGTTTTAAATTATTAAATAAGAAAACAAGCAAACTTCCATTTTTATTATCATCAACAATATTATTAAGTGCCATTTACCTGGGATTTTGTCCAATTTCAAATAGTATGGTAGACTCTGTGCATTAAAGAGTGTCCATTGATACATAGAAATAAGTTTATCACTACTTGGTGGCCCTAACTCTCTTTTTTTGGCTTAACGTCGATCGTGATACAAAGTATTTACATGGATGATTTTGTGTGTCGATGAGGGATTAGACATCTTTGGTTGTGAGTGTCTTTGGAACCCATCAATATTTTTTGATAAATGGTATCTCATTTGAAAGCCGTTAAAAACATGTTTTTTAAACAATTTACTGAATAAAAACTTCAGTCAACTTTAGTAAATCAACTTTCAAGCCAGGGTCATTATTTTTAGGAAAAAAATGTTTTACTTTTAAGCACTGTTTTTAAATAATGTTGGAATGGCAGTGGGCAGGCCACATCGCTCGTAGAACTGACAACCAATGGGGAAGAATGGTTCTCGAGTGGCGACCACGAACCGGAAGACGCAGCGTAGGCCGGCCCCCCACTCGGTGGACCGACGATCTGGTGAAAGCCGCGGGGAGCCGATGGATGCAGGAGGCGAGCAGCCGCTCAAGGTAGCGCGCTCTGGGGAGGCCTATGTTCAGCAGTGGACGTCTTCAGGCTATTGATGATGATGATGATGATGATGACTGTTTTTAAAAACTATGGTTGATTATGTTTCAATTTAGGTGTCAGGAGAGTCATTGAGGTTTCTTTTATGTAATTTTAAAAAAAATCGCCGAACTAATGTTACGCTTAAAAGATAGCCCAAGGCCTGGTTAAACACACCGTGAAAGGTACGGTCTACGAACCAATCACCCTGTCTAAACTGCCATGGTCACAAATTAAATATATTATTAGCGGGATATTAATTACCATGTAATGAAGAGTAATGGTGGCCGAGCGGTAAGATGTGCGCTTCGCAATATTGCGGCACCGGGTTTGATCCTCGGCCCTGCACCAATGACTTATCTAGTAAGTTATGTGCAGTTTTCGATGCCATCGCTCCATGCCTCGGACAGAACGTTAAGCCATTGGCCCCGGTTGTCATTCAAACATTTATGGCAATCGTTACAGGTAGTCAGTGTAACCTGATAGAATCTGACGCCTGGTCTAACCATCCCTGTTACTGGTTCCTTATAGGTTGCAAGGTCAGATGGCAGTCGCTCGTGTAATTCTGGTAGCTCGCCGCTACAGGTTAGATTGGGAGCCAACCCCAATAACAAATGGGAAAAGGCAAAGAGGATGACATGATTAATTACCATGTAATGCAAGGGAAGATGTCTTATTTGTTATTATGTAATGAATGAACTGATGAGCTGGTAGTATTGTTTCAGATCCTCAATGGGCTCTGCCTTGTTGGACCAGTACGTAGAGGGGCAGGTGGTGATGTGGTTGGATTGTGTGCTGCAATAGAATCTCTTGGAGAACCCTCACCAGCTCAAACAGCAAGGCCGGCTTCGGAAAGGCATTTTCAGAACCGGTATGGTGTTCTTAGACTGCATTTCCATGTGCTAGGTCACTGAGCGGTGTGCGTATGAGCGGTGCGAGGATGTGTAGCGGGCTGGTTTCTGACGCGCGCGCGCGCGCCTTTTCTCGCACACATCCCTCGCAATACATTCCTCGCACACATCCCTCGCAACACATTCCTCGCACACATCCCTCGCAACACATTCCTCGCACACATCCCTCGCAACACATTCCTCGCACACATCCCTCGCAACACATCCCTCGCAACATCCGTAGCACACGTTTTTCCCTTGTTTTGCATGTACAAAAACCTCGCTCCGCTGGGCCGCTTCCACTAGAGCTGCGCTGAGCAAGGCTAGGAAAAAAGTGATTCTATTGGTTTTTAACAAACACATCCCTCGCTACACATCCTCGCACATCTCTGGGGGCAATGCAGCCTTATAGGGAAGTAATGAAGTATCTTTTATCTCTCTGAATGTATAAAGTGCAACACACTGCACTTGAAAAGAGACAGCCCTTTTTGACGAATTTTTCATCAGGTGGGCCGAATGCTTGTTTGCACCGTTTAACATGAAAAGATCTCAACTTCCACTGCAATATGCTTAGTGTACGTACAACCTTTCTTTTTGTGTGAGGTGGCACATACCAGCCACCTAATGTTCTTTGGAAGGCCAGCTGACTAGCAATAATGATGCAGGTCTTTTCGAGTTTTCCAGGCATCCTGAAAAATGTTGTTAGACATTTTCAACATCATCAGTTAATAGAACAATATCATAACTATTAGAGGAGACTGGAGAGAATAATGTATATATAATCTGCATTTATGTACACACATTGTTATAATTTAATAGGCGGTGGTTATAGTTTTATTATTCATAAATATCCATTTTCAGTGGTAGAATAATCTGCATAACGAGTGCCAGAGATGATGACTCAATAAGAAGCCTTGCGAAGATTGCTCTTAACACCTTAGATCAGCAGAATAAAAAAGCTGCAATGCCTCAAACTCAAACAGCTGCTACCAGCACAAGCAATGCTAGCACAAACACTGATTCAACAGCTGCAAATCCGTAAGAATGCAATTTATTATACTACTATTTCCCATTTAATCGCCCTCCCCCTATTGCTAATAAACATTGATGTGCAACAGAGGAATAGTTAGTTTGTGTTTTGTTTCTCTTCATCAAGTTTGAAATAGGCAACCTCAAGAAAAACACCGAGTAGCTATTCCACGTATAATCAGTGTTTATTAGTAAGGGTCAATTCAGACAGAGCAGCAAAATGCTCGAGCACTTTTTAAGTGCTATTGTAATATCAACCATATTTCATTTAGACAAAGCTGAAAATAGTATGCAACATTAAAATCTTACCTATTTTAATGTTGCATACTATTTTCAGTCTTGTCTACATGGATTAAGGTTGATAATTCAAAAGCATTTAAAAAGTGCTCCAGCATTTTGCTGCTCTGTCTGAATTGACCGTAAGGGGACCAACCAGAGTGCAGGTTTCCCTTTATTGTGACCCTTTTTAGTACTAGTTGCGCCCCGCGGTGTTACCCGCGGATAAAAAGTATCCTATATGTTAATCCAGCGTATAAGCTATCTGCTTTCCAAATTTCATTGAAATTGGTTCAGCAGTTACTGAGATATAAGGTAAAAAACATGCACACACACAAACTTTCGCATTTATAATATTAGTAGGATAGGATAGGATAAGATAACTACGAATATTAGTTACTTTGCTACAAATTTGCGTGTGGTATGGACGTATGGTCCTGACATGATAATTATATCATCATTATCATATCATTAGCCTTTTGCATCCACTGCAGAATATTTCGATCTGATAATAATTTAAACTACTTATACACTTTATTTCAGGACAATGGTCGTGCACTACTGCCATCTAGTCATTATAAATGTAACTCCAGAAAAGGTTGACACAAGAGTTAACAATCAACAAATAACTGAGGTAATCAATCAATCAATTAATTCTAGTTCTGCGCCCACAAATATCAAAATGTACATAACTAATTACCCACATAAATTATTTTTATTTAGGTACAATTAAGTGCTATTCAAGAACAGCTCATTTTTGCTTGAAATAGTCATAAAATTTGTATCATAAGTTTATAATGCCTAAACATGCACTTATAGTGTATTCGAAACTTCTATACCAAAGTAAAATGATTTCATAAAGAACTATGCAAACACCGGAATCAGTGTTCATTAGTATTGCACTTATTCTAGGCACTAACATACGCTGCAATGCAACAAATTATAAAAATAAAATATATAAAAAAACGTTTATTTTCCACATTGCCAAATAAAGCAATTAAAGTGTTAAGGTATCCATGTAGGATACACACTTATTCAAATGATGATATTTTGAAAACTGACAACCTTTAACTTCGGCATTGTAGGTACATGTACATATATATGGGTATAATATAGTTTACACCGATCGTTAATGAATTAAACGTTTATATACGTTTTTATCGCGCCTGTCTCGATTATTTTATGTTTCGTATCCTTACTAAAATAAACTAGACGAACGATCACTGTGTAAATTATTTATTCAGATTACAACAGAGATTTTAAAAAATGCAATAAAAATGTTTGAATATGTTTAACAAAATATAGTCTGGTAATAAAATTAAGCTCATGGTGAAGCACCACGTCAAATGCGCGTGTTGAAAATATGTATTGTAGAAAGCTTCAGCCACACCGAGGCGTCAAGTGGCCTCAGTGAAGCGTCGAAATCGGCCATTCGGTACCCATCGCGGCCCGTGTTCGTAGATTGCCAGACTGTGGCCCCGGCGGGCAGCGGTGGATACCGAAAAGTTTCGCGTCGCTGACGCTGCCGCTTCGAAGACGCGTCGGTGGGGCTGAAGCTTAATCGTGAGCAAGTCGTGTATTAAATGCTTACCAGATGGCCTAGCATGCGCACCGCGAGAAAACTTGCCGTCGATGTAAGAGTGGGACACACATAGGCGCCACCATAGCCTTGTCTTGGTCTCTCACAAGAAAAAGTGTCGAGAAAATTTTGTCGCGGTGCGCATGCTAGCCGGGCAGGGCACAAATGTTTTTGCTCACTATGCATTACATAACAACTGCCAATCATCTTTTAAGGCGCAAACCATGAACATGCTTAATAAAGTTTAATAGTGTTACGTCCATGCTGACTCGATGGCTCTAGTAAGTTATCACAACACATTTTATAATTCATATCAAGTGCTTTCTTGGCTTTCATTGTTGATTTAATACCAATTGAACAGGGTACCATAAAACTGACTTTTACAGTATCCACACAGTAGGTACTGATTGAGTAGCGTAGCAGTAACGTGTTCCTCAGTAGGTATAGTATTTCCTATCCAACAGCGATTTTGTTTACAAAATACATAGTATATCTCAGTTTATGGAATGGACTATAGCGATTTACAACTATGCATAGCTTTGTCTGTGATCTATGTTTAGTGATGTGTGTGCATGTGTATTGCTTCATGCTTATTAATAATTTATACCGGTTTTATTATTATGCGTTTAACTTAAATTATATAGCATTGTTTCTAAATCTTGAAATTCTTAAATTGTTTATAAATGCAAAGATTCGTAATTATAAGCTGCACCCCGATTCCCAACCCATGAAAAAGTTTCGATTCGAAATTTACGCTCTCCGTCTCCTTCATCTACATTCAGGATGAAGGAGACGGAGAGTGTAGATTTCGAATCGATTCGCTTTCGATGGATTGGAAATCGGGGTACTGATGTCTGTCTGAGCATATTAATTTAACCAATCAAAAATCGCCGTTGAATAATAATTCTACGGAATTGTGGAACTGTACCTATAGCAAGTTTCGTCAAGATTAGTTGAAAGATACGACCAGTATGCTAGTACCAACATCCGAACAACATCCAGATGCGAATGCGAGTTGAAGCAAAGACTTCGCTTATTTCGTTCGCTCGGTCAATCAGGTGAAATGTTGACAAATTACCCTGTGAAAATAACTGCTAAATCTTATCTGCTCAGGTTGTAAAACGTTTGTTTTAAGTTAAAATAAGCCCGATGGGTTAGGGCGCCGGCTTTGTGTAGAACGCCTTACATATTCATCTGCTTACAGCTTTGCTTACTCCTTCATTTATTTATATATATATATATATATATATATTACTTATATATTACTTGATGACTGTACTGATTAGCAACGACAAGTTTACGATTCACAATAACCATATTTTTATAAAAACAGATGGGCAGCGGTGGTATCATGGGTGTAGAAGTGTTGGTGGCCAAAGCCAGCCAACTGGCAAACCTGCTGGGGCAACTAGTGTTGCCACACTATAAACTAGCTGTGACGACTGTTACTGGCATTCCTATGAAGGTATTTATTATAATATAATATTTTTATAATTTTTGATTATTTCTGGCTGATCTGATAGCGCAGTTGGTAGTAGCCTTGCCTTCTGAACTGTAGGTTGTGGGTTCGATTCCCACCCAGGACTAATATTTTTGTGTAATTAACATAGGTGTTTGTTCTGTGTTTGAGTGTGATATTGTATTCTATGTAACAAAAAAGTATCTATATGTATTCTATCAGTTATCTGGTTCCATAGTACAAGTTTTGCTTAGTGGCTAGATGGGGTTGTGTGTAATGTCCACACATATTTATTTATTTTTAAATGTGTATACCTAACAAACCTTTCACTATATGGCTCCATATATTATGGTTATTATAGTCGTGATAAAATGCTTTTATAAAAGGCAAAAGTCTAAGTCAAAAGTATGTGTAAGTATGTTATGTTGTGTGGGATGGTGAAGTTAGGGTGTGTAAGATTATTATTTTAGTAAGCACTTATTTTATCGTTTGATCAGGAGGAACAAAACGCGAGTTCCAGTGCGAACTATGACGTAGAGATCATACATTCAGCCGACGCGCACGCAGGGCTGCGCGCGGCGCAAACTCCAGCTGAAGCTCTTGAATCGGTATGTACTGGGCCCTAATTATCTATGAAAACACAGATTCCATACGATACGATACCACGTCGTTATCATGTCTTGTTCAAATCGTGCCACCAGCATTAGAAATACCTTCACTTTACATTAAAGTTATTTATATTTTGAATGAATATTGACATAAGTGGTGGTAACTTTTGACGTGTTGATGTTTTGGAACGCGTCTCAGTGGAACATTATGATTTTTGACAGTTCATATCTCGCCAATTCCACATTCATTTCGCCTGGTTTCGTTTTTATTTCATAGAGAATAGATTTTATGCAGATTTCTTATGTATAAAGACAAGGAGTTCGCGTGGTTTCGAAGTAAGGAATCGTAAAGTGGTCATACAGAATTAGGGTCCTGGTTCATATTAACAGCCTTCCGAAGTAACATTTTAAGTTTAAGAATGGTTTTGTAAAGTGGCTAGAACTTTTGTATGGAAATCTGCGTATAAGCATTAATTTATGCTCAATAACGTTATATATATGAACCTAATATTAACCTCCTTAGTGAGAAATGGGCCCACGTTTAAGAACCTTTCTGAAAGCTACAACAAGACCTATAGCTCAAATCCAGAACCTTTTGACTTTTTACACAGAACCCAAATAAAACCTTCACTACTGTACCGAGGAGAATGCTGTTTGAAATAATAGTAACAGTTCACTTTCTTTTTTGACAGCCTCTGTGGTGTAGTGGTTGCATGAACAGGTTGGCTCATAACCCGGTGGTGGAGGGTTGGATCCAACGCGACAGGCCAAGTATTTGTCCACATAAAAAAGCGCAAATACTTGTTCCGCGTCTGGGTGTTGTGGAACCGTGGCCCTCGTAGATCCTGGGTCCCTAAATACAGGGAATCTTAGTTAGGGTTCAGGATCTATGTATGTGAGCGTTGGGGGTTATTTATTTGTCTATAAGGTGGTGCTTCGCTGGTGGACCCCGAGGGGAGCAGAGGGAGGTGCGGGAGGGTGTAGTGGGCCACTGTGGCGAGTGACTCCTTCGGATGTCGCCTCAAGACCTTCCGCTTGCTTGGTCAACTTCCTCTTGAACGGACGCTCGGTCACGCTTGAAGTCCCTAAGTGAGTAATGCCCGTCTGCACTGAAGTCTGACACCTCTTAAGTTCGCACTTTCTAGGATGTACCGAAAACGTTGTATCGCCCTCAAGTCAGTAGAATGACAACGTGCATCATAACAATGATTTACAATTTACACATGATGTGCATCCGACATTAAGGATCTTGTCTTAAAGCACGTTAGATGTTCTAGATACCTCACTTGAAGTTGAGAGTCAGTTCCCAACCCAGGGCGTAATCACCTCTTCACCTTCTCGTGTAGTCAAGTGCTTAGCTCTGGTGTAAAACTTTGATTGCGTCTTTGTTTCCCGATAAGTACAAACTGGAGTTCTTCAAGTCGCGAGTGAATAGGTATCTTCTAGGCAAGCATGTACCATCGTAGACCGTGTCGTCATTTACGATCAGTTGAGATTGCAGTCTGTAAAAATTTTTAGGCTGCCTAAAGGTATCCGACTTGGCTTAACGTGCCCTCCGAAGCATGGTAGCCAAAATCAGCAACATTAGAGTATTAAATGTGTTCAAACGCTGCTTTGCTTGATAAACATTTTTTTAACCTTCTATTCAGGAAAGGCGGGGGTCGATCCGCCTCTCACATATTAGCTGCACAAGGCGGGGAGCTATGGATCGGTGCTATCGGTGGCCGAACTCCTTACGACGATCCACCTGCGCTGTCCGAAGGCACCGGTGGACGGGTCACTGATTACAGGTAGAACCACATACCACTCAAATGCTGACGTTTTGCATAACAGTTGATTAACAACTAAAAGCTGTACGGGTGTCTGTTCGTCCGACATTCCTTAGAGTAATAATATGTACAGAAAGTTCACTCCGCATAGACATTTAAGTAAATAGTGACTATTCCAACAACGCAAATTTACTTCGCACAGCAACATGTACCTAATATGATCAACTAATAGTCTTCTCTCTTACATTCCGTATAGACATTTAAATAAATAGCGGCTCTTGTAACAACGTAATAAAGTGCAATTTAGCTCGCACAGTGGTGCGAGTCAAATATGTTCAACTATTAGTCGTTTCTCTTTCTAACACATTGTTGCTATCTCTTCTAGCTCATTACGTGTATGATCGTACACAAAGTCCGAATAGCGCCGGCCATGGTAGAACGTGTATCATTTGAATGCTGCAGTACAGATATTGTTATTTCCCTCTCGCCACTACAAAAGTCCTGACCAAGACTTGATTTTAATAAAATGATATAAAAGCGATTAAGATCTTCGTTTCGTCCTTTGAATTTAAATACAGGAGAAGTCGTCCAAAAAATGCTTTAATTAGATAGACAAATGAGCAGAATGACGGATACAAAAGATCACATATACTGTGAAATCTGTTATTCTCTAAAGTTTAAGTTATGGCCGCGTCAGCATTTTTTTTTGAGGTCATAGTGGGATTTGTTTAAAGTGGAAAGTCTCAGGTCGTAATTTTATGGTAAACCGGGTTTGCGATTGAAAATGAACTATGCATATTATGAAATAAATATATTAACTGGCTACAGAAAATAGAAATCGTAATCTTTTCTCTCGAGAAAGCGTTTGAACAATGAACGATCGTGTTGGATCACGTCACAAACCTTTTGTTGCATTTTCACTGGTCAAACGCTTTTTTGAGAGAAGAAATAATCTAGATTTTTACAGCTCATACTATCCGCGCTGGTACCAGCGAGCGAGACAACGCTCTACGAAGCAGTCTTATCTCCCTGTGAGCGATAGAAACGACGCTCTACCAAGCCGATTATCTCCATGTACATTATTGTTAACCGGTAGCTGTAGTTTTTCATACAATTTGTTGCAGGATAAAAGAGTTTGGTGCGCTAATGCAGCAGAACAGGTTGCATCCACTTAGAGGGACTGGCGCGAATGGACGATCGAGAGCTAGAATACAACGGCACACCACATATTGGCCTCTCACCATATCTTCCACGCTTATATTTAATTTGGGATCCGTATGTATTTTTCTTATAATTATTTTTAATGTTTATACTTAATGTTTATTTGGCTATGTCTCATTGTAATAATAGGACCCCACAGAAGTTGTAACACATAGGGTACGACACGGGTGCCGTGAAGCTGGCAAAAGGGATCTGAGGACTTCCTTGTCATCATCATCATCATCCTGACCTGCCTGAAGACGTTCACTGCTGAACATGGCCTCCCCCCGAGAGCGTCACTTTCATTAGCTGCTCACCTCCTGCATCCATCGGCTCCCCGCGGCTTTCACCAGATCGACTTCTCCTGTGTACTTACTAAATTATATTACTGAGCAGCACCAATCTAAACATTCTCGCAAAGGTCTTAAATTCTCTTTCACCACTATCTCATTTGGTGATTGGTAAGTAAATATGCGGTCTAGGATGAAACACGATTACCTAGAAGATACCCGTTAGGTACCTATGTAACTCGACACGAAGAGTCCAATAATTGTATTTATCAGGAATACAGACGCCGTTCCAGTTTCATTCGTTAGCTTTAATCAACGATACGATTTCTAGGTAGTGGAACCACTAACAAGACTGGTGGTTCAAGAGACGCTAACAGATGAAGAAGTGGAGACGTGTCGTAATGTATTGCTATCTCTACTGGGCATGGAGTCGAGGCACGAGTTCCCATCGACGCAACTGCCTTCCAATTTGAGGTATGAATGAAATCAAATCAATTTTTTTTAGGTTATTTATTCGTATCATATTTTACATGGGCTTACATACTAGCATATTGATTGATTTAGGCATAAGAAACATCAGAGTTGTTAAATGGAAGGCTGGACAATCAACAATTGTTTTGATGCTTTGAGTAGCGGCCAAGACTTGGCAAACTGTTATTAGCACGCCCTCAGATGATATTGATACATCTGTGTATCAATATCATCTGAGGGCGTGCTAGCTGGCAGCAGCTAGATGAGAAAAGCCGATGATTGGGTTCTAAAGATTTTGTAAGGACACTACAACTTCTTCAGACTTTTCTTCACTCGACACTTTAAACACCTATTATGCTTCGATCAGGTATGTACCCTAGATATCGGATCGGTGCCAAAAAGCCGTCTCGGGAAATAACAGCTCACTTGCGGCGTGCGCTCTTATTTCGAATTAATTGGGTTGAAAGCCAGCCAAGTACACTTTTTTAGCAATTCTAGATTTACGATTGACTACCAACTCGCCTGATGCTAAGCGAAGGTGTGGCCGAAGATCAAGTACGCAAATCTAGAAGATACCCATTCACTCTGGCCTTGAGACACCCAGGTTAAAAGTTTCAGGAAACACAGAACATGGGAACAAGTTCCATTCCTTAGCAGTACGCACTATAAAAGTGGAACCATAATCGTTTAGTACTTACTAATTGGCGGAATGTCAACTGTAAAAAGATGACTTTTAGCCGAACTCCAACGGGATCAAATCGTACAATGCCTGAGCTGACTCCGAAATGGAATTTATAGAAGATGGACAGACAGGCAACATTACGACGGTGTTAGAGACTTAACAACTTAAAGGCTACTAGCTTTTCATCACTTATAAGTATCTTCGCTCGCTGATCTACGGACTCCAAAGCATCACCTTGGTACCCGGCTAAACCGTCCCAAAGGTGGCAGCAGTACTCCACACACAAGTGGACTTTCTCTTTTTCTGCTAGCAAGCACTCATTCATGTCCTTCTGCACCATATCATTCCAGCTTGTTTTGGGTATGCCCCTGAATCTTTGACCGGGGGCAGAAAGCTGCAGTGACAGGTTCCTGACATAATTTGATGGTCTCTTCACATTTCCCTACCATCGCAGCTACATACTTTCACGCATCTTATAAGCAATGTTGCGTACGCCTAAGCTTCTGTATACGTATTCATTGCGGGTTGATGAGATGAGGGATCAGAGATGGAGAACCATCTACTGAAATAGAGCATACGGTACGAACCTGTATAAATATCCTTACTCTCATCTTTACAGCACGTAATAACTGCACTTCGTGAGCTCATCGGTTTGATTTTGGATACGAATGTCCAAACGACGTAATAACAATCTAAATGTGAAGTATGTTTTTTCCTGTTTTCAGAGGTAAATCCAGCGGTCGTCGCGAAGAACAATGGCGGCAAGTATGGGGTGAATTGGAAGCCCTAGTCCGAGCACACTCTGCCAGCGCCGCGCATCGCACGCTACTACGCGTGCTCGTCGAATGCCGCGCACACAACAACCACAACAACGATGGTGAGTTTGCACTCTATACTCACTAGCATAGGGTTGTACATCGAGTGGCAGCTATGTCGAGCGATCTGGGGGTGGGGGGTCTAGCAAAGATCCCTTTCCTTTAGGAATGACATTCCCATACATTTTGAGTTATCGTTTGGCGTTAACGCTAATGGAAAGAGATCTTTGCTAGACGCCCAGCGGGGTGATCATGTAACTTTGATAGCAATGCAACAAAAGAAATTTCAATCCAAATTTGAAAATTTTCATAGTAACTCTGTACATAAGCTGCGTACTGCAACTGTCAAATCCATACATTTTTGTGTTTCTATCGGTTGCCAACAAGTTACATGATCGCCTAGCTGGTCCGCTTGCACAGTAATGACGGTGAGATGTGTAATAGCAAACTACTAATTTGTCATACCATAATGCACGTTGCACTTCTAATACCTGCTTAAAAATTATACATGTCTTACAAAAGCCCAAGCCACAAACCCAAGGAGCAGGGGTAACCCTACCTACAAAAATTTGCAACCGAAACTCAACATTAAGCTCGACATTATTTTCATCCGGCCAATAAAATGCCGAGTGTGATGCATTGTAACTTAACTCCGCGGTAAGATTCAGTAGGAATTCAATTTCAAAGTAGTGTGTGACAGAAAAAAAATCATGAAACGAAATTAAATGTAGATAAGTTTCCATTGTGTAACGTTTTAATAAAGAACACAAAATAGAAATGTGCTATTTTGTAATTGCCCGTCAAATAAAGAAGAACAATTTATGAAGATAATATTGCATACAAAAAGGCTATAATATATAAATTATAAAATGTATTTTTGGACCAAACTAAAACCTTTAAAATAGGGAATAGGTGGTATAATGTAATGTGCAGGCAGTAGGTGTAGTAAAGTAAACGAAATAATTTGACATAAATGAAATGTTTTTGTGAAGTTGCCAACGTTTAGTAATGAAAAATGTTGTTTTGCATGAAAGCTTGTTATTCGTGGAAGTGAGTGTTGAAAAACTGACAGTTTGTGTTAATGCGCTTGTCTAAACAAAAAGGTAGGTGCAAGCTTGCTTTACTTCGTATCTTTTAAATGTGTTTAATGAGCCTGCGGTCCTTTCATTCCTTATCATTTATTCCCATAATCTCCGGCTTTGAGGATTTTTGCTTGGTTACAGTTTGCACGCAAGTTTGCACGTTACTAAATCGATTTCTAATAGTTACGTTATTTGCATATTTTGATGTGATAATGCATGGATTAACGCACGAAATGCATTTTGGAATTGGCACTCACCATTGCTGGCTGTTATGTTATTACGAGAACCCTTTGAACGATACTTGAACGTTCCTTCCACTACTTCCTTCCCAATGTCCTATTGTTATCCTACCAGAAAACTGTTGTTATATTCATTACAAAACATAACCCTTCCTTGGCAGCCGGCTAAAAATACAACTTATGCCAGGTATCTTTACAGGCGAATCTCGCGCGACTGTCATCAGGGCTACCACCGATTCGCCGTTATCACCGGTCGGTGCTGGCAACGGCAGTAGCAGTGACGTATGGGCTCCAAGGAACGTTCTAGACGCGTTATTAGGTGCACCCAGACCCGCTCGTAGACCTGACTTTGCAGGGAGGATGGCGGCTGGTAGCCGACCAGCTACGCTGTACCCGCAATTGCAACAAGATGTCGAGACGCAGCATTGAAAAAATTGTGATATATTTTAAAAGAAATACAGACTAAATGTCACACGTATCGTGTTATACGGTGACAGGGCTCTAATGGGTAATGCATAGCTCGATGTTTTATATCGGGTTTTTGTTGCGGTCGAGCATTTAGAAAGATTTTACAAAGCTGCGATTGATCCATCTCATCTCCGGCAAACCACATCAAATTAATGTGGAAAATGACGATACAGGTGAAGTGTTTATAGTGAGTATTTCAATACGAGAAAGGACAGTATTGCAGAAAAAAGTTTTAAAAACTGTTTCGACTTCTAGCTAGAATATAGTATAAGGAAAAGTATAACAAGAGAAGATCTGGAATGAATTGTACAACAACAATAAGCAAGCGCGGCATTTTTTAAATTACTGAACAAATGTCTTTCAATGACTTTTCTAAAAAACGAGTTAATTGACTCAGTTTGCCACGCCTGACACTTGTTGTGTGGTGACGTCATGTACTGAAGATACATTTTGTCTAGCAACTTATGTTACTGACATGCTATAGAATATAAAATTTGTATTCCATTGTTTGAATGCAAGTATTGGTTTAGTAAATACATAACGTAGCCATTACTGACTGAAATTGTAATTTTAAATGTGCAGTTACATTGTTGAAGATGAAGTTACATTGTATTGAAATCACACCATTGGAACATGTAAAGTGTAAGTTTAGCAGTAATGTTTACTGCTATGTAAATAAATGATAGAAGAAAAAATTGTTGTTTTTTTAAATTTAATAATTAACTTTATATAATTTATATTACTTGATGTGGGCTTCTCCAAGCATATACCATTGAGCTCAGCTTTCAACACTGCGTAGCCAATTACTAAAAGGGTTTACAATTACATTGATTTAAATTTAGGAAAGGTTATACTGTGGGATAAAAAAATATGTGACTTAATTATTATTCCTGGAAAGAAGTTTCCTATATTATGTAATTAGCAATGAATCTTTTTCTTATGAGGATTCATGACACACATCCTGCAGCTTAACCAGAAAACGCAATGTAGCCCCTGGCCGTTATCTAGCCCGGTGGTTTTGCCGTGCCATATACCAGGTTTTTAAACCGAGCGGCGCGCCATGTACAAGAGGCCCAAAGGTTCAGACTTCACCAAAACTGCGTTCAGTTTTTCAGAGCTGTCATTATTTTAGAACAAATAATAATTCTGTTGCCTAGTACTATCTTTTTAAAGCCAAAAGGTGTCGTCATGGAGAAGTAAACTGCAGATACAAAACGTGATAGGAAACTAAATGATAACAATGAAAACATCTACTTGTTTAAACAGATGACATGCATGAATATTTTGTTCTACAACCGACTATTGAAGAAGGATGGCGGGGTAAATGAAAAACGCTACATTATAAAATTAATATCTTATATTTGTTCATTAAAAACTACATTGTGGGCCCGTGTGCCCGGTGCCCGGGTAACACGACCTTTGTATTATCTTGTATTATAAACTCTGCGGGCAGACTGTGTCATTCATAAGGCATTGGTGAGTGTGACGGCCGTAAGTACGGCCTAGTCAAGGCATCTGGTCCGGTTCCTTGCGGCGACTCCGCTCGTCCCTGCACGCCCCTTCGCCGCCGTCACGTGTTTACAATTATTGGAATGTCACGCGGGTTGCGAACGTTCAAACATTAAACTTATTACAAACAAAACCTAACACTAGGCCCTCTCGCGGGCCACTCCCAAAATACACTCACATAGAAATATTGTACAATCTCATGCTCTCGAGCGCTCCCGATGAGCTCATCGGAACGCATCCAAAATATTAATACCCTATAAAACTTACAAAACCGATCGGTATACTTAAACTTAAGCTAAGTTAAAATTAAACGGAATTGAAAAATAAATTACCTAGGTACAATATTTTAGTCTAGAAAGCTATTTATAGGCGCACGAGGGATGTTTGGTGGGAGGGAGTGCGCGGGGGTCAGTGCGTAGCTTCTCGAAGTTTCTTGGGTGCTGGCGCTGATGCGTCGCACGAGTCGCCAAGAGAGTTCTCCTCCGAACTCGCCTCTTCTATTTGTCTGCAACCAACAAATACAGTTCAAACACTACAAAGATAAATAGAACTTGAAAAGTGCAATAAATGCGGGTAGTTGAAGTTTTGTAACCCATACCAATAAAAGCTCTCATAACGTGATGTTTGTTGTTAGGTTATTTCGTTCACTCCTACACATAGCTAGTGGTCTATGTGATTGAGGGACGGAGTGTGGTTGAGCTGGCCAGATAGCACGTAGGGCTGAAAATGTTGGATACGACAGGTCACGGAGTGGAGACCAGTCCACCGCCTACCGAAGCGATAGGTGGACGAGGACACACAGGTCATAACTAGATGGCCAATCGGCACAAAACCCAAAAGGATGGCAGGAAATGGGAGAGGCCTATGCCCAGAAATGGAACAAAAAGGGAAGAAGAAGAAGAAGAAGTCAGAAATAAGAAAGCAATAGAAGTGGTTAGGCATTTTCAGATCGCGTCTTGATTCTTGTAACTGTTATTTTATCTTACCTTTTGGCGCGCGGCGTGCTCAACGCTGAGTCTGAGTTATCTGAGGGTGAGGCGGGGGTTGCAGGGGTGGCGGGGGTGGCAGGAGACGCAGCCTTGGCGTCCAGCGAGTCTTCGGTACATGACGTCGTCGTGTCCTCGTTCACTGAGTCCACTGCTAGTTTACCTGTAATGAAAAAAATGAGTACCTATTTATAATAATGATAAGAGACTAGGTGACATCCTCGGGGCAGAATATTTGATCGTGCGAAGCCCAAACATCCAAATCTACCATGCCTATGTTTAGCAGTAGACATCTTCCAGCTAATGATTATAATGGTCATTCCACTCCGGTCAACTAAACTGACCAACTGAAACAGATGAACTATTTTCTTTCTCCACGTTATAATCATATGTTTAGTTTGATAGGAATATCTAATTACGTGAAGCCATGAACACTGAACAGAACAGCTCGACAGCTAGTCGAAGCGATTTCAAGTCATTGAGATTATATTATCTGTGCTACAGCATTAATTGAAAAGATCAAAACAAATGAGCTGTTTCAAATTGAAAATGATTCGAGGCTCAGAGCACAGAATTATAAACCAATAATACTTACGTCAGAAGTGAACCGAAGATAGTTTACCTACATAAATATTAGTGTTTCTGCTTTATGATGTTTTCAAATTATTCCGTAAAATCGTTATCGACTATTTTGTAAGCATGATCGGAAAAATAAATATAGAGAATGTCAACAAGAAAACAATTTTGTAAGTATGCTTAAAACGGTGCTAAAAAAAGTGTACTTAAATTCAAATAATAGGTACAAAATTGGAACGAAGATCAAGTGAAATTAATTAGACAATTGATTTAGTTACTGTTGAGTAGTTATGTGCGCGTGTTGTTTTTCTGACGACTAACACAATTGTTTTATGACTACAACGATGGCTGGGTTGCTAGCAGTCTGTTGGTTATCATCCATATTACTTTATTATTGGTATTTCTTAGTAAATATCAACTCATTTAAGTAAGTAATTCTATTGTGATGATACATTACCTACGTACATAAAAAGTTGGTTAGTTTGGGAAATGGTCCTAGCTACGTCTACCGAATAGTTTGACTGTAGCTCAGTCAAGATCATTCCTAGGCCTATTCGTCAGGAAGTCAAGACCAACATAGTGTTATTTACGCTTTACTACCTACTTAAATTTTTCACCACTGTTTTTAATTTACTTACCATTCCCATTAGTAGAGGGCGGTTCTAAGTTGCTCTCGTCGCTTGGTAGCGGTGAGCCACCGTTCACGGGTGCTCTCACCACCGGCTGCTTCCCTAGAAGCTCCGGCGCTAAATCTGACACGATGTGGTGTGTCCATATCGCAAGCTCGACCATGTGTGGGGACCATTTGTTGCCGCAGCCGTTTTGTTCCTAGAATAAAGATTATATCTGTATTGTAATTCCAAACAGCAGCGCTCATAGCGAAGCTCGATTAGCCGTTTTTAACCGACCGGTAAAGTTAAGCATTTGAGCGGCCTAAAAATTCTGACACCAGTAGGGTTAGCACGGTTGGTAGACAAAACTGGCTTTCCCCTATTTTACTCCAAGCAAGTATGAAGCAAGTGACGTAAAACGGGGAAAGACAATTTTGTCTACCGTCCGTGCTAACCCAGCAGGGCTTACCACTCGAAGAGGAGTAGACAAACCGAATTAGTATACTACCCTGTCTTTCCCGACATGAAATGTCCATTCACCCTAAGTAGATCGCCGGGCATAACAACGGCAATCATCAGTTATATTCATTTCTTTTGCTATATCATGAACGCAAACATCAAGCACACACACCACACAACATTTTTCTGTGATTTTGCTTGATGTAAGTAGTACCAAAACAGCCTGAAACGTATTAGTTTTTTTTGTGATTTTCATTATACTTACATGACTGTAACTATTTAATTACTTCTTCTCATATATGGTTGGTCTATAGCTCTGGTGTCAATTTAAAGGCCGCCGAAAACAATAGTTTCATATATATAGAAAATTGTTTGGTTTTTTAATGAGCGGTTAGTAGTTATTTTTCATTAACGTATCATAATGATACTCTATTATAGTATTTTATTCTGATGGGTTTAATGACGAATCTCATTAACTATTGAAGTCTGTCAAGTGACATTTGAAAATTTTATAAATATTCTGCAAACATAATTTTTAACTTAAAAATCTTATACAGAAGTGCGTTATATTGTCACGATATAAATCTAAGAATGTCTCAAACCCGACATAATATGGGTAATTTGGACGGACGCGGACTGATGTCCCAACTGAAATGACACATAATGAACATACAATTGTGACCACTTACGGCCTAAAGCAAAATGAGTACTTTGAAAAACCTTTTTGTGTATTTTCTGTAGATGTAACAATAAACCCACAGCACCTTTTGTAAAAGCTTCCATTGTGCGTATCAATAGAATTCTGAAAAGGCTGCTACGCATTGCGACAAAATGTACACAATCCTTGCAAAACTCGGGCTAAAAGTACTACCCATACGCCGCCATAAAGCATTATTTATCTACGTACAATAATCTACATTGAACTTGAGTATAGAAATTTATTTATTTTTCTTAAGATGATTCTTGACCTATTTAAGGTTTTGTTTATATACGACCGAATGTTTCTACATAGATTCCCTACTTGAGGATGATGTTAAATATTTACTTAGTGATAACGATGTGGTGCTTGAGCTTGCTAGCTAGATACCCTACCATCTACATCAAAGGCCTGTGGCCATAAAAAGAACCCAATATACAATTAGAATGGATACGGGTTTTTCATCAATTACACTTACCGTATTTAACCTATCACAGACGTTCTTTATATGGTTTACAAAATTGAGGTATTCCTTGGCAGTGTAGTCGCTTCCTTCCATCTCGGGTATGGCCTGGACGCATTCGTCGGCCATGAACGGGGCTATGTCTGGGCTGGCTGCGGCTATAAGTGCAGATGCGGTCGCTGTGCCGACCCCCTTCAAATTGTTCAGTGCAGTCATCGCCGATTCTATGTTGGGCAGCTTTTTAAATGCTTTTTTTGTTTCCGCCATCACCGCTCTTGGTGTGTTCACTTTTATGAGGTATGACAGTTGTGGGTAGAACTTCCCTCTCTGCAATGAAAAATTGAATTTATTCACTCAATGTTCAATATAATAGTCATTGCTAAAACATACCTATTTCTTAATGTGAGTTGCACAGGTATTGCCTTGATACTGAATAAAACCTGATCTGTTTGTGTTGTTAACACACGAATTATGTTTTAGGAATGATGCATTCAACAATGAGTCAGATACCATATGAGATGCCGAGCCAAGTTTCATATCTAAATAATGATCTCTAGCACCTTGGTATTAGGTTCAAAAATGGCAATGAAACTAATGGATGACCGAGAAAGCAATTACTGGCGCTAGTTATAAGGAAATGGATATTACTGACGTTATAGTTATATCTATGTCTAATTAATACATTACGTTCTATAACTCGATTCATATCTCGATACCATGCCATTTTATTCTGTACGTTAAAGTTATGGTTACTATTTTTCGTTTAGCTAGAAGTTACTTATATGAATTTTGTAAACTAATAACTTATTTTTCCATAAATAAATGAAAACTGTGCTAAATCAATTTTTTATAATGTCTTCAGGTGGATGATGTTGACGATCTACACTTTCAAAAGATGAATGAAAAGTATAAATGACGACATTCAAGTGAGGTTAATGTGCATGCCTCAATAATGTCTATTAAAATTGTAATGAAATACATGAATTACGTTCGTTTTAACGAAACTTAAAGTATTTGTGTACGTTACTTTATTATTAACTAGCTGCGCCCCGCGGTTTCACCCGCGGATAAAAAGTAGCCTATGTGTTAATCCAGTACATAAGCTATCTATATTCCAAATTTCATCCAAATCCGTCCAGCCGTTTGAGCGTGAAGGAGTAACAAACATACACACAAACACTCATACAAACTTTCGCCTTTATAATATTATATATATATATATATATAGTGTGATAATATTATATGATCATGATACGTATGTTAACTTTTGAATATTTTCAATAATAAGTACTACAGTGGGCTAATTTTAAAGCCTTTAGTTGGCAGATCTAAAACTCCTAAAACTTGCTGTTCTTGTCAAATAGACGGCAATGTAAAAGACTGATATATTTTTAGTATTTTAAAGATTGGCCTAAATAAGTACTTATAGTGTCAAAAACGTATAAGAAAAATCATCATCATCATTAACAGCCTGAAGACGTCCACTGCTGAACATAGGCCTCCCCCAGAGCACGCCACCTTGAGCGGCTGCTCGCCTCCTGCATCCATCGGCACCGATATAGCTCTTAGAGTTAGTAAGTTGAAGTGGCAATGGGCAGGCCACATCGCTCGTAGAACTGACAACCGATGGGGAAGAAAAGAAAAATATAGACTTGAAATCTCGGATAATCTAAAAGGGGTGAAATACATTGAGCTTTTGATAATATAGGTACATGAGGAGAACGGAAGAGTCGGGATATATTTAAATTGATAGACAAGACATAAAAACAAAAGCAGACTAACATCACAGTACCTACATATTAAAAATAACTCAATATAATGTAGAAATAGGCAATGACCTCATTTACTATATGATCCTAATCAGATTTAAATAGACAAATGACTAAACTTTTCTTTCAATAGGTTAAGTTACTAACCGCTTGTTTCCATTTCATGAGTTGCACTAGCTCTTCGTGTATCATGTGGGCATCTTTCCCTCTGGATTTGATCTTCTTTGGTAATTCATTCTGGTACCTGAAACAATCATAATGATCGATCAATATAAAAGTTGTCAAGACTTTTTGTAAACGGAGTAATGACGTGACGCTATCATCACCGGAGCGACCATAAATAAGGCTTGCAAATGTTCAATGTGGCGTTAAACAGGAGGTTTCAGGAACATCTTCCAGCTGACTGACAATGAACAGATGTCGTAAGGGAATTGTAGTAATTTCTCAAGTAGACATGTATATTTTTCATACGTATGTTTTACGTACTTATGTACCTACGGTTAGACCTAAAATATTTTTGCTTTGTACCCTTTGTCTATTAAGTAGACCGAATTTTTCACGTTGAATATATGTTTCAATTCTAGTATCGAATATGTACCAATTTCTTCAGTAACACTTGTTATTATTTCGTTTTTTAATAAAAAAGTATGTGTGACGTTTGACGGTGGACACTCATAGTTTGACAATCCAGCGATTCAAAGTCGTTCACCGAGCAATGGGAAGCCTATGCTCGGAGTTTATCTGAAGAATTGAATCAAACATGACGTGATCAGTCAGACAGAGAACCGGAGTAACCGACCGACACGTAGCCCGTGGAATCAGCAAACTGAATGAGCTGACTGTTATATTAGCCGTAGAACCAACAACCGGTAGAGTAGAAGTGCTTTTGAGTGGATACTGACTTTACGGCCGACGTAGTATAGAGTAGGAGTTAGGACGCTCTCAGACTAACCCCCGGTTTCTCGTACGTTTGTTAAAGTTAAACTCATGAACGCTAATTGGTTGCCTGTTGATCATCGGCTATCGTCAAGCAATGAGCGTAAGTATTTGGTATGTTAAGTTAACATGAGTTTGACAAACGTACAAGAAACCGGCCCCCTAATTACCTAACTCGCAACAGGTTTGCGACAGGCGTAAATCTCGTGGTGATTGCTGTCATACATCATTAGTGGTGTCGAGAATGTATGCTTCGCTACTGCTGTCGCATTGCTACTGCTGTCGCATTGCTGTTGCAAATTTTACGTAATTACCCCGCGGGGGTGTGGAACAACTAAATCTTATCGTTCACTTGTTTCTTGATGTGAATCAAGTGAATGATGGGTATTCAGTCAGTCGTGTACTAATCTGCGATCTTGAGGCAGATAAAACAAACATCTGTTAATCGTATTGAACGTACCAAGAATGTTTAAATAACAATACGTCTCTCCTATGTATAACAGACACAGTAGATACATCAGCTGAACGGAAAAGAATGTCGGAAGATAATCTAGACAACTTTGAATATTTGATTTTCAATATGTATAAGTTTGACTACGCATATGCACCAGAAATAGTAATACCTAGTTCTGGTCAGACTTGAAATATTTTCTTTCATATGGACGATTATACAAGCTTTATAAGGCAATCGTTTTAGAAATGACTTTGTTTTAGATTTGCCATGTTTTATCATCAAGTATTTGGCAAGTTTATTTGATACGTTATGCATTTGTTATAAAAATGTTAATTAGAAACCTCAAAATCGTTAATTCAGTAAAATGTTTTCTCAATATTTCAAAAGATCGTCTCATATCACACTTTAGTTATCTACGCTAAAAGAGGTAAAGTTGGTTTATTAGATTGTATGTTTGTAGGGTTGTTCCTGTTGTCCCCCACATTTTTGGTAATCTCAGGAACTAATAAACTGATACTGAAAATTATGGCATTGATAGAAAGCTATGCTATTCCCAACTGTTATATATTATTTTTCTTTATTATAGGTAATACTACTATGTATTCTGTGGTTATAGGGGTACTTAGTTTATATTAGCGTAGCCGCGGGCAGTAAAGGTAGTGAATAATAAAATTGATTCGGACTCCCAGAATAAATAATAGTACAAGAATCCCCCGAAAATCAGCATAATACCACAGTGACACTACTCTGCATATTACACACGGTGCGTGCTTTTTACAGAGTTATTAACATAACGCGTGCACGACTGGACGTGCATGCGTGGTTTATGTTATTAAATTATGACACTACGTTCGCGGTTTTTCTACCCAGTTTAGAAAGGGATGCTTTTAGAGGTTTAGAGGTTAGAAGAACCAAGATCAAGAGAGATGGTAGGAAATCCAGCACATAAGTACCACGCTCAATATCTAAAAGCGCTCCCAGCCTCCAAGCATCCCGTTTATTTAAAAAAGACAACAAAAATAAATCTTTTTCATGTCTTCAGTCATTTGTTTTACGATAAGCGGGTTTAGTAAATTCATTTGGCTTAGAATATTAATTTAAATTATTTATAAATTTGACTTATTATAGAAGTTTGACAGCAAAAAAAAATGTTAAGACAATGTCCACAAAATATTTTTTTTGTTACCTAATTACAAATGAAGTTACACACACAACAGTTTACACTTGTACGAAATAATGTTTGAACAAGTTTAAATTCTATTTTATTCATTCACTTTTATTAATTAGTACTGTTTATTTCATTATGTGAAAGATATATTTTTTTTTATTGCTTTAATTAAAAAATATAATTTATCGTTGTTTGATGCTGGGTTGAAATATTATAATAATTAATGGTTTTATTTTACCAGGCAGCTAAAAATTCTTGAATTAAATTGATGGCTGTAGACCAAATAAATTACAACAAAAATAAATTATCACGAGAACTAAGGTACTTACTCAATTACATACAATAAGTAGGTACAGTTTATTAGGTTTAGTAATTTTTTTAAATATGTAATTATATTTTTTATAAGTTTTCTGAAATAAATGATATAGTTTGCCTTATATTTAGTAGCCTATTTAAATATCCATTATTATTTATTTATATTATACTTATAGCATTTAAACCGCTGTTTATTTTACTTGTATTTTTTTTAAATAAATAATTTACAAGAATTAAAATAATAAAAATACCCAAAATCACAAACAAAAGAGTAGACAGACACCTACAATAAATTTATTGTCAGGAATGGGCTAAATTTCAAAATTATTACAATCTCCTATTTTAAGTTCAAAAGAAATGATGACTCATTGTATATTATTTAAAATATTTCTAATATCAATTACTAAATACATCTACAAAGTTGTGCGTGTATTAGCCTTAATATAATATTTTAACTCCAAAAATAACAAGTTGAAAAGAATTGTACAGTGAAACTTAAAAAGCAAAGTCACCATTTTGAACGGATGTGAGTTGTACTCGACAAAGCATTATTAAAATATACTGTAGAATAGCTGAAATATAAAACATTCTGTATATAAACTACCAAGGCCGTTATTTAGTGAAGGAATCATACAGAATTAATGGTGTGGCGGTCCTAAATATGCTAGTAAATGCATTAAAACGAGTTACGAATCGTAAAGGACAGCCACCATTTTATAACGCCTGAGCGCCGCGATATTTTCTTTCACACTGGCTTCAGGAAAAACGATCGTGTCAATTTGACATCGATCCCACGTGACGCAGTGATTTTAATGAGCCGACCGCGGACTAGAGATGCAGTCCGCGAGGGAGGTAGCTATCAAATCAGTTTGCACGGATACACACACAATACAAGTTCATTGACACGCCACGGCCGCATTTTCTCCTTTCAGAGACGTTCTCCCTTACCAATTGTCCAATTTTATGAGCTCCTCGGGTTTCTTTGTTTTCTGTTCAGCTTTTAGTTTAATCGCCTGTGGATATAGCTTCAAAACACTGTCAAAATCTTTTGCATTCGCCTCCAGAAAGAAAGTAGACGTGTCTTTCGTGGTAGCCATTGTGAACGTTCTAAATGTACAACACTGCGTAGTTTAGCTATAGCGCCGAACTCGACGCGGCGGCAGCACCTGGCCAACTGGGTGCCCTCTCCCCACTCGCCGCCATCTTGTCGTATGAACGCGCTCTGACGTTCGATATTATTATTCGTATTATTTCGCTTATTTTTTGCGTATTTATGCATTAATCTTACATTATTTCCTATAAAATCCTATGAAATTGCTTTTATATTGAAATTGTTGTCTGTTTTGTCACATTTAAAGCCTCGAGAGGCGCAAGTAGAACAAAAAATATACTCACTTGGCATTACAAGGTTATGTCGGACATACGGTGAGTCGAACGCCCG
Organism: Ennomos quercinarius; assembly: GCA_910589525.2. NCBI lineage: Eukaryota > Metazoa > Arthropoda > Insecta > Lepidoptera > Geometridae > Ennomos > Ennomos quercinarius. The sequence continues at coordinate 11,146,222 of OU342499.1, read as the reverse complement.
ACATTTGTCTGGCCTCCACCCACTGGGAGAAACGGGATGAGAAAAAATAAATTCCATTTCGGTGTTAGATCACAGCACTGTTAAGATATATAAATTGGAAATTGTAAGATTTCACACAAATTGAACACAATACACGATAATGTTAGTCACGTCGACCTCGGCGCACTATCAATTTCCTTAAACGTGACGCAACACACGACACCGTTCTACCGAAACGACTTTGGTAAACACGCATATTTTCCGTTGCATTGCAGTACACACTGAGCTCGGAGTAGTCATGAAGTAGTTACTAGCAGTGTACATAAGGCATTTAGGTAGTAGGACGTACATATCACCGGGGTGGAACGTCACACCAATCGGCTTTGTTGTTTTGATAGATAGATCGCCATGTGCTTTGATCCCTCTAATTTCGTAGTATTGTGTTTTGAATACATTTTTGTTATCGTGTAGCGCTTTAATTTTTCACTCTACAGTATCTCCCATTACAAACATTATATTAAATGCCATGTTTTTTCTAAAAAAAAAATTACTCATTCTTCACATTAAGTACCTATTGAAAGTAACACTGTGTAGGTACTTTGATGAACCTATATTCCTGTTAATTTCTCTTTTCCTTTAGTATTTTATTTCGCCTAAATTCATTCTCCAGATGAAGTCCTGTAAAGATAAATTATATTAAGTTAATTAACTATTGCAGGAGCAAGCAGCCACTCAAAGTGGCGCTTTGTGGGGGAGGCCTATGTTCAGCAAAGGACGTCTTCGAGCTGTTGATGATGGTGATGATGAATTAACTATTACTGAGTTCTTTTAAAATTATAATAATGTCATCATCAACATCATCATGACATACTCTTTCACACTCAAAGCAGCTTTTGCACAATCATCTTACTACATAAAAGGCACCACCAGGCCACCAGTTCGCATTAAGCGTTTTGCTGAGTCATTCATAGTCCGAACGGCCATGGAATGGAATGCTCTTCCAGCAACAGTATTTCCTCCTGGGCGTGGATATAAACCTGGGTGTTTTCAAGTCAAGAGTGAATGGGCATCTCATGGGCAAACGTGCTCCACCTTAGACAACTTCGTCACCTACCATCAGGTGAAATGTTGTCAAACGTATGCCCATATTTTAGCATAAAAAAGAACCATTGGATCTGTCTTTTGTCTCCTTTAAATGAAATAACTTGTTTGCTACTTGAACAGTTTTTTTAATTTTCCTTCGTCATGCTATGCACTGCTTACCAACATTACGATTTATTTAGATCGGCTGATATCTATACGTATCTTCGTTTTTTTTGTTGTCGTAAACCACATAATGTTTGTTTACGAAAACACGCCAAAAGCAATGCTATTTTCATTGACAATCATATCAATGAAACATAATTAGTTATATCTTTACGTAATGTTAAGAATCTGTCAACGTCAGATAAAAATTTTAGATAACTAATTAATGTGAATAGTATTTTAATTATAAATAAATTCTTCTACACGCCTGCGTATTGTGTATTTTTCAATAGAACTAAACTAGAAGAAAAAGATGTTTATTTATTGAGTAAATAGATATCTAAAAAACATTATGGTCTTTACTATTATCACAGCTATCTACTTAAATAAACTAATACATTATTAACTATTGTAAACTGTGGTCTAGAAAAAACACCCAATATTGGTATTATAAAGGAAAAGCCTGGTTTGCAAAAAATGTAAGAATACACGAGATTACCTATTTCCAACAAAGAGGTATATGTACTGCGTACTAGAGAAGCTATTCAAAGCACAAATAGTTGTCATTTTTTGTATAATTAAACTAAAATCCGCTACAGCGCTTTACGAGATTAAATCGTCTAACCAACGATCACAACACGCAGCGCTAGTGCCATGGCACATTCGGATCATAATTTTTACTTCTATTCACTGCTGCGCGTGCAGTCGCTTTGAGAGCTGAGCATCGTATGAGCGAGAAGATGCTCATTGGCATATTTGCAGTGGTTGACAATGCAAGTTAGAGATGTCCTGTCTGGTGTATACATAGAAGTCTTTGATTTCCAAAAGTATTTTCCAAGTACGCAGGCAGTCTTTCTGCCTGTGATATTATAGGTAACCAGTTGTACTACCAGTTAATACGGTTGGAAAGAAACACCGTAATGTCATTAATTGAACGAAAATATGCGTTGACATACCAGTGTGGCCGTTAAACAAAAACAAAGCTCATTATTTTTAGAAAAACTTAAAATTTTAGATAACACCTTCATATGTTTTTAAACTGATGGGGAGGAAAGGTTCTCCAGTGACGACCACGAACCGGAAGACGCAGCGTATAGGCCGGCCCCTACTAGGTGGAACGACGATCTGGTGAAAACATTGGGGGGATGGATGCAGGAAGCGAGCAGCCGCTCAATGTGGCGCTCTCTGGGAGAGGTCTATGTTCAGCAGCGGACGTCTTCAGGCTGTTGATGATGTTAATGATGGAAACATCAAACATCAGATAATTTTGACGACTCTTCGTCTATACATTGCTCATAATGACTATGAGCCATAAGCATATTAAGCATACAATAAAGCAGTGTTAGGCCGGGTTTCCACATGCAAGAAAACTTCTGCAAGAAGTGTCCGACCGTCTATCAGACCGTAGCTTACAAGTGCAAACTAGGGAAACATAATAGCATACACTTTCAAGCTACAGCAGTCTGATAGGCAGTCGGACACGTCTTGCAGAAGTTTTCTTGCAAGTGGAAACCCGGCCTTAACGATAGCAAACTGATCATTTCTATTTTTTTAAAGAGTGAAGTGCCTACTTTGTTTGTTTTTCTTGCGACAGTTTTTCCTGTCTCTCCGGAAAGAGACCGTACCTAGAAATTTTGAGAGTTTTGTGCTATATTTTGACTAGATTGTTTTCTCTGGTGCTTTCTTACTGAACTTTTACTATGGTCTGTGACTCTTGTATTTCTTTTGGCCTATTTGGTTTAGTATTTATCTTTTCGTGTCGTTTAGTCGGTTCTTTTCGTCCGTTTTACGGATTTGTAATCCCCGTTACCGTTTCTGTACTGGTTCTATATTTTACGTTTTTTCATTTTCAAAGAGTGCTTATTTGCTTGTGCTAAATTTTCCATTACTGTAGCTAAGAAGCTATGTATTGGATCTCGATAAAATTATAGGTACAATAAACTGATTACCTACTGTCTTGCATAACAATAAACAAGTTCACAATCTGAATAATATATTTACTACTAGCTGCGCCCCGCGGTTTCACCCGCGGATAAAAAGTAGCCTATGTGTTAATCCAGTACATTAGCTATCTATATTCCAAGTTTCATCCAAATCCGTCCAGCCGTTTGAGCGTGAAGGAGTAACAAACATACACACATACACACAAACACACATACACACATACAAACTTTTGGCTTTATAATATTATTATATTATATTATATTATATATATTATATATTATAAATTTGTGTTTAACACAATTCTCGACTTTACGTCGGTTTTAATAAATACCTCGTCCCGTAGCCCACAGGAAAAAAGGTATTTATGTTCCCATTATTATGTATTTATTCTCCTTCTCCTTCCTCTACCTAGTCTTTGTTCTCTTCTCTGTTGTGTGTTCGATGTTCGACTTATGTTGGACGGGTCTGGTGTGTCAGATGACTGTTGTGTGGTTGATGATTGTTGTGTGTCCGATATTTGAGTTGTGTTGGACGGGCCTTGAGTGTCAGATGTCTGTTGCGTGGTTGATGATTGTTGTGTGTTCGATGTTTGAGTTATGTTAGATGGGTCTAGTATGTCAGATGACTGTTGTGTGGTTGATACCTGTTGCGTATTAGGTACGTTTTGATCTGTTGGTATGTTGTGTACGAATACTGTGTCTCCTAGCACTTTACTGAGTATAGTTGTTGTGTGTATGGCTGCTTGTTTTTGAAGAATGCTGATATCAATGGTGGCGTCTAATTTATCTATGTATTTTTTAATGCTCTTAGCTACTATCCCTGTTGCACCTACTACTATCGGTATTACAGTCGCTTGCGTATGCCACAACCGACTGATTTCAGTTTTCAGTAGATGGTATTTGCTTAATTTTTCAATCTCCTTAGCTCCTATATTGTAATCTGACGGTACTGTTATGTCTATTAAAAACGTTTTATTGTTTGTTTTGTCTATGTATATTAAATCTGGTCTATTGTGCGTTACGGTGACATCGGTTTGAATGGGGATTTCCCATAAAATTTTAGTTGTATCATTTTCTTTTACCTGTGGTTGCACGAGTGTTTCTTTCCACCATAAGTTAGCAACTTCTATTTTATGTTTTTTGGCTAGACACCAGTAGACGTACTGGACAAGGTTATTATGACGTTTAACATAATAGGTCCCCGCCAGTTTTTCGCACCCTGATATGATGTGCTGCGTGGTCTCATCTTTGCAGGCACATAAGCGACATTTTCCGTCGACTGGTTCTTTCAGTATGTCGCGTTGATGTTGTCGTGTCATGACGGCTTGATCCTGTATTGCGAATATTGACGATTCTATGCTTGGAGATATTTGTTGCTTTTTAATCCACTTGAACGAGAGCTCCTTATCTATGTTGGCTTGATCTAATACTTTTTTAGGGAACTGTCCATGTAACTGTTTGTTTCTCCATGTTTCATTGCGCCTTTTAACTATTGCTTTTTTAATTTCTTCATCGGTGTGTCTGCTATCAACTGCTAAGTGTAATTCCCTTTCTATTTCTTGAGCTTCTTTCATGATCGAATATTTATCCCTATGTGTGTCGTGTTGTACTATTGCTTCAATGAGATGGTCGCTTTTTGGTTCTAGATATTGCTTATATTTGACTATTTGTGTTTTATACATGTATTCTACATTCAATAGGCCTCTTCCTCCTTGATTTACCGGCAAGTATAGCCTTTCTACTTCCGCCTTCTGCTGATGTGCCTTTTTTATTGCTAATAGTTTTCTTGTTTTTACGTCTATTTTCTTCAGATCATTATTTTTGTAATTTATAACACCAAATGAATATAGTAAGACCGGAATTGCGTAGGTATTTATGCCTTTTACAAGGTTTCGCGAGTTAAGATGCGTATTCATTAATTTTTTCACTCTTTTAAAATATTCTTTAGTTATTTGTTCCCTAATAGTGTTGTGTTCTATTTTTCCTGATTCATGTACCCCTAAATATTTGTATCTATCTCCTATTGCAAGTTGTTTGATGGTTTCCCCATTTAATAATATATGTCCTTCTCCCGTTACGTTGCTTCTATGTCCTGAACTAATGTGTATTATATTGCATTTATCTAGTCCAAACCGCATCCCTATGTCGCTTGTGAATATCTCTAAGCTGTCCAGTAATACTTTTAAATTAGTTCTGTTATTTGCATAAACCTTTAAGTCATCCATGTATAACAGGTGATTGATCCAGAAACTATCTTTCAGCTTATATCCTTTCATTTCATACTTATTCAGTATGAATGAAAGAGGGTTGATAGCCAGGCAAAACAACAATGGTGATAGGGAGTCGCCCTGGAATATTCCGCGTCTTATATAAATCGGTTCAGTAGTTATTGAATCTTGGGAGCCACGAGCTGTCATTATCACTCTCCACGACGGCATAGCCAACAGAAGGAATCTTTTGATCAGAGCTGGGCACTTATAGACATCAAGGATCTTAAGAAGCCATTCATGTGACACACTATCGAAGGCTTTTTGATAATCTATCCATGCCATGCTTAGATTCTTCTGGGACTCGTGTGCATCCTCCAATATGGCTTTATTGACCATTAGATGATCTTTACATCCTCGAGCGCCACGCCGACATCCCCGTTGTTCAATAGCCATGATACTGTTCTCATGACAATGACTATATAGTATATTGGCTAATACGGACGTTAGCAATTTGTACATACTTGGCAAGCAAGCTATCGGTCTCCAGCTTTTCGGATCTTCAGTGTTTTCGTTTTTGGGTATTAGTATAACCTGACCTGTGGTGAACCATTCTTCAAACGTTTCTGTACCTGATACAATGTTTGTGAATAATGTCGCTAAATATTTGTGAACGCTGGTAAGATATTTCAAGTAATAATTTTGTATTTTATCGATTCCTGGCGATTTCCAGTTCAGTAGTTTTCTTATGGCATGCTTTACTTGGTCTTCTGTAATTTCTTCTATATCTGCTGTATTCACTTCACTAAATGAGTTTTCTACTTCTGTAATCCACTTAGCGTCAGTATTATACTGTTCGGGATTTGAAAGTATAGATTTCCAAAATTCTTCTACTCCGTCTTTACTCGGTATTTTAATTTCACTATTGCTTTTACTATCTAAACTTCTGTATAATCTATGCTCATTTTCACCGAATAGCTTGTTTTGCTCTTTTTTAGTATTCATCTCTTCATATCTCTTAATCCTGCCTGCCAGGGCTTTGACTTTTTGCTTTATGGTTTCTGTAATGTTGTTGTGGTCATTTTCGTTTTGAATATTATATTTACTGTATATTTTATCCTTAATTTTTCTCATTCTACGCGTATTGGTTCCTCTTTGTATTTCAACTAAGTGTCCTAATTCTTTCCGGAATTTTTCTATTTTAGTTTGTATTCGTTTTTTCCAGGGTGGATCGGTTTTCGGTTTTATAATGTTTTTCGGCATGAAAGGCGTTTGGTTATTACTTATTATTAAGGTTTTGGCAGTCGCGTATATTATATCATTTATTTCGCGTAGAGTGTTATTGGTAATTAGTAGATTTGGCAAATATTTATTCAAGATGTTTAGGTTTTCTATAAAACGTTTATTTATTTTTGCTTTAGGCAGGACTAAGCGTTCTGCAATTGGAGTCTCTTTTGTTTCAGCTAATATTTGAAGGAATTCTAAAACCAATGGGTCCTGATCTTCGTTTACTTCTATATTGTTTGTCAGTTGGTCTATTGTTTCAGATTGTTCTGGTGTCGGCTGTGTGATGTGCAATATCTGTGTTGGTGTCGTGTCATGTGTCACAGTCTCATTCAAAATCAGTTCAGGGGTTTCAGTCGGCATTATACCTTCTGCTTGTTTTTGCAGTCGGTCCAGTAGTTCCTGTGATATGACATTTTGTTTTATAACCCTACGAGCCTGATTTGACAAAGTGTTTCCGTTAAACTTATGAATTTTAGGATTATTAGGGTTCCGTTCAGTGAACAGCGCCTCTAATCTTCCTATATACCCTGGTCCTTCTGATCTTGCTTTAAAATAGCAAAACATTAATTCTTGTAGTTCTTCTGTTGACCACTTTCTTCTTCTATCGTCATTTACTGCATAATTCGTGGTCGTTGCAGATGAGCCGGCAGAATTTGTAGGCGAAGCCCTATCCTGCAAAGCGTCATCCGCCCCCTCCCCACCCCGTTGGTCGGCTGTAGTATTTTCGGGTTCCCCGACTCTCGCCCGCCTGCTCAGCAGAGAGCCGCTGACGGTTTGCATGCTGTCACGCCCAGCGTCAGCTCCAAACGTGCCCCGGCGATCACCCCCGGGAAGCGGCCCTATACGTTCAACATTATTACGACTCTCCATTTTGTTGGGTTACCTTTGCCCTAATTAGCCGCGTAGGTTTTAATTTTACGCGTTGCCCGCCCCCCACGTGAGTCAGGTGTTCGACTCGGGCGTTTGGGTTGGATTTAGGGGGGCTTATATATTATATTATATTATATTATATATATATATATTATATATTATTATAGTGTGATTGCAGTAAAGCATCCCAAGCGACACAAACTTTGATTTGTTCGCGAATTATGAATGAGGTCATAGCATAAAAATGTCCTGTATTATCTCGACGCTGATGGACGAAAGGGGGTAACTTCAAATTTATTCAATCTAAATGGTTGTAAATGTAAAGTTCTTTGGTGTAAATATTACCTACATTTCATTGGAGCTAAGGATATTTTATTCATTGAAAATGAACCTGAAACTTACCTATTAAAAAAAATATTTGTTGAAATATACTTTGTAGAAACTAAACAATTATACTTTCTCTGTATGACTTATGTTCTAGACATAAGTAACTATACCTTCTATTCTGCTCTAAAATTTTTGACTTATCAAAATCTTACTGAGTTCACTCTCTTTACAACAACAATAAAACATTTTCAAAGTCGTGAAAAGCCTCCACATTGTGCATATCTAAAAGTGTTCATAAACTAAAAACATTTTGTTCGACATTCGGGTCCGTAGATAAGGACAGCATCACAGCACACTATATTTGTTCAGCGCGGCATACAAGCGAAACGATAACATAGCAGTGTATCGCACAAGAAACGCTGCGCGATTGTGTGTATCTGTATCTACAACATACGGCTTCAATGGGGTGTATTGAAAGCAGGGACTGCCGTAACAAGCGGGCTGCGAGCCCTAAAGAGCTTTAGAGGGTTCGGTTCGAACGCACAAAAAGCTGAAGGGAATGAGCGCAGAGCGGGCGAGGGTTCGAAAAGGTTTATTTTTTTATGTCTGCTGGTGTAGCCGACAGGCTGCCCGCTGAGAGTCGGCCGAGTGCATAGCGTGGTGATGAGATAAGCAGCGCTAGGATCGTTAAATTTATGATACTAACTTAGATCAGAAACATCATAGACATTGACCTAACGTTTGCTTCAGAGACGTGACATTACCTATATCAACCAACTTCTAGTCGACTTTATTATATTGTTGACTAATTAATATATTGCGTAAATATAAGACTATTTAAAAATAAAAAAAAACATTGTCAATAATAATTTTAATGACTTACATACTTATCAAGCTATTTGCGTTATGAATAGAAGACTAAACCAACATTTTATCGGCGTGCCACTGCCAGTTATTTCCCGCTCCAGAAATAAAATAACAACTGAATTACATTATAATGAGGTACCTTGTAATATAGATTTTACAAAACCCATTGTTTAAATTTTGTAGGAACCATAACAATATCCATGAATAGCAATAACTTGGACGACCTGTTTATTTGTATTGGGCCAAAAAGCTAATAGGGTTGCAGATAAAACATAAAATAGGATAAATTACCTATTTTAAACTTTACATGGTTATTTGCCGCGTAGCTTTGACTAGACCGATTTTAATTGAACATTCGCTAACCCGACCGCGGCCATACGTCTTTGCCCACGTTCACTTTTAGATAGTGTTGCTCAAGCCCACCCATCTGTTGTAACGTTGTATTGTAACTCAACGGCTTTTTATATTGTACGTATAGGAAATAAATTGGCTTTAAATAATAAATTAATTATGAAGTTATTTTGTTAAAAACCTGCCTGTAATGCTTACCCACATTCAACTTCAATTTGCTGCGTAATTCGTACCTAACTATTGTTTAACAAAGCAAGGAGTAGAAGGACTATAAAAACAGGGTCCCGCCGTTATCAAAATACGGTCATTACGGTAAATGAAATTGTAATTTGTAAGTAAGTCTGTGCGTCACACAATGCCAATGCTGACACCGCTTCTTGGAAGAAGTTTATTGCATTGACTGGTCGGCTGTTCCCGACATTTAGGTCGTACTTTCGAAATAAATTAAACTTTAATAAGAACCTCAATAAAACATTCCACTCGATGACATTTTTAAACCAACAGTTAAGTACCAATTAACTTAAGTTTTACCGAGACAGCTCTTTACAAAACAAAAATAGAAATATTAAAAATAGTTTCAAATGTTTAAATGTCATCCACAAAGAATTTTATTTCTACTTACATAAAAACGCCATAGCATAAGAAGAAAAATTACATAGATATGGAACCCGCCGCATGTCTAATAGACTCGCTCATGACTGGTTTTTTCAGTTTTTTGTGGAGAAGGATGTTAACCTGACAGGGGCACCTGACGGTCGGTAAACGGACTCCGATGTTGATTCGATGTCGGAGTGAAACACGGATTTGAGCGGATATTTAACTTATATGTAGATTCATGTGATCATAGAAGACCAAAAGATCTATATTAGATTTACATTGCATTTCAATGATTTAGTGCTATGTACACAGAATGACAAACTAAACGCTGTAAAGCCCAGTACAGCCGTAGCTCTAATATTATATAGCTGGGCAATGGGCATATAACGATATAAATTTTCAATAAGTACCTACTAATCTTTGATATAATATACTATAGGTATAGGTGCTCTGTGCGGGCGGGCAGTCAAAGATTAGTAATGAAAATATATCGTAAAATCATCATCATCAACAGCCTGAAGACGTCCACTGCTGAACATAGGCCTTCTCCAGAGAGCGCCACTTTGAGCGGCTGCTCGCATCCTGCATCCATCGGCTTCCCGCGGGTTCGCTTCCGAGTGGGGGCTGGCCTACGCTGCGTCTTCCGGTTCGTGGTCTCCACTCTAACACTTTTCTTCCCCATCGGTTGTCAGTTCTACGAGCGATGTGGCCTGCCCATTGCCATTTCAACTTGCTAATTCTAAGAGCTATATTGGTCACTAGTTCTCCTGCGGATCTCCTCATTCCGGAGCTTATCTCGTAGGGAAACACCGAGCATAGCTCTCTCCAACAGTAGGAGACCATGTCTCAGTTCCATAAGCCATAAGTCATCACTGGCAACACACACTGATTGAAAACCTTCGTTTTCAGGCTCTACGGTATTTTGAACGAAAAGATAGGTTTTATCGTAATATACCCAGCTATAATTCATAATATTAGAGCTACGTATGTATTGGGCTTAACTGTGACGTGACCCTTTTTCCATACAAAATGAATGAGTTTGCAAGTATAAACTATGAAATCACAACGCTAATGAGCAATTTATTTTCCACAGATACTTAAATGCGTAATATTATATGATATAGATAGGCGCTAGGTAGGTAATTAATTCTCTGAGCTGTCATTTAAAATACCTAGGTAGGTACATATTTTATTGTATCTTTTAAAACCCGTGGGCATAAAACAGAAAATACTAAACTTCAATCAAAGTAGTTTGCTCATATAATTGTAACTTCTAAGAATGAGTCTCGCCTTATTAGTATTCTCTGGTAGAAAAATACCGCAGTTGGAATTAAAATTGTTTCTCCTTTTTGCCCCAAGGTCAGTGAGTTGTGACTTGTGATAATCACAACGTGCGCTCGGGCCAGCTCGGCCGCGATACGATGAATCGAGATATTTTTATAACCGCATACCTCCGCCCGAGCGACTACTAACGCCATCTGCTGTCATACTGTCGTACTATGATCATTTTTGTGGGAAATTTAACTTTGGATCTTGTGCTGGCCGATTCTATTCTTCAACTTTAACTCTTGGTTAATGGCCTTTGTGGAGAGGTAACTACAATTTTGCCAATGATATTGTCTCTTTTGGTGAGTTTTGCGGAAGAGTGACAAGAGAATAAGAGGATGTTTGCGCTGTGGGGGTTACTCCTATTTGAAACTTATATCTTGTTGCGAGTGTCAAATATAGAGGGGCATACTGAGAAACTCGAGTGATATCTTATCAGGCTCAAATAACGAAAGCGAAACGTAATCTGATATAGACGTATTGAAGTACCTTTACCTATACATCTATAGGAGCTTATGATTAATTTGTAACCAAGGTAACATCTGTACCTACTTAAAAAGTTTAGAGCAAAAATTATTTATTTAATTATTTTTGGAAAACAGGTAAGTATTATAGTTATATCTTATTAAGATTATTTTTATTTGGGTAATTTTTTCTCATTCTTTTTTTCAACCAGCACTACCACTCCTTCCACACTACACAAAGAAGTTAACTGGAAGAAAATGCTACTTAGCATTAAGTTCGTCTATGTATTTGGTTTATTCGTGTTTAATAAAGCGTTTTCTATATGTAGTTAGTAGAATCAAAAAGTATAGTTATTAGAATTTCTGTGAAAATTCGTCTACTGGATGGATTTTGATTCCGTTTGATGTTAGGTATTATTTGGAGTTCTGGCAGGCTTAGGTTTGTTTCATGAAAATTGGATCATGATACAAATACATAGAAGATTTATAGGCATTTTAGATTAGGGTTTCTGCACGGTACCACCGCAGGACGAACAACCGGAGGGTTGAATAAGAAAAATTATATTTGCACAAGGAATGCCAGCCCCCACTCGGTGGACCGACGATCTGGTGCAAGCCGCGGGGAGCCGATGGATGCAGTCGCTCAAGATAGCGCGCTCTGGGGGAGGCCTATGTTCAGCAGTGGACGTCTTCAGGCTGTTGATGATGATGATGATGATGATGACAAGGAAAGGGAAGACGTAAGGATGAAGGGTGGGGAGAAGGGAAAATGGAGAAAGGTTTAGAGAAAGGTCAAATAGAGTGGTATAGTGGAGAGAGGCAGGGGGGAGGGATTTAAGGTGTAAAATATATTGACAAATACAATAAAATTATTTTTTGTAAGTATATTTATAATAGGTGAAAATGATTAATTGAACTGTACACTTGTACACTTGCAGGATTTTTGTAAGCTCAAATGAAGTTCATGTAAAAACTAAAAACATCGCCCGGTTTATAACTCTACCTTAATTATTTTTAATACGTGGCTTTGAATTGTAACTTGTAACCTAAATAAGATATTAATTTTGAACTGGATTTCGTAATGGAGAAGGTCATCATTTATCAATGCTGCGCGTATTAAGTATTTATGTGTACCTATACTTATTTCTTGTTATACCCATATTTCTCTCTTTCCATAGGGTCCACTCTTCCAGTGGACGTAGCCTTCTCGATCCTCTTATCCCGGCAACGGCCCAAGCCGAGGGTCGCACCCCAGGGGTGCCCTTGTGCTAGTTGCCTCCCACTTTTGACGGTTGGGCGCCTTAAGCGCCTACCCTCCCGCCCGGTGACGCTGTAAAGGTCGGTAGAGACCAACAGCATTAGCCCGTTAAAAAAAAAACCCATATTTCTCTGAGTTTTGGACCAATAACCGTAATACGTTTCTCAAGGTAGATTCCTAAATATTAACTTTGATTTTTAAAAAAAAGATATATATTTGTTCTGTTTTAGATAACAACTTGTGAGTCACTAGCTCTCACGGTAGGATACCCTGAGTCTGTGGGTGCTAGTTCTCTTCGAGGTTCATCTATTATAATATTAAAGATAGATCTTTATATTCCAAAGTAGGTAAACGTAAATACCGTTTTCACATACGTAGCTGTACGACAGTTTTAACCAAAACACCTTGTGAAAGTCCCTTGTTAGTGGAATGGCGCTAACAGGATATTGTTGACGCATTCTGCGTTCTAGCTACCACCAAGAGTTGTGGTTTTTCCTTGTACGTGTGAAACTTAATAGCCACCTATAGTAGTCATTTTATTGCTTCAGCTTCACCCGGCGGCTTTGCCCGCGCAGTTACGCTATAGTTGCGTTATAGATATGCTATTAATTATTTTCGATTTTATCTTAGAAGTTTTACCTACTTCATTGTTCATAATACAGATTTAGTAATAAACACAAGAAATAAAACATGTTATGAAGTAAGTAAAGAATTTAGTTTAAATAAAATTAAAATCGTTTAGTTTAGTTTAGTTTAGTTTTTATTATTGTAGTAAGTAGCTTGAGTAATAAAGGTAATTTGCCCGTTAAAAAAAAAAAAAAAAAAAAAAAGTAAAGAATTAACACGGAATATGTAGTTTCAAATCTTAGTCGGTTTATCGTTTGGAAGTTTAATGACGGAATGTGTCTGGAAGAAAAGCCAACGGGATGCATTGATGCTTGAACCAATACTATATGGGTGTTTACATCCATATCTTATCAGGACCAGCATCGGAAGCTGCCAAGTTCATGTATGAAATTTTTAAGCAACAATTTCCACTCCAACCACTTTTTTCCAAATAATGAGGCAGTAAAAAAAAAAAAAAAAAAAATGAACAAGCCTGCTATTAAAAATGAACAAGTAAATATTACAAAATAATGCAATAATTGAATAAACAAGAAAGGTCGGTAAATAAATTACGGAGTAGGTAATAAGCTTTTAGGTTCTCAGGGGGCATCGCCAGTCCCTTTCTCGCAAAGCAGAGCATCCCCACAGTTACTATGAAAACACCTGAAAATTCTGACGTCACTGCGTGTTTGAGCTGTCTCTTTCTATTCTTGTATTTTAAAATGCTTGTAACTTTTTCTAGAGATATTTAATTTTTGTTATCATGACTGTTTATTTTTGGAGGAATATTAATAATTTTTATCTAATAAAAACTGTATTCATCTAGCCAAATATATTTAAATAGTATTGTTATATAGGCTTAGGTTATGTTATGTTGGGCCTGGTATACCTAGTGGATAAAAGTCCCTAAATTAAATAAAGATTAAAAATAAACAGATTGATCAAATGACGAATGACTGAAAGGTGAACAAGTTTTTGAAGAGACAATGCTACGGCAATTTTGTTTCGTTACATTTAATTGTACTAATATTTATTCTGTGGTTACGGGAAGGAATCAAACAAGCATATTGCATACTTCCCACCTGATGGGAGGCGGTCACCGTAACCTTTAGATCTTTATGTTGTGGAGATGGCAGTAATGCATTGCAAATCCGTTAAGGTGTGTATTGTGTGAGGCTTTTTTAACCTAGGTAAGTCTATCTATTAAGGATTAAGTGTAATAAATCTCTGATCCAAACATTTTGTTATAGACTAGCAGCCGCTCAAAGTGGCGCTCTACGAGAAGAAGCAGTGCACGTCTTTAGGCTGATGATGATGGTGATGACTTTATAATATGAATTTGTAGGGCTTAAAATTAACTACGTGAAACATTCTTAATCGTTTAGTATTAGGTACAAGTTATTAAGTAAAATGGTGTGGTTGTGGAGCTTAGTAATGACATTGTAAACCAGAAATAGCTACTTCAACTAATCGTTATCCAAAATAATGACTCGCGTAATCGAAATTCACAAAGTAGCGTGTCGACAACGATCAAAACAAATGGCAGTCAAGTATATTACCTAGGTAAGTTACAGCCAATAACGCAGCACCACAGATTAAATAAGTGTACGGACTCATTGAGATTTTTGCGGGCTTTCTTGAATGAAGTGACGTCATTCACGGACACGCCACACACCTACTACAAACATCTGTGCTAGTGTGTTATTGATGTAAGTATGCTTATGTAGATCATTGGGCTCTTTCTTTTACGTCAGCTGATCACTGGGCGATTCCGCTACATGAACGATTGGACCTAAAAATAATTAATGTTAACTATCATTGATATCAGTTAATTTGGTCAACTTGTTTATATTAATACGGACCGCATCGCGTCCCGTGAGTGCCGAAGAGCCGGCGGCTAAGGGAATATATCAAGGGACTGCAGCATTTTTTTTCGCTACAATCTGTGATCACGAAGCTGGCTGCTAAGTGTGTTGATTATGGCAAATCTGAAATCCCCCCTATGATAAGCGTCCAAAGTGGCGTCTTTATGGGGGAGGCTTATGTTCAGCAGTGGACGTCTTGCATGTGTTATTCATGCTGATGTATAACTAACGATTGTTAAAATATCCATAGTTCATAGCTTTATCTTTTAAACTCTAATACTAGTAAACACACAACGAGACTAAAAAGCTGTTTTAATATAATGCTCCTAATTATTTCTTAAACTGTCATAGACTAATTATTATGCAAGCAAAACGAAATACATAATACCTACATATACATATGTAGAGGTGGAGCTAATAATGCAACCTTCGCTCCGTATTATACGACGCCACGCAAGCCATGTTAATTGAACGAATGAACTCCATTGTAGCTTTGCTCTAATCGCGTAATCCGACTGTTAAATTGTTAATCAGCAAAGAATAGCCCTTCTGCTTTACCGGTTGGACTGAACAGTCACAACTTCAGGATCATAGTCACAACTCGGTAGCGATGTGAGCCGGTCGCTACCCTCACTCGCCTCGCGCTCTTTCGCGCCGCGAATTTGGGCCACGAATCATCTTCCCTCCTGTTCTAACACAAACTTTCTCCGTTGATTTGTCTCTTTCCGCGCTCTCCGTTGCACAATATAGTCATTTATGTAATAATCTCAATGTTTACATTTTGTACTATCAGGTGATGAATGGGGCCAATAAAGCGACGCTGCTGATAAGCTATTGTTGCCACTGAAGTTTTGCCGGCGTTTGGGTAATTTTGTTTGATATTGTTTAGATGTAATGTATTAAATTCTTGAATGTTTGCTCAAACTTAAGTTTCTAATTGAACCGTCGCGGTCCTTTCGGGTGCGTCGTCGAACTGTTAACTTGCCGTCAAAACTCAACTCTTTTAGATTCTTCCTGTGGCAGTTTCACCACAATGTCGCCTTACTTGTCGCCTATCCTTCCTTGAAAGTTTGTTTGTATGTACTATGTATGTTTGTTACCACTCCCTCCTGCAACCGCCATACGAATTTTGTTTAATATGGGTAACTAACCTTACCGTAACATATAGGATACTTTTTATCCTGAAAAATTGTGTAGTTCCTATGGTATAGTATCATTTTCCGCCAGGAAAAACCGCGTGGCAAAGATAGTTTAACATAAATGAATTCAAAATTAAACATCACGAAATTCACGTGAGAATATTGCCATGTAGTAGGTAGGTACTTAGCACCTATCGATTGTTTATTTTGGTAACAATTCAATGTTAGGTCGGACTTTGAGTCAACCATTATCGTATTGACCGTGAAACCGAGCATATCTACAAATACTGGTTGATAGGCAACAATATCTTTAAATTATCATTATCAGTCATCAAGATTTTGTGGTAAGTTTTTAGAAGTATTACAAATCAAATTATAATTCTTTTTACTGACTTCATCATCATAATCATCATACTTTTTGCCATAAAAAGCTGTTTATTGCCAGTTGTTACAGTGGCAGTTCATTTGAGCATTTTTTGTACCACATAGGTCAGTAAAAAATTGCCTGTTAAAATATATCTTAACCGTTTATTATCATTAGCACTGAATAAATAATACTTAGTACAATTAGTAGTTTCTTTGGCAGTTCATTTGCAGGAACTATTGAGAATTTTTGTCCCACATAAGTAAGTAAGAAAAAACATTACCAGTTAAAAACATAGATAATACTTTGGCGGTTTTATTTCTTCTAAAACTGTACATAATTTTATTGTACGTAGCTCTGTCCTCTATTCAATAAAGAAAGCTAACATACTAATCTGTGATGGAACTATAATTTGTTATCCCGGTTAGATTTGGAAGCAAGGGCGACCCAGTGACCTCGAAGGTTGGGTACATTACTGGGTCACTCGGAATCAGGTCATCTCACCATGGCA
The DNA here is from genome assembly GCA_910589525.2 of Ennomos quercinarius. Lineage (NCBI taxonomy): Eukaryota > Metazoa > Arthropoda > Insecta > Lepidoptera > Geometridae > Ennomos > Ennomos quercinarius. Next base: position 11,129,016 of record OU342499.1, on the reverse strand, counting down.
TACCTAAATATATGGGGTACCTACTTAAATATGGCTTCCACGGTCTGTATAATACCAGTAAACTAACCTACTTAGTCGAACTAATTTAAGCGAAAGTTTTAATAAGTTATATAGGTTGTTGAATTTGGAGTCCTGAATAGAAGCTAAATATAACAAAATTTAAGACTCGTCTCGGAAAATTGAACATTGCTCGTAGATTTAAATCTTGCTTGCGTTTACGAGTATGTCTGGAGTTACGATCTTGGCGCGTTAACATAACTAAGTATGAGTTTTTTTAGTTTATAATCATTATTTCCAAATAAAACGTGAGTAGCGAATCCACTGTATACGTCGCGTCGCGTCGTGATAATTTAATTTAATTACAATTTTGAAATTTGATTCTTTCAATGCTTTCTAATTTACTTTGGCATTGTCGTTCATTGATCGATTTTACGGCGCCCTTGATTTAGGTAGCGTAAATTACGCTTTAGCATTACCGCATCAATAAATCCTTGAGTGGTATTTTTGTAATATTATACATTACATTACAACTTAAAATTCTCCTTTCTTTCTTTCAACTTTCTTCTAATCCAGAGAGCGCCGCGCGGTCCCATTCGCAACTTTTTTCACCTCAACTCTCAATTTCCTGAGATATAAAATTTGAGCTAGTCGCCTCTCAGCCCACTTTACTTAATAGTCCTCATACGACCCGCTTGCTAACGCTGTAAAGGTTGGTAGAGACCAACATAATTAACCCGTTCATGCCGCTACCATGGAATAAGTAACAGTACTAGCCTATCGTCTCGATTGCAGTAAATATCTTCACTTAATCGTCGGTAGCTACTTAATGCAATTAAAATAATAAAACTGTTTTCACCTTTAAACTATCGATGTAAAAACATATTTTAATTTTTCGTCAGTCTGTCTGTCCTACACTGCATGATGATGTAGCCACTAGGTACTTATCCTAACGAAGAGAGGAGGGAAAGGAGAGGGGAAAAGAATTAATGAATGGGATGGAGAAGGGCCGCAGGCGAAGGGTTTTTTTTCATCAGACTTATCTAGTAATTGACCACGCTCTCACCTGATGGAAAGTGACGATGCGATCGAAGGTAACAAACAAATGCTAGCTAAGTAAGTACCTATTCAGTCTTCTCTTGAACACGCTGGGAACCAGCAACATGCTGAGCCGACGCCCATTCAATACTTGGTGTATAATATTATGTAATGTGTTTAGTACGTAGTTATTTTAAGCAAGTGTTGAATAAATGTTTATTCTATTCTATTCTATTCTTCTATTCTTTTTTGGGTGTATTTTTGTTTTTTTAGTTAAGGCCCGTGCAAAGCCAGGGCGGCTCAGCTAGTACCCACCATGCTACAATATGACACACATATAGATTTCAATCTTACAGCAACTGTACACGGTCATTTCAGTACCGTGCAATCGTGCATGCTACCCGTATCAAATAGCAAGTTTAAAATTAAATAAATTTGATAAATAATAATTTATACGTATCTTCCTACCTAGTGAATTTATTACTGTGCTAAAGTTCGTTTAGTCTGATAACGGTATTGGACTACATACCTATAACAAATCTACAACCAACCGAAGAAGGTAAATGACCGATAACCACCTCTAAGTATTGTAATTGAAATAATTTCTGATGTATTAACCTAAAAAAGTTACGCTCTCTCCTTGAGCGTATTTTTGTGCCTGCTCTGTGATCCTATGTTTGATACTTACCAGCTTACCACTGAGCGCTGAAATGACCGCACGGATTTTGGAATACATGTGTAAATATAATACTATTATTCACCCTGGAAAATTATGTAGTTCCTGTGGAATAGTGGTAATTTTTTTCATACACGCTATGCTATTAAAAATTTACAAATGAATATACATACTTTATAGGTACATATAAAAGTGTGCTATGACAAGGATATTTCAGTTAATAATGCAGTTGTAGGTCGATGTTGTTTTTACACCGGTGGACGAATAATTAATTTACCACATGTAAATGTTAAAAGGTAATATTTGGTACAAAGTACGAACTCATCTATTCTGCTTTTAAATTGTCCATTAGTGATATCGTGCCTCACATTGTGTTAGTAGCGACGAGTACCTAACAATTTTAAAATACAAATAGGCCGCTTGAACTGAGTTTCCACTTTGCAAACAGTACCAAAATCTACCATGTAAGTGCATTTGAATTCTCTATCAAGTCTTGCGACTTTACTGCTTAAATTACTGATAGAAACTATACATTATTGACTGCTCTCCTAGCTATATATATAAAACAATGTTTATATTGGTCGGAATGAATGTATATTGGCAGCCTACCATACAGATTACTAAGTATGTGCCGTGTAGTTGATACAGTTATGTATTCTGTGTGATACTGATATGAAATCAATCAATCCTATATTATTATACGTATTGGCTACGTTGTAGGTACTATCGGTGATCCTTTCAGTAGTATACATAAATGTGTGGACATTTTACACAGCGCCATCTAGCCCCAAACTAAGCATAGCTTGTAGTATGAGAACCAGAAAACTGATAGAAATACTTGGATACTTTTTGTTTGTAAATACATACATAGAATACAATATAACACTCAGACACAGAACAAACACCTGTGTTCATTACACAAATGTTTGTCCTGAGTGGGAATCGAACTCACAACCTAACAGTTCAAAAGGCAGACTTACTACCAACTGGACCATCAGGGCAGTATTGTCATCATCATCATCAATCTGGTTAAAATAATGATTATTATGATTAGATTAGGCGTGATTCAGTTCCGTGTAAATAAATATAAATCTGTAGACATTTATAGACCGCCGCTTTTAAAATTATTATAATACCATTTCTAACATGCTAGCGGAATTTTTACCTAAATAATGATCTGTTCAGTCCCAACACCCCTATACTATACTAAACTACTGATGAACCTTATTATCCCTATTAATGGTCTAAAAGGTTTCCGGAAGTATTCCGTAAATAGCTAATTACTACATCAACAACAGTTCAAAGTACGGGTACAAAGTATTTCATTTGTTTATATATAGATAGTTCGTGTGTGCATGTCCTACACATATTACTTGCTTAGGTAGTAGCTGTTTTAGCAGTTGTGTTCGAATCTCCACCTGCGTCGGTGCACTGTGCTTCAATCGACTGGTGCAATCCCTTATAAAGGATTAACTACTGTGTATCTATAGGTAGGTTCTTACTTGTTTGTTTATTTTGGATCATCATCATCATCATCATTATCATCATCGTCAATCGTCATCGTCATCATCCGCAAGCTTCTACATTCTACTGCAGCACACCCACTTTTTTCTTATGTCATGTTATTTATTGCCAATTATAAAAATATGTAAGTAACTTTGATATGATACGTAATTATTATGAAACCTATCAGTATTCTGTAAAATTTAATGTAGAGTATAATATATGTAGATGTAGGCGATAGATTTAGCTCATTAACTAAGTATATAGTTTTGTCAACTCGCACTCCCTTCCCAATATAAATAGTACCTATTGAATGTTTTACATTTCAATCACCAAATTATTTCAAAACAGGTCTTAATTTGGTTAGTTTTTTGTAACTAAGAGAAAAGCAATTTCCTTCACACAATACATTAATGTCACGGTCGCTAACAACGTGGAAAGAAAAGGACAAGAGATTTCAACGTGACAAGAGCTTTTACAGAGCAGTAGGAAGTCGCCTGGCGAACTTCCAAGGTTTGAGTAAGTACTCCATTCCAGCATACTACGCTTTTCGCTTGGCCGTACAATCTTGCCAGAAGTTTGCAAAAATGTTGATCCCATTTGTTTGCCATAACCAGAAACAACGTAAGCAATCATCTGATATCTCTGGCGGCCATATAAGTACTAATTTGTTTAACAGCCAGAAAGTCATCGACCGATTGGTAAATTGGTATGGTTTAGGTATCGATCGTTATATACCTGGCCTGAGAATTTGACGCAGAGACTTCTATGTGTATAGGTAACTTATAAAGGTGTAATTTAATAACAAGGTAACAAATCAAAAAAGTATTAAAATAAAGATAGAAAAATTCAGATTATAGGTAATTAAGATATTATAGAATAGGTGGTAGGACTTTTCTGCAAAGTTCGTCTAGGTAGGTACCACCGCTTTGCCAGTTATTCTGCCGCCAAACAGTAGTGTGCAAGCACTACTGTGTTCCGGTTTGAAGGGCACTGTAGCTAGTAAAATTACTGGGCAAATGAGACTTTATGATCTGATCACTCAGTCTAGTAATCTAATAACTAGACTGTGTGATGTCTCAGGATGACGAGCGCAGTGCAATGTCACGCGAAACTTTATTGTTTTAAAGATCAGAGTGATACTGCAACTGTTATGGGCGGCCGTGTTGCTTAACATCAGGTGAACGACTCGTCACGTCACTCAATCGCATAAAAAAAAGAATAGGTACTAATATGACATTTTATTTTGTCTTTTGTCCGTTTCAAAAATATGTCAAAAATATATCTATGAAATAATAATTCGCACATTCGAACAATTATTTTCCATGCTTACAACATTGAATTTCATGCTTCTGCTCTCACTGCTCGAAGTCCAAAAGCATTGTGTGAGCCAATGAGGTCATTAATTTGCAAAGCAAAACAGCTAAACTTAACAAAACAAAGGACCTACCTAAAACGGGTGCTAAACTTACATAGGTTAATGTTTTGAATGTAATACCTACTGAGAATGAAGTTAAAACAATAGAAATTCAAAATGAAATAGAGATTTCCAAGACCTTGTTAAACTAACATTTGTCGTGCGTCTCGAGCTCTACATGCATTATCGATTCAAACTGTTGAGTTTGTGTTTTAATTTTCGGAAGGAAACACAGCTAAGCAACCAAATCGTAACAAACAGTCTTGTCCTTGGATAGATACTTAGCTAAGATCACATTTGAAAAAAACCAATCTACTTAGGTGCTCGACCAAATCGTTGAGACTATGTGCTTATTCTTTTTTAGTTACTGCTTAGTTACCTACTTGGCCTTTTGGTAATCAACTTATGGAATTGGAATGGTGCTCGGCGAACTACTAAATGTAAAAATATAATAAAAGTATCCAGGTACTAAAGATCAGTAGTTTGTATGAACAAAACTGTTGCTATAGGTAGTATATAGGAATTCTATAGGTAATAAAATCCATATAGTTCACCTTCAATACATAAATATGGTCCGATAGTTAATGTATCCGACCTTTACGTAACTCTAGGGAACTTATCGATCTTCACGCCCCGGCCAGTTATAAACGAGTCATATTCTTTATCGTTGTTGCCAAGATACGCTTCTGAGGCTACTGGATGAAACGACAGATTCATTCCGATATTTGTATTGCTTCCAAGATCTTGAAATACTTGTGCAAGATTCTTCCGGTTGGAGATTAAAACTTACGTTTGACGTACATCATCATCATCATCATCAACAGCCCGAAGACGTCCACTGCTGAACATAAGCCTCCCCCAGAGAGCGCCACTTTAAGTGGCTGCTAGCCTCCTGCATCCATCAGCTCCCCGCGGCTTTCACCAGATCGTCGGTCCACCTAGTGGGGGGCCGGCCAACGCTGCATCTTCCGGTTCGTGGTCGCCACTCGAGAACCTTTCTTCTCCATCGGTTGTTAGTTCTACGAGCGATGTGGCCTGCTCATTGCCATTTCAACTTAAACTAATTCTAAGAGCTATACCTATATCGGTCACTTTAGTTCTCCTGCGGATCTCCTCGTTCCGGAGCTTATCTCGCAGGGAAACACCGAGCATAGCTCTCTCCATAGCTCGTTGCGTGAAAAAAAATTAAATTGCATTAGCCAATGGTAATGGTAGGTGCCGTAGGAGTCGGATGAAGAGAATATTCAGGGAATGGGCAGCAGCATTCTCCTCGGTCTTCATTGTAATCTATAGCGATCACCAAGACGCCTGCCAAATGTGATTGAGGCCTATGTTTAGCAGTGAACGTCTTCGAGCTGATGATGATGATGAAGAGCACTGAGCAAGGGCCAACAGACGTTGATAATATAACCTATTAATTTAATATTATGCACGAATGACGTGACTGTGTTGTGATTTAGAATATTACTAATGAACTTGTAGTAATAATTAATCTGTGTGCTATTGACTATTTCTTAATATGTCACCTTGATCTTGGAATATATGACATAATAATCTACCTATTTAGGTATGATTATATTTGCATTTGTATAAATGTGTCCATTCCAGCTGTTGGTTGACATCACGATGACCTACACATATTATCATATTGGTTTATTTTAATTTGTTGTGATAATTATGATTTATGCCTGTTATTGCAAGTGGTAGCAACGTTGATTAATTGCGTGGGGTCAATTCTAAAATGCAATAATATACGTGTCATGATGTCAATTTTGAAATATTGCCTGGATGTAAATCCAGGAATTATTATCCACATACACAATAAATATCTGACCTATAATATGGTGGGCCCAACTTGCAATTTCATTACGATATATTCTTTTTATACTTTATATGGAACTTTATTTTCCGGAACAAAGAGGTCACTATATCACGGTATCGAAAGGTAAAAAAAAAACAAAGAAGCAAAATCATGCAAATTTTTTGTGTGGAAAATTTCATCTAAATCGGTTTAGTGACTGAATTTCAGTCGTTGCGGCTTGAAAACCATACAATCAAACGGACAACGTTTCGGCTTTTATCACTGGGCCAGTCTATCAGATAGATAGACTCCATCTACACTAAAAACTCGTAACGCCAGGGGACATGGAATACCTACTTGGACACTACATAGTGATACTTGAAAATATTTTGTAGGTACCTAGTCAATTTAGGGGTACTACCAGAAGACGTAATTTAGCTTTCCCATTTTCCTAACTGACGCGAGCAAGAAATTATTGATAAAATATCACTGATTGAAACGGTCGATAAGGATTCAGACGGAGTTCATTACACGAGTTTACTGATATTGTCCAAGGACGTACTGAATCAACTGAGATAATGTTAGGGGAGTTTCTTGCTCCATATTTAGCTCTTGGTTCTCGTAAAACACTGTAATTGTACTATGGTTGAAGGAAAAATCAGTTACCGTGAAGAAAAACAGCCTTCTACCATTCAAATTGTAAACAAAATGTAAAAAAGAAAACACAAAAAAATCTAACTGATTTGAAAAATATGTCATACATCATCATCAACAGCCTGAAGATGGCCACTTCTGAACATAGGCCTCCCCCACAGAGCGCCACTTTGAGTGGTTGCTCGCCTCCTGCATCCAAAATATGTCAAATTCTCATAAATATAAATCTGTACAAAACATACATACATTTCACTGCGTAAGTACTTATTTGCTTTATCACTTATACCTACCCCTATGAAAAAGAAGGGCCACTCTCACACCTCTATTAGCTAATAGGAACTCGGGTTAGTGAGAAACCTCCATAAGCGAAAAAGAGATCGCGGTCCCTTGAGCTCTCATTTATCTTGGTACAAAGTAGCTTTATAACGACTTATTTATGTTTTTCTCTCTCAGATATTATGGGCTCAGTAGTACCCAAAGTGAGCTGACCGACGTTCTGATACCATGCCTGTGCTACGCAACGCTGACCACCCCGCGGGGAAGGTGACCGATTCAGTCGCCACTCGGTACACAGTCGCTGTGCTCGGATCATGGGCCGCAGAATCAGGTAAGGTCACCCTTTTTATTTGTTAGAATAGTGTCTGGCCCATACGAAAAAAATCTAGGTATGTGGTCTGGCCCTTGTTTGGCCACATTTCGCATGCTATTAAGGATCCTTCATCCTGTATACCTGTACCAGCCCGGTTAGCACGGACAGTGGAGAAAATTGTCTTTCCATGTTCATGTTCTGCATATTTGCTTACTTGTCAAGTGGAGTAAAACAGAGGAAAGACAATTTTGTCTACCATCCGTGCTAACCCAGCTGGATCCTCGATCTTGCACGCGCATTGTGACAATTTTGAAGATATTAAAAATCTGCCTATACTAGTACAGGCTCTCAAAAATAACTCAAAAAATGTTCAACAAAAAGATCATATTAATCCAAATAAGTTCAACACGGTAGAAAAAATATATTTTCTTTCGCTCTGTAGGGTTAGCACGGCCGGTAGACATAACTGTCTTTCCCCTGTTTTACTCCAAGCAAGTATGAAGAAGGTGACGTAAAACGGGGAAAGACAATTTTGTCTACCATCCATGCTAACCCAGCGGGTTTGAATCCCGCTTGGTCCTGCACTAATGATTTTTCAAGTTATGTGCGGAATTTACATTCTCTTGCAACGACAACTTACATCGTCTACCTACCCGCAGTTAGTCAGCGTGGTGGGTGGCCTACACTCCTCTTGTAAGAGAAGACCCGTGTCCCGATAGTAAGAACCTATTGGGCAAAATTTTTTTTTAATCAATGACTTGGCTATCGTTTGACTATAAACTCACCTGACGGGAGGCGACGATGTGGTCGAATTTGACCACAAACTCACCTGACGAGAGCCGTCGGGACATCGTCGCCTCCCGTCAGGTGAGTTTGTGGTCAAATGATGGCCAAGTCATTGATAAAATTTTTTAAACGAAGGTGTATGTACTATGTATGTCTAGTAAATACCTAGGCACTCTTGACATGAACAACCCCAGGTGTATTTTTTGGAAACGCCGACTAGTGACCTTATCGCGTAAGTCTGATGGAGATAGTGATTGTGCGATCTCTTGCTCGCACTCGCGGACTTGTAAATTGGCGCGTGGAGGATGGCAGGCGAGTCCATGTCCAGAACAGTTACGCGATAGTGGTGCAGGGTAGGGCATTCACAACAATATGGCCGAAGGTAGCGCCTACCGCCTACGTCTTGATTGAGAACTAGCACTGAGTCTGCCCGAACACACATTAAATCCTGTCCAACGGATTCTTAACGTGAGGATGGTAGCTGCTAGATGAACACTAGAAGATATCTTTAACACCAAGCGAAAAATTCTATCACCATATTGGCCTTGATTCTTACCAGTTTTCAGATTATGCTCAATATTTAACTAAAATCTAAACTTACCTTTTCATTTGCAGTGACATACCCGTTCGATCTGACAAAGACAAGGCTGCAAATCCAGTCTGAAGTCGCAGCTGCTAAGCATGGGTATAAGGTGCGTCTTACGTACAGTCTCACAAATACGTTGGTGCTCTGTCAAAGGTCAACGACACTTTGACGCAAGTAATGTGCTTATAGTTACCTACTTTTATCACATGTGGTTACCACTCCATGTAGATTAGATAGCATTGGTTTTTGCAAAGCCTGGTAGTGGGCAGAAGTTTATATTTATCGCAGATGGCTCTACCTACGCTAAAGTAGGTACGGTATGTATTTTTTTACCATGATAGATTATGGTCCATTTTTCACAATTCCAAAATGGTAATACACACAAGTTTCTAACTTGGTGTCGTTATCGATTATAGCGCGTACTCTGTAGTATAGCAACTAATACTTAAAACCGGCCAAGTGCGAGTTGGATTTACGATAAGGTATTCCCTTTTTCCGTAGTTAAAAAAAAATAAAAAAATTCGGGATATAAAGTATCTTAAATAAGCGGCAGCCGACAGTTCGTTTAAGAACGTGTACAAAATTTCATCCGAATCGATTTAGCCATTTCGGCGTGAAAACCACACACACAAACAGACGACGTTTCATATTACTTAGTAGGGATAAAGTAGGAACGGGGATCAACAAAATTATAAATCAAACGAAATAGTCACCCAATTCGCATCTGCGTATTCATAACTTAGGTTTAGTAAATTGGTTTAAATTCAAACACTAACATCAGGTAATCTGATTAATATTTTGATAAAACCTTGTACATATATGCACGCAGAGTATAGGTACCTACCTATACGTATGGGCCCTTCACACGCAAGCTACGTGACATGACCATTGTACTGTGGATGTTAGTACTTCTCACATGCACGTGAGCTCAATTGTTTGTATACAGTATGTAAAGACAATACTCCTGTGGTGAGAAAAATCGCGCATTAGTGTGCTCAACAAAATATTGTTAACCTTTTTCCCACAGTGACCCACATTGAATCTTGGCTTCTGACAATACCTTTAAAAGACGCCACCTGCTTCTTTCTTGAGCGACTTCTTTCACTGTTCCTACTGCTGTTAATTTTTATTAAAATTATCATAGTGGTGAAGTACAGTACAGAAGTTACAGAACTGACTGATCTGTTCCATAAAATGAGTAGGTTAGTATTTTATTTTTATACTTATCCTACTACTAATAGTTGGCAGCATAATGCTGCAACGTAATGCCTTGAATTGCATTGCAAATTCTGTTGCCGAGTCATTGTGCCAAATACGTGTTCCGGGTAACACAAGCCAGACAAAGACGGTTTATTTCTGAAATCCCTAGAAAGTTCACACCAGCTTGGGATTTCCTTCGAAACATTTGAAGTTATCCCGTTTGATATATTTTCAAAATCGGCTGGTACCTGTAGTTTACCGGTATTATTAATTTCATAATGCAGCGTTTTGGTCACGCGACGCATCAGGCAAGCGTTCAGTCATTTTAAAATACCTATATAACATCAGTGTAGGAAGAAAGAAACAAAAATAATATTTATCGTAGTTCTAGCTTTTTCTGACCGATATTAGCTCTTAGAATTAGCAAGTTGAAATGGCAATGGGCAGGCCACATCGCTCGTAGAACTGACAACCGATGGGGAAGAAAGGTTCTCGATTGGCGACCACGAACCGGAGGACGCAGCGGCGTAGGCCGGCTCTACCGACCGGGGTGTACCGACGATCTGGTTACAACCGCGGGAGCTGACTGATGTAGGAGGCAAGCATCCGCTCAAAGTGGCGATCTGTGGGGGAGGCCTATGTTCAGCAGTGGACGTTTTCAGGCTGTTGATCATAGTGCTAAGCTTTTTCCTAACTAGCGTAATGTAAGGTGGTAAATCTTGTAGTTTACTTATATGTGATGTAATTTTTCAACAGCTAGAAAACCACGGTATGATAAAGACAGCAGTCGGCATAGCAAAGCAGGAAGGGGTTCTAAAACTGTGGACGGGCTTGATGCCCATGTTCCAACGGCACGCAATATACTCTGGCTGCCGGCTCATATTCTACGAGAAGTTCAGAAACGCGTTGAAAGATGAGAAAGGGCAATTCTCCCTTGGAGCTGCTTCATTGGGTGAGTCTTGTTCATAGATCTAATATGCTAATTCGTCTATCAGTAGGTATAGTACATAATAACCATTACGTTATCTGTGACTATCCGTTCTTAACAGAACAAAGCAAAGACCTGACGGCCGCAGTTAATCGAATTTTATTAAAAGTAATGTATCTCCCTGACTTCACTTTTTTTGAAGCCCATTCAAAGAACGTTGGAAGGTTTTGCAGTTAAAGATTCGCTAACTTTTTTTTAAGTGAAGTAGAAATGTTACCTTCGAAAGGTCAATGGTCTATATTCAATTATTCACCTATCATGGAAAATTGGACATCCATGGTTTCATTGTTATTTAGGCTTGAAAACTGTGCACACAACATAGTTATATCTACTGTAATAGCTAGGTGTCTATACAGGCAGATTTATTGTTTGTAATGAGGCGCGCAAACAGCCTAGTGGCTAGCGGTCACGCATGGCCTTGTTCGAAATGTTCCACTAAATTGATTAGTTTAGGAAAATAACCTGAATGGTCATAGCCAATATTGAAGCGATTTACGTGGTGCTTCTTGTCATTTTAAAACATCAAAATGGGTAAGTATAGGAGAAACGTCTATTCTTCTGCCTGCCGTGAACGCAACTCGAGAGGAGTTGTGCACTAGTGCAGCCATAAATATATTGAAAGTGCGAAAAAGACTGACATCCTCCATTCCTTTTTCATGTAGGGAATCGGTTAGGTTAGCTGCTGCAGCTGTGTTAGCACGGACTGTAGAAAAAAATTGTTTTTCCCCGTTTTATGTCACTTTCTTCATACTTGCTTAAACTTTTTTTTTAACGGGCAATGTGCCTTTATTCTTAAACTAAATAAGTACTACAATAATAAAAAGTGTAACTAACTTGCTTATTTGTCAAGTGGAGTAAAACAGGGGACAGACCACCGCCCGTATGATTTTTAATGACTGTTGCATAGTTAGTATATCGGTTGAGGCACACATGTCTGCACGGAATCGAATTTTTCGTGCTCTATCCTTTTCTATCTCAGGACCGTCATTGCTTGGAGCGAGAAGGATAGCGGAAGCATTATCGCTCGCGATGCGATATAGCACTCACGCTATCTTCCTTGCTCTGCGAGGTGGCGATCCTAATCGATAGAAAAATATAGAACGTCGGGAAATGCGATACCGCGCCGACTAAAGCCGTACTACTATGGTACTATTATTATTTTCTGAGGTAGTCAGGCCCTTTTAAGCAGGATTACCATTTAAAAGGATTTTAGCCCCGACCCGTTTGAAATAGCTTAAAGGTAAAGCTTTCGGGGAAATACCACCTGGCTCTATAACAGCCATAATGTTATTTTAGTTCTTGGAATGTCAGAGCTTTCATTTCTAAAGCTTATTGCTACTTTTGAACGTAACTACAGTAGAATCTCGATAGATCGAACGAAAAAGGCATTCCCTTCCGTTGGACACCTAAATACGCGGTATCTCGAATGATTAGACTTTGTAACTCGAAAAAATGTTATTTCCCTGCTCGAATTTCAAAAAGCATACTCCGTAAGTCGATGTTATTACCTACCTAGTAAAATATATACGTTTCAGCACTTTGAATTCCCCGAACTCATAGCAATAAAATCCAAAAGCAATATTCTTATATCTATTGTTCCTACCTTGTAACCGTGCAATGAATTAATATACGGTTTAAGCGTTTGTATTTCGAGGATCTACAAGATCTATATCTATATCTTGATAGTAGTGACACTTGCCGGGATTTATAGAGATTCTTGGATTTTCTTATGGGTAACAACGCCTGATGATAAGCGTCATAGACAACTGTATTGGCATGCTCAATTGCTCATGATGCCGACCCTTCGATGATTTTTTTAAAGCAATCTTCATAATTAATTTATTTCGAAATATGACACACTGACCTTATTCCGGTGGTCATCTCTCAGAGTTATATCTGAGGGAAGTTTGTGGAAAGAACGATTCCATCGCACGACACCTACATCGCCTTCTACTTTCAAAGTTTTCAGGTTGCAAACAACATGAACCGTGTTTAGCTTAGCGTAATTAAATTACTTCCAACTGGAGTACTTATGTAGGATCGTTACGAAAATATATGCCAACTATTACCTATCTTAGAAAACAGGGTTCTTTCTGTGTACTTCTGATACCTATCTCAAAACCATGGAAGAATGAAAAAAATGTTTTTCACTAAACTATTTTCCAGTCTTACCATCTAACTCTTTGAAATGTTTTCTAGCGTCGGTTTTTAACGGTTAGTTATTGGTATCTTATTTGACTATTGAAAAACTGTCCCTAAATGACGTAGATATTTATTGAAAAGTCAAAGATTTATTATTACAGCTCATACGACTTCTAGTTCCATGGTAGGTGTTAACCTTTAATAATCGTACCGAAGTCCGGCAGGTGGTCTGGCAGCTGGCTCGCTGGCGCAGCTCATTGCTTCACCCACCGATTTGGTGAAGGTTCAGATGCAAGCTGAAGGGAGACGCCTTCTTCAGGGCAAGAAATCGAGGTTCAAGAACTGCAGACAGGCATATGCTATGCTGTACGCTGAAAGTGGAATACTAGGGTTTTGGAGAGGTTTGTTTCTCATGTAATCTTTAATCAGCCCCCCATTGTAAGTTAGGACTAACGACCTGGTTAAAATCGCGGGAAGCCGTTAATGCAAGAGGCAAGCAGCCGCTCAAAGCAGCGCTCTAGAGGAGGCCTATGTTCAGCTGTGGACATATTCAGACTGATTATGATGATGATGATGATGATAATCTTGTAATTTAGCATTGGACTGCATTTGCCAGAAGTCATTACTTAATGATTGATGTTGAGGACGCGGCCGACGACTGTGTAAAAATTTGTATTGTCTGTGTAAAACTATTTAGAAGAAGATCGGAGACTCTATAGTACAAAAGAGATGGGGTTATAATTGGTACTTATATACAAACTACTTGATGAAATAAACATAGTACCTACCTAATTGCAATGTTGCAAAAAACTGTAGTGAATCTTCTTCATCATTACAGTACTGTAGTACCTGGAACTTCCGACCAACTTGGCCAAGGCTCGGTGTCTTTGTCCTATTCTTTCAAGATGGATGGAGGAACGAACGCAATTAGTTTTTTTTTTCAACCCTGATGATATTTGTGGCTCGGCCACCAGTATTTGTTTTGTGAAGTAATTTCTCTATTTTTGCTTCACATTCCATTTTTAGTCTGTACCGGATCTCAAATCTTTATTAGTGTCTTTCTTTCAAGATCTAAGAACGTCCGATGTATTGAAAACAGGTTAAAAATGCAGATTCGAACATTTTCTATACAGATACAGAGATACAGATACATATACTTTATTGGTAAAAAAAAACATTTACAAGTCGTACGCATAAAATTATAAAAGCAGGCACCTAACTTAGTAGGCCTTACTAATTCTTAATTCTTAATGTAGGTACTTAGAAGTCGTACTTAATTTTTACTTGTCATGTAAGTACTCCTTCAATGAGTAGTACACTTTGTCAATCAAAAATTTCTTTAATTTCGACTTAAAAACGTTGTCGGAAGCTGCATTTTTAATGTCCTGTGGTAAATGGTTATATATTGAGGCGCCCTTTATATACACGGACTTTTCCGACTTTGTGAGTCTGTGAGCTGGTGTGCGTAATATATATTTATTGCGAGTTTGGTAGCCATGGTTCGCTCCTAACAGGCGAAACTTGTGTTGGTTTGTGCGAACAACGATACTTACTTGGTAAATGAGTATTGATGGCACTGTCAATACACCAAGTTCTTTAAAAAACGGCCTCTACACAGAGTATATACTATATACAGAGTTCTTTTACGTTTCAGCTCTCATAAAGTCTGTTCACAATGTTCAGGTGCGATACCAAACGTGCAGCGAGCAGCGCTAGTCAACATGGGTGACCTGGCTGCCTACGACTACACCAAACAGTTCCTAATAAAAGAGTTCCAAATGGCGGATAACGCTATAGTGCACGCCATAGCAGCCTTTACCGCCGGGTTTGTGGCGGCAGTTTTAGGAACGCCGGCCGATGTTATGAAGACTAGGCTGATGAATCAGCCGGTGGGACCTGATGGAAGGTATGCTTTTGGCTCTTTCTAACAAAGGTTCTTTGGCGAATATGACTCTTTCAGTATAGGCAGTGCTAAATACCCTATCAGCTAAGATTGTGACTGTTAGTAGACGATCCGAATAAGTTTTGTTAACATGACTGCAAGGATAGACGTCATCAGCATCAACAGCCTGAAGTCGTCCACTGCTGAACATAGGCATCTCCCATGGAGCGTCACTTTGAGCGGCTGCTCGCCTCCTGCATCCATAGGCTCCCCGCGGCTTTCACCAGATCATCGGTCCACCGAGTGGGGGGCAGGCCTACTCACGGTACGGGTTTAGGTACGGTACCTATTCACGGATCAAGTGATCCAGCTTCGAGAAATTTCTCTTAATACAAAATCAATTTCTGTCTCTACTCTCAATCTCAAAAATTATTATCTTGCATTTTGCACTCACGTAACTGGTAAGTGCATTAAAGCTAGGTAACATGAAAACATTTCATAGTAGTTTCATCATCGTTCTATATGTAGCAGCTTCGAGGTAAGTACTTAAAAACCATACAAATAAAAAGCTATAACTGCTGATAAAAATGATAAAAGACCAATAGAGGTGCGTGCACATGAATATAGATAGGTACCTATACAATCATTGTGTATAAATATTCTTTGCAGTAGCGTGATGCGTCATACGGGCGTCACACAGATTAAATTAGTTCTTTGGTGCACTGTTTATAGCAAACAGCTGATATTTACAAAGAACCTGCCCCCAGCTGTACCTAAGTAGTAACACCGGTCGAGGTCAAAAGAACGAGGTCAAAGTCGGGCGTAGGATGCCTTGCTCGTTTACCTAACACTAATCTGTTCTCTTTCTAATCTATTAAACCTGAAAGAGATAACGCATCCATACCGTCGTCGAGTGAAAGTTCTGACCTACATACGAAACACGTACTACCGTAGTACAGTTATCGTTAGGTAGGCAGGCCCTGTAGGCTCCTCAGATTACAATTTACATTACTGAAGCCAGTTCGTCAAACTTAACAGTAGTTTCTGATACAAACTAGAATGGTTTTGGGCTACCTATATTCCATTGTAGTTATTCTAAGTTTATACTACTCTACTCAAGCTCGACTGCTCAATAAATATCAATAATATCATTTTAAAAAGGGGTTTAAATTATTTTAATCGCCTCAACTTCATTCTGTTAATTACTTGGATGATATATTAGATAGCAGTAATTAGTAAGTATGTAATATTATATATTTTTCCGCAGTTATTTTGATTTGAAAACAGAAATGATTTTGATGAAATTTCTATGGAACCAAACTGTTTCTAATAAATATCAATTATCCAAATCGGTTAATAGATGAGGGAGTTTTGAGGTAACAGGCTTAAAAATACAACTGAATAGAGAACTTTATTATTTTTTTTGAAAAGGTTGATCAATATTGTTATCATTATCTATGCCTACTCTTAAGTTTTATGGGCGGCCAGTGTACCGTAGATTTTATCCCAAGCTCGCTCGTAAAAAATACTTTACGCACAGATGTGTCCTGCGAGGATCATTTCATTAAAAACTTGCTAAAAATAGACCGGGTACATTTTCACACAAATTTCAACTTTAAAATAGTATCCATAAGGTAGAGTTTTGTTTGGTTTAGAGTTCGTAACGTTCGTAATTAACAAATTACCCATGTTGATTGCGTGGTGTGCTGTATAAAACGAGCACGTGGGTACGAGTGTAGAGAATAGGTAAAGCAATTTTTGATTTTACATAATTGTTTCGTAACTCATACGTTTTAGTTATGACTTTCCGCTCACAGAATTTAAACTATAGGTATTCGTTTTATTACACTATATATAAAATGCAGTTTTCGAATAAAATATATATATAAAACCTTTGTTACCTTAAAATTACTACTCACGATAAATAATTTATTTAAACAGAATGAGCCACAGACTATTTTCAACCACAGTCATTTCAGGGAGTTCCCAGATTTCAATAGCCATTTAAATCCATTTTATATTTACCTTTCGTTATAAGATGAGTAATGTGAATGCAAATAACGTTGGATGTTTCATACTGTAACAGCCCATCATAAAACCCGCTGTTCCCGGCAATTAATCACTTGTTTCATTACAGGGGAACGCTGTACCGGGGCATGATCGATTGTCTGCAGCAATCCGTGAAGAATGAAGGGATTCTGTCGCTTTACAAGGGCTTCCTGCCGCTTTGGATGCGCCTGGGGCCGTGGGCGCTCATCAATTGGATCGCTTTTGAGAATATCATGCTTGCTATAGGGGGGAAAACGTTTTAGGGTGATATCTATAGATCGAATATAGCGCCTTAGCAGTAGTTAGAACTTAGATTTATGTTAGAGCTCACTTTGAGTTTCCAATCCAAGCGCAGTGGGCTATATTGTCATTAAAAAAAAACAGCCTGTATGTATATACTACGCTTAGAATAAGTACCTATAGGTAAGTTTCCAAACAACGTCTTCTCAAAAAGCACGCTACAATTTTTGGTATTTTAGACGATTTAAGAGCACCATCACAATTAAAAAAAGCTCCGCGCAAAATTAGGTATTTTCGGCTGCCAGCTACTATTATTTATTCAGTGAAAAGTCACACTAGAACTCTTATGCTGCTTTTCTGATGTGTTGTGGCACTATTTCACCGGACAATGAGGAGCATTATTAAAAAAAAGAAATTGTATTCTATGACCCAATAGATGGCGCCAGTTGTGGTTTTACCAAAATCTGTCACTGTCACACTTTCAAGCATGGAGCACAGGTTAGAGGAAATGTGTCAAGATACTGACTGACAACTCTAAATTCTTTCGTTTTTTTTAAAGTCCGTTGCGCGATATCTCTGCTTTATTTTGGATCATAAAATTAACGTTTATCTATCTCGCAGTTCTACTGTACTTTAATTTACTTAAGAAGAATGCACCACAGACTACTTAGGAGATACTAACGACAATGTACTCGTGGTCCACTCAACTGAATTTGACATTTCTTCGTAGGTAGTCTAAGCATTTTCTTATGTTTAACCTACTCTGTGGTTTGAAAGGTTTAAACTATGTACTTACTGCGCCATCTAGTAAAAGAAGCGGAACTAGTTCTTTTTTTAAATAAAACGCCTCTGGGAACTCTTCACACAAGACCGCGCCAACGTCCGACACAAAAAACGGTTTACATTTCGCGAATGTACTGGAGTTCTATAGGTACTTATTCTAAGCTACTAGCACGGTCTTTCGAGACAAAATTTTGTATGACTTTCATTTGACCGTTTTACCGATAATCGACAGGTTTTCTGGTGGACCTACTAATTGGTCGTATTCCTACCATTAATTAACTGCTGTCTGAGTACATTTGCTCTAAAAGTGTCACTGTTTAACATGTGAAAAACAAAAAAATGTAATCGCCAATATTTTTATTCGAACGATTTCTAGAACTATGTATTTTTATGGGCATTTTTTTTAAACTACACCCTACTAATTTCATCCATTTCTTTTCTCAAATGTTTATTTCAACCGACAGTAACTGGCAAATTTTTGTTGCCACACGCCAAAGAATATTAACACTTGGGCACAAGAGGTGCAGGTTAGGAGGCTACGGCGCTCGTGATCTTATTTATAAAAAATCGGCAAGGTAAATTATGATCAATTATTTTGCATTGTGTACCTACATATTAACATTATACCTGTGGTAGGGAAACTTATATATTATGTCTTCTATGATGTGAATCTTGAACGTTATTCATAACCTAAATGTACCGATAGGCTAGTGTCCTGCTATTAAATACTAACAACTTAATACTATTTTCGTAAAATAGGTTAAAAATGAACGCAATCGTTGAAAAAATTTGTAAAATCGGTAAATAAATCACGGAGTAATAAGCTTTTAAAGTTTCTGGAGCGGGCATCGCCGGTCCCTTTCTCGCAAAACAGAGCTTCCCCACAGTTACTATGAAAACGCACGTTAGTGACGTCACATGCCAGAGATTGTATGTAAAGCTACCACAGCTTACTAAGTAATGAGGTACTATGAAGGAGACCGAACTGACGTCACTGCAAGTTTGAGCCTGTATTTTAAAATGCTTGTAACTTTGTCATTTGTTGAGATATTTAATTTTTGTTTCCACGTTTCCACTGTTTATCTTTTGAGGAATATTATAAATTTGTGCAATAAAAAAATAGCACGACACAAGCCTATTATAGTTTCTCATAATTTTTCATGTAAGCACAATGTAAACCGTTGGAAGTTTAATCAACATTTGTAGTGCATGGTGCTACTTATTAGCGTGTAGGAAAATGTATCAAATGTAAGTTAAAACTATTTATTCATTTTTATCGTATACGCTATACTACATCTTATAAAACCTTCACGATGATACTAAGCCATGAAAGTCTTAATAGATTATGAGAAAATGGTAAGAACATAGATATTGCTTTGATATAATTATGAGCAAAGTTATCTGCTACAATAATAGCTAGCAAGCTAATAGAGCCTCTGAATGTCTTATGCACACTTTTTCTAAATGTATTTGTTATGTATTTTGTTAGATTGATCACTATTTCTGAATAGCTGCATAAATGAACTAGGTAAATAAGTTTTAATGGAGATCTTAACTACAATGACAAGACGAATAACTGTGATTAATTTTAACTATTTAATGCAAAATGGTTAATGTATTTAGACAATATGCGCTCGAAGAAATAAACGCGGTGTTACTTGTTATCGTTAAGAATTATATATTACCATGTGATGTTATGTATAATTATAAATCAATAAATATATTGACTGTTGAATCAAATCTATCATTTCAGAAATGAAACGCAAAATACAATATTAAATTTATTAGTAAAAAATATCATACATCTTCCACAATATTGGAGAATCGTAACTTAAATTATTTAAATATTTGAATAATATGATTATAGCACTTTCCATTTCTGATTACTTACTTGCTTGCATGCACTTACTTGTCTACAGCGAGAAGCACAATTTAAATGGACTTTTATATTGATTAATTTATTGGTTTCTCTTCCCAACATGCGTATCATACGGTGTTCCATACCTTATCCTATATTACACACAGTTTAAATGCTTCGCAACAAAATTATTTCCATTTTAAAATAATCAGGTTAAATAAAAACGTCCTTATAATTACGCTGTTTAAAGATCTCAAACTCGTCAATTACGACTAAAATTATTTAATTATGTTTCCATAAATATAGTAATTTTGGGTACAATACAATAACAAAAATAAATATCTACATTGGGTCAACGAGCACTCAAAGATTTTTTCATTAATTTCAAGTCTTGACTAAATGTTAACTCTAACTAAGTACAATGTCACGTCCCGTGTGCCACGATCGTGATTCACGTCCGAGTAACACAACGTTACCATATTAGTGCCGGTCGTCTAGCAACTATGCCGTAACTAAACCTAAAGAAACATGGCTAAACGCAACTGTGACTTCACGCATAAAAATCTTCTTTAGCTACCGTTTTCAATATTTTTAAATTATTAATAAATTACCGGTTGTTATTCACGAATAGTGTGAATCACACTCATGATGTTAATTTTCGTCTGGTCCGCCTTTATTTGGTCTTTTTAGTAAGATGCTTTTTATCATCTCATAAGTAGATAATTTTGTTTTAAATTTATCAGATGTTATATTATATTTTGAGCCTCATTTTTATTCAGCGTTCAAGACAGCTTGTAAAAGTTTCATAGGCCGTAGACAAATAAACACTGCATGCATGTTCTTTTGAGCCAAAGATAACGCGAATTGCTTGAAAACTAATATATACTATTTTGTTAATTATGTTTCATAGGTTCATGATATTATGCTTTCGTCACAGTTATATCCTGGCATGTCTCTTCAGACTATTCAACTATTACATTTACGTTAAACATTTTAGACAATTTAATTTAATATTTTTATGGCCGATGAAATGGGTCATCTAACACGATCAAAATGAACACGTCAAAAGCGAAAAAAGCGTTGTGTTACAATACAAAATACATACAAATTACAATACAAAATAGTTCACTGTACACCTATCAAAACATAGTCCGCATTATGAAATAAATACAAAATACGTAATAAGGGCATTATAAATTGTGCGTAACACAAGCCCAATCGGATCCAGGCCTATGTACTTCTACTGATAGTAAGCTGGGGGACTTAGGCACCTGACAACATACCGCTGATACAAAAACTAAAATAGAAAATACAAATCGAACCTAAAAATATACCTAACTAAATTATAAATGGTAAATATTTTAAAATGAGCATTAAGGACTAATAAATGGATAAATAAATCGTCATATTTAAAAAAAATCACAATTAAAAAACTACTGTCGGAGAGGGAAGATTCAGCGGCGACTGAGTTGATCCCTGCGTACTTTAGTATTACTAACATATTTCACACTACATATAACATTGTGGCACGTCATTGAGGATATAAAAAAAAAACATTATGCATCCAGCGAACGGTCACGACTACAATGAAAAACACAATAAATTCGTTACTGAACATCAAAACGACGAATACGTCACAATAATTAGTTACTTTTTGTACTACCGAATAAAATCTTACAAATTATTGCAAAAGATAAGGCAGTTTCCAACTCACGAGTAACGGACAATGATTACGCATAAAATAATTATTACATTAAAAAAAAAGAGTCGTAATCAAACAGCTGTAGGACATAAGCACCTTATTACTCGTCGAACTACACTTGAAATGAAACCCTTCCCGGGCGAGGCTTCGACCGCACAAGTTGCAATAGCTCGGTTAAACGCTACCAATTCTGCTAACTCCTTAACATACGCGCAACATGAAGAAAACTATAACGTTTCCTTGATAAGTTTTACTTAAGCTAATTGAATGTTCGATGTGTACATTTTGTGCGAGTTACCGGTGTGATCGCGCCGCTGCGGGTCGGAGCTTCGTCGGTGGCTTGCGGGAGAGAGAGGGCGACACACAACACGAGTTAGGAGCGATAGAGAGGCAAGGGGTCGTGGCGCACTGGCACTATGATGAATGGTACGCCGTCACGTACGACGACGGGAATAGGCCGCGCCGGTGAGCTATCTCCCCCTGGAATTGAAACAATAACGCCATTACAATCTAAATTAATAAAAGTACAAATATGACCCTGCAAAAATCCCAAAAACGCCCCGTATTACCGCCGTGATCGAAGGACTACCAGACAAAATTGAAAAGTTTTGAACAGTTAAAAGAACCATGAGAGGAACCTAGTCATACTCATTCTTTAAATTTTAAAGCAAAAAATAGTTGAATCGGTTTAGTTTTGGAGGAGGAAACAGGGGAGTACGAAATATCGATCTCGTTTTTCTCGTCAGGATTTTTGTAGGTATTATTATGGAACAAGAAGGAGAGGAATACCAATACACCAAGAAAACAGCGTAGATCTATGCCTAAAACTAGCAGACCAGAAATATGCCAAAAAAACCCGTTTTAAACCTAGCCCGCCATAGCTACTCGTATAGCCCGCTCATTTTGCAGCGGCAGCCAGGTTTAAAACGGTTTTTGGCATATTTCTGACCTGCGCTCAACTTATAACCCGCTCATTTTGCCATCGCCATCTAGTATTAGGCATATTTTTGATCTACGCTGTTTTCTTGGTGTATTGGCATTCCTCTTCTCCTCATTCCATGGTATTATCGAGCTGTCTTTATCACACTTTACGGGGGAGACTTGGCCCAGCACGACGGCAATAGTTTCTTCAAATTCCTGTCGAGTGTCTTTTTAATGGTGTGTTTCAGCAGCCAGACTTGAATCCAGCCTAACAAACGAATTTCGTAATAATGAAGGAGCAAAATATCCATCTAACTCATTTGATACCATACTTGGGCCAAACGAAGTGATACAAAATGCATCTCAATGGATACAAATATTATGTCATGATCGAATCATTGTCGCTCGTTCATTTTAATCATACTTTGAACATATTTTATGCGCGACCAATTAAGGGCATAGTTCGTTGTCTGCCTACACATTACTACACACGCCATAATATTCAGCGTATCACCAAGACAAGGTTACAAAACATGAATAATAACTAGGATTATTAAAATTATAAATTCGGAAGTTTTTGTGTGCATACAGGGTGCAATCGAATTTATTAGCATAAGTTGAGTACATACATGATAGTACATCACTTATTGATGATTATTATTATTAGAGAGTAAAGACTAAAGAGTGTAAACTAAAATATTTTTATTGAAAATATATGACGATTGCCGCGACGCCTAACGTAATAGCCACGAATGATTTTGGCACTTTTAAAAGTTTTTTTACCTTTGTATGTAATAATTTAAAACAGTACATTGTTATTTTAATTTAAATTTGTACTGTAGCAGTTGATTGAATAAGTTATCCCATTTTGCGGAGCTATTATCAATACCAAATCGATGCGTTATATTTCATTAATTTTGGTCCACATCTGACCGGTGTCAGGAGTAGGTACCTACATATATTATATACATATATTGATATACTAGGCCCAATTTTGAAAGCTTTAGTTGACAGTCCTTAACTTCTAAAAAAATGTATGCCCGTCTCTTACATTGCTGTCTATTTGACAAGACCAGCTACAGTTTTAGGAGTTTCAGATCTGTCAACTAAAGCCTTTCAAATTGGCTTCACTGCATTGATATATTGATTGCACTGAAATGGCTGAAGAGATATTGATGAAATTTGTGTCCTGAAGTGATAAATTTTAAATTTAAAAAGCGCAAATGTTAGTTTTGTGTATGGGTGTTGTGGGTCCCCATAGTTCCTGGGGCCCTAGATACAGGGAATCCTAGTTAGGATCAAGGATCTATGTATGTGATCGTTGGGCGTTTTTGTTACTACTAATATTCAATGACATAAATATGGATGCCATTATATTGTATATATGACATACAATATAATGAGGGCTTCCATTCGTAACGTCTACTTCTTCTCGTGTAGGCAAGTGGTCAGCCCTGGTGTCAGAATTTTTAGGCCGCCCAAAGGCTTCTGACTTGGCTTAACAACTATTGTCTTACAACAACAGCCGGGACCGACCACTTAACGGGCACGTTATGCATGGTAGCGCTCAGTAGTAAATACCACTTTTTGCTGTAGCGGTCACCCATCAAAGTAGTGACCGAAGCGAAAGTTGCTTAACTTTACCGATCGGTTAGAAACGGCTAGTCGTGCTTCGCTATGAGCGCTACATTCATAACGTAATACGAGTTTAGTGCCTAGCTTTTATCATTTATTTTTAAATTTATTTTTCTGAAAAACCTACTACTTATCTTCATCATCCTCTTTGCCTTTTCCCATTTGTTATTGGGGTTGGCTCCTAATCTAACCTGTAGCGGCGAGCTACCAGAATTACACGAGCGACTGCCATCTGACATCGCAACTCATAAGGGACCAGTAACAGGGATGGTTAGATCAGGTGTTAGATTCTATCAGGCGTCTGACTACCCGTAAAGATTGCCAAATATGTTCTTATGACAACCGGGACCGACGGCTTAACGTGCTCTCCGAGGCACGGAGCGATGGCATCGTAAACTGCACGTAACTTGAGATAAGTCATTGGTGCAGGGCCGAGGATCGAACCCGGTGCCGTAAGATTACGAAGCGCACATGCTACCGCTCGGCCACTACTACTTATATGGTATTTCAATGTGTGTACAACTTATTCACTACATAAGTAACCACTATAAACACGATTAGGGAAAAATCAGGCTTCAGACAAGAATAGTTCTAGAAAAAATTAAATAATATGCATATTATTATAATTTATGCAGACGTAACTGTCGGATCATCGACCGAGTAATTACCATCTGAGCTATTCTGTCATCAGATTGTTTTTTAGTTATACTGCTTCAGCTTAATTAATGAATAACATTTTCGAACGTGCGTTGGTCTCTACCGACCTTTCAAGTCTCCGCGCTGCTGTTTTATAACGAGTATGAAGTCACGCTGAAAATGCTACCGCAAAGGTCTTTATTCTTGGCGGAGACACATAACTGCTACTTTCATATGTATTTAAGTAAGGTTATGTAAAGCATATCCCGGCTTTAAGGATGGATGGATGAGGTTTCAAATCCCGTTCGCGATTAAAATTTTTCCTTTACAAATTAATCTGTACTTTCATATTAGACTGGCCTGATAGCTCAATTATTGGTAGTAGCGCTGCCTTCTGAACTGTAGGCTGTAGGTTCGATTCCCACCCGGGGAAACATTTATGTGATGAACATAGGTGTTTGTTCTGTGTCTGGGTGTTATATTGTATTCTATGTATGGATTTATAAACAAAAAGTATCTAAGTATTCTATCAGTTATATGGTTCCCATAGTAAAAGATGATGATGATAAACTGTTGTTAGGAACTAAGAAGTGTTATCCTCACCTGCCACCAATGCTGGTCCGAGCGGTCCGTGACGGTGATGATGTCGCCGCGCCGAAACTCAAGCTCTCCAGCCTCTTGCGGCGTGAAATCATACAGCGCTTGTACCAGCACCTGCAGCACAAGCCGACGTATTTTCAGTCTTATTGTTGCTACCATAAGGTTATGATTACCTATTATAACCGAGTCAACCTTCAAAAAGCTCATGTTGTAAAATACGTCATAGAACCTCAGCAAAAAATGGACACTTCACTGATGGCGTATATTTATTATCTTACTCAAATATTGTTTAGTAACGGGATATTTACCATGTAATTTATTTGTTTCGAGTTGCCGATATTTCGGTACACACAGTACCTCGGTACCAGTAACAGTACCGTGACAGGTTCGGTAACAGTACAGAAACAAATAAATTAGATGGTACGTTCGTCCATGATCATGGTGCTTGCAACAGTACCGAAATATCGGCAACTCGAAACACATAAATTACATGGTACGTTCGTCCATGATCATGGTGCTTGCAACAATACCGAAATATCGGCAACTGCTACTAACAAGCACTACTGCGTTCCGGTTTGAAGGGCATTGTAGCTAGTGAAATTACTGGGCAAATGAGACTTTATGATCTGATCACTCAGTTTAGTAATCTGATTACTAGACTGGGTGGTGTCTCAGGATGACGTGCGCAGTGCACGCGAAACTTTATTCAATTCAATTCAATTCATTTATTCATGTAGGTACACAACACATTATGTAGGTACACTTATGAGAGTCAGATGATTACAGTAAGTTGCTTATAATAATTGTTTACGCATATATAAGTATACATTTCCCAATAGAAATTAATTAACATGTCAATCAAATTCAAATAAAATTACAGAGATATAGTTTTCCATGATCTTTTGTCCGCAAGGAATTCGTCAATTTTATAATAAGCTTTACGCAAAAGAATATTCTTAACATTATTTTTAAAAGCAGTTCCGTTCAAATTTTTAATGTCATTAGGTAAAATGTTGTAAAACCTTGCGCAATTTGTGACGAAAGATTTGTTGACTTTTGTTAGTCTAGTAGTTGGTACAATGAGCATATCTCTATTTCTGGTATTATAATTATGGGAATCCCCACTGGTCTTAAACATTTTTAAATTTTTCCTTGCGAACATAATGTTCATGTAGATATAGAGACAAGGTATGGTTAAAATCTTAATTTCTTTAAAAATTTCTCTTAGGGAGACTCTCGAAACAAATAAATTACATGGTACATAAACAATATTTGAGTAATGTTAGTGACCATGGAAGTTTAAAATCTTATATTATTTATTATCTTGGTTATGTAGCATTAAGTAAGTGCGTAAGTGAAATTGTATTGCGAAGACAACACGGTGCGACGAAACGAATGAATGAGCCTGTTGATTTAAGGCTGCTGTATACGCAGATCCACTATCTCGCTCGTGCATTGCGACATTTTTGAAGATATTAAATAACTAAATTTACTTAACGCAAAATCTGGCTAAATGATATTCTCAAGAATAACATTACAAATGTTCAAGAAATTAAGAAATAAATATAGGCTACTATAATCTCCGAGGCGCGTTCTAATCTAAACAGTCCAACGGGCGGTAATGAGAGACGCGCCTTTAAAACGTCGTAAGGGAGAGGCGGACAGTCCCGCCCCCTAATTACCTAACTCGCAACAGGTTTGCGACAGGCGTAAATCTCGCGGTGATTGCTGTCATACATCATTAGTGGTGTCGAGAATGTATGCTTCGCTACTGCTGTCGCATTGCTACTGCTGTCGCATTGCTGTTGCAAATTTTACGTAATTACCCCGCCGGACAAACAAACTTGTGACGTTAAATTTAAATGTAAAAGTGACATGTGCGCTTGCGCTCACGTTACTGGTGCTAGAGAGATTATGAATGTATGTATGGTAAATGTTTTAGTGTAGTGATGCGCACTGACCTCGGCACAGTACAATAATGTTTGAAGAGTGCGCGCATAGTTCGCATGTGTATACCAACAGAAATCGAAACTTTCGGCTGTTGATCAGAGCAAGGTATATAATTACGATTAAACGGTTACATTTAACATCCCTTACAAATAAAAGTACTTGTTCAGTGTCCGGGTATTGTGAACTTGTTGTCCACACTTGAAGAACCTGATGGATTCCTGACTTCTTATAATTATTCAAGGAATCCTCATCAAAAGACAGGCAGACCTAATTTATGAATTTATGTATACGTCATTATTGACAGTTATTAATTTAACTAATAAATATAAACATGGGTAAATGTTTATCCAATCACGCGGTTGGCTCTGCGAAACGTCAATATTTCTCGGTAAGCAACCATCTCGTAATTGCAATAGTGATGTTCCATTTAATTGTCGTATCGATATTTTTACTGAATGAAAGCTATGCCTGTTATCTAGCTCGCCTAAATTGTATGGAAATGCAGGCAAGTGAAATTTACTGTCAAGTAAATATTTAATAACATGCGCCAGCATAAAATATATTGAATAAAACTCCGTAAAAGCATGTTGGTCTGTTTGTTAGTGATGCATTTCAAATATAAGAATTCACAAATTTATTTAAAGTTAAGGAAAAATCTAGTGCAATAATGGTTATTCTATACTAGTTGAAATAAAATTATAATATTAAACCAATAGGTACATACAAACTCATAATATATTAATTACATAATCATTTATAACGGAAAGCAGACATATCTACGAAAAAATTACAATTCTTATTGCAGTCCCTGTTATTATGGAAGGGACAACCACATTTTTAGACCTGTCAATTTTTGCGTAACAGAATCAAACAGCCACACCAATATCGCATTTATTTTTGCTAAGACTAATACTCTATACTAGTAGCAGTAATAGACGTACCGCGGACAACACTATTACTATTTCTCACATAAGGTACTTACACTCCCACCTAATAAAGCATACGCGCTATAGTAAAGGCAGTATTTGCAACTGGAGATTATAGGAGCACACACTGACCGGGTTATTTTGGTTACTTTATCAGGGTCACGCGGTCGAACTATTTACCCAGACACCGCGGTACGGTTTGCAACACAAATAACGTAGTCAGTATCGTAACTCGGGGATTGATTTTAATTGAATAGATTCATTAGAGGAATACTTATCGCAGTATGGACGGAAGTTTTGTTTAGTATAGTGATATGCAAGACGCCTAACTGTAAAATTGGTAGCGGAGTTTTACAAAACATAACAAGGGGGTACATACATACCTACCTACTAGTACGTAAGGTCCGCGTCCGCGTAAGGGTCAATTCAGACAGGGCAGCAAAATGCTCGAGCACTTTTTAAGTGCTATTGGAATATCAACCTTATTTCATGCAGACAAAGCTGAAAATAGTATGCAACATTGAAATCTTACCTATTTTAATGTTGCATACTATTTTCAGCTTTGTCTAAATGAAATAAGGTTGATATTCCAATACCACTTAAAAAGTGCTCGAGCATTTTGCTGCTCTGTCTGAATTGACCGTAACGCGTCCGATTTATTAGAACCTATTCTAATATCTGATACGCCGATACGACTTAATCTCTAATTGCCATACTCCCAAAATTACTGAAATTTATATTTTCTAAACATCATAGAGCAGACAATAAAATGAGATACTTGCAAGATATCTATCACAACTTGGACTTTTTTTTCAAACCCCGTTCGTGATTGAAATTTTAATTTAGAGTATGTATTGGTTTAAATTAATCGGTTGGTTTTAAAGCACAATAGAAAAAAACATTTCCCGACAAACTTATCTAGGCAGTTTTTTTCTCTTAGAAGTTGTGTGAAAATGAGAATCAAATCAATTTTGTCTTATTATTCGTCTAACTAGCAAAAGAAACTGTTGTAATTTTTTTCTATTACTTACAACCTTAATGTTTGCTAAAGAAGGCGTGTATAGGTCAACGGGAAGTAAACTAATAAATAGCATTAAGTACTTATAAACGCTAAGCATCGATTAGGTTTAACTAACGTTTTTTAGTAAGGCCCTAAAGGTGTAATAACGCGTGAAATGCTGAGAAAAGATCTTTACAGACATTTTTCTATAACATACGGAACCCTTTAAACGGCAAATAAATAGCATATTAATAGAAAAATATTCCCAAAAGCGCAACGGGAAGTCACGAAAAATCTGGATGTCAAAACAGCAAGAGATGTTGTGTAAAGCTGTAAAATTGCGCGCATGTGTGTGTCAAATCATTGTACACCAGTTTGCACCGAACTTCCGCACTGTCCGACTGTGGTTTTCATAATGTATATCGTACGTCTATTTGCTCGCTCCGGCTAATGGAATAAATCGAACGTGATGATATTACAAATGAATTTAGACTTTTCTAGGGAACTATACCTATGGAAAGTTTGCCAATATGTTATTTGGTAACCCCAACATGACTTTATTGTTCCACGTAATTGATAGTAGAAACGGTACCGAAAATTCTGTTTAATATAAGAATGTATAGAGCGAGTGTGGTCCAGGTCGAGAGTTCTAGCAGTGCCATGCAACGCTACAAAAATTATCTCACAAATGTTGAATAATAGTAAGATGGACGAAGAGCCGCGGCTAATGCCCAGGTAATTGTAGGGCAGATCTTGGCAAAGAAGGAATCAAGAAAGAAGTTAATGCTGACGTTGTAGGTCTCCGCAAACCATTAGCGATGGAAATGCGGGACTCACTACGCCAGCACACTGAAAAAGAGCAGCAAAACATCTGGGATAAGAAAAAGTACTGCAGACTTGCAAAAGCCGTTTTTTCGACCATTAATAGAAAAATCACAAATAATTTGCTAAAGTTGCAACGGCAGGATCTCCGACTCATAGTAGGCCTGACCACTGGCCACTGTAATTTGAACTACCATCTGTGTAAAACGGGGCCACGGACTATTCAGAAGGTGCCTGACAGAAAAGGAGACTGTGGAACACGTGCTAAGATACTGCACAGCCACACATCAGGAATGTTAACACGAGAAGACGCACAACATTCTGCCCAAGAAATTTCGAATGCCTCATCATCATCACTCCATCACCCAATATCAGTGCCACTGGAGCAGCTCTGCCAGCAGCCTAGAGCCACAATCCACTATGTTAAAGAGCTGGGATGGCTCGGATAGATGCTGGCGGGGGGAAATGCACTATACACCCCGAGCGGGAGGTAGTCAGTGCAGAACTTATCTCCCCATGTACAATTAGAGCGAGTGTGGCTCAGCGGTATCCCGACATTCGAACTAACGCACCCAGGGTCAAAACCCGCTCGACCCTGCACCAAGATGTTTCAAGTTAAGTGCACAATTTTCACTCGCTCTTACAATAGTGAAGGAGAACGTGGGGCAAACGGCATATTCAAGAATCTAGAATCCGAATACATGAGTCATCCATTAACCCGCACTTGGCCAGTGTGGTGGATTATTAATGATCAAAAGAACTTACCAAGTGAAGTTCGATCACAATTATGTGAGCGGATTGATTCTTGCGATTTAGTTCCGTGCGTTGGCCGGTACGTACGGCTAACATAACTACAATATGTAAACTAAATGTATTATAAACTAAATCGCAAGGATCAATCCGCGATACATAATGGCCTATACTATCTTCATGTGAGAGAAGGCCCATGTCCCAGGAACGTATTCGGCTGAGAAGATGACGGAATTAGTTTTTGTATGTAATCAAATGACGTGACGAGCTAGTCGTTCACCTGGTGTTAAGCGTCACGGCCGCCCATAACAGATTGCAGTGTCCTTCGGAACTCTAAATTACAGTTTCGCGTGACACCGCGCACGTAATCCTGAGACATCCCACAGTCTACAAAAGATTTCTAAACTGTGAGATCACTTCATAAGTCTCATTTACCCAGTAATTTCACTAGCTACAATGCCCTTCGAACCGGAACACAGTAGTGCTTGGCGGCAGAATAACTGGCAAAGCGGTGGTGGTGGTGGTGGTGATCTCTGAATCTGCTTCTTTTGGTTGTCTCTTCATTTTGTATGAAACTGCTTGTATTTTATCACTTATTCTGTTTACTTACTTATCTATTATGGTGTTATTTTATCTTTCTATTATGTTTTAGGTGTATATATGTATATATTGTTGTAAGCTGAGCCGTGACGACACCGAAACGGCCCCAACGGAAGATCAGCGCTGGTCTTACGACCAGCATTATGCTGAGTTGGGACCGATTCGTGGCAACGTGCATTCGTTTAATATTAATATTTATAAATGTGTTACTAGTTTATTTTGTGTTGTCACGAATAAATCATTTTTCTTTCTTTCTTCTTTCTAAACGAATTACGTTGAAGCACAAATACGTAAGTTGTAAATCTCAGTCGGCATTACAAAGAGGTTTATGGGAACTATTTCTAGGTAAATAGGTATAAAGAAAGGGTAATGCTTACTGTACTCACTTCTTCTGTCACCACATCCCTCAGCTTCACGTCTTGCAAGCGGCTGACTGACGCGGTGCGGTGATAATCTACCAGCTCGTTCAGAGAGTTGAACTTCACTACCCAGAGGAAAAACTTGCTTGACGCATCCCTTAGGACCTTGAAGTGTTGCACGCCATCCGGACATCTGCGGGTTGGTAAAATGGATTATTAAATAAAGTCTATGGGCGTTTTGATACCAAACTGTGAGCTTAAATACTATCTACTCATCAATTTATATTCTATAAAAAGTTTTGTCGCTTAGGT
Source organism: Ennomos quercinarius (assembly GCA_910589525.2). Classification (NCBI taxonomy): domain Eukaryota; kingdom Metazoa; phylum Arthropoda; class Insecta; order Lepidoptera; family Geometridae; genus Ennomos; species Ennomos quercinarius. Next base: position 11,096,614 of record OU342499.1, on the reverse strand, counting down.
TGTAGGATTCTTAATTCTTTGCGAGGTTTTATCTATATTTTATATGAGACTTTATGATCTAATGTCGCAGTCTAGAAGTCTTATTACTAAACTGTGTGATGTCTCAGGATGACGTGCTAAGTGCAGTTTCGAGTGATACTGCATCTGTTGTGGGCGGCCGTGACGCTTAACACCAGGCGAACGACTACCTCGTCACGTCATTTGTTTACATAACAAAAAATTAGGAGCGTACCTATTATACCTATTATTATTATTGTATGACACCCATACTAAAAAAGTGTGCATATTTGATACTGATTTTCACTCTTATTCAAAATTACTGGATCGTGATTGTGATTAAACAATGATATATAAAGATGATTCATGTGCATATTGCAGTATAATAGCATATCGTATAGGTACAGGACGACTCGAAGTTCAGAGCGCCACTGTTACCATCCAACAATGACTTTGCCTAGTCGCTTATTTTAATAGAAATATGTAAATAAATGCTGGAGCAACACGCAATATACCGCCGCCGATCAACAATAAAGGCTGGCCTCATAGATAACCACAATAAAAAGATTATAATAGGAGGGAGCGGACTAGTCGAATTTGTAAACACAATCGGGTTCGGGATTATCTGCAAACATTTGTTCTACGCAGCTCGTGGCGCCGATGTCACTTGACCTAGTCTGAATGGAGATGTAAACTGTGTATTAATGGGTTAATTATTTAATATTGTAGGGCAAATTGTACCTGCCCTAAACCGCTCAGTAAATTTATGCTTATACCATGCACATTTTATAAAATCTCGCCCAGTGACGCGTGAACGTCGGTAATGCCAGAGATACACGACGCTAGTTTTAAAGCCAGGATAGCAAATAGTGACAGTAAGCTAGCAATTCTAGCTTCGTGTAAACAACACTAGCATGCACGACAGCAAGCCAGGACAGTATACTATACCGAAGTACTACCTTGCTATCCTAGTTTTGAAGAACTAGCCTCGTGTGTCTCGGACATAAATACACTAGCTTTGCCCCTTCAAAAATAAAAGCGCTTTACAAATTTCTTTTTACGTTCACAAAAAACCTTCTCATAAATTCAGCAAAGGGGAAATATGTCTAGCAAATGCACGACATCAGGTAGACACACGCAGACATAAAATCAGAATATGTTAAGGAAGTAGTAGTAAAACGTATTAATAAAACATCATGTTTTCAGCTTAGACGTAACTACAGTCAAGAAACGTGCCGCATTCAGGATATAAATATTTTCGTCAATAACTGTCCTCGATAGTTTTTTTGATACACATGATTCAGTCGAAATGAGGCCCCATGATTATATATACCTCAAAAACCAGTTTAAAAACTGCATGAATCATAATCGTACAGTCTATTTGTCAGCAACAGGTTCACAGCTCACAGCTGAGCCGATTGACTAAATAAGAAAGTGAACGAAGAATTTGTCTTTCAACATCCATTCTATGGGTGAAGTAATGAGAAAAACAGTCAATTAGCCTCTAACAATGTTTGACTGGGATGAGATTAATCTGACCGAGACAGCACGTAAAGATACATTCACATAGAAATAAAACGTACGCAAGCAACGGTGCATGAGTCAGACGCGTTCGGAGGCGCGAAACTCATTTTTTTATCATATACCAATTTAAACTCTAATGGGATTGTTTGCAGTCTGCTCAAAGCGATTCACATTGCTATTGATTGGTGTTACACGTCTGTATAAGGAAATAACAAATTAGTTATATACGTACATTGAATAAACGGTGTTCCACCAATAGTGTCATCCACCATCCTGTCATCATCAATCAATGAATTTTTACCATGCGTCACTTATTTATGGATATACCAGACAGACTTATTGGTATTTGCTATACTTGATTGGATAGCAACGCAATATGAGTTACTTTGGTTATGATATCATGTCCAGTGAAAGCCTATTGGTAAATATTGATCTACTATTGAAACTAGGCACTTTTCTCAAGTTTTTTTCCAGCGATGTGGAGCGATGCAATTTAAAATACGAGAGTACTACTAATTAACTAAATACATGTTTTTGATTATTTCAAGCCCCTGTTGTCTTTAGGTGGGGTTTTTGATCAAAAAAACCCACCCTTAGTCGTTAAACCACCAAGTGATAATAGAGGACTTTGGATGCGTTTAGCCAAGTCTGAAAGCCTTCGATGGGTGGCCTAAAAATTCTGACACTTGGCCAGTATAACATACAAATATTCTGTGACCTGGCTAATCAACTTGTCTACACGAGAAGAAGAAGAAGTCCGCGTAACCGTCTGTCACCACTAAAATATTAGTAAAATAACATAGTACTTACCTAATATATTTTTATTCATAATGGAGAATAATCAATAGTAGTCAAATAACTCGAACATGTCTATTATTCTTGGACACTAGTCATAACCACACAAGTTTGTGGTTTGATCGGTAGTCCCTCTACTTACATACTAATATATATATATATATATATATATATATATATATATATATATATATATATATATATATATACGGTATGTTTGTTTGTGTAGCTTTCTCGCCAAAACTGCTGAACCCAAAATCAATGTTTTTTTACTAACAGATTGCTAATTTAATACAACCAAAGACAATTATTAATACTTATTGATACTACTGGATCCCAAGATAAGCTTTTTTATGTTTATAAATAGCGGCTCGCCCCGGCTTCGCACGGGTAGGTATAATAGTTTTCGCAGCGCACGCGATGTATAGAATATTTTAGGTAATTTTTTTACACTTTGGGTTTACATTATTAGAATTTTAGTAAGGATCCTTAATATTTTTGAAAATATAATATAGCCTATGTCATCCGGGGATAGTGTAGCTTCCCAACAGTGTAAGAATTTTTCAAATCGGTTCAGTAGTTTCGGTACCTATTCAATGCAAACAAACAAAGAATCAAATCTCTCCTCTTTATAATATTTTTAAGATAATGATAGACGTGACGTGACGAGATTGTCGCTAGCCTGATGTTAAGCGCCACGGCCACCCCTAACAGTTGCAGTTTCACTTGGACATAAAGTAATACGTGACGATGCACAGTGCACAAGTATGCTTTTAATATCAGAAAATTAACAGTTCCCACTGGAAGACGGGTAAATAGCCACAGAATATGAAACAACGGAGCACCCCTAGTGTCAAAAGGACAACCTCGGAATGCGGCTACATTTACTACTAAGTTTCCTGTGATGTAATCGTAACCCACATTTAATATACTCGTAACTATTGCATTTACAATACAATACAAAAATTCTTTATTGTACACCATATATGAAAACCAATACAGAAAGAAGGTATAGTACAGTATATACCTATAGGGCGGACTCACCCCTACAAGCGATCTTTTCCAGTCAACCTTTGGATGGACAGAATAGGCTAGTTGCCTGCTATTCAAAATTAACAAATAAATAGTACAAATATTATTTTCATAAAGAAGATTAAAAATGAATGTAATAATTGAAGAAAAATAAGTAAAATCGGTAAATACATCACGGAGTAATAAACTTTTTATGTTTCTGGAGGGGGCATCGCCTGTCCGTTTCTCGCAAAACATGTCGATCGTGTGGAGCTTCCCCACAGTTACTATGAAAACACACGTTCTGACGTCACATGCCAAAGAGATTGTAAAGCTACTACAGCTTACTAATGAGGTATACTATGAAGGACCAAGAACTAACGTCACTGCATGTTTGAGCTGTCACTCTTTCTATTCCTGTATTTTAAAATGCTTGTAACTCAATAATTTTTTGATTATTTTCATATCTGTATAATTATTGAGAAATATTATTGATATATACAAAAAATAGCAAGCAACTAGCACAGAGAGATCCAGATTGGTTGTTTAAACAAATTGTATTGATTACAATAATATAATACTAGGTCTAATTTAAGAGTTTCAATTTCAAACATGAAATAATACTGAAATAATACTAAAATAATGAAATAAAAATATAGAAAGTAAAAATAATATTTTAATAATTATTATTGAACCATTAATAATTTGTCAATGATATTCAATTACAATTTGTAATAATTAAATATAAACTTATGTAAGCTCTCTTTGTATAATGTGTGAACATCATAGTGATTCATAGACAAACAGATTATGGCTATTCAAACTATAGGAAAAGATTACACATAACTGGAATAACTTCACAGAGATAACAAGTTTGAGGAAAAAATCAGTACTTATCATACAAATAGGCATGTTTACTTTCTAATTTATGATTCATAGAAAATATACAGCCATATATATGTAAGGTTGTTGACCCTACAGGTCTTCAGTATAAAAGCCCCTAAAACATGTATCTTAATGTTTTATACCACATGGTATTTTTAGCAATAACAGTGTCAATAATAAATAAATAGATAACACCCAAAAAACACATACATAGATCCTGGACCCTAACTAGGATTCCCTGTATCTAGGAACTACAAGGACCATGGTCCCACAACACCTAGACACAGAACAAGTATTTGCGCTTTTTTTTCTGGGCACAAATACTTGTCCTGTCGCGGGAATCGAACCCGCCGCCTCCGGATTATGAGCCGACCTGCTCAACCACCACACCACGGAGGCTGTCAAATATATTTATATTTTATCGACATCTCATAGCCCTAACTTCCTCAGTATTTCTGGTCTCCAGGTACTTGTACTTTGGATACACATGACTAAAATGGTAAATGCCCGAATGGAATGCAGCCAAAATAAAGGGACTAAAATAAAAAAAAATTAAGCAATAACCCAGTCAATATTTCATCATCATCATCATCATTAACAGCCTGAAGACGTCCACTGCTGAACATAGGCCTCCCCCCGAGCACGCCACCTTGAGCGGCTGCTCGCCAGTCAATATTTATTTCCCTCATAACAACTTACTACTGCAATAATAACGGTCACTAAAATTAATTGTAGTACTACTGGTAAATAGAATTGGTGACATGAGCAAGAAACAGTAACAAATTCCGTTGTTATGTGTGAAAACTTGTCTGCACTAATATGAATGTTTGATGCTATTTCAAGGGCCAATGTCAGCCTCATTTTATCGAATCACACAAGCAAGAGAATGGACTGAGGTAGTAGATAGTTACCTACAATGTTGCTGTCCTTTTCATATAGGTCTAAATAACTACTTTTCACTCTCTTTTTTACAAAGGCAGCTGCTAGTATAATAATGTTGAATTTATAGAGATGCAAGAGGGCATCACAAAAATGAAACCACTTACTTGACAGATAAGGAGAAGTCTCCAGGGCTTGATTCACTGATCCTTATAAGAAATCCACCTTCCGGTTTGTTCATTAACAGTTTCTCTGCATCTGCTCTTGTGATTCTTCCATAGTACCAACTGAAATTATTGCATGGTTTAAAACAAGTCAGTGATATTTTGTTCCGATCACTAATTGGTTTCTTCTCTGGTGAGGCCAGCTGCATCATCAATTACAATATCAATTAGCATCAGGTGAAATGTGGTAAAACCTAAATCCTATTTGAAATCAAAACATATAAACAGACCGGAAGAAACCACAAGTTTAACCTTCAAAGTCCTATTTCTTGTCACCATGTTGTACTTTTATGATATTATATTATATATTTCAGTTTGTTAGAAGCCACCAGTTGTGATGAAAATTCTATCCTAGTAATATATAAAAAAACATGCATGTTTCGACTTATTCTATGACCCATATTACTGAACACCACTTATTGGTGAATCAGGCAAGATTTGATTGTGAAAATGAATCATACAAGTAGAATATGGATGGAAAGTAGATTAAAAGATAAATTTTATTATAATAGGGTAGCCACCATAATCTCACACACTCAAAGTGTATAATGAAACTTAACTGAAAACTATTTTGCAAAACAGTCAACAAACCTATGGTAATCTGTTTAGTGTTTCTATGTGTACCTTTCATAAACTTAACCAAGCTAATGGTATTAGTTACACACTGGCCCTACCTATCAATTCACTAATGAAACAAAACTGGAGCAGGATAGCATAATGTACATAACTTACAGAGGAATGACTATTCTACTGATAATGTTATGCAAACAGTAATTACTGTATTCTTCCCTCATTGCCCTTATCAACATTTATTGTCTTCATACTTTTACTACCTATTAATTTAATTATTATACTACAAAAATATGTTTATTTATGCTTGGTATTGGCTTGCCATTATGTTTAGTATAGAGGATTGTTTAAACCACCATAATTTAAGAGAATGGACAAAGGGGAAACTGGCTTCATTAAAATAAATTGAATGGAAATGGTTTGGTATAGACAGAGGCCAAAGCATTGAAGGGTTGTGTAAGAAAACACATTTATTTATAAAAAAATAAAATGACAACTGAAAATGGAGATGTGGATAGGGCAGCAAGAACCACTTCTCCTTCACCTGATGTGAGGAAGAGAACTTTTTTTCAAACTCATATTGTGATAGGCTTGTTATAATTATAATATTTTGACATTTTTGTCATTAAGCACTGTACACAGTTTGTTTAATTATGCTTGCTTAGAATGTACAATAATTTAATTTTTATTATTTTTAAATACATTATCTAGTTTTGACTTGTAAAAGTGCTAAAAATAATCTATATGCAATAAAATTTTTTGATTTGATTTTATTTGACTTCTCTACTTTTAACAAAAAATAGCCTTATTAATCCATTACGGAATAATAGTTTTGAACATACAGTTTTTGAATTATCTACAATTACCAACAATGCAACATGTTGCATTACAACTTGATACAAAACTGTATGATGATATCAATGAAAACACCAGCACACTTTTTGTGTATAAAACATGAGTGAGTCCCAAAAAGCATATTGGAATAGATAAACAACTCCAGCAGCAGGGAATTCCACAAAAATCTTCTCAATTACAAAATTTCAAACAAGGATGCTCCATGAATAAGATTTATGTGTTATACAGCTGGTTCTAAACATAGTACCCATCTTTGCAAACTTTTTCCAACAGATAGTCGAGACCTGAGATATTCTAAGTAGGAATATAAATGAGGTACTAACCTGTGGCTTTTCATTTGAATATAGTTACTAGGTATAAGTCCTTCTTTTCCATCTAATTCGGCTCTGTACCAATTCATATCGTCCTCCATATTTAGTATCTGCAATACCAAAATTTCTAGAAAGAATCCAACTCCAAATAAAGAAAATTACATTTCTGTGACAACTATGATAGGAATACCTACCTTCAGCACCTGATTCTTCCTGAAACTGAGCTCATCGTCAGCAGTTGCAGTAAAATCGTGTTTTGCTATAGCCTCCATGATCAAATTAGGCACTTCACAGGAATGTCACCGAATTCCAAAATAACTCACAAAGTATATGATTGATGCACCACGCTTCAAGTCAGGGATCTAATGTAATCATAATTGTATGTATTGTCACGTTTTATTATACTAAAATTAAAATGTTTCAATGCAAATACCCGAAAAACCCCGATTACAGGACACACATCACTTTAACTAGCAGTGTGACCATCTGTAAAATTCAGATTCTGCCCTAGGCCCTAGATAGGAGAGAAATCTGCTCAAACCAATTTGAAATCTGCCAGAAGTATGGCAGGAGTTTTCCATAATACATATAGAGTAGATAAGGGAAACACAAAAATAGTTTTTTGTACCTAATCATATACTGATTAATTTAAAAAAATCAAAGATTTATTAAATAGTAGCTAAAATCCATGTAGACATGATGATTAAACGAGGAAAAAGTTGCTTTACGTAATCAACGTTATATTCCTCGTTATTTCATCCTTACATGGATTAAACTAAACGCTTATGTTTTTTCTTGGTCTTTACTTGGCGACAGGATTGTATTTTGCTAATAAATAACACGAACAATAAGCTTTAAACATAGAGTTCAACCACAGAGCAAGAAAAAAAATACTATTCTCTTGCCAAAGTCCAGCGCAGAGCTCAAGCCAATGTCAAAACATAATCAAAGGTAGCAAAGCAAATAAGATAACTGCCTTTTGGCATTTTTCTTTGTTGTTTTGAATTCTCTCCATATTTGAAGAGTTCATTGTAATGCATACATTGAATCACGTAATTCTAATTCCACACTTAATTAGTTGCCGAATATTTATTTAATCATTTTTATGATGAACCACACTTAGCCCCGTAGGAGGCCTTTATGCGGGTGTGTATTGTGTGTGGCGCGGAATGGAACGCCTTAGACAAGATCATTTCACAATTTTCTAATATCTCATTTAGGTAGGTCCAACTTCGACAAAGAGTTCGCACGAAGAATACAACTTGGTTGGGCAGTGTTTCGAAAAGCTTTGACCTATCTCTTCGTCCAAAATACTGCAGAGCCTGAAAACAAAGGTTTTCAAACAGTGTGTGATGCCATGCCAGTGATGATTTAATTGTGGAACTGAAAGTCTCTTACTGTTGGCCTCATTAGTAATCTCAAAGTCACGCAACAAGCTATGGAGAGAACTATGCTCGGTGTTTCCCTGCGAGATAAGATCTGAAATGAAGAGATCCACAGGAGATATAAAGTGACCGATATGGCACAAATTAGCAAGTTGAAATGGCGATGGGCAGGCCCCATCGCTTGTAGAACTGACAACCGATGGGGAAGAAAGGTTCTCGATTGGCGAACTGGAAGACAAAGAGTATAAGCCCTCCACCAGGTGGATCAACGATCTGGTGAAAACCACGGGCAGCCAATGGATGCAGGAGAGGAGCACCCCTGTATCCGCGCCTGCCTAAGAACTATTTGGGCGTCTTGTGCTTAAATTATAATATTTGTACTCTGGTTTTTTTTAAATGTAAATGAATGACATGATGAGCTGGTCGTTCACCTGATGTTAATCTTCACGGCTGCCCATAACAGATTGCAGTATCACTCAAAACTCTAAACTAATATAGTTTTGCGTGACACTGCACTGCGCATGTCATCCTGACTTAGACAAGAGTTGTCAGTTTAGTTAAAGAGGTTCCAATTCCAACCAAATGATAAGTCAAAATTCTTACTTAAAAAAAATTATAAATTTGCCAAATCTGCCAAAAACTGACACATTTTAGACCTAATTACACCATCTGCACCTGTGAAAATTTGAGTGTTGAATCTGCTAAAATTGCAGAAATCTGCCACAAATAGTCACACAGTCATCTACAGATTAAAAAAAACAATTGACTAATACCACAGCCAGAAGTAATTTTTTAAAGAAATGGCTCTGTAAAAAAAGTAATTTCACAGGTCTGTGGCTGGCTATAACTGTAGTGTATAGCACAGATTAAAGAAAAAAAATAACCACTGTATTTGCCTTTTGTATTTAAAAAAAAACAATTGTATATACACTGTGATTGTATTGCCCATTGAGCAAACTTTATAACATCTGCTACGGTGCCCCACAGATTAGAGAAAAAAACAATTGACTAAACAGATGGAGCGAAGTTTGACTTTTGCGAACACCAATGCGTACCAGGGTCGGTGCAACTTTGCAACATTACTACCTTACCAAGTGAAGAAATTGCATGAAGTTTTAAATTGTTTCTTTTTCCGCTGCCTTTTTATTTAGCCGTCTTACGGGCATGCGTAGTCGCTTCAATGATTGAAGCAACTACGCATGCTCATTCAATGACGTTTCATTTGATGTTACAGAAAGTTATGTGTTTTATGGTTTTTTTATTATATTTTAGTGTTTAGTAAATAAATTGATCAAAATACTTATTTAAAATAAAGTCATTGACTTATGCTGTATTTGGAATGCATATTCCAATACTCAAGAAGATTTACACCGGACAAATTATACAGTTTCTATGGTGTGAATACTTTTCGTGTATACGATATATTTTTGTGTGTAAGTAGATTTGCGTTCACATAAAACATACGTAGAACTTCGAGCTGGATTAGAATTGGGTGATTTCATTGCTGCAATTAAATTAGAATTAGATTTTTGGTACAAATCATAAATCTACAATAAGGTTATCCAGTTGTTTACATTTTGAAATTAGAGATGATTTTACAGGTGTCGATGGGTTATCGATAATTTCGATATAGGTATTATAAGTAGATAAACTATACACTAAACTAAACCAACATGTAACATGTAGTTCAATCAACTCTTTAGATGGACATATGATTGAGATTTGATAAAATGAAAATAAATAATAGTAAGTACCTACTACTGTTTTAATGAACAATGTTTTAAATGAGAATTTAAATGAGGTTTTGTTTGTTCACAGATTTTGCCAACCGTCATTACCACCATTGATGAACCTAATTCAATGAATTTTGTATTTAGGGCAAACCTATTTATATAAATAATTTGTTGCTTACAATAGCTATTTTGAAATAAACTTTTGATAAAAATACATTCCTTTATTTCTTAGTTGCGCCCCACGGTGTTATCCGCGGATAAAAAGTACCGTATGTGTTAATCCAGCGTATAATATATCTGCATTCCAAATTTCATCAAAATCGGTTTTAGTAGTTACGGAGATAAACCTCAAAATTCAAATTTTTTATTGCAAATAGGCTATTTTTTAGCATTTTTACAAGTCAAAACTAGATAATGTGCTTAAAAATAATAAAAATTAAACTATTGTACATACCAAGCAAGCATAATTAAACTATGTTGTCATTGCCAATGATTAGTACCTTCATAGCTAATAAATTTAGTTACCTACCATTGCACAGCGTTCTTTAATTAGATTGTATTTATTAAAACCACCACTTCAATTATTAGCATTTCAATATTTTTCATTAAATTTCACTAAGTACAACAAAACAATTAATAGCTGAATGAATAGTATAGATATCGATAAAATAGCGTCTCATGACTATTTTTCGAAAATAGGTATGAAAATATTACACTGATGTTCTCTCTGGTTACTCTGTGCGGTGCCCCAGCGTCACAACTGCCACCATAGCAGATTTTAGTATGTTAGTTGGCGCTTTACGAGATAATAATCTTATATAGAATGTTCGGCAGAACGTGTGCCATAGCATAAGGTAAGGGGGGATAGGTAAGACCGTATCATACGGTCTTACCTATCCCCCCTTACCCTATCGTATGTAATATTATGGTCGCTTTTATAAACCTAAACAGTCTCACGTTTATTTTTTAGACCGCAGAAGGGTTTCTTACCCAGGATCCGTGTAACACCCGCCAATAAGCTACACAAACATTACACAAAACAAAAACACTGGAGAATTCATTGCGAATAGCGCATTGACAACATAAGAAATATCAGTTAAGGCCGCGTGCGCGTCATAGCACGTTTTTTTGACGGGTTCTCTATAGCGCTGTAAGAGGGGAAATAAAGGCGCTGTGGAGTTTTGGCGGGAACGCGGAAAAGTTCACGTGTCGTTGCAATAGGAGATTTACAACAGGCAAAATAAAAAAAAATTAGTTCATAGAAATCTGTTCATAGATTAAAAGCATAGAAAGAACGTCATTATCTGTCAAGCGTATCACTTTTTTGGACACTTTTTATATGAAGTGGACCACAAGTGGACACTTTGATGTGAATGAGTCTGACAGATTTGTATAGAAAAAACTGTTGACTGGAGTAGAAAAAATGGTACAGTGACTTTTTGCAAGCGTAGCTAATTATTATATGTTTATTCTTTCCTTCGCCACTGACGTAGCGATACATGTAAGCAGTACAAATACAATATCGTTTTGATCATCTCTCTTTGCTTTTAGTCTATACTCTAAGGTCCATCATGTCTCGTCAGCGCTATCTATCTTTGGCTGTAGAACTACGTTCCGTTTAGCTGACAGAAAATTCCCTATTCAAAACTTGTGCTTTTTCGAGTTGCAATGTTATAAAATTGGTGCCTATAATGGTGAAAATTGTGTTTTATAGGAACATGAGTGTGGGCAAGTGATATAATATGGAGAAACGTAGTTTTTTTTGTTGCTTCCAAAATTCCATAGTAAGGTTGCCACCACTTTACTAGGGCATGACATAGACTGGACTGTGACTACCTGACTTAGACTGGACTATGACTGACCCTTGACTTTACGTGAAATATTATAAACACGACGAAAAATTCCAATACTTGATACTGGCTAAATACACTATGTGTAGAACCAATATATAAGAAAAAAAAACTGCGTTATGCACAGAATTCCCACTACGCGCTAAGTGAGTGAAGTTTTACTTTGACAGTAAAAGTATAATATTCAATTTTGACACGGATATATAATTTTTGACTCGACAATAGGCATGCATCATTTCATAAAGAGCAGGTGAAAAATCATATGATTTTATTTATCATAAATCGCTCTGCTATAAATCTAAGTGCGATATACACACTTGATGAATTGTGGCTCCAGATTTTATAATACGAGGGTAGCACATCAGCGGTGAATATCAAGACGTATAGTTTTGTTTATTTATGCTTCAGTAAACAAACTAAGACCTGTAGAGTATAATTTTATAAACACTGAATAGCCTGTGATGTAGCGGTGACGGGTGAATTTTGATCTAGAGAGTAGCGTTAGATTTCTTAGTACCTAATCATTAATAGCAGGTCCCAACTTCACTAGGTGGCTCTTAAATCACATCTTGTCCCATTTCATAAAGCACTGCCAATCGCCATTTATCATAAATTCACTAGGCATATGAAAAAACGCAGTCTGTGAAAAATCACAGGCGAAATCACAGTGACAAAAATAAATCATATGATGAAATGACAATGATTTTAAAGTAGCAATCATTCTATGCTTTGAATATGTACGAGTAGAAGCGTAGTATATGACGTCATTCATGGACAACAAAGAGAGCGCTATACATTCGGTATTATGCAAAAAAAAGACGAACGTAATATCTTTGGTCCTTGTCACCGTTACCGGGTTTTTTTATTTGGCTTCGTTTGATCTAAGCCAAACAGGTTAACAATTTTTTGAAATTGTTGTTTTTTGTGAAATAATCCTATTTAAATCGTGATCTAGGCAATAAATATTTGAGAAATAATGTGTGTGCAGTGGGTGGTTGCAGCATTTTAAGCAACAGAAGTCGCACTGAGGCGTAAATATGAAGGAATAACATTTCACAAGTAAGTAGCCATTATTTTGTCTAATTTCCCTTTTTAGAAGTGTTTATTGTGAAACTTATAAATGTAGTGTTACATTTCATGTAATAACAAGGCCTCAGCTAAACAGAAAAACAGCTAAATGATTAATTAATGGATAAAATAACCATACCTAACCAAAAAATTTAATTGTCAAGGTACTGCCAGTTTATGATTTTTAATTTCCCATAAAACCAGCTAGGTACAATGTTGATTTGCAAATGTTTATAAGTTGGAAAAAAACCTTTTGTAGGTATATTAGCTAATTATTTGCTTGATTTAACTTAGTAAAATATATCATTTTATGTTTAAGGTCAGGTGGGGTAAGTGAAACATACTTGCACATCTATCCACTTTGTGAATTCTGCTAGGACGCTAATTTTTTTTTCACATAGAAAGCCTAAATCTGACATGGCAAATGACGGCAATAAATACTTTTCAAGAAAATAATTTTTGAAAACTCAATTTGCGTGAATGAAACATCACTTCAAAAATGGTTCACGGTTTTGACAGAAACGTTCCGATTCAATATTCTGACGGTAGGTTGACATTGGCGTTTGACTATTTGGCAGTTGACTATATTGACAGTTTTGTTTTTATTATCTGTTACCCGCAATCATTATATTAGGTACCTACTTATATAATAATAGCTGCCAGGTATCACTTTATTAGCGCAGAAATCTGAGAATCTCCATCTCTTTCTTTGGGTGCCGTATAAGAGCAGACTAAGGGACTATCCAGAGAATGGGCAGTAGCATTCTCCCTGGTACATTATAATCTTCTGCGATGGCAAGCTAATTGCTAAGCGAGGTGGTTATGGCAAAGCTCCCTATAATCAGCGTCTAAAATGGCGTTTTATGGGCATGCCTGTGTTCAGCACTAGATGTTTTCCAGCTGTTGATGTGAAATACGTGATTTTCGCCCATGGGACATTTACAATGACATTTGTAATGTAGTAGGTATTTGATTGATTTTATTACCTGTGTCGTCTGTGACTGCAAATACTAACCCCACATTACGCGCCGTTTCATGAATTATTTTCGTGTAAAAATGTACATAAACACTATTAAATTGCTTCATGGCATCAGCCGACATGTGTTTTGTAAACTTAAAGATAGCTGATTTCTTTTTATTTTATGACCTAGCAGAAAGATTGTGTGACGCGTGTGCTAGAGCATTGAAACCATTTTGCCACATAGCATAGAGCTAAACTGCGTGATTTATTGATTACGATAGGGTTTCACTTAGGTACTCCTTCGTTTCACTTACCCCATCTGACCTTGCATTTTAGTTTTTACAATAAAGAAGCAGTGAACACTGGTAAAACATAAATTCTAGGTATCAAGGTAAATTACTCTATAGATAGAGCTAACGAAATCGCCCATTTTCTACCCAAAATTTTGGGTGACGTTCTTATTCAGGCAGCACGTCGTGTGGGAGCAAGAAACAACTAGGCGGCCACGCGAAATAGATTTCTACTAGTGGGAATTCTGTGATTCTATGCCTACTTGACAATGACAGTTCGATTGAGACACTTATTTAACTTGACACTCTTTTCATTTGAGTTTGACAGTTCTTTCCTTTAATTCTTTTTATGTCCAATCGCCCTCCCAGTGGCATTATACGCGTAAGATTTTTTTAAATCATTAGTTATTTCTCATATCCGTGTTTGTTTCTTCGTTTAATATAAAAAAGCTTGCAATGTGGTACATGTAATTACCAAATATCACCGTATTTATATCTCCACAATTGTGCAATTAGATTTGACAAGTGATGTTGTTCGGTGTGTTTCAGGTTTAGTCGTAACTCAAATAAACGCAACGATGTCGGGAGGATTAGACATACTGTCCCTCAACGAGGAAGATGTCACCAAGATGCTTGCAGCGACGACCCACCTTGGGTCCGAGAATGTCCACTTCCAGGCAAGTACCTAACCAACTTTCAATATAACCTCAAAAGTCATGTTTACTTCGTATTTACACATGATGAGACACAATCCGTTCCATATTATTGTCCGAATACAGTGACGATCGATTTTCCCAACTGATCTACCAACGGTAAATGACTGCGATGATATCACTAGTACCTACTTGTATTGATAATGTATAATAATGTTTAGATGGAAACATACGTGTACAAGCGCCGCGCTGATGGCACACACGTGATCAATCTCCGCCGCACGTGGGAGAAGCTAGTTTTAGCTGCTCGCGCAGTGGTCGCCATCGAGAACCCTGCCGATGTGTTTGTCATCTCGTCTCGTCCATTCGGCCAGCGTGCTGTGCTCAAGTTCGCAGCACATACCGGAGCCACTCCCATTGCTGGACGCTTCACACCTGGTGCCTTTACTAACCAGGTAAGATGTTCACCTACACAGTTCTAGTAAGTGTGAGATGTAAAATGAAATTCCTATGATGACAAACAAACTAAGGAACCACTGACCATAAGTTTGGATATGATTACAAACCTATCTGACTGCTTAATCCTGAAAAATGGTGATAACCAAGTCTTCCAATTCTAGTAGTTATTTTTTTACAGATTCAAGCAGCATTCCGTGAGCCCCGTCTTTTGATTGTGCTGGATCCTGCTCAAGACCATCAGCCCATCACCGAGGCTTCATACGTCAACATTCCTGTCATTGCCTTCTGCAACACAGACTCACCACTCCGTTTTGTTGACATTGCTATTCCATGCAACACCAAGGTAATTCAACTTTTATGTTGCATGGGCACACTGCAATAAAACCTCATTGCTAACCTGAATTATTATAGTGTTCAAGCTATTCTAAAAGTACCAGAATAAACATAAATAAGCTATAAACAGGTATTAACTGAAAAGCAATGTTACATAATTTAAATCAATATAACAGAACTTAACTCCAACTTATGTTTCTCATTCCAGTCATCCCACTCTATTGGTTTGATGTGGTGGCTGTTGGCACGTGAAGTACTCCGACTTCGTGGCGCCCTTGCCCGCGACCAACGCTGGGATGTTGTTGTTGATCTGTTCTTCTACAGAGACCCTGAGGAGAGTGAGAAGGAAGAACAACAGGCTAAGGAACAGGTATACCTTTGCGAATTCAATTTAAAATGTGGCTCTAAACCATTTACGAAATTAGGTGCATATTGAGCTAAACAGCAATAATAAATGCAATGAAGGCCAACATATTGAGTCCTGGGGCCGTACTGTGACCTCTTAGCGTGATTCAAATGACAAACTAAACTGAACTGCTACCATACAAATTGTATTGTAGTGGTTCAGTTTAGGACATCATTTAAATCGCGCTAAGAGGTCACAGTATGGCCCCTGGTAAGATCTGTGTAGTGAGTGATTGAAAGGAACAAAATAAGGTACAACCTCTTATTGTTTAGTCAATAACTGGCTCTGCATCTATTAGTTGGTCAAGATGCATAAATCCTTTACACACTTTGTAACATGTTATTTATTTATCATATACATTTGTAGTAATGATTGCAACTTTGCTATTGCACACACCTCACCAAGGCTCAGCTTATTTGCTCCACATCCAGATTTGTTTTAAAACATCATAACTGTACAGAATATATTTAATTTTTTCTGATGTAAAAAGTTGTTTAAGCTATAATGCAATCTTCTCTGTTATTAATGCATACAAGGATGGTGGAGCCTTAACTGGCACGGTAAGATATTATCTAGTTATTTAAAAAGAAAAAAAGTTCTATCAATCCAGTAAAGCTTATTGATAAAAAAAAATCACAAGTTGTACTAGGTGAGCACTGGCTGATTCAAGTACTTCATGTTGTAGTTAGCCAGCATTGCTATGTCTAAAAGTAAAATCATTCTATCCAATCCTCTCATGAGCCAACATAGCATTAACACTAATATTTCTTCACAGGCTGTTGTTGCCGCTAAGCCCGAAGTGCCTGCACCAGTTCACGAAGATCTATATGACACTGCTGTGGAGCCAGTCACCTCTTGGGCTGAGGACGCCGCCCCCGCAGCGCCAGCTGCCTCCTTCGGCACCGGAGCACCAGCTCAGGAAGACTGGGCTGCACAGGTTAAAATTATTATTTTATCTTTTTTGTTGTCTCATCATATCATACTAATTTTAAAAGTTCTATTCTAATGCTAGGATGAAGAGATTATGATAATGCTTGGTTAGCCATGAAGGAGTTTACTATTTGAGACAGATAAGTTTTTTTCAGAAACTGCCTGTTCATCTGTAATGGAAAGAGTTGAGTTTGGTTATCACAACAAGTTTATAAGTACTTAATCAGTTATCACAAAAAGTTGTCTGATTCCCATAGTGCCTCTTCAATATTATGATGCAACCATCTTTGTTTTTTTAACTCTTGATTTCATATTCATATTCATTTATTTATAATTGTTCAAAAATTACATGTCAGGCAATTAAATTAATTATCAATTATCAATTCGCTCATCTTAATCATATGTTGTTATATTATAAGGTAGTACTAATTAGTATGACATTCATAACGCATACAATACAATAAAAAAAAAATAATTATAATATAACGCAGGGGCGGCTATGTGGCGAGCCGTCGGTGAGTGGCGACACCGCGTACCCTGATTCCAAGGGGCTAAATGAGACACCTGACCCCTGGCTTGCCTTAACTGGCTGTCCGGGGGTGGAAGTCGCAAGAGCTAAAACCTAAGCTCCAGGGTGGAAGTGTTAAAGGGCATAACGCCGCGAGTAGCGCTCAGTGAAAGTGCAGCACACCTCTCGACATCCTAAGCCACCCACACCAATGTTGCTTCCTCGGCACCAATATGCGGTAGTCACTATAGGGAGCCCATTTAGTGGGTGGCAAGTCATCACCTGCCTCAAACATTTTGACATGAGGCAAAATTGGCAGGTGCCGTTTTCTCATTCCATAAACCAAACATCAATCCATCATAAGTTCACCACAATAGCCCAGATTTATTTTTAACCTTTGTATACAAAATAGTTTATAATATGCCATACCATGCCTTGTAATAGTTGTAGTTAATTTTATACTCAAAAGGGCCTCTTGGTGTTAGCTTAGGCCCCACCAATGCCTCTCAAATGTCCGGGCTAGATCCGAGAATGTAAATGAAAAAATTATAATATTAAAATATGTCATTATGCTAATTTAAAATTAATAAATTCGTCAAAGCTATATATAAAACGTTTGCTCAACAAGCCAGGATTTTAATTTACTCTTAAAACAGTTCTGGTGTTGTATGGAAGAGATTACTTTAAGTGATAAGACTACCCATTATGATACTAATGCCTCTCTGTACTAAAGGACTGCTCTTAAGTTTGCACTGATCTCTCTAGGATGTACTCAAATGCATTGATTCTCACTTGTAAGATTTTGTTTACACATTGCTCCTGTAATAATTATAGTGTTTTCAATGAAGAGTTTATCTATGTATTATTTATCTTGCAGGTGCAAGACGAGTGGGGTACCACAGCAGCGGCAGCCGCGGCCCCGGCGCCCGCCGCCGCGCCTGCGCCCGCTCCCTCATGGGGAGGCTCTGCGCAAGACTGGAGCGCTGCGTAAACGTTACGTTTGCTATGGTTAATATAACTTGAAATACTACTTTCATTGTTTCAATTATTCTTCTTCTTTAATAGGGTATTTGATAAAACTTCTAATTCAATGAAGTATTTATATTTCCATAAAATATAATTAAGTTGGTAGTTGTGGAAACAGAAATGAGATGATTTACTGTACCATTTATTTACCAATATTTTTTTTAAAATTGAAATGTATGGACCTACAGTTTTTGAAATTATCATAGGAATATAAACGTTTGTCTCTTTACAAACTAGGCCCAATTTAGGCTGTAGATTTTTGTTGGTCTTTTTACAAAGTAGGCCTATTATTAATCCGTAGATTTTGTGGAGTGAGATATAAATAAGAAATACCATTGTTTGCAAAGTTTAATATATTAAATCTTATGCTATGATCACAATAATCACTCAATTTATTTGTAGGTAAGCAGAAATATGAGTTTTAGAGGGTTTGGTTTTTGGTATTCTTTGCCACATTCTTAATAGAAATGGACACAAAAAAATTAGTTATAGAATCTGTCCACTTCGCCATTTCCATACAAATGTATTCTATAAACGCAAGTATACTTGACATTGCCATGGTTAGTCAGCACGGTAAAGATGACCCCCTTCATCGGTACCGCCAGATTGATAGGGAAGTATTGTTTTGGAGGCCCATATTGTCGGTATTCGTCTTTTACTGCTTCTATTTTGGTGTCATTGACAAGGAGGCCCTGCAAAAGAAACAATGTCATTATTGGGAGTGATATTGGTTTTGTCGAACTGTAGAACGCGCGTCTTTGAAAATCGAAAATATCGTTTTCTCATTTCCACCACTGTGTAAGTGCAGTGGGTGGGATTGAGACAGCTCTAGAAATCTCTGCTCTTCACAGATCTTTTCTTTATTGTAACTCATTATAATGTCAAATTAAAATATGGTTTGTGGGACTGGTGGGTACATACATAAACTACAAAATGTTTTGGTGCGCTTCTGGCGGTATCTGGGCGGACATGTTCTATGCTGATACTTTGGACTTGTTGGATCCTGGGTAGTTGGATGTGAAGTTCACCAGAAGATCCACTGAAAAGTAACGGAGTTAATAAGGCTTTTCGACTTCACTACTTCTGCAAGACCTATCGTAGGTTCAGTAGGTTGTATTCTCTAACTCTACGGAAATACATCCACTAGGCACTATAGGCGAAAACGCCTGTTTCTTTTGCCGCAAATGGATACTTGCTGCAAAAGAAACAGGCGTTTTTTTCGTAACCAGTGCCTATATAGGTACACATCGACCAAACAGGTGTCTTCTAGGCAAGCATGCACCACCGTAGGCCGCGTCATCACTTACCACGGAGAGACAGGGGTCAAATGCTGTGCCTATAAATTATATTAAAAAAAAGCCTATAATTTCGTCTTAATGCCAATGCCAACATAGACGGAATAGATAGTATTACCTGTGACAGTGTCTGTGGTATTACTGCAGAATATAATTATAATAGTTGGTACCTATTATCTACGTAGTTGTCCTTAACTACCAGTGCAGTCCATAAATAAAATACCTAAAATAACCCGGCTGACATACATTTCTTACTTGAATATGCACCGCAAACTACATGACCTATGCAAGCTAACTGGAATGTGAACTAGACAGACTAGCCAGCTTGACCATGCATACCCATGATTGGTTTACCAAACAAAATACCAGTGGTTGGTTGTAGACTCTAAGGACGATGGAGAATGATATGAAGAAGCGGGACAATAATGCACTGCTGTTATTGGTCAGCACACTGCTGTAATTGGACGACTAACAATAATAAAAAGGCCTACATCGAATTTCTTAGTTATGATTGGCCGTATGCCTACACGCATCGTGTAGTCGAAGGACCATGAATTAAGAATCGAACTACCCACGTGTAAGCTGCACTTCATTGTTCATCGCACAGCGTACTGCTGCGATTGGTCAACTAGATTAGAAAAAAACTAATTCAATTGAAAATGCGTAAGGAATGAAATAATTACCGTTTCTATAACGTGCTTTATGCAAAGATTGTAGAGATATTAGTCTTGGACCACAAATTACTTACATGTAGCAAGCTAGTCTGGACGTTAGGTTCAATTTAGCGAACAGTTTGTGATGAACTCAATACGTAGGTACCTAGATGTTCTGTGTATGGATGGACTCTAATGCCCGCCTCTACTAAAGTTTGCAGCTCCTGAGTTCTCACTTTTCCCTAACGTACCTACTGCAACGCATTTGGTACCTTTCGTGTGAGCATAAAGCTTTGACATTTACCTGAAAGGCCAGCAATCGGCCGGCGTTGGGTTACGCAAAGCAAGCACAGTGTCAGGCGGTGGCGACGCTCGCCACAAGGGCACAACACCCCACAGAGTAACACGGCTGGCCCATTCTTCAGTCCCACTTCCCATTGTTGCAGTTGTACCCTCTATGTATCGACTGTCAATGGTTGCGGCTTTCTCTGTAATCAAAATAGGCGCGTTGTCTTTTCTGTAGTTGTTCTTCTAGTCTAGTGAATATTTTGGTTAACCTGCTTTAAAATACAGTGGGTTTTTCAGCTCATATACCTAGAATCCATTCATCACCATTGGTGAGATGAGATTTTACTGTGAGATTTCTCAATCGTCACCATTGGGATGGGAACAAAAGACAGTGGTGGCTGGTGACTACCAGCCCAATGATCTTTTGGGTATGTGTGGGTAAGAAGTGCTAGTGTCAAAAGGCTTAGAGATGAGTCTTCCTACGCGGTACGCCCATAGAATAAATAATAGTACAAGTAGGCACTACGAAAACAGAGACTCCCAAACTCCAGCACGGTTGGGCACGATCCACACTTACCTACATCAGCACCTCCTAGTTTATTCGAATGTACAATTGGTAATACTGTAAATACTCGGTATCGAGTACCTAATTACCTATCGTAAATTGTATAAAACACCCACTTAATAGTATGATTCAAACTTAATGGCGGTTGTGAAGACGCTGCGCAATAGCAAAAATCTTATGTGCGCGGGCAGAGGTATTTAAGCGACGAGCGCAGCGTGCGGGGGCTTATAGCACACTTCACAGCCGCCAATCACAAAGTAGTCTACGCACCATTCAATCCGTGAATTCAATCTATCAAGCGATTAGGTGGGATCCGTTGGGACGTACCCGATCTGTTGAGGTCGCGGTTGACCGTGTTCTACAGACCATTCAATCTGTCAAGCGATTTGTCGACTCAACCAGTCAAACAGCATCGTGCGGAGGCGGCGTGTTGCTTCAAGTTGATTCATTTTCAAGCCGAGTCAACCTCTGGGCGCGGTTGAGTAGCAATGAGCCTTCAGTATAAAAAGGTACTCTATGAAAGTATTTAAGCGCAGAGTACGTTATTACATACGATTGAACTCCAGATCGCTTGATTGCATGCAACTGCACTCCACATGTCCCAATTTTGGTGCCATTTTGTTGACTCAATTTGTCAGTTGCTAGACCGGACGATTCTGTATTCAATTTGTTGAATACGGAATTGTTGGATGGGAGTCGCAACATGCGGAGTCACGACGCAATTTGACTGATTGAAACAAAAAAACGCGTGACATATTGAATGGAGCGTGGAGTACTTTACATAAAATACCTATAGTTAGTTGCCGCTAGGGACACTCTGTGCTGGGATTTCATAAATACTTTTACTCTCTCTACTCGATGTCGAGTATAGCACGTACCTATACTACCCACTTTCGAATAAACTTGTACTAGGGGTACAGGTAGACCAATTGATCGTATTCCACTCAATAAAATAAAATAGTTCAGCGGTGTGGGTAGGTTAGTACCTATTATAACGAATCTGACGAACGCGACTATCCTAACTGTATTGCACTTATTCTGTAATACGTTTCACACGTTTCCATATTCTTTTGTAAAACAATGTTGTTAAGGAATATTATAGCTAAGGGGTTACCCCCTAAGCTTGGCCATAACATTACTTAGTATTCCATAGTTCAACCTGCTCTAAATTCTGCAAAGGCTTTTAGTTATTTAGTAGAGTCAATAAAATGAACTGAAAATAACAATATTACTGAGTTAATTAAACACGTACCAGATTTAACTCGCGAAGTCGACACAGTCACTCTTAGTCGCCTCGTGTTCCTGTAATTAAACACAATTTACTAAGTACGTTACACACAGAGTAGAGTAGGTATAAACATTGAGGCCAATTTTGAAGGCTTTAGTTTTAGTTTTAGGACTCATTAAAAAACTTAAAACTAAATGGTAATTTAAAGGCACCACTTTATGTCATTTTAGTAACTTCAAACTCAAATTTTAATCGAAATGAATGAATGATTTGAACGAAATCTGATCAATTTAGGATTTTAGGTGAATGTGCTAATTTGAAGGCACATTTTAAGTGACATAAAAACTTTTAGTACTGTCATTTAAAATTTTAAGTTGGTTTTTAGTATATTTTAACAAGTACCATTTTGGATCCTTCCTAAAAATAACTTAAAATTCTAAGTGAGTTTTTTGTATGTAGTTTTGTATATTTACTTGTAAAAGCAGTTGACACCAATACTTCTGTTCAACTTCCACACAAAAAAGAAAGAAATTTGATATTTTGAATTCGTGTCCATATTTTATTTCAAAAAACAACAAGGCTTATAAATAATACAAAGTAGATAAATTTCAAAAGTTTTATTATAAAATAATTGTTGCACTTAGGTAGCAGTTGTAATCATTATGAGTAGCACGGCACTTCAAAACAAACAAATAAATTTAATTCATTTTTAAACTACCTCCTAAGTAGCATTTTGCTTTGGCCTGAATTCTTCCAAGTATCAAACTTTGTTTGCTAGCTACCACTAACACCAGCTACTATAATCGTGATAGGGGTTTATAAGGCTGCTGCCAAAGACTTATGTAAATAGGGCGAATTCTGTGGCTGCTGCTATCTGTTGATCCGCCACATGCATAGCTTCAGCCAATTTCACTATGACTTCCTGTAGGTAAGTTCCTTCCATTCTCCACCACTGATGCCTGCGTGGCTGGTGCGGGACCGAACCAGCCTGTAGGCTCTAAATGAAAAAGCTACCTTTCTCTTCTTGCTTTTCATATAATTATGGGTGTAGGAGGTTTTTGTTTGAGTGAGCAGAATAAAAAAGGCTAAAACTCTGCATCTATTATCCAACGTCCAATACCTACTGCCGACAGCATTAAACTCTTTGATATAAAATCAAAGGTCATAATCATCAATCAGTAAACTGGTCAAATTCTTTGCGTGTGATGGTCTATCGTTATAGGTACGTAACGGTGGCGGAGTTATGAGTTGTTTTGGGTCTGTTGTGTTACTCCCACTTCGGCTGAGCCAGGCTGGACGACGAAGATGATGTATGTATGACGGGATCTTCATTGTTGGCAGACGTTCAGCCAGAGGCAATTTGTTTGTTCTTAGATCCCCTTTCTTGCCAGCCGTTGTACATACTTCCGTAATTTCTTCACGTTTCCGCGAAAATTAATTGATATTTGAATTCAAAACATTATTTGACAAATAGATCTTACGATCAAAGAGTATATGATTTGTTACGATCACAGACGACGTCACGACAGATTGTTACAAGGAGTATATAATAAAAAACCCGCTAGGTACTGAAATGTTACCTTTTTACTAAAATCGATGTAGGTCTACCACTGATTATTGCATCTAAAAAATTCTAGGTCTGTGGATTATAGCGACATAGTAGTTTTTTTTCATCTGTGAGTTCAATGGTGTATGAAAGTAAAGTCGGAATCGTTCTATTTATTGTTTTTTTCTCTAATCTGTGTTCTATTTAATTTAGAACTGTCACTTAAATTTAAATATTTTTAATTTATCTAAAACTAAAACTAAAGCCTTCAAAATTACCCCCATTGGTAGAGTACCTACCTACCTAGAGCTCGATTACTCTTTCGGCTATTAGTTCATACTTAGTTCCTAATTTCCTAGACAAGACATACCTATAATATTATAGAAACTAACGTGAGTAGTATTCCATGAAGATGGGCATCTTTATTGCCTGAACACCGGTTGATTATTCGGCTAAAATTACGTGAGTGCTAGCTGTTTACTAGTTATATAATTATGTAATAGGCATTGAAAGGCCGTAGGGCTGATAAAGATATATTTGATTCCAGTCCTTCACTTAATATTGGTTATTAGTAAAGCAAACATCCACAAATATCAACGTTACCTACGTTGATATTTGTGGATGTTTGTTGTGGTATCAACATTTTTCGTCCAACCAAATAAGTTGGAATTAAGTAGATATAATTTTTCTAAGTAGGTACCATCGTATCGTATTTTTCTTACACGTGTATTTGCCTAAAGCGCGATTTCACCAACGTTTATTCCAAGTATACGGCTATTTGTTACTCTTGGATACAGCTAATTGACAAATGAAATTACACAAAAAAGACGCCATTTTGATTGTATCCAAGGAATAAGTCTTATTCCTTCACAAAATTGGTGGTATAAGGGCTTCGCGTAACTCGGTTGTTCTCGGAAAGTTATACCCGGAATAAAATTTATTCTAGTTTGGTGAAATCGGGCCTAAATAATAAAAAAGTAAGGCGTTCAAAACATTTGTCAACAGGAAGCAGTTACAATAGGTATTAAAAGAAATGTTATGAAAGGTATTTATTTTCTGTTTGAGAAATCGACAAAGTATTGGCAGAAACATGACTGGGTCAAGGTTAAACTGAAGCACCTACGTAGGCTTCTCGAAACTACACGTCAATCGCCTAAACGTAAACAACTTGTTTTGCGATATTATGATATCTCACCTGAGAATACGTTTCGCTCTAGAAAGTTCCCAAACCAGATGCCGCATCTTGTGACAGCATTCTTCAGTCACTGATGAGCTTTCCCAGTCTACAAGAAAAATAGTATTCGAAGTTAGTAAGAAATTTAAGGCTTCTCGTAAAACTCGTAAAGGGGAATGTAGGGCGTTGGGTTTTATAGGGGTTACTGTGTAGGTATAGATAGATAAACTCAGTATTGACACCAAGATGTAGATATGTACTGAGAAATACCTCAGTACATATATCTTCATCTTAAAATAGTCAATAGACTACCCAGACTAGCATCTCTAGTCTAGAGCTGCTAGTCTGGGTATATCCCTTTTCGTAAATTACACAAAAAAACCACTGTTTTTTTAATAATACCTAATTGGAGCAAAGTTATGAATTAGAATGCGTAGTTATGACAAATTTGCACATTTTTTGTTTGTTTCATTCGTACGGACTTACCAAATGATAGCAATTTGGTCTTCGATAGTATTTTAGCCATCAAATTCGAACTTTGCGTTGGATAAAGCCAGAAGATCCCTGAAATCATTATAACAGGTATTGGTTTCTTGTTTCAACGTTAACCTTTATTTTATTCATGGCGTGGACACTCTGTGAGAATAGTTACTTATACGTCTTTCAAAAACCACTTTCTTTTTTATTTTAATGTAGGTATAGGTAGTAGGTAAGTACATACATATGGCATGGGCCGGTAAGGTTTCAAAACTTGGCAGGTTGGTTGTTGCCTTTGTTGCAATAGTCAAAGAGCAGTGGTTAAAAGGTAATTTAAGATCAAATAAAAGCTTGGCGAATGATACTATATAGAGTTGTGGAAAAAAGATGTATAATAGCTGAAACGAAGTGAAAGGTTACCAGTAATCCCCGCTATGAATAGCAATATGAACAATATCGGCTTTGTTTTCCTTCTACAGCACTTCCCGTGTTTATTCGTTCTCCTATTCCGCCTTTTACTGCGCCACTTTAAGTTTTCACCGTCATATAAATACTCCCAAATGTTTTCACGCAACGGATATGAGGATTGTATTTCCCAGTTCGGTGAGAGTCTTCTCTTTTCGGGAACTTTTCCTGCGAATGTAGGGTAAATGGACGGTACCTGAGACGTAATTTGCTTGGCGGGTAACGAGATTGAGGCTAATTACTCAAATGATGTTTTGAAGGCATCGATCTCGAGTCTATACTTTGTGCATGGTTGGGTTGATTGTCGTTCAAAATATTAAAAAGAAATTGCTTCGATGTAGCGCATTTTTATTACTAGGGTGTAAAAAGAGCCATGGTGTAAGTACCTATAGGAACTTATCTTGAATTTATGAAAACCAGCATTAGCACGGAATACAGTTACAGTTAATGGTAGTACCTACCTATACCTACCTATAGGTTCAGATCACAAAACAGATAGCCTATTACTTACCTACAATAGGCATTCGAAAATTTTGTTAAAGAATTTTGCTCAACGCAGATTTATACAAACTCATAATAATACTTAGCTATTTGCTGACTAGAAATTGCTAGTAAATATTGGCGTAGACATATTTATTGGCCTTGTATTCATTTCAAGAATATTGTAGACAGTAAATAACGTGAAGGCGGGTACAAAGAAAGTATTATTTTTGCATGAAAAACGGGAATGACCTAAATTATCTTTTAGAAAAAACCTGTCTCCTATTTATTCAAACAGCAGGTGGACGGCGGGAACTTATTTTGATAAATGATGATTACCTTGCTGTTGTCTATAGGTAAAATACCTACATTCGCTATAGATGTACCTACCTACCTATCTATTTCCTTTGTTAAGTACTACAAGTTACGTAGGTACTAAAGTACTTTCTATCTATATCTATACAGAAACCTTTGGGCGGCCTAAAAATTAACCAGTGCTCCCTCCTAGCATGCACATACCGCGACAAAATTTTCTCGACACTTTTTCTCGTCTTAGACCGTGACAATGGCTATGGTATATAGCGTAGCGCCTAACTGTGTCTCAGTGTAACAGCGACAAGTTTTCTCGCGGTGGGCTGACCATTTGCCTACACGAGAAGAAGATCTACATAAATGCTTTGTACTCACTACACCTCACTCATAGCGAAGCTTGAGTAACTGACCTGCTAGCCTTAGCCTAAGGCTAACGGTCAGTACTTAGATGGGTGACCGGTATCAAAAAGTGATGTTACATAAGCTTATAAAGTGCCTTCTGAAGCACGGTAACAGAGTGCTACCTTGCTTCAGAAGGCCTTCGGTTTCGTTGTTTTGTGGGTAAGACTCGTTAATCCAAGTTGGAAGACTTAGGTCGGTTTGAAAGTTCTGACGGGATCAACCACTTGCCTATACGAGCAGAAAGGAAAGCTACATTTACAAAGGGTTTTAGCTTTTAAGCTGCTAGGCTGTAAGCATTACGTAGGTAAGTGCCTATTAAAGTGTCGTAGTTAGTTAGTAGGTATAGGTATTATCTATCTAATGCTCATGAGATTCACCAGCAAATATTTTATTTTTCCAAGAAAGGTACCTATTAGGCTCAATTCAGACAGAGCAGCAAAATGCTCGAGCAGTTTTTTAGTGCTATATGAATATCAACCTTAATCTATTTAGACAAAGCTGAAAATAGTATGCAACGTTAAAATAGGTAAGATTTAAATGTTGCATACTGTTTTCAGCTTTGTTTAAATGGAATAAGGTTTATATTCCAATAGCGCTTAAAAACTGCTCGAGCATTTTGCCGCTCTATGTGAGTTGACCCTTAAAAATCTCTTTCCTGCGAGCAGAGAGATACAACATCGTCAGTCATTACCTTGATAAAAATAAAATAGATAAATAGGTAAATAACGCCCAACGATCACATACCATAGATCCTGGACTCTAACTAGGATGCCCTGTATTTAGGGACCCAGGAACTTCTACGAGGACCATGCTCCCACAACACCCAGAACACATATTTGAACCTTATTTGAACTTTTTTCCTGTGCTTTTATACTTACCTATCCCATTTAAGGTTCTAAAAGTGGGTTCTGTTAAAGCAGACAACTTTAAAATTATATAGTGCTCGACTGGTCGACTCTACCAAAATATTTACCGATTTCATATTCATACAACCGCAGTACGCGGCTAATAGAAATTCTAAATTGGACCATTGAATTGAAATGTTCTCTATTATTGTCTATATTATAGGTATAGGTACCCACTCTTGAGCGCTTAATTACAGCGTCCGTTTAAACATTCAGCTTTATTTGTCAAAAGTCGTTACGAAACTACTGCTTTTTCATGTCATGTTATTGTGAATGATGTAATAAATCATATGGGGTGGTCAATCCAATGGCCACCCCGGAGGGAAAGCACCCTAAATATTGAGGTTAGCAAATACTCAAATGAAATATTTCATTTCTAATTTTGGTACAGATAGTGTCAGTGGTTGTCATAATACCTACAACAATTGTGCTTACGCAAGTAACTCAGGCAAGCTAGCACTAACGCCAATAACATAATACCTAACGAATATACTAAGTAGGTAGGTGTAGGTGAACTAAACTATAAAGATACATACCTACTACCTAACTTGTTTTTTTTTTTTCGATTGAATGACGTGACGAGCAGGTCGTTCACCTGATGTTAAATGACACGGCCGCCCATAACAGGCCGCCGCTTCTACTCTAAAACTCTGTCTTGCACACTGGTGTGTTGGTAGGTATGCTACCTACCAACTAATATATAAACCGCCGAATTTTGTGTCAAGAAAAAAAAATACATTGCTGTAAAGTGTGCAGTACCTAATGAGTACCTAGATCCTTTTGATGACGCTTTATAAAGCCAAAGCCGTTTTAGGAACAGTGACTGAAAAACAGAAGTTACCGTACCTAAACATTAGTTTTTATAGTTTGGTTGCACTCTATGTGACTTCAGTTAAAGTTCAAATCCCACAAAGCCAGTTAAACATCCAGTTCATAATTAGTCCGTTTGTTGTGCACCGTGATTATTCATGGCATGGCAGGTGTTTCGCTCCAATTGCATTATGCAAGCTGTTCAGAGCGCGCCAAATCTGTTTCGGGGTCGGACGTTCAGAAGCGTTCAGATTATAATATTATTAACGAGATGCCTGCCGGGAAGTTCGGAATGAATGCCATTCGACTCATTAACTCGGTTATGTGAGAGGAAACTAAGTTTGAACTGATTCTGATTGGAACCTTATCTTTACCTACCTACAGGGTGTACATTGATAAGTATATCAACGGGAGTTAGAGTTAAGGTGTAATTATTATTGAATTACAAATCCCATCTTACTATTTCATTGGAAATAAAATTACCCGTAATGGGGTTTATGATAAGGATAACCTACCTCTAGACCCCAGTTTTCAAGATGTAGCCGTTTTATAATATAAATTGGATAGGAAGCTTTTAAAATATTAAGAAAAGTAATATCCTTAATGTTTTTAGTTAATAAGTAGCCATACAAAGTGCTTACACTGGTTTTATTTACCGTAAAAAGGTAAGTAGTTTGTTAAGTGCCTACGTTTAACTTTTTCGGAGCCATGCCATATTGTTTCAAAATGACAATCTAGCTCTTGAAAGACTCGAATTACCATCGGAGTGATTACAAATAATAATCATGCTAGTGTCTAGCTCCTGAACCACTTATTTTAATTCAGGAACATAATATGGGGATTTAATTTATAGGAATCTATGGTTCCTCTACCGAATGACTTTCGTTGATTCTCATATTAGTTTACACCCTGTGTATGGATATTCTAACTATTCTGAGGCTGAGTAAGTAATTGCAATCAGTGTTTTATTGAGGTGGTGGAATACTTCGGACGCGTTTATGACTTCAGAAGCTCGATAGTTATTATTTGTTGATATACCTACATAAGTAGTAGGTTGGTACGTATGCTCACACAAAATCAGATTTCTGTTTGCTTTTGTTGTTTCTTTGTGTTGGTAAAGTGTATTAAGTATGACGCAATCAGCATGAGTACCTGATAATAAAATTTTCAAAGGGAGTAAGTAAATGACGGAGTGCAGTGCAGTGTCACGTGAAACTTATAATTTGCAGTTCTGAGTGACACTGCAACTGTTATAGGCGGCCGTGTCATTTAACATCATTCAGGCGAACGATTAGCTCGTCACGTAATTCATAAACATAAAAAAAATCTGAGGGAACTAACTTAAAAAAACTAATACCAATACTAATACGAGAACCTCCTCCTTTTTTGAAGTTGGTTGAAAATAGCATTAGGTAGTAGGTACGTACATTGCATGCGTTGTATATATAAAAAACATAAAAATAAGCAATTAGTCATGTAAATTTGCTTCCAGCAGCATTAACTTCATTAGAAAAGTTAGGTTTTGCGTGTCGGAGTGTAATCTGAGTTTAATACCTGCAATGGCTGCAATGTTTGCAATTAGAACGTTATTAGTTTTTTCCCTCTTTCCCGGTACCTCTTCGTATTTAGAAAGTGCGGCATCGATAGGTTTATTGGTTTTATTTTTTATTACTTTATCATCGTCGACCATATTGTCACTTACCTACATTAGGAGAAATGTGATCAAAGCGTTAAAAAAGTTTACAATTTATACCATTGTACTATGTCACGCTCCACGGTTTTCATTGCAATCCATCCATTTTCCCGCGGGAATACATAATTTTCCGGGATGTAAAGTAGGTAGGTAAGTGTTGTAAAATAGGCGGGAAGTCTTAATTTTCCGGGATGAAAAGTAGGTATTGTATGAACTAATGTAATGGGAGTGCAGGTATACGTATAGTCACATTAAGTTGTTAGTTTCTAAATTATTAGGTTGCCTGGAAAAGATCGCTTTTAGTTACTATAACTTGTACATTGTGTACCTACGTTACATATTTAAAAATTTTGCTACGCGTCAACGGCTCGATTGACGTTGATTAGTATTCCGGGAGTAGTTTAACCTTGGAGCAATATTACTCTCCACAGAAATGTTTTACCCAAAATTTCGCAATTATAACTCTCATTAAGTATTCTTAGTGGTTGTTTATTTAATGAAAATGTAAACAGGTTTGGGCGAGCGCTGGCCATGCGGACGTTGGAGACCCTGACTTGCTGTACAAATACGCTGATATCCTAAAACGTACTGCGAGTTTCAAGGACATTGACAGATCTCGTACACGGTGAATTTAATGAAAAATCAAAGTAAAGAATGAAAGCCACCTTGGTTTGTGTTCAAACCAAAGATCTAGCTGCACCGGGAGAAATAGTGAAGCTAATACTTGGCCGGTGCACCACATTGCAGTACCGAGTGCTAGATGTGGGTATAGGAAGGCTGAGGCCGAGGCTTCTGTCGGTATCACGTCACATCACACTATCAGACTAATATTATAATGGCGAAAGTTTGAATGTGTGTATGTTTGTTACTCTTTCACGCTTAAACGGCTGGACAGATTTGGATGAAATTTGGAAAAGAGATAGCTTATAATATGCGCTAGATTAACGTATAGGATACTTTTTATCCTCGGGTGAAACCACGGGGCGCAACTAGTAGGTACATACGTGATGTATATAACGCATTTTAAAACACAAATCGACTGTTTTTCTGAGCTAATTATCTAGACGATTGGGAATAGGTAAAAAAAGTATAGAATCAAAGTTTTAGAGAATTTCATCAGCTTTCTTATCCCAACAGTCAAATTTGCTGCTTTCGGCCTTTCCTTCCTTCCTTTCAATCATTCGTTGGCTACTAAAAGACCAAGAATTCAAGAAGGATTCTTGCAACTCATCTTGAAGTTGACTGTGTCACAGAATATATAATAGCATCCTACAAATAGACAAACAAAACAAAAATAAGTAATCAAGTTGGTACTTAGCATTTATATTCAAGTCCGTTCGTCGTAATTTTTATTTTCAAGTTGAGTTATTCTAGCTAGATGTAAAATGTAAGGGACTGGTAGCGTCACTAAATTTTAGTTAAATTTAAATAACTAGCTTAGACGACGAGCGACAATGTTAGAGCTAAGTAATTCAATTTGTTGGCATTTTGTTACTAAACATTTGACATCAAGTTTCTAGGTAAATATGTAATTCCTTATTATTATACTTACACAGTTATTATAAGTAGCTACTTAAGAAATGAAGAGAATAGATAGGTACCTACAACTTATTAAAAGACATGTCAACAATGGTGCAAGCAAGCGTATATGCTCAAAAGAAGTCTGTAGAAAGTATGCACGTACCTACAATATACCAAAAGTACATTACATGCTGATGAATTTTCACTAACCTGAAGAGCACCATGGTGGAATAATATTTCGCTCTGACATATTACTGCTGCTACAGCTATCATAAGCATTTCTGCGTCTATTTTTCATAATAATTAAGTTGGTTTAGTTTATCAAATAGGTAAGTAAGAAAGTTACAGATCTAACTCTGAAACTTTTCAAAACAAAACAAGACTAGCCGACTGAGCCGCTACCGCGGTCACAGACCGCGGTACCGCGCTGTCTTATTTTTTTTTTTATTGGGTTAGGCTATGGTCGTTCATTCCATATCGCCCTACGGGAGTTTTGGCGGTAACGATGAAAAGTTCACGCCGTTGTATTGTATAATTTTTCAAAACTTGTGCTTTTTCCAGTGTTAATGTTTAAAATTGGTGGCGTTTGGCGCATTAAGTGCTGAATTACGAGCATGAGTGTGGGCAAGTGATATAATGTGGTAAAACGTGATTTTTCGTGTTGCTTTCAAAATTCCATAGAAGCTTTTAGTAAAGTTGCCACATGTTTACTGGGGCATGTCTTACTATGACTACCTAACCTAGACTGGACTATGACTACCCAGACTGTGACTAAGACTTGACTTTACGTGAAATATTCTAAAACACGATGAAAAATTACAATACTTGATATTGTCTAAATACACTATCTGTGGAGCCAAAATATAACAAAAAATGTACCTCGATAAATCAATCCACCCATAGACTAGTAAGTAAGTATATTGTTTAATCTAAAGAAAACCATCACATAACTACGAATAAAATATTACACATTTGGTAACAGTGGTTGTTTTTATTCCAATAAAACTTTAAAAAATAATTTTTGTTATTATTTTACATCCAACATATTATTTAATAAGTATTTTTTACGCAGATTCAGTAGGTAAGTAGGTACTTAGGCAACTACAACAAGCAGCATAATATAAAAATGTCACGTGACTTTTGAAGTAGGTAGGTAGTAAGTTAAGTACCTCTATTTCTCTAATAACTAAATATGTACTTACCTATTTATTCAATTCAGTCTAAAGATGAATATATACCTATCCCCTTAGAGGAATTGTTCTATGCCTATTTATATTTGATAACTTTTTCTGGTATAAGCATGGAGCTATAATACTTACCTAGTCTTACTTTCATTGGAAAGGTCTTGTCCTCAAAACGAAATGACCTGACCCTTGTACCGTTTGGTCTGAATTACGGAGATAATTATTTTGTTCTCGCGTATTATTTAAATTTCATGGCCGAGGTATTAAATGAATCGAAATGTTTCAAGTGGAACAGTTCGTGAACTATGCTCGTGGCCTTCGCTGTGCTGCTCGCTGCGTTGAAGGCCGATGCTCAGGACCAGTCATTGAGCACGGCATCGCCTCCGCAATCTCCGCCACTCCCGTTCATGGATCTGTTTACCAGTGCATCCAATTACTTCTCCGAGCCAATCCGCAAAACTTACTCCGACCCCGGATATTATGTGTCATGCCCAAAGACCGATTCGCTAACGTCGTTCGCTAACGTTTTGGGTGCTGCAGCCAAGATTATGCTATCCGCAGCGGTGATTTTAGTTCTCAAATTGTTGGCAGGTAAATTGCTTCTGATGCCGTTACTTTTCGTACTAACGGTAAAGTTGGGACTGAAAGCGTTCTTACTGTGGCCGATGATATCGAAGATGATGAAGTACTTTAAGAAGAAAAAGAAAAAAGGCCATAAGTCGAGGGTCATCATGGATTGCTCGCCGAGGGTTGCTTGCGTCGTACAGAGAGCCTCCCGCAACGGGTTTGCCAGCAATGTGGGAGCGGCCGTAGCGTTCTCTCTAATCGACGATATTGAAGAGGACAATTTATTTGCCAAAAGTTTGTTGTCAATTTTTGCTGGTGATAAAGTTGCTCAATGTATGTCGCTCGAGTGTAGTTCCGGAATCGATATAAGCTGACAGTTTAATGTTTACCAACAAATGAGTATGTAGGACAATGTAGTTGCTTCATTCGGAATTATTGTGACCTAGATTTCCATCAGCCAAACTGTATCTGAAATGCTTAGTTGCATTGTGCTTCGATAATTTCATAAATACTTCTAGTAGCTGTTTCTGTGTAATGTACTCAGTCGTCATGGACCGTATGCAGGTTGCGTTAGTGGTGATAATTTGTTTGACTTTTTCTACGAGTGTTTTTGGAGATGCAGTGGCATATTTCCCGCCGCCTGAAGCGAGGGCTATGAGTCCGTTCCAATTCATACAACCGCAGTTTCAGCCGTATAGCAGAAATGTGATGCCACAGGGGCATATGCTGGTTCAAAAGGATGCAATCAATCAGGAACAGATGGAACCTCAAGAGCAAGTGCAGCATATACTTCACACTAGCGTGCCAGACAGATCACTGGAAAGTGTTAACTCCACTGTTGATGAAAACCCCCGCCTGAGTGAAGAAGACAATTCCCGTGCAGCAAAGAGCGACTATGAATACCCGACACATTCTCCAGCTCCTTACCCTCAAGCACCCTCGTACGGCTATAATCAACTGGCACCAAATTACAGTCCTCCAGCTTCTGTACAACCTGCTTCAGGCTACGCCCCGTCTGGGCCCGCTCACCAACCACCGACGGCGACGTCGAAATTCTCAATACTAAAACCAGACCTATCCAGTCTTATTATCAAACCGGTGGCGACAAAAGTGGCTGGCAAAGTAAGTGGGCTTATCGGCCTGGTTCTCTCTCTTCTTACGGGAACGGTTTCAGATGATATAGAAATGAAAGGCTTTAAGGATTTAGTCATCAACGGCATCGTGAAGCCTCTCCTGATAGCCAAAGGTGGAATAAAGTCCTTGATAAGTAAGCTGACGATACCGTTGATATCTTTGTTATTGATTAACTTGGAAGTGCTGATTACCGTCTGGTGGCTGTGGGAGGACTGCCCGGAACCAATAAAGCCAATTTACGAATACACGAAGCCAGCATACAACTCCTATAGATAAGCTACTTTGTAAGTTATTTCTAGCCCAGTTTATTATTTGTAAATAAGAATTTATTGAGACTGAGTAGTGGTGTTGTGTAATAAGTTGGTTAATTAAAAGTTTCTACGATGCTTTTTTTTGGTTTTTATTTTTGTGTTGTAGGTTATTAGTTTCAGGTCAAATTTTAATAATAATTCCTAAAAGGGACCAGTATATAACTCCGCATCCCGCGATATGGTTGAGTTGAGTTTCACCTCTACGAGAAGCATCATCATAGGATGCCCTGTAGAGTCTTATGTAGGTAGAGCCTAGAGGTGAACCAACTCTCGCGGAGTTACAATGTTCTTGTATTGGTTTCGATGTAAGTATCTTAGAGCTAGCACTGCTACAAAATGCTTAGCTACGTAACAATTAATGACCTAATGGTAAATCCAATAATAATAATAATATAATAGTTGTACTGATAACAGAGTAAGTTTAATACAAACAAAAAACTAGATAATATTTGTCTGAATTAAGTAAATATCAATATAAGAATTGAGCGCTCAATTCGTTTGTCTCACTTTAATACTAAAGAGAAAATGAAACTAGAGATGTAGTTCTAATTTTCACCACACGCACGTGGCGCCATTTGAATTGTAAATGCGCGCCATTTTAGCCCATTATCTAGACTAGAAACATCAAAGATTGTTTGTTGCGACTTTCCCACTAATAAACAAAAATTTGTTTCATTATCTATTGTACTGTTTTCTCGCAAATGTGTTGAAAAACGTTGTATGATACACGTGCGGAAATTGGTTTCTACAAACTCGTGACTATGGTAAGCCCTCGACTTCGTCTTGAGCTTACATTTGTCTACTCGTTTGTAAAAACCAATTTACCGCCCTAATATCATAAATAACTATTCAAAACGATCCAATAAAATTATCAAAGGCGACACATTTTGTCAAAATTATATACTCTTTGCATTTTGTTTGAGTGTATAATTTCGTTCGAAATGTTATAAACGTCGGCATCTTATATACAACCTTTGTAGTAGATAAAAAGGGCGAATAATGAAATTAAGCAGACAATTTCTGTACTATGTTAGACGGTAGGTGTCTGTATTCGTTATGTCAAATTCCCTATTACCTACACCTAATTGTGTGTACTGTAAAGGACCCAGACGCAGCGAGAAATATAATGTTAGGAACGGAGACTATCGAATAAGAGGTGGTAGGTATTATCTTGCTTATAATATTAGTTATGGCTACTTTGGGTTGGTAAGGCTATACCTACATACTAAGTACTTATATCAGTTCCTTATAGATCAGTTTACTAGCTAGCTCAATTGTATTATAATGATTATGGCTATAAGCAATACCCTACAAAAAATGACGTGGTCAATTTAGGGGCTATGATTAAGATTTTTTTCTAATGTTATAGGTATGGCCGCGGGGAGCCGAGGGGTGCAGGAGGCGAGCAGCCGCTCATGGTGGTGCGCTCTGGGGGAGGCCTGTGTTCAGTAGTGAACGTCTTCAGGCTGTTGATGATGACTAGGTATACTATTAGGTTAGTAGGTATAGATCCAATTGACTTTAAGGTAGAGGGGCCGGTTATATTGAAATTAAACCGCTACATATAGGTATATTTGTATCTTTATATTACTTACCTATACTTAGATATTTTGTTATAAGTACTAACATTTTTCCCTTCTCTTAGGTAGGTAGGTATGTATTATAATACCTGTATATCATTACAGTTTTTATTATCAAAAGCGATTGTTCAAAATATCTAAATATAGAATGAAGTTTATTCAGTGTTTATTTTTGATCATTTAAGGTAACCAATACTTAAATACTCTAACAAATTCTAACCAATGGTCAAAATGTTTGAGTTTTTAACCATACCTTACCTACGGGTCAAAAAACACCTGCTGCAAGAGCACATTAAATTTCATTATGTTTTTAACCAAGTTATAAACTTAAAACCACTGTGAGTTATCACGTCACCTCGTTATTCCGCCGACGCCTACGTTCATTAACTTTATCTAATTGTCTGCATGCTGGACGTCTGACCGACTGTTCGTTAGCGCCGAACACGTGCCACTCAAATACGATTATAGTCTGCAGTCGTAAGTGTACCCGAGGCCTTAGGCTTTAAACTACCTTAACTTTAAGCGCAGCGCCTTTAGAGAGGCTTGAGTGAGTCGCGCAACGAGCTATGGAGAGAGCTATGCTCGGTGATTCCCTGCGAGATAATATCCGCAACGAGGAGATCCGCAGGAAGACTAACAGTGCAAGAAATAGCTCTTAGAATTAACGAGTTGAAATGTAATAGGCCGGCCGCATCGCTCGTAGAACTGACAACCGATGGGGAAGAAAGGTTCTAGAGTGGCGACCAAGAATCGGAAGACGCAGCAATGGCCAGCCCCCCACTCGGACTGAAGACCTGGTGAAAACCGTGGAGAGCCGATGGATGGAGGAGGCAAGCCGCCGCTTAAAGTGGCGCTGTCTGGGGGAGGCCTATGTTCAGCAGTGGACGTCTTCAGGCTGTTGATGATGATGATGATGATGATGATTGATGTCCTACTCTACAAGCATTGACCGTTGATAGACTGCCGACAAGCTTCTAAGTTGGTAATCCCTCTATGGCGTACCTACTGGAACAGATTTGGGTACGTCCTAGAGATCAGGACTTTTCTGCAAAGTTCGCCTAGGTAGGTGCCACCGCTTTGCCAGTTATTCTGCCGCCAAGCAATAAGTAGTGTGCAAGCACTACTGTGTTCCGGTTTGAAGGGCATTGTAGCTCGTAAATTACTGGGCGAATGAGACTTTATGATCAGATCTCGAAATCTAGAAATCTTATTACTATACTGTGTGATGCCTCTGGATGACGTGCGCAGTGCAGTTTCACGCAAAAATATGTAATTAAGAGTTCCGAGTGATACTGCAATCTTTTATGGGTAGCCGTGACGCTTAACATCAGACAAACGACTACCACACCACACACACCACCACACACCACCACACCACACACACCACCACACCACACACACCACCACACCACACACACCACCACATCTATCGTCACGTCACCATTAACATAAAATAGTGCAAACTTAAGAGCTGTTAAACCTTAGTGCAGACGGGGATTATAGATTCCAATTATATTGCAACAAGAAAGGGATGGATGTAATTTTAATGATTTTTATTTAGAGTGCTTAAAGACTACACCATGGTTGTTATAAAATCACAAACTATTTAATTTGATCCTTATAGTCCTTATCTCACGGGCCTGTTAGCTCAGTTGGTAGTAGCTCTGCCTTCTGAGCTATAGATTGTGGGTTCGATTCCTACCCAGGACAAACATTTGTGTAATGAACATAGGTGTTTGTTCTGTGTCTGGGTGTTATATTGTATTCTATGTATGTATTTACAAACAAAAAGTATCTAAGTATTGTATCAGTTATCTGGTTCCCATAGTACAAGCTATGCTTAGTTTGGAGCTAGATGGCGCTGTGTTAAAGTCCACACATATTTATTTATTTATCTAAAAGCTTAAACTTAAAAATTTAAATGAAATAATTGTAAAATTGGATTTTGCGAGCGCAGTTTTGCTCTGCGTCGGTTGTGGAAACGATACGACAGTACTGAACAAGACCACAGAATAAATAATAGTACCAACATGAACAAGACATGGTGTGATAGTACGTAGTACCTACTTTGTTGGTTTGAAATAAAAGCACAGTAGGTACAGAAGCTCCATCCTAGCGGAAAACTGCACTCGACGCATTTCGGTTACCGTTACGTCTAGTACCCCGTATAGTTTAGTAACTAAGCTAAACTTTAGTCTATCCATTTCGTCTAATTTATTACAACTTTCCTGTACCTATTTCTTTCTTTTCCCATGTATACAAGTATATG
Organism: Ennomos quercinarius; assembly: GCA_910589525.2. Taxonomy (NCBI): domain Eukaryota; kingdom Metazoa; phylum Arthropoda; class Insecta; order Lepidoptera; family Geometridae; genus Ennomos; species Ennomos quercinarius. Next base: position 11,057,102 of record OU342499.1, on the reverse strand, counting down.
TATAGGGTAGGCTACGCTATGCTACGCTGTGCCACACTATGCTACGCTACGTTGATAATTATGGTTTATTTATTGTGAAAATAAAACACTTGCCCTACTAGATTTCGCATTCTGTGGTACAGTCTAAACAAGCCATCCAGCATTTAGGCACGCGGGGAAAGCATGCGCAAATCACAATTTTCACGCACGAATTATGCCGAACGGTTTTTAGTCACTCGCATTATGAGAACGATGTTCGGAAATAAAATTCTTGTGCTCATTTGGATTACAACTTGCTGACTTATTTTTTTACCTTTTTCACGTTTTTGATCAATATACCTACCACAGATCAGAGAAAAAATTGTGGAGTAAGTATACCTACCTATAGAACTCAATTTTAGTTTGTCCTATATATTGTTCCAGCCATGGACGTCCTGAATAAATTTCTATTCTTTCTTCTTTCTTTCTTACCATACAATGTTTGTTGTGTTTGTATAGTAGGTCCATGTTTCAGCACCCACGGAAAAGAAAAACATAATCCTGAAATAGATTCGTGTGGCCCGTAATGTCCAATCACCTCATTGTCACTCACAGCTCGTTGAACAAAAATAAGTATAGTATACCCTACCTATATTAAGTTATTATTAGGTACTAAGTATTTGGTAAGGCATAGACATAATAGCGCGTTCCCACAACAAAAGCTTTGATAAAATGATAAAAAAATATTGCGACAAAGGTGGATGAATAAGTATAGATCCTAACATATTTTTGTGGCTCTGTTTCGTACGTTTTGTTGATTTTTTATGTTACTGGCTGGCTACCAACGCGTTACATTTTTATCACAAATACGAAGCTATAATATACAGTATGGACAAATGGATAAGATGTCTTTGACTTTTCTAATGTCACATACATTTTATTCGAATAAGTGCTAGATTGAAGTACGCAAAAAAATAATTGCACACTGAATTTATATTTGAGATCATACAGTTCTATTATAAGGGAGTGAACGTGTTAGGTGTTTGTCTTTGGTTATGGTGTCATGGAATGAGCACAGAATTCGCCCTAGTTAGATGTGGGAGTGAGTTGTCCTGTCGAATGGGTGTGTGAGCTGCATGCGTTTGTTTGGCCAAAATATTGGTATCGACCCTTACTGGATATAATGTGATTTTACGGTTGTATCTTTAGATGGCTTGGACTAACTACCGCGGCGTAGTAAAAAAGAAAATCAGGTTTCACCTCGGACAACAATTTTACGAGCTATGTCTTCGGTGATTATTTTGTTCCAAACTGTTTTGTGTTACAATACAACGGTTCTAATTAGGTACTTGTAGATATCACAAGGGTTTATTTGTAAGGATTACGGGGTAAGGTTTTAGGAACTTGCAATTACCTACTAAAGTATAAAAAAGCTGTGATATAGGTACTCGCTCCAACTTGATTTTGAGGATTTTCTAAATTTATTCTAGGTAAGCATGCTCCTTCGTAGACCGCGTATCACTTAGGTACGAAATAAGAGAAGCGAATAGGTGCGAATTAGGTGAGTGAGACTGGTCTAATACTTCGGTTATCACATGACACTAATCCTTATAGTATACATACCTACCTAAGCAAAGCACTAATCACACTAATATTATAATTGCAAAAGTTTGTGTGTTTGTGCACGGGTGTGTCTGTGTGTTTGATTCCCTCTTCACGGTCGCACCAGCTGAACGGATTTTAATGAAACTTGGAATGGAGATAGTTTGTACGCTTGTTTAACAATAGGATACTTTTTTATCTGCGGGTGATACCGCGAGGCGCTGCTAGTAAACAATAAAAAATGTTTGGATTTGACAGTAAAACCTTAATTGGTTCAATTACAAGCTATTGTAAGTATTATATTTAATCAAGTGTTTTTTCTACCACGTGAAAGACGCTTAACCGTTTTGGTTAAGCAAAATCATTTATTCTTTGACAAAAACGGACTTTCTTTCTAGAATAAACCACTACCTATAACTTATGTACACTCCACCAGTCAGATAATCAAACGCTGAAATATATACTTCCTTTTTTCAAGTCGGTAAAAAAGCCATACCTATTGCCCCTATTCTTCACTCACTGGGGTATTGTTCAAGTTCAAAAAATGCCGTGTGAACTGTAATTTTTCAAACTGGAACGGCAGAACGTAACTGTAAATCAAACTATTCCGTTTGTAATAAATTCATGGCTCCGATTGTGGGGTGACCGTTCGCCAGCTACGTAAATTCACAATTCGGCTATTGGGCATTCAATTCTAGCTGGATGTCACAGAATATCAATCAGAATTATAAGCATAGTGCTTGAGAATAGAACATCGTGTGATTTCCGCTTATAGAGTGGCCGCTATCTATTATGGCACGAATTTAATCGATGTTATCTCTTAACAATCACGTTTAAAATTTTGCGGACAGTAGCAAACGCTATATTTTAATCTTATTTTAATTTTAATTTATTTTCTTTAATTTTGCTCCTGCTAAAGAAATGTCAACAACTGATGACAAGTTGACGACCGATGGGGAAGAAAGGTTCTCGAGTGGCGACCATGAACCGGAAAACGCAGCGTAGGCCGGCCCCTCACTAAGTGGACCGACGATGTGGTGAAAACCGCGGGGAGCCGATGGATCCAGGAAGCGTGAAGCCGCTCAAAGTGGCGCTCTGTAAGGGAAGCCTATGTTCAGCAGTGGACGGCTTCAGGTTGTTGATGAATAGAAATGTCATGCACTAGTTTTCTTTTCATTTATCGCGTATAATGTGTATGTAATAAACAGATATTATAAAAGCAATGCAGATTATTGCAGATGCAGATGCATATAGGTACCTCTACCTACCCATAAAATATGTAAATAGAAAATGGAGATAAGGTGCACAGTTGCACACCCCATATAGAGATGAAAACTATCGATAAGAAAAGATCGATAAAAAATAAAAATCCTTTACTAATTTTTAACCAGCTTCAAAACTGGTGGTGAATCTTTGTCTGCAGTTACTTATATATTTTTTATGTATATTCATCAATATTTTAATTGTGATCTGATTTTAAAACTTAAATTAGGTAAGTAGGTAGGTATATTTGATTCGTCCATAACATAGTTAATAGGTACCTACTTACATAACAACACAGCAATAACATTATATACCTATTTAACTACTCTCTTATGGCTATTTATGTACTTATTTATTTCCTCAGTAATTATGTCTGGTATCAGTATTAGTATTCTGTACATTTAACGAGACCTAAATAAGTTACCTAGATAATATTTTATACCGTTGACATCATTATTGAGTGTAACCGGGTTAGACGAGTTACAGTTGGCCTAATTTCCTTGAAATCTGTTCTGCACTGGAATAGGTATCGAAGTCATAAGCGTATTATGTTTGGGTATTAGGAAGGATCAAATTTCACAAGTATGTTAGTTGATGAAGGTAGGTATATGCCATTTCTTATTTATTTATGAAAAGGTGCTTTTTTCTGCCGCAATAAACCTCACGTTTCCCGAACTAAGTATCGAAATAAGTACAATCAATATCGTAAGTAGAATATTATTATCTTAAGTATCATATTATGTTGATCTCGGTAATATCAGCTATTTGTGGTCAAAATTTCATCAGAATCGATCTAGCCGTTTTTGCGTGAAAACCACACAAGCAAACAAAGAAACATATAAAAAGACAAAAAGAGATAGCTTGGTCAAGACCAAGGGAGACCATTAAATGCAAGAGCAGTATAGCTGTTCAAAGCGGCGTTCTATAGGGAGGCCTAATACTATGTTCTGCAGTGGAAGTCTTCTAGCTAGTGATGGAATGAACAACGTTTCATCTGTAAGATAGCTGTAGTGTAGTAGGGATAACCAATGGATCAAAATGTAACCCAAAATAAGTACTTGCTAGTAACGTTAGTAGTTACGTTTAGTACGTAAGTGCTAACGCTTTTCCACCTCTAAATGTTTTCCGATTTTGACGGTTTTTTATATGTTGTCTACCCAGTAAAAAAACTATGCTCGTACGTCCTCCTTTTTTAAGTTTTTGTCAATATCTTCGTATTTATAGCCACCCACAGGTTAGAGAAAAAAACAAATGACTATATAGCCACCTAAAGCTGAATGCCGCCAAAAATGAACTTTTGGCGTATGACGCTGGCAAATGCACAAGACGTGCGGCGCCATCCATTCCTCATACGAGGAAAGAAAAAAAAAAAAAAAAAAAAAAACTTTTGGCGTCAAAATTATGACGAAGAAAAGTAGTAGTAACTATAACACGAAAAATATTTTCTAAAAATCAAGGCGTGCAATCATAAGCTTATAATCTATCCAAACGATTGCCACCAAAATCAAAAGATTTTGTGAAGTGATAAAGGGTGAAAACCGTTGGCGCTCGAAATGCTAAAATGTAGGTAAATTCACTCATGGGCTCTATTGTCTCTATCATACGTGTGAAGAGCAGAGCGCTGGCAATAACATTTTCAAAAACGAAGATGGTCCTCTTAATGGCGGCCTGCATCTGACCTCACCTCCATTCTCCGTAGATACGTCTCTCATTTGAAGCAAACGTCAATACAAGATGCGCGTGTTATCCTTATCGTGTGCTGAATAATACATGATCAGTTTGCATGACAAGTGAAGGTGTCGGAGATGGTTCCATACAAACGTACAGACCCACGTATATGGTACCGTCTTGAAATGGATTTTAGATGCAGTGAGAATAAAATATAAAGCGTATATTTATGTAAGTAATACCTGTTAGGACAGTAAGCCCCACTTTCAACTAGGACTAAATAACAATTTAGAAAGGCCGTTTTAGTCATAATATATTTTTGGTCATCATCATCATCATCATCATCATATTTTTATTAGAGCGAGTGTAGATTGGCTTTCACTTGATCATGGTCTCACCTGATGGTAAGTGACGACGCGGTCGACGATGGAGCATGCTTGCCTAGAAGATAACGTTTCACTCTACCGGTTCAGTCCATGCGAATTTCAAACCGAACACCCAGAGGTTTGAATCCCGCTCGGCCCTGCAACTAGACTTTTCAAGTAATTGGCGGAATCAGAAGTAAACACACATACAAAGCTCGGATCGAACTAGAAGTGCTTTATTAATATGATTAAGCACTTCTACCATTCTCCATTGTTCATTCTGCCATTCAATTTAAGGTAGGTCTTATATATCTATAATATATAGATGTATAAGTAGGCAATTTCTGTTAAATTTAATAAAATCATTTATTCATGGTATTACAAGTCATATTAATTTAATAATAGGTCACTCCAATAACCCACCCCTTATTGTTCCCGGTGCAAAGGTGCCCATAACGCTTGCTGCGTTATAAGTAGGTACTTAAATTTAATAGTAAAATGCGTTTGTCACTTTAGCCCTTTGTATCCTGTACTATGCCCCTTTATAGGCTTAGAGCCTATAAATGGGCATAGTATAATATTTATATAGTACCTAATGGAAGTAGACTTCCATTAGGTACAATATAAATGTTATAATGGTGAAAATGGTAAACAAAATGTATGTATCTAAAAGGTCATAATGAAAATGCTCTGCAACTCTATGAGGTACATGAAATTAGGTCAATACTCTTGCATAAAAACGGCGAGCACGAAAAAGTTATCCCAAAAACTCTAACGCTCCTAAATAGGTTCTTAACCTATTTTGCTAGTGATTACATAGCTCTAAAACGAGGACAACTTTTTGACCCTTCGGTATCACTACAAAACAGATCCGAAAAAATTAAATGTAGAGGGAACTTGAAGGAAGGGAGTAACGTGAAACGTAGCCAGTAGAAGCTAAACTAGTTCAATTTATTTGAAAAGCTCACTTCTCGTTCCTCGTAATTAAACACTATTGTTGGAAGCTACACACGAACTAGGTAGGTACTTTACAGAAGAGGAGGTAGACATCAAACGTTTTAGTATCGTGACATTGTGACATTTCCCCGTCTACCTGTGTATGTATGTCCTTCAAACATTAATCTTGTAGGTCATTTGGTAAAAGTGCGTAGTTCTTCAGAACGATCACAATACCTACTTTTGCGTAGGTCGAGTTTTACGGAAAGTTGGGCATCAATGGCGATAACAATATAATCGCATCAAATTAAGGTTTTGTGCGAGAAGTATGTCTGGGAATAAAAGTAGACTATATGTAAGGGTCGTTTCGCAATCGAGTGTTTGTATCCGTGTGGCATGAAGTACGGCGCGTGTGGGTGCGCGGTCCAGCGGCGCACAGCCAGCGGCGTCGATACGCGCACCGGCCTGACGTCGTCGCGGGCCGGCGCACTCCGCACTCCGGCCGCGGCTCACGTCACCCTCGCACCCTCGCTCTCTGGCCGCGCCGAGCGCTGCCCGATCCACCGCGACGCGACCTTACACCGCGACTCTTGTGACTGTTTATAGTGCTATCATCCGTTCGGATATCGGACTTGGGGTGTCCCATCCTCTGCGTCTGTTCTGCCACCAGTGAAAACAAACACATCGCAGAATATTAGCGCAGGCGCGCCTAGCGCGGACATCATGAGAGCGGCCATCTTGGTAGAGGACGCAGTTTCGCCTCGCCCAAGACTCGAAGCCTGATCTGGCGAGCTTGTAACGGATCCAATGACAACAGTGGCAATGCGTCGAAGCCGAGGTTCCGCGAGGGCCGCCCTCTGAGGCCGCACCGCGCCGCTATCGATCCGGTGGCGTCATGGCGCTCGCGAAGTGAATGCGGACATCGGGATCGCGCCGCAGCCTCGGCGAGCGAACGAAAGGCCCGGCCAGTGATAGTGTCGGAGTGGACGCGCGGCATGTGAGACAGGGTGTCGCGCCGGCTGGGAGGGCGCGCGGGTGGCGGCGGGCCCGGCTGACCGCGCGCCATGGGCGAGGAGTACGCGCGCTCCCCGTGCGAGCGCTTCCCGGCGGCGGGCGCGTTCAGCGTGGCGCCGCCGGAGCGGCTCAGCCCGCCGCCGCCCGCGCCGCTGCCGGACCGGTTCTCAGCGTCGCCGCGGCGGGTGCGCCGGTGCGCGGAGGCAGAGCGAGCGCGCCGCCCGAGGTACGTGCCGCCGGCTGCGCACGTGCCCGTGGAGCGGTACGTGCCACGGCCGCCGGCACCGGCGCCACTGCGGCCGCCACCGCCCGTGTACTGCGGGCTGGCGTGCCGGCCACCACCGCCAGTGGCTCGCAAGTGCTGCGGCCCGCAGTGCCGCGAGGACATCGCCAGCTCGCCGCCGCCCTCGCGCTACGTGGAGTATGTGGGTGCCGCGGCCGCGCGCCGGCTGGCCTGCACACCGCCGCCACCGCCACCGCCGCAGCTGCAGCTGCCCTGCGAGCCGCAGGAGCCGCCTTGCTGCGTGCAGGCTCGCAGGCGACCGCAGCCTCCACATGATTGGTAAGTCTTAGCCTTTAAATCGTAAATCTTAATCTACTCGACCGCTTTTCTAAACTGATCAAGTAGTACACAATAGGTTTTGAAATGGTTGATACACACTTAACTTTCTTAAATAGAGTACCTACACCTACAGCAGTGTGCCTAAACTTCGAACAAAGTAAGTAGGTAGGTGTTTTCCGAAGGTACAGTTAAGTAGTTGGTTAGCAGTATTTACATACTTACCTAATTAATGCTGCCGACTGTGTTGTCTGGACTGAAACAAATGTCTTCTATGTGATAAAGCGTAAAATGACGCGCACTTTAAAACACGACTTCGTATTTAATAAAGCCCCGATCAAAAGAGACCGTTTAAAACATCGCAAAAACGATAACCTAAATATACTTAGGTACGTACATAATGTGCAGCAGTGAGTTGTGTACAACATGCACCTACCTACCCAACGCTTCATGTAGCTATTTATCAACATCTCCTACGCGGAATAAACGAGTTAGTTATATCTAGTATTTGACCGATATACGTGCTTCTGGATACATTTAGATGGGGGATCCTGAACGGATTCAATAATTCACGGTGATGGCGGCAGAGCCATTATAATTGGTTAATATTTCGTGGATAGGATTGATAACGCGTGATTGATGAGGGCGTAATGATCGCCAGCCACATTCGCAAAACGACTGACAGTCAAGAACTGATTGCTTTTCTCGCATTCTCAGGGAAACTGTGAGCCTTTTTGGGGTTACTGGAGTTGGAATGCGTAGAAATGGTGACTGAGTATTAAGGCGGCGGGTAGACCAAACAAGGTGTTTTTGGGCCGTTTCCTGGCGTAATTAGAACATGTGGAGCTTTGAATTTAATATATCATGTAATTCATTTCATTAAGTCGTTTTTGATGACCGCAAATACAAGACTAATAAATATAGCTCTATAGAAAAAAATCGCAAACCTCCCTTAAACAATTTTAATGGTCCTATTTTACTGAGCTTTTACCAAATATATTTTTACAAAAAATAAATTAGTGTATTCCCAACAAACATTCAGATGTCGTGATGACTTAATAACTTTGAAAAATACTATATAAAAATAGATATTAACAAGAAATCGTCAAAATCAGTGTTTTCTTGCGTTGTCTTTGTCGTAAGCGCCGCGCTGTAGTGCAGACTGAGATGATATTTAACACTACGACGTTAAGGTTGATGTTTCTTTGAACGAATTTGGACCTGCTTATCTGGCTCTACCCGTCACCTTAAATAATGGATTGTCATTTAATCTGTCCCATTTAAAAAGAAGTACTATTACCGACATTGTCTATAAATCTGGGCTTTATAATCTTTGATTACCAATAAGGTGTACCAATTCAACCCGCCCCCCCGGCTTGGCATGGGTTAGTTATAGTTTTACGTTCAAACCCTTTTCATGGGAAGTTACACAAAAAAGTCTTCCGTGTTTGAACAGTCTAAACCCATTATAGCAGCGAGACAGTTGCAAAACTTCGTATATTTGTTTTTCCTATCGACTCTAGGCCAAGATCACATGAATTTCTTTTGCCTCTGCTGCATAAGATTGTAAATGTATATTTCTGCCAATAATGTATGGTGCAACAACAAATTACTACAGCCGTTTCAACCATTTGGAATAGTACCAAACTAGGCACTGTCCTATATGATTTTGTTTTATACCATTGTATCGTAAATTCAGATATATGTCAGTTTTATGTGCCGTCTTTGCTATTGTTTATATTGCCAAATTTGCTGAATGAAGGCGTTTTAGTTGTTAGTACTATTATAGTGATGAAATATAATTATTATAATTATCACAAGCAGGTAGTTGGTTTTGTTTGCATTATTCTTTACAATTCTTTTTAAAATCAACTGCATAAAGAGCAGAGACCAACTTCCGCAATTCATTTTATTCGATACTGCATGCAACTAAGGATGGGGTTTTTGATCTGCCGTTAAGGTAATCAATGATTAAAAACTAACAAATTCTAACCAATGGTCAACATTTATTAGAGATTTTAACCCCCACCCTCACCTTAACTACGGATAAGAAAACCCACTCTAAATCGTGCTAATTTTTGGCTTTGGTTAGGTCCTAACTGCAATTGAGAAATCAACAAATCAAAATGTCTATTTTGGTAACGAAATTCTTCAACATACACTAGTTAGGTCAATATCAATACCAGCTAATGTGCCTCTGATACGTTATTTTATTGAGCAGACAATATAATATTTACCCAAAAATAAATCTTTTTAATGTATTCCTTCTTAGTATATCTAAAAAGTCAAGAGGATCACTAAAAATATTTACTATATACGTATAAAATACATTTTTTTTAATCAAATATATTTATTTTAGTTCGTAACATACATAAATAGGTACCTATTGAGATTTACCAACATGGTAGACATTTATCTATGTCATGATATTTCACGCCTGTTTTCAGCCTACGCAAGTAGGTAATTATCGTGTATCAGGTCTATTATTATGCTTAGGTGTTATTTGACAATTTATTGTGTTAGATTCGATATTTTTTTGATATACCTACACCTACATCTTATGTTTAGATAAATAATAATGAGGTTATTGATGCAAGTAGTTAGCTACCTTAGTGAGGTACCTTTTACATACAGTGGAATATATCTGATGAGTATGTTTATGTAGGTACCTAAGCTAAAATGATTCAACGTAATCATCATCATCATGATGATGATGATGATGATGATTACGTTGACTCATTACTTATACGTATTTCTGAAGCTTACAGGATTTAAAAATGTAAAATTGCCAAGAAAAGTCTTAAAAAGCTACTTTTACACATGCGAGAAATATAATTTGACGGAAAAATTGATAATATCAGGCGTCCCTATAATTCTACATAATCTTGGAATTCCTGAAATAACGCGTAAACCATATTTTTATCTTTATCCTATCAATGAAACAGCCGTGTAGTTACAATACCAACACATTCTTTATCACGGTTACTAAGATCTTGATAACAAGTGGGTGTAGCATGACAGCAGGACAAGCCACACAGTTTCGATTACCCAGTGACAAAAAAGTGCTTGGTTTTGTGTAAATTGTATTAAAAAGTCAGTGCTCTCTTACGTTAACAATAAAATGTGTATGACAACTAGTGTTTGTTAGTTGATATTTTGTGCCAATAGTATCATTGTGTGCGGTAGAATTTTTTCTGTTGTGTACGTGTATATTTTCATTGTGCCACAAAGTAAAATTGATGATCAAACGAACCCAGTGAAGTTCGATCCAAATTATATGAACGGTTTCATTCAGAACAATTTTTGTTTATTTTGATGAATTCGAGATATCGTGATTTAGATGATTCAGTAAACTAATTTTTTTTCTGTATTAAACTGTTGTTAATAACTAAACTTTTGCTCAGTGGTTTTTTAGGCTCTTCGCTGTTTTACCTTAGTTTCAAGTTTACAAAAATAGTCTGAATCTGGAAGTGACACGGGAGAAATTGGCTTTAAAACTAAATTGACTGTGCCCCTAAAATTCAATACATACAATCAGTAAAATGCCAAATTAAGTAGGCACTTATTTTTATTATTCAAGGTTTCTTGGAGCTTCGATTGACGTAAAGAAGAAGCAACAAAGAACTTTACAAAATCATCGTATGAAATGCATATACTTTTGAAATAACTCAACCAATTTCTATCAAAAACACAATCATATCTTAATCGGTTCATCCATATTTCTGAGATCCATTTCGATGTCACATACTTACATCCAATTATAAGTAAACAATATTAAAAAATTTAATCTTATTAGGTACATATCTTTTATGCGCCAGAGGCTAAATGTCAACGATGCAGCCCAATGGAAAACCACGAGCAATCTATTCATAATCCAATTGTTTATAATACGTGCTTCAGAGTGTCCTCATTTTCGCTGGTTCAATTTTGTGACACGATTTATGAAGTGATTCAACAAGGTCTACTTATCTGGGTTACCGATGGATAAAAAGTGAGTATTTTAATATTTTAAATATTCCTTCCACGTTTAGGTATTCGTATAATTTCTCGCGTCTTTTTTGGGTTTTTTTTATGCTATAGGTAGCAAACAAGCATACGGCCCTCCTGGTGGGAAGAGGTCACCGTAGCCTATGGACATCTGTAACACAAGACGGGCCACTGATGCGTTGCTTACCCTGTAATAACACTCTTTTGACCCTCCTTTTAAATTGCTGCATGTTGTAGCTCCGGGGAAAGACCGCTGGTGGAAGCTCATTCCACATCTTACAGATGTCTGGTAAGAAAGCGCCCATAAACCGAGTCGTATGTGACTTCCATGACTCAATAATGTGTGGATGAGCTTTTTCACGGGGCGAGAGGTGCGATGGTAGAAACGCGATGCCGGTATTAGATCGAATAGTTCTTCAGAGCATTCCCCATTGTAGATACGGTAGAATATACAAAGAGACCCTGGTGTGAGAGTTTTGCAAATTAAAGTTTTGAAATATGTTTTTTATTTTCATTTGTCCGTCAAATTTGTTTTACTAATTAAGTATTGTTAGTGATTCTAACCAAATTTTTTTATAACTAAATAGGGCCCGTATTTGACCGCAATTTCACCTGACGGAAAGTGACGATGCGGTCTACGATGGTACGTACATGCTTGCCTAGAAGAGTATGTAGTATGGGAAGAGGTAGCCATAGACATCTGTAACACGAGACGTGCGACTAATTGGGTTGTTTATACATAAGTACCCATAAGCGATGATTCAATTTAATAATATCGATCCAACTTCACTTGCAAGTGTCCTCCGTCCTAAAGGAAGTTCGTTTGATCACATATTATAATAATACCTAAGTATACGAATTTACAGAAGTTTGTAAATTCAATGAAACATAATTAATATGGCTATCTGTTACTAGATTTGTTAAGAAAATCTTAAAAAGCCTGCTATAAATTATTTTTTCATTACTCGGAAAGTAGGTCTAAAGTTGTCTCAGGAGCGGGTTGTAAGTAATACTTTTCAGCCCTAGGGAGAATCGTTTTCAACTGACATCTGTCAAAATATAAAAAACAACTAGTTCTATTTTCACATTTCTATTGAGCCATGTTCAAACTTTCTCTACAGCCACCAGCGCGATGTAAAATTGAAATAACATAAAGTTAAGTATTATTAATATATTTTATTAAGTGACTTTATTATAATTTAGTTTCAAGTATTTATTTAAAATAACATAGATTTGCACAAAACATTTAACATTTTTTCAATGATTGAAATGAAAAATAACGGCTTAAAGCCGGCCGCATAAAAAAAAAACAAAATAGGCGGGAAAGCGACAATCCGATCTTCATTTGTTTTTTCGAGTTTTTTTTTTCTTATAGTTTGGCTCCACACTTAGTGTATTTAGCCAGTGTCAAGTATTGTAGTTTTTCATCGTATTATGAAATATTTCATGTAAAGTCAAGTCTTAGTCACAGTCAGTCAGGGTAGTCATAGTCCAGTCTAAGTCAGGTAGTCATAATCCAGTCTAAGTCATACCCTAGTAAAGTAGTGGCAACTTTACTAGAGACTTCTATGGAATTTTGGAAGCAACACGAAAAACCACGTTTCACTACATTATATCACTTGCCCACACTTATACATGTAATTCAGCACTTAATGCGTAAAATGCCACTAATTTTAAACATTAACACTAGAAAAAGTATAAGTTTTATGAAATAATACAATGCAATGACGTGAACTTTTTCACGTTCCCGCCAAAACTCTCTTTTTTTCGAGTTGTAGTTTTGTTTATACTTCCTTATAGGCCAGGAGGTCTGTGCAGAGGTTTGTATTCATTTATTCAGTCATTTAGATGATTTATGTTTTTATGTTTACTTTCCTTGTATTCGTAATGAAAAGCACAGTTTTTACCTCGGGTTACAGACTTATGTAGTCCTTCGAACTATTGTTCCCCGTCTTTGTACTAAATAACTTACTTTCATCCCTAGGGTAACAATGTACTATTACAATTATTACCGTGCAGCTTTCGTTAATTTTACATGTCTTTATTTTTGTCCAATACAAGCAAAGTACTGACTATACCTTAAATTTACTCTGTGAATCGACTCTACATTGTCTTCTGCTCTTCTCTGCTCTTTGAACATCTTGAGAGGCTATATAATATGGGCATACCCATGCGTGTGTGTGTGTGTGTTCCATTAGTGTGAGTTACAAAAATTCTAAAACTAATTTTTGGTTCAATACCTTTTAAAGGTAACATTGAAATAGGTAGCTAAATAAAGCATTGTATTGCCTATAATAAAATGAAATCATAATTATAATTATTCTTAAAAGAAGGTATTCTGGATTTAGTTTAGTACGAGTTTCTTAGAAACTTTAAAAATTTAACATTTAAAATAGAACGAAATTATTGTAGGCTATTATGACCTCTCAAAATTAATTTAAAGTACGTTGTAGGCATTAATAGCTTTCTATAGCGACATGAATGTCTTCTGATATAGATTTAGGATTCAAAAATTAATTTAGATGTTTGCTTAGGTATTCAATCATGGGGAAAATTTATTTGCATGACCTTTCCTAGACTGAAGCCTAAGTGAAACAACTTTTCTGTGAAAAGAATGTTTATATACCTATCCGTTGTCTAGGACAGTCGCTGTCAACCTTTTTTAGACTAGGGCTTGAAACAGAGTTTTCAGGGCTCGCATCACTGAATATGAAGCTTATAAGTTTTATACGTAAGTATACGAACTTTCGCTCTATTTCACAAATCACACACACGCACACACTTTATTATGCTAAATCATTTATCTACCTAACGATAAAGTCATAGTAGAAATATTATGGAAAATAAATGAATAAATTGTTTAACATATATTTAAACTACAAATTAATTTACCCATTATGAACATAGTTAGGTTAACAAACAACTTAGTATAAAATTATAAATAATAAATCATGATAAAGACGTCGTATAAAATTTATTCACTTTAATAAGTATAACTACAACAATAAAACTAGGTATTCTATAAAACTAAACTAAAACTATAAAATTAACAATATAATACAAAACTAATCTAACAAACCACTACCAGTGGGCAAAGTGCCCAAAATGCTGGCAGCATTGATAAAGACGTAAAACTAGCCCTTTTTATATTGTTTGTAACGAGATGGCGATTTCTGCCTCTGAAACGCCTAGCGGGCCGTGTGTTGAGAATGACTGCGTCAGAATTTATTGTAGAAGCCTAGAATTTTCCTAGTATTTGCGTGAACCTAATGAATTATGCTAAAGTGCTTGTTCTATTTATGGTGAAAGAAAGTGGTGAAAGTGAGTTGACGGTATTGTTTCATAAAACATGTTTTGCGGTGAAGAAAATACTGTAGTCATGTAATAATTTTCTTCGGAAAAATGTAGGTAAGGCTGATTCTTATTCTTAGAATAAGTTCTAACTAGGATTCACAAGGCAAAAATTACGGCTAAAAGTGTTTTATAAAAACGTCTATTATGACACTTTCTTTATTAGTACTAATGATAAGACTATGTACGTATTGTACGTGAACATGTAAGTATAATAAAATGAGTATAACTTTTAATCTAAGCTCTCTTTTTATGCCCTTTCATGCCGTTTTATAAGCGGTCGCAATGCATTCTTGAGTGCCAACCCTGAATGTCATATTTTTTGTGATAAATGGCAGTGTGATTTGAAATTATTATACCATTTTATGAAAGTTTATATAATCTCTAATCATCATCAGCCTGAACACGTCCACTAGGCCATCCCATAAAGCGCCACTTTGAGCGGCTGTTTGCCTCCTGCATCCATCCATTTAATTATTTTTTGTATAAGTAATTAAACAATTCAGCAGTTTTTCTAATGTAATTTTAGCATTATTTATCTCTCGCTAGATGGTATTGGCGATAGTTTTTGAATCAGTAGCGTGGTGTGACTAAAGAGGATTTTGTATTTTTTTAACTCTTTACTTTAGCTGAACAAAGTTCTCCAATGCCACGATAGAGACTAGAGTTTAGAAAGTAAATGGCTAAATATTTGCGAGAGCCATCTTTTAATGATAAGAGAAGTTAACTGCAAATTCCTAAAAAGACTGCTCAGCATGACTAATTCTTTGATCACGTTTATATATGTCGTAAAGCTGCAATCTTCTCTGTGTAAGTTACCACAGATTGAGACCATTGAAGTTTCTACTTAGAGAAACATCTGAACGCTAATGCGTGCAAGTAAAAAGTATACAAATGGCTTTCTCGGACAAAGGCAAGACGTAGATGTAAACGGAGTTATACTAAGTAAGGAAGCAAGGTGCGTGATTTATTGATACGCTGAAAATGGTGAAGCAAAACAAGCGTATAAGGAAGATAAATGAATTACTTACATTCTGAGCGAATCCATTTGTAGTGAACCCTGACTGAATGTTTTTAGCCCGCGAAATAAAATGCCTACCCTTTAGCTGAAGTTCTTTGTTGAGTCCTATATTGCGCAGTTGTTATTTTTCCATAAAACGCTGAGTTTTTAGGAATTCTTTTCGTAATTCTTTAGATGAGTTGCTTTAAGAGGAAAGAATGTTTTTCTAGTTTTTCTTTATGTTATTACAAGTTAAGATCGCATTCTATGTTTGTTTCAAGATGTTCCCTTCGAGATTAATATTGGATTTTATCCATGTCTGTACCATCATGCCTGTTCTGGTACTAACGTGCTACCTACCAACAATAATGTTGCACGGAACAGTCCTTTAACTAAGATGTGCTGCGCATATGACTTTGACATTGAATGTATTTAATAGCCAATTTGTCTGTTACCGAACCTATGCTAAAAATAATATTCAAATCAAATAAGCTCCTTATATCCTCCTCCTTTCTTCAATCCTCTCTAGCAAACCTCAAAAGCCGGTCATTCATATAACTTCCCAATGATTCCGTCTGCGGTTGAATGACGACCTACCGTCATTAATTTCACAATTTGTTATGACGTAGAGCGATACAGCAAGAAGCGGACATTGACAAATCGCCGAACCATTACCTTCTGGCCGTTACCAAATTGATAGCTTCCGCAAAGCCGTCTGCCTGATTAAAGTACTTGTTATTATAATACTTGGATATAAAACAAACAGTAAGAAAGTATATAAAACTCGTTCTAAACAAAGTAATCGGTTACTTTTATGTGAAAACTTACTGCTAAAAGGTTTATCTCTATGTCCGTATAGAGTCCTGATAAATCAGACAAAAGTTTAGGGATAAACTCGGGTATTCGGCACTAACATAATACCTAATCCTTTTTGCCAAAGATTTCCACTGGCTCGGCATTATCTACAATTTAATGCTTATCGACTGTTCATAAAGAAAGTTTAAATAGTTACGGTTTTCTGGCTTTTATTCTTTGGCTTTTGGAATTTCGAGAATAAACGAATAAACCACTGATTTCGGCATAACCGAGTTCAGTACAGAGGACATAGTTCAGAAAGCAGAACAAAGACTATTAACCTACTTCACAGCAGTTGCAGCGTTTGAGATTACTCTGGCGCCGGAAATAATTCTTAATTTCCAACCAATTGTAACTCCAAATTCGAGATCGCTATTTGTAACTATCAACTTGGCCAATAACAGCAGTGCGCCAACCAATCATACAAGCGCATTTTTCTCTGTCCCTAACTCTGATTGCTGATTTGTGTTCTAATACTACGGAATGATAACGTATTAGAGCATCCAACACAAACACCTCACTACCTCACTAATATACTCGCTGCTTACCTGTTCATTTCATAGACTAAGAATATCTAGATAAGACAACGAACATAGCTGTCGATGCTTCAGTTCTCTACTTACGAACGATAACGGCTGCACGCTCGTTTGTCAGGCTGCTAGCACTGCTTGGTGTAATGATATTCAGGTGCACCTGCGAGTAAGCGACTAAGATTTGAATCTACTGCAACTGTACGTGCGATAGATTTCAATTGACGGCGTACCTACTATACTGAAATGGAAAGTTGTAATAAGGAATGTTTCCTTCCAAGAAAATTCGCGTCATAATCTTCAATATTTTGAAACTGTTTTATTCCTCCATTTGAACTTTTGATCTAAAGTTTTGTGCTCAGAGCTAATTAGGCCGAGAATGACACCATCCAACTAACAAAGCTAACTAAATATAAAATGAGATAGCAAATAAAACAACTGGCTGTCTGGCTGGTCTCATAGATGGCTGTATGTTGTGAGTTCAATTCCAATACAAAGCATTTTTAGGTTATGAGCACCAATGTTGGTTCTGTATCGTGTAAACATAGTGTATGAATAAATGAGTATGAGTATGAGTATGAGTATGAGTATCTGGGTGTTATTATATATCTAAGTATTGTAATAAAAAAGTATTTAAATATTCTATTATAACTGGTTCCCATAGTATAGCTGCGCTTAGTTTGAGGCTATGAGATGGCGCTGTGAAATGTCCACACAAAAAATCTCATGGTTTATTCGTGTGGCCCAGTATTATTATTACCTACCAGCAGTCCTAACACGCTTGGAAAAGCCCGGAGCAAGAAAGAGAAAAAGAGCTAATATTTAACAGTCGAAGAACCTGCTAAGATGATATTCAAAACTGCGGCTAGATTCTGCAAGAGAATCTGTAAAGGGCAACACTGAGAAATAAGCCTGTGGACCATCTGCCGAGAAAGAACAGACAAATGAAAATCGTTCATTCGATAAAGGTAATAATGAATTAGAAATAGAAAAAATAGAATACTTTAATGTAGCTCATAAAGGTCACAATTATTAATTTGTAAGTATACATACACAACACACACAAATAACTTCAAATAAACACAGTTAGATGTAATTTGTATTGGTTAACTAGTACCTACATTTATGCATAGAGCCGTCGAGTTTGTACCTTATTGGTGCGACATTTTATTTAAAGTGAATTCAACGAGACGTTTAATAATATCGAAAATAGATACTAGATGGCGTTAAATATAATAGATTGAAAAAGAGTAAATGCCTAAAGAAACAAATTTTCAATCATTATTGCTTCTTTGAATTTCACATTTGAACTTTAGTCGTTTGATGGAACGAGCAGGTAACTGATAAAATTTTACCTAATTAATACGTAATTAAAGCAGTCTAAACTATACTATTAAATTAATTCGTTTCAACTACGTTCAACTCTGATCAAAGTTCAGCTCGGTTTTCTACTTCTATTTAATTGATTGAATCTCTGTTGTTTTAGTTCGTTACCCTTTTCACGGTAATCTTCGGACTCTAGATTTAAAAGAACTATTTTTACTTTGTTGTAAATATACGTACATAATTAGTTTCAACATAGAAAAGATCTGAAAGATCAGTTTCTATTGCTGTCACGTAGAACTGCACCTAGAAACAACAACAAGAAGTAGGAAAACAACATCTCCCACAGACCTAGAATATTTTCGTTAATATCTCCTGTCTTTTGTCTGAATAGTTATAATTTCTTTGACACGCGTTATAAAGATGAGGGATGATAAATAGGTACACAAAACATTTTGCTTCATGATGCGAATTATATTTACAACTATTTAAATATATCCGTTAACTTTCACATCAACTAAAACCAACATTTCATCGACATTTAAGTTCTACTGCAGTTAATAAAAATAAAAACTATCACAATGCATTGGAATTGATTTTACGGCTAAACCGCAGAGCGACTACTAAATCCAATCTAGCTCGTAAAAATAAAGCTGTAGGTACCTAAAGCCACCCACAGACAAATTCAAAATGACTTTGTGAATAAATAAAAGGAAGAATAGGAGTTTTGGCGGGAACGCGGAAAAGTTCACGTCGGTACATTGTATTATTTTACAAAACTTATGCTTTTTCCAGTGTTAATGTTTAAAATTGGTGGTGTTTTACGCATGAAGTGCTGAATTACGAGCATGAGTGTGGGCAAGTGATATAATGTAGTGAAACGTGGTTTTTCGTATTGCTTCCAAAATTCCATAGAAGCCTCTAGTAAAGTTGCCACCACTTTACTAGGGCATGCCTTAGACTGGATTATGACTTAGACTAGACTATGACTACTCTGACTGTGACTATGACTTGACTTTAAGTGAAAATTTCCATAATACGATGAAAAATTACAAAACTTGACACTGGCTAAATACACTATGTGTGGAGCCAAAATATAAAGAAAAAAAAAGGAAGAATACTTTTTTTTTTTTTTATGTAGAATGAGCCTGCGTTTGACTACATCTCACCTAGACATGAGCGCCGCGCCGGCGCGCCGCCGTCGCCGTCCATTTTCCCGCGCCGCCGCCGCCGTAACACGGGAACGGCGCGCAGACTGGCGCTGGGCGCCGAACGAAAAAGAGATTGAAATACATATATATCTCAGTTCCAGCATGTTCAATGTTTTAATTAGACGCGTTCGTTTTATTTTACGTAAAATAGCGTCTTCGTCGTCGGAGTTTGATCAAAACTTCGATGTTTTACTTAACAAAAAGTACCTAGATAAAGTAAACGTGACTCACAAGTGACTTCGCTTTCAAAATTAAAGGATAAAAGCGATGACAAAACAAAATAGTTCTTAGTGATCAGGGTTTTCTGGGGTACGTTTAAGAAATGCAAAAGAAAGAGACTGCCATTTTTTTTTTTTTTTTTATTTTTTTTTTTATGTAAACGAATGACGTGACGAGCTAGTCGTTCGCCTGGTGTTAAGCGTCACGGCCGCCCATTACAGATTGCAGTGTCACTCGGAACTCTAAATTAAAGTTTTGCGTGACACCGCGCACTGCGCACGTCATCCTGAGACATCACACAGACTAAAAAAGATTTCTAGACTGTGAGATCAGTTCTTAAGTCTCATTTGCCCAGTAATTTCACTAGCTACAATGCCCTTCAAACCGGAACACAGTAGTGCTTGCACACTACTGCTTGGCGGCAGAATAACTGGCAAAGCGGTGGTACCTACCTAGACGAACTTTGCAGAAAAGTCCTACCACCTAGTCGACTGCATTTACTGCTGTTCAACTACAAAGAAGACCAGATAAGGAAACAGTAGTCGTGCTGTACTGACCCTTGCCAATTGCAAGCCAATTTCAGTCACGTCCATACTCTAAGCCTATGGAACGTGTACTGAATAATAGACTCCTGGTATACCTTGAAGAAAACGACATTCTCAGTGACCGGCAATATGGAGTTCGTCGAAACCGGTCCGCTGAAGATCTTCTTGCGTCTGCCACCTACACCTGGAGCAAGACCATTGAGAGATACGGTGAAGCACCAGATGTCTCAAAGGCCTTTGACAGGGTTGGCATGATAGCCTAATCAGCAAGCTTCCATCTATGGCTTACCAACCAGTTTTTGTGTATCGGTATCTGATTATTTGAGGGACTGATCAATACGTGTAGTCATTGATGGTTGCGCGTCAGATCGATTAACGCTGAAGTCCCTCAGAGATCGTTTCTCTCCGCAACGATTTTTCTGCACGTATTAATGATCTGCTTACACCCGGAAGCTTTGGGTATGCAGACAACAGCACCGTTGTAGGGAGATATGTATCTGATGCATAAGCTGGAGGTGCGAATTTCCATACTCTCAGGGAAGACATGATTGAGCGCAAGAGTTTGGCTTTGCAGCCAGTCTCCGCTTGGGGTAACGCCAATCTTGTTAAATTCGATGCCTCTAAAACACAGGCGTGTGTATTCACCGCAAAACAGAGTCCTTCCACTCCTACTTTCCGGGGTGTAGCAGTACCAGTAACTAATCACCTAGAGCTGTTAGGTGTATCTCTAACATCGAACCTTAACTTTGGCTCGTACATCGAGGGAAGGGCTAAATTGGCTTCACAGAAGCTGAGCATCCTTGGGCAGGTTACACAATATTTCACATCGAGAGATCTTAGATCTTTGTCAGGCACATGTCTGGTCATGTGAGGAATACTGTAGCCATCTTTGGGATGATTCGGCTAAGTATGAGCTTGAAGCCCTTGACTCAATACAAAAACGGGCTATAAAACTCCAAAGCCTTGAACACCACCGTAAGATTGCCAGCCTTTTTTTTTTTTTATGTGATTGAATGACGTGACGAGCTAGTCGTTCACCTGATGTTAAGTGACACGGCCGCCCATAACAGTTGCAGTGTCACCCGGAACTTTAAAACAATAGTTTCGCGCGACACTGCACTGCGCACGTCATCCTGAGACATCACCCAGTCTAATAATCAGATTACTAGACTGAGTGATCAGATCATAAAGTCTCATTTGCCCAGTAATTTCACTAGCTACAATGCCCTTCAAACCGGAACACAGTAGTGCTTGCACACTACTGCTTGGCGGCAGAATAACTGGCAAAGCGGTGGTACCTACCTAGACGAACTTTGCAGAAAAGTCCTACCACCTAGTTATTTAGCCTAGCCTATCCGTTATTTACATACAAGCTGCAATTCGGAGAGTGTGCGATGGAATTGCACAACTTAATTACCCCGTCCCCTTTTTACCATCGTACAACTAGACGCACGGAAACACGGCATCCGTATATGGTAGAAATTCCTCGAATACGTACAAAGCGTTTTCATTTCTCGTTTATAATACGGACAGCAAAGGAATGGAACACCTAACCAGTGTCATTGTTTCCTGACAAATATAATATGGGCGTTCTTAAGGCTAGGGTGGTAGGGAGACCGTGGTCAGCATATCGTAGGTAAAAAAAGAATATGCTAACTAAGAGTCAGGTATTAATAGTTACCAACTCAAAGACCACGGTCATAAGCTGATCGGTAATTTAATAATATAAGAATGTGACGACTATGAGCCCGTGGTTTTAACAAGACTGAATAACAGCATGCGCTCCAAGTTAGAATACCGCTTCCCCTTGAATGACACAGTTGTTGCAGCATCATTATTAGACTGCCGCTTTCATTCGACTAATACGTGAAAACTCAGGGTATTAATAAAGTATCACTTATAACAACCGTTAATGTGTTCATTATAATCATTAGAATCTTATGATTATGCGTTATGTTGAGCTATTTTTACTGCAATGAAAGTGCCACGCCGCCACGACGCCGCCGCCGCTGACCTCAACAAGTCGGCGCGCCGCCGCCGGCCTTAGCCCCATCGGCGCTCATATCTAATCTCACCTGATGGTAAGCGACGATGCAGCCGAAGGTGTAGCACGCAGGTTCATTATTATATTATATTATACCTATTTATTGTGTGTGGTTTTCTTATCTCGTATACTTTTGCGGCAATCTGTTGAAATCAGGCTGGAGGAGCGAGGAGCTTTGCATTTTAACTACATGTGTTGTATACACTTATTTGTGTATATTATTACATTTAAAAATTTAAAAGCACACTTGTATTCTGTTAGTTTAATACGTAATTATATTAGTAGTCTGTGGGTTACTCAACTTTGGGATGGGATGAAATATCTTCTATCTACCTATGTTGTTAAAGGTTTTGTCCAGACTGATTGATTGGCAGACGACGTACAGCCCAAACCGCTGGCTGCTGGATGTAGAGACTTGATATTTGGTGAGGGTTTTCCTTCTATGACGTAAGGTGCTAAGAAAGGATTATTAAAAATTCAATCCTGGTGGTGGTCAAGGTCAAACTATGGGTGCATGAAAACAATTGTGGAAAAAATGGCGAATTGTGAGTGGCTAAATCACAGCAATTGTTTTTTTCTCTAGTCTGTGGGCTAAATGATGGCTGCATCTAAAAGTCATCTTTTTGAGTTTTGGCGGGAACGCGGAAAAGTTCACGTCGTTGCATTGTATTATTTTACAAAACTTTTTTTTTCTCTTATATTTTGGCTCCACACATAGTGTATTTAGCCAGTGTCAAGTATTGTAATTTTTCACAATGATAGAATATTTCACGTAAAGTCAAGTCTTAGTCACAGTCTGCGTAGTCATAGTCCAGTCTAAGTCAGGTAGTCTCAATCCAGTCTAAGTCATGCCCTAGTAAAGTGGTGGCAACTTTACTAGAAGCTTCTATAGAATTTTGGAAGCAACACGATAAACCACGTTTCACCACATTATATCACTTGCCCACACTCATGCTCGTAATTCAGCACTTACGTAAAACGCCACCGACTTTAAACATTAACACTGGAAAAAGCACGAGTTATAATGTAGTGAAACATGGTTTTTCGTGTTGCTTCCAAAATTCCATAGAAGCCTCTAGTAAAGTTACCACCACTTTACTAGGGCATGACTTAGACTGGATTATGACTACCTGACTTAGACTAGACTATGACTACCCTGACTGTGACTAAGACTTGACTTTACGTGAAATATTCCATAATACTATGAAAAAATACAAAACTTGACACTGGCTAAATACACTATGTGTGGAGCCAAAATATAAGAGAAAAAAAAGTCGTCTTTTGTTTTCCTTGATAGGTCCTACCTGTCAGTTTTCGTTCCGTCGACCCACTAGTCGTTTGTTTTTTTCTCTAATCTATGCGTCGACCACAAAATTATTACGGATTTTATCATTGAGATTTCCAAAGTTCACAAAAGAAAATTAATCACGAGTCTCATGCTACGCAAACAATAAACTTTTAATACACCATTATTACTTTTAACGTAGGTAGGTACAAAACAAATATCAAAGAAAATTTGTTTTATTTTTCCTAGTTTGTACCTAATCAAAGCGAGTTTAATAAATATTCGTGATATAACTTAGAAACTTTGTAATTGAAATTTCTGTTTTCATTTTTCGCGATTTAAGGACAATTTGATTGTCTTTTTTGTAATTTACCTACCCATTTTACTGAGAGTTTAAGGCAAAACGTCAAGCAAATCGTAACCATCTATAAAAATACTATTATTCTTTTGGATCGGGGTTTATGCACCTTTTCCGATAATGGTAAACGCACAGAGTTTTAAAATCTCTGGGTAAATTTGCTTTTTCATCGTAAAATGAAATTGGATAACAGAATAACGGAATGAAAAGAAGGTAAAGTAAGGAAACTAGCCAAACCAAAATACTACCAGCCGGGCTAGGATGCGCACCGCGAGATATGTCACGCACGAGACGACAAATTTCCTCGATGTAGACAAGTTTCTCGTTTACTCTAACATGCACGCCGCGACAGAGAAGTTTGTCGTTTTATGTCGCGTAGACAAACCAATATTGCCCTTTCATGACTCCTACTATATTTTAATGTAGCAACATCGGTTTCGTTCATTCAATTTTAAGGTTTTTTACATGAACGCGACCTTAATACAGACACTGAAAATATACTCTTTGATGAAAGACAGAAATAGTTACATATAGCTGTTTCTGTCTTTCGTAAAAGAGTATTGTTATATAAATATACTCTTTGACAGAATCCGTCAGTTGTAAAATGAAAACAGTGAAAAAAATTTCATTACTTTCTCTGAAAATTTGGATTTACATTGAAAATGCAAGTTGCAAGCATATAAACGTAAGTAAAGTTTCATTAAGCCTAAATATCGAGACTAGCGGGTCTGTGTGTTTGCACTCGAATATTGAGTTAGTTTCTTTGTCACCACGGAACATTCCTTTCTGTCGTAATGATACAATTATTAGTCCTATTATTTCATCATAATTATGAGGCATGAGGAACACTTGTAACTAGCTGGATACAAGTACAAACCTTCTATTCAAGACTACAGTCGGATACTAGACGGCATAATATTATGTTATTGTTGCATGTATAACTTGTAGGTACTTAATTAGCTGCATTATTGTTTCAGAATAAGTACACAGAAGCAGATGAAAATACTATTATCAATATATTATATGGCTCAACATCCAGAGTTTTCCGCTGGCACAGAATATATAATAGTACCACAGGGGAATATTGTTTGCCACAAGGTGCCCGTACACATCAGTACCTAACAATATTGCTTAGTTTATTACTTTATTTGTTCATTTAGAACACTTTAATACCTACAATTGATACCAAAATATTGTTACACAAAACGGAAGCCTTAATATGTACCCATAAGAATTATAAATTATAAGCTATTAAACGCGATCTAAATAAAATAAGCATTTTTAATAGATAAGTATATTGTAGGTATACCTACGTATGTACCTACATATTAATGAAAATCCTGAAAGTCCTACCATCTAGCTTGAGCTTGATCCTTATATTTAATGTAAAATACATTTTAATCACGTAACAGGTGAGTTTCAACACGGTCTGTTCGCCGTTTGCCCCCTTTCTGATTTTGTCCATTATTTGTGCCATTCATTGATAGGGTAAATACCACCGAATTCGCCCTAAAAGTCTATGGTAAATACCTTTATAAAATGAAACAGTAATGTGAGATACCGCCATATTTACGATCTCTTATGTATTTCAATTTTTTTACGTAACTACTGTATATCAAAATACCACTTTACCTTTGGATTAAGCCTTCTCTGCGTATCTCGTCCTCAAAAATTACGACGAGATAATACTCGCGCCCATGTGTCAAATAAAGCTCAGACTATGGTGTGCATGTTAGCGGTTGTCGACAAAACTCGACAAAATTTCCACAGATAGATAAACATTTGCGTTATCTCTTCATTTGACAGAACGAGATGAGTTGCTTGCGCTGCCATGTTAGCACAGGTAGACATAAAGAGATATCTCTATTTTTCACGACATAAAGAGACGACAAAATTATCTCACGGCGCGCATCCTAGCCCGGCAGGTGAGAAAAAGTTAACGTGTTATTTTAGATCGAACTTTAAATTAATCTATATTATTATTTGTAGAAGATATATTTAAAGTTTTAGCAATACTAACCAATTTAGTTACGCACCGCTAATAAAATACGTTATCACTTTATTGACACATATTGCGTAATGTAATCCATTTATTTCGTGTAGGCGGACAGCGTCACATTGAATTACATTACAGTTCAGTTTCCTGTCTCCTTTACCCGGAAGCAACATCAAACTCCGTCTAACCAATGCTTCCTTTTAACTTGGCTTGTACTTAGACACCCCCGGTTTCTGCTACGTTTGTTAAAGTTTAACTCATGTCAACTTAAAAATACGAAACGCGCATTGGGGGCGGTGGAAGACTTTTCTGCAAAGTTCGTCTAGGTAGGTACCACCACTTTGCCAGTTATTCTGCCGCCAAGCAGTAGTGTGCAAGCACTACTGTGTTCCGGTTTGAAGGGCATTGTAGCTAGTGAAATTACTGGGCAAATAAAACTTTATGATCTCAAGTCTCAGTCAGTGAAGTCTCAGGATGACATGTGCAGTGCAGTGTCACGTGAAGCTATATTAATTTAGAGTTCCGAGTAATACTGCAATCTGTTATGGGCAGCCGTGACGAATAACATCAGGCAAACGACTAGCTCGCCACGACATTCATTTACATAAAAAAAGGTGCCTAACTCGATATCATAAGCTAACTTGGCGTCGGCGAATATAACTCACAAAGTATTGTATTCGGAAAATGCTGGAATATGAGTGTTCAAACTGTCTGGATCTTGAAATTGAATTGAATGCAAACGAAAGTGCCGTTGCTATTTTTCCTTCATGTGATCTGACAATTTGTGTCAATTGATTGCCACATTGTTGTCGATTTAGTGGCACACTCACACTCGTGACACATAAAGAGATAAAGAAATAGTGTAAGCAATACAATGTATGAATCAGACATGATGATGGGGAACAAATGCTCTCGAGTGGCGACCATGAACCGAAAGACGCCGCGTAGACCGGCTCCCTACCAAGTGCACCGATGATCTGGTCAAACAACAACAGCAATGTTTATTAGCAATTACATTCAAAATCGCCTTCCCCATCTCGGGAGGATTTGTATTTCGCACCTTTATTTCGACACTATCTAGCGATACGATAAAGTTGTTTTTATTTAATTTTATTCAAAACCGTAGGGAGAGCCGAAGGATACAAGAGGCAAGCTTCCATTCAAAGTGGCGCTCTGTGAGGAGGCCTATGTTCAGCAGTAGGCGTCTTCAGGCTGTTGATGAGGGTATTATGTATTGCTTTATAGATTTAGTGGAACAGGAAAAGCAAGCAGTTCGTCCTTCTTTCTGTTTGTCCATATGTCTGTTTTGCCGTCAGTCTCCGGCTATAACAGCACTGCAACTTACTCATGAAGAGAAATAAATGAAATTTCATTAAAAACACGAAATGTAGATACACGCCTTCGTGCGTATTAATTTCGTATTTTTTCCTCGAGTCACCATATATTTTAGGATTGTTTTCACATACTTTGAGATATATACATATCTATAGAGAAAAACTGCGGTACCTTACTACACTCATAGCCTCCTATACCTTTATACGTGGTTTACGAACCAGTATTGAAACTGGTGTTTGTCAATAATTATCATCATGTGGCGTAGCGCGGCGTTTGATCCAGCTGCTAAATACATCACACATTATCAGCCGGAAAACATCCACTGCTGAATTAACCTCCACCCACCGCCCCCATAAAACGCCACTTGTATTGCTTGTCATATGAGGGACATGCCATATTTACCACGCTTGGCAAGCAGCTTTGTGATCGCAGAAAGTTTTACTGTACCGAGGAAATACTGCCCAGCCCATTCCCTGGATATTCCTTTAGCCGACTCTTAATGGCACCCACAGGAAGAGGTGGGGTGGTCCTATTCGCAAACTGAGACCACACAGTGGTGCTGCACTGCTAAATACATTACATTTTTACATTTTTGTATTTTGCTGTAAGCTGAGCCGTGACGACACCGAAACGGCCCAACGGAAGACCAGCGCTGGTCGTACGACCAGCATTTATGCTGAGTTGGGACCGATTCGTGGCAACTGGCAATCGTTGTTATACCTTTTTTGTTTTTTAGATGTTGTACAGTTTATTAATTGTTGTTGTCATGAATAAATCATTTTTCTTTCTTTCTTTCTTTCTTTCAAATACGTTTAACGTTGGAATTTTCTAGTATTTTGCAATAATGTGCAGAGTATTTCACCAATATTAACCATACTACGGAGAACATAACAATAGAGTCAAAGTCTCTGCTAGTACAGTATATTTACATCTGTGGTATAAGTCAAAATAGGTGGGTACTAGTTCGGATACCATACAAGTTACTTAGATAAACGCGTACCAAGTTTAAGTTATGGTATCGGGGGAGTTGGATCATTGACTGAACAAAACACAGTTCTGGCGGGACAGAACCAAACTAGCTCGATAGCTTTGCTTGGCTTGCGTTTTCGTCCAACTAAACTTTATAAATCGATGTGCCCAAACTTTACTGTGAACGAATGAAATTGAAGAAACGTACCTAAGTCATGTTCAACTTATTTCTCTATAGGTATTATTTTTGATCGCATATTTTTCCGATTGGACTAGGTACCAGGATATAACTAATATTATCTGCCATCATCATCATCATCATCATCAACAGCCTGAAGACGTCCACTGCTGAACATAGGCCTTCCGCTGCATGCCTCCTGCATCCATCGGCTCCTCGCGGTTTTAACCAAACCGTCGGTCCACCTAGTGGAAGGACAGCCTACGTTGCGTCTTCCGGTTCGTGATCGCCACTCGAGAACCTTTCTTCCCCATCGGTTGTCAGTTCTACGAGTGATGTGGCGTATGTGTATTATCTGTTACAGAGCGATAACTACAAATAAATAAAGTAATCCAGTATTGTTTCATGCAGACTTACAGAATTGAGCCACTGTTATGAATCGAGGCTGTAGATAATAAAAACGTAGACAGACCTAACCTAAACTCATTGAAATACGACATTATTAACAAAATATTAAAAAGGCTGTGGGAAAAAACTTCACAAAAGTGTAACAAATTATTTATAAACAATCAAAAATACTGATCTACATTTGAGTCCAATGACCTCTACCAATATTCGAGGTCGATACCGGCGCAATATGTGTGGGTAAATTCGGAAAGACGTCTAATTTTTGTGTGATGAAAAGTACATTGTTTTCATGATACCCTAGAAATGTTGAATAGAAATACTAAATAGGTTCTTGCATTGGCGAATAAAAACTAAAATTAATTAAAACTCCTGTATTACAGCTATCACGCTATCGCATATAACATTAGCGGCCAATGCAAGCTGCAGTAACACCTAACTATTCTCGCCCTTTGATACTGGGATTGGCACATTGTCTACAGATTGGCGCAAACACAATCGCTTTGTTGTATTACAATGTGCAGCTAACCACAGATGTGCCGATATTGGCTATATTGGTAATTTAGTCTAGTAATCTAGTAGGTTAGCTGGTTGTCTAGTGCTATATTTGTCTGCAGATTGTAATCGCGTACTGCGTATAGATGAACTAAACATAATGATGCGACGCGTAACTAAAATGCTAGCAGTTATTTGGCTCAACGAATCAGCATTGCAATTCAACGAGGCAATGCTGCCAGCATGTTGGGTACGCTACCTACCGGTAGTGGGCTGGAGCATTTGGACTGTCTATAGGCCATCGCGGCTAGTATACAGTCTAAACGTTCTTTGTAGTAGATAGTGTAGCTAGTTTACTAGTTTTAGTAGTTTAGTAGTTGGTTTAAAGAATAAAGGCACATTGCCCGTATAAAAAACTAAACAATAGTTGCTATACTCTGGAAAGGTATACAATAATCGTACCAATATTATACATGCAAAAGTTTGTGTGTATGTATTTTTTGTAACATGAAAGACACTCAGCGCTGAAACGGTAACGGAGTTTGATGAAATTTTGTGTAAAATTTCGCATTTACAATAACTATAAAATCTTCTTTTTCTTTCTTCTTTCTTAGAATAAAATATGATAGCGTATTAGTAGGATGGATATATACTACATTTACTAGCACAATATATCTACTAACTTACTACCGTACTTCTACTTGGACATACATTTTATAAATACCTTTTCACTTTGAAGTCAAGAAGGGTTGCCGAAGGGCGGTGACGGGCCTCATTTTTCGAATAGAATGCCGGGGGACAAGCAAAATTTCACAGAGTCTTGACAGATGCTCAGAACAATATAACTGAACTCGAAAAGTTAGATTTCACGAATTTCTTTTGCAATTTATCATCCAAAAATAACGGGTCGGTTTTCACTCGAGTTAGAATTCATTTAGCTAAGTTAAGTTCTTTTGAAACTGATATTTTTTCGCATTCAAATTAATTTTTCACGATAAGTTCATTAAGTTTAATCTGTATTTAATCACTCTTCTTTTGAAGAAACGAGAGAAAATCCAAATAGTTCATCCATTCGAACATGAATTCGATCAAGAACAAATTTCAAGTGTCTTTAAACAAACTACTACAATAATAAAAACTAATAAACACTATCTACTACAAAGAACATTTGAACTGTATACTAGCCGCGGTGGCCTATAGACAGTCGTAATGCTCCAGCCCACTACCGATAGGAAATATACTAAATTATACCCAACATGCTGGCAGCATGTTGGGTACAATTTAGTATATTTCATATTAGTTAGTATTCTTCTCGCATCACTTTATCATCAAACTTCATAAGCGCAGTACAATGCAAGTAGTTCAAGATTTGGTTTCGCCTCTCTAGAAGCTTCAAAGCGTTGGCTAGCTCCCAAATAACAACGTGCCCTTGGCAGCTGTCTTAGTATGGGCGTAGCCAGGGTGATATTGGGGGTTCAAAGACCGTCTATACTAAAATGTATTAAGAGTTCTGCAGAATCACGTTCCTTAAAACTATTCTTTAAAAAAATCTAGTACATGCGTGTAAGCTGGCTGACTGACAAGTGACAATCAGCGCAGAAACTAAACCGCGTCAAAAGTGGGTTGTCTTTCTTTCTAACTCTTAAAATCAGACCTTATTTCGCAAAGCACTTAAAGCCATGTGTTTAAGGTTCACATTTACATTTTTTTGATCTTGGTATAGACCTTTGATCCCCCAAATTCAAATCCTGGTTACGCCCGCTCCACTGGTCTAACCGCCACTTAATGACGACATCCACTTAACCCACTCTCGCTCGATTATATCCTTAATTAAATTTTAACCGAACTGTAAGAAGTTGTTTAAAAGCCGAGATAGAAAGATTTTTTTGAATCATAAGGTTCTAATTACTTTTGAAGAGTTTAAGAAATCAAAATTCGTATTTTTATACTAACTAATAAACAGAAAAAATTACCAGTTAGTTTTTATGAACACTTTCGAAGAAAAGAACATTTTTTCTTTCGGTTTAAAAATGTATACAGATTACACAATAGTGTGTCAAGTGGCCCAAAATATTTGAGATTTTTATGCAACTGACTTACCTATATCGTAGCAGTGCTACGACGAGCTACAAAGCGTAGCAATGTTGTAGTAGGTAGCTCCACTTACTAGAAATTCATAAAATAAGCAGTGGATATGTATTAGTAACTTACTGCTGCGCCTCGTAGTTTTAAGCACGTCGACAAAATCTGTCTATCTCATCTCTAAGAACTCTTACAATTTTCGGGGATAAAAAGTATACAAGGGTTTCGGCGGGAACTCGAAAAAGTTCACGTCGTTTCATTGTATTATTTTTCTAAACTTGTGCTTTTACCAGTGTTAATGGTTAAAATTGGTGGTGTTTTACGCATTAAGTGCTGAATTACGAGCATGAGTGTGGGCAAGTGATATAATGTAGTGAAGCGTGGTTTTTCGTGTTGCTTCCAAAATTCCATAGAAGCTTCTAGTAAAGTCGCCACCACTTTACTAGGGTATGACTTAGACTGGACTATGATTACCTGACTTAGACTGGACTGTGACTAAGAAGTTGAAGACTTGACTTTACACGTGAAATATTCCATAACTCGATGAATAATTTTACAATACTTGACACTGGCTAAATACACTATGTGTGGAGCCAAAATATAAGAAAAAAAAAGTATACAATGCTACGTACTCTAGGTTCTAAAATATCTATACTTACACAACATTAAGTCTATGAAAATTCGTTCAGCCGTTTCAGCGCCGAGTTGTGACATACATAGATACAAGATTGTCTAAGTATTAATTTTGAGGGGACTAGCCTAGCTGTGCCTCGGGGCTTAACTCGTAGTGATCACACATACAGTTCCGTACAGGTACCATATATTACGATTTGCCGGGATAAAAAGAATAAAAAGACAGTAGGTAGGTACTTACGCACGTACATACATTGATACACACAAGTTTTCACATTTATAATTTTAGTAAGATGACTACAGCAATTTCAAAATACAAACTGCGTAATACGGTAATATTTCATTGTTCATAATATATTTTGTTAACTATTTTTATAGTCAAGTACTTAGTAAGAGTAATTAGTTTAAACGAATAATCGCATATTTTGAAGTTAATGCAGTAGGAAATAAAGTCTTTCGGCTCCCTAGTATTTTACCCTAGTGGCCTATTTATTTAATTGTATTCACATATTATTGCACTATAATAAAACAATATGCAATTAATGTGCAGAATTTCTAAAACATCATAAACTTCGCACATTCCACTGATATATTTAATAGAAATGAATTGCGAAATTTCCTAGAGAAGTTAAAATAGCTTGAATAAGTAACCAGTTCAAACCGGTTCATACCGGTTCTTACTGTGAATGTATTAAGTAGGTATTACCGTTTTATTTAACTTCTTTATGCACTGGGAGTGTAGAAGTTAGTTTTCTACTTTGTTTAAAATTCCTTTTCTCGGCCAATTATAATTTATATCAAAGGTAACTAGCATAGCGGTTCAAAGAGGTTATGTTTTATGTTTTATGTTAACTTATGTTTTATTTCTTTAAGCCATTTAGATATAACATTTTACCAAATGCTGCAATTAACTGTTTTCTTTTATATTATAACGTAGGTGTAGGTGTTAGGTCTACGTTTGGCCACCAATATGGTAATGATTGAAGATGAGCTAGTCGTTCATCCGATGTTAAGCAACACAGCTGCCCAAACTGCCATTGCAGTGCTTAGCAGAACTCTAAGGCTAGGTCTCCTACAAACGTCGTCGACCGCGTACAGCGTCACGCCGTACGCCGCGTCACGATGCTTACTATAAAATTAGAAATGTACTGTTGTGGTTTCTTTCACATGCTGACGTTGGCGTGTGGATGCCGTAGGCGCCATTCAAACGCTTTGCGCCGCGTCTCTAGTTATTTCGAAGCGTTTCAGCGTGAATGCCGTATTTGGCGTCAGTACAAATTGCCGAAATTTGATAAAGAAAAAGACTAGTTATTGATTGAATCAGTCAAATGTTATAGTGCACACAAGCGCCGCCAAAACTGTCGAATTTATATACATTTTATATCATACGACTACACGCGAGCACTGTTTGTCGACTACTTTTGTGAACGAGACGTCGTCGTTCGCTATGAGATGTATTGACCGCTGACGCTGACGATCGGAACGAAAACGCTGAAGTCGGACGCCGCATATAGCATTTAATAGGAGACCAAGCCCTAAATAAACAGTTTTACACTGATTTTTTTTTTGGGGAAACCTGATCTTAGAGAAGGTTCCTTTAAATGGTTACAAATAAATGCCTTCACATTTACAACCCCTGTCGGACACTGACACGGATGAAAGACATTTTTAATTTCCCAATGTTCCCAAACCGTGTCACTTCCGTGTCCTGTACTTCCCGTCCCCGCTTAAATTCTCTGGAAAGAGTTTAAAACGTCTCTGAACCGAATTCGTCGTGAGCTAGAATGAGACCCAGTTTTAGGTCGAGTATGCCGACCGACCCGGTTGCGGCCCGGAGTGCCACGTCGATATTATGCTGTCACAGCACTACTGCACTTTACTTTGCACCTCTCTAACTGCTAAAGCTCCCTTACCCCTTTGATATAAAGAGCAAAATAGCGCGACAATCCATTTGCGTTTCGTAATAACTGTTTGGTATCGCGTGCCCGTTTTGAAGTTAATTTGACGCTTATGTTGCATTTTATTTATTTCACACGATATACCAATGTTGCTCATAAAAATTGCAGTCGCAGCTGTGCCGCGACTGGCGGTTTAAAAATATTATACTGAAGCAAAAATTAGCAAAGTTTAACGTTAGTGATGAATTAAAATTTTGAAAAATAATGACTTATCGTATTTAAAAAAGTGTTGTCTGAATTTATCGTTGTTTGTTAAAAACATTCTGAAATTTTTCATTACTGTGTTATGTTAGAAAATTTTTACCATAAACTCTCATATTACATATTTTAAGTGCAGCGAGACGTGCCTTATACAGCACATTCTCTTTAACACAGATAGTGTAATACTATACTAGTAGGTATCCGACCGGAGGGTTCTTACCAATAACCATTGGCCATTTAGATGGAGAGAGTTTCTCGACTCGAAGATACGATTATCGAAAGAACATATAAAAGTGTCTTCATCTAAACATTCACGATTCTCGCACTTCTAGTTGGGCGACAATTACCTTGCAATTGAATATTGGTTGTCTCCGTCTAAACATACCTTTTGGCGGAGAAATAGTTATTTTAGTGTTTTGTTTTTATTTAACGAGTTTTCACGTATACTCACATGTATATAGGTACGTTATATATGTACATATAGTTGCCATTTGAATTTATATTTTAAATCCATTTGTAACAATCTCTCTTTTCTTCCTTTATTTTAACCTTTTCCTTTCCAAAGCTTTACAAAGTTTCAACCAAGGCCGAGAACATCATCTGCAGATTAATCGTACAAACCATTGATAGTAAAGTTGATTTTTTTACTTAATAGTTTAGTTTTAAGATTGAAAACTTTATTAGCTTTTGAAAGTTCAATTGCTGGACTAAGATTAAAGTGAAGACCGTTCAGATATCTGTCCAATTAACAAAAGTTTACTTGAGTGCTTAGATAATATGGGGGAGTAAAAGAAGAACAAAGAAAGCAAGTAACCGTTTGATTTAGAATATACAGCGTAATCTTTTATTCCACAAACCAATGCTTTTAGGCTTGCCGCACTAAAATAACGATTGAATGAGTTCCCTGTGATTTGTGATCCTCATTTATGGGATCGTGAACCTTCCTGTTCTATGTGTGTATGTATAATACTGCTTTTGATAAAGGATCTATTGTTGGTGACATGTTCTCGTGACTTATGACCTGTCTCGTGCATAGAGCCGTCTTTTAATTATAAAATACATCGCGAAATATGTCGATGTCTAAAACAAACACCTTGCTACCTGCGACAATAGGTACATGGTTAGTGTTCTTTACCAGTTTCTTTAATTTTTTAAATGTCTTTGTTCACTGAATGAAGCTCATTCCACAATTTTATACAAATAGGTATAACACAGTGATGACTTATGGAACTGAGACATGGTCTCTTACTGTTGGCTTCATTAGTAAGCTGAAAGCCGCGCAACGAGCTATGGAGAGAGCTATGCTCGGTGTTTCCCTGCGAGATAAGCTCCGAAATGAGGAAATCTGCAGGAGAACTAAAGTGACCGATATAGCTCTTAGATTTAGCAAGTTGAAATGGCAATGGGCAGGCCGCATTGCTCGTAGAACTGACAACTGATGGGGAAGAAAAGTTCTCGAGTGGCGACCACGAACCGGACGACGCTGCGTAGGCCGGCCCCCCACTCGGTGGACCGACGATCTGGTGAAAGCCGCGGGGGGCCGATGGATGCAGGCGAGCAGCCGCTCAAGGTGGCGCGCTCTGGGGGAGGCCTATGTTCAGCAGTGGACGTCTTCAGGCTGTTGATGATGATAATGATGAGGTATAACACAATTTACCTATCATATTTTGTCGCAAGATTTTTTGATCGCGTTGGTTATATTGCTTCTGGTAGACGACAGTATTCCCAACTACACAAAGGTGTAAATGTAATGTAATTTCCTCAAATGAATCGATCTCGCACGCAGATGGTGTCGTGGCAGTTATTTCGATTATACGGCGGATATAGCCATCCGCTACGTTATCGAATGCCGATATCGATATTGTGACGTCCATCACTATAGATATAGTTCCTTTTATTGTGTTGGTACTACGTCGGAGTTTTCCTGTGTTGTGATGATATAACTAGCTTTGAAGGGTCCGGGTGCGGTAAATTGTAATTGGACCCTTAAAATAGACGTGTATATAGGGTTACTGCAATACGTCCTTCGTCTGCTATTACGTACGTATTGTTGATTCTAAAAGCCTTGAGATCTGAGTAGGTACATTTGGCAACGCATCAGTGGCACGTCTAGTGTTACAGATGTCCATAGGCTACGGTGATCTCTTCCCATCAGGAGGGCCGTATGCTTATTTGCTACCTACAGCATAAAAAAAAGTTTATTCAGTATAGCTTAAAATAATTCTAGTTTTACGAATCTGACAGAATAACGACCAGCTGGTTGTTAATGACATTAAAAGTTGCAGTTTGTACTGATAAAAGATGACTGCATCACATCTATCTTCCTTTAACCGTCTGCTAACGAATTAAAAGCAAAAACTTCGCCGAGTTAAATTTAAACAGAAAATAACGGTACATTTTTCAACTTAATTAAAAATATCCCGTCAAAAGTTGCACGATTTATCCCGAGGTTGCGCGGCCACGGTACAATCCCTAACTGATAATTAATCACGAAGACATAAAGTTTTCCACCCCCGAAAGGGCTTGTTTTCAAACCGGCACGAACTAAAGACGGCTAAATTGAGTTTTGATTAAGCTAAAACGAGGGTTGAGTTAACTGCGTAACTGGTGACGGCACGTCGGGGCACACTCGTTTGTTTCATTAAATGAGAATTAGATACGTTAATCGCGTTCGTTACAAATTAATTCTTAGGTTGTGAGACATGCAAGCCAAGCGACCGTACGCTTCTATATGCGTAGAGAAACCGGGTGACCGAGCCACGAAAGGGGTCAATACGAGTTCAACCATCCAAAGATGGGCCAGATTTGCGATCGATTAATGTAATTAGAAGCTGTCAATCCAAAACCTTCGTCTTTGTTAATGTTTGTCTGATGCCCGTATGTAGGTACTAAAGTTATGCAGCTCCTAAGTTAAGCTCAAATATAAAAAAATTATTTTTGTTGTACTAGTGGAAAGCATTCCGGTGCAACACATTACAAAAAAGAAAACGCCAGAGTCTAAGCGGAGCTTCGGTTAGACTTACGAATCAGTTTCCGCGTTTTTGTTGAATGTTGCAGAGTTGAAGTATTCTACAAATCCATGAAGTGATGATCCAAACCCGTTAGAGTTTCAAGAGTTTCTCGAGTTTCTCTTTACTTAAAACTTGTTTAGGATTAGTATGATATTTTTGTTCAACATTTGTAATGCTAATCATGAGAACATATTTTAGCTAGATTTTTTGTAAGTAAATACAGTTCTTCAAAAATGTTGCGATGCGCGTGCGTGATAGAGGATCCACGAATCGGTGCGTTCGGCCCCGGAATTATGTAAAAGTTCGCGACAGCGACAGCAGTAGCAAAGTGACAGAAAACACTTTGCAATCGGTCGCACGATGTCACTAGAAATCATATTACGGAAGCCAGTCATCCGCCTAATTGGTCGCCTGTCGCTGAATAATCGGTAGCGTTTTTGGCATTAGCAAAATTAGCGTTGATGTGCGCTTGGTTTGAGAATTTCCCAATAATGCCTCTTTTGCTCTCGACCTAAAACGAACGCTAAATAACCAAATGTGGTGTGCTATTTCAAATGTTCTAAAACAAAATATATATTTTGGCAGCAACACTTTTAACCCACCTCCGCAGGTGGGTCAAAAGTGGCAGTTCACGATGGCATGTTTAGCTGGTTTTGAGCTATCCGAACAGTGAACGAAAACAGTTAAAAACGCAACATAGGCTCACACATTCCCAAAACAAATGCTACATGCGATCGTTAATAGCGTTTTTAACTATTAACTTTGCCACCCGTAGGCTATCCGAACGCACCTATATGAGCCTTAAGTTATGTCCTTTCTAAACCAACCGCACACACAAAAACGAAAATAAAAGAGAGAGATTAAGGTACACGCTATCTTGTCTCGTATCACTGAAAGGTCAAAGGGCTGTCACGTGTCCGATCAACTAAAAAACTTTATGCCTTGTCTTTGAAAAATAGTTATTTAGTGTTTGAAGCTCAGCAGTAGCTTCAGGATAGAAACAAGTCTAGTATTTCTTGAGCTATTGTGGCTCAGTGGTTGCCAGTTCAACTTTCAAACCGACGCACTCTGGTTCAAGTCCCGCTCGAGCAACATAACCTTTAAAGTTAATGTGCGGAACACTTGCTCTTACAACGGTGAACCAATACATTGTGAAGAAACCGCCATGTTCAAGAATCACATAAATTCGCGAACATGTAGGTATCACCTTCTATTCCGCACGTGGCCAACTTGGGAAAGAGAGAAGACTCGTGGCCGCTGTCTTTGGGCTGCTGACGATTAACGACGACGATTTGTTGATCTCTTGTGATTTGAGCACTATTGTTATTTGTTTACACAGAGTTATATATATAGATATAATAATAATTTTGCTTAAGTGCTATGTAATCATAGAAGTTCGTATTTGACTTAGAGAGAAGTTCACTTGTCTGTGGTTCTTGGATTTTCATCGGCTAAGTTTTATTTCAGTCTTTACATTGTATAAATTGTTTTTCTGATTAAAATTTACGGTGAAGCGGTCGCGCGGTGGACGCTTACCTTGTCCTTAGGGATTCAAAGTTACAATGGTTTACGTAGAATCGTCCAAGGAAC
Source organism: Ennomos quercinarius (assembly GCA_910589525.2). Taxonomy (NCBI): domain Eukaryota; kingdom Metazoa; phylum Arthropoda; class Insecta; order Lepidoptera; family Geometridae; genus Ennomos; species Ennomos quercinarius. The sequence continues at coordinate 11,018,176 of OU342499.1, read as the reverse complement.
GCGAGAGATTACCTTCGTGGTAAGAATTTTAGAATATGGCTGTTATAAAAAGTTATACGAAACGATACTGTTACCCGAAACTTCGTGTATGTAGTTCTACATACATGAAATCGTAGCGCTTATAGCAAAGCACGACTAGCTAAAATAAGTTGTATTTGTAACTGAGCGCTACCGTGCTTCAGAGAGCTGGGGCTGTTGTCGTAAGTCAATAGTCAATAGTTGTCAATAGTCGTAAAGCCAAATCAGAAGTCTTTGGATGCCTTAAAATTCTGCTGCCACAGGGCTGACCACTTGCCTACACGAGAAAAAGAAGACTATTAAATCGTAATAAAAAGTCTCTTTTGTCTTTCCCCAAGTTTTAACTATCTCTATACTGAATTTCATGAACGTAAGTTCAGCCGTTTAGTCATGAGACAAGAACTTACTTATAATATTTTGTATAGAATTTATGGATTTATTGTGTGGCTTTTACGTAGTTTGAAATCCTATGTAGGTATGATGATTGGAGTGGAAAATACAGACCAATAGTGAAGGTGGGAAGAAATATTCTCTCCGACACTAATACCATGGTATAGTGCAGCTTATAATTATAATGGTAGTGTCAAAAGGAATAACGAACATGTATATAATGCTCATAAGAATGTTTGAAAAACTAATGTGTACCAAACTTATAAAACCATAACTGATTTGTTCGATGCAAAATTATATGTTTTAGTCTACAGCGGAATATACTGAAGCCTACAAAATACACACAAAAATATGGCGGCTGAGAAACTGCAAAAGAAACGGTTTTCTTCTTTTCCTAACGCAAAATATACTCTAGAGTTGGGACTATAAGTACCTACCTACCTATACCCATAAAACTGTTCACCTGTAACTGTTCCTAATATTTTGACATTTCGATTCTCAAAATATTTTCGCTACTTGTTTCAGGACAATATTTGTCATCTGTATCAATAAACGCCACTGCTCATTGGAATCTTTTCCAATAAGTAAACAAACCTTAAGTAAGAATGACCTTTCGCATTTAAGTGGATTGAGGTCTTGAGGGAATCAACCTTTCACGGTTTTATTTTTAAAATGGAAGTGTTATTTTAATATATTAATGGAAGTTACCACTATAAATAAAATCCAAAAGCTATTTTTGGTGCACTCTTACATTCACTAGTCGTCTCACTTGCACTTACTTAGGTTAGCATAGCTCGGTGAGATGGATACACCAAACTTGGCGGTTTATTTAAAAAATAAAATTGGAGGCGTAGTCGTTGTTTGCGTAAGCAATGGCGCATAGCGCAACGTCTAACCGATATGTTTTGGGCACGGTGGCGGTTGAAAGAATATTTAGCTACTTTGCTACCTAGGTTTAAATGGAATAAAGATCAGAGATCGTTGCGAGATGGAGACTTTGTTTTGTTGGTCGAACCTAATTTAGATCGTGGTTCCTGGCGCCACGGAGTAGTGAGTGCGACTCATGGTGGCGATGATGGTCGCATCCGAGTGGTGGACGTGCGCACACGCACCGGTGTGGTACGGCGCCCTGTCACGCGCGTCGCCCTACTTGCACAAGCGGAATGTTAGTGCTGATCTGAACTTTGTTTATGTTTTGATTTTTCTTTACTCAGCTCAGCTCAGCTCAGCACTATGGGGGCGGATTGTAGGCGACGCACGCCACAAAATTATTTACTTGTTTATTTTTATGATTTTTGTATTTTTTATACTGCGTAGGTGCATAATATTGTTATTTTGAGACACTTTTTAGATTTATAGTCTTACTTTAAGAACACATAACGCCATCTGTTGGAAGCCATTGAATTTACAAAATAGAAATGAAATTGGAAGGTGTGCGTAAATTTATAATTAAAATGTCGGTAGTAAGTAGTATGAGTTCTATACAGCGATCTGAAGTAGCCCGCACGGACGGAGCTAGATTTTGATTTTTTACCTAAAAATACAACGTTTTCGTGTTCGCGAACTATGTGCACCTTCCACTCTCTTGTCACCATAAGCTCAGACTTTTATTTCATCCGTAACAGGAGGGTTTTGACGATTTGCGACCACATTGCTCTAATTAAAAAAATTACTATTTCATTGTAATCCTAGTCCTTATATGTTTATAAAGCGTTGGAGAATCTAATCCTTTATACTAAAAAATTAAAATTAAAAAAAAATCCTCTATTAAATTTTTTCCAGTTGAAGGGATATAACATTAGTACACGAGGCTTAATAATGATTTTGACAGGTGGATTCTATTACCAGGAGATTCATTTACAACGCGGCCAATCACCCTGAGTCTGCGGGGCCAATAACCGGCTAACTCCGATTGTCCTGATTCCCAGTTCTCCTGTAAAAGCCTGTAAATCTGAGATTTATGTCCTAGATTTAAATGAAATTATTCAGGTATATTTTAGGAGGATTTTGGTACTTAATAGATGGTTGGAAAAGAAGAAAATGTATTAAATTATTAATCTGAGATTATAGGGTGTTCATTATCATTATCATTAGCCTGAAGACGTCCACTGCTGAACTTAGGCCTCCCCCAGAGAGCACCACTTTGAATGGCTGCTCACCTCCTACATCCATCGGCTCCCCGCGGCTTTCACCAAATCGTCGGTCTACCTACGGGGGGCCGGCCTATTATTATTTTGAAATTGCGATAGAATTCAATAAAAACATGTTTGTTACTCTTTCTGCTATGGTTTAGGTCATAGATCTAGACTTATGTAAATAGAACGAATTCTTTGGTTTAGGTATGTGAAAAATGTCTAGTTTTCAACAATAAGTATGTTTAAAACAATATGACAGTGCCAATAAATAGTAGGTACTGTGGGATAAATTTTAGAGTGTATCCGAACGAGTGAAGGGTGAGAGAGGTTGATGTGTAAGAGATACAAAAGACGAATGGCTGACGTTCTACAAGTACGGCGTTACGGTGTCCATGATAAAATAAAACGACCTATTCAAGATACAAGCTGTTTTAAATTTCTACAAGCCAACCCCACAGTACTTCAATACTTAGCGTATTTTTATAAGGCATAATCCATTGCTTTGGTATAAGCACCTCACTGATTGATCTACTGTACTTTCCCGTAGTTATATACGCTATAATCAATCACTACGCATTGAGGTCGGTAACCGAGCGCCCTTTCTAATTGTAATCGTGAAGGAATCGCGATCGATGCTCTTTAGACAACCTCACCAAGGAGTGGCTAAATTCTCTCAATTCTCTCTCCCTTTAAAATTTTTATGTGTCATACTTAGAAAAAGGGAGACATTCTCATATGACTGTATATTTTATAATAATAATAATTCTTTCAGACACGAGATCCATAGTAATGGCCCAATACAGAAAAATAAAATAAAATTGTACAAAAAAGCATGAAATATAAAAATAGTCCACAATAAAATAAAATAAAAATACCAAATAAAAATAGATATTACTGTACCTGAAGCCATTTATACAATATACATGTAAGTATCCATTTACTTGGAAAGTGTGGTAAGGTGCATGACCCTATATGAAACTTGGTACTTAAACCTCTGCACCGTAAAGACTAGAGTGAATATAAGTATCTTAAATAAATAAATACATATGTGCGGAAATGGCACACAGCGCCATCTAGCCCCAAACTAAGCATAGCTTGTACTATGGGAACCATGATAACGATAGAAATACTTAAATACATTTTTGTCTGTATATACATACACAGAATACAACATAAAACCCAGACACAGAAGAAACAGCAATGTTCATCACACACATTTTTGTCCTGGATGGGAATCGAACCCACAAACTATAATTCAGAATTCAGAGCTACTAATACCAACTGAGCTAACAGGCCAGTCATCTTCTATGCATACCTACATTGTGCTATTTCTTCGTCACACTATTTCTTACTATCAGGCAAGTAATTCTAACAAACAGTAGATCAAGACGCTATATAAAAGGTATTCAAGTTAGAACTATCCTAAATTGAAGGTATACGTAGTACATATTATACATCTATATGCTGCGAAATGAAGTGATGAATGAAAGAAATATTTTACTATCGAACATACAAAGGTTGCGATAGGATGTCTCTCTTATTCAGCATAAATACACACATTTTTTTATTTAATCTGTCATACAGAAAAAGCCGCCGTATAAGCACTACGATGCCGTGTCAGCGTTCCACTTTCCTCTTACGGGTCAAATCGTCCTATTTGCAAGATCTGCGGTGAGCTGGCACCAAGTGCGAATCCTTTGCAGCTGTCGACGCGGCTCACTATAGAGGCTGGGGTCCCTTCCACGCGACGGTAGGGTTGAAGTACAATACACTGAAAGATAGTGGACAATCTACCCTGTTCTTTGCGGAATTCGATCTAAGATTATCTGATAGAGACTTAACGAATACAGGCGTTTATAGTGTAATGTAAGATAAAACACTCATGCCTTTCTGTAACTGTCTATTAAAATTAAACTTAGCTATGCAACACTTTGCCGTGGGTTCTTGTACGGTTGGTAATTCGTGCCAACTTCGCACACCAATTAATACTGAATGCTCATTGGTTGCCTGTTGATCAACGGCTGTCTTCAACCAATGAGCGTATAGTATTTGATTTGTTGACTTGACATGGGTTGGACAAACTTACGAAAAACTGGGGGCTAGAGAGATAAGTGTGAATTTAGAAGCTGTCACGTAAACTCGCTGCTGTCTTGGTGCAACACATTCACTGTATACGGCCGTTAAAGATATAAGTCTCGTATGTACTTAGTGCCAGTGGAATTATTGTTTGTGCAAACATTTTTCACTGTGTGTCAATGTACTGCGTCCGAACCCTCGACAGGCGAAAGTAGGTCGGGCTTACCCTCCCCCCTGTTGTCGCTTTCACTGCGCCGCTCGGTATCCAGCCTAATTTTATTGCGTTGAGTTCGATCGCGTCTCTCTTACCGTTGATATGAATGAAACTAATAACCCGATTTCACGAGCAATTTCACAGAATCGAGGGGTTGATTACGTGAACACTTTTCATGCGCGCAAAACTGTTATTCGAACTGCACAATGTAACTGTAATGTAATTGAACTCTGTATAAGGGGACGTACTTAGTACTGAATCTTCGACCAGAATAGCAATGGTAATCTAACAATATTAGTACAAAAAATACTTAAGTATAATTATTTACATGTAACAGACAGTTAAATCAATCAAAAAAATTTGTAGAAGTCAATGTTAGACACGTGTTAACAGCTTCTTGTAAAATACTGTGATATAGCATAAACTGAATGACTCTCTGGTTTATGAAGTCAATACTCATCATACCGATTTACTATAACTTTTCAACTTGTTAGAATGTCGGATAATCGATATATAATCAGTGGTCTGTTATACAGGCTAAGTAAGTTGGAATAAAAACTCGGTAGTGTTAGATGCTCGCCTCCTGCATCCAGCGGCTCCCCGTAGTTTTCACCAGTACATCAGTCCATCTAGGGGAGAGGGGGCCCGACCTACGCTGCGTCTTCCGGTTCATGGTCGCCACTCGAGCACCTTTCTTCCCCATCGGTTGTCAGTTCTACGAGCGACGTGCCACTATAAGTTTGTGTGGGAAGCCTATGTTTATGTAGCAGTGGACGTCTTCAGGCTGTTGATGATGAGTGTTAGATGACTAAATTAGATCAAATCAGTTTAACCCATTACGTTATAACGACTGAAGTCACACAATCAAACAAAAATATGTATATCACTTACTTGTTATTGTACATTACCTATAACAATGATGGACATGAATGCAATAATAGTAAATAAATAAATAAATAAATAAAATGTCCAAACAAACCAATAAAGTTAATTATATCTAAATATCAAATATAAAAAGATACTATATAGAGCTCACAAAGTAAGATCGAGCTCTAGATGTTACAAGGTAACTTTTTTGTGGCTTTCAGTGAACTCAAATAAGGCGTTACGTTACCACAGCGTTTACCGTTTATCTAAGACTTTTCAGGCTACGTGGAACCGCTTCTTCATAAATGGCAAAGCGTGCAGTTATATGAATCATTCTCGTAACATTTTGAAAGTTTGCTTTGAACTTTCGCTGTATCTTTCTTGTCTCAGACTTTTTACTAAAGGTTTTCTTGGTTCGCTTGTCACGTAGCCGTGTAAGTTTTTAAGATTTAAAGGGCACGTTGGATATAACTTTAGCGTTTACTCTAGCACTATGAAATGAAAGTGTAGTAACTAGCTGTAGCCCGCAGTTTTATACGCGTGGGCGTCAGTTTATTGTGATATAATAACTATCTATCTCTATATATCTTTGGACTATTTCATCGAAAAACGAAAAGGTAATAAACATATAGATAAGATGGACAGAAAGAGTCACTTGCGAACGTTTATTATTTAGAGTGTTTAATAATGGATTAGCATGGACGTTTTGAATCTAGATTATAAATCTTAATTTCGAAATTTGATCTTAATCCGAAGCTGAGACTTTGAACTTTGAAATTCTCCAGTAAGCCTAAGGTTCCTTTTTGGCTTTTGTATTTTCGTCTTATTTCCTAAACCTGCCAGCTTCAGAGATTACAGAGCAAGGACGAAGTTTCCCTCGCCAGATTAGATTCATTAACCGGTGCCTCGCGTCAAAGAACTTGCGTCGAGGGAGGGCAGTACGAAATCATCTGCTCTGCATGCACGCGGCATCCGTCATTAGCATAATTGATTGTCTTGTTGCTGTCAACGGGATTTTGGGAAATTCCTACTCCTTATGAAGTTGTTCTATTCACACTAAGTTGTAATATGTTAGTAGAAAATATAGTTTTCTAAATAAAACAATTTAGCGAAGTATAGCAAAAATGTCTTTTTAAGGGTTGTGGCAAATGTTTAAATTGCAAATTATGTTTCCATATTATGTGAGTCTCTTTGTTAGTAAAGGGTAACACCAAACATATCTACTTATATATCTTTGATCTTCTGGCCTTGCATTGTTAAAATAAAATACTATTTTTTTTTGTTAAACATTGGTAAGCACTTTTAGTACTTAGTATAGTGGGATTTTTACCGTGAGTACTATAATATAAGGAAGCAATCGAAAAATGTAAATCTGCAATAATTTTCCTTATTTTAATGCAAGCACAAACTTAATTCATTCTATAAAATCCGATAGAATCTGCTGATTTCACAGTGTTTTGAAGAATTATCAACCCGCATTATTCTGAACGCTCCATAGATTCCTATTTTTCTCAGATCTGTTGAGAGTCTATTGACACAGGACTTACATGCCGCGTCTGCGAGAAACTGCGACGTGCACTTTCGTAACATACTATTATCGATTCTGTGTTCATTACTTACACCTGGGGGCGTACCGTGAGCTCTTAGCGCGATTCAAAACAGAGCCTATACTGGCTCGCTTGTCAAAATCCCCATACAAAAAAAAACAAAACGATCCAATATAGGCTCCGTTTTGAATCGCGCTAAGAGCTCACGGTACGCCCCCTGTACTAGACGACCCTGTACTAGATGAAGTGATATTGTTGTAAATATTATTAATAAACATACATCTAAATTATACTACCTATATCTACATTATATTATTAATATAATGTAAATATATATTACTTTAAAGTATAATGTGTCTTTGAGTTCAATATAATTCAATTAAAAACTTTGATTCATTGTTTAATTACATATTAGTGCTATTTATCGCTCTGCAAATTAAGTCTTCCTCCATAAAACATTTTGGTGACGCCTAAAAACGGCCTGTATATTTTTCAGTGATTATTTAAGTGAATTTTCTGACGAGGAAATGCTTTCGCCAAACACTTCACCTAAAATTTAAATAAGTAATTGAACGGACTTTCTGAACTTACTGTAATGTGGATGGAATTACCTAATTAATATATTATACTCTTTCAAAGCCAAAGGAATTTTCAAAATCGGTCTACAATCAATGTAAACATCGATAGACACACAAAAATACATACAGACGAACATAGCATTTCTTGATTTTTCGAAGTCAGCTAAAAACAAAACTCTTCAAAAGTCTTGAATTCGCAAGTATTTGTGTCACGTACTATGGCCGTTAACTCTTATTACTGTTCTAAAACGTGAAGTATAAATACTATGACATCGTTAAAGATGAATTGTGTTTCCTTCAACATGGCTGCAAAGTGCTATTAAATTTATACGAGATACTGTTTCAATGTACCATACAGTCCTGCAACGACTTCCTTTCATATTCTTAATTGCTACAAACCGTGCCACTATATAGTGTTGTTAGATTTATTAATTAATTTACATATGTAGTCTTAATTTTTTATATAAATCGCTCAAAGCTTCGCACCCTTAGGCCCCATACACGTTCATATTTATTGATCAATCTTTGTGATTGATCAGTTTTATTGATCGTGTATGGTTAGTATTGGTCTTTTTCGGTTAACAGTATGGAGAAAACATTGACGGAAGTGGACTCGTCAAATTTATTGATCAATACAATTGAACGTGTATGGCGGACGTTAGGTGCTGAACATAAATCTCAATTTTTTTGTATCTTTTGAAAACTTACTTATACTGGGTGGCGCAAAAGTACTGGCACTAAAGAAAATACTTTTATTTTTTTTATATGACATTTTCTGTCATTCTGTTGTTGAAAATTGTGTAGTGAACAAATGTAAAATACACTGAAAATAAACATGGACCGTTTTACTCCCCAAGAACGTGGAATAATTGTGTCAATGTTCTTACGGAATAATTCATCAGTGATAAGAACACAACGTGAATTTCGTCGACGATTTCCCCACCGTCCGGCACCGATTGGTCGCACAATTCGACGCTTTGCCACACGCCTTGAAGCAACTGGCTCAACATTGGATAGACCTAAGTCTGGGAGACCAAGAACAGGCCGTTCAGCTGAAAATATCGATGCTGTGTGCGAAGATGTGGAAGAGTGTCCAGAAACATCAACGAGGCGACGTGCCACGCAATTGGGCATTTCCAGACGGACCCTGCAGCGTATTTTGGTGAAAGACTTAAAGATGTTCCCGTATAAAACTCAAATGACTCATCAACTGCTGCCTGCTGACCACCGAGCTCGTCTAGATTACTGCCAGCGCGTCATAAACCTCAACCTTGAAGAGGATGATTTTCCTTCAAAATTGGTTATGAGTGACGAAGCGCATTTCCATCTCTCAGGGCATGTCAATAAGCAGAATACTCGGTTCTGGGGCACTGATAATCCGCGCATTATTCAAGAAACACCTCTACACCCACTAAAAGTTACTGTATGGTGTGGCATCTGTGTTGACAGAGTGATCGGACCCTATTTTTTCGAAGACGCTGGAGGCAATGCGATAACTGTCACTGGAGAACGCTACAGAACCATGTTACGTGAGTTTTTGATACCCAGTTTGGACGAATTGGGGCTGGAGCACATCTGGTTTCAACAAGACGGCGCTACGGCACACACAGGCGCGACACTATGGACTTAGTGAGGGACGCTTTTCCAAGCCGAGTTATCTCTCGTTTTGGCGATTTGCCTTGGCCTGCAAGATCACCCGATCTGACCAGTCCAGACTTCTTTCTTTGGGGTTTTTTGAAATCTCGGGTGTATGTGAACAAGCCACAGACTCTTGCAGCTCTAAAAGAAAACATTCGTCAAGAAATAACGAACATATCGCAGGAAGTGTTACGGCAAGTTATGCAAAATGTCATAAATAGGGCTCAAATGTGTATCAACTCTGGAGGTCACCATTTAAAAGACATCATCTTTAAATCCTAATGGTACGAAATTTAATGGCACAAATATACATTTAAAAAAACCTAAATCTAGTTTTCTAATTTAGAAAAAATGTTATAGCTGAACCAAATAGGGTCTTTACTTTTGCGCCACCCAGTATACATACTTATTATAGTTATTTTTTGTATCATTGAAATAACCCGCACGAGTTACTCGCAAAGTAAACGCTTATTGCTTTATTAAGCCAAAATATTCGATGCCAGTCTCATATTTACTTTATTATCTCGTTTCGTAAATAAATCACGTAACCATGTCACAGTCGCGCGCAATATAAAGGTAAGCATCATAAAGTGCTCGGCACTAAAACACGGTTTGTTCCAACGCTGTTAATAAACCAGCCAGTGCTTTAGGATTAATCAGTCGTGAAACTCGCCCGAAATACAAATTACAAGTCAAATATGAATTATTGTAGAGAATTAAAAAGAAATGGAACACGGTCCGGCGCGGTCGACGAGTGGCAATCGTGCCTCGTGACGTAATACCTCGCCCACCATTTTAAATAGGCGTCGTTCAACTCATTTGACGTGTAATTATTTTCGTTTCGCAGCCCAGTTTTCGAACGTGACCTGCCAGTCAGGGTTGCCAGCGAATGGGCGGCTCAGCGACATTTTTTGTCACTTACCAGCCGAATTTATTATGTTTTGCGTCTGTAATTAATTTCAGGATACTCTCAGATGTGTATACCGAGGGCATTCATCGTTAGAGGAAAATGTTTGACTGATATGTTTGAGTCTGTAACTGGTTTACGGTATCTTGCTGGGCAGTGACGTCATCACTACGATGTTACTTTCACGACCTCAAACATTTGTAGAAAAGTTCATTTTATTTATTGTATAGTTAATCAGTGTCCTTCAAATGATTAGAATTAAACCAATTAGGCGATCATGTAACTTGCTACTTGATTGTAACTGACTGAAACTAAAATAAGTATAATTACCCCCCATATATTTAAGTTTCAATAACGCAATAAATAAATAAATATATAAATATGTGTGGACATTTCACACAACGCCATCTATCCCCACACTAAGCATATCTTGTACTATGGGAACCAGATAACTTATAGGATACTTAGATACTTTTTTGTTTGTAAATACATGCATAGAATACAATATAACACCCAGACACAGAACAAACATCGATGTTCATCACACAAATGTTTGTCCCGGGTGGAAATCGAATCCACAAATTATAGTTCAGAAGGCAGAGCTACTACCAACCAACCAACCAACCAACCAACTGAGCTAACAGGCCAGTCCAATAAGCAATAACGCAGTTGTATAGGTACAGTTACTACGGGACACTTTGAAACGCCTGTTGCATTGCTATTAAAGTTACATCACATCGCCCATCAGGTTTTCCATAAGCAGAGCAAAACGTTTAAATCGCTTTTTGAATTCATTCTTTCAAAGGACTGAAAATTAATTGATAATACTGACGCAGCATTCGGAAACATTTAGAGTTGGCCAAATCAGCTGATTACCTATATATTTGCTAACTCTTATACTCAATATACTAGACGCTTCAGGGTTTCTCCCTCAAACTACACGTTTTCGCACGGGAACTCTTAATTTTCTGGGGTTTTTTTTTATTTTCAAGCAGTAGTCTAAGCAATCTATGGAAAAAAACATTCAAACCAGTTCAGTTGCAGTTGGCCAAATCAGCTGATAACCTATATATTTGCTAACTCTTATACTCAATATACTAGACGCTTCAGGGTTTCTCCCTCAAACTACACGTTTTCGCACGGGAGCTCTATATTTTCTGGCCTCTTTTTTATTTTCAAGCAGTAGTCTAAGCAATCTATGGGAAAAAACATTCAAACCAGTTCAGTTGCAGTTGGCCAAATCAGCTGATTACTTATATATTTGCTAACTCTTATACTCAATATACTAGACGCTTCAGGGTTTCTCCCTCAAACTACACGTTTTCGCACGGGAGCTCTATATTTTCTGGCCTCTTTTTTATTTTCAAGCAGTAGTCTAAGTAATCTATGGGAAAAAACATTCAATCCAGTTCAGTTGCAGTTGGCCAAATCAGCTGATTACCTATATATTTGCTAACTCTTATACTCAATATACTAGACGCTTCAGGGTTTTTCCCTCAAACTACACGTTTTCGCACGGGAACTCTTAATTTTCTGGGGTTTTTTTTATCTTTAAGCAGTAGTCTAAGCAATCTATGGGAAAAAACATTCAAACTAGTTCAGCTGCTTTGGCGTTTTATCCACAAACAAACATACATATAAGAAACAGAGATTCAATTTCACTTTTTATTTTTGGTCCTTTTCCTCCCTCCGTTATATATCACATCATCAGCCGGAAAACGTTCTCTGCTGAACATAGGCCTCCCCCATAAAACGCCACTTTGGACGGTTATCATAGGGAGAAATTGTCATAATCACCACGCGTGGCAGGTGGCTTGATCGCATAAGATATTCCCTTAGCCGGCTCTTACGACACCCACGGGAACAGATGGGGTGGTCCTATTCGTTACATGTATTCTTCACTAAAAGTGACTTTGGTATCTATCTACTCGTTGAATTCATTACTTAGTTTGTCTGTTCGTGCAGTGTTCTTGTTTGACACTCAACTGTATTGAAACATTTCCGCAACTGTAACACAAACAAAGTTGCTAACTTCAAATGCGGAAGGGTTAGATTATTCACGCGTTTCTGCTTACTCTCCTCTGCACACAAGTGTGTAAAAAAATAATAACGCTCAACAAAATACTATGGACTCGTGAACAATTTGCAGGGCGTTTGAGTTACTGAAGAAATAAATCTGAAACGGGATGTATCGGGCGACTTTACAAAAATTAGAATGTATACATAGGTAATAATCTAGTTTCTATAGTACAAGCTTAGTTTGGGGCTAGCTGGCACTGTGTGAAATGTCCACACAATATAGACTTATAATATTTTCATGTACATCCCAGCTAGGCGATCATGTAACTGGATTGTAACCGATAGAAACACAAAAATGTATGGATTTGACAGTTTGAATACGCTGTTTATGTGCATAGTTACTGAGGAAATTTTCAAATTCGGAATGATATTTCTCCTGTTGCATTGCAAAGTTACGTGATCACTGATCACCTCGCAGGTCTATGGTCCACACAGTTTGTAGAAGTGAAACGTCGCCTGGTAGTTTGTATGGTTTTCACGCCAAAACTGCTAACCAATTTAGATGAAATTTTGTACACAAATTGCTTATAATTATTACCGGTATCAACATAGAAAAATTTATATCCAAAAAGTTTCTGCGGAAACCGGGTATAAAGTTTAGGTGAAATCGCGGGCCTCTAGCGGTTGAATAAATGGATAACAATGGAAATCAATATAGAATAGAAGTGTTATAACTGTTGAGGAAAAATATCGCCATAATATCTATAAAGTACCTAGCTGTATAAAAATATACAATTTGGCAGTCGCACATAACAGAGCTGTGTCCAATAACGTGTTGTATATGAACCCGACCTAGTTTAGGATCGGAGACATTGCATTAAGCTAGTATAATAAGAAAGAAAGAAAGAAAAGACATTTATTCAGGACATCACACAACATTACATTACAATACAATTTTGACTGGCCTGATAGCTCAGTTGGTAGTAGCTCTGCCTTCTGAACTATAGGTTGTGGGTTCGATTCCCACCTGGGACAAACATTTGTGTGATGAACATCAATGTTTGTTCTGTGTCTGGGTGTTATATTGTATTCTATGTATGTATTTACAAACAAAAAGTATCTAAGTATTGTATCAGTTATCTGGTTTCCATAGTACAAGCTATGCTTAGTTTGGGGCTAGATGGCGCTGTGTGAAATGTCCACACATATACATATATATACAATATATACAGTATAATTTAAGTAAGGAAAAAATGTTCCATGTAACGTGTGACGTCATGACCAGGTCCCGCCCCCTAATTACCTAACTCGCAACAGGTTTGCGACAGGCGTAAATCTCGCGGTGATTGCTGTCATACATCATTAGTGGTGTCGAGAATGTATGCTTCGCTACTGCTGTCGCATTGCTACTGCTGTCGCATTGCTGTTGCAAATTTTACGTAATTACCCCGCCGACTCAGCATGTGATTAAGGTCTGCACGTGACTTTAAATACTGATTACCCTTATATACCCCCTTACTAATAAACATGTATAGCGCAAATATGTTATTTTGTATTTTGTTTCTATCAAATTTGAAATATGCAAAGATAAAACAAGAGATAACATATTTACGGAGTCATCCTGTCAACGCCGTAAAAGTGCTTTTCCACAACGTCTTTCATTCACCATTGTGGACCATAACAAGAGACTTTCATGGCCATCGCTAACGATTAGAGACCGTCTCACGAAAGATGACCCGCAGACGCGTCACGAAATGTTGCTAAGCTCTACTATTTTAGACTCCCCGAAATTTCAATATAAAATAATTGGTAAATTTAGTAATTTGTTTAGTAAATTAAATAAAACATAATATACTTACATTATACTATACATACAGAAAATTTATGTATTGACAATTGGTTCCACCTATTGCCGCCGGACTTCTTTCCGTGAGACGAACTCTACTTTCTTTATTTGACTTCCTAACAACAAGAAGGTTCGTACACTTGCGTATCCTCTATCTCGCTCGCGCATGACGTCATTTTTTATGGTATTAAATGGTAGAATTTACTCGCAATGCGTAAGCGAGATAGCAGATGCACAAATATACAAGACTTTGACCTTACTTCGTCGTGCTCTACTTGTCTAATAAAACGCGGAAATCTTTCGAGAAGCTGGCGCTTTATTATCCTTTTTTTGTTCACATCTATGACTAGTAATTTCAGTTTCTCTGCTCTACATGTTATTATAATCTATCACAAGCATAATAGTAACTAACATAAAGAAAGTTCTATATAAAACCGGACTGATTCGGACGAAGCTTTTATTATTAACGCTTGGAGAAAGCAGAAAGTAAACGAGTTTACTGAAATAAATATTCGACATTGCACAATACAGAGGAGTTTTCTTGAAAGAGGTAACCCTAAGAGTGCTGACATAGAAATGCACACCTACACACACATAGCCAGTAATATATTAACAGTAAGTCTAGTAAGACCTTAGAGTATAGACTAAAAGCAAAGAGAGATCATTAAAACGATAGTATATTTGTACTGCTCACACGTATAGCTACGTCAGTGGCGAAGGAAAGAAACAAACATGTAGTAATTAGCTACGCTTCCGATATGTCACCGTACCATTTTTTCGATTCGAGTCAACTGTTTTTTCTATACAAATCTGTCAGACTCATTCACATGAAAGTGTCCACTTCATATAAAAAGTGTCCAAAAAAGTGGTACGCTTGACAGATAATGACGTTCTCTCTATGCTTTTAGTCTATCCTCTAAGAGTAAGACGAAACTGTTCAAAACACAGAGCACCAAAAATGACGTTTCGCACCCAGTTAGAGGCGCCCTTTTGACATTAGTATGCGCTTCCAATAAAGCCTCTATCAATACACAAACAATCGAATATGGCAGATGACATTGATATGCGCTATGCGCTTACTGTCACCATCAAATTCAAGAATTATTCGGTTCGAAACACTAATCTACGTCCCAGTGTTCTTGTTTTTTCCACTATCAACTACTTTGCCTCCCTTGATAGACATCAAGTGCCACGTTTTTGAATAAATATTGCTATACCACCTAATAATTAAACGAATGACGTGACGAGATATTCGTTCGCCTGATGTACAAACACAGACACACCCACACATACATTTGTAATTGAAAGCATTTTATGCTATTACCGGTTATGTTGTCCTGAGTCCCGTACCCAATCCAATCCATCTCGTTATTTACCATCGGAAAAAAACATGTTTTATAAAAATTACCTCTTATTAAAAACAATGCCATTGTGGCAGGAGATAGCTGGTTTACTGTATATACAGTGTACACCAATACTGAAAACAACAAAACACGTGGCACCGTCTCTTCAGTTGTTTTTCTCTGTCGGAGAGTTCTTGCATTCTCAGGGGTGGTGCAGGGTGCGTTGACCCCAGCAGGGTGGCACTCCGCTGAATTCAAACGTTCTATCGCGAGCAAATATGAAGATGTAGGGTACTTGGGATACTTTTATACAGCTCTGTGTTTTTATAACGCTGTAATGTTTCGTGAGGGGGCTATATAGGTTGCTTGTGCAATATCTGTTGTAAGAGGCGAATGCTTTTCTCCTGATCGTTAAAACTTTTAGTGGCGTAAGTATATACAGAATGTCAGTTATGAAAGTCTAGATCCCCAACTAGGATTTCTTGTATCTAAAATTGAAGAAATAAGAAGTCTATCGTTAGATACTATAAAATACTCAATATTTTCGCGAAAATGTTATTTTGAAGGCTCTAGAATTGAGTTTATTTCACTTGCATCTTGTCCTCTTGTCGCTGTTACGTATCTATAGGTACATATAATAAAACTGTGACTGGGATACATCTGTACATTGAATATTTTATGAAAGTTTTGATTGCATTACAATTCTTTATCGATATACAAGAGGAAACAATTTTTTTGGATTTTTTGTATGTCTGTCTGCCCTTTGAACTTGCATCACGCTGAAACTACTCAACGGATTTCGCTGAAATTTCGTATAGTTATAGTTAATTTTTCAAAATAACATTTAGAATACTTTATGTTTTCTAAAATAGCCAAGTGCGGGTTACAAGAATCAATAAGAATGTAATTTTCATGCAAGATTTTTTGTTTGTATATTATTTTCTTATTTATACTCATCTTTTTCCCTTTCGCTTCCCTCTTATCCATAAACAGGGTTAGGATGAAAAATTAGTTAACCCGTGCGAAGCCGAGGCGGATCAACTAGTATCGAATAAACTTAAAACATTCAATACACGGTAGTTTCCAGGTTGGTATTGGAACCGAAACCATGGCTGCAAAATACTAATATAAGTAACTCTACATCCGAATAATAATATCCGAAGCTTAAGAAACTCCTGACCCACAAAACAATCCAAACAACAGGTAACAAAACTCGTCATCTCGTAACTAGGTCGCGGCAACAAAACAAAGTATCCACCGCCCCATTAAACGACAATACTGCCCGTAATGGCGTGACCCATGTCCAGAGAAAATTATACATAAATCTAAACGCGTTTTGTAATTACGGGATTATGAAGAAAATCCTCACAAAGTAACAGACACATTTAATATTTTTTGAAATGAAATTGGAGGAAAGCTAAGGAGTTCCAGGATAAATAAAATGTCTAAATGTAAAACGCTCAATGATCACATACGTATATCCTGAACCCTATTAAGATTTGCTGTATCTACTAGACACAGCAAATCCTAATAGGGTTCAGAGTCCCTAGATAGTATCTAAGGACCAGAAACTACGAGAAACATGGTGCCACAACACAGAATAAGTATTTGCGCTTTTAATTCTTCAAGAAGTTTGAATTTATTAACAGAAAAGCTGATGAGTTGTCTTTTGTAAGAGAGACAAGCTTCATGACGCCGGTTTTAATCACACAGTCAATTATCTAATTGTTATGCAATATTATTGCACTACGTGTCTCGGTCTTCGCAGTTTTGAGAAAACTTTGCCGTTTTCCCTTATAAATACAGCTCTGGCTGTGTATGCAATCTATGCGCGAGATTTCACCTGAATTCTTCTTCTTCTTCTCGGGTAAGCAAGTGGTCAGCCCTGGTGTCAGAATTTTTAAGCCGCTCAAAGGCTTGGCTTAACGATTATTGTCTTACGACAACAGCCGGGACCAACGGCTTAACGTGCCCTCCGAAGCATTATACCGCTCAGTTGTAAATACCACTTTTTGCTATAGCGGTCACCCATCAAAGTAGTGGCTTTACCGATCAGTTCAAAACGGCTAGTCATGCTATGCTATGAGCGCTACGCGCTACCAGAGTTGATACAGTGGTTTTGACCTAAAAACGAAACAAACAGACTACACTTCTGTTTTATGTAATTTTCAGAGATAACGTGAAAGTCTTGTCCCTTAAAGTTAATCATTTAGAAATAAGGATCTCGCTATTTAGTTGATACGTCAGTATCTAAGCAAACCGAAGCACACATTTCCGTGATCCGAGAATTAAGTTAAGCATCTATTCGGGGGGCACTTCAGTTTCTGGGTTAATGAGTCGTTTGGACGCCGCATTAGCGATACGAGTTACAAGTGGCAGTGATTCTGTCTGATAGGGAATGTAATGGTCTGATGAGATGGATGTTTAAATGTTTTAAGCTTTATTGTATCAAACACGCATACGAAATAACAGTTTGTACTAGAGAACCAGATAACTGATAGAACACATAGATACTTTTTGTTTGTAAATACATAAATAGAACACAATAAAACACCCAGACACAGAACAAACATCTATGTTAATCACACAAAATGTTTGTCCTGGGCAGGAATCGAACCCACAACCTACAGTTCACAAGGCAGGGCTACTACCAACTGCGCTATAAGGCCAGGCCAGATAGGCTTGTTCAAATTGATCCTGGAATAATACTGTTTTATATTTAGCAAAGCCAATGTTCTATTGACGAGACACAGTTACATTTCTATGGAGTAACTAACTTTAACATTCAAAGTTTTATGGTTTAGCTTTCATTCGTTTTAGTAAATTGGTTTTTAATTCACTTCAAGCATAAACGCTCATAAATCTTATAAAATTAAAATCCATCTATTACTTCCATCTAACATTCAACCAGCTTTTTGGAAACACGAGAGTATTGCAGTGTCTACAGTGCCACACTGGAAGCGATGTGCTACACAGTACCTTGCACCCAGATATAACCTAATAGTGAAACGAAAAACAATCGGATATAAATAGTTACCAGTATTAAAAGAAGGTAACCAAAGCCCCCACCCGAAACCACTGGTAACTAGTTTACTATTTTTACATGTGATAAAATACAAGCCAAGTAAAACTTAGGCTTAAGGTGGAACGTTACACTGGCGCGGGAAATTTAAATTTTCTTGCATTCTTTTGCCAATAACAGCTTAATTACTCAACTTGATTACATGTAAACTAAATTTTGCGCAAATAAATATAATGTATCAATAAATTACAATTAAAAGTATCATTTATTTATAATTGGTTTAGCGACAAATGGCAATAAACAATTTACTTCTTAGTTTTTCAGTCTATTGCCATTTGTCGCTAAACCAATGATAAATAGGTGATACTTTTAATTGTAATTTATTGATACATTATATTTATTTGCGCAAAATTAGTTTTCATGTAATCACGTTTAGTAATTAACTAAGCTATTATTGGCAAAAAAACGCAAGAAAATTTGAATTTGGCGCACCAGTGTAACGTTCCACCTTAAACGAATTGTTACTGTGGGTGACCTTATCACTAGAAGCAAAATCTGCTAACATTGTTTTGTTAGCATTTGAGAAAAGTTTCTGATTTTATCGAAAAGTTGTTAGAAATACAACTTGGGTTGGCCTTGAGTTCTAAAGTAGGTCAGGATTAAGATTGATCGATTGCAAGAAAACCCTTTCGCAGATCGATTTATTTATAATAAATTAAAATTATCCTATTAATTTTTCGCTTCTTCGGCCTTTGCATATTATTTATTAGTGAAAAGAAGGATTTTATCCCGGGATATCTTTAGACATTCATCTTAATTTTTGACAAAGTATGGTCGGGTCGCATGGCCATTCCGATGTTTTTTCGTTTAGCTAAAAAGGGATTAATACTCCATTTTTTAGATTTTTAATACCACTATACAATGTATATATCATTAAATAAGAAAATTGAATTTATGAATAGTAGCTGCGTTGATCAGAATTTCAGTCAGTTTAAAAAAAATATCATATAAGCTTACATTTCGTCTGATGTTAAGTGATAATACGACTTTTTGTTGCTGAATAAATACTGACAAAACGTTAAGCTTAAGATTGTATAATAATAAATAATAATAATTATTAATAGTCATGCGGCGAGATAAAGCGATGACAACGCAAAGTAACAACTGGAACAGTAGAGCTACAGACCGGCCCCCTAATTACCTAACTCGCAACAGGTTTGCGACAGGCGTAAATCTCGCGGTGATTGCTGTCATACATCATTAGTGGTGTCGAGAATGTATGCTTCGCTACTGCTGTCGCATTGCTACTGCTGTCGCATTGCTGTTGCAAATTTTACGTAATTACCCCGCGGGCTCAGTGGCGCGCCTCGGGAGAGACTTATGTCCAGCAGTGGACTAGTATAAGCTGATAATCATGATTAATAAACGATAATATTCCTTAATGTAACTTTTGTTGTTTTAGCTACGATAAAAAGAGTTTTGGCGGCAAACGGTACCTAATAATATAGCATGACGCATGCATGGTTTTCATTTTGTGTAGACCTTGGCTTATGATTTACACCTAGTATTATTATTGACCTTGGTCTATAAGAAATTATTATGATTTACTTTCCATAACTTACATAATTGTTATAATTGAATTGTAGATACTAAGTTAACTATGAATAGTTAAGTGAATAGAAGAACTTGAATCTACTTCCCTACTTTTTATTTTTATTTAACACATAATAGTGGTATAATTAATAAAACGGTGGTTCAGCATATCGTGATATCTTATTTATTCGATTTTGTTACAAGTGTGTTCATTTTTACGACCTTAAACTTAGTTTGCGTCTATTGTATCAATACTTTATTGATAGCTGTATCGAACATATAGGTACCTAAGTACAATAAAACTTCTAACTCTACACATTATTAACCATACTTTTGCGCTAGTATCGACAGTGTCATCATCCAACTAATCATCTAATTAACTATTATTTTCAAGACAATAGTTTTGTCCGAAAAAAACTACAACTTATTGTCACTTTTTCCAGGGGGTGATCTATTTTTGGTAAAGAGGTTTGAATCCCTCCCCTCGCCTCCTTGCTACGTTGATAATAATATTTCCTCAATGTCACACGATTTAATTATGAAGGATACGGAAGGATTTCTTCAAGGCTCACCTCTCTACTTGATATTAAATTTAAGGTATCGCTAACAAACATATTTATACACATCTACTAGCGATTATATTTTGATTCTGCAAGATAACTAATCTAACCAACTACCAGTAGGCAACATGACCAAAGTGCTGAAGTTGAATGGCAATGCCTTTGGCCCTAGTAGAGAACAACATTTTGTCACTGTTGTTTTGACCGGGTTTCCTAGTGTCGTACTCTTCATCCTAAGCTCTTTTAACAAACCAGACGTTCAGAAAGATCTTTGATAACTTGATGTATTAAAAATTAGAGTCATCAAAAAATCTTTTGATTGCCTACCGCATAATAAAAACAACGTCGCACGGGGCTATGCGTGTGGTTTCATTGTTCTGATACCCGCCCACGCGTTGGTGCCATTTCGAAAGAATTATATTGGAAATGGTAGAAAGTGGTATTATCGTAGTTACCTATTTATTTATATACTGCTACAGGTAACAAGGAAAGTTATATGAGCTTTGTTTTATTTGTTAGTTCATAAAGGTTAAAGGCGATAGCTCAAAATGTGTTTTAGACATGTTTTTGATCTACCTATTTCGCTCAATTTATTTCTTAATTCCTAACTCTGACGTCATATCCAGACCGTCGTCAGCAGTCATTAGAGATTACTTTAATTATGAATTTACTCATGTTTTTAACGCATTTGTATAGATGATTTGCATGTATTTGTTTTCGTCCAAAATACCGCAGAGCCTGAAAACAAAGGTTTTCAATCAGTGTGTGTTGCCAGTATGAGACCACGTCTCAGTTCCATAACTCATCACTTATGGAACTGAGACGTGGTCTCTTACTGTTGACTTCATTAGTAATCTCAAAGTCACGCGAGCTATGGAGAGAGCAATGCTCGGTGTTTCCCTGCGAGATAAGATCCGTAATGAGGAGATCCACAGTAGAACTAAAGTGGCCGATATAGCTCTTAGAATTAGCAAGTCGAAATGGCAATGGGCAGGCCACATCGTTCGTAAAACTGACAACCGATGGGAAAGAAAGGTTCTCGAGTGGTGACTACGAACCGGAACGCGGGCGGACGCAGCGTAGGCCAGCCCCCCACTAGGTGGATCGACAGTCTGGTGAAAACCGCAGGGAGCAGATGGATGCGGAGGTGAGCAGCCGGCTCAAAGTGGCGCTCTCTAGAGGTGGCCTATCCTATGTTCAGCAGTGGACGTCTTCACGCTGTTGATGTTATTTGTGTGATGATGCAATTGAGACACCCGCGGTCACCTTCGTACCTAATACTTTTACTCACGAATTATTAGAATGGAACAGAAATGTTACGGGTAGCCGTGGCGGTTAACACCAGATGAACGACTAGCATGTCACGTCATTCATTAACATAAAAAATTTGTCCCAAAACTATGCATGTTAATGCACATACAAAAAAACACAAATAAATAAAATTAAAAAGATGACAGATTCTCCAAATAAAGTAATCGATGCTTTTCAGGCACATCGACTGCGTCACAATCATTTATTTTATAGGTAGCTCTACTTTTTCTCTAAAATACTCCATCTTTAGTGCGTTCTCTTAATCTTAGCTTAAAAGTTATAAAAATTTATGTGAAATTTTACCACATGTTGTATTAGAGGCTAGTCTATTGTTAAGATAAATTACTAAATCTAATGCAAAACCGGTGTAATACATCTATAATTCATTTAACCACTTTTGTTAACTTTTGATTTATAAGACCGCATTCACCACTTTAATCTTAATAAATATTGCAGACGAATCGACCTTTACTTTGCAAAGTTTGAGGTTTAAGGTCGTCTCAGGTATTATTATAAGGCTCAATACACTTTCGCTGGACATTGTAGAATAACCTATCAAATACACGCGTAATGAATCCAATCTGACGGGCTTTCAATTCACAGTTTAAAACGATTAATCCTTAGTTATATTTATTTTAACTATTGCACGTATAAGAAGCGTCATCAAAGAAAAAGGTTTGAAATGAGCAGAAATTTCTATTCCTGTTTCACTCACACTACACTTCTTACCATATTTCGTTTTGATTCCTCATTTATAACTCGGACAGGAAAGGAATGGAACACCTTACCAGTGTCATTGCTTCCTGACAAATATAATCTGGGAGTTTTTAAGGCTAGAGTGAACCGGTGTCAAGCATGATCCATCGTCGTTGCTTACCACCAGGTGAGACCGTGGTCAAATGTTAGCCTATCGTTGATAAAAAAAGTTATGGCTTTGAAGAAAAGTGCCTCTATGGCACTCTTCAGTATGATATCAAGGTGATGTAAGTCGTGATTTTTCTATTTAAAAGAATATGAGAAAGGTGAGGTCAAGGCATAGTCTAACACGTTTTCTCTATTTCAAACCATTCAGACCTGAGAAAATATTCCGGACTTAAGTGCTGATAGAAAGTTCAGTCAGGTACAGGTCGAGTGGTTCTACATAGAAACTGCAGCAAAAGGAATACAGATTGCGGTTTATTTTCTTCTGCAAAGTAGTATCTAACGTTAGATCTCTCCTTTTCCATCTTGGTATGGATGGTTTACTTTTAATAACACTAATGTTCGTTCACCACTCAGTCCCGATAGGTATCGAAAAGCGTTTTCATTTGATAGCTCTAAGAAATTATCTGTATTTTATAGCGCGGCAAATGGAATTGAATTCAGTCACTCAATCCAGCATCTCAAATCCACCGCAATGCATTCAAGTAAAGGGAATATAAAATACATAAACATGAGTCGTGCTGTTAAGAAATTTCTTTTTTCTTGAACATATAAATTTTAGATGAAGCGTCTGCGAAAAATAGCATCGTTTAAAATTAATGAAATTCTATTTTTTTAAGAATGAAATGGTTATGATAAATACTAGAGTAACTTACTTGTATGATGACCTCAGTTGTTTACTCTATGTCTGGTTTTTTAAACTGCGTACGTAAAAATATAAACTTTTCTATCAATTTTCTATAGTTCCCATAGTAAGCAAGCTTTGCCCTAGTTGGGGGCTAGATGGCGGTGTGTGAACTCAAGAGACGTAAGAAATACAACAACGTAAGAGAAACAACGTAAGAAATAAATAAATTATGGACTTATTTATTTCTTACGTTGGTTTCTTGAGGTTGATGACTATACCCAGAATTTAGGTATAATGTTAGCGGGCAATAAACGGATTGTACATAAGAATGTAAGAATTTAATGAATTAATTTATTTTCAATTTTCATTTCAAAACGTTACAAACTTTCATTTCGTATTCTTTAATAAATCAGAATACAAATATTAAATTGTAAGCCTGATATTAAGATAGAGGCTTGGTTTTAATCGTAACATGGCGATTTATGAATATAACTATATTTGTGTCTAATTGCTTGGTTTCACACAAATCTTCGTCTATTGTGTTATTATTACGAATATTGCCTTGGTGTTGATCAGATGAATAGTTCAATGATTATTGAATATGGCGTTGTTTTGTAATCACAGGCTTTGTTGTTTGTAAATCTGGCTATTTGAAAATTAATTGGGTACTTTACACGTTAGAATTAGATACTTCTAAAGCTTTTTTCTTAATTCGTATAATATTACTTTTTATATTGTTTGATAGTGATATTTTGACCCCTGAGTTGTCTGATTACATAGTCTTAGAGATAAAAATGGTGTTGTCTTACGTACCTCTTGACTTACCGAGCGTTTTTTTCAAAATTTCAGCAATAAAATCCAATTTTTCGTCGTTTTAAATATTGTAATAGTTGACACCATTACCATTTTATTGAGCTTTGAAGACATCACTTTAAGAGTAGTTATAAATTGGCTGACAATAAACTTACATTATAACTATTATCTAATCTGTGGTATAACTCGATACAAAACAGAAACACCAGCTGCAGTACTTTGCTTTACGTAGCGCCCGTCGTAGCATCGTAGAGCTGCTACGACGCGCTACAATACATCGCGATGAGATTGGCTACACTGTAAACAATAACTGAAGGAAACGAAGGGAAAATATATCGAAACTAAGTTTGGTACAGACTAAAATAAAAAAAAACACGTAGCTATAGATTTTGAAACATAACTTCAGACGTACTGAAATAAGTTGCAGCAGGTACGCCAAAGGGGTAAGTGCGAACCTAGTGGCTGTCAAACTTCAGTGCAGAGGCATAAGGCATTATAGTGCCTAGTCGATGCCTTCTCTTATAACATTACACAAATAAGAATTACTATTCGCCAAGATCCCAGTCGCAAACAAGAAAACTGTGGCAATACAAGTTTGACTCTTTGTGATTAGTTTCGCGAATGAGTTGGCAATTACGCGAGTGGCTCGCCTTCGACGTCGTTGGGATGTTTTGGTGCACTTGCGAATAACTTGAGCTCGATATATATACCTAAAAAGATTAATAATATAGCTACTGTGGCTAAATTTTTCAAGTTGCATAAACTTTAAAGAGTAAGGAAGGGCGTGAGGGTGAAACGAATATAAGAGAGGTAGGAAAAGGTAAAATTTATTTTAAATTAAAATCGTCTAGACAAGCATGTACCATCGTAGACCACGTCGTCACTTTACATCAGGTGAGACCGCGGTCAAATGCAGGCCTATTCAATTATTAAAAAAACAAAAACAAAATAAGCTATCGGAAACAGGTGGAAAAAGAAGGTAAAGTATAAATAAAAGACGAATAGAGTGGGCCGGATGGATGCGGCTTCTAAACACGTTCGTAGTTCGAATTTTTATAATTTGTTGTATTAGCTTTTGTCGGAAGAACATGATTTGAACAGTGTTTACATTAGAGAACTCGTTGCCTGACACATAAGCGTGCTCATTAGAAATTTCGCGTAAGAACCTACCTACATAATAATTCAGCTTCGTACCTTTAGTGGTCAGCCGGCTATTTCGGTCATAAGCTGTTTTCCGGTCCGTTAACCAATTAGGGCCCAAATAAAAGGCCGAGTTTGCGCCTAAAGTCCTTAAGCCTGCGCTTAATGCCAGAGGTCATTCGCGTGACTCGAACTTTATTGGGATATGACATATATATACGAATGAGTGAGAACTGAAAGTAGGTAGGTACATTATGTAGATAGAAATCACCGAGTAACGAGAAATAGGGCAATCAGGCTTTGTGTATCACATCACACTATCACACTAATATTATAAAGGCGAAAGTTTGTGTGTATGTGTGTATGTTTGTTACTCTTTCATGCTCTAACAGCTGGACGGATTTGGATGAAATTTGGTATGGAGGTAGTTTATACCCTAGATTAAAACATAGGCTACTTTTTATCCCAATAACGGGAACGATTCCTGTAGGAACGCGGGTAGAACCGCGGGGCGCTGCTAGTTAAAAATAAACGAGTTTTGTGAAATGTATAAAGGTTGCTTCCCCCAGAGAGCGCCACTTTGAGTGGTAACTTCTGTGTATGGACATCTGCAATATTGTCGGTGCATGGATCTTTATCTTTATCTTTCAGACTTTATTTGTTACCCTTTTTATAGTGCTCTATTATTATCATTATTTTCAGCCTGGTTTGTCCCACTTCAGGGCAAAGGCATCCCTACCGTCCTTCCACTCCTCGTAATCTAAAGCTCTAATAGTCCAGTCGTTGCTGTAAAAATCTATTTCATTCCGCCATCTTCGTCTGGGCTTATACTTATCGGGATTATAGAACTCTATAATCCATATTATAAATAGCTTGCCCTACCTGAAAGTCGACTACTTATAGTTACTATAACACTATAGAAACGGTATTTATTCGATTCACAAAAGGTATGTCGATTTGCCGCTATTCTGTCAAAGTAATTTGAAGATATATCTTGCTAAAAACATCTCTAGGTTAGCTGTTGAATAATAGGCGAGACGGCACCAAATATTCAATAGGTGCTTTTTATCTGAGCTGGTCTTTATCAGCACATTTTTTGTAGTGTTTTTTTGTATGTTGAGATCACAAAGGACTTTTTGCCAGCTTAATGAAAAATATATTTCCATGGTTTATGAAAACGTTGTTGGTAGTCTAGTGGCTTCTTATGTCGTTTTAGACCTGGAGGATAATAATGTAACTATATTAGCAATGAAACAGGCAAAATGTCATGTGAACTTTTTATAGTACACCATCATCCTCTTTGCCTTTTTCCATTTGTTATTGGGGTCGGCTCCCAATCTAACCTGTAGCGGCGAGCTACCAGAATTACACGAGCAACTGCCATCTGACCTCGCAACTCATAAGGAACCAGTAACAGGGATGGTTAGATCAGGCGTCAGATTCTACCAGGCGTCTGACTACCCGTAACGTTTGCCATAGATGTTCTTATGACAACCGGGACCGACGGCTTAACGTGCTTTCCGAGGCACGGAGCGATGGCATCGAAAACTGCACATAACTTACTTGATAAATCATTGGTGCAGGGCCGTGGATCAAACCCAGTGCCGTAAGATTGCAACGCGCACATGCTACCGCTCGGGCACCATCACGCCCCGCTGGGCCACCATCGCGTAAATTTTTTATAGTACACCATGTACTGTAAACTTGGAAAGAATAATTCGTCCAAGACTATAAACGGCGTGTTGATACACGATCGGGCGCCTCTAATAACTGACATAAAAATGCCAAGTAAATGCCCTTAGCTATGTTAAAATTTTAAATGCCAATTCTTTTATATTATGGGCCTCTAAAGCTATAAAAATAAATCATGATTGAATCATCAAAAGATATAAGTGCCGTAACAAATGTAAGCAAGAAAGAGTGGTGTCATGTAATTCGAGCAATCCATCTTCCTACGACACTGGCTCAAGTAATCTCTGGCTAAAACTTTTCACGATGGTTCTCGCTTCAAGTGTAATCGATAAAGGATTTGTGTCGATGTTGCAGAAATACGGACATTGTCAAGGAAAACTTCTGAATTTGAAAGATGTTTGCTTTTCTTATTTGCAAATATTTCGTAACGTGAATGTCAATCGTCTAAGGTTTATTAATTTTATTTAAAAAAACCAGGCAATGTACCTTTATTCTTTAAACTAACTACTACACTACTAAAACTAGTAAACTAGCTACACTATCTACTACGAAGAACATTACAGTATAATATATGAACCTTAAAATGTCTATTTTGTTCTAAACATAAAGTCATCACTTCTCTCTATTGAAAATGCTACTGTAACGAAATGCTTTAACTCTTTATAAATACTTTACTCACTACTTTTTTGATTAATACTCTTCCATTTCTTTTTAGTCGCAAAGTTCATAATCATAAAGTCAATTCATTACTTCTATCGATTGGTACCTAAATTAGTTGCCACTAGAAGTAAGCAATTATTTAAGAAAATGTATGATAGTTCTACATTCTAAATATTTATTTATACAATCAAAGTAACAAAAAATCTGTAAAAAATATAAAATAAAATAATGTGATCAAGTTTGATAATTATTTTCCCTAAACCTGCTATATGTTTGCATGACTTGCTTGGAATAGACACATTAACTGTGTCTGGTATGGTTTTTAGTATGTGTTTTGGCTGTTTTAATACGCATTATAGAAAATTTTAAACAGAAAAGAGGTGTTTTGTTTGTATATCATTGCCATCAGTTACGTGATGAACCTTTTGGGCTCCATCCGTACGTTGACCTTCAACAATCGTAAACAATACGTCGACACTGAAAATGTTTTATGACGAAACCAAACATTTGGACAAAACCAATTTTCACTAGATGTCTTTCTTCAATAGTATATTTCGTTTTGTTTAAGTTTTACAGCTGCACACGCGTTTTGAAGCGATTCTTGTCAGTCTTCATACGGTATTGTGTGGTGGCTAATGCATGTCTGTGAAGTCTTGAGTGCATTTGGCTGGAATGGTCCACTGACTGAACAATAAAATTCCATTCCAAATCCGTTTGTATTCTTAGTTCTTTTATTTCCAACAGTTATTATTAAAATTATGGGTTCGTAGTAGTTATTTGCTTTTAATTTAATCCAAGTTATGTTATTATTTTGTTGTTGTGAGTCTTTCATACCTTGTCTTTTGTTTTGATGAAAATACGTATATCAGAGAGAACATGCGAGGCTATTCACCTCGGAGCTTTCATTCAATGCTTTTATATGAGTAGATGAATATAGAGGAATGTTTGTCAACATCAGCCCCGAGGGTTTATTTTGTTTTTGCTCTGAAATTTTACAAAACAGAGCACTATCTGTATGTATCCCTTTTTAAGCTTGAATGTTTTCGAGATACACAGAATTTGGTATTAAAAATTGCTAAGAAGATTTTTTTAAATATCATTAGATGCAACCAAGCTAACAGATCATCACGACTCGTAAGGGCCCTTAAAATAAATAAATAAAATAACCTTTTATTTCAGGTTTTTCACCCATAGTGTTAGTACCTTAAAACTTATAGCTATAAATACTATAAAAAACAAAAACGACTAAAGAAGAAAAGATTCTATTGTTATATTATATTATTATTGAACAACTTAATTTTGTAAGCTTGAGTAAAAATTGAGAACATAGGATGAGGCATAGGATGCTTTTTTATGTTTATGAATGACTTGACCAGATAGCCGTTCACCTGATGTCAACCGACACAGTTGCAATGTCACCCGGAACTCTAAAATGTTTAAGTTTCGCGTGACACTGCACTGCGCACGTCATCCTGGGACATCAGCACAGTCTAGTAGGTAATCAGGTTACTAGATTGTGAGATCAGGTCATAAAGTCTCTTTGGCCCAGTAATTTCACTAGCTACAGTGCCCTGCAAACCAGAACACAGCAATGCTTGCACACTATACTGCTTGGCGGCAGAATAACTGGCAAAGCGGTGGTACCTACCTAGACGAACTTTGCAGAAAAGTCCTACCACCTAGTACAATAAAAATGTTCTATGAATTCAATAATATAATTTTAATTTGTTTCTTTGATCGAATCGTAGCATCGCGGGATATAAATTGATTGGTCTAGCCGTAACTCCATGCAAATTATAGAAATCTGTTTAGTTTTTAAAGAGGATTTATAAAATTAAAATTTCAAATCGACAGCCTTAATTCTTTTGCATAATTTTCTTACATTTACTGCTAAAACTGTTTTGGTTAATAATTTCTATAATAGAGGTAATAGTTATTTAGATAGTAGCTATCTACGTAATAAGTATTAACTTTATTTACACATAGCATAATATGTATTGGTAAGGTACCTAATATCGATGAGAATGATTAAAAAAATGATTATTTTCCTTTTATTGAACGAAACTTTTTATTGTTTCAGGTACGTATATATTTAAAGGATATACAAAAAAAAAAATAGACGACCCACTGTTTGCAGTTACTACTAACGTCCCAACGGTTTGTATACAAAAGCATAAGTAGTTTTCTTTTAGTCTGTAACATAACCAGCCTACATCTATCGAGTCTCTATTTATATAATTTTACTGTTTATTAAAATACAATACATATGATAATAAATGCTTAAATATGTAACTACACGCCGATTGAAAACCAGTAGAGTCGGACATAAATATGGCTCCCAAAAATTTCACAGAGTGAAAAACAGGTGCCTGCATTTCTGAACAAGATGAATATTTTATGTATCATCTCGCAGTCCCGGCGAATTCATCTCCACTTGAAAGATTTATATCGGGCAAAATCTGGAGTTTACGGGCGTACACTTAGATGTCCCGATATATTTCTAGAAATCCGGTGCAAATTTCATGTGAGTGCATATTGGAGTGCGGTAAAAGTGCGCATAATAGTGCTTTGCCGGATGTAATGGTACCGAATTTAGGAAAACAGGCGATTATTAATTAATATTTTTTTTTAATCGCATTACATTTTGTTTTCACAATGTAGAATCTACCTTAGCCAAAAATTTTAACTTTGTCGATTGTCGAAAAGTTGATCTACTAATAGGGACGTTCCTTCAAGAGGACTCAAGTGCAGATGTTAATGATTATAGACTTTATGACACCGAGATAAGGTAACATATGCGAATGTATTCAGACGAATAAACCTAAATGTATATTTAGTCATAGCGTATAAGAGAAAACGAGAGCATCAAACTTGAGCAAGTGTTCCGAAATAGACCCAATATTAATGGTCCTTCGTCAAATTTTGTTTGCATTCCTGTCACTGTCAATATTCGTTTGTAATGTTATTACAGTCTGCGTGTCTTCCTGTTGTCAGACACACTTCTGTAATAATATAACATGTTTCGCAGAAATATTAGTTTAATACACATCTTTGGATATACTTACTTCTCTTACCTATTCTGTTTTTGGCGTAAGTTTAGTCTCTTTTTTGTGTATTGACTATAAATAAGCTCATCTTATTATTTGTTAGCACGGTCCTAAGGAACCCACGAGATAGGCTTGACCTAGTGCGGGGGCCACTCGTACTACTGAAAAATGTAAAATTCACCTTTTTGAAATATATAAGTCTTTATATTATAGCGCCCTGCTTTGCTATACACACTTACTAATAAACATTGTTTAGTGGAAGAATAGTTATTTTGTTTTTTGTTTCTCTTTATCATGTTTGATACAGGCAAAGATAAATCAAGAGCTTACAATAAATAGCTATTCCACCGTTATGCATTGTTTATTCGACTGGCCTGTTAGCTCAGTTGGTAGTAGCTCAGCCTTCAGAACTATAGGTTGTGGGTTCGATTCCTACCCAGGACAAACATTTGTGTGATGAACATCGATGTTTGTTCTGTGTCTGGTTATTATATTGTATTCTATGTATGTGTTTACAAACAAAAAAGTATCTAAGTATTCTATCAGATATCTGGTTGCCATAGTACAAGCTATGCTTAGTTTGGGGTTAGATGGCGCTGTGTGAAATGTCCACACACATATATTAATAAGGAGATTAGTGTCAGCACCAAAGTCTATGTACATAATTCACAGTCAGAATTCGTCTTTTCTGTTAATTTAACTCAGTTAGCAAAAAAATTTTAAAAGAAATCTTTCTCTGTGAAATTATATCTTGAAATGGAAATCTTTTTAGGTAATCTTATTAACCTGATTACCCTTTCGTTTTCCGTAAATTAGCTTTAAAGCTCGTCTTTTCCCGCATCGGCTACAACTACGATCCCTAATACATTCGTACCGTAAGCCCGTCTCAAATAGTTTAATATTTTAGCAGGGCTTTGCGGTCTGTCTTTCCTTTACTGTTGTGTATTTTGAATACACGCAGACATGTATTTGTAGAATATAGGTTAGTTGGGTGCGCCGTAAGTGTTGATAGTTGTTTTTAAGGCTAGAGTGAACCGGTATCTTCTAGGCAAGCATGCTCCATCGTCGACCGCGTCATCACTTATCATCAGGTGAGACCGTGGTGAAATGTTAGCTTATCGTTCATAAAAAGGGAGATTTGCGAGAATTTAAAAAACTATGGCGCAGCAATTGAGAATGTCTGCGTCATGAAGCTTTCTGCTAAAGCCGCCGATTTGGATGGCGAGCAGTGCTATATGATGCTTTTATTGATTTTTTTTACGAAATGAGTGACAAACAAGTCGTACGCCGCGCCTGATGGCAAGCGGTGTCTGTCAACTATGCTGCCGTCCTTATGAAAAAAGCAGTAAGTAGGTAAAACGTGTTTTCTGGAAAAACGCGAAAAACAAAAGCTGCAAGTAGTTGAGAGTAGTCGAGTTGCTGCGTTCTTACTTCCTGAGCTTTTGGGTTCCAGGTGGAATTTTGATACATGAGAAAGAACAGAATATAAGTAGATTTTTTTGGCGATTCCGAATATGTGTGTAACTCAATATTGCCAAAAACGTTAGTTACTGCGT
Organism: Ennomos quercinarius; assembly: GCA_910589525.2. Taxonomy (NCBI): domain Eukaryota; kingdom Metazoa; phylum Arthropoda; class Insecta; order Lepidoptera; family Geometridae; genus Ennomos; species Ennomos quercinarius. The sequence goes on along the minus strand of OU342499.1, from coordinate 10,985,655 downwards.
TCTTCACTATGAGGGCAGAATGGATACTTGCAAAACTTATTGTTGATGCCTTGCTAGGGCAGGTAAGGCTTCTCATACCGTATCATCAAGCTTCTATCACTCCCATACTCCGCGTTGACGGTAAAGCAAAAAGAGAAGGGTGCAAAAAAGTGCTATCATCTATTCTACCTGGGTATACGTTTGATCTTTATAGTAGGTAATATACCTAAGTAGGCTTTTAATGGTTATGTTATGCGCATACGTTCTCATAAAATTCAAAATTAAAATATCAATATTTTAGTAACTTATTGCAAATACGCTAATTTTAGTACTTTTACAAGTTACATGATACAATCAGTAATAAGTCACAAGTTAAACTTAAAATTAAGACCTTTTCATGCCGCGCCTATATCGCGGTGGCGTATAAATAAAGGTGATGATATTGCTTTACTTAGCTTAACGAGACATGACAAGAATATCGCAACCATTACAACTTAATATGTCGAGGATATCGCCGTCAAATAAATATCACTTGTGGAAAACAGCCCATATCACGATCTCAACATCAAAGAGTCAATAACGAAATGTTTTCGTCCCACTTACAAAATCTTATAATGGCTTTTGCGTTTGGATTACAGTTAGTCAAGGCCGGAGTAGCGATTACGTCACATTCACACAATTCATGAGCAACTGGAGTGTAATAATGTATCCAAAAATACGGCCATAATTTTTTTCCCTTTACACGAAATTAATTTGTTCTTTTAACCCAATTGCATGTTGTGAATTTGCTTTTTATGTTACGAAAATAAAAGTGTTCCCAGCATCTCGACATTTCTTTTTGACTTTGATATATTATGTAACGTGATGGTATTATGTATACAGCTTTGATGAATTTGACTACCTCCGGAAAGCCTGCGGGGCTATACAAGTGACTTATCCTAACGTTCAACTCAAAGATAAAATTTTACAGGTAGACAACTTCTAAGATAGCTTGCAAAATGTATAGAATTTGAAACTGTGTAGTCTTCGCGGTTTACCCTATGAACTCATTTTCCCCGAAATTCTTTAAATGTAAAAATTATTCAAAATTTGTGTCAGTAGTGTAGGCTATTGATTTGCAAAACTTCATCCCAATCGGTTGCGTAATCTCAAAATACCCGATCCCAAAACTTCTTTTTCTCATTATAATTGTAACCGTAACGTCTGAAACCCAAAATACTTAACCCTACAATGTCTGAAATAAAGCCGCTTAGATGCGAAAGCTTTTCTTTTTAAACCGGCATTCGTCAATAATTTTAAATAGGTAGTTCACGCTGATCATCGGCACTGACGGCCCAATATGACACCCTAGAAGCGTTTTAGAATAACGCGTAGCTGTCACCGCTGACGGATCAGCGGCCGTACGCACAGATTAGAGAAAAAAACAATCTGTGGCCGTACGCGTCGCGCGTCAGCACCACGTAGGCACCTGCGCTTCTGATTTCTTCATTTCGAGCACAGCGACTCGTGCTGGCCATCATCGCTGACGAGCTACTGTTAGTGCTAACTGTATAACCAGCCTAGTATTTTTATTAACATTGCATATTGTATGAGGCAAAAAAAATTTGTCCTATAAAATACCAGTTGTTACCTACTTCACGTTAAAAATACTTCTTATCTGATAATATAAAGTTCATTATAACTTTCTACGGACATTTTATGGACAAATATGAACCTGTTCTGTTTTATTAGATGCACGAATGCTGTAAATGTCACTAATTAAAAGTAGGATGACAATGTCATAATTAAATTCACCTGACCTACTTTTTAAAGCTCTTGTTACATGTCAAAACGCTGTGAATTATATTTTTATGTTTCCTTTTCATTGTTTTTGGTAATAGCTACAAGTAACTTGGACGTTGTCTGAGGTTTGAAGACCACAGTGTCTGGTCCGGTCTGGTCCTAAGGTATATGACATCCTATATACTAAGCCATCGATAAGGAATCGTTGCATTCGTACATGTGTATAGACTGTGATGATTTCAAATGGCGAAAGAAAATTTACGCCACTATTTCGTGACGGGTTTGTCTTTATTACCTCATTGCACATAACTGTCATAATCCTGGACTATGAATAGGCAAAGTTCGTAATAGTTGAGAGCTTGGTTTGCTCTGATGATTTTTAACAGTAGTGTAATAAAACAAATTAAATCAGCCATGCACAGATTAAATAAAAAACAATTGACTGCTGCGTACCAATGATTTTCTTTAATGTAAATGAAATAGATGGAAACTAATCAAACAAGATAACTTTTTCGTTCAGACGCTGAATTAATTTGTCTCTACAATTTTCGAAATCTAAAATAATTTTATAGGGGCGTAATTGGGATTTTGCCGCGAAAGGACTTAGCGAAAGTCCCGACGAAATCGTCCTTAATGACATCATAAGCGGTTTGCGTCGGTGGAATAGGTATCCAATTTATTTCGCGAAGATAACTCGTTGTTTTGGAAACTAAACGACAATATTGAAATTCACGGATTAAAGCTAAAATTGTAAAGAATGCGCTGCTTGTAAATACCGCAATTAATAAGTAGGGGTATATTAAATCATGAACAATGACATAATTTAATTAACAAAAAATCCCATATGCACAATAGATTAATAAGAAAAGTCATTTAAAGTAAGATATCTGAAAACACAAATTTGAAGTTAACTAGTTCGACTAGTAGTTTTACCATACCTACCTAATCATCATCATCATCATCCTCTTTGCCTTTTCCCATTGTTATTGAGGTCGGCTCCCAGTCTAACCATACCTACCTAATAATTATGACAAATCGAAAATTTATCTACTCATTTTTTTTATGAGAATGAATGACGTGACGAGCTAGTTGTTCACCTGATGTTAAGCGACACGACCACCCACAACAGTTGCAGTGTCACTCGGAACTTTAAAATAATAAAGTTTCGCGTGACACTGCACTGCGCACGTCATTCTGAGACATCCCACAGTCTAGTAATCAGATTACTACACTGTGAGATCAGGTCATAAAGTCTCATTTGCCCAGTAATTTTATATTTTATTTATCGTAACAAATCTTTGATGAAACCTAGTAAATCGAATAATTTACATTAGTTACTCGTACATATCAGTTACAAACAACACACGCAGTGTTCTAACGACAACATCCAATATGTCTAACATCCAATTAGCATTCCAGCGTCTAACAAATGGCACAGTGATTACGCTATCCCAACAAATCTATGCTCAAATAATTCAACTGCACAGCCAACACACAGATTATTATGATTCGAAAGCACGTTTCAAAGCACTAGGACAGAGAGCTTGCGGGCGCGGGACCGCTATCGATTTTCCGCAGTCCCGCGGTACGAGGGCGGGCGGCGGGGCCTCTCAGCTGAGCACGAGGGGATCCCCCTTCCCTTTACACCCCCTCCCTCACCCCTGTAAACATAAACACAGGCCCCAGTCTCCAGGATCGACATCCGCCGAGGTGAAATAACGACACTGAATATTTATGAAGCCTTCGTATCAGGGATTAAGAATCGACTTTTCTAGGTCATCAATTCGAAAGGCATTTGTTGTGGGATAAGCTGGCTGTGATTTCGATCTTTTGTCTGGACTTTGATGAAAATAGGCAAGACATTGTGGTTGTTTTTAAAAAAAATAAAGTGGAACAGTCATGAAGAAAACAGTTTTTTACAGAGTCCTTTTTTAATGTATTGGTCCAGTATTGCAATTTTCATCGTGCTATAGAATATTTCACGTAATGTCAAGTCTTAGTCACATTCATAGTCGAGTCTAAGTCAGTTAGTCATAGTCCAGTCTAAGTCATGCCCCAGTAAAGTGGTCGCAACTTTACTAGAAGCTTCTATGGAATTTTGGAAGCAACACGAAAAATCACGTTTCAATACATTATATCACTTCCCCACACTCATGTTCGTAATTCAGCACTAAATGCGTAAAGGTCACCAATTTTAAACATTAACACTAGAAAAAGCACAAGTTTAAAAAAATAATACAATGCAATGACGTGAACTTTTCCGCGTTCCCGCCAAAAGTCCCACACTTATAACCCAAGCAATGCATTAGTGCCACGTCTGGTGTTACAGATGTACATAGACTAGAATGACATCTTCCCATCAAGAAGGCCGTATGTTTGATTGCTATCTTTAGAATAAAAAAAAGTCACTGAAGCTAATTTCAATTTTATTACTAAGTAACGCACACAAGGAAGAAAGTTGAAAAAAAGCGATTTTTGTTGACATTTACAATCCAAGCAGCGAAGGAATGGAACACTTTACCAGCGTCTTTGTTTCCCGATAAGTAAAATCTGGAGCTCTTCAAGTAGCGGGTGAATAGTATCTTCTTGGCAAGAATTTACCATCGTAGACCGCGTCATTTACTTTCCATCAGGTGAGATCGCAGTCAAATGCGGGCCTATTTAGTTATAAAAAAAGTAAAAAAAAACTCACCAATTATGAAAAAATTTGCTACCTTTTTCACAGTCGCATAGATTTCGTATAACGTAATAACGAGTTAGATGAGTGGTTGTTACTTATGTAAGAATTACTGGGCATTAACTGTTTTAGCAGGAGGCCTATTTTGGTTGTCTTTCCTCGGGTACCTATGTATGGAAGCATGGATCTCCAAATATCGAATCATCCGCGTATCAGATAAGATCCGCGTATCAGATACAATCAAAACCACCATGCCGATCCTGCCCAACTTTTGTTACTGCGGCATAATATTTCTTTGTAGAGCCAAATCGTTGAAGCAACACAGACTAACTGCATCAACATTTCAATGATTCTTAAATTAACGAATAGTGTTCTTTGTTGTCATAATTAATTTAGGTAAACATATGAAATTTGTTAGGTAAATAATTTCATCGAACCGTAGGTTGCAATATGGTTACCTAACAAGAGTGCAATTAGTGAAGCGACCCAAATTATGAACTCTCAGTGCCTACTTTCAGTTATTAATTAAAACGTTTTGCTCGCTCATTTAACATTAATATGTTGTTTATGATTATAGAAAACTAATAGGTTAAAATCATTACTAGATTGCAAGCCCTCTCAAGTTGCCACACACTTCATTTTAGAGCGACATTTTTAATTTGTTTGAATAAAGAAATAGTTATATTATTTACTACTTTAAAAAATACAGTATTGCGTAAACTGTTCCCAAGGTTCAAAATTGGAAGTTCCAGTTTGGAACCCTCAACTTTTTTGGTCCACCAACTTGCACTTGGCCGGTTTTATTTAACTTGAACGTTTATTGTTACTGCCATTTGTATTTACTTACGTTGAATTTACATGAATAAGAATTAATTGTTGTCACTTAAAGGTATTTACGATGTATCATTTCATCAACAGGAAGATGTCGCCTGCTGAACACAAGCCTCCCCCATAAAACGTCACTTTGGACGCTTATCATAGGGGGAGATTTGCCATAATCACCACACTTGGCAGGTGGCTTGGTGATCGCAGAAGATTTCAATGTACCGAGGAGAATGTTGCTGCCCATTCCCTGGATATTCCTTTAGCCGGCTCTTACGGCATCTACGGGAAGAGATGGGGTGGTCCTATTCGCAAACATGTATATATTTACATAACTGAAAGCTTGGGAACACTTGGGTACTATGTACTTACTTTGACGGCCAATCATTAAAAATCCACAATCTAAACTTCCAACTGAGTACTAAATAGGTAAGTCTGCAAAGTTTGAATTGATACGTTGTTAAAGTAACGAGATTTACTTTTCAAATATAAAATGAAAGGGTACCTAGATTAAATGATTATACAGCTACAAAATAAGCCCATTTAACTTATTCTTGTACTAAGCTGTAAGCTTTGGTTAACTTTAAGTGTTAGGCCACTCTAAAGTATATAAGCTAAGTCTTACACTAAAGATGTGATGAATCATTATCTACACGTGTAAATTCCAATACAAGTTTAGCTGCGTCATGTCTGATTCTTTTATCCTTTGGTTTCTTGTGCGTTCGTCAAACTCATCATCATCATCAGGCTGAAGACGTCCACTGCTGAACATAGGCCTCCCCCAAAGAGCGCCACTTTGAGCGGCTACTTGCCTCCTACATCCATCGGCTCCCCACGGTTCTGACCAGGTCGTCGGTCCACCTACTGGGGGCCGGCCTACGCTGCGTCTTTCAGTTCGTGGTTGCCACTCGAGAACCTTTCTTCACCATCGATTGTCAGTATAACTAGCGATGTGGCTTGCCACCACAGAATTCCCACTAGTAGAAATCTATTTCGCGTGGCCGCCTAGTTGTTTCTTGCTCCCACACGAGGTGCTGCCTGAATAAGAACGTCTCCCAAAATTTTGGGTAGAAAATAGGCGATTTCGTTAGCTCTATCTATAGAGTAATTTACCTCGATACCTAGAATTTATATTTTACCAGTGTTTACTGCTTGTTTATTGTAAAAACTAAAATGTAAGGTCAGGTGGGTTAAGTGAAACGAAGGAGTACCTAAGTGAAACCCTATCGTAATCAATAAATCACGCAGTTTAGCTCTATGCTATGTGGCGAAATGGTTTCAATGCTCTAGCACACGCGTCACCGATCTTTCTGCTAGGTCATAAAATAAAAAGAAATCAGCTATCTTTAAGTTTACAGGTAAACACACACAGGTACAGGACACAGGTAATAAAATCAATCAAATACCTACTACATTAAAAATGTCATTGTAAATGTCCCATGGGCGAAAATCACGTATTTCACATCAACAGCTGGAAAACGTCTAGTGCTGAACACAGGCATGCCCATAAAACGCCATTTTAGACGCTAATTATAGGGAGGTTTGCCATAATCACCTCGCTTCGCAAGTAGCTTGTCATCGCAGAAGATTATAATGTACCAAGGAGAATGCTACTGCCCATTCTCTGGATAGTCCCTTAGTCTGCTCTTATACGGCACCCAAAGAAAGAGATGGAGATTCTGCGCTAATAAAGTGATACCTGGCAGCTATTATTATATAAGTAGGTACCTAATATAATGACTGCGGGTAACAGAGAATAAAAACAAAACTGTCAATATAGTCAACTGCCAAATAGTCAAACGCCAATGTCAACCTACCGTCAGAATATTGAATCGGAACGTTTCTGTCAAAACCGTAAACTATTTTTTAAGTGATGTGTGTGTGTGTGTGGGGGTGTGTGTGTGTGTGTGTTTTGTTTCATTATCGCAAATTGAGTTTTCAAAAATTATTTTCTTGAAAAGTATTTATTGCCGTCATTTGCCATGTAAGATTTAGGCTTTCTATGTGTAAAAAAAATTAGCGTCCTAACAGAATTCACAAAGTGGATTCAAGTACAAGTGGTGGTGCAAGTATGTTTCACTTACCCCACCTGACCTTAAATATAAAATGATATATTTTACTAAGTTAAATAAAGCAAATAATTAGCTAATATACCTACAAAAGGATTTTTTCCGACTCATAAACATTTGCAAATCAACATGGTACCTAGCTGGTTTTATGGGAAATTAAAAATCATAAACTGGCAGTACCTTGACAATGAATTTTTTTGGTTAGGTATGGTTATTTTATCCATTAATTAATCATTTAGCTGTTTTTCTGTTTAGCTGAGGACTTGTTATTACATGAAATGTAACGCTGTATTTATATTTTTCACAATAAACACTTCTAAAAAGGGAAAATAGACAAAATAATGGCTACTTACTTATGAAATGTTATTCCTTCATATTTACGCCTCAGTGCGACTTTTGTTGCTTAAAATACTGCAACCACCCACTGCACACACATTATTTCTCAAATATTTATTGCGTAGATCACCATTTAAATAGGATTATTTCACAAAAAACAACAATTTGAAAAAATTGTTAACCTGTTTGGCTTAGATCAAACGAAGCCAAATAAAAAAACCCGGTAACGGTGACAAGGACCAAAGATATTACGTTCGTCTTTTTTTGCTTAGTACCGAATGTATAGCGCTCTCCTTGTTGTCCACGAATGACGTCATATACTACGGTTCTACTCGTACATATTCAAAGCTTGCCACCTACCACAAAAACTCATGTCAAACTCATGTCATATTAATACACCGAATACGCTCATTGGTTGAAAACAGTCGATGATCAACAGGGCGTCGCAATCAGAGTACTGAACGCTCAACCAATCAGCGTTCAGTATTTCACGAGTTTCAAAAACGTACGGGAAACCGTCTAATAAAATACAAAAGCAACCAACTACCTAATAATGTTCTAAATATTTAGCTAAGGCTATTTTATCAACAACTGTTAATACAAATAGCCACAAAGCTTTTATGAACATCCATCATTTAAATTAAACGTGGGTGTAAAATATAACGCATAATTAATCAGTCGTTTCGAATAACAATTGATTAAAAATTAAAAGCTTCACTTGCTTCCGTACATCTGACATTCCGTAGATTAAAGTAAGATATTTATCCAGGAAAATCTAGGCCCCAACATAGCCATATTCCATTACAGCCTACCCTTAGGTACTTACTGGAGAAAGATATCCGGTGGGAATAAGCTTCATACTTACAAACACTAGTTTTAGCCTCGGCCTAGGGCTCTCTAATTCGTTAACGAAGTTTCGTGTATCGTTGTGTGGGCGGGCGGACCTTTCTACAAAATTGGGCTCTGTCACCTAGGTAACAAAACACAACATAGGTCATAGACACAACATAAGCTACTTTTAGTTACTGTGTAATAATTACGTCGTACCGTAACTTCCACACGAGGTTTCAGATGGAAAAATCACGCACCCAGATTTTGACTTTTGGCCGTAGCTTTAAGCTTTATGCTTCGGCCACACTAGCGCGTCAAGCGGCGTCAGTAAAGCGTCAAAATCGGCCGTTCACTGCCCGTATTTGTACACGGCCGGCGGCCGGGCCGCTATTGCGACGAGCAGCGATGGGTACCGAATAGTTTCGCGTCGCTGTCGTGCTGCCGCTTCGCAGACGCGCCGCACTGTGGACGAAAAATCGAGCTTCCCTTTCATAGGATTTTTGAAAAAAAAAGTTGTAATTTTGAGTGTTTTTTGTATGCAGTTTTGTTGAGCACATCAAAACATTAAATAAATTTGTGACTACAAGCTTTTTTTTGAGTATTCATTGTAAAATATCAGTTTGAATATTTCAAATGTATGAAACCGGAATTTGTTTTCCTCATAACTTTTTTTTTTACCGTACGGTCAGGCTGGAATTATTAGTCCCTCTTGCCGAGTCCAAGACGAAGCTACATGACCTTTGCCCTTGACCTCGGACGGCCATGTTTAAAAAATATGGATGAATGAAAAATGCATGTTTTGACAATATTGTTCTACGGGTGATGTGCTTCCAGAAATCAGTTTTTTGACCATTATTGTTACCATACCGATGAAAATTAATCTCTTTTATCTATTGACCTTAAAAATGCGGGTTTTTTTTTATCAAAAACTACCCATGTTTTTGGATTTTACCTCACATTTGTTTTGAAAATGGCTCCGAAATTCAAGTCCTCTTCTAATTATTCACTTTGAAGTGTACAATTATGTTAAAAACTGCAAATGTTGAATAAGTATATTTTATGGTTACCGAGGTTTTTTTTTTTGAGTTTTCATCATAAAATATCAGTTTGAACATTTTATATGTATGAAACCGGAGTTATATTCCTCATAACTTTTTACTTTATCCTACGGTAAAGCTGGAACTGTTAGTCCCCCTTGCCGAGTCTAAGGTGAAGCCACATGACCTTTGACCTTGACCTCGGACAGCCACGTTTAGAAAATATGAATATATAAAAATGCATGTTTTGACGATATTGTTCTACGGGTGACTAATAGAATAAAAAGAGGACGTTAATTTAGGGGCCAATTTCAAAAAACTTGTGTGAAATAAACCAAAAACATAGGTACTATTTGTTAAAGAACGCTTATTTTCAAGGTCAACAGATAAAAGAAGTTAAGTTTCGTCGATTTGGTAACAACAATGGGACAAAAATTGATTTCTGGAAGCATAGATAGATAGATAGAAACTTCTTTATTGCACAAACAACAATAGTACGTACATAGGCGAACTTAATGCAATAGAGCATTATCTTCCAATTAACCCCGGTGTATTGTGGAATTGTTTATTGCGGTGGTGCAATACTGAAAAAATATAAGACAAGAAAAAACAACAACTTTACTATTTCTCTAAACTGATGAAAGTATAAATAACACAATAAATACATAAAATTAAATACACACAATAATACTATACCTACAAATATAATACATATTGTTATACCTATTACATACATATTATTGTAACATCACCCGTAGAACAATATCGTCAAAACACGCATTTTTCATCCATTCATATTTTCTAAACGGGGCAGTCCAAGGTCAAAGTCAAAGGTCATGTGGCTTTGTCTTAAACTCGGCATGACGGACTAATAATTCCAGCCTTACCGCACGGTAAAATAAAAATTTATGAGGAACATAACTCCGGTTTCACACATATAAAATGTTCAAACTGATAATTTTTTATGAAAACTCGAAAAAAAACTCGCCAACCATATACTTATACAACATTTTGCAGTTTTTAACATAATTGTATACTTCAAAGTGAAAAATTAAAAGAGAACGTGAATTTATAAGCCGTTTTCAAAAAAAATGAAAGAAAAAATCCAAAAACATAGGTAATTTTTTGATAAAATACGCTCATTTTTAAGGTCAATAGATAAAAGAGATTAATTTTCATCGGTATGGTAACAATAATGGTCAAAAAACTGATTTCTGGAAGCACATCACCCGTAGAACAATATTGCCAAAACATGCATTTTTCATTCATCCATATTTTCTAAACGTGGCCGTCCGAGGTCAAGGGCAAAGGTCATGTAGCTTCGTCTTGGACTCGGCAAGAGGGACTAATAATTCCAGCCTGACCGTACGGTAAAAAAAAAGTTATGAGGAAAACAAATTCCGGTTTCATACATTTGAAATATTCAAACTGATATTTTACAATGAATACTCAAAAAAAAGCTTGTAGTCATAAATTTATTTAATGTTTTGATGTGCTCAACAAAACTGCATACTAAAAACACTCAAAATTACAAATTTTTTTTCGAAAATCCTATGAAAGGGAAGCTCGATTTTTCGTCCACTGTGCGCCGTTGGGGCCACAGCTTTACTTTGAAGAAAGAGTTGAACTATGTTATCCGTACATTTATTTGAGAAAATAACGTTGCATAGTGTTTTGATGCTGGTGACGACGAGTCGATCATATGGTAATCATGAGAGGATCATGTTGATCATGAGACAACCATGATGATTCATCGTCCTTTTGCATTTTATTTGGGTTTGGCAGTAAATTATTTTCTTCCACACTCCTCTGTTAGCCGTCATCGTTTCATCCACTTCCTTTTTATTTACCTACCTTCTTTTTACATCAACGCTCGTAGTATGCTCTGATCTTTGTTAAATATTATTGTCTCTGATGGCGACCCTCACAAAAAGTACCATTTTGCAACCTACGCTTATAAAAAGCGCGTTCTAGTTACTTGTGTTGTTCGGCGCTTCCGCGCCTATAAATAAAGTATGGTTTTCAACGTTAATATTTTCCATCAATTTGTAATCTGAAGTGGTAGTGGGCTGGTCTGAATAACCATCGTTGGTTCAAACAAGCTTTTCATTGAAATGTGTAGTACATTTCTTTAGTTGACTTCTGTTAGGAGAGCTGAATATCCAATGCTGAAGACACAATAGTTTTATGTAAAAGATGTGAATTACTCTATGTTTAAGTATTTTCTTTGTAGATCGTCAAATAACGGATTCTCAATTTAGATTTTATGTAACGCACGCTACCCCTATGAAATCAAGTTGTGCTAAAGCATCCAGTTAATTAGGTCATCACGCTGAATTCACCCGAAATTAATATAGCGTAATCCCATAGCGGTATTACGTAGCCCTCGTAAATTAGGTATATTGTTTTGATATGAACGTGATCACGCGTTATCTAATGTTATCTATGGTTTTGTTACCGTTCACGCTCGTGTGAAAGCTCTAGAAATCAATTTGCTGTTATCATTTGAAAATGTATGCACACATCGAGACTCGACTTGCCGGGGGAACACATTATTATCATTACCATCACTGACGTCATTCAACATTATCATCAACAACATCACCAAAATTATCATCCTCATCATCATCAGACCACTACATGCTTGAAATATTAATGTGTTACGGGTTGAAATCGAATGCCACCTGTTATAGGCCTTTCCCAAGTAACGCCACAAAGCACTGACATGTAAGATTATTCATATAAATATATAAATGAAATGAATGAAATGCACGCCCTTCAGCTCTTCTATTCCGCGTTTTTCTCACTAAGGGTGGGTTTTTTGATCCGTAGTTAAGGTAACTAATTAAAACTAAAAACTAAAACTTCAACAAAACTTCTAACAAATTTTGAGCATTGGTTAGAATTTGTTAGCGTTTTTAACCATTGGTTACCTTAAGTGCGGGTCAAAAAACCCACCCTAATTCACGTTTGCCCAGCGGTGGTCAGTTATTCAATACAGTAGATAAATATATAAATACTTGTTAGCGCAGATAGCACTCGTTCCCACTAGTATTAGGTACACCCGATTAGTTCAACCGTTGAACTAATGGGAGTTTTTGTTGCAGTAGTTGAACTGCATATAATTTTTTTAAGAGTTGATCTGGCGCAATCTAGTCAAATTCACACGAGCTGATTTAATTGATTTTAAAGATGAAGGTCTCTAACTTTTCCAGATAAATGTTAAAAATTTTGAGAACCACTGTTGCGGGTAATTTTGTGCATCAAAGATTTATTCATATACATCATCATCATCATCATCATCATCATCATTAACAACCTGAAGACGTCCACTGCTGAACATAGGCCTCCCCCAGAGCGCGCCACCTTCAGCGGCTGCTCGCCTCCTGCATCCATCGGCTTCCCGCGGCTTTCACCAGATTGTCGGTCCACCGAGTGGGCGGCCGGCCTACGTTGCGTTATCCGGTTCGTGGTCGCCACTCGAAAACCTATGTAAGATTTTATGTGAGATTCATATACATGGTGTTCAATAAGTATTGATCTTATTAACTATATTATCTAAGTATAAATAAGTACCTAATATGTTCCTTTAGATAAAATCCACTCTTTCATTATTTCTCGTAAACGTGAATTGTAAGCGTGGTTTTGCGGTATGGAACCCGTCCAGATACGAGACCAAGCCAGAGCTGCAGCAATTTATTTAGATTCAATACAATATTGGTGTAGGTAGGTATACTAAACACGCCTGTTAGGCAAATAGTGGTTTCGGGAAATGTTTTGTTTTGCCAAAACTTTCTAAACTGGCGTTGATTGTAAGATAAGAAGTGTTTAATTGCTTAGTTAATGAGCTCGCACATTTATATTTTTATTTTGCTTATTATAATTACATATTCCGTAAGTGTAGCTAAGTTCAGTGTCTAGTACGGTGCCTTCATAACGTATAGTCACAGAAGACAACATGGTACAGAGTATAACGTGCACTCCGAAGTAGATACCTAAGTCATCATCAGCCTGAAGACATCCACTCATAAGCCTCCCTCATAAAACGCCACGTTGGACGCTTATCATAGGGATTGCCATAATCAACACGCCTTGGCAGGCGGCTTGGTGATCGTAGAAGATTTTAATGTACCGAAGAGAATGCTGCTGCTCATTCTCTGGATATTCCCGGCTCATATGGCACCCACGGGAAGAGATGGGGTGGTCCTATTCGCAAAGCGGGACCACACGATGGTGTCTAAGTATGTGTTGTAAATGCCTACCATTTGAAAAATGCACGTATGGTGTGCGTCCGACATGAAGTTAAATTAATATACCTACTAAAAACCCTCAATTCTATGTTAAGCAAAACATGTTCCAGTTTTAGAATAGATAGATGCGGGTTTGTAAATATTTTGCCTTTACATCAAAATTAATCTATATGGTGCATGGCATGACAGTGTGTGTGATGATGTCTTGTTGTTCTTGTTTGTGTTGTTGTTGATATGATTCATATCTTTTACTTCTATTATGTTGGCCCTAGTTGGCCTGTAAGCACAGCTTGCATTCTCTACAAACAATGTTGGTAACAATGTTGGCGTAGAATCACTGTGCGCACCGCAATGCGTTATGTCGGTGTGATTACACCAATACCACTAAAGGCTAAAGCCGGTTGGCGGTTGATTTGATTTAGAATAGCTATCTGATATTTTTTTTTCGTATTATTTAGGACAGTATTCAATTCAAATAATTATGCGGTACCAGACCGCATAATTATTAGAATTGAAAATTACTTACGTTTCCATTTAATGTTATCCGTAATGGAGAGACTTGGGCGTTTTTTATTCTTTCAATCCTCCCCTCTGTTGGCACAAACCTAGTGAAAAGAGAGGCAATAACTCTTGTTGCTTAATGAGTGGCATTCTTAAACAAGTCTTATTGAAGCAACTATAATAATTGATAAATAATAATCATTGTAATTAAGCTCTCTCTCTCTCTTTTCTTTTATCTTCTTTAGTTAATTACGAACTAAACATAATACAAATGTAATTTTATAAATTAGTTTTAAGCTTCCACCGTACTGTTTTATATTGCAATAAACATTATATTCCATTCTATTCTATTTTCTCTCTCTAAAAGGCTGAAACGATCTTAGTAAAATTTGGCGTAATAAAATAGAATACTTTTTATGTGTTAAAATGTGGTTCACGCGTCGGGAAATGGGCTGTAATTAGTTATTAGCACCTCACTTTGTTTACTACATTTCGTTGCACTCCATCAACTGGGCATACAGTAATAATTAATGCTATTAACACTGAGTTCATTTGTTTTCATATTTCAATTTCAATGATTTTAAATATACCTACTTGGTACAAAAGCCACAATAGTTTGATTCTACGATATTAAACTGCTTCTAGAAGCCGTTATTCGTTTGCGTGAGCAGATGTACCCTATTGAGTCTATTCAATATCAAATGAAGTGCACTAAATTTTATATCAGTCATAAATCTTGTTCATATTACTGTGAAACTATATTGAGACAATAAAATTATTGTGATATTTGATTTCAGTTTGATAAAGTGCATTCAAGTAGGCATGCAGGGTACGTAAGTACCTAAAATAAGATCACGCACGTACTACAAGTAGGTGCTTTCTAAATAAACTGTATATCTAGTAGATTTTATTCTAATAGTTTTTTAAATAGAATAAGAAGCAAACAAGCAGGCGGCCCACCTGATGGTAAGTGGTCACTTCCGCCTATGGACAACTGCTATATTGCGGGTATTACCAGTGCATGTCTTTTAACACTTTAGTATTGACCGCAATTCGCTAGTTTTCACCCTTTAAATTATCCGGGATAGAAAGTACGTTATGTTGATATCGTAAGCAATTTGTGCATGCAAATTAGTTTAACCATTTTGGTGTGACAATCACACAAATAAACACACAGACAACAATAGAATCTATTCTATACATATAATAAAACTGTAGAGATAAAAAAGTCTGTAACTGCAAGATATCAAGAAAAAAATAACACAGGTTGGCTTAAAATTAGCCACTGATCACGTTAAGCCACCTTTTAAACACTTTGTCTGTTTGTTTGTTTTTTTTGTTTGTTATGACTGAACTCCTAAAATACTGAATGGATTTTCATGCGGTTTTCACTAATATGCTTAGAAATAACCGGCGCGGCGCCGGTTTGATGACAATTATTGAGATTTCATTACGAAACGAATCGGAGTTTTAAACAACATGGCCGATTGATGTTTTTTTTGGCTACTAACGGTAAGTTGTAAGTTACCACATAATAGTCACAGATTAGAACAAAAAAATACCATCGACTACACTCTGTGCCACAATGACCAAAGAATAATATTAGTACCTACCGCTACTCTAAGAGAATCAAAACAATTTATAGGTTTCCCATTTATATTTTTACAGGTTGTTTAGCATTTTAGAAGTTAAATAGATACATATACCAACAAATGTTAAATAGTGTGAAAGTAGATGTTTTTGTTTTATTTTGGCATTAGACGACATTTGTATTTAGCCAATGATACGAAATATTTTATGAAAATGTTTTAAAAGGGTACTTAGATGTCATCATCATCATCATCATTAATGTGCACATGGCTGTGTAGGTTTACATGACGTCACGTCATAGTGAGGAAAACTTCTTAATTGAGTCCCACGGTAGACATAGTTTTTTCATCTTTACCTTTGCTGTTTTCTCATAAAAAAACTAAACTAGAAAAGGTCAACTTTGTATTCGATTTTCGCTCTTAATACCTACGTAGTAAAAGATAATTCATTTAAGTAGGTACTCTTAAAATAGAAATGCGTAATTTTTCAGCATAAGTCATGAGTAATGTACCTTTTCTCTAGAGCGCCGTTATGGAGTGCGTTGTAAATTTCCAGTGATACTTGTCTGACATAATGTAAGGGCTAAGTGCGTAGCTTAATAAGAATTTATGCTTGCTACGGTTGACATTCCGACCTAAAAGGTCACGGGGTTATGATAATAAAACCGAGTTTTATTATGTATTCGCCGTTAGGACATTATGATCCACTCAGTTCACTCCACGAGGCAGCTATGTTGTGAAATCTGGGAAGTCTTAAAATGCTTGGGATATTTCCATTGAATTTTTACGCGCGCATTGCGATGTTTAGGAAAATTGAAATTTTAATTTGATCGTGTTTTTACTTGATCGTGCTGATGTCTATTATTTTTCTGATGTGCTACAGTATTTTTTTTTACACAGAATGGTATTAGGATGTTAAAAATGTTTGGTGTTAGAGATATGTTTTCTATGATATTAGCGAAGACTTTTTTGAGAAACTGCGAATATTCAAATTACTCTAGGAACGTATAGTGTGGAATTATGGAACGGAACGTAATGTCTGTGTAGTCTGTGGTGATGCTTGACACTGACAATCGATTGAGGTACGACAGTGACTAACGATAGTCTTTTGTAAATTATGTCTTTTATTTTAGTTATTTTCGAATTAGTGGAAATTGTCTCAGTAGTCACTTTGAATGTGTGGCGTCGCATGTGAAATGTATTAATAAAAACGTATTCAAGAATTTCTCATTGAATTTGTATGTATCCATCTTATAGAATATTTAAATCAGAACCTGTTTACACTTAGTAACCTCTACACATAGTCACACGGTTGAGGTTACTTAGTAACATGTTGGTACCGAAAACACAGTTTTGTAGTTAGGAGCTGTCGCGCACAGAACACTTTGCTAGTTACCGTCCTATTTCCAAAGTTGTACGAGGAAGCTCTGGTTTAAACTTTAAAGTCAAGAATAAGGTTTAGCTGCTTTGACTCTCTTACTTTAGGAAAACAGTCATAGTAATTAAATAATAACTCTGACTGCATAATATAATAGCTCTACATCATCAAAAAAGCTACCTATAACTCGTTTCATTAAAAAAATGATTTTGACGAAAACAAAAAACTATTGTTTTCCCTCTTCCACTATTGTCTTTAAGTGCAGTAGGAACGAGACAGCAATAGAAATGTTTGCTCTTTTAAGTTATTTTCTTTATTGAAACGCGTTATATAATGTCATGGTATGATGGTATTCACAAAATACATAACAGATATTTAGAGGTTTGTTCATAATTGAAAAGTTCACGTAATCATTAAGTTACTATGTATAGGTATACGTATTTTGTCTAGGTACTCTGATGCCCGTTTTCACCAAAGATCCCTAAATTTTAAGGGAAAATCTTTTTAAGGGTAAAAAGATTTAAGTGACATCTGACAGTAATTTTGTTTTCACCGGCGATTAAGGGACACCCAAAGCTTAAGGGATCCCGTAAGTTTAGGGGGCCGAAGCTCAACCCCTTAGCGTTAAGTGGCAGGTTAAATCATCGAAACGCCAGTTTATTTTTTCAATTGTATTTGGCAATTGTTTTACCCGCATAACGCCAGAAAAGGTATTTATTTTAATTTTTTCAGATGCATAATATATTAAAAACTCTAGTGCTAATATCAATAAAGCATGTTGCTTGTATTTTTGACGATTATTTTCTAAAATATATAAAAAGCCAAAGGGATTCCTAGTTAGGGTATAGTTTAGGGATCCTTGGTGAAAATGGGCATGAACCTTTCAAATATTTTAAGTAAACCTATTAATAAATGCTGCCAGGACAGTTAGCCGCCAGAACAGAACCGCCGATTGTTATTTTATTACCGAAGTAGTATGAGCAGAACCCTTGTTTCACTTTAGCAGTCACGCTTTTCATTCGCAATTGCACGGGTACAAATGAGAGACAGAGAGTATTTTTTTCTTCTTTTTTTATGTGAACAAATGACGTGACGAGCGAGTCGTTCGCCTGACGTTAAGCGCCACGGCTGCCCATAACAGATTGCAGTGTCACTCGGAACTCTAAAGTATAAAGTTTGCGTGACACTGCACTGCGCACGTCATCCTGAGACATCACACAGTCCAGTAATATGATTACTAGACCGTGAGATCAGATCGAAAGGTCTCATTTGCCCAGTAATTTCGCTAGCTACAATGCTCTTTAAACCGGAACACAGTAGTGCTTGCACACTACTGCTTGGCGGCAGAATAACTGGCAAAGCGGTGGTACCTAACTAGGTGGTGGGTGTATACCTAAATGATGAGTTGTTCTCAAGAACAATGATTTTTAAAGCACCGATGACAAGAACACCTATTAATCATTTCTAAAAGAGTGTTATATAAAATATGTCAGTGTTTTTTGGGTATAAAAACATTCATACCCATTAAAGCAACCAGTAGGTAGATAGTAGGTCATCATCATCATCGACAGCCTGAAGACGTCCACTGCTGAACATAGGTCTTCCCCAGAGAGCACCAATTTGAGCGGCTGCTCGCCTCCTGCTTCCATCGGCTCTGCGGCTTTCACCAGATTGTCGGTCCACCCAGTGGGAGGCCGGCCTACGCTGCGTCTTCCGGTTCGTGGTCGCCACTCGAGAACCTTTCTTCCCTATCGGTTGTCAGCTCTACGTGCGATGTGGCTTGCCTATTGCCATTTCAAATTGTTAATTCTAAGCTATATCGATCCCTTTAGTTCTCCTGCCTAACTGTCAACCCAAGCCTTTGGTGTTTTTTTCGAATCCATACTTTTCTTATTTGCTATTGAGCATCAATGAATTTGAGTACGTGTATTACGTTCTTTCAAAGTCAATTTTCTTCTAGTTCCACTCAGAAATAGATTGTCACTTCTTTTTATAGGTATATAGGTACACGTAAAGGTGAAAGGTAAATCTAATATTATTTTATTTTGTCAACAAGTAGGCTGTGACTACTCTACAGTTTAATAAAAGTCATGTCACTTTTGCTCAAGAATATTCCGTTTCTTGGAACTGTGAAATTTCGTTTAAAACAGTAAAATAATAAAAGCGTCGATGACATAAACTTTTCCAATTATTACGTAAGAATATCTTCCGTTTTCCTGCGGGCGGTATATATTGATCTTCCGAAATTGAAGCGTAATATTAACGCACAGTTAAAAAATCCTAACAGTTTGATAACTTAAATAATTTAAGTATTTTATTATAGATCGTAATTGTTAATACATTACAGTTTTGACGAAATTAGTTACCAGTGTTATATTACTCAAAGGTATCTCTTCTAGTAACTCTATATAAGTACTTACAATGCGCTTTATAAGAAAGTTTTAGAACCTCCGCTCCCAAAAGGGTTACCATCGTAAATTTAAATGCATAAACGAGTCGGTAGAACTGCGGGGCAGAGCTAGTGTAACTCATCGAGTTCTGCCCAAGTTCACATACTGTATGAATCTACTGTGTCAGAAACCTTTAGAAGTGTTCTTTAAGTTGTTAACAATGGTTACACGTGTGGAGGCGAAGTTTTGTAACTAGCTGTATAAATCGAAGGGGCTGAGAGCTACTCATACCAAATCGGTAGGGGGTAGAACCAGGAGGCCAGACGTCGCGTTGTTATCAACTTTAGTTATGGAATATATGTTTCTGTATTTGCTGAAAGAGTTCGTTGCCTAAACTTCTGTTGTGTTTGTCGAATGGTTCTATAATACTATAATAGATAGGTTTGTGGTGTGCCTTGGACACATGGATTCATAACAAAGGAGAACATTATATTAAAACCCTTGAACGTGATTCGTGTATTGTGTGAGAAGATCAACTAAAATCTCGAATTTCTGGTTACATATTTTTGGTACAATATATGTACGTCATTGTGGTTCCAGTTGACTATTTCAAAAACGCTATAGTCTCCCATTTTTAAACTCGTAATAGGCAATTTTTAAACTCGCTTCATCATCATTGGTGTGCTTAATCTAACCCATCGGATATTATTATGATAAAGATTTATGATGACAGTATCGATTGATTAGCGTAATCACTGGATTAAAATTTTACCTTTAGTTTCGGGAGGCGTTATATTTACAGCATTTGTGGTATTTTTACTCAACGATGCTGGTTCGGGTGATTCAATGTCTGAATGTATGACTTTGCTTATAAAAGGTGACGAATTTTGGACTTGAGATCACTAATTGTCACGTTAGCTTAAGAAAAGCTTGTTCCGGCTTTACTTGCTATGTCAGACATATCATTTTTGATTATAAAACATTAAATTTGATGAATTTTGATTGATTTAACTGACTGCATATTACATACGAATGACACTATGACTACTAAAAAGGAATATACGAATCTCGGATCAGAATGCCACACCTACCTAAGTTGGGTCCGTCTAACGCTGGGTCGATCGCACTGAACTTGCGAGACAACACAAATCTTGTTAGCCACATCGTCAAGGCCCCAGAGTTAGACTGGGAGTATTGAAAGTTTGGGTTACTTGTACGTACAGCTATAAATAAAACCACAATGAAGTGTGATGGATTGGTGATTGTTCTTTTATGATCACATACTTAATGGTGGACATTGATGTATGCGGCTGCACAACTTTACAGAAATTCACTATCATGATCATCATCATCATCATCATCATCATCAACCTGTATTCGTTCATCCACTGCTAGACATAGACCTCGCCCACATACGGTACTGAACCTGGTTTTTGGTTCTTTTCATTCAACCACTGCCAGCCAATTGGTTAGAGGATAGTGTAATCTACATTCAATTGTATTCTTTTCAAAATTTAGTTTTAAAATGCCATGAAGTATTTCTCTATAGTAAAAAATATAATCCGTTGCTCTCGATCTACACAAGGGACAGTTTTCTAGACCTTCCAAATTGACAAGAGCTGTTACGAGCGTTAGGAGCTAAGTGACGAAACTCGGGTGGAATAAATATCAGCTTATCTCTATTCTGATAGACAAGATCTTTTGTAAAACGGGACGTCCGATAGGTTACGTAATCTGAAAGAAGCATTGAAAGTAGCTGGTGAAAACATCTATTAAGTAAAGTAAATTGGAAACAGATACTGGGGCAAGATTTAGTCTCTGTGGAATAGGTTCAAAGATCTATTTAGCCCAAAAAAACGTTAAGTTATTTAATTGAGATTGGAGATGTAACTAAAGCACTTATAGTTTCTCTACGTACTCTGCTTACATTAGGTGCTGCGCACTCAATTTGCCACGAGAGAAAGATATAGCCATACGTATATATTGAGCGACAAGAAGAGACGGAGAATCAATGTTTTGATTAAACGATGTAGGAGGTACCTCATCTTCCTCATTTAATTATGTCAATGGTTGATAGCACTATTTATTTAATTAACTCTTAATTTAATTAGAGTATACATTTATTAAGGTTTTTACATAGTAAATTATTTCTAATTCTAGTGTGAAATGGATAATGTATATATAAGTACGTACTTTGTAGTATCTTTCATTATGTTGTCTCAATTGTAAATTAGACTATTGTTCATTATCACAGAGCACGAAAAAAAGAATGACGCTTCGGTGCCAGATAGAGACGAAATTCTACATGAATTTCGTGGCCACAATAAGCGCATAGCGCATTCTAATGTCATCTGCCATAGTCGATTATTTGTGTAAACTAATACAGGTTTTATTGAAGCGCATATTAGTATGCGCTTCAATAAAACCTGTATTAACCTGTTAACCTGTGTCAACAGGGTGCCTCTATCCGGATGCGAAGCGTTAATTTTTTAGCGCTCTGTGTTCATTAAATATACTGAAGTTTAAGTATGTAACCAAATACCATAAAATACGCTGTGTCTAGGTTACCTACTTTCCAGTAATTTAAAGAGTCCCAAGCACATGAATCACAAAGCCGTATCTTTTAAATTTATGTTTTGTTTACATACCGAGGATTCAATTAAATTAAAGTGTGATATCTTTGCCTTGGCTAGGTATTTAATTAAAATTTCTTTATTTCAACGTCGACGGTGGGTGAAAGAAAAAAGGTGGTTTATTTAGCTGCCGTCCGCAGTACGATTGAAATTGAAAAGACAGTCAACCGAATCGTTTTCCGATGAAAAACAATGATTGTCGAAATGATTGTAAAACGAATTGATGTACAAAGTCTAAAAGATATTAGAATATCCGAGATTCTTCTCGTTTCTTTTACGTTTTTTCCGTTTTATGTTTAGGAGCCTGTTTTGATTTGTAAATGTTATTAAGCCGCGTTATTTGCATTATTCTTTGATGCTCTTTTTTTTTATTGTTTATATGCAAAGCATTTGACCACTGTCTCACCTGGTGGAAAGCAATGACGCAGTCTACGATGGTACATGCTTACCTAGAAGATGCTGATTTAGTATAATTATTCATGATAAACGACCTGTATACCTGCAAAAAAAGAATATAGATTGTATCTAAGTATACACTAAACTACTTTAAGATCATGATACCAAGACAACATTGTCTTCAAAAAGTTTATCTCTAATGTTTTCAAATGACCATCTCTATACCGATGTTGCTGGAATGGAACTGGGAAATGTCCAGTATCGGAAAACCTTAATTGAAGTTCACTGGTGGAGCCTTCTGGCGGGCTATTTATCTGGTATCTTGTAGCCATTGTTTTATAGATCGACCTATCGGAAGACAAATGTTCAGTTAACTTGTCGATACAATTGTCTTCATTTGAAGTGTAATAGAGCTATGGGGATAAAAGAAGCGATTGAGATAAAAATATCCTTTAACCACAAAACCATCACCACCAAAAAAAACCAACTACCTTTTTTATATTCTTTTTTACCCTTTTTTCCTTTTTGTTTCCTTTTTTCCTTTATTCCTTTATTTCCTTTTTTTAAAAGAATTAAACCGACTTCAACCGCCTCAATTTAAGACTGAGAAATATTTGGATAATATGAACATCTTTTTTTCCAGAGAGTAAGATTCAAAAAAAAAAACTACTAAACCAATTTTAATGAAATTTCTATGGGACTAACCTAAAAATATATCATTACATTAAAAAAACACACGACCGAATTGAGAACCTTCTCTTTTTTTGGAGTCGGTTGAACAAAAATAAATTTATACGTTCTCTCGTTCGTTCGTCGATTTTTTTTCTGTCGTAAGTGTCTAACGCATTCGGTATAGATCCGGAAGCAAATCTTTTATCAGAATATGTTTTTTTTTTTTTTTTTTTTTTTTATGTGATTGAATGACGTGACGAGCAAGTCGTTCACCTGATGTTAAGTGACACGGCCGCCCATAACAGTTGCAGTGTCACCCGGAACTTTAAAACAATAAAGTTTCGCGTGACACTGCACTGCGCACGTCATCCCGAGACATCACCCAGTCTAGTAATCAGATTACTAGACTGAGTGATCAGATCATAAAGTCTCATTTGCCCAGTAATTTCACTAGCTACAATGCCCTTCAAACCGGAACACAGCAGTGCTTGCACACTACTGCTTGGCGGCAGAATAACTGGCAAAGCGGTGGTACCTACCTAGACGAACTTTGCAGAAAAGTCCTACCACCTAGTAAAATCCCTAGTAAATGTTAAATCGCTTTTAGTAATTTGTGCATTTTATTTCATTTATATGGTTCCAGATTGGTTATGCGCAGCGTAGGCCGGCCCCACTAAGTGAATCGGTGATCTGCGAAACCCGCGGGAAGCCGATGGATGCAGGAGGCGAGCAGCTACTCAAAGTGGTGCTCTGTGGGGGAGGCCTATGTTCAGCAGTGGACGTCTTCATGCTGTTGATGATGAGATGGCTTATGCCCTTAAAGCCTTTGGCTTGAAAGGCTTTCCTTGAGTTTTGACACATTAAAAAACAACATTTATCGTGACCTCATTTTGATACTTTTGTAAAATACCATTCCAATGAACGTCAGCTGAGATCTCTCTGCTTCGTGTGTTTTTTCCTTCTTTTTTACTTATGTTAAATGAAATGTAACTTGACCTATTTTTATACTCGCTGAATATTATGCTTGTCATATTTCAGACATTATATTTTAACCTTTACAAAGTTTTATGTAACAAAACAAACAGGAAATCTGAAAACATATTACTTAAAAGAAAATATAGGTACTATTATAGAATGGATCTGAAAGTAGGTATAACCCCCGGTTTCTCGTACGTCTGTTAAAGTTAAACTTATGTCAATTTAAAAATACTGAATGATCATTGGTTGCCTGTTGATAATCGGCTATCGTCAACCAATGAGCGTATAGTATTAGGTATATTAGTTAAGTTAACATGACTTTGACAAACGTTCGAGAAACCAGGGGTTAGGCACACTTAAGGTATAGGTATATATTTCTATATAGATATTATGGGGTCTAAAAACTCTAACTCTTAATAATATCTTTGCAGATCTATCTAAGTTTGTCTATATGCTATATGTAAACGTACATGGTTTGGCTTTTTCTAAAATATGTTTAGTTCAGTAACGCTAACATATAATGACTGATTTCAGGGCCTGGGTATATATACTCTTTATGAAATCTTTCGCAGCACTTGTGCGGTAAGATAGATTTTATACCTACTAATTTTATCAGCTCTCCATACATCTAAGCACCTAAGTGTATTCAATACATTAAAAGCGCGAGCGAAGCGAGCGTGAACATATCATATTTGCCTTATTGTATTTCAGAAAACGCGTATGATAATTCAAACATGAGTTACGTGTCAGTCAGTACAAACGCGCTTGTTATATAACACAATACAGTAGAAATATTAAAAAGCGCGAGCAAAGCGAGCGCGAATATATTTGCCGTGTTGTATTTAAAAAAATACGTATTGCAATTCAAACATTCTTGCTCTACCCTTGGACCGGCGCTGATTTCGGGGGGAGTTTGAACCTCCAAAACCTCCCAGCCTATGGCCATGACTGATTTATTAACTACTTAATCGTACCTATATAAACAAGATAAAATTAGAGAAATAGAATCTTGAGGCACGTTATAAATATTGGTTGGAACTTATAGGTTAAACATAGTTTTTAGGAGGAAATCCCAGTGGATCAGATATAAGTTTTTCAATTTAACGTCAAAGGCACTCCCGAAGACATTACGAATAACACAAAGAAGGCTCATGCAAAGTCAATCTACATATATGAGTACCTAAGTAATAATATAGCACAGTAGTTAAGTATTCAACCCTATAATTAACATCTGAGGGTCTAAAATAAAGGACAATCTGCTTCCACACATAAAACGGTCACAAATGGAGAGCACTTATGGGTAGCAAATAAATACAATAAAATTGCAAGTTACTTACTATTTCATTCACGGAAAGAATGGATAGAGACGTTCGTATCGGAGTTTGCAAAAAAATCATATTATTATTCTAGAATATATGACGAAATTACTTTACTGGACACCATTTAACTATTGTTCCATTTCGAACATTTGTTTGTTTGTTATCATTATCGATACAAACCACGCTAGTGGTGTAGCCGATACAAATGGACGAAATATTTGTTCCTTCGTAATAATAGGACATTATTTTTATTCTTTCAATAGTTGCGGAGAAATAGAGACCTAACTAACTGTAACTAACTAACTGTCTAACTGTTATTTACTTTTCGTGGTGTGCTTTTATAAAATGGATAAACTTCACGATGTTTGTCTATTTTACGAGATGAGAAGTTTTATTTTGAGTTAAAGAAAATACATTCAAAAGAACGTTAGCGTCGGTAAACAAAAATCAATTGATTGCTCTTCTAAAATCAAATTCTAAATGCTAGAGTATAACAGGCGTTTCCTTTAAAGGCGTCGATACTTGTAACATTAAAAATGACTCCAAAGTTTTGGAATAGACAATCAAACTTTAAAGCGGTCCTTCTGCGCTACGTTCCTAACTTTTAACTAGAAGAGTTTTGGTTGGTAACTAAGTGTAAAGTTGCCACTTCTATCTTAGAAAACCAGAGAAGCTAAGGGCGTGTCTAAGAACGCGATAAATTCTTGCAACAGGAATTCCTTTTTTAGCGATTATTACTAAATCAACTTAAATAATCTACGTTGAAACCAAAGAGTTCTATGTATGTAGTACATAGAACTCTTGAACGTGTAACATAGAAGTCTTTGGTTGAAACCTATAAAATGTGCATAATGCATTCATTACTTGAACTATAATAGTACATATTTTTTATGTTTCTCATGATTTTAGTTGATTTTCAAAGAATGCTCGTATCAGAGAACAATCGACGCAAGATTTCATTCATAAAGTGACAATTTTGATTAAAATGTATATAGATTATAATATTTATAATTATAGATTCTTTTATTCTTTTTTATTCTGAAGACGGGAGTCACACCGTTTTTTAAATTTTATAAACGTCTTATACACAGTGTAAGCTATTCTTTAACAAAGAAACGATTTTAAGATTTCTTTGTTAATTTTCTCTACCATTCACATTTCTATTCTATAAAACATACTTTCATATAATTACTACCCAGAATTATTAGTTATACTATTTATAAACATGCTCTATTTTACAAAGAACAAGTGAGTAAGTGCTTGCAAAGTATGGAGTTGAAAGAGCGTTCCATTTGCATCCCTTTCCGTCTTGGGAGTCCACTGTAATCCGACTAAGAGGTTGTAGCATCTTTATGCCATAGGGTTCGTAGAACTCGCAGTTTATATGTAAATTCGACCACGTATTTTGTACAGCTTTGTTTTGGCTTAGAAAAATACTGGTATAATGTTGCGCGAGTACCATTGGTGTAATACATAATGCTCGTAGTGGAATTACTTATGTAAGTGGGGGAGCTTATAGAGTCCTTGGACTAGAAGTTACGCAGAAAAGCAAATTTCGTATAGATTTTCACAAATTGTTTTTTTAGAAAAGTTTAATAATATCTTAATTTCGCAAAAGAGACGTTCCAAAATAATCTAAAATTTTTAATAAATCAGGAAAAATAATCATAATTAGCACTGTTATTCTCTTTAATGGCTGAAAAAAATAATATTTGACCCATATTTAGGCTAGGTTATCAATATGGTGGCGCTTTAAATACCGCCATGTCCTATAGTTATAGGTATAATCTTTGATGCTAGTGCCCGCCATGATGGTTTAGTGGTTTAGTGTTGCGAGCATAAACATATATTTTTTGTGTAAGCCAAAAAGGTACATATTTTATAAAAAATGTACAAAATGTTTCTAAAATATCATTACCGCTTTTATATAATAGGTGATCCAGGCTCTATTCATTTCTGAACCGTCTCTTTTCTTTACGTTGACGACTGACGCTCAAAGAAAGCTTTTTTAAATATTTTATTTATGCGCATTGATTTGAAATAAGATTCCTCTAGCCATTTCTCATTAGAAATCTCATAATAAGAGTGTAATGCACCTTGGTGTGCTATTGCTGTTGTTGACCTCGGTCCTGTCACCAGTCTACACATACATTTTCGTATTGCTCTGCAGCGTGCAAGACTGAGTGCTGTGTAAAGAATCGAGTAGAGCCGGGCATCCTTGTATTGTGGTAACAGTAGCTTACAAAGACGAGACGTGAAAACAATACTGCTATCCTATGAGTGATATGAGAAAGGTACAGGTAAAGTGCTCACTTTCATGAAATGTCCCGTAGATTATGAGTAGAGTTGGTATATAGGTATTAGTGTTTGTATTAGAACCACACCGTATCTACAGTACATAATTAGATACTTAAGTATAATTGGAGTCTTCAAATCGAGAGTGAACAGGTATCTTCTAGGCAAGCGCGTTACTTCCTAGACCGCGTCGTCACTTAACATCAGGTGAGATAGTGGTCAACCGCAAGCCTATCAAACAATAAAAAAAAATATAAAACCCAGTTCATTATTATTTCCCAAAGAAATGAGTTTTTCCTTACCTGTTTTTCGTAAGCGATGATATTTCTGTTGCTATCCTCCGAGAACATTTAGATGTTTTTTAAAATTCATCATCATCATCAAGCCTCCCCCACATAGCACCACTTTGAGCGGCTGCTTTTTAAGATGTTATGTAAATATGTAAAAAATAAAATACGTTGTACAAGTATATGATTAAACTTTTAATTCTTATGACCTCACTGGGAAGCTTTAAGTATAGTATTTTTTTGTCTAATAATCCCTTTCCAGCAGCATCCAAAGAAGACGCAAAGGGGATTCCTGGACAAAAAGTCCATAAATTCTCTTTGCAAGGGATTTATGGAATAAGCCATAGACAGACAAGAAATAGAGTTAATAAAAACTGTCGCAGACTCAATATAAGCTGTCCGCAACTAAACCTTAAAATATTTAATCCGAAAGAATAAGCCAGGATGTACTTGGGGTGGGTTTTTTCACCAATAGCTAAAGTAACCAATAGTTAAAAACTCTAACAAATTCTAACCAAGGGTCAAAATTTGTTAGAGTTTTTAACTATTGGTTACCTTAACTATTGGTGAAAAAACCCACCCTATTGCCACATAAAGGTGCGAGAGAAATATATTCTCAAGGAGCGCGGAACGGAAGCTTGCTTCCATACGGCGGCAGCTGGATTGCACCGGGTTTTATTATTAGTATACCGTGTTTCGCAATGAAAATGAAACCTTGAACCTAAACACTTTAAAAACAAGATTAACTTTCCTTTGGCAGGATTATAGAATTCTGTAGAGATGGTGATGTCAGGTAATTAACTTTTAAAGAATGAACTAAAGCATCCAATTCATAGACCATACTATTATAGGTAAGGTACATACGATAAATAAAATGGCTAAAGAAAAAGGTATAAAATAAGTTTCGAAGGCGCCCGTCTGGAGATCAGCTTTTTTGATCACAGATTTAAGCTTAAAAATGAAATTGTGTATATATTTATCACTATTTTTTATAGAAAAAAGTAAAGCCACCCTTTTTAAATAAGCGAATTCTCGTAGTTGGTTAAACACGGTGTGTACCTATGTGTACCCACATCGAAAGCGCGGCTAAGTCCGGATGCCTCGTTTGCACCTCCACTTGACTGCCTCCTGTCAAGTCAGTTGGAACATTCTTTACAAAATGCCTTTGAAGTTAAAGTGTAGGGTGCTGTTTTAAAACTAATATTGAGTATTCAAATATGAGTAGGTATATGGAATCACTTCACATCAGCTGGAAGACGTCTACGTGCTGACCTCCCGGATCCGCGTCGGCATAATCACCACGCTTGGCAGGCTTCTTGACGATCGCAGTAGATCATGTTATGCACACCATAGATATGTTCTGATATTTTACCCGCGTACCTACTTTTGACCCGCGAGTGTCTCGGTGCGCAGCTGGTTATTAAGCAGAGGAAATATGCAAAAATCCTTGCTTTTAGAGTTCCATAACTTTATAGTTACCGATAAAACAAAAGTGGGAATAAATTTGAGGCGCTGTCTCATTATTCTCTATTTGTAAACAAATGAACAAACAAAGAAACTTTTGTCCGAGCTAACAGGGATTTACGAGCGGTC
This sequence comes from Ennomos quercinarius, assembly GCA_910589525.2. Lineage (NCBI taxonomy): Eukaryota > Metazoa > Arthropoda > Insecta > Lepidoptera > Geometridae > Ennomos > Ennomos quercinarius. Next base: position 10,955,841 of record OU342499.1, on the reverse strand, counting down.
GAGTAAGTACATACTTATAATATAATTAGTATAAAAAGAGTCTAAATACAATTAGGGAAATCTGCGATACGGCCTTGCTCGGAAATAAACTGGTAAATATTTGTTTTCATTCCATTACGTTAGGTTACAAGCTAAAACCTATTTCTTCTGATAAACTATACTTTGTTTTTAAATTTATTTAATTCTTTACAATATTTAAACATGTTTATGAACACGGATTAAACCAAATTAGGTTTGACGTCCGTGTTTTATTCCTCTATTATATAATAAGCTACAAATTACAAGTTCAAGTGTCACTTATATTGCGTCTTCGATATCTATTACCTAATATCACGTTGATGTGAAACAAAGATCAGTTGGGAAGTAAGTAAATAAAACACCTTATACATTTTATGTGTAGACGTCGAAAGTACGAAATCTAATAATGTCGTCTTCTTTTATGACAGAGGTTTTATCTCTGTTCTAATAAATAATCTTACATACTTACTTGTATTATAAATATTATTTATTTCTTTCATAAGATCAAAATCATCCTGCGAGATAAGATATATGATGATGAATCAAAATCAGCTTATTTATTGCGAATAGTCTAATATTAGCACCTTTGCAAGTCAAAATCGAAATATTAAAAATCCCATTCCCATTACAGATATGTGTAATATATATTTAAGTAATGCATTTATTTATGTAGGTACCTACTTATCAAAATAATAATTTACTATTCAGTTGGTTCTACTTATAGACCTAGGACGTACGACGAAAAAAATCTAGGTCTGTGGTTCTACTTATATAGAAAAGTGAAATGTCTATCAACAGAGAATATGCTTTTTATATTATATGTTGGCAGAATAGTTTATCATGCCTGCAATCGTTGGGCATTTTGAAATATATACAACAACCAAACCAAGCTAGGAAAATGACAATGTTTCCCAATACAGGCAATATAGACAAATATACAAAGATATACAAAGCGAAACTACAGTGAGTTAGCTTTCGCATAATTAAGGGAACACAAAGCGGTAGTTTTTAACAAAGAGGGAAGATAAATTCGCAGCACGCGGTTCTCATTTACATTGAGAACATTACGTCCTCCCGCGGACTCTGAATCGATGCCCCGAGAAACCGTATTTGCATTCTTTAACAATTAGTTACTAACTACTTGTATAAAATATAGCTAGTTACCATATTAATACCTGACGGCCCCGTCTTTCTACGCGAGCTGCGGGAGTAGGTAATACCTACCAACTCTATCTATACATATGTTTTGAGCCGCTCTTATATGCTTGATTTACCTTTGGGACCTTTGGTCGTGCGGTTCCGGTTTGCAAAAAGGACTACCTCATCTCTTCCCATGGATGCCGTAAAAGCCAGAAAAGAAAATACCCAGGGAATGAGCAGCAGCATTCTCCTCGGTACATTAAAATCTTCTGCGATCACCGAGCCGCCTGCCAAGCGTGGTGATTATGGCAAATCCCCAATCATGCTAAGCCAAAGTGACGTTTTGTGAGGAGGCCTGTGTTCAGCAGTGGATGATTTCCGGCTGATGATGTGACCTTCCGGTTCAGATGAACATTTAAAAAAAATGAGATCGGTGCGTTTTACGTGTTACTCCGGAAAACGGTGACGGAAATTGTTCAGCACCCCAATTCACCATCCGTTACAAAGATTCATACCTTATTGTACTTGTATACCTACTTGTAGATATATTCCCTCCCCCCATGCTAATAAAATTGCCGAATTCAGCAATCTTTTTCGTCTACATTCAGAGTGAAGATGTAGATTCGAATCAATACCTTTCCGATGGACTGTAAATCACCCCGCAGACCCTTCTTTTCGAAAATAGAAACAAATTTTAGATTTGGATTTCTACAATAGTAGTATTTTTGCCATCATAAGTATAAAAGAAACTAATAAATAAATAATAATAAATAAACGTTATTCATAATTATCCTCTCCGTACCCAAACTTTTCAAGGTTTTTCTACAAGCTCGTTTCGAGAAATGACATTGTTTATGAATTTCTTTCATATCCTGTTTCTATGGCAGCTCTTGTTTACCAAGAGAATTGATTTGAGGCAAGAAAAATATAATCTTTGGAGCAAGAAATGAAAAAAATAAATTATAAAAGTCTGAAAAGCAAATAGATTGTGCTGCATTTTATTTCGTCGTAGGTCATTGACTGCATTCAGGAACAGAATTTATTTAGCTTTGTAGATAAATGGGGTAGACGTGATTTAGTGTAAAGACCGCGGTAACACATATACAGCCAGGGTGGCCAAAGTTTCGAACTATGTTGTCTATATTATAATTCAAAATAATTGTAGAATCCCTACCTGCCTGCTATTATAATACTACTAATATTATACCTACTACTATTTCTGCTTAAGTAACTAGTAAGTAACTAGGTAGGTAGTATGTAGTAAGTAGCAGTGTGACATATCATCCTCTTTCATCACCATTCCAACATTCTACATACTTTTGTAGTTTTCGTATCAAATTATTTAGATAGGCTCACAATTTAGATTCAAATTCAAGTTTAGAACATTCACCGCTTTAATTTCACTATATGGTGCCTCCAAACTGGAACAGTAGTGCTTGCACAGTACTTGCTTAAAGGTAGGATAATGGCAAAGCGGTTGTATCTACCTGACCTAGACGAACTCTGCAGAAAACTCCTACCAGCTTAGTACCTAGTACCACAAATAAACGGATATAAAAACGGGCAGATGCTAGCTAAGTATTATAATTACTAGCTATGCTCAGCGGTATCACCCGCGTGCTCAATTATCACACTTTTCCACAAGACACAGTCTTCCGGCATAAAAATTACCTACCCTATAATGATACTGCAAGGTCTGCAAGTTCTAAAGTATCAAAATATTCTATTTCATCAAAATTAATTGAGGTGTTATAACCCTGAGTAACACACACACGCACCCCTGCCACCCTACACAAACTTACACATTTGTAATATTAGTCCAGTTCATTCAGAGACGCTTTGCGTTTATGAGCACATGAAACATACGTCTTTTATACTTATGTACAAAGAAAGCAATAAAACGTCAAATTTAGGTCACTACCTGCTGATAGCCGAAAAGGACACCGAAGTGTCACCCCGTTGAATGGCACGTTAACACATTCAAACTGTCCAAAGTTTATGGTTCACCAGTCGCCAGCGCCAACTTTTACGGATATATTTTACACAATGGCTAGATTTGTTTGTATCGAAACTTTACGCCTTTTTGCCCAACTTTGAAAAGAGCACCTTTTTATGTGGACACGTCGTCGTTCTTCCAGAGTTTTGGTGGCCAATTTTCGTCTTTGTTCCGTTTGCCCAAGATATTTCTATTTACTGCGATGACGCCCTTCACTATTTGGATTCTGTATACCATTTTTTTTTGTATTGGTTATCATCAACCGCTGGAAGACGTGCACTGCTGAACATAGGCCTCCCGCACATAACGCCACTTTAGACGCTTATCATAGGTAATCACCACGCTTGGCAGGCGGGTTGGTGATAGCATAAGATTTCAACCAACCGAGGAGAATGCTGCTGTCCATTCTTTGGATATTCCCTTAGCCGGCTCTTAGGGGTGGTCCTATTCGCAAACCGGGATCACACGGCAGATATTTGTATTGGCAGTTTGTATTGGTACCTATGATAAAAGGTTGTTTCAGTATCTGCCTTATTTTCTAACTTCCCCTTCAGCTACATAATAAAAGGAAGTCGTAATAAAATAAAACAGCTTTTCCTTAAAACCCTCTCAAACACTGCACTTTTACACTTTCATTAAGCACATACAGCTGGATTAGCCATCACAAACGCCCTGTTCCTACGCTTTTATTAACAAGTTTGTTTGACGGCAATGTCATGACATTCGAAGCTTTGCGAGAGCTCACTAAGAGTTGCTCCAAAGTTTGTGCAAAGCAGATTCTGTCTGGGTACTTATAATGTTTAGGTTAATGGTTGCAGAAGTGTTTCTGGAGATGTTACAAGTACTTGGTTTGTTGTGTAGCTGTGATGATTTTGGTAGGTACCTTATGAAAATAGCTTTTTTCTATGATAGCCTTTCGTCTGACGGGAAATAGTGTCTATAACAAGGCCGTAGAATTGATAATAGTGAGAGGCACCTCGCGATTTCACCTGGTCCTAATTTTCTGGGATTTACATAAAGTGTCATATTATATTGTTACCTTATTATAAAGGGTGGTTCAACCATAATGCACGATGTTAATTGTAAATAAAACATAAAGTTTTCAGAGAATTATCTTAATATTTTTTATTATGATAGAAGGCTCTATGACAATTATGTGTGAAACAAAATATCGGCTAAATGCTCGCCACGGCTTCGTGGACAGCTTCGAACAGGATGCTGCCACTTGCCACACAGCCAACGAAACAATGGTTCTTTTGCGCGAAAAATTCAATAGCCGTGTTATCTCACGTCGTGTCGATGTTAATTGACCGCCACGATCATGTGATTTGACACGGTTAGCCTTCTTTAAATCCATATCATACTAAAATTTAAAATGTGTTTAGAACATACAAAAAGAAAAATAGATACGGGTCTCGGCAATTTTTTAATTTCATCCTTTAAAGGGGTAAAAAATACAGGTCCAAGGTCCCATCATAAGACACAGCCTAAACCGACGAAGCTAAAATCTTGAAATTTCGAAGATACATTCAATACATTGTAGGGGTGCGCTAAAACGGTTCCTGAGGGATAGTGGTCGAGGGCATAAGCTAGTATAATATAATTATGTCTGTCTACGTCATGCATTGGCAGGTAAACAAATGTGTATTTACTTGTTCAACAATTACAAGGAGAAACTTGTAAGTAACATGAAATTTAACGTCAAGTCACGCTCAAAGGTGCTTATTGAAAAACTTTGGTCCGTATGAAAGTGTCCTTGTTTCTAGACTCGCCAACAACGATATGAGAACTTTAATATCCTTTGAGCTTTGGATCGGGCACTTGTATCTAGAAAACAGTAGTTTATTTTGCATGTATTTATTGAGAAGAAAGGTTCTCGAGTGGTGACCACGAACCGAAAGACGCAGCGTAGGCCAGTCCCCCACTGAGGACCGATGATTTGGTGAAAACCGCGAGGAGCTGATAGATGCAGGAGGCAAGCAGCCGCTCAAAGTAGCGCTCTGTGGGGGAGGCCTATGTTCAGCAGTGGACGTCTTCAGGCTGTTGATGATGAGGATGATGAAGTACTTATATCGTATTTTATCTTTTACGATATTCGATATCGAGTACAGCAATGTACATTCGAACAAGCTCGTACAGGTCAGCAGGGGTAGCATAAGCTGTTTGACCCAACATACCTCTTATCTCGAGAAAGCGTTTGCGCAATGAAAAGCAACGAAAGATTTATGACGTGATCTGCGTGATCATTGATTGGTCAAAAGCTTTCTCGGGAGAAGAGATGTTGATTCCTACCGCTCATGCGACCCGTGCAAGTCAGCAGAGCTGTAGAAATCGACATTATCTCTTCTCTCGAGAAAGCGTTTGCCCAATAAAAACGCAATGAAAGGTTTATGACGTGATCCACGTGATCGTTCATTGGTCAAAAGCTTTCTCGAGAGAAGAGATGTTGATTCCTACCGCTCATGCAACCCGTGCAAGTCAGCAGAGCTGTAGAAATCGACACAATATCTCTTCTCTCGAGAAAGCGTTTGACCAATGAAAACGCAACGAAAGGTTTATCACGTGATCCGCGTGATCGTTCATTGTTCAAAAGCTTTCTCGGGAGAAGAGATGTTGATTTCTATCGCTCATGTGACCCCTGCAAGTCAGCAGAGCTGTAAAAATTGACATACCTCTTCTCTCGAGAAAGCGTTTGCCCAATAAAAACGCAATGAAAGGTTTATGACGTGATCCACGTGATCGTTCATTGGTCAAAAGCTTTCTCGAGAGAAGAAATGTTGATTTCTATCGCTCATGCCACCCGTGCAAGTCAGCAGAGCTGTAGAAATCGACATTATCTCTTCTCTCGAGAAAGCGTTTGACCAAAGAAAACGCAACGAAAGGTTTATCACGTGATCCGCGTGATCGTTCGTTGGTCAAACGCTTTCGCGAGAGAAGAGATGTTGATTTCTACCGCTCATGCGACCCGAGCATGTCAGCAGAGCTGTAGAAATCGACATAATATCTCTTCTCTCGAGAAAGCGTTTGACCTATAAAACGCTAACAAAAGGTTTATGACGTGATTCGTGTGATCGTTTATTGGTCAAAAGCTTTCTCGAGAGAAGAGATGTTGATTTCTACAGCGATGACTTGCCTGGTGATGTGATAGCTTGATACATAACGTAAGAAGTGAAAGCCGCACAAACCAACACTTTATTAATTGAAAACAAATCATACAAACACCATTAATTGTATGCAGCTTTCAATTGTTAATATTATTAATAAAAATATAGGTAGAGGTAGTCTACGTTTTTGTTTGACCAAGAACCTTTGTTGATTATCTTATCTCGCCTGTTAGGATTGTTATTGGCACAATAAAATGTAACTTCTGCCGTAACGACTCTTTGTTGAGTGTCCAAGGTTGGATCCAATTGCAGCACGTTTCAATTTTTAAAATAAAATTATTTGTGGTTTTTGTTGCTTTATAATTTTGTTTTAGATTGTGCTTAAATTTTAGGATTGAAACAAAGTTTAAAAAAAGGGATGAAAATTTTGCCTTGTTATTAGAAAAACAGGGCGTGTCTCGGTTAGATTAGAACTAGATAAGGTTTGAGGTAAAATTATAATCTACAAATAAAACTTTTTCAAAGATGCCTGTAGGTTTACATTATGATCTTTATGTACATAAATTAAGAGTAAGTTATAAATATTACAATCCGGAAACTTTACTGAAACGTGAACAATGTAAGGGTAAACAGGAAGAAGTGCGGGCGTAAATATGAAAAATATGGTTTCAGGCAACGTCTTCTGAAGATTCCTCGTACCTACTTAACTCGCCCGGGTAACATCAAATAAAGACTGATGGTTTTTACGATTTTATCCTATTAAAGTGCAGTGTTAAGTACCCTGAAATGTCTGAGAAAGTTTATTTTTTACATTTATATAATGTGGTTCCGTGATGGTTCTACCAACGTATTACATTGATAAACCACGGAACTATCACGAAACCCCGTTATATAAATGTATAAAATAACATGTGCGAGAAAATTTCTTATTCGAATAACTGAAGGCATGTATATCACTAAGCAACGTTCAGTCGTTGATCGGTGTTCAAGTAGAGATTTCATTCACAAAAAGATGGTTTTGGTCTCAGCGTCATTCTGTTTTACAGGCTGATTGATAAACTGCTGTTTAGTAACGTTTTAACATGTTTGCTTATAAACAGCACACGAAACCAATAACCTCCCACCTTCCGGGAAAATCCGAAAGCTATTACACGAACACTTAAGTACGGGCAGTTTACCCTTGATTAAATTATTATTGAAGGTTTTTAATTTTACTATATGCAGGGAGAACGTTTTAATGCAAAACGAAATCGTTACGTACGTTATTAAGGTTAATGAGATGAAAAAAAAGAGAATTACGGAATTCATTCATTAAGAGCCGGGTAGTTTCCATCTGTTCTACTATTTGTTCTACCAGTAGAACAAGAGCCTATGCATATGCAACCTCAAAATGCTTAAAAAGGCTTAGCATCATCCCGTGCCCGGTCAACAATATTGCAACAATGACTGTGCAATTAATATATGGGAAAGGTCAGGACTAATGCTAAGGCTTATGTATAGTGAAATCACGAATTAATAAACTTTTATTGATAGAAAAAACTACAAAGTTACCTCCAAACCGTACAAATAAACCACGATTATTCAATGAATACTATAAATAAAGTTATGAAACTTTGTGTATAATGAGATGAAAAAAAGAGAATTACGGAATTCATTCATTAAGAGCCGGGTAGTTTCCATCTGTTCTACTATTTGTTCTACTAGTAGAACAAGAGCCTATGCATATGCAACCTCAAAATGCTTAAAAAGGCTTAGCATCATCCCGTGCCCGGTCAACAATATTGCAACAATGACTGCGAAATTAATATATGGTAAAGGTCAGGACTAATGCTAAGGCTTATGTATAGTGAAATCACGAATTAATAAACTTTTATTGACAGAAAAAACTACAAAGTTACCTCCAAACCGTACAAATAAACCACGATTATTCAATGAATACTTTAAATAAAGTTATGAAACTTTGTGTATAATGAGATGAAAAAAAAGAGAATTACGGAATTCATTCATTAAGAGCCGGGTAGTTTCCATCTGTTCTACTATTTGTTCTACCAGTAGAACAAGAGCCTATGCATATGCAACCTCAAAATGCTTAAAAAGGCTTAGCATCATCCCGTGCCCGGTCAACAATATTGCAACAATGACTGTGCAATTAATATATGGGAAAGGTCAGGACTAATGCTAAGGCTTATGTATAGTGAAATCACGAATTAATAAACTTTTATTGACAGAAAAAACTACAAAGTTACCTCCAAACCGTACAAATAAACCACGATTTTTCAATGAATACTTTAAATAAAGTTATGAAACATTGTGTGGTACTTGATCTAAATATAATGGAGGGCATAAGGATAGTGGATTTTTAAAATACCCATTATATTCAGTGTAATAATAAATTACCTAAATTTTAGCGCGTTAGAACCATTCTAACTTAGACCGCCCCTGCCGCTCGGCCCCCCGACTCACCCCGCTTTGGCCTAGTACTATTTATCTATTCTGTGACTTTGGCTTGGATTCGCGTTGGCCTACCACAAGCCCTTAAAACTTTATAAAGAGAAAATCAAATGGACATTTTTATTTGACAAGAAATAGATTTGTTTAGTCTTATCTCTCCATAATGTTGGTTACATTCTATTGTCGGTTTGTTTCTTTCTTAACTTGTATGGCTTTCATGGCAAATGGCTTAACCAATTCGGATGAAATTGTGTCCACAGATTGCTAATACTATTTTAATTCTGGAAATTAAGGAGTTCCCGAAAGACATATTTTAAGTTTCGGATAAAACCTCGGGTTTCCTCGCTAGCACAGTTTTTAATAATAATTGTAATCAACACAATAACATCACATCACACCTCATCAGCTGGAAGTCGTCCATGCACTGCTGAACACAGGTCTATCCCATAAAACGCCACTTTGGACGCTTATTAAGGAAGGGTGGATCACCTTGAATCACCTAAATACCTACCAAGCATGCAATGCTTGGTAGGTATTTAGGTGATTGCAGAAAATTTTAATGTACCGAGGAGAATGCTGCTACCTATTCCCTGGATATTCCTTTAGCCAACTTTTACAACACTCGCGGGAAGAGATGGGGTGGTACTATTCTAACATCGGGACCACACGGCAATGTGATCTAAAGAAGAGCAAAAATGTTTTTATTATTTCCCAATTTTGTGTTCCATTTATTGGTTTGCATACTTATCGTGTGAATGATTTTTACGTAATTATAGGGGAGTTTTAATTAATTTTTCCCATAAGGTTGATTTTGTGTTAATTAATCAATTTAACGTAAATTGAGCACCGAAGGCGCTTGTTATTTTGTGGAATGATTCGTGATTAAACACATTTGCATTTAATTAACTGCAGTCATTTATTGCGGTTCGATGGATGATAATTAATTGTAAGTAAATAAGTACACATAAAAGTGTAACTATCTATGTTTTAACGCATGGATAAGGTTTTTTTTTTCTTTTTCTCCTCTTATATTTTGGCTCCACACATAGTGTATTTAGCCAGTGTCAAGTATTGTAATTTTTCATAATGATAGAATATTTCACGTAAAGTCAAGTCTTAGTCACAGTCTGCGTAGTCATAGTCTAGTCTAAGTCATGTAGTCTCAGTCCAGTCTAAGTCACGCCCTAGGAAAGTGGTGGCAACTTTACTAGAAGCTTCTATGGAATTTTGGAAGCAACACGAAAAACACGTTTCACCACATTGTATATATATCACTTGCCCACACTCATGCTCGTAATTCAGCACTTAATGCGTAAAACGCCACCGATTTTAAAATCATTAACACTGGAAAAAGCACGAGAATTGAAAAATAATACAATGCAACGACGTGAACTTTTCCGCGTTCCCTCCAAAACTCATGGATAAGGTTATGTTTAAAAGGATTGTGTATTCCAAAATGGAAATGATTTGTAAAAAAAAAAACAAAACAAAATAGGTTCGATTTATAAAGGTTTTTATGCAGGGCTTATACCGACATAAATATACAGATAGATCATCGGTAGTCATATGGCACCACAATACCAATATCAATATAAAATGAGTGATTATTATGTTTCCCGGTTTTATATGTTGATTCTGAAACTTACCTCCGACAAATGTTTCTGTTTTGGGAGTTATAGGAGCATTTTTTTTATTTTCCATACATTAATTTTAAACATGTAAAACAGTAACAGCTACTCAGAAAAAAAAATTATAAATGAAATATCACACTATCGCTTTTCACACCAATATTATAAAGGCGAAAGGTTGTGTGTACCTAAGTGTATTTGTTCCTTTTCACGTCACAACGGCTGAATGGATTGAGATGATATTTGGAATAGAGATAGCTTATACACTGGATTAACACGTAGGATACTTTTACTCTGCATTAGAGAAAACACAATTGACATAGGGCCTTATTGTGAGTTGCTGAGAGACTGTAAAGGTAAAGGTACAAGTTCGTAGCCGATTCCACGCAGCAGCGGAGTGTGACGTGTCGCCGTGACACTACTACCTACTTTAACTATGTATTTCTATAAAAAAATAGCCCCCCCCCTTTCGTAGCTAGACACGTTGCCTGAAGGTATTCCCTAAGAGCGAAACATAGAAACAGTAGTGTCACGGCGACGTACGTCACTTGCTGCTGGCGCGTAAAGTCAGCTACGCACGTGTAGGTACCTTTACAATCATGAGTGGCAAGACGTAAGAACCCTTGGAATCAATGGCTCTTCTCTCATTTGTCGATAGCTCTCATATTATTATCGTGTTTACGGCTTCGTACCCAAAGGTCTGAGTAAACGTTGCCTCTCTGTCAAGGGCTTGTTTATCTTTTGTTAGCGCAGAAAAATCATATTTTTCTAATATTAGAAAATGGGGCCACAGACCACTACACTGGCGAATTGTATGGACGTGTTGATGATGCATGTCTGGTTTTCTCATGATGGTTTTCTTTTACCGAGTGACTTTTTTACTTCCCATATATCGCACATAACTTGGAAAATTCATTAGGAGCCATACGCAATTTAACATTTTTAAAATTAGAACACTATGAAAGCAAATATTGAGTAAGTGTCACTCAACATTTGTTTTCATAAGTGTATTAGCACGATTCTTTATTAATTCTATATTGTGATGCAAATTACTTAGATGCGAATAGTGAGCGTCGGAGTAGGTACTTGTCTTGTGATTTACTTCTAATAACAATTGTAAAATGCTCAAAAATGAACTGTCCACCAAACGGCTAGCAAAGTTCCGTGTAACATTTTTTTTATGTAAATGAATGACGCGATGAGCTAGTCGTTCTCCTGATGTTAAGCGTCACGGCTGCCCATAACAGATTGCAGTATCACTCAGAACTCTTAAAGTTAATATAGTTTTGCGTGACACTGCACTGCGCACGACATCCTGAGACTTCACACTTTACACAGTATAGTAATAAGATTACTAGACTGTGTAATCAGATCATAAAGTCTCATTTACCCAGTAATTTCACTAGCTACAATGCCTTTAAAGTCGGAACACAGTAGTGCTTGCATAATACTGCTTTGCGCCAGAATAACTGGCAAAACAGGCATTGAAGTGATGCTCTTAGAGCAGATGCACAATGACGCTCACGCCTCGACAAGCATCACTTTACCCCTTGTTTGACGTGATCTGAGACATTAACTGTTCTATGGGGAGTCGTATCATTAGCTGTGGACATCTAGCGAATGCTGATGCTGATACCTAATAAAAACACGAGACACTATAATTATTATCATGCATGAAGTTTAAAGGAAAAAATTATGTTATTGTAATCCTAAACAGCTTTTAATAGTGCCGCTCCCTGAACCGCTTCCTGTAAAAACTGGGATCGCAAACGGGCGCGTCTGGTCCCTTTATCTCGGCTTTCGGCCCTTGTTATAATGTGGACGGAAGTAGGTCACCACAATTACGCCTCGGACGCAACTTGACACCGCTGAATTTATTTTACAAACTGATATAGTCGCGTATCAAGTTGACGTTCCAAATTTGATCTAACTCAATGTCAGTTTGTTCGATATTGACGGGCGGTGATGTTTTGTTTTTGGCAACATTCAGTATCAGCTTTCCATCTCATTATTTTGTGAATGTTAATTTGTATAATTGATATGTTAAATCGGGGAAAGTCTTTTTGTAGAAGCCCGTGGTATCAACCGCGTTTGTTCATAACTATTATAAAGTTTAATACCCTATTTGAGCCCCTTCAGTTTTGACTTTCAAAAACCCTTTGTAAATACGGTTATACGTCATAAAAGGAAGACACGCTTCAAAGTCAATAGATACAGTGGTTTGGGCTGTACGTTGTCTGTCAGTAGTTTACAGAGTAAGTAAGTCACTCAAGACAACAGCTTTCATTAATATAGACGATAGATGTACCTAATAAGTATAGAGCTGAGATAATATATTATATTGGCTGGTTTTTTGATAACAATTTAAGAAGAAGGTAAGAAATACATAATAAAATGAAGTTATAGACTAACAGAACTATAACTTAAATTAAGTATTCTAAGTAATCCCATTTTTACTTCCTGTAGCAACGTATATGTTAGATATCTACCTAATTTCAGAGTTTGACGATTTATTACAATTGCTCGTTTGATAACAATATCATCCTGCCTAGATCTAGCCATTACAATTTTTTAAAGCGTAAATAGCAAATAAGCGAGGTAAATCCACAGATTAGAGGAAAAAACAATTGACTATAGATAAATCGGTGTTATTTGGTGTTATTTTGTACGTTGTCACTGGCAGAGACAAACCAATAAATACATGCGATATCATCTGACAGTATCACAGCCTGATATCCTTTCACAATGCGTACGCAGCGTTTCTTTGACATTGAAATAAAACCTGCACAGTTCATAAATAAAAATAAATCCGTTGGAGCTGAAATTTGTATTGTCAGTAGCTTTTTTATTTGAATTTTACGACACATTGAAGTACTCCACATACTTTCGTGGCCACTCCAGACAGATCTATGGCTCTTGTGGAAATTAAACAAAAGAAACCGTTGCGCAGTTTCGGTGTGTTAAAAAATCCATTGTTGGAGTTTCTGCATGTTTTATTCATAATTTTGATGCGGGTTCAGGCTTGATGTGCTGTACTTGAATGTTTGCATCTGAATGAATCCTTTCGTTCCTTTTATTTCTATTAGAACTATTTTAAATTTTGCAATGCCTTAAGACTTTTCGTTAACCTTGTACTGTACTTGTAATATCTATGCAAAACAGGTATATTTATGCGTAAAATAACGCACCAAAAGCGATTTTCTCCCTTACAAAACATTCATTTCATAGTATGTACACATTACTATTTCGACATAAAAAAATTACACCTTCCATATTCTGATGGTACTAAATAAATGCCTTAACGTTATATTTGGACTTAAATTTTCACGGTCGTTCACACAAGATCTTTACCGTGATGACTAGACATAAATCTGCCATAGCTGAACATCTGCTGGACTTGTGGCCTAATCACTGGATTGAATTTCACAAACCACAAATCTCGTCGACTGAGCGTCACTAATATATACCCAGGATGGTGAAAGAAGCTATTGAGATCTCGAAATACAAAAATTTCAATCGAGGTGATGATTTTCAACTGACTGGTGCGAGGAATTCAGTACTAGGTTGCATTAAAAAGAACACCCGTCCAAAATGTGATAAGAACACTATATGCAGTGATACAGTGAGTGTGTTTTGTCACGGGTTACGATCGAGTTGGAATACCAATGGTACCCGTAGTAAAAGACTAAGAAAGAGGGTAGACCGTTTTGTTTGCTCCTAAAATTTCGAACTTTTTATCATTCACTCGCATCTTCAGTCTACCCGTGAACATGTTGCATATTATGTAACTGTGCCGAAGTATCGGGAACTCTGAAATGATTCTAATCACGGTAAAGATTACGAAAGTACTATATTAAAAATGTAGTGGACTTAAATATTTTCCATTTTAAATTATTGTTTTGGTCACAGTCATATACGCTTGTTTACTTTTTTCGTATCTACATAAAAGTTTAACAAGTTATAAAATGCTCAAAACAACTGAACAGTCAGCTGTTCGGTATCGAAATCATCGCATCGTTTAGAACCCGCATAAAAAACATTGTGACATATCCGAAAAACAAGCACCTACCTACGTAAAGCACACCGCAGAAATGAATTTCATGTTTTACACAGGCCAGATGTGGCAGTAAAAAGTGAAGCGTCACAATTTACTGAAATGGAAATTCTGTCACAAGTTTGCCGCACACAAATGGACGCATGAAATATGAGTGTAATCAAAATATGTGTTGCGTCGGCCGCAGGGTGGAGGTCGTGCGACTTGGGACTTCGGACTTTCTCTAGGTCTCGTGGCCATTCGACTTTTCGGATGTCCTTTTCGCTCTCATTCATTTTAAAATGTAAACGAAAAGGATGGATTAAGAGTAGAATGACCGTAAAGGATTGCACTGTTCCGCAATTACTTTAGTGCAATGTCGGAAGATCATTACTTTACTTTAGAAAGAAATAAAGAAGGAGTATGAGAGTCACATTTGTTCATGACATCACATTTGTTCGTGACATAACAAACAATATTGCACTATATGATATTAAAACACCGTAATAATAACTACAAAGGTAGGTTACCTACAATAATATCACAAGTAAAGAGAGTTTTGGTGGGAACGCGGAAAAGTTCACGTCGTTGCATTTTATTATTTTTCAAAACATGTGCTTTTTCCAGTGTTGACGTTTAAAATTGGTGGCGTTTTACGCAGTCCTGAATTACGAGCATGAGTGTGGGCAAGTGATATAAATGTGGTGAGACATGGTTTTTCGTTTTGCTTTCAAAATTCCATAGAAGCTTCTAGTAAAGCTGCCACCACTTTACTAGGGCATGACTTAGACTGGACTATGACTACCCAGACTGTGACTACGACTTGACGTTAAGTGAAATATTCTATAACATGATGAAAAATTACAATACTTGACACTGGCTAAATACACTACGTGTGAAGCCAAAATATAAAAAAACAAGTAATAAGACAAACATACACATACAACATACAACACAACCTACCTACCCTTAGATATTATGAGCTGACCAGGTTAACCACCACACCATAGGCAGCTGTCATATTAACAAAAGCGTCCTGGTCAAGACGTTTTTTACTAAGAATTACCAGTGGCTATATTTTCTAAACGTAAAAAGCATCGTTCTAAGTAGGCGCCTTCGTGAATAAGTAGGTTACCTCTTTAATCTTATTTCATTCTCTCGAGTTCTTAAGTCTATGGGTAGGTAAGTTCCTTCGTCAAAGAGCATTGGAGATACAAAGGCTTCAATACTAATTGCAATTAATGAATTGCCATTAGACTTTATCTTAGTGGACGGCGTTCTGTTTGGGCGATGTTGAATTTCGTTTCAGTTTCCTGGAGAAGATCCTAAAAGCTTTATATGTATATTACAGAATCAATGCTAGAGTTTACTAAAATAAATGTATAGACATAATAAATACGCCTGTAATTTTCAGAATAACGCTAAAAGGAAAAAAATATTAAGAGACTCACTGGCTGGATAAATCGGTTGAAAAAAAAAAGTTGTCCGACTAATACGTTACAAACCGACTTTAACAAAAAAAACTCTTGTAAACACAGATTGCTTGCAATACCGAGATCAAAAGAAAAATTTTACAAACTCATCTCGAAAAATCTAAAAACCCCAGAGTGCCGATTTTAAATAAAGAATAGTCACTCTACGCCCCTTCCTATGACCTCACCCCGTGCTGCATACATTCTATTAAATACTACGCAATCAACTGGACGCATTCATTTGTTTCGCCTCATATTGCCACTGTGAAAGCAATAATGAACTTAATGCAAACATTTGCGCAATAACTCAACTACATCATTTTGCAAAAACACTCCCAATACATGAAGTGTCCAAGTGTTAACATTCGTACACCGTCAACTGTTTTTCTTGGCGTACTCTAGTATAAACGCAGCCATTTGCTACATATTCAGGTAAGATGGAGGCACTCCTGTATAATTAAATTACGCAGTATCTGAAGTTCTCTCCAGACTACTGGTACAAATTTAATATTACTTACAAAGCGACACTCTGTGATGCTGTAATCTAGTTACTATATGAGACATTTTCAGGAATTGTTTCCAGCTTAGTTAATTACATTTTATCTCCATTGGTTTAAGTGGATTACAGAAAGGTGTACCTATTAAGATTGTATAGCTCCTAAAGATTTTTGTTACCATTGAGGAATGTGACCATAGCTCAGTTGGGGGAGCATCTAATCCGGTGAGTTGGATGGCAAGAGTTGAAATCCATCTGGTTACTAAAAAAACCTGATTTACACTATTAAATCCATTCCACTAGAGTTATACCTAATATGTTATAGTAAAAACTGTTAGTTTGTCTAGTAGGCGCTAATAGCCAGGTCATTATTAATCATGACGGTAGTTATGACGCGTTTTGGTAATGAGAAAATTAAAGCCAATTAAGATAGGTATATTTATACAGCCTTTTTTTATATTGTTGATAGGCAAAGCATTTGACCACTGTTTTCAAACAAACATACCGCTCTCATTTGTTGTCTAAAAATGTTATTGATACTTGATAGATATAATTTTAAGTCTTATTATTTTGCGGAATAAATTATATCGAGCTCTATTATAAAACTAAACCGTTGTCAATTTGAGAATAGAAATGGTAACACGGTTATATATATACATGGCCGTGCTGACAACAGCCAATATAACTTTCCGCTGAGACCGACGACGATGCTGTAAAGGTCAATAGAGGCGTGCATTAGCCCGTTGCATTAGTCCCAAAGAATGTGCGCTTCGCAATCTTACGACACCGGGTTTGATCCTCGGCCCTGCAGCAATGACTTATCTAGTAAGTTATGTGCAGTTTTCGATGCCATCGCTCCGTGCCTCGGAGAGCACGTTAAGCCGTCGGCCGCGGTTGTTATAAGAACATCTATGGCAATCGTTACGGGTATTCAGACGCCTGATAGAATCTGACGCCTGGTCTAACCATCCCTGTTACTGGTCTTATGGGTTGCGAGGTCAGATGGCAGTCGCTCGTGTAATTCTGGTAGCTCACCGCTACAGGTTAGGTTGGGAGCCGACCCCAATAACAAATGGGAAAAGCCAAAGAGGATGATGATGGTACTAACAAAATTGATGTTAGTTGTTCATAAAATACCTACTTAAAGCTGCAATTTGTGTTCAAGGTTCAATGTCCTCCATAATTAATGGTGTAAATCATAATTATTCAATTGGAGGCTGTATAAGATCTGTTGGCAAAGAGCCCATGCTATCTCAGCGCTGGGTTCTTACTGTACATAATTGTCGGATTCAGGACCATAAGCTTTCATTGTTAATTAATTTACAGTTTTCTAGCCAACTTTTCACTTCTATCATGGAAGTGGTTTTTGTATAACTTTGCGTACAGCGTCTTGTTTAAAGGGAAGCATTATTAAGTTTTCTCATATGTACTTATATGCAACATCTTTGTACTTACAATGTTGTTGTTATATCATTTGCCTCCCCCCGAGAGCGCCACTTTGAGTAGCTGCTCGCCTCCTGCGCCCATCGGCTCCCCGCGGCTTTCACCAGATCGTCGGTCCACCGAGTGGGGGGCTGGCCTACGCTGCGTCTTCCGGTCGTGGTCGCCACTCGAAACCCTTTCTTCCCCAACTTTTCTTTTCCTTGCTTTCATTTTATTATATTATAGAGGCGATCCTGGCCACTGTGAAATGGGTTATAATATACATTTTTGATTTCCTATTATTCATCGTTAAAGGGTTTTTTCTTCAATGTAAATGAATGGCTCAATGAGCTAGTCGTTCGCCTGATATTAAGCGTCACGGCTGCCCACAACAGATAAAGTATCACTCGAAACTTTAAATCAATGTAGTTTTGCATAACACTGCACTGCGCACGTCATCCTGAGACTTCACACAGTAAAGTAATAAGATTGCTAGACTGTGTGATCTCATCATGAAGTCTTATTTGCCCAGTAAATCTACTAGCTACAATGCCCTTTAAACCGGAACACAGTAGTGTGGAGTATTATTATAGTATTATCTGCATATAAGCAAAAGTGTCCGTCCATGGTCTTCTCAGGTGAATTAAGCGTAGTGGTCTGGGCCTTGCATTTTACAGGTTTCCAACAGAAACAGTTTTTTTCACCACGAAATTCTCCTAATTTATCTAGTGATTTTTATGTGGTAGCCATATAACACAAATAAACAGACATAGTTTTACTATTATGAAGAAGGGATCAATTTTTGTGCAATTCTTTATCACTTTTAATGTACTCGTACTTTAGAATTAACATTTTCAAAAGGATATTTATTACAATTTTATTGTCTCTTTATTTATCAAAAATATTACTTCCTACCTATAGGTTACGCAAACATGTATGTAAGTAGAGTTACACATTCATTCCCTCAGCTTTAAACTTTACAATGCGTATAAAGCTTATATTAACACGTAAGCTCGAGTAGTGTATGTAAATATACTCATAGCTTAATCTCCCCAGACACCTGCCTAATTTCTGTGCAGACATTGCATAGCATATTCTGGAATTACAGTTACGAAATGGATATTATGCTAATGCATGGTATATGCTTAGTTTTGTCGACTGCAGTCTGCCAAATTAGAATATAGCCTAATACTAAAATAACTAAAACCGTTTGAAGAAATGCCTATTCTGCCAATTGTAACAAAAGCATAGCCTGAAAACATACTTTAACAAATTAACGTAATAGTGCTTATTTTCAGTAAAATTAATTATGCATAATTAATTGGTTTTACCAAAAATTAAAGACATAGGTATAATACCATTTCTTTACTTTGTACTTTTATAGGAAGCTCAAACATGTGTGTATCATTAATTTCATGTTAATTTAAGTTTATATATTCCACTGCTGTGATGAAGAGTCTTGTTGTTAAAACTGAGTCATTAAATGAATTGCCATAAAACAAAACCATTTTCTGAGCAACAACAAGATAAAAAAATTTTAAATAATAAGTTGCGTGGATCGGCGCCTTACACATTTTCACAAACCACCCATATTATACCTACATTGAATAATAATTATACGAAACTAACGAATTAAGATAGTACCCAAAATGAGCCTTGGCCCGATAATAAGAGCCGCCACTTCTCGTGACGGAAAGGTCTCGCGGAGAAAAAATCTGCCCTCAGTTAAAGAGAGGATGGATCGTGGCGGAGAAAGAAGAACAAAGAGCTTGAATAATAATCTATGTTATATATATAAAAATCAATTGCTGTTCGTTAGTCTCGCTAAACCTCGAGAACGGCTGAACGGATTTATCTTATCTTGGTCTTGAAATGTTCGTGGAGGTCTAGGGAAGGTTTAAAAGGTGAGAATAATTGCCGGGAAAACCCTAAAAACAGCCCTTTTCTTTTTCCCATATAAAGGCAGTACGAAGTCTGCCGGGTCAGCTAGTTAATAATAATTATATAATTAGTGATAGTTACTTTTCAAATCTATTGCTATACCTTAATCCAAAAGCACTGTCAATATGTATATTATCTTAAATAAATATGTATCCGACTGTTACTCACGAATAGTGTGTCGATTTCTCGACCAGGTTTCGAGCATATCCGATGTTCGTAACCTGGTCAAGAAACACACGCATGAGAATTTTAAAACTAAAATGTATATTATCGTCAGAAAAACCATACTTTAAAAAAGCATTACCAATAAGCGTATACCTCGAAAAAACTTCGGGAAATCTGGGCTCCGGGAAAAGTTTTTTTTCGACGGACGCTAGGTACGTTTATACCGTTATACCGTTTCCGCAATATGACGGAGCTGTCATTAGCAAGCTAACGGCATGTCGACGATGTTATTTGGGACAACACTCAGGCTAATGGCCACGAGCAGGGTTGCCAGCATGTTTTGGGAAGTGGAACTTCGGGTTAAACAATTCAGGTGATAGGCTATTTTTAGACAAACGGTATTCATACTGAATTATTAAATGATTTTTATTAGTTTCCAACGCCATATTTTATCGACTTTCAAAAAATATTTATATAAGCAGTAAATATCATTTAAGCATGCCTATTAAACTACTTTATAAGCAAACAAAAAAATGTATTTTCATTGAAGCCAAATTCTTGAAACATTTTAATTATTCGTATAATACATTCTGTAGCATCATTTACAACTGTTTTGATGTACAAAAGTATATATTTATTGTGTTTTGAATTTGTAGCTATTTATTACATAGTCTTCTTCTTCTTCTCGTGTAGGCAAGTGGTCAGTCAATAAATACATTACTTAGTAATAAACTTACATAATGGCGTTATGAAATAAAGTATAATTGACTTATCTACAAAAAAAACAGGTGAGTTTGAATTAGTATGTTATCCCGAAAGGGGGACTGGGACCATGATAGCCCACAAATTGTGAGAGCCTTACTTGAAACTGCGTGTTTTCAAACCTCCATACTAAAAAATAAATCCACACACAAAATTGCACGTGCGATCGCTACGAGAGTTAACATTAACAAGATCCTATAAATTCATTTCTAAACACAGGTCGTTAAACTCATTCAAGTGCATTCTGTCAAAGACGAAGTTCAACCACCCAGCTGCGCTAGGGCTATCTTCGAACGCAAACTTTACATGTCATTTCCTCAATGAAAAACTATTAATTTAGAAAAGTCGTAGAAGAAAAATTGTCTACCTTGGGGAGTAGATTTACCCGCTTTCGGGATAATATACCAATTAAAACTCAGATAGTATATGATAGGAAATTATACACCCCTAGTCCCCTTCCGGCGAGGTAGGCTCGTCATGCTATCTCCCACCATTTGGCCGGACATTCTCATAATAATTAACATCATTAATTACCTTTGCCCAAGCGATTCTGTAGCGATGAACATTTTTGTACAGTTAAGTGGCCAATTTTCACGTAAATATGGCAATAAATCTGTCTGAGTTGTGAAATAGGCCGGGATTAAAACGGAATTCACAAGTAGAAACAAAACTAATTGGAAACTGATTGAGAATGTAAACATAAATAATAATAATATCCTGCATACGACTTATTCTACATAGCAGTCGGCTTCAATAAACTATCTTTCAAATGAAAATGTATTCCTTCCTTGGATAGATTCCTGTACTTGTATTTTTTCTTTCTTATTGGTTTAACGTGGAAAGTGCTATTTTATTTAAACTAACAACATATTACCACAAAAGGCTTAGGGTAAGTTTTTTCACCGATAGTTAAGGTAACCAATGGTTAAAAACTCTAACAAATTCTAACCAAACGGTCAATATTTGTTAGAGTTTTTAACCATTGGTTACCCTAACTATCGGTGAAAAAACCCAGCCTTAGTAGTACAGGTACTACAATCATTTTAACTACTACTAAATCCAACTAATACCTACGCTACCTACTACATAAAACATTTGACTCCTTATCTAGCCGATCATGGAACTTCATTGCAACCTATAGAAACACAAAGTATGGATTTGACAGTTTCAATACATAGTTTATGTGCATAGTTACTACGGAAATTTTTAAATTAGAAATGAAACTTCTCCTGTTGCATTGCAATCAAAGTTCCGTGATCAGCCCAGTTATGTTTTGTTTCTCTCTATCACGTATTAAATAGACAAAGATAATGTTTTTTTTTTTAATATTTTGGCTCCACACATAGTGTATTTAGCCAGTGTCAAGTTTTGTAATTTTTCATCGTATTATGGAAATTTTCACTTAAAGTCAAGTCATAGTCACAGTCAGAGTAGTCATAGTCTAGTCTAAGTCATAATCCAGTCTAAGGCATGCCCTAGTAAAGTGGTGGCAACTTTACTAGAGGCTTCTATGGAATTTTGGAAGCAATACGAAAAACCACGTTTCACTACATTATATCACTTGCCCACACTCATGCTCGTAATTCAGCAATTAATGCGTAAAACACCACCAATTTTAAACATTAACACTGGAAAAAGCATAAGTTTTGTAAAATAATACAATGCACCGACGTGAACTTTTCCGCGTTCCCGCCAAAACTCAAAGATAATGTTAATGTAGTGTTTATAAGTAACGGGGTTTGAATGTATGTAATATAGTGTTCGTGCTGACCTATAGACAGTTAAAATGCTCTTAAAGTCCACTGTAGATAGCGTGCCCAAAATGTTGGTAGCATTGCTATTCTGGTACGATATGACCCAAATTATCTGTGTTGATTGACTGGAATACTAATCAAAGTCGATCAATACATACCTATATTGAAACCCGGCGTAGGTGGATGATCCACTCTAAAGTGGGGACAAACTTTTGTAGCTATATAGCTCAATCAGATGTCTTTGTGTTAAATTGGTTTACTATAATAATGATGTAAAGAATAATCTTGTCTACCCATGTATGACAATTTATCCGATCTAAGTGTAAGTCCCTACAAAATTTAAATAAAATAACCGGCCAAGTGCTAGCGCACGAAGGATTCCGTACCATTATCTGCCCCTGCCGTCTAGTGTTGAGTAGCAGTACTATTTAAAGTAGCGCCATCTATGACTCATCTGGTAATCGAGCAAAAAAATCACGTCTGTTGTATGGGAGCCCACTTAAATATTTATTTTATTCTAACAAAATGAAAAAAGGTATATCTAGTGTAATTCCGCTAAAAGATCATATAAGATTATCTATATTGGGGAAGCTGCAAATGACTGTTGTAGGCAAATGTATTACAAAAATGATTAGAAAAGTTTATAATGAATAATATTTATTGAAACCAAAACTGGGACGGCTAAATTGGTCCAACATTCGTTGCGCAGGATTAGGAAAAACCCAGTAAAAACCTAATCAGACCAATGGCAAACTAACATAAACGATCAAAATTAATTTTAAACAAATAAATTATAATACTGGTATTTAACTATTAACTTAGAATACTTAAATATATTAATTAAATTAAATGGATATAAATAATTCCGAGAAATAATCTAAACGAATATAATAATAAATTTAAATGAATATAACCCAAAATTACATATACCTAAAATATACTACATATACCTAACAACAATCACCTACACTAACCCAATATAGACAATCTTTACCGACACGTGTTTCGCCTCTCCACGAGGCATCCTCAGGACTGATGTTGACTCGACGAAGGCTCGTGCGAAAGTGATTGGGCCCGCCGGCCAGCCGCGCTTATATACGATTTCGTACCCTACCCCCACTAAAAATACGTAGCAAAGGTGACGAAATAATATTGGTTTGGTCATTCAACAATGTACTAGATGGGCTGTTGTGTTTTAGAATCTCTAATTGTTCCAACACACATAATCTAAAGCTCTTATCACATACGTGTAATACGTCAAATGTATCATTATCGCGTAATGTATGACCTGTATCAATTAGATGTTTTGCGAAATGTGACCTGTCTGGGTGGTGATTTCTGTAAGCGGAAATATGTTCTTTATACCTAGTTTCAAAGTTACGGCCCGTCTGACCCACATAAACCCCGTTACAATCGTTACAAACTAACCTATAAACACCAGATTTTTTAGAATTATTTAACCGGTCTTTGCCATTGCAAAGTTGACGTATATTTTGTGTTGTGCGAAAAGCAACGTGTACATTGTTTTTCTTGAGTGTCCTAGCGATCTTATCTGAAATTGGACCCATGTAAGTTAAACTCCCCACATATTTATTAATGTTATTTGATGGACATGAAAACAGTAGTGAACGAACCCTATCCCTCTGTTTATTTTTTATTAAACTATCTATCATTTGTTTACTGTATCCATTAGAAACCGCGATTTGATATATAATATTTAGTTCTTTGATGTAGTTGGTAGGGGAAAGAGGTACTGTCATTAATCTATGCACATAACTCCGAAACGCCGCTAATTTATGCTGAAAGGGATGACATGAAGATGATGGAATAGTTATGTCTGTATGTGTAGGTTTATGGTAAATTTGAAATTCTAAGCTGTTGTTGACCCTAGTTATGGATAGATCTAAAAAATTAAGGGACTGACTATCCTCTATTTCTAACTCAAACTGTATTTTAGGGTGTATATTATTGATTTTATTAAGAAATACATTAATCTGTCTTCGCGTACCTGTCCAACATATTATGACGTCATCTACGTATCTGTAATAAAAGAGGGTTTTAGGTTTTTAGTGGGGGTAGGGTACGAAATCGTATATAAGCGCGGCTGGCCGGCGGGCCCAATCGCATTCCGCTATCCGACACCGCCCCGAGCGGTCGTCATTCGAGCGCTCTCAGTACGCGCTTCCGAACAACTCGGCACACCTCGGTCCGCCCGGCGCCGCCATCTTGTGCGGCCGCCTCTCGCGCGCCACCAAACCGCGCCCGCGCTCACCTCACCCCGCCTTCGCAGGCAAACCCGTCTCGCGAGTGTCGCGAGTGAAGAGACTGATTGCTGGTTTTTGGACAATATTAGCGCCGTCGCTACCAGTGCCGCGAGTGTTGTGCGCGTTTCGCCGTTGCCACGCACGAGCGTGAGCCGCGGCCCGAGTGCGTTGCCGCCGTCGCCGCGTAGCCTCCGCGCTCGCGCGCGTGACTGGCTGCCGCCGCGTCCGGGTACACTCGTCGTCGCAGCAGGAGCTGCAGAAGGCATAGGGATCCGCGAGCCAGGTATTCACCCGCGCTGCCTTGCAGACGGTACGTTTATTAGGGCTACATCTTAGGCACACACCGCTCTGCCTTATAGGCAGGGCGTGCTTATTTACTCCCCGCACCATCCCGGGATTCGCCCGGGATGGAGTCTATCCCGTCGGATGTTGCCGCAAGGCAATTATTCGAATTTTTTGATTGGGCCATTCGGGCCAACCCCGACTTAAAGGACCTTTGGTCCAAATTTATTGCCTCCACCCCCACCGCACTGGTCGCCAGTGAGCCCGCATCACCGGTGATGCCCCCGCCATCCTCCTCTGTTAGCGTCGCCCGCGCACGCATACCGGAGAAAGTTGCTTCCCGCAACCACTCCCGCTCTCCCGCCCTCCGCGGACCCTCCTCAACTCCTACGCCACGTAGCCGTGACGTTGTCGCCAGTGAGCGTTCGCGCTCACGCTCGCGCTCGCCCATCTTTTCTGCTCCACCAGAGGAAGTGATCACTTCTCTGATGGAGTTTGATACCCCCGCCTCTCCTGACCCTGTTGATGCTGATGGCTTTATCACGGTCACGAAAGGAAGGAAGCGCCCCGCGGCTACCTCCTCTCCTCCCCCGCCGCCCAAGTCTGCTTGCCCTTCCGGGGCAGTAGCTGGTCCATCGGACCGCAAAGTCTCATCTGCCTTTGAGGCTGACGTGCCCTCCTCGGGGCCGTCAACCTCAAAATCAGAGCGACCTCCTCCCCCTCTTTTCATCCAGGAGAAGGCGAAGTGGAGTAACGTCGCCTCTCTCCTAAAGTCACGTAAAGTGAATTACACTTCCGCCAGGCCGACCAGCACGGGCATTAAGGTTCAGGTCACAACCTCAGACGACCATCGTCACCTCACCCAAATTCTCCGCCAAGAGAAAATAGGTTTTCATACCTATGCCCTCGAGGAGGAGAAAGTACTCCGCGTAGTTCTACGCGGGGTACCTAAAGAGGTGAAGGAAGAGGTTATTCTGACCGACCTCAAAGCCCAAAGCTACCCTGTGCGGGAGGTTCACCGCTTGTACAGTGGACGCAATAAGATCGCATTCGATCTTGTTCTGGTTGTCCTCGATCGCTCGGCAAGGGGGAAGGCCATCTTCAATTTGAAGGAGGTCAACCAACTTTCGGGGTTCACGGTCGAGGCTCCACACCGAAATGGTGCTCCGTCCCAATGCCATCGCTGCCAGCTCTATGGGCACGCGGCACGGTTTTGTTTTGCTAGGCCCCGCTGCGTTAAGTGCCTTGGGGATCATGGCACCGCGGACTGTCTCCGTACTCGGGACAGCCCAGATCCGCCAAGCTGTGTGCTGTGCGGGACCTCAGGGCATACCGCGAACTATCGCGGTTGCCCCAAGGCACCACGCAGCACACAGAGGCCTAGCGGGCGTGCACCATTTCGCCCCAATCCCCCGACCTCTCGCTCTCAAGGGATCAGCCCTAAGCTATCCCTTGTCCCATCGAGCACTCAGCTCTCTCAGGCACCGTCTCCCGCAGTCAACGCCTGGGCCAAGCCCCCGAGCATGGTTCGGGCGCAGGCTGCGCCAGCGGCACCTCGCAGCGCTCCAGCTATTGCTAAAGCGCTGCCTCTTGCTCACGTTAGCCCCCCCGCCTCGAAGCCTAGCCCCTCTGGCCTGGCTTCATCTTCTCTGATGGAAGATCTGGCTCTGATTAAGCAGAGCCTGACAGCCATTGACCTGAAGGAAGTGCGTGTGCTAGCACACAAACTTCGTTCAGCCGTCACTCCCGAGGACCGCTTCTGTGCCCTGGTCCAGCACGATAACATTCTTGACGCTATCATGCGCTGCCCCTTACCCTCTTTTAGTAATATCTAATATGGATAGTACACCAAAAAAGGTAAAACCTCGCTCCGTAGCGTTAGCGTTCTTCAACGCAAACGGTCTCGCTCGTCAACGCGACTTGGTTCACGACTTTTGTAAGACCCATCAGGTCGATGTGATGCTCGTGCAAGAGACCCTCCTGAAACCCAGTAAGCGGGATCCTAGGATCGCCAATTACGTCGTGGTTCGTAATGATAGGCTTACCAATGCCGGAGGCGGTACGCTTATCTATTACAGAAGGTCTTTTCACTGCATCCCAATTGATACTCCCTCATCCTTAGTTAACTTAGAAGCCTCTTGCTGCCGCTTAGCTATGAACGGCCATCAGCCGATCATACTAGCGTCTTGTTACCTCCCTCCCGACAAACGTTTGCTCAGTAGTGATATCAACGCACTACTTTCTCTGGGAAGCTCCGTCATACTGGCGGGAGACTTCAACAGCAAACACGTTATGTGGAATTGTCACACTTCCAATACCAACGGTAGGATACTCGAACAACTAACTGACCCACGACCAGACGCAGACCACCACACCTTTGACATTATCGCACCCATGACTCCGACCAGGTTCCCCGGGAATCTCTCCTAACGACCAGACATACTCGACATAGCACTTTTAAAAGGCGTAACCCTCAGGTTAGGCTCGATAGAAGTGCTCCACGAACTTGACTCTGACCACCGCCCTGTTCTCATGAGACTAGGCTCGGACTCTACTGAACTTCCACCTCAGACTAAGACAGTGGTGGACTGGAAGCGATTGGGGGAATCCCTGAAAGCTATCAGTTCACCTGACTTAGACAAGATACCCGACGACATACAGACACTAGACGACGTTTCCTCCGCGATCGACGCTCTCACCAGTCACCTCAACACCGTAGTCGGTGAGTCCTCGAAGCAGGTACCAGTGGTGGACCACCGCTGGGATCTGCCCGAGGACGTGAGGAGACTGATGACAGCAAAGAACGCCGCCACTAGGGCATACGACGCGGCCCCGACCCAACGTAACAAATCCACCTTGAATTTCTTACAGCGTGCTGTTAAGAAACGCATAGGTGATCTTCGCGCTCAGAACTGGACAGACCTACTTTCGGGGCTCGAGCCAACCCACCAGGCATACTGGCGATTGGCTCGAGCCTTGAAAAGTGACACACTTAGAACGATGCCCCCTCTTGATAGGCTGAACCAAGTCCCTGCGTTCGATGACGAGGAAAAAGCTGAGTGTTTAGCTGAGAGCCTCGAGGCCCAGTGTAACCTTTCCCCCGATCACGTTGACCCTGTCCACCTCCATACGGTGGTCAGTGAAGTTGAACGTCGTAGCTCCCTGACGCCCTCCGACCCCCCTCTCGAGCTTATTAGGGCCGCTGAGGTTGAGTCTGTTGTCAAGGATCTCATTACCCGTAAAGCCCCCGGCGCTGATGGTATCAGCAACAAAGTGGTCAAACACTTTTCGGTCCCCTTGATCTATCTCCTAGTCAGCATCTTCAATGCGGCTATGAGTAATTGCTCTTTTCCCGTTGCGTGGAAGTCCGCCGACGTCATCGGCATCCACAAGCCAGGCAAGAAGGCTACCGAGCCCTCTAGCTACCGGCCTATTAGCCTCCTCAGTACTCTGGGGAAGATCTACGAGCGTCTCATTCGGAAACGTCTCTGGACCCATGTTCACGAACATAAACTCCTTCCCGACGAGCAGTTCGGCTTTAGAGCCAGACACTCTTGCGTCCAACAAGTGCACCGCATCACGGAGCACATCCTTGATGGCTTCAATTCGAAGCCAAAACCCAAAGGCACTCTTGCAGTCTTCTTAGACGTAGCGAAAGCTTTCGATAAAGTCTGGCACGACGGCTTGATATTCAAGCTGTACCACATCGGCGTGCCGGACCGTCTTGTGCACATCATACAAGACTTCCTTAGGGATCGAAGCTTTCGCTACCGCGTTGAGGGGGAGCGATCCTCTCCCCATCCTATCAGAGCCGGAGTACCCCAGGGCTCCGCGCTCTCCCCCTTGCTATTCTCGTTGTACACCAGCGACATTCCGCGGTCATTTCATCCCAGTGTGCAGCTTGCACTCTTTGCGGATGATACCGCCATCTACTGCTCCGGATGGCAGAGAGTCCATATGCGTGGTCGTCTCCAACGAGCCCTCACCGAGATCGGTGCGTGGTTCAGGAAATGGCGGATCACGGTTAACCCAGATAAGAGTGCAGCGATGTACTTTTCTGACTATAAGCGTGGTCCGCCATTGCGACCGCTGTCCTTGTTCGACAAGCCCATCCCTTGGGTTCCGTCTGCCAAATACCTGGGGGTTACCCTTGACACCAAGCTCAACTTCAGAGACCATATTAAGCGAGTGCGCGATAGGGCGGCCTTCGTCTTAGGCCGCCTACACCCTCTCCTCTGCAAGGGTAGTAAAATGTCCCTTAGAAATAAGGTGACACTTTACAAAACTTGCGTTCGCCCGATTATGACCTATGCATCTGTCGCGTTTGCTCATACATCCTCAGTCCACCTGGATCGACTTCAGGTTATCCAGAACCGCTTTATCCGCAAGGTGGTCGGAGCTCGCTGGTACCAGCGTAACTCCGACCTCCATTGCGATCTCGAACTCCCATCCATCCGTCAGTTTATGAAGGATGCATCCCGCCGCTATTTTGACGCGGCACCCCATCACCCCAACCCTCTCGTAGTCCAAGCATCAAGTTACTCTACAGACATGACAGATCCGCCACCCCGTCGTCGCCGCCCAAGACACGTCTTGAGCGATCCGGATGATCCTATAGCAGCCGTTGTGTCGGCTGCGCTAGGATCACCGGATCAGTCTAGCCCTCCTGGCTCAGGTACCGCTTTCGGCACCGGTATAGGATACCAGCGCAACACAATCAGACACCGACCCCGCCGGCGAGGTCGACGTACCCCCCGTAGGTTAGCTAGAACGGTCGCGACTTTCCATAGGGTCCACTCTTCCAGTGGACGTAGCCTTCTCGATCCTCTTATCCCGGCAACGGCCCAAGCCGAGGCTCGCACCCCAGGGGTGCCCTTGTGCTAGTTGCCTCCCACTTTTGACGGTTGGGCGCCTTAAGCGCCTGCCCTCCCGCCCGGTGACGCTGTAAAGGTCGGTAGAGACCAACAGCATTAGCCCGTTCAAAAAAAAAAAAAAAAAAAAAAAAAACGGGCCCAATCACTTTCGCACGAGCCTTCGTCGAGTCAACATCAGTCCTGAGGATGCCTCGTGGAGAGGCGAAACACGTGTCGGTAAAGATTGTCTATATTGGGTTAGTGTAGGTGATTGTTGTTAGGTATATGTAGTATATTTTAGGTATATGTAATTTTGGGCTATATTCATTTAAATTTATTATTATATTCGTTTAGATTATTTCTCGGAATTATTTATATCCATTTAATTTAATTAATATATTTAAGTATTCTAAGTTAATAGTTAAATACCAGTATTATAATTTATTTGTTTAAAATTAATTTTGATCGTTTATGTTAGTTTGCCATTGGTCTGATTAGGTTTTTACTGGGTTTTTCCTAATCCTGCGCAACGAATGTTGGACCAATTTAGCCGTCCCAGTTTTGGTTTCAATAAATATTATTCATTATAAACTTTTCTAATCATTTTTGTAATACATTTGCCTACAACAGTCATTTGCAGCTTCCCCAATATAGATAATCTTATATGATCTTTTAGCGGAATTACACTAGATATACCTTTTTTCATTTTGTTATTAAGATGAACTTCCGCGAAGTCACGCCTGAGTCAATCAATTATCTTATTTTATTCTGTTTTTTAGTATTTGTCGTTATAGCGGCAACAGAAATACATCATCTGTGAAAACTTCAATTGTCTAACTTTCACGGATCATGAGGTACAGCCTAGTGACAGACAAATAGACAGACAGACAGCGGAGCCTTAGTAATAGGGTCCGTTTTACGTTTTGGGTACGGAACCCTAAAAATGATAGACCATAATTTCTCCTTATAGAGTGAACCAGCAGTAGATACAGTATAATATTATTTTAGAGAATGAAAAGATCCAGAGAAAAATACGAGCATGTTTCAAAGCAACACTAACGATTAGTACCACAGACACTTAATCTTACTTCATAGGCACTTAAATATTATATTGCAACGATTTATTATGAAATACATAATAATTATTACACTTTAGGCTTTACTCCGCTACACTAGCACCTTATGTTCAGCATGGGTTTCGTGTTCCCGCGGGTTAATTCCAATAAACTTGTTCACCAATTCCGTGAGCCCCCATCGTAACTTCCTGACTTATGACTGTAGCTCACATTAAAGGACCCCATATTGCCCCATAAATCCATAGCACCTACTTACCAATTATGATTAGATATAAGTTATTATGGGTCCCTGTTTTATGTCGCTATAAATAATTTACCTTAATGCTCCAGTCAGCTATGATTTTATTTATGTGGTGTCCAGTTAGGGTTAAAATGAAATAATGAGTAATTTTACTTATTTATACGATACTTAAAGCCCAGTCGCTGAAAGAATACATTTAACAGCGACATTAAATGTTAAAAAACCGAATTAAAACATTACATTTTATTTTATTTTTAATTGCAACGTATGGGTTTTGTTGCATCAAGCGATAGTGCTAATATAAAGTTATACATTTTACTATATGTAGTAAATGGGCTATAGGTATAGCCGATTTGTGGTAACCCAAAAAACAGCAAACAAATCAAAGCGTATAGATTTTATTCATCTTTAGACAGTTTTAGTAGCTGTCATACTCACTGTCTGAGTGGCTGGACATTAATATTATATTTCGACGAACCTTCAACTCAATCAACATTTTTATCATCATCATCAACAGCCTGAAAACGTCCACCACATAAGCTTCCCCTTATTTGATAGCCTTTGGACATCTGTAATACTAGGCAGACATCGGTGGAAGCTCATTCCACATCATGCAAGTGTACGGAAAGAAAGTATACCGAGTCGTACTTTACGATTAGTTTTATAAGGGCAACGTTTAGTGTCACGAACCACGATATTTTTAGTCTTAAACCTGACCCAATTAGCAAAATTGTACAGATTGGGTGAAACGGATCATTTAGATTTCCGTTTAACGTGATAATTTCCGTTATGCTGCCAATCTAAATCCTGATCAAAGCCATTTAGTATATTACTCAAGAAGTAGGACAAATTTACACGTGCCAATCTGTCATGATAAAGTTACGATTTATATGTCGTGTATAGCAACGGTATATTGCAAAATGTCATAAATAAATAAATGTCATAATAACAGTAAGCATCGCATAAGTGACACCTCCAAAGTGATATGTAGATGTCTATAAGCTACGGTGACCACTCCCCATGGACCGTATGCTTGTTTGCATCCTTGATGACATAAAAATAGATAAATAAATAAACGTGTGGAAAATTCAAATTAAGCAAAGCTTGCACTCTATGGTACGAGCTTTTCTTAATTTGACCAGATAACCGATAAAATAAAATAAAATACATGGCCAGATGATGATAGAATGCTTACTTATAGAATAACACCCATAGACACAAAAAAACATTGATGTTCATCACACAAGTTTGTTAAGTGATGAACATCTGAGTGGGAATCAAATCCACAACCTACAGTTCAGAAGGCAGAGCTACTAATACTAACTGCGCTCAGTGTATACGTAGTATCGAAAAGAATTTCTTAAAATAACCGATTTGATCGAAAAAGCCTTTCAATCAAGAAAACGCCTTTTGATATTTTAAAAACCAAAATTTAACTACTTTTGATTGTAAAATAATAAAGAATACCACTGAAAAATTGAGCGAGGTATCCTAATTTTAAAAGATTTCAAATAAAAGCTAAATTTCTACGATATATATGTAATGTCTTTCGAAAGTAATGAGAAATAAACTTATCTGACTTCTTTTGAGGTTGCCTAAGTTAATCTAGTGATTTAGTTATAAATTTTAAAAAAGATTAACGAAAGTCATCTTAAGCTGATACATACTTTCAGGTAAGGGTTAACAACTCCATCTTAATCTTGACAGTGTTTGACACTTCTAACTTTATTCTAATCAACAAAACTTTATTTTGAGAGTCTAACTTTGCTTTACTCATTTGCCGCTGAGTTAAAATAAAATGGACTTGACAAAAGTCAAAAGTTCAGTAACGATACACTGCGAGAAACATGTCTACAAGTGCTAGCAAATTCATTTTAAAGTATCTGGAACATAAAGTTTGTGTGGAAATGCATTGTACGCTTTATTCTGTGTTGCATGAATGAAATGTTGCCGTAGGAATGTTCGCTAAACTGTCTAAGTTTGCTGTTATACGCTTCCAAATAACAAGTTGTGTCTAGGCGTTAAAATATATCGCATTCTTATCAGATTTAGAAATAGGAAAGACGACACTGGCGGCATTTTATTCAGTGGATCTCGTGATACCGCGTTTAGTAGCAGTTGGTATGATAGTAGTTAATTTAAAGAATAGAGGCACTTTACCTGTTTAAAAATAAGTACATCTTATTTATAGCTCTTAGAATTAGCAAGTTGAAATGGCAATGGGCAGGCCACATTGCTCGTAGAACTGACAACCGATGGGAATGCAAGGTTCTCGAGTGGCGACCACGAACTGGAAGACGCAGCGTAGGCCGGCCTCCCACTCGGTGGACCGACAACCTGATGAAAATTGTGGGGAGCCGATGGGTACAGGAGGCGAGCAGCCGCAAGTGGTGATCTCTGAGGGACGCTTGTATACAGCAGTGGACGTCTTCAGGCTGTTGATGATGATGATGATGATGATGATGACGATGATATAATTTAGCTGTAGGACATTGTGACTAATCCAAGAGCTCACATGCTCAGCATGCAACTTTGTATACAATACACAGAATACATAACATAACACTACCGTACTAGAAGATTTCCTGAAAAACATTTGCAACAAAGTGATAATTAGCTGGCACACCACTGAAAGATAATATTTGAGTCGATTCTCGTCTTCGCCTGATGCCTTCTCAATTCTCCGAAACATCTCGTTTAATAGAGGTCGCCCAGCCTACAGTTAGCAAGGTACCAGATTTTTGTAGCACAGTCTAAATTGGTGTTTGCAATTTGAAATATACATGCAATATATTGTACGTCCGCCGCTTCTAGAAACTAAGAGAGTGCAGTGTGCTTGTATACAAAAATATCCATCTTCATCAATTTAATAAACGCTAGATAACTCAAATCATGATTTACGTAGTACTACGAAAAATTGTTGTGTAGTGGTATAGATATTTCTGTATACTTTTGTATTCTGTTTACTAGTATTTATTCTACATTTCTGCCTCCCAGTAGCGCCGTATATTGATCGATATAAATTTACCGCATCATCTGAAGATCCGAACGGTTTTCCGATGCTGTTAAAACTGCGCTTTTATTTAATGTTCTGAGATATTTTCTTAACCGCATACGATAAAATGTGAACGGGCTTATTGAGACTTGAAAATTTATTTTGTCAGTTGTTTTATACGTTTTTTTTTTGAATTGTCGTCGTGTTAATGTGCATGAAGGCGCATTAAATTGTATTCTATGTATGTATGTACAAACAAAAAAGTATCACAGTATCTAATTATTCTATCAGTATCTGGGTCCCGTAGTACAAGCTATGCTTAGTTTGGGGCTAGATGGCGCTGTGTGAAATGTCCACACATATTTATTTATTTACATTTAAGTTTTAATAAGAAAAAATATTGTTTGTGTGGGTTATAAACCAGCTTAAAACACTACAATCTTACGTTATATTTATAAAGATAAAAGGAAAAAAAAATCAAATGAAATCATACACCTACGCGTTTATAAGGTCATCTGGAGCTATAGCGCATTTAATTGAAAACCCTATTCTGACGAAAGCAAGAAAACATTATTTTGCTACTTACACCATTATATCTAAGTGCAGTGGGAGTGAGATAGCAATATAAACTGCAAACCCTTCTTAAATCTTTACTTCATTAAACCGTGTTATATTTTCCCTTACTAAATGAAGTCATTACATAATAAAAAAACAACACTTTCATATTTTAATAATGAAGGCTATCCTAGATAAAATCCATTTTCCCTTTCTCTACAAAGAGCACACAAAGGAACTACATATTTCTAATGTCACGTGAAAACGAGTCTTAATGGCGGTACGTCGACATACGTAGAGTACGTTCTATTTAGCTAGAGCTGTATATACCTATGTGCCTCGCCTCGTCTCTACCTACTGAATTATTAATGTACTCTGCGCGCAGACATGATACTTTACGACATCGTCACGTTCGCGCGAGAGTGTATAACTAGTGTAGGTATTCGAAAACAAGTTTCTGTGTACAGCGTATTGGAGCTTATAAAAGTGTACTGGGGAAATTCACGGAATAACATATTCAACTTTCGGTTTGTAACAACAAATTATTTAAAAGCGGAGGTCTGGAGGAGGTAACACCTACATATATGAGTAAAAAAATCTTTAATATTCAGCATTTCACAGAGGTTCTCTCATTCTTATTCACCAGTCAATACGTTCGAATAGCCTTTGCTCAGGGTAACGAATATTTTCCATCGTATGAAAATTCCATAATATGTATGCTAACCTTAGAATCGCGTAGTGTAAGCTAAGTAAACACGTCATAACCCACTTTAGACGTAGTTTGAGATCAGGATTTACTTTGCCGTTGAATATTGATTTTTAAGTCGTTCAAGTAAGAAATTGATTTCAATTACTCATAACTTTACTAGTTAACTATGTAGTACCAAGCTTATTTTTTTTTATAATAATGCCTACCGACATGAATGGGGTAAAAAACTGACTTTTGCTCACTTCAGATGGCAGCACTGTTGAGTGTTCCCTAAATCTGACAAATATCTGTCATCCTCCATAATAATTTTGTAAACAAATAAAAATAACTCGATTCATTTCATTAATATGACGTTGTGTTCAGCTTTGGATTGCAAAAAGACGGGAGTCCATGTATTCCCTAAAGATATCAAATGGAGAAAACAATGGATAAAAGCTTTACGATGAAAAAATTGGGAGCCCACTAAATATTCAAGGTTATGTGCTTTTTTCCAGTAGTAGATGCTTTTCTATTCCGCAACTGTTTTTTTAACTGCCTAACACTCCATGTTGAATACATTTTTGTAGTATTAGAATCGAATTCGCTGGTAAGCACAAAGAATCAAAAACGCAATATAGCGGCGATTAGGATCACTCAACAGTGGCGCCACCTACGATTAGCTTTCAGTTTTTAACCCCATTCCCTGTATCTAGGGACCCAGGAACTACGAGGACCATGGTCCCAAAACACTCCAGACACAGAACAAGTATTTTGCGCTTTTCTTTTCTGTGCAGAGACACTCGTCCTGTTGCGGGAATCGAACCCGCCGCCTCCGGGTTATGAGCCAACCTGTTCAACTACCACACCACAGAGGCTGTCGTAAATTATAAAATTAATAGCATTATTATTGAAATCGTAATAGTTATAAATACGAAAAATAGTAAGTGCCGTTTTCATGCAGTGCTATAAATTATTCTGTTACTAATCTTCATCATTATGTTAATCCATTTTTTATTTTGGTGCAGTTATGGGAGCTTTCATCGGTGCTCTTAATTGGTGCCATTTTTTTGACAATGCCGTCATAGTTACTAGGTATAAAAAAACAATTGGAAACATCATTTCACTACTAAAATATTGTTTATTGTTATTGGTGTTTGTTATTGTTTTGTGTGTTATTTGTTGTTGTTGTTGTTGTTGTTGTTATTATTGTGTGTTATTGTTGTTGTTGTCCATGATAGTTTAAAATCTTATATCATTTTACTAAGCCCACTAAGAATCAAAATTACACAACCCTCCAGGATTTTATCTAGAAAACATTTTATAAAAGTAGTTACGTTGATGTGCTTTCCAGCAAGCGAACGTCTTGTTTTTCTGTCAGAACATGTATAAAACATATGAAAATGTATAAAATAAAACCGTTTTTTATTAAAGAAAAAACGCAAAGCAACGTGCCAGCAATTAATACAATTTATTAAAGTTTATAATTTAAACACGTATGTGCTCACTAAATTATTATGTAATAATTAAATACAAGTATGCTTAAGATAAGTTATGGTAACGACTTGAGCACTGTCAGGTGTAAATAATTAGCATAAAGTTGTTATGACATTATAATGTACGTGTCATAAAGTTATTGATAAATTATTCATCTTTATTATATTACAATCCTATCCTTGCCTATCCTATCATCGGCCGCGGGAGCCGATGGATACAGGAGGCGAGCAACCGCTCAAAGTGGCGCTCTCTGGGGGAGACCTATGTTCGGCAGTGGACGTCTTCAGGCTGTTGATGATGATGAATCCCATCATATTCCCACTTCCTATCCTATACATATGATGATGATGATGAAGATGATGATAAAGTTATTGATGTTCTTGTTCCTTATAATAATAATAATTTAATTTAATAAGGTACATATGAGTACAAATTTGAATAAATTTTTAATTTCCATGTTTCTTTGCAGTAGGTACCTATTTCTTTGAAAACCTATGGCCTTCAAGGCCATAATACTACTCAACAAGCTTGTGCTTGCCCCTTTTGTTTTACTTATCCAGTTAAATGTTATTTAAGGTCAAAATGTTGCTTGTTTATATAGGGTCCGTGCTATTGTAATATCAAACGCTGGAACAACCTGCTCAGAGCCGGAAAATATCTTGCAAAGTATATAGGTATTGGTGAATATTCTGTTTGCCAAATTGAACTCTATTTGTACAGTAATAAATAATGTTTTGTCTAGTTTAATTTCTCTGTTACAAGTTAAATTAATCAATCATATTTCTAAAAAAATACGAAAATATAGTGCTTTCATTTTCCATACTTACGTTTTTTATAAAACCTACCAGTAAGATTCGTGGCCTTTGTTTGAGCTTGGTATTTATTAAACTACTAGTTGACCTGCCCCGGTTTCCGGCTCGTTTAATAGTAATCGTTTAATAGGTAAGAGCGAAACGAAAGGGAAAAGGATAAAAAAATTAAATAAAATTAAATTATTTATTTATTGTGATAAAAACGACAAAATCAATTACAATTACCACAAAACATTTCATACAGAATAAACATGTCAAAGTATTAAATAATAAAAAAGGATGAGGATGAGGATGAGTGGATGGGATGGAATCGGAAGGCGCTTTCTTCTCCGGCCTTCCCCTTCCATCTTCCCTCTTTTCCTTCCATGGTCCTTTCGACAGGATGAGTATAAATAAAAAAATTATACAAACAAAAAAATCTTGCATAAAAATTATATCCTTATTGCATTGTGCAACCCGCATTTAGCCGTTATAAAAATAAAAGTATCATAAATGTTATTTTGAAAAATTAGCTTAAACCATACAACATTTTAGCGAAATCCGTTCAGTAGTGAGGACAGACAGACAGACAGGCAGAAAAAAAATCAAAAAAAAAATCCACTGTTATATCGATAAAGAAGTGTGATGCCATCGTTCAATGTACAGATTTAGCCCAGTTACAGTTTTCTTATATGTATAGATCTCGTATTTCAAGGACTGTAAGACTATTGTGGAAAACTGCATTGTTAATTACTTTACCGTTCTTTTAATATATCCTCGCGTTTGCTGCCTCCACTCCAGCTTGAGTTATTAGGTTCGTGTTGCGCATTACAAATTACGGCTCTACGTTTTTCGTAGCCACGTAGCACCGTAGACGTCTACGCCAGCTACGGTAAATAATGGTAAAAAAACAATGTTTACCATTTCAGTTACCGTTTCTGTATGTTTAACTATGGGGAGCTACTAGTTTACCTATCAGGCATGATCTTTCCCTTTTTAACTTGATTTCATTCGTTGCTTTGTCAAATTCCTTGTTTGTTCTTATGAATCGAGCCAATAAGACCTCGTTACCCTTTCATGTTATGTTATTGTTGACGCAAAAATTCAATAACCATTCAGAGCCTTTGAAGTCCGCAATGTTAAAGAAAACATACATGAGTAGGCAACGTAGCCGATAGCTTTCTAGGAATTTATCCCATTGTTTTGTCTAACATATTTATCCAACATTCATAAAATAATGTGTAGGTAGATGTTTGGATAAAGAATGTTAGTTGAGTACGATAAACATGTTTATGTGTTAACTTTGTAATTTTAAATGCTAATAATACAATAACTTAAATTAGGTATTTTAAGTTTTTTTATAATGTTAAGTGACGAGGTGTAACAAGTTGGCCTATGAGGAGCCTTTATGCCTAAGTATTCTGATATTGACTTGTAAAAGTGCTTAATAGCCTATTTGCAATAAATTATTTGAATTTGACTACATAAATTTGATATTAATAACATTTTCCGTTATTGCATGCTCCTTTTTAGGGTTCCGTACCCAAAGGGTTTTTTCGGCCACATTATGCGATCCCAGAGCACGAGCTGGAAATATTACTAATAGTGGGTCAAATGCAGGGAAAACGCCCCAGGGGCCGCATACCGGTACGATGGTCTGATAGTATAAAGGATGCAACAGGCGAAACTACAGCGGACGATTGATCTGGCACAAGACCGCACAATTTGGAGGGCCTTCTGAGCACATGGTCACAATCCTCATCAGTGAGGGAACGAAAAGAAAGACCCAAAGGGAAGTAATAGGGTTTTAACGGACCCTATTACTAAGGCTCCGCTGTCTGTCTCTCTGTCCGTCTGTCACTAGGCTGTATCTCATGAACCGTGATAGTTAGACAGTTGAAATTTTCACAGATGATGTATTTCTGTTGCCGCTATAACAAAATATACTAAAAAATAAAATAAAATAACTATTTAAAGGGCACCCATACAACAAACGTGATTTTTATGCTCGTTTTTATAGATAACGATACAGAAACCTTCGTGCGCGAGTCTGACTCTCACTTGGCCGGTTTTTTTTTAAAATAATGTTAAGATATCGCACAAGAATCTTACTGCCAATGCAATCTGTATAAAACAAACTGAAAACTTTTACAATAACAAGATTATGAGAGCTGAAAACTATGAGATAAAAGCAGTGCCTAGCTTTAAAGACTTTACCGAGCAAGTTTTCCTCATTTTGTTTCTAAAGTAGCGAGTAGAAAATTCTAGCTATCGGCTTAGTGGTCGCGACTGAACTCAGTTTTTCAGGCTAATGTTTCTTAAATAGTAAAAAATGTATATCGGATCATGCAGTTGTTATGAAAACAATTCTTGGATTATGATTTTTTTTTGTTTAAATGATCTTGTTTAACTGTAGCGTGATTATAATATTATTGCTAAAAGAGAATGAGCAGAATTGTATGAAGGGCGGTCATCAACCTTTTGTGCCTATATTGTTACGTATTTACTCTGACAATAATGTGTTAACATATTATCGTCCAAATCTGTGACTCTCTTATACTAATATAACGTACGGCAATAATTATTATCATACGTATCATTTTTTCAGTTATTTTGATTTAAATACCTAACTATATACTGAACTGATTTTGATAGAACCACTCTTAAAAACCTATGTCCTATAAAATAAAATAGAAAATTTGAAATCAGTGTACGTGTATAGATGATGGAGTTCTGAGGTAACAAACATAATAAAAATACAACCCAATAGAGGCCTCCTCCTTTATAAAGTCATTTAAAACGGGTGAAAGGGAAGTATCTAAAACAATCAATTTAGTTGATACCCAAACGTGTAATTGTAGTATCTTGTAGGCATGGTGTTAATAACATCCCCGGCGTCTCAGCGGAAGGCCATCAACTGAAGGGGATTACTGATGCCGTAATTTAGATTAGTGGGGTTGGCCCTTAGAGACTTAACGTATTACAGCCTTGATTTCATATTAATCTCATACTTCCTTATGTTTCTATGTAATTACTTTGTTCCTTGGCCCTTGGAATCATTAAACCATTTAACAAATGAATTTATTTGAAAATTGGGTGCTTTTTGCAAGATTTGTCATAATAGTTTATTTTAGTATACGGGACGCCGCGAACTATAGAAGGGCTGCAGCGGGAGTAATAAAGTAAACGATGATGAACAATCATTATTACCTTTTATTTAAGAATTTACAACTATAATTAGATCCTTAAACTAATTATATCTAACTATGTACATGTGACGAGTCTCGACGATCGAGAGCAAGTCCCGGGGGAGGGTGATGTAAGCCTCGCGGGGCCGAGAGGGGATCGCGGGCGCGGGCGCTGCGCGGACGGTGGATCTCAGTCTCACGCTTTCGCTGGTCAGCACTTTTCTATGTGTTAGTGGATCTTCTCTGTGTGCAAATCTAGCTGACACGGTGGTGACGACACCTAGACGGCGCGATAAGCGGTGTGTCCAATGTACTTGTCGTCCTACGTAACACGCGTTTAAACCGATTTGGTGTAAAAGCCAAACAAACATACATATAAACAAACGGACAACATCTCACTAGTAAAAAGTGATGTATAGAATAAATAAACTCTTTATTGAAACTCAATATCTAGCATCCAGTTTCCACAATGACTTGTGTCAAAGTTTTCTTAAAAGTAACTTGTATTGCAGTTTAAAAAAAACTTGTGTCCATTAAATTTTTTCCTTGATAATTTTATAACTAACTAACTGCGGTCTCATTTTTATAGAGAACTCTTTAAACTCTAGCATCTATAGGTGCCAAGATCTATAGGATAATAACGTTAGGCCCTACGCGAATGGTCGTGCAATATCTGCCGCCGATATTGGACGAGCGAGCGGTAAGAATAGCAATCAGTTGGTACACGGACTCACGGACGGAGACTATAGGTATCTGCATTATTGCTTCGATGACGTGATCCGTTTTCTAATGGGATCAGATGATATAATACAAGAGTACAGTGGTTTAGGATCTTAGGTTTAGGATGAGATCAATTTGACCCCCAATTTTTTTATTGGTTTTATCAAAAGGTAGTTGAATAACAACAGACATATATTTTTGAATAGAGTTTAATAATATTTAAAACGGTAGAATTTAATACTAAATGAAGATTTTAACAAGAAGCCAAAGAAATTAATTCATTGCCTTTGTTTCGAAATAAATTATTTTTAAGCATGATTTTTCTCGGACGGTGAATGTAAAGAATGAGTTCTGTTGTGTTTATTTCATAGAAAAAAATAAGTTTGGGATTTCTAATCAGTTAACCTATTCACACAATGCGTTTAACATTGGTTACTGGAAATTCGCAGTCCAGGTGCTACAAAACCTCCTATCCTCTATACAGTTTTAGGACATGTTTTTGTTCGCACCTTCGCTCAAAAGATGTTCACATAAATAAAATGTATACTCGTCGGTTTTCCTCGAATCATTTATTCGCAAACGAAATTTATTGGCCTTTCAAGAATACTAACAAAAATTCAATTCCCTTTCTAATAATAATAATGATGATAGGTACTAAGCAAACATTGTAAAAATGCTTGAAAACGTCAAAGTCTCGGAAAGTTACCTTTAAATGACATTGTCATTATAATACGGCGAGCTTGCCAAGTTTTTATCGGTGTAATATTTGAAGCTCGAAACGTGCCTGTTTTGACGGCGTGGGGCTCTTTTTATAGCTTTGAAGTGTATATTTTTCAATACAATAATTATCTTAATAATACCGTACATTTTACTATATTTTTTAATTAATTTGTAAATAGAATGTTTTTATACGTATTATAAATGTGTTCTCATTATTAAAGGGTACATTAGTGGGCACATTGTACATTATGTTAATTAGTTCTCATGTAAGTGAAATATTTTCTTATGAGAAATAAAGATATCTCTAACCTCAAAGGGACTTCATTTGTTTTCTGCGTATTTGTTCTATCCTAGTCGAAAGTATGTCCTAAGTATGTCTTACGATAGTATATTTTCTTCAAGGATAAAACAAGCTATACCTGGTAATTACGTATGCTGATAGCGTGTCTTTTGTAAGGCTTTCGACCCTCTGTAACATGAACCTATATATCGACTTACAGTCGCTTATTACGCAAACAAAAGCAACATAATCCTTTATTCAGCAAGCGTCTGCCACGCGACACAATAATAAGGTATATTTATCAAAGACATTGCTTGCCTACAGTACTGTATCTTCATTTACGTGAAGCGTTTACGTTGCGTGCAAATTATTGCCTGCGCACACCTGTGACTTCATACCACGTTAATACACTGCCAAGGCAGTTTCTATAGACGCATTAATACCAGATATTGAATACGTAACAAGGTGTATATTAAGCACGCAATCGAGAGAGTTGACGCTGGGATATACTTAGCTTTAGATATAACGAGTCTTGTATAGAAATATCTTAGTAAAAACAGTTGAATAGTTAAAATGGCTATTCTCAGCTCACTCGGTGAAATCGTACTGTAATAGAGTTACTATCGGAAATGTCGAATCAAACCGGTCAAATTAGCGATGACGTCCAAACGGAATAATTAATTCCATAGTTAGCTATGACCCAGATATAAAATAATACATACTATCTTAGTTAGCTATGATGCAACAACGTTATGCAATGCTGTTTATAAACGGTCTCTAGTTACTCGTATATATATAACGTGAATAAAACTATTTATTTTAGATGATCTGAAAGTTTTTCTATAGCATTTTGATAATTCATGTGCAGAATCTGTATCAAATGCTTTGAAAAAATCTTATTGAGATGATTCTCATATTGATTTTAGTGTGATAGGCCTGTTTTATGTGTATAAAATTTGACCTATTCCTTAGCCATTAGACAGGCACAATCCCAATCTACGTTATAGAAAAATGTTAAGGTTACTAATAATGATATTTTAATATTAAACATCTGACATAAAACGTTCCAATAAAACTTTATGAAGGTACTCATTTTAACTTATGAAAGATGTCGTTCATATTTTTTTTTTAGTATTTTTCATTAAGTATTTTCTTATTGGGAAATCAAGTTTTCTAGACTTGCCTCGTCGTCCATCAGTATCTATGGCCCATACTAACATGTTTTTCTTTTGTTTCAGGAGATCGAGTGCGGGCTTGCTGGCGCCGCAGCTGGCTTGCCCAACCTCATCACCAGCGGCGACCGCGTCCGCTCCACCCCTGCCCGCGCCGTCATCTCCTCCGCGGGTGATCAGCGCGCCTCCCGTGTCCCTCCCACCCCCAGATTCTGTACCCCAACCCGCGCATGAAGATGGAGTTAGATTGCG
The DNA here is from genome assembly GCA_910589525.2 of Ennomos quercinarius. Taxonomy (NCBI): domain Eukaryota; kingdom Metazoa; phylum Arthropoda; class Insecta; order Lepidoptera; family Geometridae; genus Ennomos; species Ennomos quercinarius. Next base: position 10,911,888 of record OU342499.1, on the reverse strand, counting down.
AAGGGTACACACGGTTGCGGTAAGTTTTTGCTCTTTGACTAGAATAATTAGACTTGTGACAGTTATGTATAATTTTCTCTTTGGTAGTGCTGAGTTGAAAACTTACTCGGAACGACTCTTAAAGTAGTTAGGCAAATCGACTAAATAGCAAAATGTCAGAATCGTTATGTGCCCATATAGCTAAAGTAGCAGTCAGATCGATATAGACACAAAAATACCAGTTGCTACAAGTGTCCGTGGTGATTTTGTTCCGTTTTGTTGTATCTAATTTGTTCTTTTTGTTTGGTTGTTTAGATTCACAGAGTATTAAATATTATGACGCTTCGCATCGGGGGGCGAATAGTATATTTTTTTCGTGCTCTGTGTTTAGATTATTCAATTTGCAATAGTTTTCCATCACCTTATCTTTATTATAAGGATGTAATGGTGCATGTGATCAGTGACCGGCCTCCTATTTTTTGGAAACAGTATCCTTATTAATCTTTAAAATTATCATCACCATCGACTGGCCTGATAGCTCAGTTGGTAGTAGCTCTGCTTTTTGAACTATAGGTTGTGGGTTCGATTCCCACCCGGGACAAACATTTGTGTGATTAACATAGGTGTTTGTTCTGTGTCTGGGTGTTATATTGTATTCTATGTATGTATTTACAAACAAAACATTATGTGTTCTATCAGTTATCTGGTTATTATAGTACAAGCTATGCCTAGTTTGGGGCTATATGGCGCTGTGTGAAATGTCCACACATATATATTTTTTTATTTATTGTTGATCAGTAAAACTAAAACAGTAGTATCACGACATCAGTATAGTATAATAGGTCTACAATTTAGGTTCGAAATAGCTCTTAACCTATGACACACTAGCCAAAATCACGTCACGTTTAACGTAACTCCGAACCTTTCGTCTAACGACTGATTCCGCGAAAGCGCGTTCAATGTATTTTGTATAGCAATCGACACATATAAAAGTACCTAAGCTATATATTTTTGCATTTATTTATGTTAATAGACGTGACGATCTAGTCGTTTACATTATGTTAAGCGTCACATGCCCATAACAGTTGCAGTGTCACTCGGAACTCTAGAATGCATAAACTTCTGTAATATTGTTTTTTATATCTCAAGTAAATATTTTTTTATTGCACTTAAAATTTAAGATTTTTCTATAGAACTTGCATGTCTAGGTACGAGACTACCTCAAGAGAGAAACGCAGACGTTTTTTGGCGTTCAGCGGGACAACGAGAGAGAACAAAGGAGGTTGTGGTACGAGAGACGGCGAAGGCACGCGGCGCGGGCGCTGGGTGACCTTCGACTCGACCTGCCACCTGACCATCATCCTGATGATGATGATATTAGGTAAGCATTAGGTTAATTGTATTATTTTGAGTAAAACTGCAACGTGGACAGGCCCCTGACCGGCAACGACCTGCCCCCGAATTACGATGAATCTAGTAGCGCTGTTGACGCGCGTTTGGCGCTCAACTGCTGTCATAATTCATACAATTTTGATAGTTTAAAAAAAAATCAAATCAAAATCAAATTATGTTTATTGTAACATGAACGGCATACCTACCAATTATACATATTACACAATAATAGATTTAACAACATACAATTATTACAATTAATTATAAGAATTAAAACAATGTCAAGAATTAGAACGGAAATATCATACATAATAATAATATATAGCTGTGTTAAATTACTATCATAAAATCAAAAAGAAATGTCAAAGGTAGGTAACGTACATCTAAACATTATCACAATAAGTCAACAAGGCGGCAGTATTTTTTGCCACTTTTTAAAAGCAAAATCAATATCTGGGTTGGTTACCAGGAGTGTATTGAGGTGACGCAAACAACGACACAGGGGGACTGGCCCTGAGCCACAGTGTGGCTGATGGGAACGGCGAACAGGTCATGCCGCCGACTGGGCCTGTGTCGCACGTACTTGTCAGGGACGTGAAACCGACATACTCGATCGTGCAAGTCTGGGGAGTCAATCGCGCCTCTAAAAGCACGTGGTGAGCTGGTCAAGCAACCTTCTCACCTCAAGCGAGTTATAGCCAAGTTGGCAAAGTAAGAACTTGGTGGGATAAAGGAATGGGTGGTAGCTATAATTCTTAGATAGTTGTTGAGCGCCAGACGCGTGTCAGCAGCGCGGTTAGATTCAGAGACGCTGGTGAAAACGCGTGCTTTATGGGCCTCCACGCCACGAGCGCCAATTTCAGGCGCTCTATAGGGGAGGCAATAGTGCGCGCTCAGTTACGTGGCGCTCTATGTAATTGTGGCTGATGATGAGTAATATGAGTTTTTGTTTTTTTTCGTAGAACCCTATCGCTACTAATAAATGAAAGTGTAAATTTGTCTGATTGTTTGTATGTCTGATTGTGTGGCTTCCATCATTCCTCCTCGTGTAGGCAAGTGGTCAGCCATGTTGTCAGAATTTTTAACGCAGCCCGAAGGGTTCTAGAACTTAGACTTGGCTTAATTGACTGTTGCCTTACGACAACAATCAAGACCGAAAGCTTAACATGCCTTTCGAAGCACGGTAGCGTTGAGTTGTAAATACCACTTTTTGTTGCGGTCACCAATCCAATCGGTTTTAACCAGCTAGTCAAGCCTTGCTATGAGCGCTACTTACCGATCTTCTTGGCTTTCATCCAATAATGTGACCTATACGATATTATTGTGTGTCGGGAATAAAGTTCATTTTATTTCATTTTCATTTTAATAACGGTTAACCTAATTGAGATTACATTATGCACACAGATTACAAATACTATCGAGATCTATTGAAATACTTTTTCAAGGAATATTAACAGTTCCGCGGGAATACGGGTAGGCATGTAACGAGTAAACCCGTTGGGCGCTTCTATATACAAATTGTTAGGCCAAAAAAGACTACACTCCTAAAAATCTTTTAGAAAAAACTAATTCATTTTTTATCTGTGCTAAGATGCTCTATTATTCCTTTGTCTAGAAATCAGTAATTACGCGAACATTGAAATTACAAAGTACTACCTAACTTAAACATCATAAGTTCTTTTTCTACAATCAACGCAAGTCTAATCCTAAAAGCGGGCCGTTTTCTCCTTACTTTATTTAAGTTTTACTTGAGGTTTACACACAACAACACAACAACAACAACACAAAAACAACAATAACAACAACACAACACAACAACAACAACACACACACTACAATATAACTTTACTACAATTTCACAATGGTAGGCATTCTATCAAACATTACATTACGTAAAGAAATATTCCAAATAAACAGCGGTCGCACACTAGGCTATAGACCCCTGTCGTGGTGTATATTTAGGAAAAATAACCAAATAAACAATGACAACGTACAAGGCACGAATCCTCCTTTGGGACCAACTCCATTCCACGTTAAATTAAAAGCGAGAATAGCGTTTGTTACGAACTCATAAACCCACAATACAACGGGCAAGTTACTCTCATGTATGTACCCGTCAAAACTGAACCAAACGGATACAAAATTCAATTTCCGCTGTACTCGTTCGACATTGTTTTCTCAACATTTGTGTTTAACGTTTTTAATAGAAATAATGTTTTTGACCAAACAAGCTGCTTTTAGAACATTGTGAAGCGGTTAGAATGTTTTTTCAATGTAAATTAGTATTTAATACTAGCTAACCCGTCCAGGCTTTGCATGGGTTTTCTAAACCGTCCCAATTGAATGCACACAAAAAACTTAATTAAAATTGGACCAGTCGTTCAGTGACATCACACGTACCAAATATTTATACATATTAATATTAGAACCCTTTACGACCGTCGAAAAAGGCCTTAGAGTATCAAAGCTCGATGCAAACGCTGCACAAAACCGTGTGAAGTAGAAACAAATAACAAGGAAGGCCGACCCCAAGTAAATGGGACAAATGCAAGAAGAGGAAAGAACCCAAGAGCAACTTAATTTACTTCACATTATATTTCCATATTTGTCTGTCTTTATGTCTGTTTATTACCTTTTCACGATTTGATCGGATAAGAGTTTTTTGCCAATATTACGGCCAGGCATTTGGTATTTTTCAGGTTTTGTCCAGAACCACTGAGAAGGCGTATAACTTTTAAAATCTCAAAATAGACTTGATTAACTTTATGAAGCTATCGTTTTATGTTTTTTGTTGTAGTGATGCTCATTTCTAAAACTAAATTAAACATTTTTAATTATCTGTCAAAAACTGTAATGTGTTTGAAAAACAAACACATGTAACAAATCGTGTAAATGTTTAAACAAAAACATTTTCTTACGTTAACCACTTAACTAATTAAAATATTCGGCGTCCTAAAGTTTTTTAAAATATTTTAGATCAATTGACAGCCTCTGTGGCATAGTGGTTGAGCTGGGCTCATAACCCAGAGACGGCGGGTTCAATTCCCGCGTCAGGACAAGTATTTGTGCACATGAAAAAAGTGCATATACTTATTCTGTGTCTGGGTGTTGTCCTACATGGTCCTCGTAGTTCCTGAGTCCCTAGATACAGGGAATCCTAGTTAGGGTCAGGTTCTATGTATGTGATCGTTGGGCGTTATTTAATTATTTACTCATTATTTAAATAAATGCATAAACTCTTTCAAATATCTGCAGCTTTTAAAATTTACATTTATCTTTACTGTAATAATATCTTAATAGGTGTATGCATGCCAATATCGTTCTTGGAATACTCTCTCTACGGAGCCATAAAATTAAAAATGACTGCGCAACCCACTCGGTGACTTCCTAAAGCTCGCGTAGACTGGGAGTTACGGAAATACCTAATTACTCGAGATGGTTGAACCCTGCAGGGTGATGAATTGGCACTTACAGCTTATTTCCTTGTGTTTTGCTTGCGCCTCTTGATATTTGGTGGGTTTTTGATAAATGTATTCACACTTTCTGAATGCCCGACAAAAGTTGCCAGGTTTTACACCAAGTAAAATTTACTGGGTATGCTTTTTCGCTTACGTCGCGGTGTATATTTATTTTTAGTTGTATTATTAGCTAAGTATTGTCCGTGATATCGTTTTTTTTTTGTGTAGCAGGAGGCTTGGCCTCGCCATAACCCCCTTTTCAATAAATTGTGTTGTCCATTAAACTCTAATGCGGACTACCTATTACAAACAGCCGTTCTCAAGTGATGCGAACGAACAGTAATTCATCTATAGTCATGAAAGTAAATAAACAAAAATTGATTACTAAATCGCTTCGAAAATAATGTCTTAATTTCAAAATTAATCAAAAATGAAAAATAAATTAAAAGTGTCTAATATAAACGACAAAATAAACGCTTATTATATAAAGGTATGTCAGGATTCGAACCTACGACCAACAGATCGTAAGTCAACGTCACTAGACACTGAGCTACCAAATTCTAGGTCTGTGGAGCTACCACTGTTCCTTCATCGAAGATAGAGTAAAGGTAGAGGAAGCAAATTAGGTATAATATGTGATTTAACAGGGGATCATCATAGTTGTGTTGTATTACATTACATAGATATATCTATGAACGTGGAATGCGTGAACGCGTGACCGCTCTCTATCTAGGGTAGTATCTGACAGGACACGAAGATAATAATTATTACGACAGCCCAAATAATTATGTTTTATTTAAAAAAAATGTGTACTTCCTAGCCTTTTTTCTTATGTAAAATGAGAGACTGTTCTCTCTGTCTATCGAAAGACAGGTACGGGTATTTTGTATTCTTACGTCTAAGTTACTTGCCTAACTCAAAACTTCGTTTCGACCTTACATTTTTTATGTTGTTACAAATTATTCTGAGAAGTTGCAAAGCCTTCTTATTAATTATTAATGAACTAAGGTTGTGTTGCTTCAAACGCAGGTAACTATGTTTAACGGTATATAATTTTATGGAAATAAAAAATGAAAAGGTAGTCTAATTTGATGAAGCGTAATGTCAAACGGTATTATAGTAATTTATTCTTGCGTTACGGTAACGCAAGAATAAAAATGACATACCTGAGTACTTAGACAATTGTTTAAGTATAAGTAGTATGACTGTCTTTTTTTTAAATTGTGCTTGAAGGAGCATTCGCTAGGCACTTTAATATAGTTTCAGTTTTAAATACTAGTCGTAGCCGATAATCATCATCATTAACAGCCCAAAGACGTCCACTGCTTAAGACACTGAGCGCCACTTTGAGCGGCTGCTTGCTCTTGCGACTATCAGCTCGCCGTGGGTTTGACCAGATCGTCGGTCCACTGGTCCACCACAGCCACGGGGGGCTGGCCTAGCTGCGTAAAAACTAGACTCTAAGAGGTGATTGGTTGATTTAACGCTAGAACGTTTTATTACATATAAGCGAGCTATCTAATTATGTAATAAAAATTTCTACTGTTGTACAAGATAAACTGTATGTTGGAGGACAATATATATTTTATTATATTTAATTTAAATAATTCACCTTTTGTTTTCGAGTCGATAAACTTTATCGTCACTAGCCTGATTACGTCTACGTATGGACGGATTGCTTATATCACGGTGATATAAGCAATCCGTGAGATTTTCATTCAAGTGAGTTCAGCCGTTATTGCATGAAAGCCAGCACAAACAAACATGCGAACTTTTATATATTATAGTAAGGATATAAATTAGTGAAAAGGATAGAAATAGAAAAATGTGGTGCTGGAGTCGTATGGAGAGAATAAGCTGGACTGAGCGAAAAACGAACGAACAATTACTTATCCTTGTTTAAGAAGAGTGAAACATACTAGCGACAATAGAGTCAAGAAGAGGAAAAATGTTTGGTCACCTTATACGATGACAGCTTCATGAAAAACATCATAGAAGGAAAGGTAGGAGGGAAGAGAGAAAGAGGCAGGCCTAGAAGCGCATGTACTGATCAAATAAAAGAAAAGATAAATGTCATGTCGTATGCGGAAGTCAAAGCATTGACTGAAAATAGAGAAAGATGGCGTTACTCCACCGACAAGTTACTCCAGTCCTCTTAAATAAGAAGAAGGAGAAGAAATTAGTTACTGGAAAGGACTTACTCGAGAGTTGAAATGTAGATACGGGTGGAGGAAATGACTTAGTAATATAACCAGCTAGTCTTGGTCGCCCGAGGCTTCCGCGGGAAGACATCGCAATGTTATTTAATGTTGTAGCTAATTTCTCTTACAACTTTGCAATGTTAAATCATAACTTGGAACGAACCTTGGATACAAATTTTCTGAGTTTCCATTAGAAACGCATTGCAGTTAATTAAGGAAACTATTGTTTCCTTCCTTTCGACCTGGTGAAAGCCGCGAGGAGCCGATGGATGCAGAAAGCGAGCAGCCGCTCAAGGTGGCGTGCTCTTGGGGAGGCCTATGTTCAGCAGTGGATGTCTTCAGGCTGTTGTTGATGATGATGATGATGATGACTGTTTCCTTGTAATTGCGCATTGTCACTACAGGACTTGGTTGCAAAATATTTTAGTTACTAGCTCAGGTTAAAAAATCTTATCAGAGATTACTACATAGTTCGCAGGTTTCGCTCACTTTTAGCTTTGGCATGCTTGCCTGAAAATAGTTTGTTAAAGTTTAATCTACTATAGACTAACACTAATATCTTTAGCCTTACACTGTGGATTACTCATGACATGACTGAGAAATACAATTAAATGTGACGTAAATAACGCAGTGAACGGTTCGATATTACTTTACTTTATGATTGTATTAGATGTGTATTAGACTAACACGTAGGCGTAAAAGTACTCAACTATGAGATTTATTAAATGGGATAATGAAAAACGTATAAAACAGCCTTTCAATTAAGTGCACATTTTTGAACTCTACTAAAAGTTCACGTTTAGTAAAAAAAAAATGGAAATAAGAAAAACAATGGCAGCTTTTGCATACTGAAGTGGCGATGGACAGGTTATATTAGTCGAAGAATCGTTTGCGATCGTAGTTAGAATGCTTTCAACTAGGTGGTGTGACGATAAATTATTATGCGCAGTAGCAATTGGATAATACAAAGGTGAACTTTGTTAGCGTTCAAGAAGTTTGCTGATCTTTTCAAGTTAAAGCAGGAAAAAGCACAAAATAACCCTGCTAGCAAAAATACCTCTCCGCAAATAGTCTGTATTTTTGTAAGAAAATGCGCAATTTGTTTCCACGTTCCTGTTTACAAAAGTCGTAAAAGGTTGTTTGGTTTAGGGTACCTACAGCAACCGCCTTTGATGTTGCCACGTTTTAAATTAGAGATGAGTACGTATCGGGTATCCTGCTTGACTAGAGAGTTCTTTTATAATTTTTACGGTACGGTGGGCACAATTAATTCACGTTTAGTTGAATGGTGGAGACTGAAATGTCTCCGTGTAAAATTAAAACTGGTATTCCAGACAAGACTTACAGTCTAACGTATAGATACTTATCATCAGCCTAAAAGCGACCACTGCTGAACATAGGCCTCCCCCATAAAGCGTCACTTTGTAATCGCACAACGCTTGCCTCCTGCATCCATCGGCTCTCCGCGGTACTGACCAGGTCGTTGGTCCACCTATAGTGGGGGCCGGCCTACGCTGCGTCTTCCAGTTCGTGGTGGTCACTCGAGAACCTTCCTTCCCCATCGGTACTGTGTATGTCAAGATAATAAATGATTCCTGTTCTCGCAGTATGTATGGAGCGTCGGGCGCAGCACCCAGGGAGGCGCGGGGGCGAGGGCGCGAGCGGCCAGACGTGCTGCCCGCGCCGGCGCCGCTCCAAGATCCGCCGGCCACCTCCCTGCCGCGCACTGGCAAGGATAGCGTGGCAAGACTCACGCTTACTGGCCTGTCTTATGTTGTCACTGTGAGTATAAAACCATCACCACGATGAGTACTATGAAGATAATATACCTTTTGCTCTGAGGTGCTTTCCTCTTTGTCAACCGGAATCAAAAAAGAAAAATAACCGGAATCAAAAAAGGAGGAGGTTCCTAATTCTCATCAGAATGATTTTAATGATTTTTTGTATTGGTAACTCCTTGAATCCTTATGCTAGTTCTGTATTAACCAGTGAAGTTGAAGATATGTTGATGTTATCTCACAAAAAAACTGTAACCACACGCTGTGGCTAAATTATATAAGCGTTATCTACTTTCGCTAACGGTAGTATCAAACCACTCGTCTAGCTGCGCTACACTTAAATTTGCAAATTCTCATCAAGTTTCGTTTATAACAAGACTATATAGATTCAAGAATCAACCAAGCTATGCATCTCTAGACAATTCCTAAACTTGTTCACGAATAACAATGTCAACGTCGGAGCGCAATATCTCGAAATATGCCCCCCGTTGTTCACTTAGTTATATATTTGTGGCTTAGCAATGCATAGTTGAGGTGAGGTACAGTCTTCAGACGCTAGCACAGTTTACCGACACGCGGTGGCCACAGGTGGCATAGTTAACTGGCAACCCAGTTTCCGACCATTTAAAAGTTAGGTAAATATCCATCGGAGTTGGTCTAGATGTTTTAACTGCGCTAAAAGCGCTTGACGGCTGTGTGAAATCCTAAACCGGGTACAACTATGTTTTAATGGCGACCCTTTGAGCGCTTTGAGACTATAAAATGAAAGTTTTGTGTTTTCATGGAGTTTTCTTTGACGGGGGAAGTAGAGTGGTATTATAAACATTAATTAACTTACATTATTTGACTTTATGAATAATATTGTCCTACTTTTATGGTAAAATGTTTTTATGTAGCTTCGAGTTTGACGCTTAAAGAAACGCTGCAGTGATACCATCTAACACTGAAACATTTAAAAATTCTTTTAATGAGCCAAGTTTTTACTTACTTGCTATGCTAATAGAATGTTTACGTTATAAAAATTAAAAAAAGGGATGTGTTTTTTTTATGTAAACCAATGACGTGACGAGCTAGTCGTTCACCTGGTGTTAAGCGTCACGGTCACCCATTATAGATTGCAGTGTCACTCGGAAATCAGCATTAAAGTTTCGCGTGACACTGCGCACTGCGCACGTCATCTTGAGACATCACACAGTCTAAAAAAGATTTCTGGACTGTGAGATCAGTTTTTAAGTCTCATTTGCCCAGTAATTTCTCTAGCTACAATGCCCTTCAAACCGGAACACAGTAGTGCTTGCACACTACTGCTTGGCGGCAGAATAACTGGCAAAGCGGTGGTACTTACCTAGACGAACTTTGCAGAAAAGTCCTACTACCTAAGTGTATTCAATGTTGTCATTTGGATCAGTTTGTAATCCAACTCATTTGCCGACCTCCTTTTGCCAGCATAGTAGACTATGACCTACTACTCACTTCCTATGAGAGAAAGCCCGTATTTCAGCTACAGAAACATTTGAGCTGATTATATGTGTGTAATTATTTCATTTTAGGAGTCGAAACACTTTTGGATCCACACTAGTTTGACCCGCGGGTCCAAAAGCGATCCTCACACAATTTTGTTGCTTTTATGTGACCATTAAATAATTAATTAATACAGTAGTCAAACTTTGCTAGAACCCAAATATTTTGTTTTTATTATCGTCCAACCGAACGGGAATTAACAAATGTAGTAATAGGAATATCGCAACCGCATTGCAAATAATGAGCCGATTCGTTAGTTAGAAATAATTATGCGATATGAAATGTTTGTACATACTCTGTGTATAACGTTAATTACTGTTATGTAACGACTATTCTATGTAAACACAATTGTAAAGTTTTGGGTTCAGGATAATTAGTGCTGGCATTTACAATTATTTGATCAAAATAGGGAAGGAGGTTATAGCTATCATACGCTCCTATTTATAGTGAGTTTTGAAATTACTCAACGTAAAATGTAATGTGTGGTCTGTGGTGTGTACCACAGAATATACATACAATGTGTTAAACAGATCCATTGTTCTAATGAATAAATTTTGCGTTTATTATTCATGTTTGTGATGAACTACTAGCTGTGTTCTGCAGTTTCACCTGCCTCTTCTACATACTCAGTCTTTTGGGTTCTTAGCGGTGACTGTGCGCAATGCTCTCCTGTAAACCCTTCTAAACCTAACTTATCATTTCCTCATCTACGACTTGTGAGTAAAGTTTGTAAGTACCTACTACTGTCTATTCCTGTGGTGGTTTTGTAACTTTGCAAATAACAATAGCCTGTCTTGAAGTGTTAGCTAGAGCTGAATGAAACTGTGATACATAATCTTTTCCTTTTTGTTTTTACAGAAACACCATGCTTAGCTTGGTTTAACCCAAACAAATATATTATAAACATAAAAAAAAGAAAATAATACAAAAACTAAATTTTATCGCAACCATTGCTAAGCCGTGAAAAGGTAACATAGAGATAAAAATCACTATAAAACTTATATTTACCATTTTTGTATTATACAAGCCTGTTCAGAATCCTGTCTGGGAGTTGAATGGACAGCAGACTATAAATTTTAACATTGTTTTACGAATAAGTATAAAGACTGTAATAAAAAAAAAAAGCTGTAGCATAAGCGTTTTGGCCTAGTTTGTAAGCAATATTTAAGTAAATAAATAATAATAATAGGTCAGCCTGCACCCGAACAAACCTTTCCAACCGTGATATTCAGGAAAGCTGTGCTGGCTATGAGACTACGGCGTAGCATAATCTCGTAGCACGTCTCGTAGCAGAAGCTAGTTATTATCATTTAATAATTTAATGGTCTCTAAAGTCATAATACTAGACCTACTAAATACTACGAAATACTAGGTAATCGAAAAGCTGTATTTCTTCTGCATAACCAAACCTATCATTATTCACTAAAAGCCCTTGACGGAATTACAATTTCGGTCCCCTACCTTTATAACAAAGTTACCGATCGAGTACTCGTTTTACTTGGGGGACTTTCACCTCAAAGTAAAATTTATTATAATATACGACGGGCGAATTAGGCTAAGATATTTCCGCGCGATAAATTATAAAAGCGATGTTCTCGGGATCGAATCGACCGTTATAGCATCGTAAATAACGGTGCAGACGGTTCTTGTCCCGCATAGCAATATTGGAGAAGGGAAACCGCCACAGTTTCGGAGTACGGTGGGTTTCACAAAATACTGGAATATATTTATTCGTGATTTTAATTCATAAATAACATCATTGTCGATTTTATAAGCAAGTAGGATTGAAGAACTTTTGTTTAATTTCGAGGAGTAAAACAAATGAAGGTAGGCATAAGCTAATACAAGCAAGGAAGTTGAACGTATATTCTATACAATAGAACTACTTTGGATACGAGACAGTGTAATAAGTTGAGAGCAATGAAAATATTGTAGGTCTGTGATAATAAGTATATTATTTGTGATGTCGGTTTGTACTACTTTATAGTACTGATATTTTAGGCTGTTTTATAATACTTATAATATTATTGCCTCTTATTATCAGATGACCCACTGATCATTGTTTAAAATCAAAGTTAGAATTTCAACAGATTAAATTTTCAATTATGCAAAAGTTGCCACTATATAATCTAATTCTACCCTTTCTTGGATTCAATGAAACGAAAATACGATTTACTGTGGAGTCCCTCGTAATTTATTTTCGAATAACACTTTACTGCAGTTTGGTGAAATCGGGCTTTACTCGTTTCTGGTCTGAGGAAACTTTATGGCGTGTTTTTAAAGCGTATCTTGAAGAAAATATGCAAAGGAGGCAATGTTTTTGCCGCGAGGAGTTATTTGGCTCATTGCGTCAACTGATGAACCGTGCACTTTGTTTTGATTATACATTTTAAAGTAGTAGAGACTCAGATTCGATGTAAATAAGTCTCATTAATGTTAATTAACTCCAACTAAAATTTATCAAGCACGTTACTTTAGACATGAATGACTGAAATTACTTACCATATTATGTTGACTGGCCTGATAGCTCAGTTGTTAGTAACCCTGCCTTCTGAATTGTAGGTTGTGGGTTCGATTCCCACCCAGGTCAAACATTTGTAAGATGAACATCGATGTTTGTTCTGTGTCTGGGTGTTATATTGTATTCAATGTATGTATATTTACATACGAATGTTATCTAAGTACTGTGTCAGTTATCTGGTTCCCATAGCTTTGCTTAGTTTGGGCCTAGATGGCGTTGTGTGACATGTCTACAAATATTTGTTTATTTATATGTGTTGTAAAGCTTACATGGAATGATTGGAACGCATAAACTATCTCGTGACGAACACGCCAGTAAAAACCGAAGAAAAAAGATGCTGAACTAAGTAAATTCATTTCCCAGGCGGTGACAAGAAAATCCCGGCAGTCGACGTCTGCGCAGTGGTCGCGCTCTTTCAGAGGGAGCGCGTCGACTCCGCAGGAGGACGCTGAGGTTGACGACGTTTTTTTCTCGCCGCCCACCTCGACGTCTCCGCTTACGCAGCACCAAGAAGAGGGGGATGTTACTGATGGGGTGAAAGGGTAAGTGAGAATGTGGAATGTCCAAAAATTCTATTCTCCCTTTTTATTTTTGATTATGGTGAAAATATAGAGCAATATCAGAAACGAATTTAATTATTTCGTTACATTCATTGTAGTTATTTTAATAATTAATTAATGTTTGGAAATTTCCCGTGACTGATGGCGTCATACTCGGCTTCCAATAATTTGTGGCCCTAGCCTCTACCTATTAAAAAAAGTCACTCAATGTGTCAATATCAATAATATAACATTTATACACAGACCTGTACCTTTAGAGCATATATTTTTTGTCCCTTTTTTGTTTATAGGCTTGGGCATTTCTTCCATTTAGCCACGAGTGACGTTATCTTGAGGTCAGACGAAGGTCGTTCAATTAAAGCCTAAAGTATTAACAGTCCGTAACAATTTTTACCTATTAAGTAATAGATAGATAGTGATCAGTAAGCCTATTCTTCGAAATGGCTTTGTAAACACAACTAATAAAAAAATTTACAATCCCCATTGTGAAAAGTGACTGAAAGGCATTGTAACTTGTGTAATTACTGGGCATACAAAGAGACTTTACTATTGGAAACCGCCATTTATTAAAAGTAGTAGTAAAAGTGTGGTTTCAATTTCAAAACATTTATTATGGTCACTTCTTATCTTCAGCTACTTGAAACTAGATTTACCAACCCTCAACCTTTTCTAAATGTCGTTTCACTCTCGAAATGTGAAGGATAAAGTCCTCATTACACGCCACCTCAACTTAAACACCCCTTCCTTGTGACGTCACCCGCCTTCTTTCTCCCACAGTGCTGTAGCGTCGATGTCAGATAATTTAAAGACTTCAACAAAATCACTTTAACTTTGTAACTTTGATTGGTGTATTATTTAGACTACAATTATTATCCCATTCAGTTGGCTAATTATAGGATATATTGCATTTCTGTATAGCTAGGAATTTATAAATAATTAACGGTGTTTTTTTATCAACTACTATTATTTACAATAATAACGGCTCTATAATTACTACTCGCCAAAAAATCTGTTTCCACGTTTAGTCTGTATATGATTATTTATTGTTAACGTATAAGCGTATTGTTATTCTAAAATATTTTTTTTTAGGTACCGTATACGTATGGGCGTGAAAATTACGCCACTGCGCAATAATTCATACTCTTTTATTCCTCATGAATTTTTATGTAAATATTTATGATTTTTATAGCAGTATCGCGGGCTAAGTGTAATCAATAGATTGATATATATTATGTAATGTAAAAGCACAAAAAATCAGATTTTGTTATTTTTTTTTTTAATTTTTGGCGAAATGTTGTGCCTTTATTACTCAAGCTAACAACTACAATACTAAAAACTAAACTAAACTAAACTAGCTACACTACCTACTACAAAGAACACTTATGGACTATATAATAGCCGCGTTGACCTATAGACAGTCCAAGTGTTCCAGCCCACTACCGGTAGGTAGCGTACCCAACATGCTGGCAGCATTGCCACGTTGAATTGCAATGCTGACGCGTTGGGCCAAATAAGTGCCAGCATTTTGGTCACGCGTCGCAAAAATAATTGAATATTATAGTTAAATCAATTTTAAAATAAGAGCCTTTTTCGTTAAACCGATGGAACGAGTTTTACAAAAATACATTTCCCGATTATGATACTTCCATTCCAGGAAAAATAATGTATTATATTTTAGAACCCAGGAAAGTGTTCTGGCTCTAGGTTATATTGCTATTAATATCTTAAAGTGACTTTAACAACTAGAAACTAGTAAACAAACCAAGTCTAGAGAGTGGGTTACACTGGGTTTCATACTAGTTTATATTGCAGTCGAAGTTATCTGAGTAAACACGGTAACAAGACGCTATTATGTAAATATTAGGGCACTTTAATAGCCGAAATAAGGTTTATGTACTAAGATTGCTTAGCCTGACCCTAGAACTTTTTTTTTCTCTTATATTTTGGCTCCACACATAGTGTATTTAGCCAGTGTCAAGTATTGTAATTTTTCATAATGATAGAATATTTCACGTAAAGTCAAGTCTTAGTTACAGTCTGCGTAGTCATAGTCCAGTCTAAGTCATGCCCTAGTAAAGTGGTGGCAACTTTACTAGAAGCTTCTATGGAATTTTGGAAGCAACACGAAAAACCACGTTTCACCACATTATATCACTTGCCCACACTCATGCTCGTAATTCAGCACTTAATGCGTAAAATGCCACCGATTTTTAATATTAACACTGGAAAAAGCACGAGTTTTAAAAAATAATACAATGCAACGACGTGAACTTTTCCGCATTCCCGCCAAAACTCACCTAGAACTTTCTCGATGAAGAAAGTTCAATTGTCATGATAAGTGATGACAATTAAACTTTTCTTTTGGCGTTTCAAACTATTTTTGCACAAGATCGTTTGATTGTTTTTTTTTTAATTTTTAATTTCTTAAAAAGGACTCCGTTTCTTCACTATCTGATAGTAGTTATTTGTATACATGTACGTTAAGCTAATTAGGCAAACTTTTCATTGGACGTTTCGCACTGTTTTACGTTTTGCTTTTTAAGCTTTCTTATCGGTGATTATTACAAGTGCTTATAAACACTCTGTCATGCTCCAAAAAATTTCAACAAAATCACAAACAAAAAGTAGTTTTTTACTAAAAGTTTCAAACACAATATTGGCTAGTGAAAAACACGCGTGTGCCGTAAAAAGGTTTTCATTCATGCGTGTATTTTTCAACTAACAATGGCAATTCGACCGTGTGTTTATGTGGCGTTCATAATTGTTTAGCCACTTGTTTATTTCATGGAATGACCCTCACAATGCTATCGTTGTAGGTTGATGTTTTTCCTAAGGGAAATTTACACACACTGTTGTTTGTAAAACCAAGTAAGAGTACCGAGATGGAACCTTCCTTAGTCTCCTGCAAAATATTTCCGTAATCTCAACCTTAAATTGTTTAATTTGCAGAAAATATCCAAAAATTTTTTAGATTTTAGTTATCAGTAAAAAACGTTTCAGCAATTCGCGCCATTAGTAAAACAAAATCATTATTTTTCTTTTGTTCATTTCAATATTTAAATTTGGAACGTAAAGAATCATGTCAAGATGCAGGAGTGCCAGGATGCTTCAAATACATGCTAACACATCGTCAAATTAATAAAACCTCTTTGTTGTAATATTCATTGAAGTAGAGAAAAAGAAATCTAAAATGCCCGTTTGTTTTGCAAATGAGTGTATTATGAATACCACTTTACTTAGCGCCAATAATTTTGTCTGCATTTAGGAAAATTTTGTGTTCATGTTTATTAACTGTGCGTCACTGTTGCGCCCGCCTTCAAAATAGACACGGAAACAATATTTTCCGGGATAAGAAGTGTCGTATTCACTCTAAAACTTAAAGTATCTAATAACAGCTTTCAATCAAAATTATCCCTTTCAGTGCTGCATGAATTCAATTACAATACAAACATTTGCATTTACTATATGACTAGTTAAGCCCTGTGGTTTCACTCGTGTGGAGAATTGGCTGGCTCCAACAATAATTAAAGCTAATGAATACTGAAATTAATTAGCATACTAGTAAATTAATTATCAAATGGGGTGCGAGACAAGAAAACAATTTCAATCATGATTGCACAGTTACAGTAATTATATTTATATAGCAAGATCTAGCATCACAGGTGTTAATTATCGCTGTTTGAGTACATAAATGATTTGATTTATGATAATATCGTAATGCATTTCAATATAACGTTGATTTAATGAGAGTTTACTTCATATAATTTGATTTAATTAATTATAATTATGAGTAATACTAATATTTTGTTAAATTTAGGTAAATTAATAGCATTGCAAAACTAAAACAAATAACATAATGTTTGTACGCGGCAAATTTTTACCACTACAAGTTAGGACTAGCTAAATGTGCTAAAAATCTGCGTATTTGAAGCATTTGACTAAACCTATTTTATTCTTAGTATTTATTTTTTTATGTAAATGAAGACGTGACGAGCTAGTTGTTCTCATTTGCCCAGTAATTTCACTAGCTACAATGCCTTTCAAACCGGAGCGCAGTAATGCTTGCACACTACTGCTTAGTGACAAAATAACTGGCAAAGCGGTGGTACCTACCTAGACGAACTTTGCAGAAAAGTCCTACCACCTAGTAAAAAGTTCGAGTAAAAATGATACCTAATAGAGCGTGTGGTTGAGCAGCAGACTTTCATTATCATCGTCATCAACAGCCCGAAGACGTCCACTGCTGAACATAGGCCTCCCCTACTGAACGCCACTTTGAGCAGTTGCTCGCCTCCTGCATCCGTCGGCTCCCGCGGTTTTAACCAGATCGTGGGTCCACCCAGTAGGGGCCGGCCTACGCTGCGTCTTCCGGTTCGTGATTCCGGTGTGTAACTTTAAACTGACGTTCTACCCTGTGTAGAATAAATAAATAAATATATAATTTATGATTAATTAGATTTCCTTGGATGATGCTGCTAATGTTTTTATGAGCTATTACTGAAGTTTTAACTCTTGGCTGAGCATGTGCACTTCGCAATCTTACGGCACCGGGTTCGATCCTCGGCCCTGCACCAATGAATTATCTAGTAAGTTATGTGCAGTTTTCGATGCCATCGCTCCGTGCCTCGGAGAGCACGTTAAGCCGTGGGCCCCGGTAGTCATAAGAACATCTATGGCAGTCGTTACGGGTAGTCAGACGCCTGATAGAATCTGACGCCTGGTCTAACCATCCCTGTTACTGGTTTCTTATGGGTTGCAAGGTCAGATGGCAGTCGCTCGTGTAATTCTGGTAGCTTGCCGCTACAGGTTAGATTGGGAGCCGACCCCAATAAGATATGGGAAAAGGCAAAGAGGATGACTGAAGTTTGAACTCTGTTTTGGTTACAGGGCGCGTTCTCCCATCGGTTCAAGTGGGGTAGAGTACCGAAGGCCAGAGCGGAGTGTGTCTTGGGGTGCGGGGGGCGCAAGGATACACACTCCGATGCTGGAACCTTTGGCAGATAATTCTAATAGAAGACAATATGGAATGGGCGTCGTGGGAAGGTTCTTCCGGTAAGTCTTTTTAATTTTATACAACTAGTTTTGTTTATGAAAAATAAAAGGGATAAAGCACTCATAGCAAAGTTCGACTAGCTGGTTATAAACATATTGGTGAAGTTAAAGGTTTGGTTGGTGTTAGTTAGTTAGTGTAATTGGTAGATAATGCCGTTCTAATTATTATAATATATAAGTAAATAAATAAAACAACGATCACTGCGGTCACTACTTGGATGGGTGACCACCATAAAAACGGCTACTACTAAATTCTGACACCAGGGTTGACCATTTAACGAGAAGAAAGGAATAAAGGGATAAAACTGATGACTGGTCTTAAGAAAAACAGATGAGTCGGGGTCATTGCTGCGGCAAATTAATGTTCGTATCTACCACAGATAAAAATATAATTTTTGATAACTTGAACGCTAGAAATGCCTTCGGTTTTGCACAGATGGCTATAATCGGCAGTGACCACTTACCATCAGGTAGGCCGATAGCTTGTTTGCCACTCATAACTTAATAAAGATCACCAGAAATTCAGGGTGACACTTCAAACTAAAGTCCATTAAAGATAAAAAAAGTAAAAAAAAAGATAAAGATTTTAACATTTTGTTTTGATGATTCAGTACGATACCATCATATTTTTTTTCGTAGACACTTTGAAGGTTGTTGCTGAAGCATTAGGATGTGTTATTATAAAGTAATCGTTTACGCATGCCAGAATATACATTAGCACTTAGAATTTCACGATGCAATTTATTGAAAAGAAACAATCCAATTTTGTATTATAATCTTACACCGCTTTTTATTCTTACAATTACCCCAGTATCAGTGAGTCAACAAACGTACGTACTACGAGTATTCAAACACAAATTCGTGCCATTACCGCCCCCACTTATACCGAATCGCCGTTGGCGTATGTACTAAGGAACGAACGAACGAATTAACTAGAAGGAAATTAATTAAGGATATACTCGTGTTCCCGCCTAGCTTTTACTTGCTGCTCCGTTCGGCTGTAATTACGCTAGCCAGCCAGTACATTAATTGTGTTTTTAAATGTGAGTCGTTTTATTGGAAATGTATTGATTTGTCTGATATTTTGTTTCATAGTAGGAAGTAGATTTGTAATACATAAAGCATGGCATGTAGGCACGAGCCGCAGTCGAGCACGTTATGGAAGCCGAGAGTGTTATGACCAATGCACACGCATGTCATACGACGTTTTTCATCACAGTTGCGAGGAAAAAAACAGGGTTGTTCTGTTAATTAACTTTGTGAAAAATGTGTGAATCGGATTATCATATTATAACGTGTGTGGTAATTTAGAGTAAAAAGCACAAGTCTGAAAGTTGTTGGATTTTGATTCTAAAAGCGGTGGCACAAGAGCCACTTTACGAGCAACTGTGATGAAAAATATTTAAAAAATATTTTTACTACAATAGGAATGATTATTTTCGAACTTATACATTAATTTCATGGCACGATATTTTGAGAATGTACAACTCCGCGACGGTATTATACGACCAAGTTCAAGAGTGTAGGTAGCATTTTATAGACACAGCTAAGACATTAGGGATCTCTCTGATGAGTTGGTAAATTATGGAGGAATCGGGTTTACGACCCCTTCAAATCTTTACTGTCTTTAGGGCGTAGAAGAAGTGTAATTAGTGACTCAGTTTAAGGTCTAAAAGCTGGCGACGTTATAATTATGAGGTTGAGTACGATAAAATATTTAATTGATCTATAACTATTATATATTGTTCATTTCTCGGGTGGTTCATACATGTTCGGTACATTCATACATTTTTACATATGTAAAAATGTATGAATGTACCGAACATGTATGACATGTTCGGTACGTTCATACATTTTTACATATGTAAAAATGTATGAACGTACCCAACATGTATGTTTTTTTTTTCATACAGTTCATAAAATCATAGCAAAATATTATTAACCGAAGTCAGTAGATAAGACGGTGTGACAAATGTCGAGACTTACAACCCTGGAAATAAAGGCAAATATTTATGGATAACTGCCTATAACTACCCAAATCTGATATTGTAACAGTAAATATTTTGTCATATTCGTAAACCAGTTGTCAAATTGGTTTTCTGGAAGGTAAGATCTTTATCATCATCAACAGCCTAAAGACGTCTCTCTGCTGATAGGCCGTCCCCACAGACCGCCACTTTGAGCGGCTGCTTACCTCCTGCATCGGCTCCCCGCGATTTTCACCAGATCTCTCGTGGAACTGACAACCTATAGTGAAGAAAGGTTCGCGAGTGGCGACCACGAACCGGAAAACGAAGTGTAGATCGGCCTCCCGCTCGGTGGCCCGACGAAATCTTTATAGATAACTGATAAGCTAGTAGTAAATATTATTTCTTATTCAATAACCTGTTATCAAGTTGGTTTTAAATCAATTGCATTCAAGTTACATGATCACCTAACTACGTTTATTTCTAAGTAAGCGTGGTTCAACCTTCGAACTCACTTTAACAAACGCATCGCTAGATGATAAAATGAATTGATTAATATTAATCTAAATTAACCAAACACATGTAATTAAAGCAACGGAGTCATTTATTTATATTTAATAAAAAGCCAATCGGGTTTATTAAAAAACATGGGACCTACAACAGTTGTTCAGCCGCAATAAATGTTGACTGTTTTAATTTGCAGTACAATTTTTACAAAACGTGTTAAGGGCTTGTGCAAGGCCAGCGCGAATTCAATCCAAAGCCACAGAATAGATGTATAACTAGTACTAGGCCAAAGCGGGGATGAGCCAGGGGCCGAGCGGCAGGGGCGGTCTAAGTTAAACTGGTTCCAACGCGCAATAGTATAGGTAATTTATTATTACACTGAATATAAAGGGTATTTTAAAAATCCACTAAACATAAGCCCTCCATTATATTTAGTTCACCTACTACACAAAGTTTCATGATCTTATTTAAAGTATTCATTGAATAATCGCTGTTTATTTGTACGGCTTGGAGGTAACTTTGTAATTTTATTATATCGAGCAAATTTTATTAATTCGTGTTTTCACTATACATTTGCAGTAGCATTAGTCCTAAACTTTACCATATATTAATTTCAAAGTCATTGTTGCAATATTGTTGACAGGACACTGCCTCAAGCTAAGCCGTTTTAAGCAATTTGATTATATGAGAATGCATAAAATAATAATAAATAAAATACACACAATAAATAGCGCCCGATTGTAGATTAGTTATTGATTATTAGTTAGATTGTAGTACCTATAAAAAAATATGTGATGTGGACCTGAATTGAAAAGTTGTGGAAATATCAAAAAACGTAAGTACCAGTAAAACTATTTAAGTTGTTTAATAAACTCAATATAATTGCATCCTTAATGCTTTCCTTCTAATTGTAGGCAAATGGTTAGCTCTGTAATTTAAAGCTGCATTAAGTGTTCTGACTTGGCTTATGTTATGTTGCGATTCAGATTGTGATGGAAATCGCTACGCTGATTCGTACATGTAAGATGAACTAACAGCCATCTATATAAAGATGCAAATGGCTAAAGAACATTGGTGACTCTTGACCCAAAGCATTTAAAAATAAAAAAGTGCCATTCATGTCAATGCAATAAGTAACCTTTTGTAGTTAATGTAGAGCAACTTCTAAATAATATTTATTACTATAAAAAAAAAACGTATGACGTCATTTTGCACTTTAACGCTCTGTACAGCACGCTTTGGTCACTGACGCCTATTAAGGGTATCGATCCATAACATAATTCATTAAAGACCGCTCGCAAAGCGGTTCTGCACACGTGCAATGCATAATATTTTACTATTTGACCTCGTTTTTAACATTATTAAGGGTTGCCGTATATTAGTACTTACTTGAATGGTTTCCGTGATTTTATTCCTTTGACACGTTTTGGTACATTGTCCAAGTTAGGCATTTTTGTTTTCTTACTATTCTTAATAATGCAAAAGACTCGATGTGACCATAGGTTTTTATAATTAGGTATGTGAAATCCTTACAAAATCATAACAGTACAGCGACACGGTGTCGGATAATGAGTGAGTATAAAGAGCAAGCATCTTTATCTATCAAAAATGGTGCCTATATAATTGCATTCATTAGCTTAAATTTAGTACATGATGGTATATCAATTATTGATGATTATTAAAGAGTAATGAGTCCAAATGAAAATAGTTTTATAATATATTTTATTGAAAATTATGCACATTGCCGGCGGCGCCTAAAGTAGTTGCACGAATGATTTTGATACTTTTAAAAGTTTTTGTTAACTTGTATGTAATATATACAAACAGTACCTAATTATTTTAATTTAATTTTGTACTTTAGCAGTTGATTAAGTTATCCCATTTTCTGGGGTTATTATCAATACCAAACCGATGCGTTAGTTTTCATAAATTTTGGTTCACACGTGACTATTGTCAGGAGTAGGTGTATACCTAGTTTCAAAGGATGTTAATGAATTCAATTACACTCAATATACCTACCAATTTTATGATATAGGTAGGTGCTATAATTTTGTTTTTTTTATCATGTGTCAGCTTCAAAATGTTTGTCAATCAGCCAATCGTGGTGCAAAAAGATAAATAGCCAGTAATGACCGTTGGGCGATTAATATTTATTTTATTTATGAAAGTAACTGTGATAAGTTTAAGAAGATACAGCTTATAGCTAAATAAATATTACACGTTTTATTGGGCAGCTAATCGTATAAAAACTCGATAGTTATCAAGTAATGTTTTTGATTCACCGTGGCATAATAAAACATTTTCTAACCAATAATGTTTGAGCGAGCGTTTCATTAATTGAGGAAGTTTTTGATTGCTGCCGGACTTACAGGCAATTTCTTAGAATACATTCAAAGAACACTCGCAGCAATTTGGAACGTAATGACTCAGTAATTCCGAGCCAGAGCCTGTTTATCTACTTTCAAGCAATTACTTATATTAATGTAATCCATTGCGTTGACGTTCAAGCGGCACACGTAATTTAATTGACTGACAAATTGCCGCTCCAATCCTCATATTAGTCAGCTGTACGTATATTTACTTAATTAGTTTACGGCAAGTGTGTTATGCTCGGTGTTTCCCTACGAGATAAGATCCGAAACTAGGAGATCCGCAGGAGAAAAGTGACCGATAAAGCTCTTAGAATTAGCAAGTTGAAATGGCAATGAGCAGACCACATTGCTCGTGGAACTGACAACCGATGGGGAAGAAAGGTTCCCGAGTGGCGACCATGACCAGAAGACGCAGCGTAGGCCGGCCCCCACTAGGTGGACCGACGACCTGGTGAAAACCGCGTGGAGCCGATGGATGCAGGAGGCAAGCAGCTGCTCTAAGTGGCGCTCTCTGGGGGAGGCCTATGTTCAGCAGTGGACGTCTTCAGGGTGTTGTTGTTGATAATAATGATGATGATGCAGATGAAAGGAGATTGCCTGCCTCCCTTCTATCGCTTTCGCATCCATTCATCATTTTCCCCTATTGCCTTCCCATCCATTCATCCTTTTCCCCTATCTTTTTCCCTTTCGCTTCCGTCTTACCTATAAACAGGGTGAAGGCGTAAAACTAATTAACCCGTGCAAAGCTGAGGCGGGTCAATTAGTATAGTATAAACAAGTGATTAACATACCTAAATAATGGCTTTGTTACAGCTGTATCACTAAAAAGCGATTTTCCAATCCAGGCGTAGCATAGCACCACCTCGGCCTTATTGTCACTTAAAATCAGATGAAAAGTGGTCGTAAAAATCATGTACGACGAAATAGACCGAAATATTTTTGGATAGTAAAAACGAAAACAACAATGGCAAACGATGAAGACTTACCCTGTATGTATACAATAATACCATCAGCGCTAAATAAACTCTTCGAAGAACATATTGCTCGTTATATTCAAGATTACTTTCCAGCAATGTAAATACCGATTCTAATGAATCTTACTTTGCAACGAAACTATAGCGAAGTCCAAAGGATTAAAAATAATGCTGGAACACCGGCGCACTTGTTCCAGTTATATTTTACCTGCGGCCTCAATATATCACCCTGTTTACGAGAACTTCCATTTAAAACTTGCCGTAATGGGTTTTTGAATTAATACTTCGTGGATATGACGTGGGTTGTTATTTATGGTATAACGCGCTATTGCCGATCTTCCTGTCCGGATATACCGGATATCCTGGATCCCTGTGGAGATTTCGTTCAACAATATCAATGGTATTCGACTCACAAATCATTGTTTTGAAGCGATTTCCTTTCTTGCCATCAAAATGTCATGTTTTATACAAAATGTTGTCACATCCTTATGTGTAATGTTTGTAGATATTTTTATTTATAATTTTATTCTTACTTTTTTCATGAACATTGTTGTGCCGTGGGTCGTACGGCTTGACTGAGAGAGTTATTTTCAATTGCTATAAATATAATTAATAAACTTCAGTTTAAAATATACTAAGCGCCTTTTGGTTTCCCTCGCAATTTACCCATTTTTTCGAGGGGTCTCTTCATTTTTCAGGATATAAAGTACCTAATACCTCATGTTGATCTTAGTAATGTAAATAAATAAATAATAAATGTGCAAAATTGTTTTTTTTCTTTTTTTTAATGTGATTGAATGACGTGACGGGTTATCGTTCACCTGATGTTAAGCGACACGGCCGCCCATAACAGTTGCAGTGTCACTCGGAACTTTACAACAATAAAGTTTCACGTGACACTGCACTGCGCACGTCATCCTGAGACATCACACAGTCAAGTAATTAGATTAACTAGACTGAGTGACCTGATCATAAAGTCTCATTTGCCCAGTAATTTCACTAGCTACAATGCCCTTCAAACCGGAACACAGTAGTGCTTGCACACTACTGCTTGGCGGCAGAATAACTGGCAAAGCGGTGGTACCTACCTAGACGAACTTTGCAGAAAAGTCCTACCACCTAGTAAAATGTTATGTTATGCCTAAAAATTATAAAAATATTAAAAATAATAGTGGGCGAAGACACTGACTCCTGAAACACAATTTCCAATAGTTCGGGAGTCTAGTCTATGGGTTTATAATAACAACCAATTATGTCAATAAATAAATTTGTATTCTTACTTTTGTTCACAGACGATCACTCAGGAAATCAGTAACACATCAAGAAGAAATAGTGCGACAACTGGACGAGCTTACCGACTACCGGCCTTATTTCACGTGGTGGGTGAGCACGGCCCAAACAATGGTGCTACTTCTATCATTGCTGTGCTACGGTTTCGGCCCAGTAGGCTTTGGCAGGCACACGCACTCCGGACAAGTGCTCGTCAAGAGCTTGAGCTTACAACAGGTAAGTTGTCTAAACCTCTTAAATATTTAAAATGAACCAATCAGAACACCTTAGTATGCGTAAAATGCAAGAGGCAATCAGCTGCTTAAAGTCGTGCTCTATGGAGCAGGCTTATATATAGCAGTGCACGTCTTCAGACTGATGACGAATCGGAACACCTTAAAGTACAACAAAAGAATATATGTGAACAGAACTAAGTACAGGGGGCGTACCGTGAGCTCTTAGCGCGATTCAAAACAGAGCCTATACTGGATCGCTTGTCAAAATCCCCATACAAAAAAAAACAAAGCGATCCAATATAGGCTCAGTTTTGAATCGCGCTAAGAGCTCACGGTACGCCCCCAGTTCCTAAGAATCAATCTGCTTGTATTCATTTGTTTTGTCGACATAGATTAGGCTCTAACCTGGGTAATATTTGAAGAACCTTATTCTGTTTATTCCTTCCCTCAAAATCCAAAGAATTTTGAGGTAATCGCCGAGCAGAACATCTTCGAAAGACTACTTAAAGAATCATTCTTATTCAGACCACTATTAAATGTGTTGGCGAAATTAGCTAGAAGATTTGCCGTGCATTTACCGTGATATCAAACTTGCCGGTTACATAAGCCTTAAAAATATGGTTTAGTTTTTTTTTATTTCCACTAAGCATACAAACCCATTGCTTCCAAAACATTTAGGATCGGTTACACTTACATCCTTTCACTTGAATAATTTATTTTATCTAGCGTCACCCATAAAATATTTAGGTCTCGCTGTCGTACCCCTAAAATTAGAAATTCTCTTAGCCCCATTTACCGCGTAAAATATGAAAGTAATTTGATCCCAAACTTATGGGGCTGGAAGCGAACATCTGAAGTCATTTTGGAAATATGCAAACTATTTCCCCGTCTTTATTTTTGGGAGGCGTTATTTAACAACGTGTACCCAATTTGTGCCCCGAGAGACCGAAAACTCGAAAATTTCGTTTCTTTGTACGCGACTTAGTATAACAAGGTTAAATGAGCCAAAGCTTTTAGACAAAACACGCTCCACCAGATTTAATGCTTGAGAAAGCGCTCAAGACACAAACACAATGCACAATATTTACTCTGTGGATTTATTACAGCGACATTCCCCCACAGTGTTTTTCTACGCCACTCTAATATGACTTTCACTGCCATGGATCTTCATTTTGCTAATGTTGTAAAGAATAGGGCATACTGTAATATCAATTAAGAAGCAGTGGGTCTATACAATTATAAATTACGTACACTCATTGAAGCATAGTCTAAAACGACTCCATAAGTAATAATATTAGTGAGCGAGCGACGCTATGTAGGTCACACAGGCTTTGTGAGGCCTTCTCTTTTGTCTAGTTTTTGCTGCTTAGAGCAGTCTTTCGAGATGTGCCATCTTTCAGAAGCGAATGACCGCAAAGGGCTCCGGTTGTCTATAATTTATTTGGGGTCAGTGGTCTTTTTGTGGTTTAATATTAAATGCCTTACGTGCCAAGCTCGTATCTCTCGGTTCAGAGATAGGCTATTTATGAGATTTTGCGCCTAAGCTGTTGTTGGGGTTAGACTAAGAAGATTTGCTTCCATAGAGAATTTATCAAGCGATTTCAGTTTTAGATTACTCAGACAAAAGACCGAGTACCTACGTAAAGCACTTTGTGCTAGCTTTACTCTAAAGTCTATAGGTCTTTTTCTTTCAAATAAAATTATTTGAATAATTTTGATCATAAATCGGATTCCGCGAATTTAATATTATTGGCAGCCCCGGCCTACTTCTAGAGTTTAATAAAATTGTGCTACAACTCCAAAACTTTGCAAAATAATTGACTTAATTAAGAATTAAGCCTATAGTTAAGGACCTTTTTAAACTGATAAAATAATTAGAGCATTAATTTTTTTCCCTAGTACAAGAAATTGGAAAAACCAATGGTAGTAAAAGTGTATCCATTGAATTGTTTCAATTTGTTATGCCAATGTTTTTAGGTTGAATGGGAGGAGCCAGCTTCATTTTGGTTGGGGCCACGGGCAGCGGATCTAATACACTTGGGGGCAAAGTTTGCTCCTTGCATGAGGCGGGACGTAAGGATAGCTCGGGCAATAGCTGCTTCGGCAAGGAGGGAGCGAGACACCGCATGCTGCATACGGAACGACGACTCGGGCTGTGTGCAGTCTTCAAAGGCTGATTGTTCTGTGAGTTTCATTTTGAGACTATTCTTGGCGTTTTCAGAACGAGATGCAAGATTTAATAGATGGCTTTTTTTTATGTAAACGATTGACGTGACGAGCTAGTTGTTTGCCTGGTGTTAAGCGTCACGGCTGCCCATTACAGATTGCAGTGTCACTCGGAACTCTAAATTAAAGTTTCGCGTGACACTGCGCACTGCGCACGTCATCCTGAGACATCACACAGTCTAAAAAAGATTTCTAGACTGTGAGATCAGTTCTTAAGTCCCATTTGCCCAGTAATTTCACTAGCTACAATGCCCTTCAAACCGGAACACAGTAGTGCTTGCACACTACAATGGCGGCAGAATAACTGGCAAAGCGGTGGTACCTACCTAGACGAACTTTGCAGAAAAGTCCTACCACCTAGTGAAAAGTCCTACCACCTAGTAAGGCTAAGGCTATCTTGGTCATAATACATATTATATGTATAAATTTACTGGATCTCGACTAGTAGATGAAATTATACTATTCAATCGGTCTTTTTATTCAAAAGCCACCCCTATATGCATACAGATTAACTCAATTTTATAATAACTGGTGTCTAACCGCAAAAGCAGTGTTCACAAACGCTCATTGGGACCATAAAATTTCATGTATATTTAACGAACATTATCCTAACAACACTGGATTACAATTTTAAAAGAAATGACATGAATATTCATGTTTTTACCTATTTACCCTATCTACCCTGACATAATATTATTACTGACATCAGAATTTTAATATAACAATTATGCGCATGCCTACAAACAGATAAGAGGATTAATACCAAAGGTAAGCTGGATTAAAAGTATTTAGTATGAATAATAATAAAATAACAGCGTAATTTTTAATACCCGTTGTTATTTTTGTAAAAATTTTGTATCAAACTCCAGACATTTGTTTTAGTCTCGAGATAAGACTTGAAATCAGAAATTCTTGGAAGTAAAAACCGTACTGTTTTTATTCAAAATCTTTAGGCCTGTTCGATACTTTTACATAGGTACAGAATTAGATTATGTAAACATTGAATATACCTACTTAGGTATAAAGGGTTGGGTAAATTAATTAGAACTCAAGGGTTACCTACCTTGTTACTTTACGTTAAAAGGGTTTTTTTATGAACATTAGCTTAATTTTGAAGAAAAAACAATTGTGTTTTTAGAATTCAAGTGGAGGAGGTCTATGTTCGGCAGTGGACGTTCTCATTCTGTTGATGATGATGATAAAACTAGGCTACCTAAACTGCTTGTTAAGTTTGATATGTCTAAATGTGTATGTTTGAGATTTCATATCGTTTTACAGAACACGATATCAACGTGGAAGAAATGGTCTTCTGGAGAGAGTGGTCCAGGAGGGCGGATATCAGGGTCTGTTTGTGGGCTGGATCCAAAGTAAGTATCCATGCTACTTTACAACCAAATTAAGTTCATAAAAGCGTTTATTCAATACCACGTATACATCTACGTACATCACTACACTAAAATATTAAAATCACAATGTTTGGTGAAGGTTTTGTATTTCAGTTTGGTAGGTACTTATAAATAGATTTTATTTTCATTAGCAAAATGATAATTTTCCTACCACGTTGCTAACTTTGGCTAATCAGAAAGTTAATGATTGATGTTCTACCACGTGCGTTTGTATAGTTACTTACAAAATGCTAGTACTGCAGCTTTTCGTTTTATTACGTTGTAGAAGTTTGAGTAAGTTCTACAACGTAAGATGAAACGTTGAGTAAGATGTTCTTCAAATAAAGTAATCATTAACAAAATTTGTTTTCTGTCAAAAGTATTTGAAGTGTGGTCATCATCATCATCAGCTTATACTAGTTCACTGCTGGACATAAGCCTCACCCAATCCACGTCACTGAGCCCGGCCTTCGGCTCTATCATCATAGGGATTTGTAACCAATCGGTAAATGAATCCTTTGCGTCACCAAAATACCAGCGTTCCAAAGAAAACTGTATTCCGTTCCAGGTTTTGCGAAGCACCGCGTTCGATAGCGCCGCACGAGTGGCCGGATGACATCACCAAATGGCCGATCTGTCGGAAGTCAGTTCTAGATGGATCGGCCGCGGCCGGCCGGGCGGGCCATGCGGCTGAACATATGGCGTGCGAGGTCATCGGCCACCCATGTTGTATAGGCGTGCACGGACAGTGTGTGATCACCACGAGAGAGCATTGCGACTTCGTCAAGGGGTATTTTCATGAAGAAGCCTCGCTGTGTTCTCAGGTAATTTAGTGTTTCTGAATTCATTAAAGAAGGCAGTGTGAGGTACAAGGACTATAAGGTCATTGGCTTGCTAGTGGGTCATCACCAAGAGAAGGTATTGCGACTTTGTCAAGGGTTATATTTATGAAGAAGCCTTGCTGTGTTCACGGGTAAAATGGTTATTTTTCTCACTGGATCTTCGCGTTGTCATGATCATACTCGAGTGTGAGGTCATCAGCCTCTCATGCCAGAAAGAAGGATGGAAAGGAAAGGGTGAATGGAGAAAATACATGACCCCATATTAAGGAAAAATGTCGTCATCAACTATCACTATTCCACCCACTACTGAGATTCATATCCTGTCGCAATATGCCATCTAAACATGGCCAAATACATATCTAGTGGTGCATAATCAAGTTGGATTCCTCACTCGTATTCCGTTTTATAGACAATTAGGATACTAATAATATATAAAAACTTCTTATGTGTCCTAAACCAGACTTCCAAAGGTTAAAGATGTTGTGTTCTATAATTCCAGGTATCCTGTTTGGACGATGTGTGCGGCATGCTCCCATTCATGCGGCGGCGTCGCCCCGACCAGTTATACAGGGCGTGGACATCACTCTTCGTTCACGCTGGTCTCTTGCATTTAGC
Organism: Ennomos quercinarius; assembly: GCA_910589525.2. Taxonomy (NCBI): domain Eukaryota; kingdom Metazoa; phylum Arthropoda; class Insecta; order Lepidoptera; family Geometridae; genus Ennomos; species Ennomos quercinarius. The sequence goes on along the minus strand of OU342499.1, from coordinate 10,881,033 downwards.
TGCGACGCTGGCGTTGCAGTGGCTGTTTATGAGGGACCTTGAGAAGATGGCGGGCCCGGTTCGAATAGCGGTAGTTTACTTGGGCAGTGGTGTTGCTGGCAACATGGCTTCAGCCATTTTTGAGCCTTACAGAGCGGAGGTAAGGATCACCAAGTGACTTTGCGTTATATGACCAGGGGTCATCGAAATGATCAAAATTCAGTAATCGGTATATTTAATCTACATTGCTAGGACGAAATCAAGGCTTCTACCAGAGAAAGGGGGAGCTTTACTATGTTGACTGATCTCTCACACAAACTGAATTCCTTTTACTGAATTAGATATAACTATTCCAATTTATGAACCACAAAATTCACGGACATGAGAGTCGTGAGTCGTGACTGAAAACTTGTTCGTTTGGTTTTCTGATGCATAATTAACCTTACTTGTCTGGAGAACAATTTTAATGAGTGGTTTGGGTATTTTCCAGGTGGGACCCGCGGGATCACATTTCGGCCTGCTAGCCGCTCTAATGGTGGAAGTGATCGGCGCTTGGCCTCTGTTGAGGCATCCGCGGCGCGCGCTCCTCAAACTAATCGGGATCGCGTTCGCCCTCTTCCTCCTTGGACTACTACCGTGGATAGACAATTTCGCGCACGTTTTCGGTTTTGTGTTCGGATTTTTATTATCGTACGCGTTGTTACCGTTCATCACGTTCGGGCCGTACGAGAGGCGGCGGAAGATAGTGTTAGTGTGGGTGTGTTTGGTATCGGCTGGTGCGATGATGTGCGCGTTGATTGCGTTGTTTTACGCGGCACCGGCGTACGAGTGTGCGGCTTGCGCGTACTTTACGTGTTTGCCGTTCGCTCCGGATATGTGTGCGTCGCAGGACGTGCGCGTGCGGCAGCTGGACGGGGTATGACGGCAGGCGGCCCGGGCGCCCCCGCCGCCGCCGCCGCCGCCCCCTCGCCCTGCCGCGCGCCCCCCGCACTGTCGTATCGTCTCACTTTAGCCCGCCACTATCGCATGTCGCCGTCATCGTCGCACACACCGTGCTCATTTCACAGTACGAAGACATAGTTTTGCGGGTAGACTTAAATTTAAAAAAATACGGAGCTTGAAACTCTAATTTGATGGTCAGAGTTTGTCATGTAAGTACGAGTTTTATTACAGTTTATGATAGTAACGTTTCATAATATGCTCGATTAATTAACTAGCATCTTGGATATTGATGACAATTTTAGTGCAAAATGAATCAGAAACGTGAATTCTTGACAAGGTTTTCAAACAAGACACGCTTAACACTGACTTGACCATCTAAGGGACTTTTATTTTCAACACTGAAAACGAATAATTTTGCAATAAGAATTAGCAATAATTGGAATAGAGCGGTCACGTGTAAAAATACTATGAGGGTATGTAGAGATAAATTAGCGACCGTAGAATGTGCTACGGCTCGTAGCACCGCTATGTCATCGCAACCAAAAGTTCTCAATTCGTTATGAAATTGCTGTGCAATTTTTTTCTTTTCGTTACTTACAGCAATGTGTATCTTCGTACTGTGACTTAACTATATTAATATCGTTCGGCCGATTCGTAAGAGTGCGCGCACTAATATTAAAACCCATGCGTTCGTTCTTTATTATTATAATCCTTCGGACTAGACTTGTAAAGGTGTATGAATATTTCGTAACTTATTTATATATAGAAACCCATCGTTGCGTGTTACGATTTGTTAAACTACGTGTTATTTTTTAATGAATTATTAAATACGAGAAACGCGGGTCGAATTATTTTTATAAGAGTTTGAAGGCATTGTCAGCGTTGCTTCCCAAATCAACAAGACTTGTGATATAAATTGATGTACCAAAATATTTTAAGTGGAAAAAACTTACTATCTTAGGACCGATCAATCATAATAATTATTAAACCAATTTTCAAAAATAATTTTGGTATCTATCCATACCAGTAAATTCGGTGACTGCTTCATGAAAAAGCCTGGTCGTAGATTTACAGATAGAACATAATTAAAACGCATATTGATTTACTAAAGTGGTCTCTAAAGGTTATAATCATGACCTTTACCTTATTATACCATTTACCACCCTCCGATAGTTAGCACGCTCGACAGAGTTAAGTAATTACGACACCGAGCACGCAACGAGCTGTTAATCACACGCTAAAAATAACAAAACAAATATATTTTCGTACAAAACTAAAAATATATTCGACCCCAAATGAACATTGTTGATAAAAATGATTGTGCTAAATCCACGGGTAAGTATTTATCTAACGGACAGGATGTAATGTTAAATGTACATATTCTGTAATATAAATATAACGTACCTTATGATACTTAAGTGAGATTTGTGTGTGATTATGATTTGTATGAATACATCTTACGGGAAGTGTGTGGGATCCTTTAATACCCGATTTGTAAATTGATTTAAAAATCGTCAGCTTAAATATAATCTAAGCGATGTTTGCATGTGTGCAGCGATCTATTTTTGTGGGCTATTAGAAGGAAAAGCAAATAACTGTCCAAATCTTAAGAAAATGCGTATCTATACCAATATTGTAAAGAGGAAAGATTTGATTGTTTGTTTGTTTGCCTTGAATAGGCTCCGAAACTACTGAGCCAATTTGAAAAATTCTTTCACTGTTGGGAAGATATACTATCCCCGGGCCACATAGGCTATATTATATTTTCAAAAAATTAGGGATCCTTACTAAAACTTCAATAATGTGGCCCAAAGTGTAAAAATGTTACCTTAAATATTCTTTAGTACATCGCGTGCGCTGCGGCAGCTATTATACCCGTGCGAAGCCGGCGGGACCGCTAGTCCAGAATAAATTGGTAAATCGTTATATTGTTGGTTGGTTAAAAATATTAAATACCTACTTGATATATATTAAAATAATTTTACCTAAAGAGATTTGAGCAAGAGAGCTTACAGGAATATAAAAGTATAAGAATCGAATATAAATATAATATTACCTAAAGTCTCTCATTCGCGCTGCTTTCTTAAAGCTGTAGAAGGAGCGAACAGACAGTATAAAAATGTGATCTTTCATTTTTTTCTATATAAGCTGAGCGTAACAAAAATATTCTAGGTTTGTGGTATGGGCTACGAATATTATGATCCATTGAGTTGTAATAAACGGGTGTTGTTTTGCATCCATTCCATATTTGAAGTATTCATTGTAATGCATACACTGAATCACCTAATAATGTAATTTTAATTTCACACTTAATTAGTTGCCGAAAATTTAATAAATCATTTTTATGATGACCAAGAAGTAGCCCCGTAGGAGGCCTTCGTGTGGGTATGTGTGGCGCGGAAAAGAACCCCTTATACAAGGTGATTTCACAATTTTCACGAAAATTATCTTGTGTTGTAAATGACCTTTAACACACGTGCGGTTTTATTTCCAGATTTTTTTTATAAAGTATAATTTTTAGGTATTTATTTTTTCATTGATTCTTGTTCTATAAGTGCAGTAGATCAACTTCTGTAAATATTGTGGGTTTGCAAATATAGAGCTTGCCGTTAACTGAAGATAAAGAGAAATAGTTGCAAAAAGTTTTGATTGTAGTGAATCCCAACACATTCCCGTAATTGTGTCCAAATATACATAATTTAGTATATTACTAAATTGTAAATATCATATTTAAATTATATTTGATATTTTCATCAATTAAGTTCACCGTACATTAACGAATACAGTCTCTATAAATCTCACATTAAATTTTAATTTTGTCAATTTTCATAGCTGTATAACGAAGTCTGCGTAGAAATGTACGTATTATACTCGTATTATTTTGTAACTATACTAGCGATTATATACCATTTGATATGATTAGATATAATTTATTTAATTACAGCGCAAGTTAGGGCGTTTGGCTCACTCTATCGTTTATTGTAACTACTTTATCATGATTTACTACGAATTTACATTATAATTACTTAGTCAGCCTGTATACATTTAGCGATATTTTAGTTTATGTGTAAATATAATATATTGTGACAGTTATTTTGGTACTTACTTTATGGGAATGTTAATCGAGATACATGTAATGTTTTATCACGAATTATTTCAATTTTGTTCCAGTTTTATGTACGAAGCTTAGTCAATGTCTTAATACTAAAAAAATCGTGACGATAAATCCCATAGGTGCTTAGGTTCTGTACACAATCACTGCCAGTCCAATTTTTGGTTTCGTTAAGTCTATCATAAGCTTTAATATTGCCTGGTAAGATGATAGAGGTTTTTTTGTTTAGAAATAAAAATGTGCAAATGATCCATAAAACTCAAAATGTGTATTCAAAAAACAACTTTATTTCCACTATCTTGGTCTCAATTTATAAGTTACTTAGAACGAAGCCTTAACAAAAATCCAATACCAATACAAAAATTAAATGTTAGAGGACTTAATACACGCGATAATTTTCAAAGAGTATGTAAAACTATTCCCATAGTTTTGCGTTTTCGGCACGCATGCGCTCTGTGCGAGACACCATCACGGTAAATAGCAGTTTGTTTTGATTGCATCCGCTTGACACGCTTTATTTACCCTTTTATTATTATCTAGTACAAAATCAATCTTTATTTAGAATAATTACAAATTAACAGAAAAAAGGTCTAGTTCGTTTATTATTTACCGCAAAGTGTATCCACGTATTAAGAAACCATGTACACCTTTGTATAGATGGATGTGTGAATTGTAACTTGTGTACATAAATGGCTCTCGATTACTTTTTCTAATTTACCAGTGAAATTATCTCGAAGTGCCCTTTCGCCCGGCGGCCAGGCGGACTGTTTTCAAACATTAATTCTAAGAAAAACTTACATAATTGTACATTGTGAACATACACTAATATTACACTTAATTTTAAGGAATGGTAACGTAATCTTATTGTAAACTAGCATTAATCGAACAAGAAACCTTATTATCATAATATCATTGTGTTTTATTTTGCAAAACTTACTTGATTAATCGATTGTTGCGAGACCTGGGTGAGTTTCTAATTGACGAGAAACCGAGAACTTCAGCAGACTCTCAAGTTTTTTTTAGATAAAATCGAGTGCCTTTTGGTAAGGAACCAAAAGGCATTCGACTTTATTCAAATTCGCATGAAATTCAGTAGCCCGATCTGAAACAGTTACGATTCCTTACGAAACATCCCAATCCTTAAAATAGAGTTTTTTTCACAAAACAAGTCATGCAGAAATTTAGGACTAAATTATTTCGTTTGTTCCATAAAGACTGGCGCCCGAACTGGCGGGACATGAAATGGATTGTATGAACTCACAGACTGGTACAAGTACGCACTTACAGTTGCGTCGTCCTACATGGGTCCCTTTCTCGTGCTACGTAGGTATTTCAAGTCTCCCGAAATTTGTTTTTATCATATCCTCAATGAACAGACTTATAATTTATTACTGATAAAATCAAATAGGAATTCTATAATTTTCAGTTTTTTCTTCGTGTCTGTAATCTTGTTTTCTCTAGATAATAATATCACCTCGCCTTATTGCCTCGCCTCTTATATATGTAACGGTATGACTAAACTACCTACCTCTAATCACTCAAAAGTTACTAAATATTTATCATGACCTGTATTAATAGTGTAGGTCTGTGGCAGATCCGAGATCATTGTAGTACATAACTTACGATTTAGATATACTTATAAATCACGTGCTGATAAAATGAGGTCTCTGTGATGTAAAATACGTATCGTTTTACTTTCCCGTAGGTAACAGAAAATGAAGGTTTCATCATTGTGTATTATTGTAATCAAGTATTTTACCCTGTCAGAGTTTTGATTGATCGACTGCAGGAATATTTAGTATTGCTTTTGTTAGGTTTTGTATAGTATATGATCTAATTTCTTTTTATGTGAACAAATAACGACGAGTTAGTCGTTCGCCTGATGTTAAGCGCCACGGCCGCCCATAACAGATTGCAATGTAAATGCCCAAGGATTACTTTTCATAGTCTATTTTCAGCACAGATCTGCGAGGTCTGTGATTTTCAGCAATAGAAATGTCATGCAGAGTGATGAAAGCCATATCACCAAGAGAGTTTTAAATGATATGAATGTTGATGGTAAAGCAGCTAGAGGAAGACCGAAAAAATTGTGGTTTAGACTATGTGAACAAAAATGATATGAGGTGACGTATGACAGAAATGAGTGAAAGAGAAAACATGCTGCACCGACAGTTGGATTATGAGTAAATTTTCAGCTATTTAAAATAAGTAAAAGTTAAATTAATTATACCTAACGTACTTGGATTGGATTTATTTACTTCGCTTTGAACTGGGTTCTCTTTCATTTTATTGGATGGTTACGTACGTACCTACTTCCAATTTTAACTCATTTGTGTGAATCACAATGTTCCAGATGTTGTCATCAAAGCGACAGTTCCACAATTCATGGTTTAGATAACGTTAAGATTTGTCATCTCTGTAGATATTCAGGTAATATATTATAGTAACTACGTGTAATGAGTCATGCAAATACGATAACGTAAGTTGAGATGACATCAAGGTAAATACTATTTTAACCAACTTCGAAAAAGAGAGTGGTTCTGAATGTCCTCTGCATTTTATTGTGTTTATGTTATCGCTCATTTCAACCATTTATTTACATCCATCGTTCATCATCAATCCATCGTCATCGTTATTCCATCGTTGACCACGTCGTCACTTACCATCATGTGAGAAAGGGTCAATATCAACATTTTGAAGATAAAAAAATACTACCTACATTTTAATGGATTTTATCGAGCAGCATTTATTAGTATAGTGTATTCAAAGCACATAGAGTTTTAAAGTTTATTCGTCCTTTACCATTTTCTCGATATCAAATAGGTATGGATTTCACACACCTATACGTACCTATATATATATATAGGTATGTATATAGGTGAGTTCAAACAGAATGAGGTTTGGGTGGTAGAACCCAAATCTCATTCGTTATGAAGATGAGCCTTTGGCCATGGACCCATTTGGTTGTCACATTTGCGGGTCCACGGGGAATTTTGCTTTTGCGTGGTCCCATGTTATCATGAAGATATATGGATTCGTGACCATCTCTTAATACCTGAGTATAGGTACCTAAAACATATTAACAGTGTCAGCCTATGTATTTAGAATCTGGTAAGCAGTAGCGTACAACATCAATATCGTCTGATAACATCTGTCATCGAGATAACGAGTCATAAGGAAAATCTAAATAAAACTCAATGCTTTAGGATATCCCATGGTACTTCAATTTCCACTTTCAGCTTGGCACACCTTTTATAAATAACATAAAGAATTTTATCAGAACTGCTCAGTTGAAAACTGGATTTCATACTAGGTAGACGTTTTTGTTAGTTAAAAAGTGATCTTAGAAGGTTTTTTTTAAACGGAAGGGTACGGAAACCTGAAAATTAAATATCCCTAATTCTAAATTCGATAAAATCAGGCGAGACCTCGCAGATATTCAAAATACATTTAAAATGATATAAATGTTTTATCGGAGTAAAAGATGTTCATTTTGCGTTTAAGATAATTTATTGATTTTATTAATTGCGTTAAAAATTCAACAGGGCATGGGAATAAGTCTATTATAAAACAAAATCACACGTTATTATTCCCAAGGACTGTTTTCTTACTGGAAATCTAATAAAACATATCAAAATGATTACAAAATGTAAGTTTCCTCATTATGTATTTACTTTATTGGACATCTAATCTGTTCTGCACTAATTACTGTTCTCTTAATGTATTTTCAATTTGTTTTATCAATAATATTTATTTGAAGACTTAGCATAAGAATTTCGAACTTGCCTAATAGTAAGTTAAGGCTTAATTGAAGTACTTTTTTTGAAATTTTGATAAACATTAACTACTTTCAAACCATGTAAAAAAAACTTGTTTTATTACAGTTTCCTTACCCAAACGATACGTATTTGCTATCATGGGGTTCCTAGCCACCCTGGTTAGCTACATGATGCGGATATCTCTTGACCTGACTCTCCCTCACATGGTCATGGTGAACCAGACGATCGCTGCAGAGCCACAGCCGTACGATCCTTACTCATGTCCCAACCTCATCATGCCAAACCCAAATGTCACCGTGGCGATTGAAAATGTAAATTCGGTAAGTTAGTTAATTACATACCTTATTTGCAAAGTACTCAAACCAAAATAACAATCTCCTAGACTAGTAAGCTAGATCGGTCGCGACTTTCCATGGGGGTCACTCTTCCAGTAGGCGTACTCTTCTCGATCCCTTTTTCCTGGTAACGGCCCAGGCCAAGACTCGCTCCTCAGGGGATGACCTTGACCTTAGCTTCCTTCCATTTTTGGCGGCTGGGCGCTTATACGATGTGACTCTGGAAAGGTCGGCACAGACCAACAACATTTAGCCCATTCAAAAATACCTATACCCAATTAACTATAACAGTTTTGAAATAATATATTTGAGCTAGATTCGCCCCGCGGTTTTACACGCAATTCACCTGTTTTTCAGCGGGAGGTCTTAATTTTCCTGAATAATAAATAACACCCAACCATCACATACATAAATCCTGAACCCTAACTAGGATTCCTTGTATCTAGGGACCCAGGAACTACGAGGACCATGGTCCCACAACACCCAGACACAGACCAAGTACTTGCGCTTTTTTCCTGTGCACAACTACTTGTCCTGTCACGGGAATCGAACCCGCAGCCTCCGGGTTATGAGCCGACCTGCTCAACCACCACACCACGGAGGCTGTCAAATAAAAAGTACCATATGCTAATTTCGGTAGTACCAGTAATTCGTACTTAAAATTTCATCCAAATCTGTTAAGCCTTGCGGTGCACGTTACACAAACAAACAACCACTTTTATACATCAATAAAATAAACAAATAAATATGTGTGGACATTTCACACAGTGCCATCTAGTCTCAAACTAAGCGTTGCTTGTACTATGGGAACCAGATAACTAATAGAATACTTAGATACTTTTTGTTTCTAAATACATACATAGAACACAACATAACACCCAGACAGACCAAACGCTTAAGTACATCCCACAAATGTTTGTCCTGAGTGGGAATCGAACCCACAACCTTTAGTTCAGACAGCAGAGCTACTACCAACTGAGCTAATAGGCCAATACGTACATGTTGTTAAGATACGATAGAACTGATTATATTAGCAACTGCAAAGATCATAATAATGTATGTAACTTTTTTCAGGGAGCTTTTGAGTGGGACGCTAGCACTGAAAAATCCGTGTCCTCAGCATTCAGAGCCGCTTACATAATGACACAGTTCATTGGAGGCATGTTGGCAGAACGCAGCGGTGGCAAGAACATCATGGGAATAGCAATAGCAATACTTTCAATAGCAACATTTTCCATTCCGTTTGCGAGTAAGATGATGGGATCTACTGCTTTGTACGTGTTGAGATTCATCAGTGGAATGGCATCGGTAAGAGTTACTTTTTCTTTTAAAGACGAAAGTATAACATTTCTTTTTGTTTTTGTAATTTATAGGCCTTTGACCACTCTCTCACCTGATGGTAAGTGATGACGCGGCCTACGGTGGTGCATGCTTGCCTAGAAGATACCTGTTCACTCTTGACTTGAAGACTCCCAGGTTATAGTTAGCTGGAAACAAGGACGATGGCAAGGTATTCCATTTGCTGTACGCACTATAAAGTTTGATGCGAAATGCTTAGCGTGGGCTGTAGGAATATTAACGATATAAGGATGCGGAGTTTCTGTGCGCTTTGTAGTCCGATGCAAGAATAGAGACATGGAGAATGGAACATAGTACCTTTTAGACATACAATAGCTACCACGCCTCGACTTCACACGGGCGCTCTAACCCTATTCATAGGAAGAGGGAAGCGTAAGGGAAAAAGATAGGGGAAATGGATGAATGGATGGAACGACGATGAGAGGTAGGCACTGCAGTATATATTTTTGATAGAATATATTTATAAAATAGGCGTGCCTTTTGGAGATGTTGTCGTTATAATACTCCACTAACACCACTCATGTAGAGTCAACAAAGGCGCCCTAAGCCGCATGACGCTATCAGCACTTTATTTACTAAGGCCCGATTTCACCAAACTAGAATAAATTTTATTCCAGGTAAAACTTTCCGAGAACAACCGAGTTACGCGAATATAGCCCTTATATCACCAATTTTGTGAAGGAATAAGACTTATTCCTTGGATACAATCAAAATGGCGTCTTTTTTGTGTAATTTCATTTGTCAATTAGCTGTATCCAGGAGTAAGGAATAGCCGTATACTTGGAATAAACGTTGGTGAAATCGGACCTTAAACAAATATTTTGCTTAATAGCCGTGCTGAACGTGAATCATGAATTTAAAATGTAAACCTCAAGTGCATATACAAACTCACCTACTCTGAGTTCTGATAACGATGGAAAATACTTATCTCATCAATATTTGGTAACAAAATGTTCAATTATTTTTATTATAATCAAGAATAGTCAAAAATATGATTACCATAGCGCAGCACCATAATAAGAAGTGCATTGTTACCATAGTGACAATCTGGCTAAGGCCAATATAATTTGAAAATGCAACTTAATGCATAATAAACATGCTAACACGTGGCCGTGTGGTCCCGACGGTGTACTAATAGGACCACCTCATCTCTTGACTGGCCTGTTAGCTCACAACCTATAAGTATAGGTTGTGGATTCGATTCCCACTCAGGGCAAACATATTTTGCCTTGTGTGTTCGATTCCCATCCAGGACAAACATTTGTGTGATGTACATAGGTGTTTGTTCTGTGTATGGGTGTTATATTGTATTCTATGTATGTATTTACAAACATAAAGTATTTAAGTATTCCATCAGTTATCTGGTTTCACATAGCTATGCTTAGTTAGGAGCTAGATGACGCTGTGTGAAATGTCCACACATATTTATTTATGTTTATCTCTTCCCGTGGTAGCCCTATGAGCCAGCTAAGGGAAATCCAGGGAATGGGCAGCAGCATTCTCTGCGAAACATTTAAATTTTCTGCAATCACCAAGCCGCCGCCAAACGTGCGGTAATTATGGAAAATCGTTCCTATAATAAGCGTTCGAAGGGGTGTTTTATGGGGAAGGCCTTTGGTGGACGTCTTCCGGTTGTTGATGTAAAACATGCTAAACTAAACATTAACATACCCCGATTTTCTAATTCCAGGGAACAATAATACCAGTATTTCTCTCGATGATGTCCAAATGGGCGCCCAAAGACGAGCAGGCATTCATCGGCTCCATCATATTCCCTGGAGCCTTGATTGGTTACGTTGCTGGATCGTACCTGGGTGAACTGGTCCTGATCACTGTTGGGTGGGAATCAGTTTTCTACACGTTTGGAGTTTTGGGAACGGTATGGTGTCTTCTTTGGGTAAGTTATTATTAAACTGCTATAAAAACTAAGTACATTTAAAAAAGTGTGAAAAATCTTATTCCAAAACAGTTGGGTCTGACCATCTTTGTGTTCGTTTGTTTTTTTTTGTGCCCATAGTGAGGTTGTATTTATTTAAGTTTTGTTAGTACCTATTTGTCTTTCTGTTAGGTAGATTCTCTTCACGGATCAAAATTCTCATTCTGCTAAGCTAATAGGCTTGTGGCAAACACTAGAAATACCTAAACAACCAAGCCGTATACACAACTCTTAAGTTAGTTTAGAGAAATAAGGAAATTTCTCGTCAAAAAAGTAAATCTGATCTGATTAATATGCATAGCACAGAGTACCTATACCTACTAGAAACGAGATGCAACCTTCGACTTTGCCATGAGTATTGTTCGTTTAGGTAAACAAGATTTTTATCAAATTTAAAATCTTTAAAGCATTGGTCAAAAACTGTGTTGTTGATGCTCGTTTGTTTCTTCCACTATTCCAGAAAGTTATGGTCTACAGTACGCCTAACGATCACCCAACGATTTCCGAAAGTGAGAAGAGTTTTCTTAACGAAAACCTTCCGTCGTTGCAGAGGACAACAAAGTATGATTTAGACCCGTTACCATGGAAAGCTTTTTTGCGATGCGGAGCATTATGGGGCACAGTCATTGGCTATGTAAGTATTTCCATAAATTATAGTAATTGTGTGCTTATGGTACATTATGATATAATTGTGCAAACTTGGAACTTGAACTGAAACTTGAACTGGAACTTGAACTGGAACTGGAACTGGAACTAGAACAAAATGAAACGAAACGAAACGACGAAAATGTACGTATAACTTGCAGGGAGATACAAACTTATCTGAATCGTGCGGTAATATAAAGTAAAAAGCACGCGTTGGAATTTTTTTGGATTATGATCCTAAAAGCGGTGGGATAAGAGCCACTTTACGAGCAACTGTGATGAAAAGTATATTATTTTTAAATGCTTCTTTTCAAGTGTGTGTAAGTTAGCCAGCTCTCCTGCGCGTGTTTTGACCTACATTTTACTACATTGAAACACACGTACAAATTATTATTTTTGACTACATTTTATTTTAAAAGTGTGATTGTTTTTGTGTAGTGTGTAAGGCATGACACGGACAATAGAGCCACCAGTATTAATGAATTATCATTAATACTGATAAAAAAACTATTACATACTTTCAATGGTCGCATGATTTTTTTTTATGTAAATGAATGAGGTAGCGATTTAGTCATTCGTCTAGTTCTGATTAGAAATAAAGGTGGAATATTCTTTAAGAATAAACCCTGTTTAAAATAAATAAAAAAAGTGTAACGGCCGCCCATAACAGATTCCACAGTGTCAATCGGACCTCTAAGCTAAGGGACTGTACAGGGAATGGGCAGCAACATGCTCCTCGGTCTTCATTACAATCTACTACTATCATTATGGCAATTCCCTCCCCTCAATAGGGGAGGTTTATGTTAAAGCAGTGGATGCAAAAAAGCTCATGATGATGATAAAAATTAGACTGGAAAATAGACCCTAAGTGCTCTCAATACGATTTGTTTCAAGTTTTCCAAATACTTTTTACAGGTTGGTCGTGAATGGGCGCTGGCCATGCTGACGATCCAAGTGCCACAGTTCATGAAGGATGTCCTAAGACTGGACATTACCGCCAATGCTTATTTCGTCTACATGCCATACGTTTGTATGTGGTTAGCTTCCTTACTGTTTGGATTCATCTGTGATATTGTTGTAAAGAAAAGATTTTGCTCTGTCAAAACCGCTAGGCACATCTTCACGAGTATTGGTAAGTTTTGAAATAATAAAACTTGTTATTATGTTATTGGTTATAAGTACAAAAACACCGTGCCATATGGTACTGGCGTAAGAATAGGACCACGTCACCTCTTCCCGCGGGTGCCGTAAGAGCCGGCTAAGGGAATACCTATCCATCAGGGAATGGGCAGCAGCATACCCCGTGGTCTGCATTAAAATCTACTGCAATCACTAAGGCGCCTGCCAAGCATGTATACGTCTCCTAAGTCTCTAAGGGGAGGCATATGTTGTATGCAGTAGGTATATGAAGAAAAAGCTAATGATGTGGTAATAGTTATTTATGATATTAGGGCGGTAAGTTGGTTTTTACAAACGAGTAGACAAATGTAAGCCCGAGACGAAGTCGAGGGCTTACCATAGTCACGAGTTTGTAGAAACCAATTTCCGCACGTGTATCATACAAGGTTTTTCAACACATTTGCGAGAAAACAGTACAATAGGTAATGAAACAAACTTTTGGTTATTAGTGGGAAAGTTGCAACAAACAATCTTTGATGTCTTTGAATCTAATATGAAAATGAGCTAAAATGGCGCGCATTTCAATGCAAATGGCGCCACGTGCTTGTGGTGAAAATTAGAACTACATCTTTAGTTTCATTTTCTCTTTAGTATTAAAGTGAGACAAACGTATTGAGCAAAAACGCTTCCAAGGAGTTTCGATCACTCAGCTTATTTATTCTCGTTATGTTGAAACTCCTTGGTGAAATTCTTATATAATATGTTTTATTGAAATTAAAAGAAAACCGCAAAGGTTACGCACGGCGCTATACAACGGAGGATGCGGTAAAATAGGTACTTAGGTGAGAGTACCTATTTTACCGCACGCTCAGTTGTATGGTGCGTAATGTTTAACTTTCGAACAATGTATACAGGCTTTGTAAATTCATTTTTTGAGCAAATGTGTTGAAAAATAATTAATCACACCGTGGAGAATTTTTACGGAGACCACATAGGGTGCCACTGTTAGTCTACAATAAAAATTAGGCACCTAATCATCATCATAGATAGACAGACATATCAACTGTTGCACACCGTAAGATAGGAAAATTACAAGAAAAAACTTAGAAGTTACCTACTACAAATAGGTAGTCTTATTACTTAGAATGGTCTCTTCCAGATATAACTTTGCATAGAAAGGAAATCTGTAGCTTAGAGTTTAGGACTTCTTGTTATCAACAACCTGAAAATGTTCACCGCTGGACATATGCCTACCCCATAGAGAGGCTGTTTGACCTCTTGTATAATCGGCTCCTCGCCAGATCTTCGGGTGACCCAGTGAGAGGCAGGCATACATTGCATCTTCAGGTTCGGAGTCACCAGTCGAGAACCTTTCTTGAGCATATTTAACTCGACCTGGTTTATGGGCACATTCTTAGAGTACATCTGTAAGATGTGGAATGAGCTTCCACCAGCGGTATTTCCCTACCAGTGATCTTTCCCGGGAGCTAAAACATGCAGCAATTTTAAAAGAGGGTCAAAAGAGTATTATCACAGGGTATGCAACGCATCGGTAGCACGTCTAGTGTTACAGATGTCCATAGGCTACGGTGACCTCTTCCCATCAGGAGGGCCGTATGCTTTTTTGCTACCTATAGCATAAAAAAAACATTAGAAACAAGTTACTTTATTACTTAGCTTTTGTAATTTCGTTTATATTCCAGGTGCCATCGGTGCAGCTTTCAGCATCGTTATGATCATGTACTCCGGATGCAGCCCAGTCTTCATAGTGCTCTGGATGTTCGTTGGAATGATCGTCCTTGGAGCGTACTACAGCGGGTGCATGATCAGCGCATTAGACATAGCCCCGAACTACGCCGGGTCTATGATCGGTGTTGTCGACAACATAGCTATCAACTCTGTGTTGCTGATGCCACAGATCAATGCTTTGATTATAACTGATGTAAGTATCATCATAATCATCATCATCATCATCATCATCATCATCAACAGTCTGAAGATGGCCACTGCTGAACATAGGCCTCCTCCAAAGAGCGCCACTTTGAGCGGCTGCTCGCCTCCTACATCGGCTCCCCGCGGCTTTTACTAGATTCTGTCTGTTATTTTTCAACTAACTTTTATTAAAATTAATAATAAAAATTGGGGGTTCTGTGATGTGAAACTTCGTCTCCTTTTAGATAAGCAGCAAAAATCTTGTAATGCAAACAAATGAACAAAAAATATCTATGTAGGTACGTCAAAAATTACAAATAAGTTGTATGACGAATTGCAATGATGTGTGTGTCCAAACTGTAGACAATTAATCTTTGGTTTGTATCTTGGACACTAGACGCACACTATGAGAACTCTTTTTTTCTGGCATAATAAGTATTCTTTATTGATCTTCGGTATATAACGCAAGTAAACTGTGTGCTAAATTTCAATGAAATCGGCGTAACCATTTTAGCGTGAAAACTTGTTAAATAAACAGACATGAATATTCAAAAAATTGTAGATACAATTACACTTTTATATTTATCAGGTTTTGGTAGGTAGAGTAGAGATAAAATATCGTTAACATTCTATCACACTAATATAAATAATTGTTATAATGCGTTTGTATGTATGTGTGTTTGTTCCCTCTTCCCGATATTTTTTTATGTAAACGAATGACGTGACGAGCTAGTCGTTCGCCTGGTGTTAAGCGTCATGGCCACCCATTGCAGATTGCAGTGTCACTCGGATCTCTAAATTAAAGTTTCGCGGGACACCGCGCACTGCGTACGTCATCCTGAGACATCACACAGTCTAAAAAAGATTTCTAGACTGTGAGATCAGTTCTTTAGTCTCATTTGCCCAGTAATTTCACTAGCTACAATGCCCTTCAAACCGGAACACAACAGTGTTTGCACACTACTGCTTGGCGGCAGAACAACTGGCAAAGCGGTGGTACCTACCTAGACGAACTTTGCAGAAAAGTCCTACCACCTAGTAAACTACGCTGCAACAGCTAAATGGTTTTTTTAAATAACTTAATATGCTCACATTCGACCACAATCTCTCACCTGATGAAAAGTGACGACGCGGTCTATGATGGTACATGCTTGCCTAGAAGATACCTATTCACTCGCGACTTGAAGAGCTCCAGATTGTACTTATCGGGAAACAAAGGCGCTGGTAAATTGTTCCATTCCTTCGCTGCTCGGATTATAAATTTCGATTCAATCCGTCAGCCATAAATGGATGGCGTGTAGCTGTAAGTCTTCCCGTCCGATGGTGAAATGGAGATGGTGAAATGGAGATGGTGAAATTAGATCGTGTAACTCCGCAGCCCATTCATTGAAATGTAACCGGTAGGCCTGAAGCTGGTATTTAGCTGAACCGTCCCAGAGATGGGCGCAGTATTAAATTACAAGAAAAAATAAAATAATTTTTTTTATTAAATTTGGAATGGAGATAGCGTATACGCTGGATTAACATATAAATAACTATTTATATGCGGGTTAAACCGCAGAGCGCAGCTTTAGGTTAATGCTCTGTATATTTTTTTGCTTTAGGCTCTTCTCAGGCAGTGGAGGCTATCATTCTGGATAGTCGCCATCGTGCTGGTTGTTTCTATAGCTGTGTACCTGTACTACGTCAAAGCGGACCAGATGTGGTGGGATGACGTCAGAAGCAACGGTTATCCGGCTAATTGGAGCCACGGTTTAATCCAATGCGAAGGACTCATCGCTGAAAATGGTGAAAGCTTTTACAAAGCTAAAAAGGATAGCAAAATAAAATAAACAATTCATGACTTATGATCTGCTAAACTAAGTTTATAAATTAAAATAAAGTTACTGGACAAAATATTTTTTTTTTGTGTTTATTATTTTGTTTAGAGTTAAATTTGAATACGTTTATGACTGTGATAAAATACATTTATATAATACATGCATACATATACAATATATGTATGCATGTATAAATGTGTGTATGTAGGTATGTATGCATGCATGCATGTATGAATGTAGGTACTTATGTACGTACATACGTACATACATACCATACATACATATAATTATGTAGATAAATAACAAAGAATCCTTATTTCATTCAGGGTATTTTTTTTAAACTGAGGTTCGATACGGTAGGTACCCTAATAAAATTTGATGCTGTTTATAAATACCACCGGGCGCCTGACCTCAAGAGGTTGACTGAGACCTCTCTTCGAGATTCGATTATCTCGATCTGGAGTGTCTGATGAGAGTTGGTCGTCATTTGTTATTCATCTCCATTTTATATAAACAAAATAACGAGGACATTGAATGAGAATAACGGAGTCGTGATGATAACGCGTACCTACGGATAAAAAAATTGCATACGTATATCTGATATCTTGACATTATCACATTAGATCTAGAGTGTCTTCACTTGAGAGGTCGCGAGTACATACCTAAGTTTTTATATTGACGTCATGAAATATTAAAGACGACGAGACGTGACAAGACGTGACAAGTGCACAGTTTTTATTCATAAACCCTTTCTTAGACACCGTGCCGGCGATCAACCAGTTAAGGTTACACAAAAAAAATAACAAGAATATTTAATTAAATATAAACCTACCTGCATACTGGTGGCTAAAGATACGTGAAGGTCCAATTAACCACAGTGGACTACAATTTTTTTATTTGGTTTTTATTTGTCAAGATATTTTTATATCAATAGCGGTGTGACACTACCACACTGGGAATATGTAGATATAGGTATCTTGATTAAAATACCTATTGAAAGTAACCTAACCTTACCTACTTATTCTTCATTTACTTTACATTACAACTTTAGTATAAGCCAAGTGAGTACAATTTTATAAGCAGAGCTAATGTAATAGAAAAATTAACAGCAAAATTATAGCCTTATATCAAATATGGATATCCTTCAACTTTAAAAGTATCATCATCAACAGCTAAGCAGTTAAGACGTCCACTGCTGAACATAGGCACTTTGAGTGCCTGCTTGCCTTCTGCATCCATCGGCTCCCCGCGGTTTTAACCAGACTGTCGGTACACCTAGCGGAGGGTTTAAAAGTATAGGTAGATTCAACATTGACACAAGATATACTGTGCTGTGCTGTGCTGTGTGCTGTGCTGTGTGTGTGTGTGTGCGCGTGTGTGTGCTGTGTGTGTGTGTGTGTGTGTGTGTGTGTGTGTGTGTGTGTGTGTGTGTGTGTGTATTAACTAACTGTGTTAGTACTGTGCCAATTACTGTTATATGGTCATATAAAAGTAATTGGTGTTTACCAACCTTAGCAGCGTCAATCTCTCATTATGTGAGCTATGAAAGTATAAGCCGCCGCTTGCGTCCTTCCCAGAGACGAGAACCGGGAAGACTAACCACTAAGGTACCTAAGCGTAGCGGTTATATACTCTACTCTTTGGGTATACTGAAGGAGTGAACTCTATGGAAAGCCGCGACCGTTCGAGCTAAACGAGGTTCATCGGACTTGCCTTTGCCGGTGTGTGACAGGTAATAGTGCTGCATTGTTATTTTATACCAGAACCAAAAATGGTGCAGCTGTGGAGCTGACAAGATTCTTAGTAGAGTTAATTATGGTACCTATAATACGGCGAGCATTGCATGTGACAGAGTAAGCAGGACACGACTGTGACCCATACCAGCTGAGTTAGCATGGACGGTAGACAAAATTTGTGTTTCCTCGTTT
The DNA here is from genome assembly GCA_910589525.2 of Ennomos quercinarius. NCBI lineage: Eukaryota > Metazoa > Arthropoda > Insecta > Lepidoptera > Geometridae > Ennomos > Ennomos quercinarius. The sequence goes on along the minus strand of OU342499.1, from coordinate 10,862,147 downwards.
TACGTCACTTTCTTCATACTTGTTTGGAGTAAAACAGGGGAAAGACAGTTTTGTCTACTGTTCGTGCTAAACCTACTGTAAGCTGTTTGTGTAAAGAGTTATATTTCCACACAAGTCCAAGTTACATCATCTGAATTCCCACAGTAAATGACATCGAAATAGAAAATTAAAAATATCATACCTGCAGGAATAGTATGCGAGTGCACACTCAAAACATTTTCGTAACGCTATAGCTATATAACTATAGCACTAATATAATCATCATCACACCTGGTCTAATATTATATGCCCGATTTCCAAATAAAGTATCTTTTTATTTAGAGGCTCTTGGGGACAATTTTAAGACGATTCACGTTGCTTACCTTTATCGGTATCGCAGTATTCAAAACCATTCATAAAGATCCCTACGGTGACGATAATGTCAATCACCTCTTGATAACGAACATCGCCAACATCAATGTGGAAATCTTAAAGGTGCCACAAATATCAGTTTCTTTTATTATTCAAACGAGAAGCAAGTGGATTATAAATTTGAATAAAGAATATTGAAATAAGTGGTCGCAAAAGTAAGTACTTAAGTTTAGCATAGCTTTTTAATTTACATAATTGTAATCAATATAAATAATTATATTCACCATAATTAATAGAAAAACTAGAATATATAAATAGAATTAATAGAAATCCATCGCAATATCTCTAAAAATGTACCTACTACTGGCTAAAGGTTACTATTACGTTAGACGAATTCCTTTCGGAAAAATTAATTATGGAATAGATCAATCCGCTCTACAATATTGATATACCCACCCAAGGAGGGGCATTACGTAACACATAATTATATGCTAATTAAGACCTGGATGTAAAACTATAACGTTTGCAATAAATGATTGAGTATTGAGTAATTTTTTAGCATTTAATAATAATAAAATGTAAACTCTCTCAATAAAACATTATGTTAATAATATGTTTTTATAATAAAAGTGTTTGCAATCCATTTTTACCTATTATTGGCCGTATTATTTTTAAAATATAGAGCGTGTTGAATGATAACTACACCGCAACAATTGTTTTCATTACTTTCCATTGTTTAAATCAACTAAACAAGTGTTAGAATGTAGCATTTGGTAATAGTTAGTATAATAGTTTTAGTACTTAGTTTGAAGAATTTAATAAAGGCCCTTGCCACTTTAGCAACAAGTCATTAGTGCTAAAACAACTGTATCTCATATATGCACAACTCATTATCCCAAACTTCAAAATAAATGGTATTAAAGGCCTTATTAAATTCGTAAAAAGTTACAACGTCTTCCAAACATTCAACAAATAAAAATTGTTTAATCATAGTCACACTGAAGTTAACGTATTGTAAACGGAACCATACTTAATATTTTAGTCTAACCACTTGCCTACACGATAAGAAGACGAAGAAGACTTAATATTTTAGATAAATGTAGGAACGAAATTTATTTTTACGAACTATACACTAGTGCTACTGGAGCGAGCTATGCTCGGTGTTTCCCTGCGAGATAAGCTCCGGAACGAGGAGATCCGCAGGAGAACTAAAGTGACCGATATAGCTCTTAGAGTTAGTAAGTTGAAGTGGCAATGGGCAGGCCACATCGCTCGTAGAACTGACAACCGATGGGGAAGAAAGGTTCTCGAGTGGCGACCACGAACCGGAAGACGCAGCGTGGGCCGGCCCCCCACTCGGTGGACCGACGACCTGGTGAAAGCCGCGGGGAGCCGATGGATGCAGGAGGCGAGCAGCCGCTCAAGGTGGCGTGCTCTGGGGGAGGCCTATGTTCAGCAGTGGACGTCTTCAGGCTGTTAATGATGATGATGATGATGACACTAGTGGTGCCTATATTCTTATATATTTCTTTCCTACTGCTATAATGACAACTATGCCTACTATGCTATATAAATGCTATTGTGCAATGCTTTTTCCACCGGACTAATGCTGTTGGTCTCTACGAAAATATCCTAGATCTGTGGTCTCTACCGACTTCTACGGCGGCTCTATGCAATGCTATGACATTCGCTACTGCGTAGGTCACGTAGTTCTTCACCATAACATTCAAGATATTTGCAGGGCTCAAGATATTTGAATACATACAAACAGACAAAAACTATAATTTCCTATATATAAAATTATAATTACGAAATTTTTAATTTCAATTTTTCATTGAAGTCTTAAAATGAAGTTACCCTTCAAATATCAACATTTTAGGTCCAGCAGTTCCGGCTGTAGGCGCGTGTCTGTCATTCGGTCACTCCAGGACGAGGCCTGTTATTATAGATATAGAAGTGCATAAAGCACTCTTCTGCTATTAGAGAGTTTATGCTACACGTAGTTATAGCAAAGCATACTTCAAGCTGTTTAACTACTATACCTACTTATACCTGTACCTATATTTTGGACTGGGACAACTGTCACGCTCCTGGATTATTTTTTTACTGCAACATTGTTTATACTTACTAAATTGGATATAAAACAAACTAAACAGGTGCGTAGTTAATTCTGGTAACCACCAGAAACATGTGATCTGTAAAAATGAGCATTCCAGACATATGTCTGACACTCCATACACACGAGCTCATAATTCCCAACGGAGAAACTGGCTGGAGTTCCTACCAAAAATGTGGACGCATGGTTTGCGGGGAGAAATTACCCATCAAGCGCCAATATGAAATTTATTTTACATATAGTACAGTAAACCGCCTACCGCGACAAGAATTAAAAAAAAACTCGACTATAATTAACTTCCGTGTTTGTCAAAAAGCGCAAATGTCTAGTCTCCTCATAGTAATTTACTAAGCCGTACTCGGTCCAGTTAAAGGTTCTTTTGCGTTACCTAAGAAGTTTCCTAACTGACCTTTCCTATTAATCCGGTAACACCATGCAATGAAAACACCTTCCTCAGGCAATGCTACGCTCTTCCTGATTGTCGTTTGAACTAAATAGTCGTTTCGCGGCCATCTGCCAGTGAGCTCTTCTTGCTCGAGAATCGCGAGCAGACGAAATTCAATGTTCTGTCAAAACGAACGATAGTCTCTCTTGTTTGGCTTTTAGTGAGATTTTTATTTTGTTTCTAGATTCATGAGGCAAAATGCTGACAGGATGGAGACTGGTTCTTTCAAAATGTAAGTATCTAAGACTTTATAAAAATAGTAAATAACAGTTATTTAAATATGTTGGTAATTATGTTAAGGCGAGTAATATTAGTTGATCGTCAAAAAGGTTTTCATTAGGTACTGTGTATTTAATTCGATCGTGGTTATTTAATATGACTTAAATATGAAAATTATAGGTTTTATGGTGTATATTATTTTTATTATAAAAAAACGGTGACTGCATCTTCAGGGATAGTAACTGTTTTTGCAAATATTATTATTATTTTATTTATTTATTTTTATTTAATTTAAAACAATTTTACAAGACATGACTATAAGTTTCGAATTATGGAAGGTGGTTTTGTAATACTAACTAATATACACCTCTACCTGTCCTTACTTTACTACAATGGACAAACCAAAGTGAATGATATAAAAAGAAAAAAACATACAAAAAAAATATTAAAATATGAGACTACTGACTTATGACTTGATATCACAGTCTGTATTAATAGGTATATATAGGTAATCTGATTGTGATTACTATTATAGACTGTGGTGATGTCTCAGGACGACTTGAGCATTTGCAGCGTCACGCGAAACGTTATGTTTTAGAGTTCTAATTGATACTGCAGCTGATATAGGCGGCCGTGTCGCTTAACATCAAGTGAACGACTTGCTCGTCACGTCATTTATTAACATATAAAAAAAAAACCTTAAACTGTTATATTCTTTCAATTATAGATAAATATAAGTTTGGCATATATCTTATTCTTACTAATATATAAAAATGAAACGTTGTTTGTTTGTTTGTTTCTGTAATCAATTTTTATACAAAGATTGCCATCACAACTGAGATGAATATAAGATACTTTTTGCTCCGGAATATGAAGGGTTTCCGCAGAAGAATAAGCGGTTTCACCCACTATTTACTAAAAGCGGGTGAAACCGCGGGGCAGTAAGATTATATATAATAACATTAGCATATCTAAATATTATGAGACATCACGTAACACATTATATTCCAAACATTGATTGCTATTACTATTTTGCTATAACATCTTTTATATGGTTGCTTTAATGAAATGTTTTGTTTCAGTATTCATAATACCACAGCGGTATGTTTTGGCTATAATGGGTTTGCTGGCCATAGCCAATGCCTATACAATGCGGGTTTGCTTGAACCTTGCCATAACTCAGATGGTGGTGAGAAACGTGGCTGTGGAAGGCGATGCGAACTATGATCCTAACGCTTGTACAGATTTCAACGTAGTTAGCAACACCTCAATGGTTGATGCCAATGAAACGAGCATTATAAAAGACGACGTAAGTTTATCTGATTATCTACTAAAAATACTAAAAACGATACTATAATATGTAATAGGCCCATTTTGACAGCTAAGCTGATAGAATATTTATGACTTTAAATAAATCGAATACAGTAAACAAAATCAATGCCAGGGCTTTGGGGGTAATCGTGAAAATGTTTCGTTGTTAGGTTGGTGTGTAATTTGAAAATATTGATGCTTAATAATGAAAATTGCTACTGTTAAGTGTTAATAAACGTGTGTAAGTGAAAAGCAAATCTTATATATAAAGAAAAACGTGACTGCTCATTCGTATTCTCTTCAAAACTCTGTAAAACATTCTGTCCCAAATTGAAATTAAACTGGAAAAAAACGAAAAACGAGAAAGAAATGGAATGGCATTTAATTATCCATATTGGATTAATCGGGGAAGATAAAGTTGTAGATACTTAATATCAATAGATATTCAATCATCTTTTTTAGCTTTTAAAACGGGCCAACGTACTTAAACTTAAATTATAGTTATTAAATTATATACACCTTTAACTTCACTGATATAATCTTAACCATTGGTTAAAATTGTATTTAAATTGGTCCATCAATCAATTTTTGAGATAAGCAATAAGCATAATTAACCAGACAATTCAGCGGGAACTTTCCATTTTATTCTATTCAGTGATATTATAGTAGTGTTTATAGTGAAATATTATAGCTGTACCTGTATTAAAAGTCAGCCAAGTTGATAAACACACAATAATTAAAAATATCGCCAAACGATTACATACATTGATCCTGGACCCTAACTAGGATTAACCCCTGTATCTAGGGATTCAGAAACTACGAGTACCACGGTCCAACAACACCCAGTTGACACCAGACGCAGAACAAGTACTTGCGCTTTTTTTCTTTGTACAAATGCTAGTCCTGTCGCGGGAATAATTAGTGCTGAAGTACGCCATATAAAATACAGCATTTATAATCTTATAAATCACAAATAGGTTAGCAACGTTCTCAAAACAAACGAAAAATATATCTAAAACGTTATCAATTGTTTTTTATCATTTATTTAAATCATAATATAGGTGGGTACTTCAGATGTTCAGACGCGTAAACGTCATCCGCATACGCTCAGGCATAAAAAACATAATTTTCCAGTAAGTTTCTTCTCACGTGAAGTGTGAATTGTCAAAACTGTCAATTGGTTAGATATATCAAGATAATTCTTACTCCAGTTAGTACATATCGGTACCAACTCGACTTGTTAGTGCGCAACAGGTGCATGATAAGCTTAGTTTAATGTTTTTATTATCTACTAAAGGCGCTCCGTGGTTTCACTTGCAATTCACTTAATTTTTATTTATGAAGTATTTTAATTTTTCATGATTAAAAAGCATCTTAAGTTAATCTCTGCAGTGCATTCTGTTTGCAAAATTTCAACCGTTTTACGCGAAAGCCAAAACAAACAAAGTAACGAACAAATAAACAGACAGGTTTCACTTTTAAATATCAGCAGCGAAGGGATATTTACGCCACATTTTAGTATGAATGTTATACTATTAAGTATAGGTTATTAAACTAGCTACACTATCTACTACAAAGAACATTTAAACTGTATACTAGCCGTAATGGCCTAAAGACAGCCCAAATGTTACAGCCCACTACCGGTAGGTAGCGTACCCAACATGCTGGCAGCATTCCCTCGTTGAATGAGGCGTTTTATTAAAAAAAGAAATGGTATTTTATGTATGACCCAATAGATGGCGCCAGTTGTGGTTTTACCAAAATCTGTCACTGTCACTGCTTCAAGCATAGACCACAGGTTATAGGAAATGTGTCACGATACTGACTGCCAACTCTAAACTCATCATCATCATCAACAGCCTGAAGACTTCCACTGCTGAACATAGGCCTCCCCCAGAGCGCGCCACCTTGAGCGGCTGCTCGCCTCCTGCATCCATCGGCTCCCCGTGGGTTTCACCAGATTGTCGGTCCACCGAGTGGGGGGCTGGCCTAACTCTAAACTCTTTCGTTTGCTTTATTTTCGTTGCGCGATAGCTTGGCTTTATTTTGGATCATAATATTAACGTTTATCTGTCACGCAGTTCTGCTGCACTTTAATTTACTTAAGAAGAATGCACCACAGACTATTTAGGAGATACTACAGATAATGTACTCGTGGTCCACTCAACTGAACTTGACATTTCTTTGTAGGTAGTCTAAGCATTTTCTTATGTTTCAACTACTCTGTGGTTTGAAAGGTTTAAACTATTACTTACTGCGCCATCTAGTAAAAGAAGCGGAACTAGTTTTTTTTAATTTATCTGTAGTTAGCTTAACTACGGATCAAAAACCCTCATCCTTAGTAGCATATTTAAGCCGTTATATGTATATCATTCTCATTTATAAAGCCACACAAACTTAAAAAAATACACCATTTTACTTTTATAATTTGATTGTTAGAACTAAAAAAACATTGTTCCACCACACAAGAAGATCCTTAGAGAGCATTAAGTCAATGAGACCGATAAACGAGATAGGCAAATCCTTAGTAAATACTACCTCTTGAGGAATTACACGTGGCGCAGATAGGTCTGTTATGTTTGTTATAATATTATGAAGAAATGTAGAAATTAATACCTGATATGGTAGGTAAGCAGCTTGTTAATTGTTATCCAAAGTTGATAATAAAGAAATAAATAAGGTATTAGGGGAATAATTGATTATTATTGATTAATTTAAAGGTGAAGAAAAGAGGACAACATAATACAATACAATACAAAAATACTTTGTTGAATACGAAAATATAACAATACATATAACACAGAACAAAGAATGGTAGAACAACGTATGGTCGAGGATGATTTTGATTTCATTCAATTTCCTCGTTATAGCAACAAAACATACAACTTTAAGAGCTGTTTGTTTAATAATCATACATCCAAAATCACCGTAAATGCTCTAATTATTTATGGATCGCTTAAAGATACGTATTAATTTCAAATTCTATAGAATTTAAAAATTGATGTTGTTATTAATGGATGTCGTTGATAAATGTATACAAACGGCATTCATTAATAACATCACTGCCAACAAAGACCCAAAATATGAACCATCGTGACCGCTAATAATTTTTGGCTTTGGTGTCAAGCCTTTGAAGATGTCATTGGTTCCGCTATCTATTACATACAAAAACGTAACATGGAAAATTCTAATACTATAGCATAGGCTGGTTGCCAAGGATATTTAAAAATAGCAAACGAAGACGAATAATCTTCGTTCACAAAGTAATAGATAACTTTATACTTGTTCCCAGCCAATGCTGTTTGAGTGGAGCGAAGTCACTCAAGGTCTTCTGCTGGGATCTTTCTATTATGGCTATGTACTCACCCATATTCCTGGAGGAATGCTGGCAGAAAGATTTGGAGGCAAATGGGTTTTGGGTCTTGGTCTTCTCTCTACTGCTATCTGTACCTTTATCACGCCAATAACTGTCAAACTGGGAGGGGCCACCGCTCTCTTCATATTGCGAGTGGTTGAAGGACTTGGAGAGGTGAGTTTGATTAAATAAGGGGTATACCTAGTACGTAAGTTGAAATGGCAATGGGCAGGCCACATCGCTCGTAGAACTGACAACTGATGGGGAAGAAAGGTTCTTGAGGTGGTCAACCGGTAGATGCAGCGTAGGCCGGTGAACCGATGATCTGGTGAAAGCCGCGGGGAGTCATGTTCTTAGTCTTATTCAAATTAAGGGCTATAAAAGCCTCTACTAACATCTTGGGGCGGGGTTCATTACTAGGTGGTAGGACTTTTCTGCAAAGTTCGTCTAGGTAGGTACCACCGCTTTGCCAGTTATTCTGCCGCCAAGCAGTAGTGTGCAAGCACTACTGTGTTCCGGTTTGAAGGGCATTGTAGCTAGTGAAATTACTGGGCAAATGAGACTTTATGATCTGATCACTCAGTCTAGTAATTTGATTATTAGACTGGGTGATGTCTCAGGATGACGTGCGCAGTGCAGTGTCGCGCGAAACTATTGTTTTAAAGTTCCGGGTGACACTGCAACTGTTATGGGCGGCCGTGTCACTTAACATCAGGTGAACGACTAGCTCGTCACGTCATTCAATCACATAAAAAAAAAAAAAAAAAAATACATTTTGAGCCTACATCGTGTACATTACACTCATTAACAAATTGCAATATTAAATTTAGTAGTATACCTACCTATAAGTATCTACCGTATATATAAGTATACCTACAATACAATTTTTTTCCAAGCAAATACTGAACAGAACAACACTTGCTTACCTATTATTTTCCATTGTCAAGGTTTCTGTTATGTTAAATTGAGTCGTTATGCCGAATTTGCACAACAACGTCACGCATTTTGCCACGGTTCAATTTGATTTGTAACGGTTCTGTAAAAAGGTTATGTTAATTGAAATATTGGAATAATATACTATCCTACTGCCTAATTTAAATATCATATTAATCGTTACCGTATAAGCTATCGTCCGTTATTACTATTTTTATTTTATTCCATCACTCACATTTCAGCTTTATTCTTGTTAAATTAGTAATGTCATTTTCGCTTATTCAAAGAATTATCATTTTACATTCGTGCTTGAAAATAATGCAAGTAACGTATATCAATAAAGTAAAGAGTAATCATGATACAATGCGTTGTCAACTTTGTAAAGCCAAGCCTAAAAAGATAAGCTTGTCAAAATTACTATTTCGTACTCGAAATTATATTTTTTTTATGTAGGACACCCGGCTCTTATTTTATAAAGTGACAAATCATAATAAACCTACAAATGTCAGTCGAATACGCCAAACCTGCGTTTCATACTTAGAGTATAGAATAAAAGCATAGAGAGATCATCAAAACGATATTATATTTGTACTGCTCACACGTCACTACGTCAGTGGCGAAGGAAAGAAACAACCATAATATAGTAATTTATTAGCTACGCTTGCGATAAGCACCATACCATTTTTTTCGACTATATACTTGATACAAATCTGTCAGACTCATTCACATCAAAGTGTCCACTTCATATAAAAAGTGTGTTTACTCTATACTATAAGGTTTCATATAACAAAAATACTATTGTATTTATTTATTATAATAAGAACGGCAATACGCCAATTACACTTATTATTAAATTAATTTTAGTCACGCATGCATGATACAAAACGTTAAATAATAAATAAATAATTTAAAATGAAATTATACCATTAGTCTAACAAATTAATAAATAATCAATCAATCAATAATACATTAAAAAAGAATTCAATAGAAAATAGTCAATTGTGTAAATATAAAAATAAATAAAAAGTCATCATAACAGTAAAATAACAGTAAAATAAGAAACATTACAGATTATAAACTTTCACAAAATGATAATAATAATTTAAGAATCCATTGCCATTTATCACAAAAAATGTCACATTCAGGATTGGCACTCAAGAATGCATTGAGACCGCTTACACAACGGCACAAAGGGGTTTCGGCTCTAGCCAATGTACGGGAACTAGGAACCGAAAAGAGCCTGTGCCTACGACATGACCTCACCCGGATGTAGTTATCAGGGACAAAAATCCTACACAGAACATTGTGCAATTCTGAAGAGTCAATGGTGCCTCTTAGTATTTTACAGGAGGTATTGAGCTGATCAAAAGATCTCCTAACCTCTAACGAGTTGAAACCAAGATGCCCAAGTAAAAACTTTGTGGGGTATAGATAAGGGTAGTAACCATAAAGCCTCTTGTATAAGTACCGCTAGAACTTCTTTTGTACCTTCTCCAGCATCAAGGTGTATGTGACGTGATGAGGGTTCCAGACAGCCACGGCTGACTCCAGCTTACTTCTGACAAGAGTTGTAAACAGAAGCCTGATGACGAAAGGGTCATGGAAATCACGGGCATTTCGCAAAACAAAACCAAGACACCGAAAAGATTCCTTGGCGGTAATTCTGATGTGATCGTGGAAAGATTACAACATTTACTATACGAGACTAATGATTGTCAGGTCATATTGACTGACATTTGTAGGTTTATTATGATTTGTCGTTTTAGGAAATGGGGCCTGGTTTGCATATTTAAATTACAATTGTATTTGAAACGTTTTCTTTATCGACACCAGGTTAAAATAAAAATTAAAAAGAAATGACGTATGTTTTAGGGACCAACAATGCCTGGTTTGATGGCGATGCTTTCAAAATGGGCGCCGAAAGAAGAAAGAGCCAGGATGGGGGCAATTGTATTTGGAGGTGCCCAAATAGGAAATATTGCTGGGTCCTACTTCTCTGGGCTGATCATGCATGAAGGAAGCTGGGAAAATGTATTTTACTTGTTTGGTGCATTTGGTATTTTATGGTTTCTCTTATGGGTAAGTGCTTTGCCCTTTTCAGTCAATATAAGTGTGTTAACGGGTGCAGAGACATTTATAACACTTATAATAATGTATGCGGTGCTACGAACAAAAAATCTAGTAAACTGTAATCATCGCTCAAAGCGTCCCGCCACGGCTTCATCAGTTTTTCTGTGAAAGAAATTAGATTTTCCAGGATAGAAAGAAAATTATGTTGGTATATCAGTAATGTAAAAACCATTTTATTATTTATTTTGTTTATTCGATCATCAACATAGTATACACCAATACATTATTTTATTAGTTATATTAAGTCCAAATGACACCACAGAATGAAGAGAACATGCTAGAAAAAAAACCCATTAAAATCAATAGAACGGGTAACAGAAAGTTGGAAAAATTATCTTCTTTATATAAAACAAACAATACAATAAATTTAGTTCATTAGAAATGTGAACTAATTTAATTTTATATGTGTACTTTAAATACGTACTGAAAAACATTGTGTAAAAAAATAAATCATAAATTAAAGTAAAATATAACAACATTAGGCATTAAAAAAGTTAAAATATTTAGTGATTACAGTAAATAACAAAAATGGTAAACATTAAAGTCTAATGAATAAAAAGTACATAAGTACGATTTCGTATAAATCGGTTACGTCATTTTAGAATGTTACCCGTAATAATTAAACAATTATTATTAACACAAGGAAAGTCATGTACTGCATCCGCGTTCACTTTAACGTGCCTAAAAACAGCATATAGCACGTTTTCAATATCCTGTCTAACCTGCCTAACATGCTTAAAAATCGTCAAGCAGGTTATTAACACCTGATTTGCAAGATTGTTTATTTATTTGTCACGTGTTAACATAATCGTAATATTATTTTCCTTAAATGCGTAGAACATTTGATATCTATTTGATAGGTCATTAATAGTAGTCCTGTTGTTATTGATTTATTTCAGACGGTTCTCTGCTACAGCTCCCCGAACACCCATCCGTACATCTCAGATAAAGAAAAGGAATTTTTGAACCGGAACGTTGATGCTCTTATTCACAGTAAAAAACAACAGCTTGACCCTATCCCCTGGAGGGCTCTTTCACGATCTGTACCTCTATGGGCTCTCATCATTGCCGCTGTAAGTTATCATTCTTGAAAACAAACAAATAAACCTGAAACCGTTAGTGTAGTATTCGCAGAAGTTGAGGTATAACGGGTAGACTCTTACCTACAATCTAATTAACTATATCGACACATGTCACGGTTTCTTTAACCTTAAAAACTAGGGTTCCGTATCCAAAGGGTAAAGCAGACCCTATTACTAAAACGCCGCTGTCTATCTGTCCGTCTGTCACCAGGCTGTATCTCATGAACAGTGACAAATAGACAGTTGAAATTTTCACAGATGATGTATCTCTGTTGCCGCTATGACAACAAATACTAAAAAATAGAATAAAATAAGTATTTAAAGGGGGCTCCCATACAACGAACGTGTTTTTTTTTGCTCGTTGACCAGATAAGTTATAGATGGCGCTGCTTTAAGTAGTACTGCTACTCATCACTAGATGGCAAGGATAGATAATGATACGGAACCCTTCGTGCGCGATCCCGACTCGCACTTGGCCGGTTATTTACTTTCTTCAACCTTCTGTTATGACTTAAGGCGCATTTTATCAACAGATCGGTCATGACTGGGGCTACTTCACAATGGTAACAGATTTACCAAAATACATGACGGACGTATTGAAATTCAACATCAAATCTACTGGAATCCTCTCTGCGTTACCTTACGTCGCTATGTGGAGCGCCTCGTTCTTCTTCGGCCTTGTCTGTGACTTCTGCATCAAGAGAGGATGGCACAGTTTGACTAATGCCAGGAAAATTTATACAACTATTGGTAAGAAAGTATATAAAATGTAATCATTACACTCTTACATTAGGGTTACCTAAACATAATGCCTATATGCTTTGGCCATTTCCACGCAATACAATAAAATAAAACAATTTGGCATATCACCGTTTCGTAAATTTGATGGCATACTAATATCTTTGTTTTAGTTACTTATATTATAATCAAGAGCTGAGAGAGATAAGATAGTGTTAATAGGAGAATCAGTGTTGGCAAAGTTTGACTAGCTATAATCAATTATTCTACTTAGATAGTTTGCTCCGCAGTCAATAGCCGTGTCTACACAGGACAATCTACAGTCCTCCAAATTCCTTTGAATTTCCTTTGGGTCGTGATGTTGCCGCGTGCAATTGGAGCGCGGTGGATCGTCCGGTGTAGATAGTAAATAATGGGCATGGAAATGATTGCTACTTTTCAATCATTGTCATTTCATCATATTTTATGATTTATCTTTGTCGCTGTGATTTCACCTGTGATTTTTCATATGCCTAATGAATTTAAATTATTACTGAATTAAGTGTGATTATAACACAGTGATTTGTAGCTGAATAAAATCATATGATTTTTCACCTGCTCCTTATGAAATGATCCATGCCTAGTAGATACGGCTATTGGTAATTGTAGAGCTAAACTTTCATAAATTTTAATAGTGGAACACATGGAAATCGGCACCGGGGGTTACCTCAATCAAGTTATGATCAAGCTGTACGTAGTTACCTATTCTGTACCCAATTTAAAAAATTAAATGTTTAAAGTAGTCTAATGTCATTGACACTAAATAAAGACCATAATATGAATATAGTGCTGCGCAGTGCAGTCAGTTTAAAACACGATTAACTGATGAATCTGCTCTTGGGAAGTAGGCAGTTGGGCACTCAAGTATTGTTTTTAAGTAATTGTGTTAACAATGTAAGTTAAGACAACTAACCATATCTAAAAATGTGGGTAAATAAACATTTACTTGCTCTGATTCAAGGCTGACATTGAACAAATAACCCATTGAGTAAATAAAAATGATTAGTTCCAAGAATTTACGAACGGAAGTGGCCATCAAAATGTGTGTTTATCTAATCCTTTTAAAAACAAAAAAAATACTGTACAATTTCTAGAGACAATACCGACTTCTTCATTACTCTTATATTTACAAAAAACAGTTTACCTGTTTATTACCAAGGTATTAATCAATGTGCATTTCTTTAAGATTTCGCAATATTCTACAACAGTATTTTAATAAGGTATTTTTACTTTGCAAATGTTTAAAGTAGAAACTTTACCCGATAAAGCCTGTAAACGTTGTTAAAATTTTTCTTATCAGTGTTGTTTAAATAAAAAAATAAGTTTCCTATTTTACCGTCTAACCGGTATTGCAAGAAAGGAGCGAAAAGTAATTTATTATTGTTGAATCATCTCTAAATTAACTGTAGTGTGGTTATTTGTGTGTTAATTGTCACTCAGTGATTTTTATAATAGGCGTTAATGGTAATGCGATAAAATTATTAATTTTTCGAATCTTCGAAAAGCCATTCGTATAAAGTTTTATGCATTACAATTTCCAATTTTCTCAACAGTAATTATATAAGTTATAGGTAGGAAATGCGACCGACACCGACAACGCGCAAAAATTTACTAATTCATTCATTTTAGATAGATAACTAAAATTGTTTCGCTATAATTAATTTGATTTTATTCAGGCCTATAAGACTTTGACTTATTTTTTTTACATTTCTAGAATTTGTGATAGTCTATAATAGTAAAATAGTATAATGAAGTCTTACTATTTGGATACAACCCTTTAATAATTTCTTTTTACCCAAGCGTGACGTCGCGGAAGTTCATTTCGTACAGAACCATTATCATTCATAGGTTTTTATTGAAATATAAAGATAATAAACTAAAATTATTTATTGTAAACTGTACAGTATAATAACAAACATATTCTAACAAACTGCTATCAGTTGGCAAAATGTAATTAATAACACACGATTACAATATTAAAATTGTAAGTATGTGAAATAAAACAAATTTACACCACCACGTAAGACATCGCTTAACCGCAAAAAGTTATTGTTATAGAAAACAATGTGTCCCAACAAAATTTACATGACGCTGATTTTTATAAAAATAAATCTGTTTACTTTTACTTATACTGGGTGTAGTTGAATTCATTAGCATCCTTTGAAACTAGGTACCTACTTCTGACACCGGTCTCGTGTTGACTAACATTTTTGAAATCTAACGCATAGATTTAGTATTTATAATGACTCCAAAAAGTTGAATAACTTTTTTTTATTTATTTGGAGGGCTTTGTCGCTTAGCGACCACATTACCCTGTTACTTTACCAACTGCTACAGAACTTAATTAAATTACTGTTTTAATTATTATATACAAGGTAAAAAAAAACTTTTAACAGCATCAAAATCTTTCGTGCCAACTACATAAGGCGCCGCGGCAATCTTCATAGTGTTCAATAAAAATATTTTCTTTACACTCTTTACTCTTTAATAATCATCAATAAATGATGTACTTTCATTACTCAAATTATGCTAATAAATTAAATTGCATCCTGTACATGTTACCTGTAAACAATGGATTCTTATAAACAGTTTATTATGTCGTCATCAGCTCAATATCCAAAGACCCGTGTAGGGACACGGGTCTTCTCTCACGTGGAGACAGTGTAAGCCAATAATCCACCACGCTAGACAAGTCATGGGTTGGTGGATTAAATTTGTTCAAAATTTTTTGTGATTATTGTACGTGCCCGGTTTCCTCATAATTCCTTCCCCGTTGTAGGTACCCGTGCAAATCCCGCGCACAGAACTTAATATTTTTAATTAGACGAAGTCAACTGACGTTCTTCTGAAGTCTTGACAAAAGGTTCTCGAGTGGCAACCACGAACCGGAAGACGCAGCGTAGGCTGGCCCCCCACTCGGTGGATCGACGACCTGGTGAAAGCCGCGGGAAGCCGATGGATGCGGGAGGCGAGCAGCCGCTCAAGGTGGCGTTCTCTGGGGGAGGCCTATGTTCAGCAGTGGACGTCTTCAGGCTGTTAATGATGATGATGATGATGATGAACTGACGTTTACTGTGTTGTCAGTTTTTGATGAATTAAAAACAGTGTTGTGACAAAGTGACAAAGTTACCGCTCAGCCACACTAGCTATCGTTTATTAAGTGCATCTCCCATAGATTTAACATATCCTAAATTATTATGAATTTAGTCACGTTAATTTGTTTCAACTTACTAGCATAAAACCCGATCTGTGGTATTAAAAACTAAGCTACACTACCTACTACAAAAAAACATTTGAACTGTATGCTATATAGCCGCGATGGCCTATAGACGGTCTACCATGTTCCAATCCACTACCGGTAAGCAGCGTACCCGACATGCTGGCAGCATTGCCTCGTTGAGTTGCAATGCTGATACGTTGAGCCAAATAAGTGCCATTTTGGTCACGCGTCGCATCGACCAGGCGCTCTGATAAATTTTAGAAAAAGCGATGAGCTCACGGCAAAGCCATGTGTGTCGGTTTCGCTTACTTAATATAAGTAAGTGAATCGACTCTTGCTTTGTTATTTCAGTCTTAAAACTACCTAAAAAGTAGCTTCCTGACTCACGCGTGTCTTTTGTTTCCAGCCGCAACCGGCCCAGGTATCTGCATTCTCCTTGCGTCATACTCCGGCTGTGACACGACCCTCGCAGTTTTCTGGTTCATTTTCGCCATGACCTTGATGGGAGCCTACTACAGCGGCATGAAGATCAATCCACTTGACATCACGCCTAACTACGCTGGTACCACCACAGCGCTGGTCAATGGCACCGCTGCTTTGTCCGCCATTATATCACCGTACCTGATCGGCCTTTTAACGCCAAATGTGAGTGTAAAATCTACTTTTATAAAGTTAAACAAAAATTGGTAGGTATTTTGTTTACCAGAGCAGGCTTTATAAGACTTATACAATACCTACAATTATTTTACTTGGATTCAATAAGATGGATGGCGTGTTATTACTTTTGTGGTTTCACTGTTTCTATAAGTTTCTATAATTGAAAGCAAAACCATATAAAATAATATTCATTCACTTGCACTTATTATTGAACAGCGACGAATATAAGAAACAGAGTTAGTCAAATAAATAAATAAATAAATAAATAACACCCAACGATCACATGCATAGATCCTGGACCCTAACTAGGATTCCCTGTATCTAGGGACCCAGGAACTATGAGGACCATGGTCCCACAACACCCAGACACAGAACAAGCATTGCAAGCTTGCGCTTTTTTTACGTGCTCAAATGCTTGTCCTGTTGCGGGAATCGAACCCACCGCCTCCGGTTTATGAGCCGCCCTGCTCAACCACCACACCACAGAGGTTGTATATGAAGAACCTGGTATAAAAATTGCAGCTTTATAGAAACAAAATGGGGTAGCTTTAAAAACTAGTCTATTTATCAATAAATTTCCTCACGTACCTAAACTTGAGTAACGGTTAAAAACCGCGAAATATTAATGAATACGATGAATTTTCTAACATAATACTTTACTTCTGACAACTCAGTATTTTTACTTGAGACTTAACCAGATAATACCGGAGAGGTTAATCTTATCATGATTCATCTAGTAGGATATCCTATTTAGCCAGTAGGCCAACATGTTAGATACTCTATCGTAATGATTACGTCTTTATTATAGTAAAATAACGTGTAGCTGCCTATATGGTGCCGATGACAGGATTTTTTTCCAAGGGAATGAATTTAAAGTGTAGCTCAGTTTTACATAGGTGTTAAAGTGACGGGTTGCGCCAGATAAGCAGGTTCAAATCCGTCCAAAGAAACATCAACCTTAATATCGTAGTCTTAAATATCAACCCAGTCTCCCGCTTACGACAAAGACAACGCGCGAAGTGACTGATTTTGACGGTTTTTATTTAATATTTATTTTTTATAGTATTTTTCAATGTTATTAAGTCATCACGACATCTGAATGTTTGTTGGGAATACACTAATTTATTTTTGTAAAAATATATTCGGTAGAAGCTCAGTAAAATGGAAATATTCAAATTTTTTGAAGGAGGTTGGCGGTCTTTTTTTCTATAGAGCTATATTTATTAATCTTGTATTTGTGGTCATCACAAACGACTTAATGAAATGAACTACGTAATGTATTAAATTAAAAGCTCCAGATATTCTAACTACGCCAGGAAACATGCCAAAAATCTCCTCGTTTGGTCTACCCGTCGCCCTAAAAATCCAATGCCGTCTTGATTTCATTAAAATCTTACAAATAGTAGAACTTTATTTTACTTTAGATATATAGATATAGATCTAAACAGTGTAGTAACTAATGTGTATAAGCTGTTTTCGAGAGTCATTACGAATCGTCTCGCACGCAGGTTTGATGAATTCCAGCCTCCCGAACAAGCTGGTTTCCGAAAAGACTTTAGCACCATAGACCACGCTGCGCCAGATTATACAGAAGACCGAAGAGTATAATCGGCCGTTATGCCTAGCGTTTGTGGACTATGAGAAAGCCTTCGATTCAATCGAGACTTGGGCGGTGCTGCAGTCCTTGCAGCGACGCCAAATTAACTATAGGTATATCGAAGTTTTGAAGTGTTTGTACAGTAAGGCCACTATGTCAGTCCGACTACAGGACCAGAGTACGGAACAAATTCCATTGCAAAGAGGCGTGAGACAGGGAGACGTTATTTCTCCGAAACTGTTCACAAACGCATTGGAGGATGTTTTCAAGCTCTTGGAGTGGAAAAGATCTGGCATCAACATAAATGGCGAGTACATCACTAACCTTCGTTTTGCCGATGATATAGTCATAATGGCGGAATCGCTCGAGGACCTTAGCACCATGCTCAACGACCTCAGTAGAGTCTCCCAGCAGGTTGGCCTTAAGATGAATATGGACAAGACAAAGATCATGTCTAATGCTCATGTTCCACCTATACCGGTAATTGTTGGGAACGATACTCTCGAAGTTGTCGACAAGTATGTCTACCTAGGACAGATTGTCCAATTAGGTAGGTCCAACTTCGACAAAGAGGTGGTGCGAAGAATCCAACTCGGCTGGGCAGCGTTCGGGAAGCTTCGTCCTATCTTTTCGTCCAAAATACCGCAGAGCCTGAAAACGAAAGTTTTCAATCAGTGTGTGTTGCCAGTGATGACTTATGGAACTGAGACATGGTCTCTTACTGTTGGCCTCATTAGTAAGCTCAAAGTCGCGCAGCGAGCTATGGAGCGAGCTATGCTCGGTGTTTCCCTGCGAGATAAGCTCCGGAACGAGGAGATCCGCAGGAGAACTAAAGTGACCGATATAGCTCTTAGAGTTAGTAAGTTGAAGTGGCAATGGGCAGGCCACATCGCTCGTAGAACTGACAACCGATGGGGAAGAAAGGTTCTCGAGTGGCGACCACGAACCGGAAGACGCAGCGTAGGCCGGCCCCCCACTCGGTGGACCGACGACCTGGTGAAAGCCGCAGGGAGCCGATGGATGCAGGAGGCGAGCAGCCGCTCAAGGTGGCGTGCTCTGGGGGAGGTCTATGTTCAGCAGTGGACGTCTGCAGGCTGTTAATGATGATGAGATCTAAACAGTAGTTAGATGTAACGGTTATAATTTTACTAAGGGCTGACTGTTCAAAAGTCAGATATTCTAAAGGAGATTTTCTAAAACAATAACTAATCGTTAACATAGTATCTTGCAATTAAAAGATCGAACCTACGACTAGACCAGATATATGTAATGTATACACGTAACGAATTTAATGGGTTTACAATTGGCAATGCTTATAATTTCCGAATGAAATTACTGCCTTGAGACCTCAATGAATAGAATATGACTATATCAAGAGTAGAAGCGTTATAAAAGATAATTACCCTTCAGTTTTTAAACATCATAAAATAAATGGTTACTTATAATATTTTTGTTTACATAGGTAAACGAAAGTAACTAATCATTTATATTTTTATAGACTAAAACACGTTAAAAAACGTATTTTCCACAGTCGACACTGAAGGAATGGCGGGTAGCGTTCTGGGTGTGCCTTGGAGTTCTCGTCGTCACCAACGTCGTCTACATCATATTTGCCAAAGGAGACCAACAATGGTGGGATGACGTAAAAAAGCACGGCTACCCAGACGATTGGAAACACGGACCACTACCGACAAAAGAAACGGACTCAGAAAAACCAAAAAAAGAAGAAACAAAAGAAAAGCAAAAACAATGATTATGTAATAACAAATTACTGCCTAACTAAATAAAACTGTAAATAGACCTAATTTATTAAGCCTAAGAGATTTATTAAGAATAAATTATATATTAAAATTTATTTTTTCGTTCATTGGTTTTTCGCACTACCTTTTATTTCCTACTAGTGGCCAACTAGTCTGTGAAGGCATGAAAATAGCATGCCCATCCGGATGTCAACTCTGGTAAGCCAGAGTCTAATTCTTATTCTATTTAGGCCCGATTTCACCAAACTAGAATAAATTTTATTCCAGGTATAACTTTCCGAGAACAACCGAGAGCGAATATAGCCCTTATATCACCAATTTTGTGAAGGAATAAGACTTATTCCTTGGATACAATCAAAATGGCGTCTTTTTTGTGTAATTTCATTTGTCAATTAGCTGTATCCAGGAGTAAGGAAAAGCCGTATACTTGGAATAAACGTTGGTGAAATCGGGCCTTAAGGGGGAACGTCACACTCGCGCGGCAAATTCAAATTTTCTTGCATTCTTTTGCCAATAATAGCTTAATTACTTAACGTGATTACATGAAAACTAATTTTGCGCAAATAAATATAGTGTATCAATAAATTACAATTAAAAGTATCACCTACTTATCATTGGTTTAGCGACAAATGGCAATAAACAGTTTTCTTTTTAGTTTTTCAGTCTATTGCCATGTGTCGCTAAAACAATGATTTGTAGGTGATACTTTTAATTGTAATTTATTGATACACTATATTTATTTGCGCAAAACTAGTTTTCATGTAATCACGTTGAGTAATTAAGCTATTATTGGCAAAAGAATGCAAGAATATTTGAATTTGCCGCGCGAGTGTGACGTTCCCCCTTAAGGTGGTAAGTTGGTGGTAAGGCCTTGTGCGTTTGCTATATAAATCTATGTAAAAAGTTCTGATGTATTTAGAAGAAAAAGTGGGGAAGAAAGTTATTTAAAATATAAAAACAACCATGATTGAAAATAGCTGAATAACTACTACGCTGCTTAAATATGTTACAAACTTATTCACTTGATTCATTCTTTAATAATAAGGCGACAAGTATCGATTGAAATTTCCACCCTCAGGGTTCCGATGCCTTTTTTACACCTCCTATGTATAAATTTTACAGCTATTTGCCGGCAAGACTTGCGTTGCAAAAATAGCTGAAGGCAGATGAAGAAACTGATATATACATTAAAATGTTTAGATAGTTAACACTAACAAAAAAAGGGCTTGATCATCTTTAGAAGTGAATAGTTTATGATCATAAATTTCAT
The DNA here is from genome assembly GCA_910589525.2 of Ennomos quercinarius. NCBI lineage: Eukaryota > Metazoa > Arthropoda > Insecta > Lepidoptera > Geometridae > Ennomos > Ennomos quercinarius. The sequence goes on along the minus strand of OU342499.1, from coordinate 10,840,924 downwards.
CCACAATAAACGTACCGAAAAACCACATCATAACCAACCGAAAGACATCCACTGCTGAACACAAGCCTCCTTCCACTATAAAACGCCACTTTCGACGCTTATCGTAGGGGTTTGCCATAATAATAACGCTTGGCAGGCGAATTGGTGATCGCAAAAGACTTTAATGTACCAAAGACAATGTTGTTGCCCATTCTCTGAATATTCCCTTAGCTGGCTCTTACGGCACCCACAGGAAGAGACGTGGTCATCCTTTTCTCTGGGACTATACGACCTTGCACCTGATAGGAGTAGTAAGCTGAAAGGACGAGAAGATCCGCAGGGAAATCTAAAGTGACCGATATAGCTCTAAGAATTAACAAGTTGAAATGGAAATGGGCAGGCCACATCGCTCGTAGAACCGATGGGGAAGAAAGGTACTCGAGTGGCGACCACGAACCGAAAGACGCAGCGTAGGCCAGCCCCCCACTCGGTGGACCGATGATTTGGTGGAAGTCGCAGGGAGCCGATGGATGCAGGAGGCGAGCGACCGTTTAAGGTGGCGTGCTCTGGGGGAGGCCTTGTTCAGTAGTGGACGTCTTCAGGCTGTTGATGATGAAGCTGAAAGCTGAAATGGCAGTATACTGACTACATTTCTCGAAGAACCGATAAAAGCTGGAGTAGACAAGTTCTTGAGTTGATACCATGTTTAGGCATACATACACAGTGTAGGATGTCCTGTGGTCAGGTGGAGTGACAACGTGCAACTAGATGCAGCGAGATGAATACTAAGCTCAGTACTGTGTTGATTAGAAAGACAAAATGATAATCTGACCATGATCTCAGAGTATTGAGCCAAACAGAAAGAGAAACGCAAGTAATTCAAATTGAAAGAATATTCTTATTTTTTACATTTATTTTCTACACTTCTATTTATGCTGATACGTATAAGTGGTTTTTAGAGCGTCATTGTCACACGATTTCTATGGAAAACTGCCAAAGATAAGCTTATCGAGTCACTTCTTTCTATCCCTCTTACTAAAAAACACTGCATGACAGAGGAATAGCTATTCAGTCTTCTATCTTGTTTTAACTTTACTCATTTCACACTCAAGAGAGAGAAACAAAATACATATTTACAACTATTCCTCCGCTATACAATACAATTTATTAGTATGGATATGCTTATCCTTTAAGGCTTTATAGCGAACATTATATTATTTAGTAGGTACAGATACCCCTAGGGTAATATTTTTGTGTTTTTTATTGATAGGAGAGACAATAAACTGATATAATCATAGATGATCCTTTTTAGTTTCCACGGAATCCTAAAAAGTAGTTGGAATTATTACACTGGCTTAGAATCATTGACGTTTTATCTCGTCTATATCAACATGATTCTGAGTTTTGTGTCAATTTATCAACACTTAAGGACTTCAGAGGCTGTTATCAGATCTCCTGCCACTTTGAATTTTGTGCGGAGACAGTATTAGTACGATGCTGAATGATAGCACTGCAGGTATAGGCACGTGCTTTCAATGTGACGTATAGTAAACAGAGTATTGGTCTACATTTGAAGATGACTCTTTCGGGATGGAGGCTCATTTTGAACAGGGGTAAGAAAATTATTTCCATTCTTTGTTATTATTTAAGATGGTTTTGATGTTTTATTTCTTATGTTTTTTTTTTTGTATCACATTTATTTTATTGTAATCAGATAGAATACCGAGTGGCGTTGTTTTGTTAGTCTTTTTATGTTTCTATCTGTGGTTTCGTAGCTTAATTAAACGCATGAGAATTGGTTTTATAAATGTTTAAATATAAAAAAATTAAAAATATAAGCATAACTACAAGTTTCTTTACACACACTGTACTAACCCATATTTGACCTCCATATAGGAGTTGAATTTTCTGAAACTCTTTCCTAAGGAACTCTAAGGCCTTAAAGTCAGTCAGTCAGTCCACCAGTCAATTAAACGGTTAGTTAGTCAGCCAGCCAGCCAGCCAGCCAGCCAGCCAGCCAGCCAGCCAGATCGTTAGTTAGTTAGTTAGTCAGTCAGTCAGTCAGTCAGTCAGTCAGCCAGCCAACCAGTTAGTTTGTTAATCAGTCAGTCCTCTGTCAGTCAGTCAGTCAACGAGTCAGCCAGCCAGTCAGTCAGCCTGTCAGTCCGTCAGTCAGTCAGTCAGTCGTCCAGTCAGGACAAATAGGACAAAGCCTATCTATACCATTAGTAGGGATCGACCTACGAAAAGAACGTTTTACTCATGGCCAACTGTATGTTGGCCTATCGCGGGTCGGAGCTCCTGAAATTCAGTTTATTTGCTGCCACAAAATAAAACAACTTCAAATATCGTTTACAGAGAAGCTCTGACTCAATAAATTGAATGGCTTTTATTTTGTATATATGATCTTTTTACAAAAATTAGAAAAAAAAATTTTTTTTTTTTCGTTTTCTTAGAACCTCCATTTGGGCACTCTACTAATATTACAATCTAGCCATCCATGTGGCTAATAAGTAATTTTCATTTAACTTAAACTTCTAACCACCTACTTATCTAAGAATGTGTCCAATAACACTTATCTTATTGTCTCTATTAAGGCGACTTAACACTTAGTTCTTGTGTTCTTTTTAGGTAGGTAGCACTTACTTGCACTGCACTACGTTGCACTCTAGCACTTAATACACTATGACACTACACTAACTCAAAAGGTTTTGTTCTTTTCAATCTTCTAACTATATCCGTGTGATATTAACCGATAATTACCTGACGCAAATAGAAGGGTTTCAGTGTGTGTAATTAACTTTTAATTTTGAAATTTTTGTTAAATACCCGTGCGAAGCTGGGGTGGGCTGCTAGTCCTTAATATAGGTTAAACGGACATCGAGCGTAAAATATATAGAGTTTATCAAGGCCAAAACGATGCAAAGAGTGGAAAGGGGGTTCCCTCCCTTCAACCGATCTAAGTCAGTCAATCAAATGTTTTATTATTGATTATAATTTTAAGTAGGTACCTACAGATGTTGACGAAGCCATCGCTCCCTGGACTATAAGTACTGACCGTATTAGTTATTGTTCACCACTTGGATTTCAAATCAAATCTCTGTTAGTAGGCAGAATTAGATTGTGGCGCCTAGGTGTACCTTCTGTAAAAGTTACCTTCTAGCGGTTAATTACAGTTGAATATATACATTTTTGATTACGTATTATCATGTAATCGTAAGTTGATTCAATGGCGTGGTGGATAAATATAACAAATAATTGTTCAATTACTCTATGGTAAACTAAACGTTAAAATGCAATCCAATCTTCACTAAGAGGATTGGGTAGCTGGTAGCCTGTGAGATATGAGGCAAGGATAGGATAAGAGCTGGTGGGTATATAAGAGTATAATAAAGTGTCTGGGAGCTTTCGGAAATTTAATATATTTTATTCTTGATATCTTATTGAATTTTATTGTAGGACTTTCTCATGTTAATATTATGCATAGCAGATGTATTTCTTAGATCAAAATTTATTTTATTGAAAACATAAAATTGGCAGATACATATTTTCAAATACAATAATATTAATTTTGTTCTTTTTTATAAAAGTTTTTATTGTTTTTCGACTGTATTATTTTTTATTGGTTTATTTTTCTTCCAAGGATCGTTTATACTATAATAAATATTATGATGGCGACCGCAGCAATTGTATTTGTTTTGCATGAAAATAATTCTATCTTAGCTTCTATTAATAATTTAAAAAACATTATTTTGATGAATTTAAAGGTACCAATAAATGCACTTAGACTCATACAAGTAGTAATATTAGTTTCTGTTTTGATAAAAACCAGACAAAAATTCGAACATAATAAAATAAAATTGATAATATTTGATACTTAGACGCATTCTACATCCTTTTCCTTTTTTCAGTATTATTCATACCTCAACGATATGTCCTCGGCATATTGGGATTGTTTGCATTGGCAAACTCCTTCACAATGCGAGTTTGTCTCAGCATGACGATCACTCAAATGGTTCTCCATGCTCCACCAGCTGAACACATTATTGGAGAGACCTGCCCTGATATCTCAACGTCAGCGTCCATTAGTTCAAATGCTACAAGCAATTCGTCAGTTGTTTTCTTTACGGTAACTATTAAAAAATCATCTTTAACATGACACTGCGCTACACTAATATAATCACTTAAGTATAAGATTTCTTTTAATGCTTAGTTTGTATTCGCGGAATTAATACTGTAATAAATAAACTGTTATTATTACATATAACTTTAAATTATCTATAAGTATAAACTGTTCAATATAACACAACTTAATCTAATAAACTACTACCAGCGTAAGTATATTCTATTCTTTCATTATTATTATTTTATCAAGGATCTTGTACAAGTTGTTAGTGTAGTATAAACAAGATTTTTGATGTAATTAAAAATCAGCGTCATTATTTATTTTATACGCAGCAAAACAACTAAGCTATCCCGGAAAAGATTGTTCGACAATCTAAACTTGACTCTCAGAGTTAATGATCTCGTAACATGAATCTCTTGGGACACCGATACCCATTATACCTTCATTAACATTAATTGATATTACGAAATAAACTTTTACAGGGTCGCGATCGTTATGATTGGGAGGAAGCAACTCAAGGGTTTTTGCTCAGCGCGTTCTACTATGGATACGTCCTCACGCATTTACCCGGAGGAATTCTTGCTGAAAAGTTTGGTGGAAAGTGGACGCTTGGGTTGGGGCTGCTGGTGACTTCTATAGCGACAGCTTTGACCCCTTGGGCAGTTCAGATGGGAGGAGCAGCTGGATTGTTCGCAATTAGAGTGATTGAAGGCTTGGGAGAGGTGAGACTAGAATTCTTGACTATTCGGTTATTAACTAAAGCTGCGCCTCATGATTTTACTTACCAAAACGATTCATACGGAGCAATTTTGAGTACATCTTAAAACCTTTTTTATCTCCTTTTATAATGCAATTCTTCCCTTTGACACTGGTTTTTGATGTGGAAGTATATGTAAAAGATAATTATAAAATTTCAGGGACCCGTGACTCCAGCTTTTGTGCTACTAATGGCCAGATGGGTCCCTCCTGCAGAACGGTCACGGTTTGGAGCTATGATATTCGGAGGGGCACAAATTGGTAACATTTTCGGTCCTTACCTATCGGGCCTACTCTTGGCAGATGGCGGTGATTGGGCTAATGTGTTTTACTTATTTGGTGGACTTGGTGTAATTTGGTTTATATTTTGGGTAAGTCATTAATATTCAGTAACACTAATATTAATGTAATTGTTTAATAGCAATCAGTACGTTTTTGCCGTATGCCACATCCCGTGGGTTTCGTAAGGGCCGTAAAGGACCAGGGAATTAGCAGCAGCATTCTCCTCGTTATAATATTATATACCCTAACTATTGTACCAAGACGCCTGCTAAGGTTGGTGATTATGGCAAACTACCCTTCCTAATGAAGAGGCCTATTGTTCAGCAGTAGACGCAGTAGGACTGATGATGTGAATTAGTTAGGTTTATTAAACACATAAAATTAAATTGGTTAAAAATATTTTTAATATAATATAAATAGCGACCTCTGTTTAAGTACGTATAGATAGGATCAGAAGTCAAGACATCTGCTCATATTATGTTTCGAATATTTACTATTGTAGACCCGATGGATGTAAGAGGCGAGCAGCCGCTCAAAGTGGCGCTTGTTCAGCAGTGGACGTCTTCAGGCTGTTGATGATGATGATGACGATGATGACTGTGGATATTATAGTATTGTTTACAGTCCAAACGTTGACTTTAAATTAAATCTAAACTAAATAAAAAAATATCACCCATTTATAAACTCTATTTTCATTACAGACTCTTCTATGCTACAGTACACCAAATTCTCATCCATTCATATCTGACAAGGAAAAGGAATATCTTAACAAAAATGTAGCTGCATCGGGTCTCCACAAGAAGTTAGATCCCGTACCGTTCAAAGCAATATTGCGCTCAGCGCCTCTATGGGTGCTTGTGATGGCTGCCGTAAGTTTTACTTTTTACTCTTATACATTTTTAGACTTCCAAACCAAAAAAGATATCACTGATTCACCATATTGTAAGATCACTTTTGTCTTTTTGAATGTACCTCACCAACCTCTCTTGCCCAATTATCGTAAAATTCAAATTTTAATTTAGTCTCAATCTCATTATTCTATTATCTCTGACTTATTAGTAGTATTATCCTGTCCACAAAACAAATGTCAAGATTTCGAGTGGAATAATAATAATATACGGGCAATAATGAGAACTCCGGCTCGGTTCCATTAATCGCATATTAAGAAAAAAAAACTAGAAAAATACTGTATTGACTAAATCGAGACTGTATATGTAGACTTAAAAATACCTGAATTGCCTTTTTGGTTATTTGGGTTTGCATTACAAATACTAGACATACGTCTGCAACAGTCACATTTCAAGTTTCTAAACAAAGGCTATAAAATGATACCACCTTTCATGTTTTGATAGAAAATACCTATCTGTAAAATTATTTTTTCCTTTGTATAATTTTTATTCCCAACACGAGTAGGGTCTCTTAATCTGTGCATCTAGACGCTAATAATGATTATTGCAGCAGGTATTGTTTTCTAAACAAAGACCACAAAAGTAACTCCATAATTATAATAAAACGATCTATCTTCTTTACAGTCGTAAAAGACTAAGTTGTCCATTTTCCTTAAGATTTTATGATGAAAACAGGAAAGTTGTAAATATAAAATGGGCGCATAATTTAACATTAAATGTGAACCTTTTTAACTTTAGACAAATTTGTCACGTACCGTTTTACTATAAATTATTTATTCACTCGATAAAGGAAAGGTTTTTACAAAATATCTTAGCATCAGCATATTTTGTTAAAAATACGCTATGATAAGACTGAATTTCCAATAACATTTACTAACAATAACTTCACAGTTCACTGACGTTGATATAGGTACGCTAACCGCTTCCCGGATATTATAGCAGATCATTTTTCCATTAGGTAACACGTATTTATGACTATAATAGTGATTTAGGACATCATTCACTATTCACTAATGATTGATGTCCTAAACCACTACAATGTTTCTATTTCTATCTTCAGATTGGCCACGACTGCGGTTATTTCACAATGATCACAGACCTTCCAAAGTATTTCTCTGACGTCCTGAAGTTTAACATCAAAGAGACTGGCTTGATGTCTGCTCTACCTTACATCGCCATGTATGTTAGTTCCTTCATTATGGCCTCACTTTGTGATGTCTGTGTGAGGAAGAAGTGGCACAGCATCACCACTGGGAGAAAGATTTACACTACTATATGTAAGAAATTCATCTATGTCAATGTAGCACAAGATAATGCATATAAAGATTTTTTATATATATTCCATAAAGCTAGAAGCACTAATAACTAAGCAATAGATGTAATAGATTACATCTATTTGACTGGCCTGTTAGCTCAGTTGGTAGTAGAACGAAAGAAGAAGAAAGAAACAAATATTTATTCAACACTCACAAAAATTAGATAAGTACAAGTATAATATACACAATTAAATAAGAATAGTAGTTATGAGAAGAATAATAAGAAGTGTAGATATTATATACATAGATAAAGTGGTGTTGAAAAGGGCTTAACTCAGCATTCATGCCGGTGTACTCAACACCTGGCGCTGATCTTCAGTTAAACTCTTTGGTCGACGGGTAAGGTATAGTTGTCAGGTGACCATAATAAAAACAAACACAAAATAAAATTTATAATATATACTTACATATATAATATACACAAGAAACGTATAAAAAGATAAATAAATATAATAATAACAATAAAAACACTTGAAAGATTAAGATAAACTACAAATGGTTATGTGATAAAGAAAGAAAAAAAAGTAGCTCTGCCTTCTGAGCTATAGGTTGTGGGTTCGATCCCATTCAGGACAAACATTTGTGTGATGAACATCGATGTTTGTTCTGTGTCTGTGTGTTATGTTGTATTATATATATGTATTTACAAACAAAAAGTATCTAAGTACTTCTATCAGTCATCTGGTTTCCATAGTATAAGCTATGCTTAGTTTGGAGCTAGATGGCGCTGTGTGAAATGTTCACACATATTTATTTTTATTTATTTATTGTTCAGAAAAGTCAAGGCGGAATAAAGTCTCTAAAATCCGGAACCATTTTCGCATCGTTCAGAAATTTGCTCACGTTTTATATTCCCTTTTAAAATTATCCTCGTCTCGATCAACAACCGATAAACAATACTTAAAACTTTATTGATTAACTCGATCACGAACGTTCACGGTGTAACGATCCAGGCTGTCTCGTGACGTCACAAATATTATAAATGTTATCTAAAGCATAAAAACACTGAAATAATTTCATTGAAGCATTTTACGCACAAAGAATAGTCCAAAAATAAAGGAAATAGTCGTTGGCATCGCATTAACTGATAGAGAAAATGTAGAGATAGGTGTAAAAGTGGTTATCCGTGGTAAAATAAGGTAACAGTAAAAGAAATCAAACCTTCTTTATATTTAGTTTTACTTTTTTACCTTTTCTATTTTTAAAGTGGTTTTGATAGATAATAGGATTTTGTTATCTGTCAAGGGGAATTCACGGGGATTCGAGTAACCTTGCAAGATTTGATGTGCGCTTTTTCTATATTTTGGCCTTTTTTGGTGCTAATTTACTGATCCTGCTCATCCTCAACATTGGTGGCAGCTTTCGGCGTTCACGATGCCAACTCTCAGGTCCATCACGCGGAAAACAAAACGGATTGAGGTAAGCGCTTCTATACTACCAGCAACGTCGACAGGCGACACGCCTGCTAATCAAAACGACGAGGCTCTCTTGCAGGATACTATGCTGTTACCTTTACCCGTCTCATCACCAACGCCAACGCCTATATTAAAAACGCACTCGGTTGCTTCATCACAAGCATCCGCTAAGGCCCACAAGCTTGCAGCTGTGGCTAGGCATGTTCGTCAGGTTGCAGAGCAAGAAAAGAAGACCGCTGACCTAGCTCTTCAAGCGGAGAAGAGGGCCGCTGACCTAGAACTACAAGCGAAGCTGGCCGCTATTGATACCGCAGCGTCCGAAAGGAGCTCTATGACGCGAAAGTGGTTAGTAGATTGTGGTAACAATCTTGGAGAACAAAATAATAATCGCACTTTCGATTTCAGAATTAATAACGACGGACGAAACCTCGATGGAGCTTGCAACGCAGCTGTCGCGGAGCTCCCACTCCAGCATGGTGCCGTTTCTCTGGGTCGCGCATGTTCGTCGCCGGGCGGTGACTATTGCATACAACCCTGCCTACAGCCCGTCACACAAGGAAACACTGCACACTCATTTAGATTAGGCACACACAACATTAATCCTACGCCTAATTGTTATTATGACAACACAAATAAAGTAAACAATGTAGAGACACAAGACTCTTTTATTAAACTGGCGAAAGTCATCGCGGACCTGGGAGCAGAAAGCAGGTCGGTGTCCTTCCTTTTATTTGATGGTCACGTCTCTGGCTGGCTTTCCTTCAAGAAGGCCTTTTTACGGTCGGAGGCAGGCTTTACCCCGGAAGAAAACCTGGCCAGGCTCAGCGCCGCTTTACACGGTGCCACCCAGGAGCTGCCCAGAATGCTATTTTAGGAAAGCTATCTCCTCTTCTGCGCTGTAGATGGGCAGATTATGCATCAGCACATTTTGATTCTGGTAAGTTCAAGTTAGAACTTTTGGCAGATTGTTTGGATGCAGAATCAAATCGCCAATTAAAGTTTTTAAATTATCAAAATTATAAAAATATAATCCAAGTTTTCTCGAAGGTTGAAGCTGTGGGTGTTTATTGTAGGGCTAGGTTGTCGTGGACCTTGCTTTTGACGGAAAGCTGGGTGATCACAGAAGGTTTTAATGTACAGAGAACAATACGTAATTGTATAAATCTATTTTGTGGTAAGAGAACGTTGTACTATATATCTATTCTGTGGTATAGGAAGGTATTTCTTTAGCTGGTTTTGCGCTGTTCTAGGGAGGATATGGGAAGGTTATATTCCTACGCGGAGATAGTAAACGCTGATACAAATTTCGCATAAACAAGTCATGACACTACTGAGAAAATATTATTCCGTGCCTAATTCTGATGTATAAATTCAGCATAAATAGATAGGTATTTTCCTAGCGGATTCTAGGCGGAATTTTACTTAGGAGAGTTGGAAGGATCATATTCCTGCAAGGAAACGAACGTTTTGTATTCTAGTTGCAAAATAGGTAATGCTTGAACGATAGTTAAGTAACTACCGGGAATTAGTAACGATTGGGAATTTATTCCTTTTACTTAGATAACTATTGGGAAAATATTCTCTGTTTGAAATCATTTGCGAGTAACTTAAATAAAATCGTAATTAAGTTTCACTCTAGTACGAAATAGGTAATGCTTGAACAATAGTTAGATAACTACCGGGAATTTATTCATAGTTTAGGGTTGTTCGTGTTTGTTTATAGATCAATTTAGTGGAATTCAGAGTTGGGTTTGTTTGATTGATTTTTCAATAAGAGTTTTACTATTTATTCTATAAAAACATTTAATGTACTAGTGATAAGAAATTGTCCTTCGTGTCTTGGGTCAAGCACAGCAGTACCTGTTAGTGATCTCCTTACCAAACGGATAGGGGTAGCTAATTTAAAGATTCGAATGAGAATATCTTGTTGTTAGGAAATAGCATCAATAATCTAATATATTACTTGCAGCAAACATCTTTATCGTATTTCATAATAATGATATATAATACCTAAATTATATAAACGGTTTTTAGATTACTTTTCAATACAAGTTCTGGAAAATAGAGACAACCTGAATATCACTAACAGATCATTGAATTCAAATAAATATTTACAGTTAAAATTAATACTACTGTTTAGTCCACTACATGCTGTTGATATAGAATCTACGATAATATTGATAATCTTTAGACGAAAACTAGGAGATTTGAAAGTTGAGCTATTTTTAGAGTCTGTCATATACCGAATGTAGTACGTATTAGATAGACTCACAATTAACTAAGGTGATGTCTATTTTGTTAGGATTTGGAAAAAAATAATGTCCTCTTGTCCCTTGCACCTTTTGGAGTCCAAACTAGATAAGTAGATAAGAATAGGTAGATGGGGTACCTGACGTACTGACTTGGGATAAATAGAACAAAATTTAGTAAAATCAAATTTCTCTTAGTGTGGGGGAATTTCACACACGGTACCTCCGTGTGGGAAATTTCAAGCACTAAATAGTGGAGGGTTAACCAGCCAGGTAGTCGAGACCCACAGCATTGGAGCGGTGGCGGGGCTCCTATGCCAGAGTTATGATAAACAAATAGAGTTTACTATGACTTTGCTATATAACAAACTTAAACTCAGTTAGCAATATTCTTACTTACGTTTTACCTATGTTTCACTTTCCTATCTTGTTAATTTCAACATACGTTCGTCATGAAGCTTTAACTTACTTTCAGTTTTGTCTATGACTAGGAACTATAATGTTCAATCTTTTGCAGGAAAAGATTATTCATTCCTACAATTGAAACCTTTCGAAAATATAGTAGGAAATATATTGATTGGTGCATAATATGATTTTATGTGGAAATTTCAGTTCGGTTACTCAGAGTATAGGAATAGTGTTCATCAGGGGGTTAAATTGCAGTTATTTGTAGGATGATGGATATTTTAAATTAATTTAATATTTATTAAAAAGGTTAGATGTTTGTTAGGTATTGTCTCATTACTTTAAAAGGATTTGGATTACTACATTATCACAACGTACGGTTCTACCATTTGTAGGAGACGATTCACAAGGCCATAAACATTAATAGGTAGTCTAAAATAGTCAACAAACTTCGATAACTTTTAGCGTCATAAGTTTAATTTAGAATATGCGGTGATTTGAGGAATAATTTATTATTATTATTCATGTATTATAATTAGGTTAAGAGAGGGTTCTTTTACAATTTGGTGCCGTGACCAGGATCTCAATTGACCAGGATCTCAAATGACCAGAATTTTACGTGACCAGGATTGACATTTGACTAGGATCTCAAATGACCAGGATCTCAATTGACCAGTATCTTAATTGACCAGGATCTCAAATGGCCAGGATTTTACTTGAATAGGATTTTCGTGCGTTTATTTCGTTATCAGGTTGATTTATTTTAGAGATTTACATTAGTGATAGTTTTTGGATTAGAATGAGGTTGTTGATTGTTTTGGATTGATATTATTTTTAAGTAGCGATGGTGTTTATTTACTATCGCACAATTTGCTGTCCGTGGAAAAGGAAAGGTTTTGAGACAATATGTAGGGGCGGTTTTAGATTTCAATAAATCAAATGAAAATTAGTTAAAACAAAGATTCAATTTTTTCAGAGTTTTAATCGTTACTTTATTAGTTATTTACAATTTCTCGGGGCTATAATGTTCAGGATATCATCGTTAGATTATTGTAGGCGGTGGATTAATTAGATGATGAAGATGATGAATAGATAAACGGAATTCGAACTATTCATGCAAACATTGGTTTATTTGATTTACGAATATTAGGATTGACATTAAATAGATACAAATTTAAAATAGGCCACGTTGCAATAAACTCAACGGAATTTAAATAAATTCAACATTAGAATGTTTCATTACGAACATGGAAATTTGTTGTAGTAGGTTGGAAAGAAGTTGTAGTTTATTAATCAGATAGGTGCGTATTCATCTGTTTGATTAATTTTATAATTTATTGATGCACATAATAAGGTTGAGCTTCCATTTAGGAAGTACGGTGGAAATTTATCATCATCCAATTCAGGAAAAATGACATAGTCAATTTTCACAAATAATATGGAAATGTTAGGGTAAATAATTTAGATTTCTTTTCTGTGTTTGGAAATAGGAAAGGTTTGAAGTTGGCTAAAATTATAAAACTATAGGGGGCGCTTTACAGTTCAAGATATTTAATAATTTTATTAGTGGTAGTTGGTACGGTGGCTAGATTAAGTCCGATTCAATGTTTATTGTACGATGCACAATAAACTAAACAACATAAAAATATTTAAAATAAATTATTAAAATTTCAAAATAAAGGTATTTGAAAACTATTTCAGTTAGCTTGTTTGGTAGTTTAGCGCGTAATTCGAGCGCAAGTTCGGGGTTTTTGAGAGTGAATATTATACTTATTGATTAAATTTTCAAATAAAATATTGCGCTTTAAAATACAAACTTTAATAACGACATTATACTGGAAATGTAACAAAAGAAGTTATTTTGTAGTAAAGGTTAGTTCAGTTCGCGAAAACTAATATTTATTAATTATTGTGATTATAATTTACCTATACTGAATAAATGGTTTCAGCATTGACATTAAATAAAATTTCAAACGAAATCTATCATAACATATAATTTTGTTTTAGAAATGAAATTGAAATAAAATTGAAGATTTTATTTTAATATCATGATACGTATTAAGCAATAACTTCAAAGAAGCCTTAAATCTATTGGGAATTGCTAGCCGTTAAGATAGCGAATAAGTTAGTTGACTGGGGTCAAATGTGGATTAATGAATTGTTATGTTGTTGTTTTTGCTTAAGAATGGGATTTGATTTTGGATAATTAATTTTAAAAAAAGAGGTCATTTTTATGTAAACAAGTGTGTTTGTATGGACATGGTCAGAGGTATTAACAGTGCAGGAGGATCTTAGTGGCTTAGCAAGATCTACGGTTTAAGGGATTTGTTGACGGGTGGCTTTGGATTTACACGACTCAACAAATGGGTTGATATAATTTAAGGCTAGGTGCTAGGTTAAAAGAGAAAGCCTAAGTTTAAACAAAACTGTTATAACAACCCCGTACTCTACAAGGTAGGAACATCCGATCTGCTACACTCTACATCCGAAATAATAGCGAATTACGGAGTGGGAAATATATGCGAAATATTGTTGAAGTCATAGACAAATCTATATTTTGAACTATTAAAGTTGACCTGGTTATCGAAGGGTTTTGTGGGAGGCAGCTCGGAACGAAAACATGGTTCTTAGGGGTACCTTCTACTTAAAGTTATTAGGACTGACCAGCCTCACAACCTGGTTTCTTTTGGTGGCTAGGTTAGCCTTGGGATAAGTGATTTTTGGGTATGATTGATGCGATGAAATTTTGGATATTGACTCATAAAGTAATTCACTGTTGTTACGGCTTAAGAGGGCGCTTAAAATAGAAAAGTAATTACGGTTTGTTTTCAAGGATGGATTCAATAGTATATTAAAAATAAAAATATTGTCATTGACTACATTAAACTTTTGAAAATAAATTACTCAATATTAGTAATATTTAATATTTTTTAAAATGAATAACAATTAATACGCAGTATGCATATTAAACAAATTGAAAATACAAGTGTATTTTTGTTTCGCAAATTATTTGCTATCAGGTTGATTATTTTTAGGTGCTCTCTTAAATTAAATTTAACGGTTAGGAACACTACAGAACTATAAACACATTTTAAGTTTGGAGCCAAACGTTAACAAATTATAATTGCTTAAGTGAGGTGGTAGAGTTATAATTATTACTTAAATTATTTTTATTATAGTTTTGCTAATATTTGTGAATGTATTTTAATAAATAAAATTTTACTTCGGCTTTAAATTTAAAACGCCTGCGCAAATATTTTAGGGGCGATTGTAACGATCCAGGCTGTCTCGTGACGTCACAAATATTATAAATGTTATCTAAAGCATAAAAACACTGAAATAATTTCATTGAAGCATTTTACGCACAAAGAATAGTCCAAAAATAAAGGAAATAGTCGTTGGCATCGCATTAACTGATAGAGAAAATGTAGAGATAGGTGTAAAAGTGGTTATCCGTGGTAAAATAAGGTAACAGTAAAAGAAATCAAACCTTCTTTATATTTAGTTTTACTTTTTTACCTTTTCTATTTTTAAAGTGGTTTTGATAGATAATAGGATTTTGTTATCTGTCAAGGGGAATTCACGGGGATTCGAGTAACCTTGCAAGATTTGATGTGCGCTTTTTCTATATTTTGGCCTTTTTTGGTGCTAATTTACTGATCCTGCTCATCCTCAACATTGGTGGCAGCTTTCGGCGTTCACGATGCCAACTCTCAGGTCCATCACGCGGAAAACAAAACGGATTGAGGTAAGCGCTTCTATACTACCAGCAACGTCGACAGGCGACACGCCTGCTAATCAAAACGACGAGGCTCTCTTGCAGGATACTATGCTGTTACCTTTACCCGTCTCATCACCAACGCCAACGCCTATATTAAAAACGCACTCGGTTGCTTCATCACAAGCATCCGCTAAGGCCCACAAGCTTGCAGCTGTGGCTAGGCATGTTCGTCAGGTTGCAGAGCAAGAAAAGAAGACCGCTGACCTAGCTCTTCAAGCGGAGAAGAGGGCCGCTGACCTAGAACTACAAGCGAAGCTGGCCGCTATTGATACCGCAGCGTCCGAAAGGAGCTCTATGACGCGAAAGTGGTTAGTAGATTGTGGTAACAATCTTGGAGAACAAAATAATAATCGCACTTTCGATTTCAGAATTAATAACGACGGACGAAACCTCGATGGAGCTTGCAACGCAGCTGTCGCGGAGCTCCCACTCCAGCATGGTGCCGTTTCTCTGGGTCGCGCATGTTCGTCGCCGGGCGGTGACTATTGCATACAACCCTGCCTACAGCCCGTCACACAAGGAAACACTGCACACTCATTTAGATTAGGCACACACAACATTAATCCTACGCCTAATTGTTATTATGACAACACAAATAAAGTAAACAATGTAGAGACACAAGACTCTTTTATTAAACTGGCGAAAGTCATCGCGGACCTGGGAGCAGAAAGCAGGTCGGTGTCCTTCCTTTTATTTGATGGTCACGTCTCTGGCTGGCTTTCCTTCAAGAAGGCCTTTTTACGGTCGGAGGCAGGCTTTACCCCGGAAGAAAACCTGGCCAGGCTCAGCGCCGCTTTACACGGTGCCACCCAGGAGCTGCCCAGAATGCTATTTTAGGAAAGCTATCTCCTCTTCTGCGCTGTAGATGGGCAGATTATGCATCAGCACATTTTGATTCTGGTAAGTTCAAGTTAGAACTTTTGGCAGATTGTTTGGATGCAGAATCAAATCGCCAATTAAAGTTTTTAAATTATCAAAATTATAAAAATATAATCCAAGTTTTCTCGAAGGTTGAAGCTGTGGGTGTTTATTGTAGGGCTAGGTTGTCGTGGACCTTGCTTTTGACGGAAAGCTGGGTGATCACAGAAGGTTTTAATGTACAGAGAACAATACGTAATTGTATAAATCTATTTTGTGGTAAGAGAACGTTGTACTATATATCTATTCTGTGGTATAGGAAGGTATTTCTTTAGCTGGTTTTGCGCTGTTCTAGGGAGGATATGGGAAGGTTATATTCCTACGCGGAGATAGTAAACGCTGATACAAATTTCGCATAAACAAGTCATGACACTACTGAGAAAATATTATTCCGTGCCTAATTCTGATGTATAAATTCAGCATAAATAGATAGGTATTTTCCTAGCGGATTCTAGGCGGAATTTTACTTAGGAGAGTTGGAAGGATCATATTCCTGCAAGGAAACGAACGTTTTGTATTCTAGTTGCAAAATAGGTAATGCTTGAACGATAGTTAAGTAACTACCGGGAATTAGTAACGATTGGGAATTTATTCCTTTTACTTAGATAACTATTGGGAAAATATTCTCTGTTTGAAATCATTTGCGAGTAACTTAAATAAAATCGTAATTAAGTTTCACTCTAGTACGAAATAGGTAATGCTTGAACAATAGTTAGATAACTACCGGGAATTTATTCATAGTTTAGGGTTGTTCGTGTTTGTTTATAGATCAATTTAGTGGAATTCAGAGTTGGGTTTGTTTGATTGATTTTTCAATAAGAGTTTTACTATTTATTCTATAAAAACATTTAATGTACTAGTGATAAGAAATTGTCCTTCGTGTCTTGGGTCAAGCACAGCAGTACCTGTTAGTGATCTCCTTACCAAACGGATAGGGGTAGCTAATTTAAAGATTCGAATGAGAATATCTTGTTGTTAGGAAATAGCATCAATAATCTAATATATTACTTGCAGCAAACATCTTTATCGTATTTCATAATAATGATATATAATACCTAAATTATATAAACGGTTTTTAGATTACTTTTCAATACAAGTTCTGGAAAATAGAGACAACCTGAATATCACTAACAGATCATTGAATTCAAATAAATATTTACAGTTAAAATTAATACTACTGTTTAGTCCACTACATGCTGTTGATATAGAATCTACGATAATATTGATAATCTTTAGACGAAAACTAGGAGATTTGAAAGTTGAGCTATTTTTAGAGTCTGTCATATACCGAATGTAGTACGTATTAGATAGACTCACAATTAACTAAGGTGATGTCTATTTTGTTAGGATTTGGAAAAAAATAATGTCCTCTTGTCCCTTGCACCTTTTGGAGTCCAAACTAGATAAGTAGATAAGAATAGGTAGATGGGGTACCTGACGTACTGACTTGGGATAAATAGAACAAAATTTAGTAAAATCAAATTTCTCTTAGTGTGGGGGAATTTCACACACGGTACCTCCGTGTGGGAAATTTCAAGCACTAAATAGTGGAGGGGTAACCAGCCAGGTAGTCGAGACCCACAGCATTGGAGCGGTGGCGGGGCTCCTATGCCAGAGTTATGATAAACAAATAGAGTTTACTATGACTTTGCTATATAACAAACTTAAACTCAGTTAGCAATATTCTTACTTACGTTTTACCTATGTTTCACTTTCCTATCTTGTTAATTTCAACATACGTTCGTCATGAAGCTTTAACTTACTTTCAGTTTTGTCTATGACTAGGAACTATAATGTTCAATTTTTTGCAGGAAAAGATTATTCATTCCTACAATTGAAACCTTTCGAAAATATAGTAGGAAATATATTGATTGGTGCATAATATGATTTTATGTGGAAATTTCAGTTCGGTTACTCAGAGTATAGGAATAGTGTTCATCAGGGGGTTAAATTGCAGTTATTTGTAGGATGATGGATATTTTAAATTAATTTAATATTTATTAAAAAGGTTAGATGTTTGTTAGGTATTGTCTCATTACTTTAAAAGGATTTGGATTACTACATTATCACAACGTACGGTTCTACCATTTGTAGGAGACGATTCACAAGGCCATAAACATTAATAGGTAGTCTAAAATAGTCAACAAACTTCGATAACTTTTAGCGTCATAAGTTTAATTTAGAATATGCGGTGATTTGAGGAATAATTTATTATTATTATTCATGTATTATAATTAGGTTAAGAGAGGGTTCTTTTACAACGGTTAAGGACACTTTTTCTGTTCACAGCGTCTTCGATTCCGGCAGTTTTTATTATTCTGGCCTCGTATTCTGGATGCAACCGTACGGAGGCTGTGAGCCTTTTCATCGTGTCTATGGCTTTCATGGGTGGCTTCTACAGCAGTGTGAAGATAAATGCCATGGATATAGCACCAAACTACGCAGGCACCTGTTCGGCATTCGTTAACGGAATCGCTGCCTTTTCCGGAATAATCACACCGTATTTAATTGGATTGCTGACGCCTGATGTAAGTTTAACTTTATCTACTCCTAATTGCCAATTAGTTGTTCAATTGTACGATAATCGAATTCAATTTATACTTTTTTAGTGAGCACATCAAAGTTTTTATTCACTCGAACGTATCGACGTTTTAACAAGTTACTGAAACACAACGTCATTTCTATGTAACTAATGCATTTCCCTATATAAAAGAGTACTCTGTGATGCATATTGCATATTTTAGTAGGTATGCTGACCTTCAACACCATCCCAGATCGTCACCCATCTTTTTAGTTATGATCTTTTGTAATAAACTACCTTTAGGACCAAGATGCAAAAATTAGGAATTTAACAATTATTAACTAATTTTTTTCTAGGAAATATGGTTCATATTTCCTAGAGCAAAAACATAATTAATATCACACGTTTCTACTCCCACAGCAATTTACTATGATATCAATATGCCGCAATAATGCTACTTCACAAGTCTGAAAATTCCATGTGGATAAAGTTGAATATATGATTTGAACGATACTATCATAAGTGTATGTACATTGTACCTACAACATTCTATTTGCTGCACGAACAAAATGGAACATGGAAGCAAAAAATAGAGGAAAGCAAAGCACCATCGATTCTAGTCTTCGAGCAGACGTTACCTGTACTCAGTCACGTAGACTGAAGTCTTGTTTGCTCATTTTATTAGGTCACTCGGGTATATACATCGTATTTGTTAATTTGTTTTGGAAAGACTAAATGCATCGCTTATATTTATTGCCAATCTAAGCATGCGTACAGTTTTTTAACTTATAGGTTTTTCTAGTGAAGCAAGGTACAGGTTTTTTTGTACTGGCATTTCGAACAGGTATAGAGAGAGAGAGAGTTATCACCATTACCTGTTATTCTAAAGACAAGACAGTATAAAACTATACAGGGTTATTTTTAATTCACCTAAAACCCCGTAGGTCATAACTCATACCATCACTTAAACAAACAACTTATGTTCCAAGATTTTCATACTTTTTAAATTTTCGTCAATATTATGGGTTAAAACTTTTCAAAAAATATCTAAAATTTGAGTTGTAGAACAAAAGCTGCCTTTTTGCAGGGATAGTGAGTATATTACTTAAAAGGTTTTAGGTAAATTAAAAATAACCTTGTATCTATCTGCTCTATAAATGATTCGGACAAATAATACTAGTTACACATAAGTGACACTTAATACATAATTATCCTAATAGAAAACTGCACACAGCTTACTTATCTACCTGTTTTCATAACACATTTCTATATTCTCGATACAAACATTCCTGACATAATATGAAAACACATTTCCTCGCGTGAGTTATCAAGTTTCTTACTCGGCAGGCGCTTTGATAAAAATGATACCACTCTGTATGGAGAGTTTTCTTTGAAAAATATCAAAGATTTATTTATTGATTTATTTATTTATTTAATTAAAACGGCTATAGAAGCCAATTACATTAATTAATAACTATACATCATTATTTAAATCATCATTTTTTTTTTTTTTTTAAAGAGAATGAACGTAAGCATTGCATAATTATGTCTATAGAAATAATAGGTTTTGCCTTTTGCTTCAGTAATGTGTCCCTGTGCTTCTTTGCTGCATATATTAAAAGGAGATTTAATTTAATATGTAGCTCTAACATAAAAAAACACGATCATTAGACTGTTATTAGGCAGATAGGGAGCATGATAAACATTCTGCTCAGAAGTTTCATAATATAATGGACAATGCGACAGAATTATTCTTAGTTTATTGATGTAATTTTTTATCCGGCAAAGAGTTGAAGGTCGATGATTGCAGGAAGAAGAATTTCATGCTTCAATAGATTTATTTCGAGCAAACATGACGTCTATATAACAAACGTTTCCTAGACCTTTTTTATGAAGCCTTTAAGTGATTCAATGTAAGCGCCCCGCCTATATTCCCACAACAAAAATTGCACCATTATAATTTTTAATTTAGAAGTCATTTGAAGCACAAAATGTGTACTCTATGTATTAAAATTAATCTGCTAATTATATATACGCTACAAAAACATACTTTAAAAAAAATGCCATCATGTTATAGTTTGACAAACAAATATCTATTGAGTGATAAACGGCTTCATTACCGGTAGTGCCACGGCTTGTAGGTAGTTCGTATGTCGTGGATTCGGTTTCTGTAATAAGGTATTATAGAAACAGAAATAGAAAGACATTTATTCAATACTTGCGTAAAATTAAGGTACGAAACATGTTATACCTGTTATTATTACTTCATTAGATCAACATAAACAAGTATAGAATGGGCATCGGTTAAGCATGTACTGATTGTCGACGACATCCAGCGCTAGTTTTCAGCCTAGCCCAGAGGGGGTGGGGACAATGCACAATCCGAAAAAGAATAAAAATCAATGAACCTTATAAATAGTAAATTTATGGATTAAACTTTAAAAACGGAATAAACAAGAATACTTACATAAAAACTTACATTTTATACACATACATAGCTAAATAATTAAATAGATACTAATATACTTACAATAATCACTATATCTTATTACATACACATAATATTCTTTCTGGAAAAGAAAACAACATTGATAAAACCACACCATCTGGGGTTGTACGTCATTTTCTATGGCTAGCCTCAACAACATAACCCCCACAATTTAAGCTAGGTACCACTTACATATTAGAATTAGTGTGTTTCTATATAGAATACCTACTGCCTTCTTTTAGCAAAAGTTTCCTAAATAGGCTGCATAATGCCACTAAGAGCGCGTTCCCACTTTGTCGTAACGACAGATAATCGTGTAGTTTTAAGTGTCGTGGCTTATATATTTAAATGGAGGTGTTCACATATAGAATGACACGATTTATTGTCGTCTACGACATTTTTTACAGTGACGACAGATTGGCATGACAGTGGTAACAGCTAGCACGACAGTCGTAAAACGATAAAAAATCGTTACGACTAAATCGTGACGGCAAATCTATCGTAGCCACGATAAAAATATCGTCTCGTCGTTTACACGTGTTTTCCCTTCCCCCTCGCACCCACCGCGCCCTAATTTGTAGCTTGCTTGATGTGTAAACGACAAAGCGACTGCCGTAAAACGATAAAATGTCATCGCGATCTAATGGGAACACCTAGATTCGATAGTCGCTAAACGATAAAAATTTTTGACGACAAACAATCCTTATAATGGGAACAGCTAGAGACGACAGTCGTCCATCGATAAATTAATCATTACAACATAGTGGGAACGCACCCTTATAGCCATACCTTACCTTAACATGTAGTGTAAATCAAACGCTACCGTGTCAATATTCGTTATCGGCCAAAGTTAATACCTTTTCATATTTATTTTCAGCAAACCGTTGGTCAATGGCGCATAGCATTCTGGTTCGTATTCACAGTCCTCGTAGGGACCAATATCGTCTACCTTATCTGGGGTTCTGGAGAACAGCAGTGGTGGGACGATGTGGAGAAGCACGGTTACCCTCCTGGTTGGAAGCACGGTCCCTTGAAGAAGAAGGAACAAGACAATGAGAAAAGGATTGTTTACCCTAAACATGACCATTCGCCAGTATCTAATGATTGAACCAGACGCATGGAACTGTGAAATAAACGCTATAAATCTCGCTTTTATTTTATTAGGTTATCTATCTACAATAGGCTAGATAACTACTTTTTTATTGTACTTATTAATAATATTCTTCAAAAAATAAACAGTCGTGAAAACAAAAATTAAATATCTCAAAAAATGACAAAGTTACAAGCATTTTAAAATACAGGAATAGAAAGAGACAGCTCAAAAATGCAGTGATGTCAGTGTATGGTCCTTCATAGCACCTCATTACTAAGCTGTGGTATCTTTACATACTTACATACAATCTCTTTGGCATATGACTTCACAACGTGCGTTTTCATAGTAACTGTGGGGAAGCTCTGTTTTGCGAGAAAGGGACAGGCGATGTCCCCTCCTCCTTTAAAAGCTTATTATTCCGTGATTTATTTACCGATTTTACTTTTTTTTTCAATGATTGCATTCGTTTTTAACCTACTTTACGAAAATAATATTAAGCTGTTAATTTTTAATAGCATGACACTAACCTATTGTTTGACTTTTGATAGGCGTTGTTTTATCAGTTGACACAATCATATTATTATGAAAATGCCTGTAAATTTCGTACATTTGTGTAAGTTGAATCGAAGGACTCATGAAACAATATCAGTTATTTCGATAATATGAGTTAAACTGCTTACCATCAGGCGGGCCGTCAGCTTGTTTGTCTGTCCGTGTTATAAAAAAAAAACTGCTGGGAGCCGATGGATACAAGTGGCAAGCAGCCACTTTAAGTGGCGCTCTATGTGGAGGCCTATGTTCAGGGTTTTTTGAAAATCCACCCCTAAGGGGGCGAGATGGGGGATTTTACTTTTGTTTTGTATGTAACTTTTTATTCTATGGAATGATTGGTTTGAAATTCGTTGTATATACTCTTCAGGTAAAACAAAGTTAGGTTTGTGTTTTAGAAAATGCCACCAGAGATTATGTTAGGACAGAACAGAAAAGGGATGAAATATTATAGTTAACACAATCTAGGTTATCACAGATTGAAGTATTTGTTACTTGTTGATGCGATGGTGGCCGAGCGGTAGCATGTGCACTTTGCAATCTTACGGCACCGGGTTCGATCCTCGGCCCTGCACCAATGATTTATCTAGTAAGTTATGTGCAGTTTTCGATGCCATCGCTCCTTTCGGTGCCTCGGATAGCACGTTAAGCCGTCGGTCCCGGTTGTCATAAGACCATTGCATCTATGGCAATCGTTACCGGTAGTTAGACGCCTGATAGAATCTGACACCTGATCTAACCATCCCTGTTACTGGTCCCTTATGGGTTGCGAGGTCAGATGGCAGTCGCCCGTGTAATTCTGGTAGCTCGCCGCTATAGTTTAGATTGGGAGCCGACCCAAGTAACAAATGGGAAAATGCAAAGAGGATTATGTTACTTGTTGATATCATCAGGCCACAGATGTAGATAAAAGACAAAACTAATAGATTCCGATCAGGCGCACCGTGATTGTTTTCTAATGTCGAACGATTGTTTAACTCTGAGTTTGTAAATATTTAGATGAGAACAATGTAAGTTAAGTACCTATGCTTATATAGGCCAATCAATCAGAAACATTGACGTGTCATCCTCAGAAACCAATACCATACCTACTGAGGAAATAAAAATAGTCAAATTCATAATCACTCAGGGCAGCTTCTGTTGCTTGTTCGAATAAACACATCCTTTTAAAAACGCAATTCTTGTAGACTAGGTAAAATATACAGGAGTAAACGGGGCTTAAAAATAGTAATTTCACCCTATTTTAAAACATTATAATTTATTTAATGTTTCACAGAATTAAATATAATAAATATAACAACAAGAAAAACGCGTGATATTGGCATATTCGCAAGGAAAAGAGGTAGCCTATGGACATTTTGTATTACTAGACGTGTATCTAATGCGTTGTTTAACCTGTGGTAATAAGAAGTAGACCCTCCTTTTAAAATGCTGGATGTTGTAGCTCTGGGGAAATAAAGACCACTGGATAGGTCATTCCACATCTTGTAGGTGTAGGTACGCGGCAATAAAGTGTGATACTGTTTTGTAAATTAAACATTGGAATATTGAATAGCATTTATTTACTCAATCCACATACATTGAATTGCCTGACCACAGACAAGGAGTAGTCCATGCACAGAGTATATCTATCGCTCATAACATAGACGTATTATAAAGATTAACAGATTAACAATATCTCCCTCTTAAAACAAACACCAAGAAATAATAAAGTAAAAAAACTTACAAATCTAATATGTCCCTAGATCTTAGTACATTTCTACCCGAACGGATCTGATAAAATTGGGGCCCTGAGCTATTAGGTACATCCTCCAGACCTATTATTCTCATTACAATCAACAGATGGCATTCTCTGATTAATGGTTAGAGGATCATGAACTTCTTCAGGAAATAATTTTGTACCTGTTGAATAATATTGGATGTTGTTGAATGATTTTCTGAGCTGATGGGTGTTACGTCTAACTGGTCTATTACTATCACTATTTATCCTAAACATCTTCTGTGTATATTCTTTGCAGGCTTTGCATCAGGATAAATATTTTTAGGCTGAAGTAAATACATGACACACTAAGTTATATATATAATTTTTTATAACTATTTAGGTATAGCTGACCCAGCAGACGTTGTCCTGTCTATAAAAAAATCCCATAAAAAGTAGAACGTTCAGTTTACCAGGTGGTAGGACTCTTCTGCAAAGTTCGTCTAGGTAAGTACCATTGCACCGCTTTGCCAGTTATTCTGTGCGTGTGTAACACTGTGTGCAAGCACTACTGTGTTCCGGTTTGAAGGCCATTGTAGCTAGTAAAATTACTGGGCAAATGAGACTATATGATCTGATCACACAGTCTAGTAATCTTATTACTATACTGTGGGAAGTATCAGGATGACGTGCGCAGTGCAGTGTCACGCAAAACTATATTAATTTAGAGTTCCGAGTGATACTGCAATCTGTTATGGGCCACCTTGACGTTTAACATTAGGCAGTCATTTTCAGCAGTCAACGTTTTCCGGTGGCTGATGATGATGATAGTTTCAAAATCTAGATTTTAATTGTATTTGTTATTGCAGTTTTAGAAAACTTGATTTTAGCTATTTAAGCGCAGGGGCGGTCGTTGGTGTGGGTGTTACGTGTGTAGACACACTTGCTCCGTCACATCTATCCGGAACACAAAATAGGGGTGGTGCGGCAGCGGACTCTGTTGAGTAACTAAAAAGACGCAAATACAGTAACCTTGATAGCGGTTTTATATTTGTGCCTTTTGGAGTTGAGACGCTCGGGCTTTGGGGACTGAGTGCTCACCAAATTTTCAAGGATCTTTCCAAACGTCTGGTCGAGGCAACACGTGACCAAAATGCTGACCTCTACTTCGGCCAAAGGTTGAGCATTGCCATTCAACGTGGCAATACTGCCAGCATATTGGGCACGTTGCCTAGTTGTTGCACGTTGGTATTGGTTTATTTGATTGGGTTTTGCTTTTATATAACGCAGCTTATTATAGATTTATTCTTTTTATACCTATAATTGTTTATTTATTAATATAGCGCAGGTTGGCAGGAAGTGAACGTATGTTGAACTTATGCTCAACTGTATATAGGTTGCAGCGAGTTCAGAAACTTGTTTTGAAAACATCCCAGAATGAGCTAGTAGGTAGTAGGTACCTACTTACCACTACCCATTTATAGTGCCCCAAAATTAATAAGTTCACCCCTATTGCGAAAAAGAATTTCGAATAGTAGAGTGAGTAATTCCTACCTACTTTTGAATGTAAAATACAGATAAGGTGCAATTATGCAAAAAACCGGTACTATCTGCTTTGCACGTAGGTTATTTCGTCAATTAACATTAATAAGCACCATTGAACTTATACAATCGATTTCACGTGTAATATCTACGTAGCAAGCCTAAATTATGCTATTGATTATTCTGTACCTAAATAAAGAAATAGCTGGGCGCAATACAGCTTAGAAAATTGACGATGCCGTTGCTCAATTTTGTTGTGTGAGCACTGTATTACCATGATAATATACAGAGCTATCAGTTTGTAGA
This sequence comes from Ennomos quercinarius, assembly GCA_910589525.2. Taxonomy (NCBI): domain Eukaryota; kingdom Metazoa; phylum Arthropoda; class Insecta; order Lepidoptera; family Geometridae; genus Ennomos; species Ennomos quercinarius. Next base: position 10,814,591 of record OU342499.1, on the reverse strand, counting down.
CCGTACCTTTTCAGGGTGTGCTTAAACGCGATCTTTCATTGCCGTGCGTAGTAAGCCCCATGCTGGACAGTGAGAGATCACAGCAGACTGTGGTCTCCTTCTGCAAAGATACCATTTTATAGAGGCGGAGCGGAGCAGGTCACAAAGAATGCCGCTGGAGCTGACTGAGCTGCACTGGCGTAGACGAACGGGAAGAGGAGAGGAGGCATTTTGCACACTCCCTCTCTCCTCGATAGTGCGGCCAGTGGTGGAGAGTTAGGACTTTTCACCGGATTGCAATGCACGGCTCTATAAGTCTTGTTGATGGTCTTGGTGAGAAAGGTCACTCACTCATAAGTCTAACATACTTCCTGCCATCATCCCCGTCGTAACAAGGAAATGCGACGGCAGTTCTCGCCATAAAAAGATATGTTCCATTACTACGCTGATTTGCTGTCTGAATATATAAATGTAGAATCAAAAGCATGACCGATTTTCCTAACTTGAGGGTGTTAACTAGTCAGGCGAGCACATGAAAATGTCCTAACGCGATCCTATGGTATTCTCAAGATGTTTTCTTTCGCCAAAAGCTCAAACTCGAATGATTCTAACTCACCACCCACAGATGCAAGTCGACCTCAAAACCAACTGAGCTTGGATAATTATCGTCATTCAAAAATCTATTATCAGTTCGGAGTTGCATGCGTTTGGTAGGTCTAAGTTATGTAACATTTTAAAACTAAATGTACCTAAGTATTTACCTTCACTAGGTTTGGAGGTCAGTGACATGATATCAGAATGAAATAGAGCGTAACCGAGTGTCGTTATACTTAGTTCTTAGTTATACAACATAGACCAGTACCCCGATAGTACGACTTTATTTAAAACTAGCAGCGCCCCGCGGTTTCACCCGCGTTCCTACAAGAACCGTTCCCGTTTTCGGGATAAAAAGTAGCCTATGTTTTAATCCAGGGTCTAAGCTGCCTCCATACCAAATTTCATCTAAATCCGTCCAGCTGTTACAGCGTCAAAGAGTAACAAACATACACACATACACACATACGCACAAACTTTCGCTGTTATAATATTATTATATATATATATTGCTGTATTCGCTACTTTTGGAGTATCGTTAAATATCTATATGAAATCCAAAATAGCGCCCCTAGCAGTAACTATACTTATATAAGTACGTAAGTAAAGGTTTCACAGATAGTACTTGGGGCCCCCGTTCCACATAATTCCTACTGATCTATCCCTACTGGTAGGGAAGATAGGATTTTTTCTCACTTTTCAATACTGGGATAACAGCTCCCCTTAGCACTACTATATCGTTTGGTTGTATTATTGGGATAATAATATATTTCCCTTTGGTACAACCGGTAGTGTTTAAGGGGATATTAGTTCCCGTTGGCACACTACAGTAGCCGTGCTAATCCTACTGTAGGGTTAGCACGGCCGGTAGACAAAACTGTCATTCCCCTGTTTTACTCCAAGCAAGTATGAAGAAAGTGACGTAAAACGGGGAAAGACAATTTTGTCTACCGTCCATGCCACAGATTAGAGAAAAAAACAAATGATGCTAACCCCGCTGGTAGTGTCACACATTTGTGCCATGGGTAAGTTACGATAATGCATTCTAATACTAAACTTGCACTAGGGGGTACCAGCCCAGATTCAATAAAAATCGTGCTTACACTGATATATAATATTTTGATATCAACCTCAACGAGCCAGGTAAATACATTTTGCCTACATAAAAAATATAGAACTCTATTTTAAGATAAAAGTCCTATGTTGATCTTGGTAAGCATCTGTAAGCCAATTTAGCGTGAAAGCTAACCATACAAACAGACTTACACACTTTACTGTAATAATTATTAGTAGATCACTAAATAAATTACTATCAATAAAATATTCACCATTAAGTACCTAATTGTTTACGTAATTACATATAAATAACAAGAATTAATGTATAAATCTGTCAAAATGAGCCTAATTGAGCTGTTGAGGTGAAAAAGTATTTTATAGTGATACTGATGCGGCATATACGCATCCTAAGTTGATTCTGTAAAGCTGTTCTCCAAAGCTAAGCTAAACTTAAAGTATGGTAGTGCTCTTCTGATGTAGGGGAAATGAAAAAGACGGAGATATTTTAATTATTTTTAGTTTTAGACAATGCGACATTGAATCGAGACCAAAAATATATTAAATCTTTGTCGGTAGAGTATACGTAACAGCTGCTTATGACCTTATTGGCCTTGATTTACACGACTGCCAGTCAAAAACAATAACAAATCTTAAAATATTTGGCAAGAATTTCAATTAACTACTTAACTATTTAAATTAACAATGCACTGCTTTGCAGTGTCTTAAATTACACGTGTTGGAGTCATGCGGTCGCGTGCACACGACTGTCAAGTTCTAAGAGGGACTTGGCTGGAGGTTGCGCCGGCGCACCTCTTAGTCGAGCCTTCGGCGCTCGCCAGTCACTCGCCTCCGTCTCACCTCGGCTCGTGTTTGTGAAAAAAGTTGAATGGAAAACACAATATCAATTTGTGCAAAAAAACCGTGAACGGATCTAATTTGTAAGTATAAAAATATTTTTAAGAAGAAACGGTTTTGTTATTAATTTCTGTGTATTCTTTTTAAATTTGCGATTGTTCACCTTATCATTGTATTAATTTACAAATCCGCCATGCAAAAGGGTAATTTGTTCTGGTAAGAAGCATACAATCAGTTTACTCGTATGTACGGCATTTAATCTTGTTTTGAACATTTCAAAGTACTATAGTGTTTTATAATTAATGTATAATGTCAATTTTTGCGCCCCTCTGTGTTCCCAGAAATTAATCCCGCATTTTTTCGCGGGAGATCTTAACTTTCCGGAATAAGAATTATCCACTGTTATAACCCCAGGTAATAATATAAGCAAATGGTGTGAAAAATTTCATTCAAACCAAATCAGTAGTGTGAAAACAACCAAACAAACATACAACTGGTCACTTTTATATAAATGTATATACAATAATGGGGATTAGTATGGAAGAGGTGTTTCAACAAGATTAAGGTTAGGTTGATTTATTAATTTTCTTTCCAATAACTTTAAAGACAAAAAACCTATTTGTTAAGAACCTACTTAAAACTGTAACAAAAATATACTTACCTACCGATAATAATTTGCATGAAATGCACGTTTTAATACAGGTGTCTCCATTTGCACCTGATAAGTAATTGTTACTTTGAGTCAAAACACTTGAGTAAAGATCAACTCGCATCAACAGTAACACAAATCCAAGGCAATAAAACAATTGACAAAGACTTGATTAAAATGAAGAAGTTTTTTCATATTTGATTTATGATAAACTAATCCTCTTCAACAGCGTTTGCATGCAATTAACTGTCTTAAATAGTCACGCAAAGTTTATATCGCGGGCGTAGTGGGGAAATTAGATAACTAACACTTTTTGCGAAATCGACTTTTTGGTATGACGATAAAGCCCAAATCACGACGCATCTTTTGGTCTTACCCTAGCTCGGACATATTATTCCGTGCCAAAATTATTCCAAAAAAGGTATTTTTGTAACAGAAATGAACCTTCAATAATAGCTGTAAAACTTTTTTTTTATGTAAACGAATGACGTGACGAGCTAGTCGACCGCCTGGTGTTAAGCGTCACGGCCGCCAATTACAGATTGCAGTGTCACTCGGAAATCTAAATTAAAGTTTCGCGTGACACCGCGCACTGCGCACTTGAGAGGAAGAAGTGAATAGCTGACCAAATAATGTATAATTTCACAGTATCACCAGTTTGTCGTCACATAAAATGTATAAATCTCGTAATTCAGTTTTACCTCATAACATTTTTGCCTCAATGAGGCAAAAATCAACTTCAAAAAGGAGGAGATTCATATTCATTATTTAACATTCGGTTATTTTTTTAACCCGTAGGTATATATATGGTCTGTAATGAGCTACGGATATTACGACCTTTATTTATAGTATTACGTTAGAAACTGTGCTTGCAATTATTTAAAATACAAATGTAAACTAATTTATACGAAATTTATCTATAAAAGTCTAGACTTTTGTGAAAAATAGTGCGCTGGTATCTTTTTTAACTCTTTGGCGCTAGGCCCATTTAGAAAAAATTTTGGGCACGCGGTTTTTCATTATCGGGGTCAACATACCTAAGATAGATACCTACATTTTTGAATGTAAAGGAAAAATTTTACTTGATTCATCGCCCAACCATCTGTCCGTTAAGCTGGGACATGCTACCGTGACAAGCGTGACCTGTGACCCTATGCCGTTTATCCTTCACCTTTTACAACCAACTTGAGAGAACCTAGTAATTTTAATCCCGAAAATTTATGAGTACCTACCCGCAGGAATATGGGTAAGTAGCGGATGAAACCAGTGGGCATTATTTATCATCATCATCATCATCATCATCATCATCAGCCTGAAAACGTTCACTGCTGAGCATATAGGCCTGCCCCGCAAAGAGCGCCACTTTGAGCGGCTGTTTGCCTCCTGCATCCATCGGCTCCCCACGGTTCTGACCAGATCGTGGGTTCACCTAGTGGGGGGCTGACCTACGCTGCGTCTTTCGGTTCGTGGTTGCCACTCGAGAACCTTTCTTCCCCATCGGTTGCCAGTTTTGCCAGCAATGTGCCCTGCGCACTTCAACTTGCTAATTCTCAAAGGTATATCGGTGACTTTAGTTCTCTTGCGGATCTCCATTATTAATATTTATATTAAAATACTAAAGTGTAAAACACGAGGTTAGAAACATTTCACATCAGCACAGACTTTCGTAACAAAATAAAAAAATCGTCATACACGCCATTTAAATGTTCATCAATTTCATGGAACGTCTGCGAAATACTGTCGATTAAAGTAAATTCACGTGGAACTAAATGTAGAGTACTAAAGTGTACGTGCATTATAGCAGTCGTTTAAGCATGGTTAAAATAAAGTAAGTAAATAGTACTATAAAACGTCCCGTTATCATGACTGTGAGTTTTCAGTAACTCACTTCATAGAAGTATACCTATGATAGTATTATCAATATAATAATTTATACTAGCTGATTAAACCGGCTTCGCACAAGTTGAAAACTTTAAGCTATTTTCCAAATATTTTAAAGGAAGTGGAAGGGGGTATAGGGGAGAAGCTTATACCTCTAATAAGTCTCTTCAGATAATTTATATAGGTATACTTTGCCTAGTATGTAAAATAACTAAGAGCTTACTTTGCTGCCGGCTTCACACGGGTCATCAGGGATAATCCAATCGAAAGCGTACAATTTTTTTAATTAAAATTAGCCCAGCTGGAACCACACGGTACATCCTAATGGAATAATGCTACATAGGATACGCCCAGACCAATGGTGGATCACAGTAAAAAAGTGCTATTTAATCCACTGGCACTAGTAGTAGGTTCTAGGCTAGTGGATTGAAGGGAAAGAGTTCAGCGATAACCACTATATAAACAGTACAGAAGAATTGGTTCATTCAATACTCACTCACAGATTCAAGAAAAACAATTGACTATTCCTACATACATATTCTATTTTAATGCCATAAACAAGGAGTGAAAAAAAGATAGATATTATTATGGTTATCAATATACATCAAAATATTTTTTCGTTTCTCTAAAGTAAATCGTAACTAATCAAGTAGGTGCCTACTTACTAAGCTTCAACATTTTATTTCTCATATTCACAGCAATTACTGAATTACCATAATTATTTCATTAGTATTTTATGCGATCCACCGTAAATATCGACTGCAGTGGGTCAAGTTGAACCGGTGTTAGTTGTGCAAATTTTTGTACCACGTGTTAGTTATTGGTTTTGGTGAATTCTTTCTTATCAATAGTGTTTCTAATTGTGGCAATTTCAACTTATACATGGGAATTGTCGTGACCTTGTTAGGCCTGAGGTCGTATTTCATTCATCTTTTAACATAAATATAATTTAAAAAAATAAAAGTCATGAGTTTAGAATTATTTATTTTTAAATCAAAATTTTGTTTATATTGAACCAATTAGGATTTTTCAAAACTCAACTACCTACGTCTATGGCTTTAGAAAACTGCAACTTTAGACATAAAGTAAAGGGTGAATACAAGTTAGCAAAGGAAGTGGATAAGTTAGGAAATAACCGAGATAAGAATAAAACGAATGAGGAGTGAACCAGTTAGGAGGTGGCGGTTAGAAACCGTCAAGTAAGGATGAAGACAATTTCGGAAGTGGTGGCCCAAGATGTCCGGAGGGGCTATAGTTTTGTTATTTATTATTGTACTTATGTAAGAGCTGTACACTTTATATCCTCTCCCAGGGTTTAAATTAACTACATACCAAATTACATGAAGATCTGTTTATTTGTTTAGTTGTTAAAAGGTACCTAGTTAGCCTAATCAAAAGATTAATTGTAGTATATAAAAATTGAATCGCAATAAGGATTTGAATCCTGTCCTTTTAGCCGGAACATGATATTTTAAGTTACCGTGAAAAGTCATATGTCCATCTCTTCTTTAATTTAGATGGAGTCTCTACATTTCAAGAAGACAGAAAGGTAAACTAAACCGAATACAATAACTTTTCGAATATAAAAATATCAACTGCTCAACTATAGCTTCATTAAAATACGCGTATCTTTTACGACTATGCTTGTTGCGATTAGAAACGCGCATTATTTTCATTACATACGTCAAACAGTGAATATGAACTAGGTATAATATACGTCATATTTGCGACAGATAAACACAATTGTTATTCTTTTCTTCATATTTTTGAAGTATTCAGCAATAACCTTGAATGAGAGTAACGTCTGAAAGTGCGTTGAAAAGAGATAACGTGTGGTCACACTTACTTATACAGGCAATCAGTTCCATTAACATGATAATAGGTATTATTGAAACGAATCTTTGTTTTAATATTTTGTTTCGGGTTAGCTCTCATCGGTTACGTTAATCACTCGTCACATTAACTATTTCGCCGCTAGCCCTAATAGGTCACTTTCATAAAACGTCACCTTGTGCATCTAGTCAGTTTCCTTTACTCGTTTCATGCTGTATTTCGTGACTTTCTCAACTCGTCCGACGCATGTGTACAATGAATAACAAAATAAAAGTCAGTAGGGACAACATTTTATTATTTAATAATCCAATAGGTAGTATAAACTTATAAACTTGTTAAAAGAAACAAAATCGGTATCGTAGAAATATTGCAAAAATAACGAGTTCTACAGATTATCTTTAAAAGTATTATTCAATGTAGATATTTTTACGTAGATATGTAGTAAGTTTTATCGCTAGAATCATCCTTAAGAAATCTTATTTGAATTCAAAGGACACAGAAGGAAGTCCATTTAGTGTTGCTAATGACGTCAGTGACCTCTACCTGCTTGTAGACGGAAAGAAGTTAGAGGAAAATGAGAGTAGAAATAATACGATGGTATTAAAACAGAAAATGAACAAGGTGTCAATAATATCAAGCATGTTTTATTATCCAATTATCATCAACAGCCTGAAGACGTCCACTGCTGATCGTAGGATTCATAGGCCACCCCCACAGGGCGCCACTTTGAGCGGCTGCTCGCCTTCTGCATCCATCGGCTCCCCGCAGTTTTGACCAGGTCATTGGTATACCTAGTGGAGGGCTGGCCTACGCTACGTCTTCCGGTTTGTAGTCGCCACTCGAAAACCTTTCTTCCCCATCGGTTGTCAGTTCTACGAGCAAAGTGGCCTGCCCATTGCCATTTCAATTTGCTGATTCTAGAACCTATATCGGTTACTTAGTAGTTCTCCTGCGGATCTACTCTAATAATTTATTCAATGAACAACCTATATCTAAATTGTTCGTAATAACGTACATTTAGCATTAAAAAAAATAGGAATTTAATGCTATTATACGGAAATGGATTTTCTTGTTTAAGATTTTAATTTATTTTTTAGATAGGTAACCGTTACCCAGCCACTGAGAAACTATCCCTTTAAGCAAGTTTATCTATATTAATGTAAAGCATAAGTAAAACTGTGTATTAACCTACATTTTCGCAAACATCATTCATTAATTCATTCAAAAATTTAAAAAGAATTAAATGCAGCAATGTGGGTTACAAAATCAACTTTGATGACAAGACATAAAAACCTTTTTCTAAGGCGTCTTCAGGTTGAAACTAAGGTAATATTATGCAATTTTAACGTATCCTAACTCTCAATACGAAAAAAATTCCTATAACAAGCTTTAACCAGTAACACTGCGTGTTACCACAAAAATATAAACAAGGCATAATTATACAATTCAGGCACTTTACAGACAAACGTGTCAAACGTCTGTCTAACAGTACAGCTATACAAAAGAGCTATTTATCTCATTTGTATAAGAACTGTTTAAGTTATTCTCTATCTCATATGGCACTAGCACTCTTACAGCTGTTAAGGCTCCAGTATTATTTTACTTTCTAGGCTAGCTAGTATACCTAAAAAGTATTTAAGCCAAACAATTTTTATTTTTATTTTATTTAACATGGCTTAAATCAATTACATTCGTTATTAAACATGGTGCCATGTAAACCCGACGCAGTGTGAGAACAGGACCGCCCCATCTCTTCCCGTGGGTGCCTAGCCGGCTAAAAATAACCAGAGAATGGGCAGTAGCATTCTCCTATAGGTATACCTATTTATTTTAAAATCTTCTGCGGTCACCAAGCCGCCTGCCAAGCGTAGTGATTATGGCAACCCCCCCATCCCCCTATGATAAGTGTCCAAAATGGCGTTTTATGGGGAGGCCTATGTTCAGCAGTGGACGTCTTTCGGCTGATGATGTGAAGTTTCTTGCCCTATTTTTATACCTCGTTATTGGTCAATGACCTTTTACCCTTTTTTGTATTATTTTGTACCAAAGAGGTATTATAACTCTAATTCAAAATTAAGTGAGGTGTATGTATGTGTGTGTATGTATGAATGCACCCGGAATGGTGGGCCATTATTTGCTTTTTTACGAGATACTGGATGTCAAAGCCCTAGCTGGAAGACCTTGAAGGTGTATTTATTGGCGGAGCTGTTTGGACACTTTCCGCAACGATTGACCTCAAATTTACAGCTAAGAAACGAATATATTTGCCTAGCAAAGGGATCAAACGGGTTTTAATAAAAGAAGATTTTGTGATAAATTATTATCCACATGTATTTTCAAGTTGTTTATGTTAAAGAGTATTAAACTGTAGAAAGACTACGATGTAATATATAATTGCAATAAAATTTACTGATGTTAAATATTATTGCTAACCAGTTATGGCGCAAAGTTTCATTATACCTACAAAGCCACGTGGTGCCAATTCACAGCCAACGTAAGCAAATTCAGCTATAAATATTATATCGTAGGTAATTATACCTGTATTTTAATTTCAACCTTGGTCTTATTGCAAAGAATGAATGGCAAAAGCAAAAAGCCATGCACAAAGTTATAGCCAAAAATGCTAATCCTTATGTTTTGTTACATATTTTTGACTTGATAAAAAAACAAATAAAAAATGTATCAATACATTAAAAAAATGAACTAAATTACACAAAACCTAAGTTGGCATAAGGTTTTAATGAATAAAATAAATAAAATATAGGATGTGTGATTTTACCGGATTAGTGTTGTTCGGCGTTTTCAGCCCTATTAGAAACAGGTACCTAAACTTATATATGTATATGAGCTACAAAAGCGTCTAGTAAGCAATAACTAGATGCAAAGAACTAAATATGGTTCCCTACGTAATTTTTTTTGTGTAATATTTAAAAAAGCCGAACTTGAACATTGAACAGAGCAAACAATAAGTGGTGATAGACATTCAGGATATTTATCTAAAAGGAAATCCTTACTAAAATTACGTTATGCAAAAGTTTGTGAGTACATGAATGTTTGAAAATCTTTAACGTCTTCACGGATCTGAATGAAGCCTGCACCCAGATTACGTAACAGCAACAAATGCGCAGCTGTCGCAGATTGGGTACTAACTATCATAATCAATTGGCAAACGTCAAAAATTTTATTATCTATGCAATCACCTGCTGATCGCTCTCCAATCGCTGTTGCTGTTGCACTTTCAAACATATGCAATCATTGTTTCCATGCTAGTGGCGCTGCGTAAATATGGGTTTGCCGTGGTCCTGTCACAGTCACAGATCCATACATGATATGAAATTGACGTTTGACAGCACAATTTGCATAATTTACGCTTGTTGCTTGCCTGTCACAGTTCCGTAACTATAGCACTGGCGAATGTAACAATAGGGCTACCATAATAAGAATGGGTAACAATAGAAACAGGCAGGACCATAATGGATTGGGCATTTTTTCTCTCAAGAGAGCTGAAAATTATAATCATATTATAATAAGAGAGAGAACGCAAATATGGTATAAGTGCCAAGGTACCATATAAATTAATACCATGGATGCAACATTCCCAAATACAGAGGTTTTTGCACTGTCCAGTTTCCATAAAAATGTGTATTGCGATTTCAGTGATTGCAAAATTTAAGTATAAAAATAACATCAGTAAAGATTCGTAGGTACCTACTGGCTGGACTGATATAAGATTTGAATTTGGTATTGATGGTTGATTGAATGGTTGCAATTAACTTGTGCAACCTAATATTACATTAATTGTACGTCGATTATGTCTGTAGGAATACTATGTATGTAATTTAATTGAAAATCTACGAATTGCTTCGCTCACGTCATAATACGTCGTCGTTACGTCGTAATTTATTTCCAGTTTTATTAAAATTTCACCTACGGTGATGCGGTGCGGAAGTCTTTATTTAAAAACTAGCTTTTGCCCGCGGCTTCACACGCTTGTATTGTGTTATTACTACGTTTAGGTCCTCTAATAATAGCTCATACATTTTCATGCATTTTCTATATAACAAACAACAAATCCACTAAATCTTTTCGGAGCTGAGCACGTATTAGCACACGTGTAAATTGCATTTACCTATACGATGCGTACATAATTAATTTTGTTAATACTAATTAGAAATTATAAATGCTTACTTAAGTACGCCACTGTAAAAGGAGTCGACATTTATATGTCCAGTATTTTCCACGTTGGCTCATTTCACTGCGCTTTCAACATAGTGGTGGGAGTGAGGAAATAACATGTGTACAATGCTCAAATCAGAATCGCTTATGCAAAGAATGTTTCAATTTTAGGGTTCCGTAACAGTTTTGAAATAAGCCAAGCAATGGGATCGGTATCGTTTTTGGCATTTGCAAAATTAGCGTTGTTGTAAGCCGTCCGGTTTGAGAATTTCGCCAATAATGCCACTTTTACCATTTTTACTCGCTACCCAAAACGAACACAAAATAACCAAATGCGGTTTGTTATCTCAAATGTCAAAAACAAATTGGCGGAGTTTTACATAACACACGTAAACTTACGTCTGTCGTCTTTCTCTTTCTCACTTCTCCGTGCTATATCATTACGATAACTACAATTTTCACAATGAAAATCAGTAATTTTACATAACCGCGCCAATAATTCTACGTCAATTTCTAATGTCAGAAAACGATCACTTTTAACCACAGCTTTTAACCCACCTCCGCAGGTGGGTCAAAAATGGCAGTTCACGATGGCATTTTTGACTGTTTTTGAGCTATCCGAACGGTGAACGAAAACAGTTAAAACGGAACTTTTGCTCACACATACCCAAAACGAACGGTGCATGTGATCGTTTTTAACTGTTAATTTTGCCACCAGTAGGCTATCCGAACGCAGGTTAAGAAGATTTAAGCACGGATGTACAGACTATATGTACATACTACGTGGAAGTAAATAATCCTTATTGCATCATTTCTGCTCTAAGCTGTGGTTCTTCCAAAGAGAATATCACCACTCAGTTTGTTCATTGAGAAGCCCACAGACCTTAAATATTTTACATTAAAAAACTCATTTACATGAAAGAAGAAAGAAATCCAAAACGCGGCCATGTTGTTAATTCGAGTATCTTACCATAATGTATATACTTACCTATTTCTAAGTACCCTCTTAAATTATTTTTCATAAAATATTTCATATCATTCATCATCAACAACCGGAAACGTCCACTGCTGAACACAGGCCTCCCCGTAAAACGACAGTTTAGACGTTTATGATAGGGGGGAAATTTTCCATAACCACCACGCTTGGCGGGCGGCTTGGTGATCGCAGAATGTTCTAATGTACCAAGGAGAATGCTGCTGCCCATTCTCTGGATATTCCTTCAGCCGCACCCACGAGAAGAGATGGGGTGGTCCTACTCGCAAACCGGGACCATACGGTGAATCATCAACGGTTCTTGTCATTGGCTAAATACAAATGTCGTCTAATGCCAAAATAAAAAAACATCTACTTGTTGCTTTTTTTTTTTTTTATCTATTTGTTGCTTTTTCTCTAACTTCTAAAATGCTAAACAACCTGTAAAACATAAATAGGAAACCAAGAAATGGTTTTGATTCTCTTATTGGTGATTTTTCAATGGCTGGATAACGGTTATTCGGGACTAATAAATTATAAACCAGCTAAAACAAAAACATTTCAATTTTCAGTGTTCCGCTTAAAAAATTCGCTTTTTATTTTTACAGTGTTTTGTTTTACCTAATGAACAACTTTTATCTGATGATTGAAAAATCACGCCTTAGAGTACCGGTATCTAATAATAATACTCTTTGTTCGTATACATTCTTCACAGAGACTTTTTTCTTTAATCTGTGCCTCCAGATAAACATGTGGCACAGAGTGTAGTTATCCAAAACATTAGTAATCTTCTCCCTTTTTATGAGTGACTATACCTTCATGGTTAGTGGCAAAGTTGTGCCGCATTTGGCGGAAACAGTAGCCAAAATAAAAAAAAGTAGTCAATTGTTTTTTTCTCTAATCTGTGGTAAGTAGCCAAAAACAACACCAATCGGCCATGTTGTTTAAAACTCCGATTCGTTTCGTAATGAAATCTTAATAATTGTCATCAAAAAAAATTAACGATATTTCAATTTTAATGTATCCTATTTTAAGCGCCGGTTATTTCTAAGCATATTAGTGAAAACCGCATGAAAATCCATTCAATATTTTAGGAGTTCAGTCATAACAAACAAACAAACAGAAAAAGTGTATAAAAAGTGGCTTAACGTGATTAGCGGCTAATTTTAAGCCAACCTGTGTAATTTTTTTGTTGATATCTTGCAATTAAAGACTTTTTTATCTCTACAGTTTTATTATATGTATAGATGTATAGAAGATTGTAGGAAGAAAATAGACACAACTAGACGTTTTATGTTTTCGAGAAAAACGCGAAAACTAAACTTGCAAGTAGTCAATAGTAGTCGATTTGTTGCATTCTTACTTCCTGAGTTTTTGGGTTCCAGGTGGAATTTTGATATGTGAGAAAAAACAAAATATCGTTTTTTTTGCAATTCCGGATAGGTATCTAACTCAGTTTTGCCAAAACGTTAGTTACTGCGTTCTTCACTAAGAAGGAAGTGAGTTAGCTTAAGCTTTCACCATTATACCCTTACTAATAAACACTGCATATATAACAGTGGAATAGCTACGCTTATTTTGACTTTACACATTTTTAATTTGATAGAAAGAAACAATACACAAAATAACTATTCGTCTGCTATACATTGTTTATTAGAAAAAGGGTAAAACATGGAGATATGGGGTAAAAGCTTAGAATAAACTTATTCTAAGGGTAAAAGTATCGATATAGGGGTAGATAGGGTTGTTTATTCCTGTATATTGTATATGTGATTGTTGAGAAAATAAGGACATCTCTATCTTTATTATGTGCATTGTATGCCAGTAGTAATATTTACGGTGGAACGTTTCACTAGCACGGTAAATTTAAATTTTTCTTGCCAATAATAGCTTTATTAATAAACGTGATTACATTAAAACTGATTTAACGTAAAGAAATAGAATGTATCAACAAATTGCGATTAAAAGTGCCTCCTAGATATCATTGGTTTAGCGACAAATGGCAATAAACAAATTTCGTCTTAGTTTTTCAGGCTATTGCCATTTGTCGCTAAACCAATGATATGTATGTAGGTGATACTATTAATTGTAATTTATTGATACATTCTATTTATTTGCGCAAAATTAGTTTTCATGTAATCACGTTGAGTAATTAAGCTATTATTCGCAAAAGAATGCAAGAAAATTTGAATTTGCCGCGCTAGTGAAACGTTCCACCTTAAACAAAACAGGCTATGCATTTACATTTTGTATCTATGCGGGTAATGTGCGTGTCAATTTAAATTAATGTATGAGGATATAGTAGATAAAATGTTAACGACAGAAAAACGTATGTATTGGGACCGCAGTCGAAGTAATGACGTTATTTTTAAACGATCTTGTTTTAAGAAAAAACTAAAAGTAGGTACTCTTTATTAGTAGGTATATTAGTAGGTATCATTAGTTTGTAAAATAGACTAGTGCAAATGTAGCTGTCATTTTACCCATCGCACATATTATAAAAACCTAAACCCCCTCAATATATAGTAGATTTCTTTAATACAAGAAAAAAATAATTTTGTACCTCCAATTGGGAACTACTTACGATTGGATACACAGATATAATATAAGTACACATACCTTCAAGCATTTATCCAAACTCAAAGGTACTCGAACGTTAAACTTAAACACTCCTCTGTTTGCATCAGGGGTTAACAATACAGTTCATGTAATTTCTTTATACCCAAGAAGTAAAAAATCTCACTGCCCTTTGCAACATCCTCATTACGATGGAACTCATTGCCATCTTATGTGTTTCCTAAAAGTTATAAACAGGGTGTCTTCATGGTCATAGTAAAAGCACCTACCTTCTAGTTACGTGCTTCTTCGGCCACATCGTCGCTAACCACCAGGCAATTTGGTGGTCAAATATACTATTGATGGAGGCCAAAAAAAGACTTGTGGTGAATTTAAAACAATCTTGACCGTATAGAAGGTTTTACAAGTGTATCAACCTTCACCCGAGTTTTGGCCGGAACGCGGAAAAGTTCACGTCGTTGCATTGTATTGTTTTACAAAACTTGTGCTTTTTCCAGTTTAAATGTTTAAAAATGGTGGCTTTTGTATGGTGGTATGAGTGGTGGCTAAATTACGAGCATGAGTGTGGGAAAGTGCATAATGTGGTAAAACGTGATTTATTGTGTTGCTTCCAACATTCCGTAGAAGCTTCTAGTTGCCACCATTCTACTAGGGCATGACTGGGCTGTGACTACCTGACTTAGACTGGACTATGACCCAGACTGTGACAGAGACCTGACTTTACGTGAAATATTCTAACACGATGAACAATTATAATATACAATTTTTGACACTGGCTAAATAAACTATGTGTGGAGCCAAAACATGAGAAAAAAAAACCTTCACCCTGTGACCCGGAGGTAATTTTTCGGACGTATTTTTAATATCATTAGCATAACTGGATTTTTACCATGAATGTAAATGAAATGAATATTGTGATGTAAACAAAGTCATATTAATTACATTGTAAAGGGAAAATCTCGGCTATAAGTGTGGATGGATGTGGATTCAAAATCCTCAAGATAAAAAAAACTTTACGTCATCAGCCCAGTACGTTCCCACTGCTGGGACGTGGGTCTTCTCTGACAAAGATAGGTCATAATCAATCACGCTAGCCAAGTGCGGACTGATGGTATTTTTTTTTGTAATTCACTATAGGCAAAGCATTTGACCACTGTCTCACCTGATGGAAAGTGATGACGCTGTCTTCGATGGTGCATGCTTGCCTAGAAGATACCTGTTCACTCTCGACTCGTGTTCCTAACTTGTACATAGCAGTTAAATTAATTTGTTAATTACGTTTTCATCCCGTTTTACCTGTTTTCCCGAGAGTTAATTTTAATTTTTCATAATAAAATGGTAAATTGCCTAGTTCATTATTATACAAGCGAAAAATTGTTTATGTGGCTTTCACGGCAAAACGGTTTAGCCAATTAGGCTTTATTTTTTTTACACAAATTCCTTATATTACCAGAATCAACATCGGATACTTTTTATCCCAGAAAATTAAAAGTTATGACGGGAAAACGGGTAAGTTGTGAGAAAAACCGCGGGCCGCTTTTATACACCGTGGAATTGAATTCGATATTTGCCTAAAATGTATGTACTCAGTCCATGCTTTAGAATGTTTATTTAAAGCTAAACACAAAAACACATACAACATACATTTCAGGAAAATATCGAATTCAATTCCACGGCGTATAGTTACGTATTTTTAGATTATGAAATACAACTTGTTGGCATGACTATAAATATTCTTCCTGGTTATTTTGTGATATCTGAGATCTTAGAACCTTGAGATGATAAAAACATTTAGCTAAACAAATAAATAAAGTAAACCAATAGATATGATATCTTTTGAATCTTTATATAAGGATCCTCTAAAGCCTTATCACTCGAACATATTATGATAACACTGAAGTTAAGTGAAGTCTTCTTGCAATATTGGCGAGTCTGAGATGGTGAGAGAACTAATATCATTTTTGCAAACAATGTATTTGCGATCGTGGAGTAAATGTTTTATTGTATAAGGAATATCAGTCTACCATCATCATCATAAACAGCTTGAAGACGTCCACCGCTGAACATAGGCGTCCCCCAGAGAGCATCACTTTGAAGGGCTGCTCGCCTCCTGCATCCATCGGCTCCCCGCGGTTTTCATCAGATCGTCGGTCCACCTAGTGAGGGGCCAGCCTACGCTGCGTCTTCCGGTGCGTGGTCACCACTCAAGAACCTTTCTTCCCCATCGGTTGTCAGTTCTACCAGCGATTTGGCCTGCCCATTGCCAAAAATATAAGTCTATGTATAGGTAGTTCTTAATTTTATTTTTAAGCGTTGCTACTAATTAATTATTCACCTGTATATTGTTTACTTTATTGAAGTAAGTACTTTATAGGTATGTTCCACGGGTGAGAAACCATAAAAACCTTTATGACGCAAGCAAGGCTAAAATCCAAGCAAATAATTTAGAAGGACCCTTCAATCCAATACCTACATATTAATTTGTAGGTTAATTGTGTTATTATTTGTAGGTGCGCGTTGCTCAATGACATGACGGTGAATAAGTCAGTAGTTCTATACACTTCAGATTGGAGTGAGGCCGACAACTTTCTGCTAATCTTTGATTGCATGCGCTGTTAAATAGTTACCATTAAAATTAATAGGCCAAAAAAAGGTTTTGCTGATTAATGCGCAGAGTTGAACGGTGGAAACCTATTTATGTTGTCGTTGGCTTAAGATGCTGATGCCACCCCATATCTTCCCGTGGGTGCCGTAAGAGCCGGCTAAGGGAATATCCAAGGAATAGGCAGCAGCATTTTCTTCGGTACATTAAAGTTGTTTTTAATGTACCGAGGTTTTTCCGCATAACTACAGTATGGGGAGCTTCAAGAAAAGTGTTAAAAGAGTCCTCTCTAAGGGTAGGCAACGCACCGGCAATGCCTTCGGTGTTGCAGATGTCCATAGGCGGCGGTGACCACTTACCAGCAGGTGGGCCACCTGCTTGTTTGCCACTCATCTCATAAAAAAATAAAAATATTCTGCGATCACCAAGCCGCCTGCCAAGTATGGTGATTATGGCAAATCATTCATATAATAAGCGTCCACAGTGGCGTTTTATGGGGTAGGGCTATGTTCAACAGGGTCAGGTAACAGGTCGACACTTTCTCTAATTGGCTACTTTTATTAACAGTGGACGTTTTTCGGGCTAATGATGATGATTATGAAGATACTGATTAAAAATAAACACATTTATTTATTAACTAGCTTTTGCCCGCGGCTTCGCACGCTTGTATTGTGTTATTTCTACGTTTAGGTAGTCCAATAATAGCTTAGTTCATGCATTTCCTATATATACCAAACAACAAAATCCACTAAATCTTTTCGGAGCTCGGCACGTATTAGCAGATTAGGTAGCACACGTGTAAAAATGTTGTTGGTTAGTAGGTAAGTATGGCTTTTCACGTGTCATCAGATCACCTACACATTGATAAAATAGTGGGTTATATAGAAACTGCAAATCATGGGTACAATATTTAATTAAATATGTACCTACTTAGACCTACCTTATACTTAGACGTTAGTTTTTTTAAATATACGATAGGTCTAGGCATCTAACTAATAAAAGTTCTATAATATGGTATACCTACATACCAGTGATACGGTCGATCTTTTCCTTGTCATTTTCACTTCAACAGAGGTTCTTATGTTTTCACCATAAAAACCGTTCAAGTCTTCATAAGAGGTTCCAGTAAATTTTGTTTAGGTAGTAAGTATACCTACCTAAATAATAGGTAGGTAACCTATTATTTAGGCAGTTTAGAAAAATACAAAACAATCACTGTTTTACGAAAAGCGCGCGGATATGAAAAGCTGACGAGCTTTTCATATCCGCGCGCTTTTCGTTCTCAAGGAGTATCTTTGTTGCATTCACCTACAGATTAGAGAAAAAAACAATTTACTCTGTGCATTCACCACATATTTTTTTTTACTTTCTGAAGTTTGGGTCCATACGAATTGAGTATTTAGCCAGTGTCAATAATAAGTTTATAAAATACATACTTTACAGCTGGAATATTGCATTTACCTATACGATGTGTACATAATTAATTTTGTTAATACTAATTAGAAATCACAAGTACTTACGTACGCCACTGTAAAAAGAGTCGACATTTATATTATGTCCGCTATTTTTCAGTTTGTCTCATTCCCACTGCACTTTCAACATAGTGGTGGGAGTGAGAAAATAACATGTGTACAGAGCTCTAATCAGATTTGCTTTTGCAAAGAATGTTTCATTTTTAGAATAGTTGTTTAGAATTGAATACTCCATGATTCTGCCAAATATTATCAAAATAGGCTGGTAAATGAAGTCGCTGCAAACTCTCCCCCTTTTTTGGGGAAATATGTACCCCACCTATCAAAAATCGCCGACGAAAAAAAGCTCTAACCATTTATACCAAGTTTCATCAAGATTCGTTGTAAAATGCGACCTGTACGCAATATGCCCCCCTGTTCATTTATCTTTAACAACATACTTATATCTGAAAATGATATGTAGGTAATAAACATTCAATTTAGCATATACAAATTAACAAATTTTCGTCACTAATTGCTAGGTAGGCAAAGGGGTACTCACTGAGTTATAATATCAGCCAACATTGCTTTTTCTTCTGGAGTATAGTTTGCTCCTCGTTCTCGTTTTTTTATAAGTTTTTCCGACATTTTTTGCAGTAAACAAGTAACAACCAACCAATATCTAAACACAACCACAACACAAACAAGAAAAAAACTCCCGTGTTTATTTTTAAAACACTACGCTTTTTTTTTGGCACTGGTTCTTACAATTTTGACATAATATATGCGTTTTGTTTGAAAATGTTCACTCATTTCATTCGTTCATTATTTAATGTCGTCATTAGCTAACGGAGCTTTAGTAAATCCTAATGTTTGTCACAAAACCTTTGTGCAACGTCATTAGTTTAAGGACTTCATTAGCACTAATGCCGTCATTAGCTAATGAAGTGATAATGAAGAGTTTTGTGCAACGGGCTGTTTGTCATGTCAAAGTCCTATTTTGTCAGTCAAAATGCCATCAGTAAAATGGTGGATATTTTACTGAAGGCTCTGAAAAGCCGTTGAAGACAAAACGAAAATGAATGGTTATATACTTGGAACCATTTGCCAACACTCGTGCACGTTTACGAACACTTAAGGAATAATAATCCACCCTTATTAAACATTAAAATTCAAAAATACACAGGTTTTGGTAAAAAAATCAAAATTCACAACCGCCATCGTCAGATTTTCTTCAAAGACCTCCAACCGAACGTTACACGGCCATGTTGCTAATTCGAGGATCTTACCCTAATGTATAATTATACTTACCTACATCTAAGTACCCTTTTAAAACATTTTTCATAAAATATTTCGTATCATTGGCTAAATACAAATGTCGTCTAATACCAAAATAAAAAAAAAACATCTTCTTTCACACTATTTAATATTTGTTGGTATATGTATCTATTTAACTTCTAAAATGCTAAACAACCTGTAAAAATATAAATAGGAAACCTATAAATTGTTTTGATTCTCTTAGAGTAGCGGTTGGTACTAATATTACTCTTTGGTCATTGTGGCACAGAGTGTAGTCGATTGTTTTTTTCTAATCTGTGACAATATGTGGTAACTTCACAGATTAGAGAAAAAACAAATTACTATAGGTAACTTACAACTTACCATCAGTACACAAAAAAAAAACATGAATCTGCCATGTTGTTTAAAACTCCGATTCGTTTCGTAATGAAATCTCAATAATTGTCGTCAAATTTTTTTAACGATATATCAATTTTAATATATCCTATTTTAAGCGCCGGTTATTTCTAAGCATATTAGTGAAAACCGCATGAAAATCCATTCCGTATTTTAAGAGTTTAGTCATAACAAACAAACAAACAAACAGACAAAGTATTTAAAAAGTGGCTTAACGTGATCAGCGGCTAATTTTAAGCCAACCTGTGTCATTTTTTTCTTGATATCTTGCAATTACAGACTTTTTTATCCTACAGTTTTATTATATGTATAGATATAGAAGAATATAGAATAGATGAGAAATTTCACTATACATTTTGAATCCCTTATTCATATATACAGATATAAAGTCACAAAGACTGCGTATAAGTCTTACGCAGAGTTTTAAAAACTTTTCTCGTACCTCACTGACTAATAATTGCGTTTTTTTAATAGTCTCCAGTCATATTATGAATAATTTATGTTTCTTTGTTTCTACTCGCATATGTAGTATGTAGACATTCATAGATAATCATTAGGTTTTAGCTCTTAAAACATTATTAACTTATTTGTTACGCTAAGTAGGTGAACCTACTAAAAAAGATAGACCTACTGTAATTCATCATAATCGTTGTCATCACAAAATGCTTCTTTCTATGTATATTTGACTGGGACGACTCGAACCACTATTACTATATATAGCATTTAAAAAGTGCATCCCACAGAACGTGATCTTTGGCTCTACTATAATAATATATGCAATGCTGCCAGAAACTCTCCGTACTAATAGCGTTGCTAGTTTAGCTATTATAAACTGGGATGGCAATGGGCAGGCCACATCTCTCGCAGAACTGACAACCAATGGGGAAGAAAGGTTCACGAGTGGCGATAACGAACCGGAAGACGCAGCGTAGGCCGGCCCCCCACTAGGTGGACCGACGATCTAAAGAAAACCTCGGGCAGCCGATGGATGCAAGAGGCGAGCAGCTGCTCAAGGAGGCGCACTCTGGGGGAGGCCTATGTTGATTGAGGCAGAAGCGGACGTCTTCAGATTGTTGATGATGATGATGATGATGAAGCTGGGATGGAAGGCGCCCTACTACTCTTACTACCTACAACCTAGTAATCACTTATCTGATAATAATAAGTGTGGCTATCAGCATGATGTGATCTTTGCGTCATAGTGGAATCAATCAGCGACCATCATAAGTGGCTGTAATAAAACAATGTTGAAAGACTTTCAGTCGTAGCTAGTTGTTAATTAAACTTTACTTAATCTGATCATAAGCTGATCAACCACATTTTTTAGGTGTTGCTCTACACCACTGGGCCTTAATCTCTATGATCACATTACGATTCCTTACTTTGAAACCACGTGGATTCCTTCGTCTTACATAAGAAATGTGCAAAAATCATCTATTCTCTATGAAATGAAAATGAAACCGCGCGAAATAAATTTGGAATGACGCGATTGGAACTGTCAAAAATCATAATGTTCCACTAAGACGCATTCCTAAACATCACCTCAAAAGTTATCACCACTTATGTCAATATTTATTCAAAATAAAAATGACTTAAATGTAACGTGAAATTTCTAATGCTATGACATTATTTGAACACGACGCGACAACGACGTGGTTTCGTATCGTCTGGAATCTTGGTGTTTTCATACAGAATTAGGGCCCTGTTGGCATATTTAGCGAGTGCACTGCATGCACTATGACACTGTCAGCTAATTGGGTATTGAAATAAAGTTCGATCGAAGTCACGTTTATTGTCTAGTCTAGTTACGGTCAAGTCAAAATCAAGCTCGAGTAAAGCGGTCATACTTTCCTGAATGTTTCTATGGAGTTTCATACAGAAAACGTAAGTCACGTTTTCGTATTTGTATGATGTTGTATTCATTCAAAAACACTGAACCGTTTATAATCCGCTAATATTATTCCTCATTAAAACGCAAAATAACAAGAGTTTCGACAAAAAAATACAAAGTCTACAAAACATAATATTCACGTTCATGCTAAAACTCTTCAATACTTTTGGCTTTTCAATTAGTTCCATTAACATGATATTTATCATATTTTGAAGGTAAGTATTTCATACATAGGATAGGTTTATATTAGGCACCGTTTATGGACCGCACGCGATTCGGTTTTATTCGTCTTCAACCGGAACAACTTGTTGCAAATCGCTACTGCGAAAGGTCACATTGAACATCTCTTTGCAAAATACACCTGTTTTAAAAACTTTTTATATACCGTGGGTAGTTGTAGTTATACGGTGGGTACTTATATTATATAGCTCAGAGTTATAAAGCAATATAGATATAGCTACCAACCTAACGAGTGAGATGGTGTGTCAAACGAGTATATTTTTATGATTATGTATTCACTTTTAAATGTAGTTTGTATACTATAAATACAAAAGAAGCTGGGCTGGTTTGGATAGATGCTGGCAGGGGGAAGTAAAGCTTACCACCCCAAACAGAATAAGAGAACATTGTCATTTGAAAAATATGGGTGTGAAAAAAAAAAAAATTGTTATTAATTTATAAAGTTTCACTAGGCCGAAGAACCTTGGAAAATATAATAAACGAATAAAATTCATCTATATAGGTCCACCTACATCTACTCTCACTTCACGATAAAGCGACACTCTCATCGACTACTCTATACAGCAAGTGACTACGGCCGCTTTCAGATTAGGGGACTAGTCGTGCAACAGACGCGCGACCATAGCGGCGCGGGCCGGCGTGACCGTAGCGTATGCTCAGTTGACGTACCGTACGGTAATTACGGTATTTGTACCGTAATTTCATGTCCTTTTATGTCTCGTACGGTAATACGACAAACGTATGGTAATATTGAAATTAGAACCAATACTAATTATAATTTTTTGAAATATCTGTAATATGCAATTAGGCTACCACGTGTAGTAGGTACGGTAATTGTACGGGGTTGAAGTGCGACACATTAATCTAAATTGCGGCGTGGCAGTCGCACTGCAGTCACTCGGCTGTTCTTATAATGCGAAGGCATCTGCTTCTACCGCGCGACTATCGCGCTGTTAACGGTCGCGGTCGCGGTGTTCTAATGTGAAAGCAGTCTACGACATCGACACAGACATTATAGTAATATTTGTTCTATTATACTCAGTAGATAATAAAACATTATCTTGAGAAGGCTTAAACTATGTTTCTTGATTCGCAGGTAATAAAGTAACAACGGCAGTCGTGCATCTGTGCAATGATTCCACGATGGCGGAAAACAATATCGAAACGTAAGTTTTTTGTGTAATATTCTATCTATTAGTAATAATTATAGTAACACTATAAGACTTCTTCTTTTATATTGCTTTCAATAACAGAAAAACAGGCTAAATAAGTATTAGATTTCATAAGCTTGAGATGCCAAAAAAATTAATAGAATGGCCTTCTGTCTTATTAACACGTTTAGGTAATATCAAGTAGTGAGTTACCTGGGATGTATTTTTACTCGAAGCCCTTTTACAACTTCTTCTTCTTGTCGTATAAAAGCATGGTAAGAATAAAAGCAATAAAATTCTGACTCCAAAAACCCGTGCTAGAAACAGAACTTTCTGGCCGGAAAGGCCTTATAACTAAAAAGATAATGTTGGTTCCATTTTTGAATTATAGATGCAAAAAAACCCATAACGTCTCAGTAATTTAATTGGGTAGTTTTTAATTAGAGTTGATCTGCACATTACAAACAACTAGTTATCGATATCGATGTTTTTTAATCAATTGATCATAAAAGGTTCAATGCGCTTTAACTTACACTACGTTTGTATCCATGACACACTCATTTGTAACAATAATACAAGTGTTTACTGATTACCTACTTATTCACATTGACATGAATTGTAATTTAAATCCTTTCCGATAATAAACAATAATAATTCAATGTTTTGCTAAAGGTTTTCTTAGAACTCGAGTATCTACCTAATTACTATTATAATATATAAAGTTTATGGTCTTGTTTTTACTTATGTCACATTTTGTCCATAAAAACAATACAACGTTATAATGTAAAGCTACCCAAGTACCTTCTACATTGTAGTAAAGGTGCAACTTAATTAACATTTTCTTACTTAGTTTTTTTAATAAATCTCTGAAACTGTAATAAACCCAACGTCATCATCATCATCATCACCATCCTCTTTGCCTTGTCCCATTTGTTATTGGGGTCAGCTCCCAATCTGACCTGTAGCGGCAAGCTAACAGAATTACACGAGCGACTGCCATCTGACCTCGCAACCCATAAGGGACCAATAACAGGAATGGTTAGATCAGGCGTCAGATTCTATCAGGCGTCTGACTACTAACTATTGCCATAGATATTCTTATGACAACCGGGACCGACAGCTTAACGTGCTCTCTGAGGCACGGAGCGATGGCATCGAAAACTGCATATAATTTACTAGATAAGTCATTGGTGCAGAACCGAGGATCGAACCCGGTGCCGTAAAATTGTGATAATGAATGAACTGTTATAATTATGACAACCCCAACATAAATTTATAATAGAGAAAAAGAAATTATGTATGTACCAAATATGCTTTAGATAGGTACTATCAATGCATTTCGATGCCATCGCTCCGTGCCTCAGAGGGCACGTTAAGCCGTGGGTCCCGGTTGTCATTAGAACATCTATGGCAATCGTTACGGGTAGTCAGAAGTCTGATAGAATCTGACGCCTGATATAACCATCCCTGTTACTGGTTCCTTATGGGTTGCGAGGTCAGATGGCAGTCGCTCGTGTAATTCTTGTAGCTCGCCGCTACAGGTTAGATTGAGAGCCGACCCCAATAACAAATGGGAAAAGGCAAAGAGGATGATGGTAAGGTACTATAAATTTAAAATAATTTAAGAAACCATATTTTTCTAATCCAAATATACTGTTTCCTCTCAGTGTTCATAATTCCCCAGCGGTATGTATTGGGCATCATGGGCCTGCTGGCTGTCTGCAATGCCTACACCATGCGAGTCTGTCTCAATCTAGCTGTCACCCAAATGGTCAACAACACCAAAGACTCAGATGCCCATTATGACCCGAACGCATGCCCTGACGAAAGCGAGTTCTTGACTAATTCAACCATCAGCACAAAGCCGGTAAGTTTACAACTTAATATCTACTACGATGACTAATTATATACATCACTGTACACATCACTTTAAACATAACAATACACATCACTGTACACATCAAAATACATATCACTGTACACATCAAAATACACATCACTTTCAACATCACAATACACATCACTGTACACACCACGATACACAATTACACAACACTGTACGTATTACCATAAACATCACTGTACACATCAAAATACACATCACTTTCAACATCACAATACACATTGCTGTACGTATTAGCGTACACATCACTGTAAATATCACGGCTGGTGCCGTGATATTTACAGTCACTGTACACATCACTGGTACACACACTGTACAAATCACTGAATGAACTTTAAGTAGCCATAAGACCATCGGGAAGCGCGTATTTCGGGACGTGCAATACCAAATGCAATTAATAACCTTGCACCTTGCGATGTGCATGGTAACTATAAGTGTATTTTTTATATATGCAACTGGTTTTTTATATAAGTTTGACACACGTGTATTGTGATGACGTAAGTGAAAACCATATCATACTTCACTATCTCACTTGGCAACTGCAATAGTATCTGTGATTCCGAATATCTATAATCTTGATGTTTATAAGAAGAGGATAAATAGGTTCCTTTAGGCGAGCGTGGAACATCTTCGACCATAATTGTCACTTATCATCAAGGGGAGAAATATTATCAAACCATGGGCAAGCCCACAGACCTGGAACATTTTCGTAAAGCCTATCTAATGTATTTTAAAAAGGGAAGAATTGGGTCTGGTAGTGCTGATCGTATTCATATTAAAAGCTTGTATATATTAAACATACAACTGGATGCCTCCCCACTCGGTGGACCAAAGGTGGTGAAAGCTGCGGGGAGCCGGTGGATGCAGGAGGCCAGCAGCCGCTCAAAGTGGCGCTCCGTGGGGGAGGCCTATGTTCAGCAGTGGACGTCTTCAGGCTGTTGTTGATGATGATGATGATGATGATATATTAAATTAATTTACGGGTACATTAAATAATAGTCAAGTCTCAAATAAATAAAATGTAATAGTAGAGCGAGGGTATTTTTTTGTTACAAATAAATAAAAGTACTATAGTTAGTATAGATACCTCAGAAAGATTTATCAGTAATTGTCGATTCGCTCTAATAAACCATAATGCAGCTTCTAAGTACCTAGTTTCCAATGTTATCGATGCACAATACCATCAGATTATTAACTAAATTAGCCGTGACGTTGAAATAATTACCTACTACTTTAATAACGTAATACCTGCCTACCTACAGCTAAAGATGCTACATAACAAAGCGGTATGGTATTGCACCATGTCGGTTTCACCCGCGTACACAATGATCCTTTCCCACAGGAATCACCCTATTTACTGAGATAAAAAGTATACTGTCTTATTGAAGGACCTAAAGAATTTACGCAACCATATTTCATCAAAATTCGTTCACCCGTTTCAGCTTTAAGCGGTATGTTAAAAGTCACAAACGTTCATACATACTTTTACTACCTATGCATAGGCAATCCTAATCCTAATAATTATAAAGACAGACAAGACAGTCAATAGAGACACTTTCGCATTTATAATTTTAGAATAGGCTTGTGTCGTGCTATTTTTTTATTGCACAAATTAATAATATCTGTTAAAAATAAACAGTCGTGAAAACAAAAATTAAATATCTCAAAAAATTACAAAGTTACAAGAATTTTAAAATACAGGAATAGAAAGAGACAGTTCAATCGTGCAGTGACGTCAGTACGTTCTCTTTAATAGTACCTAATTACTAAGCTGTGGTAGCTTTACCTACAATATCTATGGCATGTGACTTCACAACGTGCGTTTTCATAGTGACTGTGGGAAGCTCTGTTTTTGAAAAAGGGACAGGCAATGCCCCCTCCAGAAACTTTAAAAGCTTATTACTCCGTGTTTTATTTACCAATTTTTCAAAATTTTTCAATTATTGCAATCATTTTTAACCTACATTACGAAAATAATATTAAGTTGTTAATTTTTAATAGCAGGACACTAGTCTATTTAAGTTAAAAAATCTGCGCTGTAATTGTTTTACTAGAACTTGATTAAAACTCTGCATTATGCACAGCAGAACTTAATCGCAAGCTTACGCAAGGACAATGCAATAAAAATTATATGTTTCCTTTCAGTATGCAATATTCGACTGGTCGGAGTCACAGCAAGGACTTATTCTGAGTGGGTTCTACTACGGGTACGCGATCACTCATGTGCCTGGAGGATACCTCGCGGAGAGATATGGAGGAAAGTGGACCCTCGGGATCGGCCTTCTCAGCACAGCCATCTTCACGCTGATGACTCCATTTGTTGTGAAAGCGGGGGGAGCCATATGGCTGTTCATACTCCGCGTGTTGCAAGGAATGGGGGAGGTAAGATAATAACTATAATTTTACTTTTTAGTCCGGCTAGATAATTACGTAAAGTCTGCAACAGGCAGAAAATTCGCAATCATTGCTGTCAAAGCTGTCAAACGTCACTTTGGCAGAGCAGAAAGCGATCGAGCACTAGATCACCATCTGTCGGACAATCGATGAACTAAAAAGTGCATTATTTTATTTCCGTATATTGCTGTTCTGTTGCTAATAGCGCTTATCAAAGGCCAAAGTGAATTCATCGACAAACGAGCAACAGGCGGGTGACTGCGACGCATCGCTAAGTGTTTGCTGTCGCTTTGCTACTGCTGTTGCTTTGCTATTGCAATTTTTACATAATACGGGTGCCGGTGTTGGTTTGTACCGGTCGGCATCCAAGTTCGATCTGTCATCCACATTGTCATGCAGTCTTGGACGAATATCCTTTTCTAGCTCTATAGTCCTTTTTTGTCTTGGCTGGAAAACTTAAACCGTTTTCAGGTTTTTTTGGGTCTAGTTTGCTTATGGCCTAGCTCTATAGAAATTCCTGGATAACATCGTCGTCTAATATTTTGTAGCATAAAAATTATACCTATAAGAAAATAAGAGCTCGTCTCTCACAGTTGCATTAGGTATACTATAATACATTTATAGTTCTTAAATATTTTTATTTTATTTTTAGTGATCAGTTAATGCTGATGTTTTGCATAGCAATTAAAAACTGTGTAGGCGTTTTTAGTCATATTTATAGTATCCATTAGTTTAAAAACAAAGTAGGTACTTATGAACGCAGAATAAAATATAAATAGCTCTACTTTAATTTGGGGCTAACTATTAATATTTAATCAATAATAAAGCAATTTAGAGCACGCAATAGTAACATTATGGCTTCCTTGACCACACACCAACTTGTCCAAATAAATGTACAAACCCAATTATGTTTAAATTGAGTAATGAGTAATGATCATGGCATCACTACATTATACGTTGAGACCAAGTTGAGACGTATTGATTAACATTACCAACGTCAGATGTTTCTTTCGCTAATGCAATAATCAAGGTTCTACTTGATTTATTGTTTCACTGAACATGCAATTGTCTGTATTTATATAACAGCAATGCTGAGCATTGTATAAAATTAATAGAGAGGAAATTTTAGAGCACCAATTTTAAAACTACACCGACGACAATAGGCCGTATTTGTTTTGAGAAACGTTTGTCGGAGGTAAGTTTCAGAATCGATAAAAGCATACCAAATAACGCATATCGATCATATAAATAACGTGACGTTGAGTTAAGGAATTGGAACAACACTAGAAAAACGCAAGATTTTGAACTTTTTTTTTCGACATTTTACACAGCTTGTCAGAATCAGAATCAGAATCAGAATAATTTATTGAATAATTGATACAATAATGTTTGGCTAGGTGTAATAGCGCAATAAAGCAAGATCAATTTACCCACATCGGGCATTCAATATTATCAAGAATGTGGAAATATAAGTGGAAATTATTAATAACATCACTGATCCGAACGCAAAATATAATCAAATTGTAAGAATAACACATGTTGTAAACTTGTATGTTGTATGTTGTAGACTTGAAATAATAAATGGTAGAGAAAAAAAATTATTAAAAAAATCAAAAAATTAAATGTCAATAAATATCAATTAATAATAGTATTCATAGCTCATTCTCACTTACATTTTTAAGCAGTCATTACATACCATAAAATATATGATATTACATTTCAGATCAAAATTCACAACATGTCAGTAGACTTATCTCTATTAATAAATTCTTTAATGTCATAAAATACTTTTTTAATTAGCCAATTCTTCAGTGTTGTTTTAAATTGATTAATCTTTAAAATGTCTGCAATAGTATCCGGCAACGAGTTATAAATACGAATGCCACTAATATAGGTACTTTTGTCAAAAATCATTGATTTGACAAGAGGAACGCAAAGATAATCTCTACCTCTTAAAGGGGCACTCCTCAGCCGTGTTTGTCATACCTTTTTAAACATGTGAATATTATTTCTTACAAATAAGCATAATTCTAATATATATATATATATTCCAGTTAATGTAAGATATTCTTTTTCTTTTTCTTGTATATAATATGGGAATCAGATAAGTAATAAAATACTTTGCTACTTTTTTGTTTATAACTACATAACAAAGAATACAATATAGCACCAAGACAACCACATAAATGTTTGCCTTGGGTGAGAATCGAACCCACAACCAACAGTTCAGAAGGCAGAGTACCACAGTTCTACCACAGTTGATAGAAGCTCTGCCTTCTGAACTGTTACAATCAAAATCAAATTGACTCTAGAAAGGCCAGTAACTTTGATTTTGAGCCTTATTTGGTTCACATTACCAAAAACTTGCACTTTATCTTCCTTACTTATAAATATTACATAGCAGTGGAAAGAAACAAAGCGCTACGTAATGTATGAAGTTGGGAGGTTAATGTCTATAATATAAAACAGCCTTATGATAAGAGTTTTAACTGCAAGATTTCATGAGAATCTTTCATAATACTTCTAAAGCTAAATTGTAGAAACATAAGGGGATAATAATTTAGAATCAAACTTATGTTAGAAAAGAAACAACGGTCTCTCTGGGGTGCACCTTATCATTATATAAGTGACAGCGATGTATTATAATAATATGAAATACTAGCTGCGCCCCGCGGTTTTACCCGCGGATAAAAAGTAGCTTATGTGTTAATTCATTACATAAGCTATCTATATTCCAAGTTTCATCCAAATCCGTCCAGCCGTTTGAGCGTGAATGAGTAACAAACATACACACATACACACATACAAACATTCTGCTTTTTATAATATTAGTGTGATATTTATCCCCTTTTATTCATAAGCAAGGTTTTATTTTTGGTATTTCTTTTCACTCAGGAGTTGATAAAATAGTTTAATTTTTAATGTAAAGGAAAACATTGAATCCCGAACTTCATTATAATTTTCGCGAAGCAATACTTCTATAAAACATAAATATTTAAAAGTTGAAATGCCAATATATTATAGCATAGACATAAAAATAGTCTATAAAGCTTCATTACGTACCTATAGGCACTCATACTAGTACATTATGAAATATCTGGGATACAGCTATAAATACGTTGCTCGTATAGACTGGAATAAAACTTTATTAAGTACTAGCTGCGCCCGCGGTTTCACCCGCGGATAAAAAGTAGCCTATGTGTTAATCCAGTACATAATTTATCTATATTCCAAGTTTCATCCAAATCCGTCCAGCCGTTTGAGCGTGAAGGAGTAACAAACATACACACATACACACAAACACACATACACACATACAAACTTTCAGCTTTATAATATTAGTGTGATGTGATGTGATAGTGTGATAAGTTATTATGAAAATAGTGTGTTTTGATACAATATCAAATGTTTAAAATAATATTTTTAGTTATTGTAATAATACGACAAAAAATGTAGAGGTATTACATATTGTGAAAGGCTTGAAAACATTAAAAATTCTTCTTAGCAACTTTGTGCCTTGTCTGTGGAAAGTTTATGAGTAACATATCAAATAAATATAATATGCGGACATTTCACATAGCGCCATCTAGCCCCAAACTAAGCATAGCTTGTACTATGGGATCCAGATAACTGATAGAATACTTAGATCATTTTTGTTTGTAAATACATACATAGAATACAAATAATGATTAAAAATGATTGCTTTCAAAATGAATACGTGTTTTTATGATGCACGATGTACCAAATTACCTATGTCAGAACTTAGAGCAGTTTTCCTCTTAGGTATGATTCCAATATATACCTGTTCCAAGTACAGTCATAATACGTCCACGCGCTGTGACCGAGACTCTTGAATAAAATTTCCATTTGTATTTTGATTTCCCTTGTGAATCAAACGCTTTATTTTATACATAATAAAAAGTAGAATAGTTAGGTGGTACCTACCCAAAGATAGGTATTGCACGGTTACCTGACCCTTTTGTTGGTATTTTCCTTGCTTCTCTACCCATACTAGGTACCTACTTATTTGTAGCTGCAGAAGAAACTCGGGGAAGTACCTGTACCTGGGTATTCCACAATGCTTTCCATACACATAGTGACGTATATGATTGATACTTAGAGTACTCATTCATCTCACCAAAGAGTGTAGATAACAGTTTGAAAGTTTTGGTAACAATATCACAATTATAGTCACGCAGAACTTTTTGTTATAAAATGCATTGTTCCAGCCGTTCCAGCCTGTTCCAGTCAATTAAAACAGCTAGATCAATAACAGTCAGTTTCTGATAGTAGGTAGCCAAGCTACTATAATAATAGCCTATTAAAAACTGAGGATTACGATTAGAACCCCGCATAGTATATAGGTGACATTTGGCAGTCGTTAGCAGTCCAGAATGGCGATCACATAAATAATTTGACAGAATGTTAGGTGAATTTCATTCTTGATTTACCAAAGTAACATAGGTAAACTGCGTATTGAAACTATCATTATCATCAGTTGGAAGACGTCCACTGCTAAACATAGGCCTCCCCCAAAGAGCGCCACTTTGACCGGCTACTTATCTCTGAATCCAGTTAAAAACGTAAAACTGTCAGATTCATAGAAATTTTAGTTTCAATTAGTTACAATTAAATTACCCAATTGCCTATGCAAATGGATATGCAAAACGATGTTATTGTCCGTAGACTGAAATGTTCAAAGGCTGGTTGATTGATTGGTTCATTGTTTAAATTTTCCAGGGTCCAACGATGCCAGCTCTCATGATAGTCCTTGCTCGCTGGGTGCCCCCACACGAACGCTCCCGACAGGGCGCATTGGTCTTCGGTGGGGCTCAGATAGGAAACATCTTCGGGTCTTTCATGTCTGGCTTCCTGATGGCTGGAGATGGTGATTGGGCGAACGTGTTCTACTTCTTCGGGTGTTTTGGGATTTTGTGGTTTTTGGCCTGGGTAAGTAGTAATAATAAAAACTGCTTTTTATAGTCAAACTGGAAAAATATTGCAGCAGAATTATTTGTGCTGATGAGAGAAATAATTAGCTAGTGTCAGCTTCGTTATAGAGCGTTGTCTCTGTCACTCTTACACTAAGCTCTTATGAAGCCATGGATGTGCTTACTAGTATAGAATATACTATAGAACTTCCTTGTATTAAGCTCATTAAGCTCATTTTGCGATGTTTTGTCGCTCTATTGCTCCGTGTGCATGATAGAGACGATGCTCTACGAAACCAAAACTAGCCGATTATTTCTCTCTTTCGTTCTTTCTCTCTCTATATCTCTCTCTATACCTTGATGTGCATTTATTTATCTACGTTACTCACGTTACTGTAATTTTTGCATCGAAGGTGCTTCAATTCAACTGGGAGTATTTAATTATTTATATGTTTAACTAATTATTAAATTTTTGCAGATACTCCTCTGCTATAGCACACCGAACACGCATCCATACATATCAGATGAAGAGCTGAAGTATTTGAACGAGACCGTTACGAGCGCAGACACGAAAAGCGTCAGAGACCCTGTTCCTTGGAAAGCCATCATCAGGTGTGTTCCTGTGTGGGCTCTACTTTTTGCCGCCGTAAGTATAGTATACCAAGAGGTACCATAATTTTAATTAGTCTATGTGTTGATGAGAAGCAGAATAATATAAATCTGAGAAAGTAAACATAAAAATGGCATGATCCTGCAGCTAGTAGTAATATGGTAGAATATTATTGCCCGTATTAAACCGCGGGTTGAAGCGACGGGTATACTGGTGGTAGTAACATGGGCAACAGGCTAAAAAAGTACCTATATTACTGCCCATACTACAGGTTATTAGTTAGGTATTACTATGGGCAAAAAAACCTGTGTTACTACTGAGCCTGCCAGTAGTACCCCGGGCAATAATTTTATTATTGCCTGTGTACTGGTACCACTTGCAGTAAACGCAAGATGCATGTAAAAGATATCCAGTATCGTGATTTCGTTTACCTTATAGCAATACAACAATAAGGAGGAAGGGATTAACCTTACACACACATCACCTAGAAGACGTCCACTACTGAACGTAGGTCTCCCATTACAGGCGTTTGCCATAGTCACTGCCTAAAATTAACATTTAACATTAAAATTAAATTAACAAATATTGAAGATAACGTGTAGGTTGATATTATTATCAAATCATTTTTTGAATGCCCCATTTATGTTTTAGGTGGGCCATGACTGGGGCTACTACACGATGGTGACAGATCTTCCCAAGTACATGACAGATGTACTCAAGTTCAACATAGCTACCACGGGCACCCTTACTGCGATTCCGTACTTGGCTATGTGGATCAGTTCGTTCATATTTGGATGGGTTTGCGATGTCTGCGTAAAAAGGAAATGGCATTCGATAAAAACTGGCAGAATCATCCATACAACTATTGGTAATTAGTATTTGGTATAAATTACGTTGATTTAAGAAATCTACTGACGATTACAACCCAAGCATCGATGTATGTGGAACAAATGTTACATTTTAAAACGCAAACCACAGATGCATTTTTGGAACAGTTCTGTACTGCCGAAGCAGCCTTACGCTTATTAGAAATCGATAACATTTAGTTGTTTACTTATCCATAACCATAGGTGAGTGTAAGTAATATACTAAAATGTCCAGATATATTAATTGTACGAAAATCTATTCGAACTGTTCGATTTGAAGGAGTAAAAAAGAGAGACTAGTGATTTAAATGTGTGGGTATATGTGTGTGTGTATGTGTGTGTGTGTATGTGTGTGTGTGTGTGTGTGTGTGTGTGTGTGTGTGTGTGTGAGTGTGTGTGTGTGTGTGTGAGTGTATTTTATTAATTTAGGAACAACTACCTATATTTTGAAGCAAATACGTTTCAAATAAAACCGGAGACCGAGTCCTCCAGCTGTGGTGACAGGAGTTAGGATGCTCTAAGAACTGGTACATAATATGTATATTATTATATATTATGATTACCTTTATGATTGTGTACCTATCTTTTGTAATAAACTGTATCAGAGTAACTATTATTTGCTTACTATATTACTAGAATTTAGAAATATCATGTTTTAATTTACAGCTGCTACCGGTCCAGCTATCTGCATCATTTTAGCTTCCTACTCTGGCTGTGATCGATTCGCTGCAGTCGCATATTTCATAGCCTCTATGGCTCTCATGGGAGGATTCTATAGTGGAATGAAGGTAACATAAATGCTATTTATTTCGTAAAATACAAAGTTTTAAAATTATTTTTTTGTAACTGTACTTTAGATACGCTTGAATTCAAGTTAAACCAAGTCCGTTTGGATTCATAAGAGTATATACCTACTTTAAAAATAAATACAAGAAGTAATACTTTATTCTACTGTGTAAAGTAACTAATGAAAATCTACTTAATTTTAAGGTGAATGCTTTGGACCTGGCACCAAACTATGCTGGTTCTCTGACGGCTATGATCAATGGAACATCTACCATATCGGGCATCATTACGCCATATCTAATAGGATTGTTGACGCCAGATGTAAGTAAAACTCTTTTTGCGTGCTCCTTCAACAAAGTTGTTTTAAATTTATCTTGGCATTCATTATAAAAATCTGTTTTTCACCTTGAGCCTAATTTGTTTGCATGATTACCTATGTTTTATACTTGTATAGTACTTGTTACTCGGTATTGAATACAGATATCACTTTATCGGTGAGCGCAGATGGCTTAAGTTTCCAAAATTAAGATACCAACAGAAAAATATCCAAAGGAATGTCGAGGATGATTTTGTTACAAACAAGAATAGAACACCAACTGGAATAGAACAATTTATTTTAATTTCTTCCAAAAAATGTGTTGATGAGCAGTCTTGTACATACCTACCGTACCTATTACCTAAATTGATTGATCTGATAAATACACCCTGTAATGATACCACTATTCAATGGGAATAATACTTAAATATCAAATAAGGATATTTTATCTATTTCCTGAAGTTAAAGATATCACCATCCAACACCCATTTGACAGATTCACACTGTACACTTCATCAGTCTTTTTGCGTCCACTGCTGAACATAAGCCATTAGAGAGGGTTAGCCATAGGTAATCAATTAATTACCATGCGTCAGTGTCAATGATAAGAGTAGATCATAATGCAGACCAAGGAGAATGCTGCTACCTACTGACTGGCCTGATAGCTCAGTTGGTAGTAACCCTGCTTTCTGATCTGTAGGTTGTGGGTTCGATTCCCACTCAGGACAAACATTTTTGTGATGAACATCGATGTTTGTTCTGTGTCTGGGTGTGTTATATTGTATTCTAAGTATGTATATAAAAACAAAAAGTATATAAGTCCTGCTTGGCCTTCTTTTATGTTCGTAAATTTGTTATTGTATATTTTACTATTCACGCTGTTGGATTACCTGAATAAATAAATAAATGAGTATTCTACCAGTTATCTAGTTTCTATAGTGCAAGCTTTGCTTAGTTTGGGGCTAGATGGTGCTATGTGCAATTTCCACAAATATTGATTTATTTATTTTTTATTCTTATGCCCGGGACTACACGGTAGAATAATAAAATTAGGTATTCCTAATACCCCCTCAGGGGGGGGGGGGGGGGGGGGGGGGGTCCTTAGGCACATATTATTGACCTGCCTTCTTTACAATTTTCGCCAATCTTACCTTTACTAGTCTCTACGAGAAACTAAAGTTTAGTAATGGAACATAATGACTTTACTTGGAACTTTGTTACTTCAAACACTGGGTTGCTTAAGTCGGTCGCAACTAACAAGTTACATTCACTACATAAAAGCTCGCTGTGAACCGAATTCTAAGACCGTTTGTCCACCGCACCGTCACCGAGCCGTCACTCGAGAACGAGATGTCGTCATCAAAGCACATTGCTAGTAATGTACGTATCGCCGAAGTAGCCAGACATACATTACTAGCAATGTATATCTCTCTCCCATCTCGTTACCGTTGTCGGGTCGGTATCGGCGAGCGGTGGACAAGCAGCCTTAGACTTCACGACGTATAGGTACATCAAACAATCGAGTTGTCGAATTATAAATAACAGTGGGATCAAAGAGAATATAACCGCTTACGCTGAAGTGGGATCATGAAAAAGGATTCGTGATATTTGATAGTCACTTGGTTTTCTTAGCTTTAATAATACAACCATACATTGGTTGTATTATTATAATACGTGAACATTGCATTAGTGTGCTCATATAGGCTTGCCACCTCGTATAGGGTAAAAGGCCTTACAGTATAAACTAAAGCATAGAGAGAACTTCGTTACCTATGTGGCAAGCGTACCACTTTTTTGGATACTTTTTATATGATGTGGACACTTTGATGTGAATGAGTCTGACAGATTTATATAGAAAAAACAGTTGACTCCAGTCGAAAAAATGGTACGGTGCTTTTTGCAAGCGTAGCTAATTACTATATGTTTGTTTCTTTCTTTTGCCACTGACGTAGCGATACGTGTGAGCAGTAGAAATATAATATCGTTTTCATGATCTCTCTGTGCTTTAGTCTATATAACTAGACCAAAAGTGAACTCTATGTAAAGAGTAAAAGAAATCATGTCCCCCCGAACTCCCACAATTCTTGGCGATTTTTTTTTCATTTTGGCTCTTCACTTCTTGTGAGGAAATAATCAACATTTTACATAATATTTTCGTATCTACATCATGTCATTAAAAAAAGGCAAGCTGAACTTATGAAGTTTCCTACCTGCAGCTTCAACGCTGCAACTATAATGGCAATATCGGTTGATCTCCTTTCTAGGAAGCCCTTGTCCCAAAACTTGATTCGCTAAGCTCGGCCCCATAATGGGCTTTTCTTGGTAAAACGCTTTCAAGCCGGTGTCAAGTTTCCTCTCAACTTTGCGGTATTACGTCAACGAAGCTCTTTGAGGTTTCTCTTATATTGTTTGTTTACTTTATCGGCAAATATTGATGGATATACGTACCCTTAACTTTGTGAATTGGGTCAATAATAATTGACAGTGACGCCCATTATATGCGGAGGGGTTAAATAGTCTTAATTTTTTTTTAATAAAGACAATAATAAGTATATCTTTTGTATAGTACAGTTAGTGGAATAGACCACCTAAAGCTTTTATTTATTTATTTATTTATTTATTTACTAACTGAAACATAACACCATTACAGTTTCCCAATGCGATGTTATAACAGAATTTATCTTAAAACATTATCTACGATATATCGTTTTTCTCAATACACCTTATCGACACTTCAGTGAATTCCGTCAGGTTACAACTAAATAAGTCTACGCCCTGAGCGATTAAGTTAAGCCAACGTATGGCACGTGACAGGGGAGAATATTTGAGCAGGTTCGTCCGAGGTGTGAGCACGGCGAGTGTGATTTCTTGTGTGTGATTCTTTTTCCAAAATCTTAGAACTGTGAACAGGACTGAGACCCGCAACTTACACTGCCTTTAGGTATTAACATTCATTAGGCTTTAAAGAAAATCTAAAATTGAGTTCACATTGTTTTCACCGAAATTAAAAATTGTGTAGAATGTAGAAATAAACCTATATTTTTGGTTAATTAAAAAAATATCAAAGGCTTGGCCTATTATACATTCTTATAAGTACCTTCATTACTTATCATAAATTGTAAAGAAGTGTGTAGTTTTCTCCGTGCATTCATCATCATCATCATCATCATCATCCTGAAGCCTGAAGACGTCCACTGCTGAACATAGGCCTCTCCATAAAGCGCCATTTTGAGCGGCTGCTTGCCTCCTGCATCCATCAGCTCCCCGCTCATCTGTATTTTAATAATATCATAACTCATACGAGCGATGCTTGTGCTCTTTCATAACAGTTATCAAGGACGTGTGACCTAACATGACTAATTCATAATTAGTGACCGGATGTTGTAATAATCATTAACACCGTTTAAACCTAGGTTAACTATCAATTGACTTGCGTGAATATACAGCTACAAACAAATTAGTTTTATTACTCTGAAGGGCTAGAAGAAACATGATCATGTGATGAACTTTTATATTTTATTGCCTGAATATTGATGTGTTTTATTGTCTTTTAAGACCTCCTAATGGTTATTAATAATTATTATAATTAATTATTGAACTGAGTTGAATAAAAGTATTAAACTATAATTTCGTAACATATTTTTTCGACTTAGGTACCTTATATAGGTACCGTATTTTATTATTATTTAAAACCTTATAATATCTAAACTATTATTGTTATCTATAGCTACCTCTTATTATTATTATTTTTATTTGGGTATTCTTTTCTTTTTCTTTTTTCAACCAGCACTACCACTTGTTCCACACTACACAAAGGTTAAGGGCGCTCGTCAAAGGCAGCTAAGCACACCACGTCAACAGATGACGTTGATGTTCTAATTTAGCGTATTTTATTTTTTAATTAATGAAAATGCGTATATTATTTGGTAATTTTATGTTTACCGGTAATAGCATAATATTTTGTAATGTATCCATCAATATTTCAGGTGATTTAGGTTTCTAAAATACTTTTATTTGTGATGTATCATTATCCCAAAAGGCCGGTCTGGCGGCAGAACTATTCACTCACACATACAAGGTTCTTATTCTATCAAAGTACAAGATGTATGTATTTACAAACGAATGCCTAATTTGGTGTCACTACAAATGTATAGATTGGACCAATGGTGTACGCCTTTGACTGCAAAGGGGATGGTCCTGGGTTCGAGCCTCACCGCTCGTATTGATTTTGCATACTATATATTTTCATTCAATTTCAATTTTGTTTTGAAGTGATGGCTAATTTGGTTGCATAAAAATTAACTAGATTGGACTAGTGCTGTGACCCTTTGACTGCAAAGGGTAGGGTCCTGGGTTCGAGCCTCACCGCTCGTGTTGATTTTGCATACTATATATTTTCATTCAATTTCAATTTTGTTTTGAAGTGATGGCTAATTTGGTTGCATAAAAATTAACTAGATTGGACTAGTGGTGTGACCCTTTGACTGCAAAGGGTAGGGTCCTGGGTTCGAGCCTCACCGCTCGTATTGATTTTGCATACTATATATTTTCATTCAATTTCAATTTTGTTTTGAAGTGATTGCTAATTTGGTTGCATAAAAATAAACTAGATTGGACAGGTTGTATGAGCCTTTGACTGCAAGGAGAGGGTTCTGGGTTCTATTCTCATTTTTGCATGTTTTATTTTTGTATGCATTTTTTGATGTTATTGCTAATTATTTTAGTCTCAAGAAAATGATCTAGACTGGACCAGTGGTGAAAGCCTTCGACTGCAAGGGTAGAAGTCCTTGACTCATACCCCACTTCAGTGTGTTTTGTTTTTTAATTCAATCACTACCCATCTATCTATCATCATCATCATCAACAGACTGAAGAACATAATCTACTGCTGAACATAGGCCTCCACCAGAGAGTACCACTTTTAGCGGCTGCTTGCCTCCAGCATCCATCGGCTCCCGCGACTTTCACCAGATTGTCGGTATACTGAGTAGGAGGCCGGCCTACGCTGCGTCATCCGGTTTGTGTTCGCCACTCGAGAACCTTTCTTCCCTATCGGTTGTCAGTTCTACGAGCGATGTGGCCTGCCCATTGCCATTTCAACTTGCTAATTCTAAGAGCTATATCGGTCACTTTAGTTCTCCTGCGGAGCTCCTCATTCCGGAGCTTATCTCGCACCTACCTATAATATCTATATTATTTACTAGCGGCTCGCCCCGGCTTCCCACGTGTATTTGTGTAACCTATATTACTCAGGGTGAATGTAGCTTTCCAATGGTGAAAGAATTTTTGAAATCGGCACTGTAGTTTTTGAGTTTATTCATTACAAACATACACACAAAAATACAAATCTTTCCTCTTTATAATAGTGGTGTAGATAAATAATTTATTACTTTTTGTTACAAGGTTAATAATACTCTTAATCCTACTAATATTATGACTTTGAAGTGAAAGTATGTTGGTTTGTCTTATTTTACCCAAAAATAAAAAATATTTTGGGTCAAGTGGGGTAAGTGAAATAGACATTACCTACGTACCTACATTTAATTTTACGTAAATAGCTCTAGTGAATAGTACCACCCCTTTCTTTTCCCACGGGTGCCGTAAGAGTTGGCTAAGGGAATATCTAGGGAATGGTCACGAGCACTCTCCTCGGTACCTACATTAAAATCTTCTATGATCACCAAGACGCAAGTCAAGCGCGGTGATTATGGCAACTGGATTGTCTATTTACTTATATATTTTGTATTTAAAAAATTAGGCTGAGTTTTATCCTTATCACACACACATTAAAAACTTTTTGGAGTTTGCATGATCGAATTGCTGTCAGACAATATTAAAAAAGGAACAAAAATATAATATTGCGATATAATAATATTATGTATCTGATGCACGAGCTGGTGGCGCATATATCAATTCTCTCAGGAAAGACATGATTACATGATTGAGCGCATAAATTCGGATTTACAGGCAGTCTCCGATTAGGGTAACGCTGGTTAATAAAGGGGTTGTAACATTTTAGTATGAAGCCTGGCCCATAGGTCACCGCAAAAACGTTATAAATTCCGAGAAATGTCAAGATCTAGTAAAGTATATTATGTAAAGGGTTACACCGCTGGGCATAAGGCATGGCTTTATGTATATTTATAGGTATACCAAAGTTAAAAAAAAAACAAAATGAAATGTTTCCACTAATATTTAATTACTCATAAATCATCCTCCTTGTCAAGTAAAGATACATTCTATAAAAGCAGCAGGAGAAAGAGGTTGGATCTCTTGGTTCCTCGCCCATCCCACAAACCACACTACACTCATGAGATAGGCAGTGGGCACATCTTGTAACCAATAACAAAAACTTTACAAAACGATGGCAAAAATAACAGAAATAATGCCTCTATATTGTGGTGGTTGAGCAGGTCGGCTCATAACCCGAAGGTGGCGGGTTCGATTCCCATAACAGGACAAGTATTTGACACATGAAAAAACCGCAAATACTTGTTCTGTGTCTGGGTATTGTCGGACCATGGTCTTCATAGTTCCTGGGTCCCTAGATACAGGGAATCCTAGTTAGGATCCAGGATCTGTGTATGTGATCGTTGGGCGTTATTTACTATTTAACTTCTGGAATACCAGCATTTTTCATAACAATAGAGTAACAATGTATGCCAACTCGATATCGAGCCACTGGGAGTCCAAGGGTTCAATAATTGAGATGATGGACACGTGCGCACACTGAGAAACAAGTGGCAAACTAACAAAACATTACGCTGTTTGTTAATTTTTCTGTATTCTCTCTGTTTTAAAGACATTTTTGCCAATTTTATTGTCCACAGTTAGCACTCGCCTGCATTTTATCGGGAATCGACAATCGGTTCACTGCACGTGTCCTTCCTAGCTAGCGCACCGATAATTTTTTGCGACCCCGCGGGCAGGATACTTAAAAACATCTCTAAATGCTAAATAAATTGTTTTATTATGCAAAATGGGATCAACCACAACACAATATTATAATAGCTACCTGTATTCACTCACTCTGGTTTATTATGAGAAAACAATAGTGCATGATTTCTCATAATTAAAAAAAAAGCAGAAACTGCGCATGGAACGCGTACTTGAACCGCTAACCGATGTGGACGAAAGGTTCTTGAGTGTAGACTATGAACTAACTAGAAGACTAGGTAGGCAGGCTTCCGACTAGATGAACTAACGACATTATGAAAGTGACGGGCATCCAGT
The DNA here is from genome assembly GCA_910589525.2 of Ennomos quercinarius. Lineage (NCBI taxonomy): Eukaryota > Metazoa > Arthropoda > Insecta > Lepidoptera > Geometridae > Ennomos > Ennomos quercinarius. The sequence continues at coordinate 10,771,949 of OU342499.1, read as the reverse complement.
GAATGTAGATGGCAGAATCTCGTTCAGTCTGGCGGTTGATGGGAGTAAAAAGCGTATGTTCATTCAGAAGTAAACTTCTTCTGACTGATGATGATGATGATGATGGATTATTATTGAACATTACATTAATTGTGCTCTGCAGTAAACATAAATGATCTATTTTGCATGAATTAAATTGTAATGATTTTGTCATTTTTTAAATAATCAATTTTTGTTTTTGTCATATAACAGGATAATGCAACACTTTACAAGATTACTTCCTTGACATTTATTGCTTGTATGAATGTCCTCTACACATTGGCATAGGTTTTCAAAGTGGCCGCGCATATGAAAAAAAAACAAGATGGGTGCCGATCTATAGGCCAAAATGTTACAACCCCTTTAATGCCACTACAACACAGTTGTTTATATTCACCGCAAAATAGAGTTCATTTCCACTCGCTGCTATTTTTCCATGATGATATCTCGATTCAGTTAAGTTTGTATCTCACTGGAAGTTATACGTATAATCCTGGTAAATTCTAATTTACCCGGATTATACGGATAATTTAGATTCAGTATGCATGATACCACAGATTAATGAATAATGTTATTATAGTAACAAAGAGTTTTTATGCGGCTAAAACAGGTACACATTTTCTTAAATAAATAAATGTATTGTATATAATTGTGTATAAATGTATTGGGTACCTCCTTAGTAAACATCTAATTTTATCAAAGTTATGTTTTAAATACGAATATTTTTATTCGCTCGCAATTGCTTGGCACCCAACAAAATGATTTCTACACCTGCCACGGAATAGATTATGGTTTACGATAGGGTGTTTCACTTACCCCACCTGACCCCAGGCGCGAATCCATTTCGTTGACTAACTTGCAAATTACCCGGAAGTGTGAGAGAATGATAGTATTGTGTTGGAATACAACTTATTTACTTGTATTGACCGGGCTTTATGCAAAAGCATATTTGCGTAGGTAATTATGCATTTTCGCATTTCTCTTTGATCTAATAATAAACACCTCACCCGTTGTAGAAAAACACTTCTTCAACAAGTACCTAAAACGACAATGCGAGCGTAGCGAGCACGAAAATTCACCTGGGTAATCAGCACTGTAGGAGCAGGTATAATATTATGTAGAAATGAACACCACTGTAAAACAAGGCACACAAGCACCAACTAATTTGTAATGCGCGAGCGGAGGGAGCGCGACAAATTTTTCATTCATACCCTGACAGATTTTGGCAAAATAATTTTAGGAAGAACTCAGATGCTTTTGGCTTGGGCTTGATCTTCTTTATTGCCAATAGGTAAGTAGGTACATTTTTGTTGAGAAATACTTCGGGGCTGACTTTACGCGATTTCAATCATTTGAAGGATCAGTCGTAGCTCAGGGGGGGAATTGCCCCCCTTGGATCCGCGCCTGCCTGACCATCATCATCATCATCATTATCATCATCATCAACAACCTGAATACGTCTACTGCTGAACATAATATAGGCCTCCCAGAGAGCGCCACTATCAGCGGCTGCTCGCCTGCTGCATCCAGCTTGCACCTGACCATAATTACAACTAAAACAGAATTCTTTATTTATTATAGCTTTTATTTATTTACTTATTTATTAGTAATATAATTAAAATTGTATAATGTAATTTCTCCATTACGCAATAAATGAACACGTCTTATCCAAAATTCTAGTACTGGATAATCAAATGTCCAATCCTTCATTATTTGTTTTTGAGCCGAGTTCAAATTATGGAAAAAACAGAGAAGAGCGGCAACAGTGCGTGACGCGTACATGTCACGAGCTGGCACCGTCGCGCGTTTTCGCCGCCATCAAACACAACTAAGCAGTGTCATAGCGTACGACACTATCAGTGTACACTCATACATTGACAAAATTTACAAAAATTTCGATGTTATTTTTGCTATTAATCCATTATTTTCTTCAACTGCAGTTGATTTATCGCATTTAGAGGACCAATAAAAACCAAACTATAGTTATTCCAGTATTAAATTATACGCTCTTCGCCCATAAATTAGAAAATATATTAGTAGGAGAAACGAGCCACCTTAACTGGAAGAAAATGCTACTTAGCATTAAGTTCGCCTATGTACTTAGTTTACTGTTGTGTAATAAAGCATTTTTATCTATCTACCTTATTAACGCAATAAATAATATTTAAAATAAAATAAAAATAGCATAAATACGCAGATAACTAAAGTTCACGACTGCTCGGGTTGTACCTACACGAAAAAGCCTACCAAATCTTTGATACTCAAGCCATTACAGCAATTACAGCTTTCACGCATAATTTTCACATATTTAATACTAAAAATATAAAATAAATAGTGCCTAAATAAAAATAATAATAATAATGTATCTCCTGTTTATAAAAATGTAATAGTTAACCGCTCACTTGCTTTATTTTAATTTTAAAACATTTTTTCAGTCAACTCTAGTCCAATGGCGGGTAGCGTTCTGGGTATGTTTCGCTGTTCTGGTCGGCACCAACGTCATCTACTGCATCTGGGCAGACGGCAAGCAGCAGTGGTGGGATGACGTCAGGCAGTACGGATACCCTGAGGGATGGAAGCACGGTCCCTTAAGAATAGCTGGTACTGACACAGAAAAAAACAAGAAGGCCGAATCTAAGGAATCAGCGAAATGAATAAAACAGTAGTCTCTTAAGTACTCATCCGAATGAAAAGTTATGTGTGGGATGACGTTCAGCGAAGTTAAAACTGTTGGTTATCAGCTAACCGCTGATTAAATAATTTGTAATAATTAAAAGTGTACTTCAATTGTTTTTGTTGAACTTTGATGAAACTTTTTATGTAATTAGGTCATAAAGTAACATAATACGGAATACCGTGACACAGGAAACACACAATTTTCCGAAAAAAGTATTTTTGCAGAAAATTGTGTGTTTCCTGTGGGGAAGTGTGATCATTGCTCACGCGGGTAAAATCATGGGGCTCAGCACATTAGGTTTATAAATATTGATACAGAATGATAAATAGTACAAAACGACCGTTAGAGTATAGACTAAAGCATAGAGAGATCATCAAAACCATATTATATTTGTACTGCTCACACGTATCGCTACGTCAGTGGCAAAAGAAAGAAACAAACATATAGTAATTAGCTACGCTTGCGCTTTACAGACTCATTCCAAAAAGTATCCAAAAAAGTGGTACGCTTGACACATAACCAAGTTCTCTCTATGCTTTAGTCTATACTCTAAGATACGACCCCTAGTTTGACAGGTCAACAACCTAAAACAAACAAACGCTATTATGCTATATATTATACAACTTATAATTATAGACTACTATAGGTATGAACAATAGGTACCTATACTAATTTTGGTATCGTTTTCACCACAGTGAATTGATTTTGTTCCTCGGCTTTGGACGACCTATTGTTAAGACAACTATCGTTTTTGGCGCACATAATGCAAACTTGGCGGTTACTCTGTAACATCATCTTCGTAATTTGGAAGATGTCCACTCACCACTGTTGAACGTGAACTTCCCCTTCTAGGCCACTATAAATCGCCACTCGGGCTACTTGCCTTTTGCATCCAACGGCCCGGTCTACCTTGTGGGCCTGGTCTACGCTGTGCTTTTTGTTCTTATAATATTAGGTATAATCTGAAAAGAGCAATATATTATTTTCTAATTGCTACCATAGTTTTTTATAGAGTGAGAATGATTATCGACCTTTACTTTAGTAGAAAGTTTTAAGAATGTACATAGCTAAGTCAAAGAAATAACTTGCTGATTGTGTCTAACATAAAAATAACTGTTACCTATTTAGAACTAAATATGTGTGTATAGAAAATTCCAAATAATTTAGATGTACCTGCAAGCTACGTAGAAACTTAAATTGTGTTTAATTATCATATCTTTTTCTCTTATATTTTGGCCCCACACATAGTGTATTTAGCCAGTGTCAAGTATTGTAATTGTTCATAATGATAGAATATTTCACGTAAAGTCAAGTTTTAGTCACAGTCTGCGTAGTCATAGTCCAGTCTAAGTCAGGTAGTCTCAGTCCAGTCTAAGTCATGCCCTAGTAAAGTGGTGGCAACTTTACTAGAAGCTTCTATGGAATTTTGGAAGCAACACGAAAAACCACGTTTCACCACATTATATCACTTGCCCACACTCATGCTCGTAATTCAGCACTTAATGCGTAAAACGCCACCGATTTTAAACATTAACACTGGAAAAAGCACGAGTTTTGAAAAATAATACAATGCAACGACGTGAACTTTTCCGCGTTCCCGCCAAAAACCTATCATCTTTTTATGATTATATTCAAATTAAGTCTTTGACACATGAAAGAAATATAAGTTTTTTTTTGTTAAGTTGTTAGAAAAAAAACAAGTGAAGCAGAAGTGTATGCAAAAAGTATATATTATGTTTATTGCTAATGTATTGGAACACTACCTGTGTATTTTCATTATTCAGTATTTATGCAATGATATAAAAATTCCAAACGGAATCTAAGTGATAAACTCGACTAGATTGGAAACAAAATGAATAGGTAGGTCTTATTTTATAGGCGATATACAGAAATGCAAAAGTTTAACTGATGTCCCACTGTGCTAGGGCGACAGACAGGCTATTCGCTTATTTCGTCCCATCAGTCTCCCTACGGTAGTACTATGTATCTATTCTGTGCCTACGGGGACAGAGCGGTGGGGCGTGGGTGGGACAGATGATAATTATCAAAAACAATCATAATAAACGCACAATAATCATTTTTAAAGTGTTTGTAACGGTAATATTTTACACATAATAGCCTAATATTTAAATTATTTATTTATGATGAAAATTGAAAGTTATCTGAAAAACAAAGACTGCACTTTGTTTTCTTCTTTCATAATGAATACTACAGATTTCTAAAGCAGATTTTTGCAATGTCAAATTATGAACATTTGTTCCACGAATAAACATAATAAGCATTATATTTAACCTTGAAATAACTACTCAGTGTAGTCTCTTGTTTATTTTGAACTCGATAGACAAAATTAAACTCCAAATAACTAACTTTATTTTCTTTACTACACAATTGATTATTAGTAAGGGAATAATGTCTAGAGAAAGAATTAAAAAAAATGTGTAACGGGTACCTACGTGACACCATGGTACTTAGATACCTTTATAATTATTTATATTTATGCTGTTTTTCTATTTTAAGAATAAGTATTTAATTATTAAGTAAGATTCCTAACGATTGTGATGATACATAATATTATTAGTTTAATCTATGAATTTAATTTTCAAGCATCGAATTATTTTTATCGATTTGTATTTAAAACCTTAATAATAAATAATTTACATTTAATTACAAAAGAGTTTTTTTCTTAAATCCATGACCCATTAAGGTTTACTTTGTATAATACACTGTAAATCTACATTTCCTTTTGCTATTAAATAAATATCCAGTAATATAATAAAACATTTCTGTATGTAATTGGTGCATGTTTTTATTTAGATCTAAATAATCTAGGTGATCTAGGTGAACTTTATTGTTAATAGTTCAGATTTGTTTCTCGACTAAACATTGCTAGCAACTTTTCAGGGTTTAGCTATTTATATATTTTAATAATATATTTTCTTTATACATATTATTTACGTGTCGCACTAAACCCCCCCCCCCCCCCCCAATCCTAATCTCTTCTAATTGAATCGGGAAAAAAATAGTAAAAGATAGCCAAGTCGCACGAAGTTTGGAAGTCCTCATCCTGTTGAAGGGAAGAGGGTTAGGACTAATAAACCCGTGTGAAGCCGGGGCGTGTCAGCTAGTTTATAATATAGCTACGATTTTTAATATGGTATATCTAGAGACGAAATGGAATGTACAGAATTAAATATCTTAGTTCTTGAAACTACAGTTTTAAATATTTTCACAACCACTAGGGAATGCGACCATAACTTAAATGGCGAAGCGTCTAACCCGGTGAGTTGGAAGACGCGAGTTCTGAATTTAGCCATTTTACGTTCAAGAATTATTTGTAGATATTTTATACTGTGGTTTTATTTTACGCTAAAGCATTAAGGGAAATGGTTGACTTCATGAATAAACCATCAGAGCTAAGATTAAAACTATCTTTAATTATAGTGTGATCGATAATAACGATGAAGTACTTTAACGCTTGCAATGGAAACAAGCATAAAAGACGTTTGCAGAATAATAATGAATCCATTAGCCTTGCTGATATTACAAAGTGAGTTATTGTTTACGGATGTGTCAATAAATAAATTATAATATAATTTACATATTGCGGATTATAAATAGACATTAAATATTTTTGTTGATTGTGACCACATAGAAGAGAAAAAGGAGTTTTTTATACATAAAAACGATAATAAACTTTGATATCGTAGGATTTATGAAATCTTGTTTGGATTAATAATTATGATAATTCTGTTGAACATTTCTAATATTATTCTCGACAGATAACATAGTTTAACATAGTTTGGGCAGATTTCTCGTAAGTAAATTCAGTTATTTAATATCTTTAAAAATGTCGTAATGCGTAAGCGAGATAGAGGATCCGCAAGTATGGGAGCTTTAATGCGTTATATTCATATTCATTTATTCTGTTTCTACATGTGCATAAGTATTAACCTTACATTAAATATAAGTCATAATTATAGTAGTTAACAATATGGACCCTAGTAACCGTTTACAGACTAGGTCCGGACACATGCCACTTAATAAGTTCAACCACATGATGAGTAGAGCGGACTCCCTTAATTGTAGTACTTGTGGGGTCCTAGAGGACGTACATCATGTCCTAGTGGAGTGTGTCAGGACCCAGTCTGTGAGAGCACACATGCTATGATGCTAGCACAGTACGGGTTACATTTTTCGGATGTAGGAGTAATACAAGGTGTCTTGGTTTTTCCACTGAGTGGGGCTGCCAAGACACTTTTTAAGATGATACAAGATGTATTTATTTAGAATATACGAGTAAATTGAATGTAAATAATGGAGCTGACATAATCGCCATGCGACTAAAGCTCCCAAAAATTAAAAATAAAAAAAAACATGGACCCTGCTGGGCACTACAGACTATACACGGTGACATTTAATTGGTTCTTTTCCTTAAATGTATGTACTCAGCCCATGCTATAGAATAATCGTACAAGGTGCAATTAAAAAATAAAATAAAAAATTAATGCCTTTTTACATAACTGGATATCAGCCGAAATGTCTATTTAACGCTACACACAGCACGGGCACCGGCTGCTGAGCGCTTTGTAAATGTTTCGTAGGTAGGTAATAAAACAAAAACACCTGCGCTACCCGTCCCGCTCTCACACAGACAAAAAACAACGCGAGTGCGGCTTATCTCTTATCTTTGCTAAAAAAGACTCCCAATTTTCCCTTCATACTTTATCGGGCTTAGGACCGTCAGAATTACTTACCTACTAAGAAAATCAGCTACGAACAAAAGGGTACGTTAGGAACTTGTGGATCCCTAATGCCATGTGCTCGTAAAGTGTCCAAGTGCTGTGGCTGTGCGTACATCCACCTAGCCTCTGCTAAGTTGTAGCTTGACAGCGTATAAAAACGCACCATGTCCAACCACCCAACATTTGAATAACTGTAATGTCAATCCATTGTCCAAAATCGCGATGCGCGCGCGTATACGGGACACAAGTTTTGCCCCTGGAAGTTTTTGACCGACTGACCTATTTTCTGGTAGACTGGTACTTGTTTTCGGAAGCGGCCCGCGTGCATATCCGCTGCACAAAAGAAAGGGGCGGGGTATCTTTTTGTGCTATTGGTCACCGCGGGCGGCGCCGGCGGGGCGGTCGCTGTTTGAACCAGTATTCGGTCGGGCGTTTTATTACGTTGTACTATTATCTATTCCGTGTCTTTGTTCAATGTCGCAGGGCTTTTCTTTAGAATTTGAATTCGCAGTAATTTGATAATACTTAGATTTAAGTTTTAAATCCATAGTTTTAGTTATATAGGAGCGTTCTATAGCATGGACTGAGTACGTACATTTAAGGAAAAGAACCAATTAAATGTCACCGTGTATTAACCCACCATCACGACCACAAATTAATTAAAACTGGACATGACATGGGGAAAAGGATGCAATAATTAACTCGACTCACGCGTCACTTTCAGTTTCATGGTCCTATGAAATACCTAGGAATTAAAAAAAATATAGAATTCAGGAAACACCTAATTGTATCAATTAATGACAGTATGAGGTGTAGGAATGTGACTGTAAATAAAGTAACTTAAAAACCCACTAAAATTGAATTCCAAAAACGCAACATCTGTTTTTTAACATTATTTATATTTTCAATTTGTTACCGTAGTAAAGCTAGTGATGGATAACCTGGAACTTAGTACAAATAAAAACACTGTAAAAATGATAAAAGCAAAACAATTCTCATTACTCATCATCATCATCATCATGATCAATAGCCTGAAGAAGATGTCCACTGCTGAAAATATTATAAGCTTCCCACATAGAGCGCCACTTTAAGCGGCTGCTTGCCCAAATAATAGTAGATACCTAAGTACTACCACAGATAATATAATACTATTACTTACGTAATAACAATCTGCTCAACCATGTAGTTGTTATGGCATCAGTGGTAATTTTTTGTGGCTTAAGTACTTAAATAGGTTGTAAACTGGTTTTATGTACCAAATGCTAATTTGAAGGTTAAAAGTTATTTATATTCATCAAAGCAACTTTGTTTAGTTAGCATAATATCCAAGTTATTTGAGTATGTATAACAACAGGTAGGTAGGTAGGTGGGTAGTTTTCTGTGACGGAAGAAATGGACTGAATTCATAAGTAAATAATAAATAAAATAAATATGTATGGACATTTCACACAGCGCCATCTAGCCCCAAACTTGTCCCGGAGGTCCTCTCAATCCTTATTCCCGGTAGGTCAATAAGGGGAGGACACTCACAGGAACACAGTGAAGTTGTGAGAAATGCAGGAACTTTTGGGAATGAAACGGTAGGCTTCGGGAAAGTGGTATTTATTCTTTAAATGTAACAATTTATAAAGTTATAGGCCTGAAAATTGCTTAAAGGAAATATGTAGGTACAATAAATTTGTTCCCGCTTGAACGTGTAGCGTTTACGGACAACAAGTAAAATATAACTTTGTAAGTAGAAATAACACTTTATGCTGTTAATATCGGATAACTTTTAACAATTTGTTTTTTTTTTCTACCGAGGGTGCGAAGGAAAAAGAAATAAAAAATAAAATCTAATAATAAAATATCTGAATCTGAATCTGGAATCCTCATGGATCCCACAGAGCACGGGCCCGTGGGTATGTCCGACTCCGCCAATTCCGCCATGGCGACCTACGGACTAAACCTCCCTCCCTTTTCTTTATTCTCTACAGACATAACGTCCGTACCATTTTTACATTACATTTTATTTTACTATTTTCGAGACGTTGCGGTGCTCAAATAACTTTCGACTTCTTTGTAAATAACTAAGTTCTTTTTTTTTGTTTTTTTTTTTGTGCTTTTTTTGTGCTTTTTTTCTGATTGTGTGTACACCATGAGCACACCAGCCCCCGCAAGCAGCGCCCGTTCACGAGCTTGACGCATGTGCCAGCCATCGCCCTCGATCCTCAACCATTTTATAGGGAAGAGGACGACCCGACACACGACGCCGCGCAGAAAGGAGCTTTTGTAGTGAGCGTGAATTCACCGGGTGTACCTAGATACAAATTAAATTCTATTTTAACTACCCTTATGAGAGTTTTGGCGGGAACACGGAAAAGTTCACGTCGGTGCATTGTATTATTTTACAAAACTTATGCTTTTTCCAGTGTTAATGTTTAAAATTGGTGGTGTTTTACGCATTAAGTGCTGAATTACGAGCATGAGTGTGGGCAAGTGATATAATGTAGTGAAACGTGGTTTTTCGTGTTGCTTCCAAAATTCCATAGAAGCCTCTAGTAAAGTTGCCACCACTTTACTAGGGCATGCCTTAGACTGGATTATGACTTAGACTAGACTTTGACTACACTGACTGTGACTATGACTTGACTTTAAGTGAAAATTTCCATAATACGATGAAAAATTACAAAACTTGACACTGGCTAAATACACTAAGTGTGGAGCAAAAAAAAAAGAAAAAAAAAAAAAAAAAACTACCCTTATTCTTATTATCTACAATTTAATTTTTCCAATTTGCGAATCCAGACTGCGAGGAGCTATTTTCTAGCTTCTCACACTCCCGATCCACAAATTGGATTAAAATTATTTATAATATTAATTTAATTTACCAGCCCCGAAAACCATGCCGCTTTTTATCTTGAGCATACTTCCAATGACAGCCTCATCTCGATTCTTCATGGCCACCTTAAGATTATGTTCAACAATTTTGTTGGTTGCTGCTCCCATCGCTCGCATCACAAACCTGCCGATCGCGTCCTCACAGTTGTTCGTGTAATACACGCAGCTGCCGGTATGCCATATGTGGTATGTAACAATTTGGTTATAAGCAACCAGCGAAGACCGTGTGTACGCCTTGTCGTATATAGGTAGAGGTAGAATCTACAGAGTACTTTTTCATATAGGGACAAGAATCCAAAGAGTATATAATACCTGTACTAGTAGAATGCAAAAATGTATGGAAAATGAAAAGAATGCGACTATTGTAACTAAACTTGAATTTGAATCTAAATTGTGATCGGCCATTGTTTGATGCGATAAGTACGAAAGCAAGTGGAAAGCTGGAGTGACAATGAAAGAGGATGACATTGTCACAAACTAACAAACTGAGCATAGCTAGTACTATGGCAACCAGATAACTGATAGAATACTTAGATACTTTTTGTTTGTAAATACAAACAAGGGGTTTTGGCGGGAACGTGAAAAAGTTCACGTCGTTGCATTGTATTATTTCACAAAACTTATGCTTTTTCTAGTGTTAATGTTTAAAATTAGTGGCATTTTACGCATTAAGTGCTGAATTATGAGTATAAGTGTGGGCAAGTGATATAATGTAGTGAAACGTGGTTTTTCGTGTTGCTTCCAAAATTCCATAGAAGCCTCTAGTAAAGTTGCCACTACTTTACTAGGGCATGATTTAGACTGGATTGTGACTGCCTGACTTGGACTGGACTGTGACTGCCCTGACTGGCTGTGACTAAGACTTGACTTTGCATGAAGTATTTCATAATACGACGAAAAACTACAATACTTGACACTGGCTGAATACACTATGTGTGGAGCCAAACTATATAAAAAAAAAAAAAAAAAAAAAAATACAAACAATACATAGAATACAATATAACACCCAGACACAGAACAAACACCTATGTTCATCACACGAATGTTTGTCCTGGATAAAAATCGAACCCAAAACCTATAGTTCAGAAGGCAGAGGTACTACCAACTGAGCTAACATGCCAGTCCAATTAACCAAAAACTTAAATGAACAGGTATTGAATTTTAGGTACCTATACTTTAGTATTTAGGTCTACAATAGTTTAGTACCTATACAAAATACTTACCTACCTATATCTGTTATATACACATAAATAAATTATTAAGTAACAATACTTAAACAAAAACCTTGATGTATGGTAATGGAATACATCGCCCTGTTTGACGTGGTCTAAGACATCGAGCAACTTCGATGCGGTAATACAATAATAGAGAGTTTTGGCGGGAACGTGAAAAAGTTCACGTCGTTGCATTGTATTATTTCACAAAACTTATGCTTTTTCTAGTGTTAATGTTTAAAATTAGTGGCATTTTACGCATTAAGTGCTGAATTACGAGTATAAGTGTGGGCAAGTGATATAATGTAGTGAAACGTGGTTTTTCGTGTTGCTTCCAAAATTCCATAGAAGCCTCTAGTAAAGTTGCCACTACTTTACTAGGGTATGACTTAGACTGGATTATGACTACCTGACTTAGACTGGACTATGACTACCCTGACTGACTGTGACTAAGACTTGACTTTACATGAAATATTTCATAATACGATGAAAAACTACAATACTTGACACTGGCTAAATACACTATGTGTGGAGCCAAAATATAAGAAAAAAAAAAAATACAATAATATCACAGATAATATAATACTAAACTAGAATATTAAGTTTTCTATAAGTACACTAAGCCATAAGTAGGTAGGTATCTTACACTCTACACAGTTCACAATTCCGTTAATCTTATTTTTTTTTGTCTTTTTCTGTAAATTATTAATAAATAATTAATAATTTATTTATAAAAGGTTGTTAATGAACTTGATAACGTTTCAGATAAACAATCTGAAGGTTTGTTGTAGGATATTAACCTACTTAACATAAGTATAGGTATCAATCAACTGGAACCGTCACAGATGCCTACAAGGAGATAAGCTGATCACAGCAACAAATAATGGTATAAAATCCAGGCGGCCACATCAAATGAAATCTATCTAAAACACATTTGATTAATCATTTCACAATGTCATATTTATATTACAAAAATGTGTAACTATAACAAATGTGAGTTTGATGATGCTAAAGTAAATATTAGTGTCAACTATGTTGTCTCTGGCTTCTTGAATATCATACCATTATTTAACTTTAATGTGATTATTTACATTGAATGCTTTGTATTATGCTGTGACGTCTTGCTTTAAATTTACTTTACTACCTCTATATGTTACTAGCCATACCACAGAATAGTTATAAAGTACTACTAATAGGTATACACTACCTACTAAAAAAACCTTTAGGACTGTATTTCACTGTATAGACCTAAGAAATTCCAAAAGGTGTTCTGACAGCCAAATTAAAATCATATAAAAATAGTTCATAAAAATCCGTTAGATGGCGTTGACGAGACATGGTGTGAACAATTGTCACTACCATGTGTGTGGTTCTGAAGATTAGAGAAAAAAACAATACTGTGCAACCATGTCTCGTCAGCGCCATCTATCTTTGGCTGCAGAACTACGTTCCGTCCAGCTGTCAAAAAATCCTCTATTGCTCCAGCTTGCAACCGCAGCCAATATGCTGGCAGCATGTTGAGTACGCTTTAATTTACTAAAGGACACAAAATGGGTAAAATAAAAACTACAGAAGGTACGTCTTGAAACTGTCTGTGTTTTTGCTCTAGGTATATCATCATCATCATCATCATCATCAGCCAGAAGACGTCCAATGCTCCCATAGGGGAGGCCTATGGTCAGCAGTGAGCACCATTTTGGCCGGTTAATTGTCCAGATATACTTATTATACAAATATAGCTGTTATAGAATCAACAAATTGAAGTGGCAGTGGGCAGGCCACAGCGCCCGTAGAACTAACTACCGATGGGGAAGAAACGTTCTCAAGTGGCGACCATGGCACGAACCGGACGTCGCAGCGTAGGCCAGCCTCCCACTAGGTGGACCAACGACCCGGTCAGAACCACAAGAAGCCGACGTTTGCAGGTGGCAAGCAGCCGCTCAAAATAGCGCTCTATGGGAGAGGCCTTTGTTCAGCAGTGGACGTCTGCAGGATGCGGATGATGACTTATTATACGCGATATTAATAACGTTGGTGATAAGCAAGCATTCAACATTATGATAGCCACGAACTGTGATGCCCCTGGTAAATTTGCGTTAACTTGATATATGCTGTACGATTACATTACGTCAGCGTTGAGAGACCTACGAACTGTTGCTTTATATCGCAGAATCAGCACCGCAGCGTTACAGTAGACGATCATGTAAGTTATTTTTTAACACTAAATAATTGGGTTCAAATACGGGATTTGAACCCAATCTCACCTGATGGGAAGTGACGACACGGTCTACGATGGTACATGCTTGCCTAGAAGATACCTATTCACTCGCGACTTTAAGGGCTCCAGGTTGTACTATCGGGAAACAAAGACGGTGGTAAAGTATTCCATTCCTTGGCTGCTCGGAATATAAATGTCGAGTTATACCGCTTTGTGCGAATTGAAGGAATATCAACCATAAATGGGTGGCGTGTACGTCTTGTCGTCCGATGGTGAAACGGAGATGGTGGAATTCCACGGTGGTGGTGGTTTTTTTTCACAATCTAACTAGATTGTGTAGCTCCGCAGCACACTCATTGAAATGTAACCTGTAGAACACTGATAAGCTGGCAACTTTACGACGGTGCTCTAAGCTCTGGGGCCTACCTAGCCCTCACCATTGTATCGTCACCTATATGAGCTTACAGTAACTTGAGTAACTTGATTACAATCGATACAAACAGAAATTTGGATGGAGTTGACTGTTTCAATATGCATAGTTACTACGGAAATTATCAAAATTTCTTATATTGCATTGAAATTACTATAAGGATTTTTTAAATTAAGAATAAAATTTCTTGATTTGCATAGCAATCAAAGCATAGACATAGGATGTACTGTAATGAAAATATTCTAGGTCTGTGAATCAAAGTAACTTAACTACTATAGCCTGTGTGCCAGGCCTAGAATATGTTCATTGTTCATTACTGTACATCCTATGTCTATGCTTTGATTGCTATGCAAATCGAGAAATTTTATTCCTATTTTAAAAATTTCCTTATTGTGATTTCAATTAAATATAAGAAATTTTGATCATTTCCGTAGTAACTATGCATATTGATATTTATAAATATTACAAAGGCTGTGATGTACAATCTCACTTTTACTACAGAAGAAATCTGCGGTTAAAACTATCGCTTTAAGCTAAAATGTGTACAGATGGTATGTTATATTATAAACTTATAAAAAAACGCAGATAAAACCGCAGACTTCCTCTAATATATTATAAAAGGAAAAATTTATTTGTATGTTCGTTTGTATAGCAGGTTTTCACGCCAAAATAGCTTAGCATGTTTGGATGGGATTATGCCCACAGATGGATTACGTTACCGTGATCAACGTATTTATAAAACTTTCTACCCCAAAAATAAAATATCCGGGAAAATGAGTAAAATGTGGGTGGAACCTCCAGTAATTCGTATAACAGTCGAATTAATGGGCGCGTAACAGATTGCTTGGTATTCAAATTGTTTGAACCATACGTAATGCGGCTGGGCAGCGTTCGGGGAGCTTCGTCCTATCTTTTCGTCCAAAATACCGCAGAGCCTGAAAACGAAAGTTTTCAATCAGTGTGTGTTGCCAGTGATGACTTATGGAACTGAGACATGGTCTCTTACTGTTGGCCTCATTAGTAAGCTCAAAGTCACGCAGCGAGCTATGGAGCGAGTTATGCTCGGTGTTTCCCTGCGAGATAAGCTCCGGAACGAGGAGATCCGCAGGAGAACTAAAGTGACCGATATAGCTCTTAGAGTTAGTAAGTTGAAGTGGCAATAGGCAGGCCACATCGCTCGTAGAACTGACAGCCGATGGGGAAGAAAGGTTCTCGAGTGGCGACCACGAACCGGAAGACGCAGCGTAGGCCGGCCCCCACTCGGTGGACCGACGACCTGGTGAAAGCCGTGGGGAGCCGATGGATGCAGGAGGCGAGCAGCCGCTCAAGGTGGCGTGCTCTGGGGGAGGCCTATGTTCAGCAGTGGACGTCTTCAGGCTGTTAATGATGATGATACGTAATGTTCGTAATTCATTGTAAAATTCTATGTAATATTAGTTTCACAAGTCCATATCTTACATCATTACTTACATTTGCTGTGTACTTATCAACAGTCAACAGTATAAATAAGCAAACTAACAATTATGATTTATTTAATTACAACAAAAAAAAATTGCTCTACATAGAGCGATAATGAAAATGTGAATAAATAAGTGGTTTATGAAACAAATGATGAATTCATGAGTACCTACTACATACCTGTTTGTATTGTAAAGGGTGATCCAATTTAAGTTTTCTAACTTTCATTAAAAGAAAAATTCGTGTTATGCAAAATTGTACTAGTTATTTATTTACTACTGAAACGTTTAGTGTTTTTATCTAAATATGAAAAAACAGCGGTCAAATGGCCGCCCTTGAATATTCTACAGGAGTCGATTCGTCTAAGGTAGTTTTCTATGAAATCTGGGTTTTCGTCACACTATCGCTCACAGCAGCAATATTCTCGGCTGAACGCACGCCACGATGATGCACACGGGTCACCCTATCTCCAATGCTTCAAATTTTTTCATAGTGTTGCGAATTGTTTGGTCAGTAGGACGATTGTTTTGACCATAATTTTCTCGTAAAAGTCTTTACACTTTTCACAGAATTGTCATTTCTGTAGAATAACTGAACAATTTTAACAAGTTGCGCTGTAGTTAAGCGATTCATATCGTAAATGTTATATATTAAACTAGCATTTGACGTTTCAAATACGCGCCATTATCTAAAACTTTTTTTTTACAGTGTTGCCAATCAAAACTCAATTTGGATCAACCTTTATGAGTACGTATGATATTTGTGTACTGATTAGGTTACAGTCTAATATATTCCGGTTAAATTTTCAGGCAGGGTTGTCGATGTCGACACCCAGCGTTGGCTACAAAATATATTTCCCGAACAAAGATGTAGATGTCCCAAACAAAAGGTTTCTTTTCCAGCTTTACATTAAATTACAAAGTAGGTATATTTATTCATCATCATCATCAACAGCCTGAATACATCCACTGCTGAACATAGGCCTGCCCGCAGAGCGCCACTTTGAGCGGCTGCTTGCCTCCTGTATCAGTTGGCTCCCCGCGGCTTTCATCAGGTCGTCGGTTTACCGAGTAGGGGGCTGGCCTACGCTGCGTCTTGCGCCTCGTGGTCGCCACTCGAGAACCTTTCTTCCCCATCGGTTGTCAGTACATTTATGATCATGACCAAACTGCACTTAGCTAGCGTTGTGGTGGTCTGCCTATACTTTCTCCATGTGAGAGAAAGCCCTACTAGGTGTTAGAACTTTTCTGCAAAGTTCGTCTTAGTAGGTACCACCGCTTTGCCAGTTATTCTGCCGCCAAGCAGTAGTGTGCAAGCACTACTGTGTTCCGCTTTGAAGGGCATTGTAGCTAGTGAAAGTACTGGGCAAATGAGACTTAAGAACTGATCTCACAGTCTAGAAATCATTTTTAGACTGTGTGATGTCTCAGGATGACGTGCGGACTGCGCAGTGTGACGCGATTTCCGAGTGACACTGCAATCTGTACTGGGTGGCGGTGACGCTTAACACCAGGCAAACGAATAGCTCGTCACGTCATTTGTTTAAAAAAAAAAATAGCCCATGTACCAGCTGTGGGAACGTATTTCGCTGGTGAAGAATACCATGGTGCATGACTGTCATGACTTGATGTTACCTACAAGTTAAAAAACCTTTTTTTTAGATTATTAATACATGTATTGTATACCTAATACATGCTTATTTTATCTTGTGCTCTTCTAAACAGCCAGCTCGCCTTGAAATGTCCGATAATGTTACTAAGAACACTTATCTTGGTACCTATACCTAAGACTTTAAATATGAACTAGTTATGTATCCTACTAATATTATAAATGTGAAAGTTTGTGTGTGTGTGTGAATTTTTGTTACCTTATATCTGTGTAACTACTAAACCGGTTTTGATGAAATTTGGAATGCAGATAGCTTTTACGCTGGATTAACATATAGGATTTTATGTGCGGGTAACACCACGGGGCGCAACTAGTTTATTTATAAATAGACTAGGGAACAAACATATTATAAAAAAAGCTAAAAGCTGCGCCTACTCTAGCTAGCGTAGAATTACGGGTAATTTTCCAGTGGCCTACAAATTGAGGATGTCAATTAGTATATTTTTCCTGATGCTGATCTATAACAAATATCAGAGATGTTTAAAGTAACCATGATAAAACCATAAAACCCCATGCTGAACCTACTAATTAAGTAGGTATTTAATTTATTTTTATGTTAAAGTATGCAATCAAGCAAACGGCCCACCTGATGGGTAATCGAGAAGTGGTCACCGTAGCCTATGATTTTTTATGTAACGAGCTAATCGGTCGCCTGATGTTGTGTTAGGGCTGCCAGACTACAGATCACATTGTCTAAATTATAAACTTCGCGTGACACTGCACTGCGCACGTCATCTTGAGATTTCTTTTAATAAGCTTCAAAAAATTGAAATACCGTTTAGCTTTTCAATCCGTAATTTCACTAGCGCGGCAAATTCAAATTTTCTTGCGTTCTTTTGGCAATAAAAGCTTAATTACTAAACGTGATTACATTAAAACTGATTTAAGTAAAGAAGTAGAACGTATTAACAAACTACGATTAAAAGTATCTCCTAGATATCATTAGTTTAGCGACAAATGGCAATAAACAAATTTCTTCTTAGTTTTTCAGTCTATTGCCATTTGTCGCTAAACCAATGATATCTAGGCGATACTTTTAATTGTAATTTATTGATACATTCTATTTATTTGCGCAAAATTAGTTTTCATGTAATCACGTTGAGTAATTAAGCTATTATTGGCAAAAGAACGCAAGAAAATTTGAATTTGCCGTGCTAGTGAAACGTTCCATCTTAAAGCTCAATGCTTAGTAACTGAATTATAAAAACGGTTGAATAAAGTACTCACCCAGCCAAGCTGACTATAGCTTTCAACTAATTACAGATATGCTGCTTAGTCTATCGCATAATCTTAAGCCGAGGAATCGCACGCAAGCTCATTCCCGATGCTTGCTGCGACTTGCTGTAGGCGTATCGAATACGCATATCGCTGACCCGACAACAGGTATTGCCGGACCGCATGTTGGATAAATGATTATGTTGCCCAAGGCCGACAACCTCGTGTACCTATACTAGGGCTGCCACATGCAGGCTTTAATTTCAAGCGGTTGGTAGAGAGATATGGTTCTCACGTTCAAACATTACCTAGTTAGTATGAACTTGAGTTGAAGTAACAATAAAATGTATTATTAAAGTATTGTGTGTTACATTATATTACCTATTTATCTATGTAGGTATCATAAGTAAGCTCTTATATTATGCTGATTAATTGCATCATCATCAACAGCTTGAAGACGTCCACTGCTGAATATAGGCCTCCCCCAGGGAGCGCCACTTTGAGCGGCTGCTCGCCACTTGCGTCAATCGGCTCTCCGCGGCTTTCACCAAATCGTCGGTCAACCGTGTGGGCCGCCTACTCTGCGTCTTCTGGTTCGTGGTCGCCACTAGAGAACCTTTCTTTCCCATCGGTTGTCAGTTCTACGAGCGATGTGGCCTGCCCATTGTCATTTCAACTTGCTAATTCTAAGAGCTATATCGGTCACTTTAGTTCTTCTGAGAATGTCCTCATTCCATATTATATCATGATCATAATTATTATAGAATTTAGTCAAACTAATATTATAAATGTGAAAGTTTGTATGTGTGTATGTTTGTTACTCCTTCACGCTCAATCAGCTGGACAGATTTGGATGAAATTTAGAATAGAAATAGATTAACACAAAGACAAATTTTTAGCTGCAGGTGAAACCGCGGGTCTCAGCTAGTATTCCATAGTATTGAATACGTCAAATTATTTTTCTGCTTCATAATAATTCATTAATAGAAAAAAATATATATCTGAAATATTACTTTACGTGAGTACGTTACGGTTTTGTTGAATCATCGTTGAAGAGTAGTAACCCTATAAGAGTCGCAAGTCTGCGGAACGAAGGCGCGCGTTTGACAATATTCGCTACATACCGGTAAACGCGTACGCACGTTAATCTGTTTATATACGTTAAATATTCCAATTAGATAAATTGATAAATATGCGTTATATACGATACTAAAACGTGAACTAGACTCACACCACACGCGGTGGTCGTACAACGTTCCTAAAAAAGCGGTGTTTTTTAAAGTGAAATTGTGTTATTTTACTTTTAAAAATGTAAGTAAATTTATTCATTACTATTAATAATTTGTAAAACAATTTAACATTATCTTTTCATATTCATTTTACCAATAAATTAAATTATTGTGTAGGTTAATCTCAAATTCAAATATCTCATTTTAGTAACAATGCATCTATTAGAATATGGCCTCTAATTTGAACTTATATAGATGAGGTCTTGGTCAGTAGGTTTTCATTTACGCAACTGAAATAATATGCATTATAAACAACTGAGCTTTGTTCTATGCCTAATAATGAGAATTATTATTGTAATATTATTATTTAAGAATAATTTAAACTAAAACGTTTTGTTTATATTGGAAAAAATAAGTATTAGGTAGGTATTATTAAAATTTACTTGGGACCAAGATATTATATAAGTATACTTAAAACTTTTGAAGAATATTAAGTGACACATTGTGTTATAAAAAGGTATTTAAATTCCCTACGGTTTCCAACTTAATTATTCATAGCGTGTAGTGCCCACTTTGTAACCGCAAAAGGAATTTGATTCAGTCATCGTATATTTTAAAACATCATTTGCGAATACGATTTGCATAATCAGTAATAGAACCCAATTTTATTACAATCTTTGGGTAGGTATTATTAATAATTATCTCACAGTGAAATGACTATGTAGAATGAATTCATTGTAAACTAATTTTTCACTGAGCTAGCGAAGCGAGTCTTGTTAGTAGTAGCTAGTAATCTAGTCTTGAGTCTCACTATCATGTTTCAACTTGTGTTTCGCGAGGTCTGGGTTTAGTTACCCATTTTGATAAAACTTGTTAGGTTAGGTCCTAACCTAACACAACAAGTTAGCCTAACCATTAGGTTAACATTCAGTAGGTGACTCAATCCTAAACAAGATTCTGTGAATAAATCGAAAATGGGTCTGGGATGGACATGATGATTGTATCGAATGATTACTTTTTTAATTTGGTGCTCGCAAGACCTAGTTTGCAAAACTACTAGTAATTAATGAAATCTTACCTATACAGTTATTTTTAAGTTATTTTTAATTTACTAAAAACTTTTATGGGTTAACTCACATCGCTGAAACTAACAACTTTTGAACTTCCATAAATTTAAGATTCTTTTTCACTAATTTTTTATGTTTTTTTTTTATTTTGCGGTTAATACATACCCAAGTACCAAAAAAATAATAATAATACGGGTCAATACTCAATGAAACAGAATAATAAGCTCTGTTGCAAGCAAAACAGATGAAATTTCAGTTTTTAAGCGAAGTTTTATCTCATTACAATGGCGAATATTATTACAATTATAAAAAAGTGCTACAACAAAAGTTGTTTGTTGAAATGATGTGAGGTATGTCCCAAAAGGTTTTTGGTAAATTAAAAAGAACCCTGTATACAATAAATACCTACACACTGACTGTAAATCAAAACAAAACGTAAAACTCTCCTTTTCTTAATACAACCTTCAAAAAGTTTTATACCTATATTAAAATCAAGGCATGTGTATGAGTAGAGTCAGCTCTAGATCCAATAACAATAAGTTTAAATTTATATGTATGATAATGTTGTACCTATAAATTAACAAAGGTTATAAGGAAGTGAGTTTTATCATATTCAAAGATCACGGGACATAATTACCTAAATGCAAACATGAGCTTAAAACATAAAACTTACAATAAATGAAATATCATCCCTACTTAATCCCTGCTTCTTCTTCTCAAGTAGGCAAGTGGTCAGCCGGTGTCAGAATATGCCGCCCAAAAATTTCTGACTACTTAATTCCTAAAAATGAAAGTGAAACTTTGTTCATTTATTCTTTGTTGTTTTGCTTTCACATCAAATTGGATGTTTCAATTTTGATAAAATTTGCACTTATTTTTATCCCGGAAAATTGAGAGTTGCCGCAGGAAAACTAGTAAGTTGCGTATGAATTCGCGGTTTGGCTCTAGTACCTATAAAGTACTAAATAATAGGTAATTATTATAGGTATACCTAATGGTTGCTAAAGTAAAGGCTTATAGTCAGGATTAATATTTAGCAAAATTTTATCATGGAAGTCAGTTTGAAGCATACAAATGCATAAATTTTCGAGGCATTTTTAGAAAACACGTTTTTTTTTGGTAAAGTTTAAGTAATGTAATATACACAAAAACACACAACAAACACAAAAACAATAACACCACAAACACAAAAACAACAACAACAAACAACTACTCACTCGACTCGACTTCACTTTTCTTTTTTTTCTTTTTTTTTTTTTCTTTTTCATCGACTTCTCGACTTTATGATCTGATCACTCAGTCTTGTAATCTGATTACTGGACTGGGTGATGTCTCAGGATGATGTGCGCAGTGCAGTGTCACGCGAAACTTTATTGTTTTAAAGTTCCGGGTGACACTGCAACTGTTATGGGCGGCCGTGTCACTTAACATCAGGTGAACGACTAGCTCGTCACGTCATTTAATTACATAAAAAAAAAAAAAAAAAAAAAAAAAAAACTACATAATAACACGCAAACTACTACGTAATTACTACAATTATAATTCAGTGTTTAAAAAAATTGCCACAAACACGGTAAGTAACCATAATACGGGAGGAACGGCTCGGCACGATGTGCCTTTAATTACTATTTTTGTTACCTATGTCATTTGAGGAATGGTACAAAAAATGACCACGACGGCGGCAACCACGTCTTTCAGTAAACGTAGGACGGTCCCTCACAAGGACCAACGATTGATTAACATGATTGCAACCAATAGAAACACAATGGATTTGACAGTTTCAATACGCAGTTTATGTGCATAGTTACGATAGAAATTTTCAAATTCGAAATTAAACTTCTGTTGCACTGAAATCAAAGTTTCGTGATCACCCCGCTGGTCAAAACTGCGGGGAGCCCATAGATGTAAGAGGCAAGCAGCCGCTCAAAGAGGCGCACTGTGGGGGAGGCCTTTGTTCAGTGGAATCTTCAAGCTGTTAATGATGACACAAAAATAAATTTCAAAGCAAAATGCGAGATTTTAAGAACCTTCCAACCGCAATCGCAATACAAGACAACCAACAATATAGCTACCTAGCTTTATTAGTAACTCATAATAACAGATACAACCTTGAGTAACTAATGTTTTTCAAGTTGTATCTATTTTTCTTTCAGAATAAAAATAAGTTGGAAATCATATTTTACGTAAACAATGGAGGAAAATGATGTTCTGCAAGCGCAGGCGCATAAATTACTTGGACAAAAAGCAGAAACACCGCAAAAGTACGACAACGAATTTACCAGAAGTCTTCGATCATGTAAGTGTTGGACAAAAAAAAAACTTGAACCTGCATTGGCATTTCAATTTGCTGCCTTAATTCAATTCAAAAATTCAAGAAGAAAACATGTAAATATTTTCGGATCCTTGAGCTTGCCAGTTTTCTTAGTTTTCCTTCACTATTGTAAGAGATGATAGACCTGGTGAATTTTTAAAATATTGTAGTGAGATCCACAGGGGACTTGCATATCGTAGTATCTATATGTGAGCACGAACTTTTGAGGAATAAAAACTCCATGATAACTTTAACTAAGTCTAAGCCTTCAGTTGTTCTGTGTCAAAACTCCTTTTTTATTAGCGTTGTGAAGGCACCTCCAACGGTTTTCCAGTATAAGTCCCTGTGAGTTCAAGATTATTCTGTTTATTATTCGTCGAAGGTTTTTTTATTACCATCCGTGTCAACATTTATAGAGACTGTAAAGTTGCTATTGACAGTTTAGGACGCATAAGACAGGATAAAAAATACAGTACAGAGTCATTGTGAGACTAATACGTTAGTTTCAAAGTCCAGTGTTACATGACAACTCTATTTTAATACTATAATAATGTGAAATCGTATGACGTAGTTAACTGCATGTATTGGTCAAAGGTTTTTAGAACAATATTATTCTTGTTGATATGTATTATATGCATGTAGGTAGGTAGGGTATTGAAATCATCAAAAATTATTATATATATTTTGGAGGTGTGAATATATTTATTTTAACTTTATTATATATAACTCCATCGTTATTAATGTTCCATTTAATATTCACTGCACGCTGATTAATGGTACTCTGAATAAACATCCATGGTCCCTACAAATAAACTCCTGTTCTTTACAGTTTATTATATAAATATGTACAAAGCCTAAATTTAAAGTATTGCAACAATATCTATATAATCATACCTAACAACTTTATCCAGCATTTCTGGCAGTTTAGGTCAATTTAATAATTTTATAGGCATGTTTAGAGCTATGTAAAATTTTATGGCGACAGCAACATTTTGATTCGCACTAGAGCTAAATGTGGGTTTAGATATCATATTTGTATAGTTGTTCAGTGGAGCAATAGGTAAGTATATAGATTCAGTGCCGTCTGGGAGTTTTGCCTACATTTTACCATTTATTTGGTTCATGTTACGTTATCTACCACTCGGTATCTATCAAGTATTTAGTATCATAATAAAGTAAACATAAGATGGCAAGAAGACGAATGATAACAAGAGAAATATTGCACGAAAAAACACCGCATTTCTATTTTTTTAAAGCACTTACATCTACCATGCGCGCTGTCGTATCCATACTTCCTTGCTAATAAATAAAACCGAATTGTTGTCTGTTTATGTGTGCCTTTCACGCAAAACGACTATGATTTACATGAAGTTTTGCATACAGATTGCTTACTTTACCAACATTAACATGTTGATATTTTTTATCCCGAAAAAGCTTTAACTGCTTTTAGGGTAAACAACGCGTTAGCGAAACATACTAGTGTTAAAATGGAAAAAACTGGAAAGAGCAGACAGACATCTATTGCTGTTACACTCCCGCTGCACTTAGACGTAATGGTGGAAGTGGGAAAACAATATTTT
Source organism: Ennomos quercinarius (assembly GCA_910589525.2). Classification (NCBI taxonomy): domain Eukaryota; kingdom Metazoa; phylum Arthropoda; class Insecta; order Lepidoptera; family Geometridae; genus Ennomos; species Ennomos quercinarius. The sequence goes on along the minus strand of OU342499.1, from coordinate 10,747,242 downwards.
ATAGCTTTCGTCATAATTGTTTTTTCAATGACACATGTTATACAGATCTCTATAAGCTATGGTGAATCACTTTTCATGAGGTGGGACAATTATGCTCATTTATTAGCTCTCTTTAATATTACAAAATTACAGTTTCCCTTAAAAAAACTGGGTAAATTCCCTAAACCTGAATTATGGATGAACCCAGGGGGCGATTCTTAGTGTGTTTTATTCTGAGGTCGAGTTGAATTATTCAACTTTTATTTTTTCATGCGTTGTTTTTCCGCCATATGACAGAACGTTTCATTACGGTTTATAAATTGGTTTATTTATGTTCAGCATTACTCATACCGTTTGTAGGGCACCAGTTTCAGTATGGTATCATTTACCAAGTAATAATACTTTACTTGTGGTATTATACTTCCGTGCAATATTGATAACAAATGAATTATGCACTGTTTGTGATTTCCGAATGGTGAGAAACAAACTCTAATACAGAAATTTTTTTAAAGTATTTTTTTTATGATAATGGATGACGTGACGAGCTAGTCATTCACCTGATGGTAAGCGACTTGGATGCCCATAACAGAAGCAGTGTCACTCGAACTTTAAAATAATAAAGGTTCACGTGAAACTGCACTGCGCACGTCATCTTGAGACATCACACAGTTCAGACTACTAGACTGTGAAATCAGGTCATAAAGTCTCATTTGCCCAGTAATTTCACTAGCTACAATGCCCTTCAAACTGGAACACAGTAGTGCTTGCACACTTCTGCTTGGCGGCGGCAAAGCGGTGGTACCTACAACTTTGCAGAAGTCCTACCACCTAGTAAAAGTAGTAGAAGTCCTACCACCTAGTAAAAGTAATACTACTTTTACTAGGTGGTAGGACTTCTGCACCACAAAAACCTCAAGTTGCAAATACTTGCAACTTGAGGTTTTTGTGGTAGGTAATAATTAACTAAAAAACACCCAACGACTGCATACGTAAATCCTGAACCTTATCTGATTCCCTGTATATAGGGACCCTGAAACTACGGGGACCGTGTTCCCACAATTACCCAGACGCAGCACCAAGTATTAACTTTTTTACTTTGCACAAGTACTTACTTGTCCTGTCACGGTAATCGGACCTGCCACCTCCGGGTTATGAGCCCACTTGCTCACCACCGCACCGTAGAGGCTATAAAGAAATGGTTCCAAATAGACTATTTCTAGCATTTTACTAATGGTCAACATTTACGCCATAATATAATGACAAATATTCTAAACAAATAAAGTATAATAGGAGTAGTTTAAATGTCAAAATATAGGTTGTTAGAAACCCATAAAATTAAATTGAAAAGTTCAGTCAGCATATAAAATATGTCAATGATGGTACTATCAGTAAATTTGATGTGGTATCCGATGGGACTGAGATTAATTGATATTTGGGGTTAGATGGCAATTTTTGAAAAATGGGATCTGTTTTGTGGTGTCCGTTGGGAGCTACTCAGCTTTAGCGTGTAGTCTCTGATTTTACTTCTTCTTGTTCTCGTGTAGGCAAGTAGTTAGCCCCGAGCATTGGCCGTGTCCCACCTTTTCAGTTCACCTGGATGGACCGTGAGCACTGTTTCTTGCCAGGTGAACTGCGGTGGGCCACGGGCACTTTTCTTGCCCGTGGTCCACACCTTACAATTTATGTATGCAACCTCTTCGGTTGTTGTTTACTTTTTCTAACCCTAGTATCACAATTTTTAGGCCTCCCAAAGGCTTCTGACTTGGCTGAATGACTATTGTCTTACGACAACAGCCGAGACCGACGGCACTACTACACTACCACACATGTACTTAATTTGTAGGTTACTAGAAAGTGCCTGACTCTTACTCTAATGTGACTGTGTCGTTACCACAGCTACTTTCCCAGCATGCATATTGTATTGTTTTGTGTTTACTATGTGTGCCCTGTGAGAGAAATACTTTGCATAGACAGCTAATGAACTTTCAAGTATTTTTAATTCTTTACCTTCATACCTATATTATAAAGTCAAAACGCATACAAAAATTTATCAAAAAATTATTTTGAATAGCTTCAAAGTTTAGATCAAGTTACATCGGCCGTGGTCACGAGAAGGCTGGAGTAGAAAGTATCATCATCGTGCAGGCCGGGCATTGTCACCAACTACCTGCATTTGGTATTATAAAACTTCACTATCAATGTCTCGACATACAATAAGATAGTATCAGCAGTTTCCCACGAATACAAACCGTGACGCAAGCACCTACATATCACTGGATTCCACGAAGAGGATAACATAACCTAACCTAACCTAATAATATGAGTCCAAGTCGCGAAAGGTTAAAAAGTGTCCCTACCTTCTTTCCGGGAAGTTCTTATTAGATATTTCTAATTCGTACAGCGTTATCATAAGTCTTACTATTGGTACTGTTGTTAATTCTGTGACCTAATATATTTTGTACATAGGTAATATTTGTATTATTCTTCAAAGACTTCTATGTATACACTAGACAGGACATCTCTAACTTGCACTGTCAACCACTGCAAGTATGCCGGCGAGCATCTTCTCGCTCATACGATGCTCAGCTTTCAAAGCGACTGCACGTGCAGCAGTGAATAGCTGTAAAAATTATGATCCGAATGTGCCATTGCATTAGCGCTGCGTGTTGGGATCGTTGGTTAGACGATTTAATCTCGTAAAGCGCTGTAGCGGATTTTAGTTTAATTATACAAAAAATGGCAACTGTTTGTGCTTCGAATAGCTTCTCTAGTACGTAGTACATATACCTCTTTGTTATTCTTTTAGCTTTTACTACGACCTCAAATTAAACTATAAAATATAATTATCATTTTGTGATATCAAACGGATCACTTTAATCTAATTTTCAACTGATCCACTTAGGATCATCCGATGATATAAGTTACGATTCTGGTCTAATAATATCTAAATAAAACGATGACGTCAATCAAAAAGCCCTAATAGAAAACCTCTTACACGCAATAAAAGAGCAAAGTAAATTCTTAAATTACAGCTTCATCATTTTCAATTTATAAATTAATGTATCCGACTTCACAAAACGAATTACAGTCATGAGAGTTTCAATACTAAAATTCAGTTTTTACGGAAAATTTTGAATTAAGAACGTCCTGTTTTATTGCTATTAAAGTTAAGTGATTACGCCCCATTAAGTTTAGTACCTATAATACATAACGTTTATATTTCATTTTCTTACTTTATCCATGGTTTCAGGCTGCGTCATCCCACAGCGCTACATTCTCGGTGTCATGGGTCTACTGGGAGTGTGCAACGCTTACACCATGAGAGTGTGCTTGAATTTTGCGATCACTCAAATGGTCAACAAGACCAAGACGGCGGGAACGTTTTATGTGGATCCTGACGCTTGTCCAAGTGACTCCAGTAAGAGTGATGACACAACTATTGTAGACAAACCGGTAAGATTTTGAAAATGGTTATAGGCACTCGGCGGTTTCACCCGCTATCTAGGTATATAAGTGCCCGTTTTCTCACAGAGCTCGTAGTTTTACGATATAAAAAGTGTACTTTGTTAAGCTCGGCTCGGTGTTAAGCAGCCGTTTTGGCGTGAAAACCAAAAACAAACACACAACCAGACGACGTTTGTTTGTTTGTATGTTTATTTATTTGTTTGTGATGCTCTTATGCTAAAACTGCCACATATTGCTGATACTTGGACGAATCATAGTCCAAGTGCTGATATTACCGAAATCAACATAACCACTTTTTAAGGCAAAATTAAGAGTTCCCGCGGTAAAATGGGTAGATAGCTGGTGAAGTCGCAGAGCACCTCTATGGTAATAATTATCGTCATTATTCTATCTATTATATTGTTTGTATCCATCTTAGTGGGGTTGGTATAGCACTTTGTTTCCAAGTCTAACCAGTCAACAGCCGTTTCCTTAAAAAAAACTATACTAATTAAAACCTGCGTTAGTTGTATAGAAATGTAATGGTAACCTAAATGCTGCTCTCTCGTATAATTTGTGATTTTTATTCATTATCATAATAATTATTGATTAATACTACATACTTTTTGCAATCTAATGCTTCAAAAATTTTAAAGTGGGCATCCGAAAATAAACCTATGAGTACCCCATTAATTATAATTTTGGGTTTCCTCTATCCTTCACAGGCGTAATAAATACTAATTAGACCAATGGTACCTATCCATGTAATCATTAAAATATTAAATTAAGCCTTTGATCATAGACATTAGACTAACTTTGCTACTCTCTAGACCCTGATTATACACATTGTATTTTTGCTACTGTCCATAAGTCCCCGATAATATTTCTAGAGACAATTATAACCACTCACCGCTCTAAGCCTACCATCACGTCTTTCTTTTTTACCACTAACCCCCAGTTTCTCGTACATTTGCTAAATTTAAACTCATGTCAACTTAAAAATACTGAACGCTCATTGGTTGCCTGTTGATCGTCGGCTATCGTCAACCAATGAGCGTATAGTATTTGGTATGTTAACATCAGTTTGACAAACATATGAGAAACCGAGGGTATGTATGGTAGTAGGTATGACGTTGCGGGTAGAATAAGCTGCCTAGAAGATCAAGTTCACTCTCCCATTTCAAGAATCCAAAAATATATTAGTCGGGAAAACAAACGTTCAGCATAAAGCATACCACGCTTTTTTTAACTTGTTTTTATCCACAATTTTTTTCCAATCTTTGCATGATAAACGTGGAAGCAAATTACCACTGTTAACATATTCACGACGTCGAACACATAGTTTTTGTTACTGTCTAGCTAAAAACTACAATCATGTTTTTTTAGATTTGTTTTTTATGAGTCGTGTAACCTCATGCGTATAGTTTCCTGCTTCATGACTAAGAGAAAATCTCTTAATAGGGTAGGCGAAAGCCGAGGGTAGTTCCGTAGGCATCATTGAAGAAATGGCCGGTACAAATAATACTCAGCCATAATTCAAGGATCTTGCTAAAGGAATATATTGAGAAACAAAGTTGGTGGCAATCCGTCACAAGGAGAGTTGACGCCAGGCACTTGGCTAGTCGTAAAAAGGCAAACATTTTCAGCTACATGATGATCAGAAAACGTGAGTTATAAGATAAGGGCAGGTGGAAGGCAGATGGACTATGACATATGAGTTATGTAACGTTGGAGAGCCACTGCCTCGTAGGCAATCAGGAGGATACCCAATCATTTAACTTTAATTTTTTTTTTTTTATGCGATTGAATGACGTGACGAGCTAGTCGTTCACCTGATGTTAAGCAACACGGCTGCCCATAACAGTTGCAGTATCACTCGGATCTTTAAAACAATAAAGTTTCGCGTGACACTGCACTGCGCACGTCATCCTGAGACATCACACAGTCTAAAAAAGATTTCTAGACTGTGAGATCAGTTCTTAAGTCTCATTTGCCCAGTAATTTCACTAGCTACAATGCCCTTCAAACCAGAACACAGTAGTGCTTGCACACTACTGCTTGGCGGCAGAATAACTGGCAAAGCGGTGGTACCTACCTAGACGAACTTTGCAGGAAAGTCCTACCACCTAGTAAAATTGCAATGCAACAGGAAAATGTATTCTTAAGTTTAAAATTGATATAGTAACTATGCACAGAAAATCCATATTAAAACTTCCAGATCCATGAAAATGTATGTATGTAACGTGATGTCGTTACTGTAGGGTTAGCACGGCTGGTAGACAAAACTGTCTTTCCCCTGTTTTACTCCAAGCAAGTATGAAGAAAGTGACGTTAAACGGGGAAAGACAATTTTGTCTACCATCCATGCTAACCCAGCTGGTTTGCTATAACTACTGATGATGTTTACTACTAAATAAATACTTAATAGTAGAAGGCATCATCGTCAGCCTGAAGACGTCCACTGCTGAACATATGCCTCCCCATAGAGCGCCACTTTGAGCGGCTGCTCGCCTCCTGCATTCATCGGCTTTCCGCGGTTCTGACCAGGTCGTCGATCCACCTAGTGGGGGGCTGGCCTACGCTGCGTCTTCCGGTTCGTGGTCGCCACGCAAGAACCAGTTGTATTCTATGAGCGATGTGGCCTGCCCCCTGCCGCTTCGACTTACTAATTCTTAAAGCCATATTGGTAACTTTAGCTCTCTGGCAGATCTTTTTGGATCTTATCTCGCAAGGAAACTCCCAACATAGCTCTCTCCATAGCTCGCTGAATAGTAGAATAGTAAAAGGCATTACCATTTACTATTATAACAAACATCTACTACCTAAATCCCTAACCTAGTTACCTAAATCGTAAGAGGCATAAAAATCTACAATTATTGTGCTCATGCTGTTCTACTTTTTATGTACACAGGTTATCCATTCACGCATCTCATCACAGTCAAACATACTTCCTACCTTTTATGCCATCGGAAACACGCGGCATTAAAGTAATCTTAAATAGCCTTGATTTTGTCATTCATTATAAATGCCTACGTACCTACCTATACAATGTATACAATGCGAATACCTACGTTGTTTGTATACCTACTCCTACTCAGTATTGTGACCGTGACCTGCATGATTGTGACACATGAGGTGCACATGTGCATGTAGCAATATTTTAATTCAAAAATGTAGTGTTCTTCTACGGCATACATAGGTTTACTTTTTGATTTGTAGCTATATAATGTAGCGAGATAATTAAACATTATTAGGTATTCTTAAACATAATTAGGTATGTCAAAAGTTTTATATAAGCACGCAGGCTTACAAAACAATTCTAATTTCTTAATAGTTTGTATTTCTAGGATTCATTTACACTAGAATGTACAAAAAAAAATGTTTTATGCAAAATAAAGATATTTGAAAATTAATTAGTTAATTATTATTTTAATTCGCTTTTATTTAAGACATACCAACTGTTTTGTAAATACATTACATTTATTGCCGGCTTTTGGTGGCTTCGCTCGCAATAATATTTTAAATATTTCGACCGATTTAATATTATTTCTATCTGGTAACGCCGTAGATTGTGATAATTATAATGATATTATTTTATATGTATATCACATACATTAATTTTGATTTGTACTTCAGTAGATTCAATTAAAATAATATACCAGCCACAATTTCTTTACTTTGTAGGTATTGATAATTAATATTCCAAATATAGTCCCTTAATTATTACGTGTTTTCCATTTCCAGTTCGCCATATTTGACTGGGACGAAAAAACCCAAGGCCTAATTTTAAGCGGCTTCTACTATGGATATGCAGCAACGCAAGTACCAGGAGGGTATCTGGCTGAGAAGTTTGGTGGCAAGTGGACCCTCGGGTTAGGGCTGCTGAGTACAGCCCTGTTTACTTTCCTGACACCGTTTGTGATCCAAATTGGAGGTGCTCCATGTCTCTTCATACTCCGAGTTCTGCAGGGCATGGGCGAGGTAACGCATCTTTTCTACCTATTTGCTAGTTAGGATAAAATGTAATGGGACAACTCGATAAGACCAGTTCGTACGAAATACTGGCCAAATCCATAAATCTCCCAACAACCTGCGAAGGGGATTTCAGGATTTTTGTCTAGAAATTCCTTTTGTGGCTTCTTTGGATGCTGGAAGGGGATTATTGGACAAAAAGCCCAAAAATCCCCTTAGGCATTTATCACTTGTTCCATAGGACTACTGGTTCAAAATTATGGCAGTTGGCCCATCACGTGGCAACACAATGGGACTACTACGACACATAAAAATAATATCTGTCGTTCATCTGAACTAAACAGTTCCGCGAATGGCTTAAACTGTTTGGTTGGTCTGTTAGAAGTGTTAGAACCCTTATTAGAATAACAAAGTACTTTGAAATATTATACTTATTTTAAGAACCAACCTATTGACAATCGTGAGTGACCTTAGAAACTTCCTTATGAGTTAAGATTCTTCGAAATGGTCATAAATCGGTTATTAAATAAAGTTTCAAGCTATTCCAATTTACGGGATACCATAGAAATACTCGTTACACTGTGTGCCAACAAACTTAACCTTTAACCGAGTAATCTAATACCTAACTTGAACAAAACTTTGAACTATCCAGTTTAGACTGTAAGCTCTTGAGACAAGTTTGACTATTATTATCTATCTACAGTTCTGTGTTGAACGACTTGCTTTGTTATCTGTTGTGAACGGAAACACAATCGGTTGTACAGTTTGCAGAACATAATCGACATTGGAATTATTGGAAGTTCCAAAGACTTGAGCCAACTTTTTAAAACTATTTATACTGCGTCTTTTTTTTATGTGTACTTTTATATTACTTTATACTGGTATAGTCGCTCAACCCTTAGAGTATACACTAAAAGCATACAATTTTCGGTGATACAAGTTATGTCCTACATGCTCAACTGCTCAACTAGCTGAGCAATCTAGTTGAGCGAGCAGTGGGGAAGAATCACCTCCCCACAAGTACCCTACGTTTGCTAAGACGGGATCTTCACTCTAGAGCCTTTAGTCGCCAGTTCACTGTTCTATGGTGAAAATGGTCAGTCCACTGCCTCTTCAGTTTGCTCATTCTGAGGGCTATATAGGTTAACATGGTTTTCTACTGGATCTCCTCATTTTTTATTCAATCCTTCAGAGAAACTCCAAGCGTAACCTTTAGCATAGCTTGCTGAGAGATTTCAAATCAGTAGGCTAGTTATGAAATAGAGCGGAGTCTCTGCTCTACCTATATGTCATAGAATGGAAGACCGCACGGGGCCCTAATTCTGTATGACCACTTTACGATTCCTTACTTCAAAACCACGCGAATTCCTAGTCTTACGTAAAAAATCTGCAAAAATTAATTCTTTATGAAATGAAAACGAACCGCGTGAAATGAATTCCAATTGGGCAATTTGAACTGTCATAAATCACAATGTTCCACTGAGACGCGTTCCAAAACATGAACACATCAAAAGTTACCACTAATTATGTCAATATTTATTAAAACAAAAATAACTTTAATGTAAAGTGAAGGTATTTCTAATGCTGTGACACGATTTGAACAAGACACAATAACGACGTGGTTTCGTATCATGTGGAATCTGTGTTTTCATACAGAATTAGGGACCTCGCTGAAGACTCTTGACTTTAGGCACTGAGGTATTTGCAAGAGGTATTACCAAATGTTGCTCCAGCTCAGCTATATACATATTCTAACACAATATTTGTAACTTTAATATATTCCAGGGTCCAACGATGCCAGCTCTCATGATAATGCTGGCGCGATGGGTCCCACCGCATGAGAGATCCTTACAAGGCGCTCTTGTATTTGGAGGGGCGCAGATAGGCAACATATTTGGTTCTTTCATGTCAGGATACCTACTCGCAGATGGAAGGGATTGGAAATACGTGTTCTACTTCTTCGGAGGATTTGGCATTTTCTGGTTTATTTTATGGGTAAGTTTAACAAAACTTATTTGTTGTTTTTGTGTTATGTTTTCCATAGTTTTTAGCGATGAAACAAAAGTATAAGAGTAAGTTTAGAGCATTCCATCATCAAACATTGCGACCATCTCACAGTCTAGAAATCGATACCAAAGTCTCTATGCACAGTAATGTCACTACCCAGCATTCAATAATTCATTCATTTTTTTGTTCATTCCATGTATTGAATCGAAAAATCTTTGCTATACCTACTTAATTTTATAGCTTCAAATGTCTCTATGGACCAAAAGGTATAAAAGAAACATCGTGTTTTGTGTTTATTACTGAATTCTTGTTTTTATTGTTGTTTAATTGCTTTGGCTTAAATATAAAACTGTGACTAAGTTCGTTTACTTACGAATGAGATTGAATCGTACCCATCTACTCCAGTAACAAATTCCTTGTGCATTATAATTGGTAATTAATACTAAATGAATAGCGTTGCTTGTGTGAAGATTATTATGGACGGCCGCGGTTGTTCACGATAAGACCTCCTATGATTTACGTATATCAGCGTGGAAAAACCTTTTATCGTTTTGAATTATTACTCACTGGCAGTAACAGCTGAGAAATTACCATATAGATATCATTATTACACTTAATATAGCTATTGAGGTAATTTATTTTAGTATTATTTACTTATGTCATTATTTATAGATTATACAAGGCGAGTTTAAATTGGTATGTTATCCCGAAAGGGGGCGACTGGGGCCATGATAGCCCACAAGTTGTGAGAGCCTTACTTGAAACTGCGTGTTTCCAAAACTCCATACTAAAAAATAAATCCACTCACAAAAATGCACGTGCCATCGCTACGAGAGTTAACAAGATACTAAAAAATTCATTTCTAAACGCAGGTCGTTAAACTCATTTATGTGCATTCGGTCAAGGATGAAGTTCAACTACCCAGCTACGCTAGGGCTATCTTCAAGCGTAAACTTTACATGAAATTTCTTCAATGAAAAACTATTAATTTAGGAAAGTCGTAAAAGAAACATTGTCTACCTTGGGGAGTAGATTTACCCCCTTTCGGGATAACATACCAATTCAAACTCAGATAGTATTTGGGGAAGTCACAGGAAAAGTTATCAAGGTGTAAGGATAACACGCATAATTATTATGTATAGGTATCTATAATAATACAAAATTATAGTCTGGGTTTGCCAAACATTCGTGCAGAGAGACGAAAATATAACCGAAGTGTAAAAATACAGAAATAATTGCTATTTAAAATTACCGTACAATCTCTTTCGTTTCATGGTCTATCTTAGTACATGGCGAAATCATGGTGAAATTGCAGCAGATAAGCCACTAAGATTACATTCAATTCAATAATAGATAAGATTTTTTTAATAATAATAATATTATATTTATTTATTTACTATCAAAACTTAAACTTGCAATAAATCCATATAAAACGATGTAAAGAGTGAGTGGTCGTTTATCTTTTTTTAGTCTGATATAATTAAACAATCCTTTGTCTTCCAGAGTTTATTGTGCTACAGTACGCCGAATACTCACCCTTTCATCTCCAAAAAAGAATTGACTTACCTGAACAAGTACGTCACTACTGCTGAGACGAAGAGTGTAAAGGATCCTGTACCGTGGAAAGCAATCCTGAGATCGACACCCGCTTGGGCTTTAGTTTGGGCTGCTGTAAGTATTGCTATCGCTGAATGCTGTCTTATACGACGTAGATAAAAAAGATTGTGAAGTTCGTACCTACTTACAATAATGTTGCCTAGATAAATGCTTATTGTAAATTAAATCGTAATTGTTGCAAGGTACCTAATCGAATTTGGAATGCCTTTGTTTCTTTAGCTGTGTCGATCAATGACCTCATAGCGAAGAACCTTGATTAACATCTCAGGCAGTTCTCGTTAAACAGTTTGAGCAAGGTTCAAAAGCGAAAAGTGGTATTCCTTGACACGGTAAGTATTGTAAAAGTTTCTGTCCTTTGTTCTGTTTGTAGCCCTATCCTAGGAAGTTTTAGCTCTGTTATTATATGTATAATTATATTGAGAGAGTTTGGTGCAAATAGCTGTAAGTTATTTTAATATTAGGTATCAGTACAAGCAATGTGAGATAATCCAATGTAAAAATTAGAGATTTACATTGTTCACCTATATTTTATACTAGCGGCTCGCCCCGGCTTCCCACGTGTATTGGTGTAACCTATATTACTCAGGGTGAATGTAGCTTTCCAACGGTGAAATAATTTTTGAAATCGGCACAGTAGTTTTTGAGTTTATTCATTACAAACATACACACAAAAATACAAATCTTTCCTCTTTATAATAGTGGTATAGATAAATTGACATTGCTTAAACCATCCGTCAGAGTGGAAAACTATCTTATATCGTTGTAATTACTAAATTAAAGTAAGGAAATAAATATTAAATTATTTATTATATTTCTTAAACAAAAACCACAGCTCTTAAATTCAAACAAACATAGCATTAAAAAAACTTAGAGCCAAATACGGTTTAACATTTTTTAAAGTATGTACATAATTATGATTGTGTTGTTCAACTGTCACTGAATTTAGAATGCAAGTAGGTTAATCTCAAAGTCATGTATTGTGTTGTGCGTACCTATGCAAATTATTTGTGTGAGAAAGAGGGTGTGTGTAATAATTATAATACAATTATAATATACTGGATGTAATTGAATTCATTAGCATCCTTTAAAACTAGGTACCTACCTACTATGACACCGGTCACGTGTAGACCAAAATTTTTTTAAATGTACTGCATTGATTTGATAGGTAATTAATAAGAACTCCAAAAAATGAAATAGCTTACTGAATCAAATGCTACATAATTAAATTAAAATAATTAAGAACTGCTTTTAATTATAGCATACAAGGTAAAACAAAACTTTTAACAGTATTAAAATCATTCGTGTCAACTACATGAGGTGCCGCAGCAATCTTCATAATTTTCAATAAACAATATTTTCATTTGAACTCCTTACCCTTTAATAATCGTCAATAAATTATTTACTATCATGAACTCAATTTTTGCTAATGAATGTATTTGCATCTCGTAGGTACTTAATGATAATATAATTTATTGTATTCGAAACTTTTATTTGTAGGTTGGCCACGACTGGGGTTACTACACAATGGTGACCGATCTGCCCAAGTACTCCACCGATGTATTGAAATACAACATTGCCGAAACGGGATATTTAACCGCTCTGCCATATGTTGCCATGTGGATATTCTCCTTTATCTTTGGATTCATCTGTGATTTCTGCATTAAGAAGAAGTGGCACTCAATCAAAACAGGAAGGATTATTTATACAACTATTGGTAAGTGTTATCTGATTTGATGCTTAAAACATTTAATTTATTTTAAGATATAATAATGTGTAGGTCTATATAACCTATAGAAATACATAAACACCCTTCTTTTCAATAAATCCCTATCATACTAGTCGTATTATTACTTTATATTTTATATTAAAAGCATATAATATAGGTACCTACACAAACCATGTTTCTTAACAGATAATACCTAAATAATAATAATAATAGTATGCCCAACGATCATATACAAGATATTATGCCACTTACTATAATTATACGAGTAGGATTCCCTGTATCTAGGTATCAATACCCACACACAATTCACAATACACAATATCACAATACCCAGACACAGCTCAAGTGTAAAATATTTGCGCTTCTTTTCCTGTGCACAAATATAATTGTCCTGTTGCGGAAATGGAATCCACCGCCTCCTAGTTATGAGCCGCTAAATCACTTTTTTATGTAATCGAATGACATGACGAGCTAGTCGTTCGCCTACACCATAGAGCCTGTTATTTATAGATAGTTGGGTTTAAGCTATAATTTAAACAATTCACAACTTTTTTACTTGAAATTCTACAGTCGTGAAGACATTTTGTTTTTTATTTATTTATAGCATTAAAATCTTCCTTTTGTACAGTTTAGTGCAATAAATAAAAAAGAATAATAATAAAAATAAATCAATTTTAAACACAGTTATTTTTATCTCTCCTGTTCAAGAGCTAAATTTCTTTATAATATTTCAGCTGCCACCGGACCTGCAATCTGCATAATATTAGCGTCTTACTCAGGCTGTGATAGAAATCTTGCCATAGCGTACTTCGTTTTGTCTATGGCTCTTATGGCAGGTTTCTACCCTGGCATGAAGGTGAGTTATTGACATACTTCATTACTTATTTATCTCTAATGCAAAGAGTATAATATAACGCTACTCTAACACTCTAATAAAGTAATAGGTAAATGCTAAATTAAGCTATATATTATTTAAAAAAAAATATATAGCTTAATTTAGCATTTCTTTCAAATATGCGAGTTCAATTTTGCGAAAAGGAAAATTAGCTTAGTTTAAAATCATCGTCATCACCAATCAGGCTGTATCTAAAATTATACAAAAAGGGTAACTCAGTATAAACTGAAAATATAACAGGTATGTCCCAATTTTTATAAGCAGTCGAAATATAATTTCACTTACACAGATATAAAGGCAAACCTTGTGAGTATCTTAATTGGAATCTTAATAAATCTCTTGAAAACGAAATCAAATGCAACCATCATTTAGTGATGTAAAATGCTTTTAGAAGCCATCGCTTTCGTATTCAAAAAATAATTTAATGTCATACACAGATCGTGTATTATCCTTCAAGAAAATTAAACCCGGTCGTGCGGAGATAAGAAGTCAGACAACTGATGGGCGTTTTCTTTGCGTTCTTCAGCTTCTATGCTATGATAAAGCTGATAATCTGTGCATGCTATGATATTATGAAACTAACTGGTACACTTAATGTAAAGATTTCGATTTCAATTTACGTAATATGGTTTTTGGATTGTTTACATTTTTTTAAAGGTCATAAAAGTCTCTATTACCTATGATTCTGAACACAAAAAATAAGTATTGGAGTTATTTGGACGCGACTATAAATAACTTTTATTCAAACAAGTGGAAAGTATAAGATTTTAAAGTATCATGGTCACTAATACTACCAAAATATTGTCCATTAACGTTAAATTTTTAACATAATTTTTTTTTCATTAACATTAAATATCGGCAACTCAAAACAAATGATTTACATGGTAAATATCCCGTTAATGGACAATATTTTGGAAGTAGAAAGTAGGTAATAAAGCAGAATATGTGGTTGAAAATCACTCCTTATACTCTGATAGGTCTTGCCATAATGTTCATAGAAAACACGATACCTAGTCCTTTTTTTATACTCGAGCGGAGTTGAGAACAAGAACTATACATATATAGGTACTTTTTGTACGGATATTTTCCAGCGGCCGTTTTGTACCAACTTTATTAGGAGTCACGGTGCTCTGGGGTTACTTTAGCATCAGCCCGCAAATTACGGTTTGCAGGAAAAGAGAATGAAAACAAGGTAAATGTTTAGATATTTCGTGAGAAAGAAATGTTTATGGAGCGCACGGAGCTCTTAAGATGGAACGTGAATACACGGTAATTGAAAGCAGGAACAACTCCGCCGAGGTTTTTGAAATATGAGATGTTATTCGGTTACTAGGGAATTTCACTTGGGGTCTAAAAGTATTGCGTTTTATTATCCGTGTGCGAGAAAATAAAATAAGTTACTGTTTTTCTTGCTCACCGGTTGTAGAGCCGGTATTGGGAACCATTCCTGAAAAGCATTATCGTTCGTATGATTAAATATGATTTGGTAAATTTTCCTTTTTATTTCAACCATCACAATTAGGTACCTACCTACGTATCAATGTAATATACAATTTTGTCCACAATACACAAAGATTAGCTGTAAGAAAATGCTACTTAGCGTTAAGAACGTCCATGTGCGTGTTTTACTTATTCTTGTGCAATAAGGTATTGTAGTATCTATCTATCTATACATGATAATAAATTAATTTGTAAATTCATTAATATAATTCTATTAGATACATTGGTGTAACTATTTATGATACGCTTTTATAAAACTATATACACTTACTATAGTCATTCGACCATTCCATTCGCCCCGTCAATTGTAAAATTATCAAGAAATTGACAGGTCTGTCAATTTCTTTTCACTTTTTATTGTACACCAAATAAACTTAAATATATAGAAAAACTTGACTGACAATGTTATTACAATGGGCGGTATTATTGCTTAAAGCGATCTCTTCCAGACAACCCAGGCGCAATTGTTTGACTTTTGTGTAACTTAAACTAAACTCATTAGAATACTGCTAGCCAGCAAGATAGTATCAGATTTGCTTGTAAGTATATTTATTGGATATAAAACGGAAAATATGAATAGGTACGTACAAAATTTATGAATTAAAAAATTATTACTAAAAAAATATCACAGTCAATTGTAAAATTATCAAGAAATTGACAGAACCTGTCAATTTCTTTTTAGTTTAGTTTAAGTTACACAAAAGTCAAACAATTGCGCCTGGGTTGTCTGGAAGAGATCGCTTTAAGCAATAATACCGCCCATTGTAATAACATTGTCAGTCAAGTTTTTCTATATATTTAAGTTTATTTGGTGTACAATAAAAAGTATGTATCTATCTTGACTGGCCTGATTGCTCAGTTGGTAGTAGCCCTCTGCCCTCTGATCTATATTAAGGGTTATGTTGACCATTCATCACATTAGCTATTTCGTCGCTATCCCTGATAGATCACATTCATGATACGTCACCTTGTGCATCTAAGCAGCTTCCTTTACTCGTTTCATGCTGTGTTTCGACTCTTTCCCAACTCATCCGACGGTTGTGGGTTCGATTCCTACCTAGGACAAACATTTGTGTGATGAACACAAAAAGAAGGTGTTTGTTCTGTGTCTAAGTGTTATATTGTATTTGTATGTATTTACAAACAAAAAGTATCTATGTATTCTATCAGTTATCTGGCTCCCATAACAAGCTTTGCTTAGTTTGGGGCTAGATGGCGCTGTGTGAATTGTCCATAAATTTATCTATCTGACTTATATTTTCAGGTTAACGCGCTAGACTTGGCTCCCAACTACGCTGGAACGCTAACCTCCCTCGTGAACACGACATCGACGTTTGCTGGTATCATCACACCGTACCTTATCGGACTGTTGACGCCAGATGTAAGTATACATTCTATGTTATTAATCTGATAAAACACTCGAAATACCGTCGAGATACACGAGTATAAATTGTACTATATAGGTACCCACACAATTACAGGTTTACAGGTTATATTGGGTACCGAACGACCCCAATAACAAACGGGAAAAGGCCGAGGATGATAATGTATTTATTTTTTATCATCACGATAAAACTAACGCCTATAAAATCCTAAGACTGTTAATTTTTTGTAATTTTCTACAAAATGTACCTAGATGTTAGATTTAGAAACTTGCGAGTTCAGAATACAAAACACGTTAAGGATGGAGGATGTAGGATGTCATGCAACAAGTTTAAAATAATAGATGTAAAAGTTTAAATTTCTCACCTTCACAGAATCCCGAACATTATTTTTGTTGCCGAGTATCACGCGTAGACAGACAATTTACTGATTACGATAAGAAGAGCGATCTTTCGATATCTTTAATACTTTATTGATAAACAAAATCAACAGCTTGCAGGCAGAAATACCTAAGTACCCGAAATAATACTTTATTATGACAGTGTTCCACCAAGAAAATACGCTACGAAGTTAAAATTTCAACATTTTGGATATCGTTTTCTAAAGTTTATCAGAGCACCTGGTTATGCCACGCG
Source organism: Ennomos quercinarius (assembly GCA_910589525.2). Taxonomy (NCBI): domain Eukaryota; kingdom Metazoa; phylum Arthropoda; class Insecta; order Lepidoptera; family Geometridae; genus Ennomos; species Ennomos quercinarius. Next base: position 10,730,084 of record OU342499.1, on the reverse strand, counting down.
TGACTAAAATGCTGGCACCTACTGGCACTTATTTGGCTCGACAAATCAGCATTGCAATTCAACGAGGCAATGCTGCCAGCATGTTGGCTACGCTACCTACCGGTAGTGGGCTAGAGCATTTAGACTGACTATAAGCCATCGCAGCTACTATACAGTCCAAAATGTTCTTTGTAGTGGATAGTGTAGCTAGTTTACTAGTTTTAGTAGTGTAGTAGTTAGTTTAATGAATAAAGGTGTATATATAGATGCTATAGGTATTATTATTTGGGGAACTTCGGGTTACCCGATATTGTGTATTCTATTCTACTTTGATCACCTGAGTAATAGATATCTAAATAAGAATTAGACGAACGGCAATTGGGACTTTCACGACGTTGGACGATTTGAGAAGTAGACAACTTTGGAAATAGACGACTAGTCAGGAAGTGGCCCAAGATGCCGGAGGGATATCAAATAATAATAGATCTTGTATTTGTTGAATTTTCAGTGTTTGACACACGTAATGGTTTTCCAGATCCGCACAATGTAGACTACGTAGGTACAATAGAAGTGCTAAACATTATTTTGCTGCTTTAGATTCACATTTAATAAAATGCCTGTTTTCTTTTACTTACAGTCAACATTAGCTCAATGGAGAATAGCATTTTGGGTGTGCTTCGTCGTGTTAGTCGGCACAAATATCATATACTGCATCTGGGCAGACGGCAAGCAGCAATGGTGGGATGACGTCAGGCAGTACGGCTACCCTGAAGGGTGGAAGCATGGGCCCATCATCAAAAATACCAACCCTGAGCAACCTGAGGCCGTCGTTTTAACGGACGAAAAAACTGGATGAAATACATGAAATTAGTGGAACATATTTATCTAGTGAAACAGACTCTATACCAATACCAGTGCAACTAGTCAAGGTGGATATTAAAATTTGTAGATTAGTGTCGGCAATTGCTATAGAAAAATCAACGTTACACTGTAGGCAACAAAGTTAAATAAATGCGTGTGTGTATAATGAAAATGCAAGCGTCAAATTATATGTCAAATAGTATACTCTATGCGCCAAAGTAATGTAGCTATAACAACCAAATTCTGATATAAATTGTTAGTCTCTTTAAATGTATGTGTGTGCCTGTCGAATATTGAGATGAAATGCAAAATGAAAAATCATTCAAAAAATAATTAGATTTATTAACATAAAACCTAATGATGCCATAATTTATGGTTTACAGTGATCAACAAAGAAAAAGCTACCTATGGGTACACTATTTTGTGGGATCAATTACAAAAAAACATTCGACGGGATCAGTTTTGTGGGATTTATTTAGAGTTACTCACTATTTCTATAGTATTTGTTATTGATATAGCTAATGCAAAAAAACGAAGATCAATAACATTAAAAAAATAAATAATAGATTCAAAGTACCATTAAACAAGTAGGTGTCATAATAAATTTAATTATTGTAATTTTAATACTCCTAATCTATTTAAGCCCGTTTATAGTTTAAGTAAAATGCGTATAGTGTGTAATACAGATAAATATAAATATGCCATATTGACTTCGTTTAAGAATGTCAAATATTCTCTCGATTTATGTATTTTTGTACATATTGTACATTATTATTCTATGTATTATACATTAACTGTTAATTTTTTTTTGTTTATTTCACACATTACCTTTTTTCTTTTGCCATATTGAAAATAAAAACACTTGATCATTGTTAGAAAAGGAAAAAAAAAACAAAAAAGATTTTTGCTTGTTGAATATAATCTGAAAATGGCGGTTGTAAACCGTTTTTCAAAACCTGTTTTTTTGTTTAATGTGTAATAAGGGTGGATTATCGTCCGTTAAGCGTTCGTGAACATGCACGAGTGGTTGGCAAATGGTTCCAAGTTTATATAACCAAATTTTCAACGGCTATATATAAACTTCAGTAAAATATCCACCATTTTACTGTGGGATTTTGACTGACAAAATAGGACTTTGACATGACATAGCCGTACAAATTTTCACTCACTTGACATAGGCAGAATTATCGCTAATTAGCGATAGAAAGTCATTAAACGAAGAAGAAGAAACCAAAAGATTTTCATTCCCGCAAGAGGAAAATATTTTTCGATTTTTATTAGGTGTTTTTTTTATCTCTAAGAGCATCTGCACTATATTAGCGGACAGATAAAGATGACCGGAGGGTTATGGATTGTAAATATTATGTTTCTAAAAGAGAATGGGAGGGAGTAAAAAAAATGGTTGAGGGAATGAAAACAGGACGGGGAAAAAGACAAGAAAAGTGAAGAGATAAAGGGCAAATAGAGCGTAATTAATTTAGAAAAGAGGAAATGGGGCGCAAAATTAATTAAGACGAGGGCGGGTCAAGTAGCCAAATATAATACAAGTACTCATTGATTGGAGGTATGGAGTTACGCAAATATTACTATTACTTATGCTAGAGTGACCATTATAATAAGAAACTTGACAAAGAACCCACTTAGAAGTTACCTTGTTTTTGAGATATGCTGCCTCTTATCATAAAAAACACAAGTCGTCAAGAACTCGTATATTGCAACACACACGACAGTTTATCGTTAGACGGATATTAATGTTCTGGTATCGACAGCTTTAACGTAATATAACTTTCTAAATCTATAAAGTGGACCGTATTTTCTATTTACTGGTTGATTGGGACCACTCAGATCTAAGTATGGAATGAGTTCATAAAATAATCAAACATGCCTTGGTACTTGGTCTACTCTAGAATAAGAACTAAGAAAATACTCCGGAAAAGTCACAAATTAAGAAGCACTGTGCTAGGTAAACACATGATGGCTAGATGGTGACATTAATATTTTTTTATAGATATAATACATAATAAATACGTCTATTAGTAATTTAGTAGCGTGCTTACATCTTAGAAATCTTAGGTAGATTTGACGATTGGAAGACTTGACGAAAAGAGAATTTGACTTTTTTTTTACAATTTATAGGCATAGCATTTGACCACTGTCTCACCTGATGGTAAGTGATGACGTGGCCTACGATGGTGCATGCTTGCCTAGAAGATACCTAGACTAAAACTGCAATTTGTCAAAAAAAAGGACTTGACGTAATACAACTTGACTGACAGCGAGTTTGACCTAAGGAATCGAACCTGTACTAGGTATTTATGTTGAATTAAAAACGCAAATAAGGACAACAACAAAACAATATAATATAATTCAATAACATTATTTCATTAATTTACTTTATTAAAATTAATATTGCTTCATTGAAAATATCTACCACAAAAATTATAACAATATTAAAGAAGCAGTTATAGATAACTAAAGTGAATTTTAAAAACTAAATACCTGTTGACGAGTCTGTTTGGTTTTTGTCCACCTGCATGCGCGTACGCGCCTCTCTTAGCTCTTTGATACCATTTGCTATTTGTGTTTCAAGGCGCTTTTTCTTTGCTCGAAGTTTGTCGACCTAAAATCGTTAAAGATAGTTTTAGATAGATTCAGAACATAGTAGGTACCTGAGTCCTTGATATTGAGAACTCAGATATGATCCCAGTCATGGTAAAGATACTTTGAGTACGTTTATAAATATATAGTACCTTGATGAGTGTCCACGTATTGGTCTCTTTTCGGTTTTGGTTTCATTTTATTCCTCTACTAAGCTATATTATTTTGGCGTTCTTACAATAAATTCTACCCATTATAGGTACGTAACTTGGGCGGTACTGCAGTCCTTAAGGTGATGTGTGACCAGTAATTGTTGGGAACGATACTCAAGAAGTTGTCAACAAATATGTCTATCTAGGCCAGATCTTTCAGTTAGGTAGGTTTAACTTCGACAAAGAGGACACACGAAGAATCCAACTCGGCTAGGCAGCGTTCTGGAAGCTTCGAACTATCTTTTCGTCCAAAATGTTTCCAGTGATGACTTATGGAACTGAGACATGGTCTGTTACTGTTGGCTTCATTAATAAGCTCCAAGTCGTGCAGCAAGCTATGCGAGAGCTATGCTCGGTATTTCCCTGCGAGATAAGTACCGAAACGAGGAGATCCGCAGGAGAACTATATAAAGCGACACATATAGCTCTTAGAATAATTTAAGTTGAAATGGCAATGAGCAGGCAACATCGCTCGCAGAACTGACGACCGATGGGGAAGAAAGGTTCTCAAGTGGCGAACACGAACCGGAAGACGAAGCGAAGACCGGCCCTCCACTAGGTGGACCAAAGACCTGGGGCAAACCGCGGGGAGCCGATGGATGCAAGCTGGAGGTAAGCAGCCACTTAAACTGGCGCTCTGTGGGGGAGACCTATGTTCAGCAGTGGACGTCTTCAGGCTGTTGATAATGATGATGATAGGTACGTAATCAAATATTGATCGGTAAGGAACATACTTTAATGTAACTACATTAGCTTCAATTTTGTCTTACCAATATAGCTTGGTAGTTACCTCGTCTGAAGCGTCTTGGAAGTCACGCAATAAATCCTTCCTAGTGAGTAAGCCAGCCTTCAGTCTTTCTCCCTCCAGGGACCATCTAAGTTTATCACGGCGGCTCTAAGAAGGATACTTATAATGTTACTGATTACAAGTAATGCATTTTAATTTTACAATGACATGACCTGCTAGGCGATCATATAACTTTATTGCAACCGATAGAAACACAAAAATGTATGGATTTGACATTTTCAATACGCAGCTTATGTGTGCAGTTACTGTGGAAATTTTCAATTTTGGAAAGTTTCTCCTGTTGCATTGCAATCAAAGTTCCGTGATCAACCCGCAGGAGTTTTAAAGGTGCTTGTTGAACTATCTAGGTAGGTTATTATGTTTGTTGTAGTTATTGTGAAAACGGTTAGTAGTATATTTTGTAATAGTCACCTAGTTATTTCTGCTTGAAGCATAATAAATGCACATATTTTAATGTACAGCCACAACAAAATAGAAATAATAAAATCAAATTTGTGCTTAAACATCCATTTGTTAATCGGCTAAGCCAGCACTGCACACAGAACCCTAATATTGCAGGTTATTATAACAGCCGCTTATTTATTGATGTAAAACAAAAAACATCAATAAAACTTACTTTCACAAAACCAAGATCTTCTCTAGCTCTCAAAAACTCGATTTCTGCGTCTCCAAGATCACATTCAGCAAAATCGATAACTTCATCGGTGTGATGCATCTTCTCGCGAATATGAGCCAATATTTGGTTGTGTTCGGTACATTTTGTACGGTTTTTTATGAGCTCATCCTCTCGCTCTGAAAAAAGCATTTTACAACCCAATGAGTTCATTGAACTTTAAAAGTTGCTAGCTTATCGGTATTTTATAGACTGCATTTTGGAGATTGTGCGATGGAATCACACAAACTAATTCCTTCATCTCCATTCTTTCATCGGACCACAAGGGGCACCGAAACTCGGCATCTTTTATTGTTAATATTCCTACAGCCCGCACTAAGCGTTACGCATCAAAATTTATAGTGCGTACAGCAAATGAGTGGAATACCTTGCCGTCGTCCTTGTTTCCAGCTAACTATAACCTGGGTGTCTTTAAGTCAAGAGTGAACAGGTATCTTCTAGCCAAGCATGCACCACCATAGGCCCCGTCACCACTTACCATCAGGTGAGATAGTGGTCAAATGAGCCACATGGTGTGGTGATGTATAAATTAATAAAAAAAACAAAGCCAAACAAATCTAATTCGTTTTAAATCAAAATTAGAAGAAATGGATCTAGCTCTCTCTTCATGGGTTAGTCCAAATTTAAAAGGCGGATAATCTCAAATGCAAGTTAAACTGATGTTCTAATCGTATTGAATGACCACAAGACTTCAGAATTTAAAGTAGATTCATTTAAAACTATAATTCTGAGAAAATCAAAAATAAACAAATGAAAATGGTAGGTTATGTATAAAAATACGCACCTTCAATTTTAGTCATAAAATTTTGGTTATCAATATTGAGCTGCTCATATTGATATACGTAGAGCCCAGGGCCCAGCATCTCCAGCTTTTTGACGATTGCATCAAGTTCAGCCACTGCATTTCTTGCCCTGATGTAGCGTAAGCAAAGACTTGTGCATTGCTCCTGTTTCCGTCGTTGAAGAGTTAAGAACCTTTCCACGGTCTGTAGATAAAATTAGATTTTTACTGTAGGAGGAAATGAGCATAATTAAATGTATTAATATTAATGCACGTGATAGTTTTACGAAAAGGTGGTGGTTCGTGACGGGATACCGTACTGTACTAATAATTTCATTATTCATAATTTCATTTCACATACTTCATTTTAATAATGATGAAATTTATAATGGTGGTTATTTATAAATAACTTTGTTCATAATAGTTACTTTTTATATTGATCTTTTCTTATACAATTTATTAAAATAATGTTTTAATTTATAAAATTTTATGTTATAATGTTAATGTTAAGAATTTTTTTATCAGATTTTTTTCTATTACAAATTTCATTTCTTATAATTTCATAATAATCAGCATTCATAATTGTATTGTTTATGATGTTTTTTTTTTCATAATAATATATTTTAGTTAAAATAATAATAATTTTGAGGTAGTTAAATCATTACATACATATTCATGTATACCATAAAGATACTAAGATACTAGTGTAAGGCAAAGTCATAAATAGGTGCGACGACGAGCGAAGCGAGGAAGAGCGTTAGGTTAACTGTGACCACACGACGCACGAGCCGAGCGAGCGAAGAGAAGCGTAGCGAGCGTGCCGCGGCAGCGGCCGGCGAAGTGCCAGAAGTCACTTATGCTTATATAAAAAAAATACATACAAAATTACAGAAACCATCTATATTAAGTTTCAGTACCTTTATTTGATTTAAATATTTAACACGTGTTTTTATTAGACATTTCAAGTTATTTATTAAAATAATGCACAAAATTCATCAACAACACCAAAATCAATAAAACATGAGAAAATATAAGTTATTTTACAATTACCCACAGTCCACACTTTAATTTTGTTTGTTTTGACTGGATGAAGTGCCTGCATAGATTAAAAAGCAAATTGGCTTGCCGTACTACGTTTTTATAACTGATTAGGATAATTATATAACAATCAACAGTTCCAGTCACATTAGTTTACAGTATTATTGATATTTTGTTTTATGATTTAAGTTAGTTATGGTAAAAGAACATTATGAATTTGTACTGCTATGTTACATACGCCTTATGAGTTTCATTCTTATAAATTTGGATTATTATTCATTTTGATTTATAATAAAGAAAATTAGATGCAGTGAAAGTATGTTAAATCACATTGTGTGAAATGATGATTATAAGTAAGATTTTTATTTGTAACATAATTATGATAAACGATTTTATGAGTTTCGACAGTGAACCGTTCGTGACGCATGTGCGTTAGAAGACGGCGATACAGCGGTCGTATTTCATCTTCGTCTAGCACCGATAGTTTTATAAGTTTCTAGCTGCACCCCACGGTTTCCTATGTGTTAATTCAGTATAATATAATCTATGTCTATTTCAAATTTAATTCCAATCCGTCCACCCATTGAGGCGTTTAAAAGTAACAAACATTCACACACAAAAACTTTTGCATTTATAATATTAGTAGGACTAGAATCGCTAGCATAAAAGTATAGACCATACGCTCTCTCTGAGGTAAACGTTTGAATCTAGATCATGATAATATAATAGTTATTTATGATGTTAGGGCGGTAAGTTGGTTTTTACAAACGAGTAGACAAATGTAAGCCCGAGACGAAGTTGAAAGCTTACCATAGTCACGAGTTTGTAGAAACCAATTTCCGCACGTGTGTCATACAACGTTTTTCAACACATTTGCGAGAAAACAGTACAATAGGTAATGAAACAAGCTTTTAGTGGGAAAGTCGCAACAAACAATCTTTGGTGTTTCTAATCAAATATGAAAATGGGTTAAAATGGCGCGCATTTACAATTCAAATGGCACCACCTGCGTGTGGTGAAAATTAGAACTACATGTAGTTTAATTTTCTCTTTCGTATTAAAGTGAGAGAAACATAATGAGCAAAAACGCTTCCAAGGAGTTTCGTTCATTCAGCTTATTTATTCTCGTTATGTGAAACTCTTTGGTGGAATTCATATAAGTTTTTTTATGGATATTAAAAAAAAAACCGTAAAGGTTACGCACGGTGCTATGCCACAAAGGATGCGGTAAAATAGGTACTTAGGTGAGAGTACCTATTTTACCGCACGCTCCGTTGTATGGTGCGTAATGTTTAACTTTCAAACAATGTATACAGGCTTTGTAAATGCATTTTTTGAGCAAATGTGTAGAAAAAAATATTATATTACCTTTTCAGCTATAGGTTTTCCTTTCTTGGAATAGATGAGACCTGACCCAGTGCTTCTTTCCAAACTTTGGAGTACCTCAAATTTATTTTCTGCATGTTCAAGCCGTTCAGTGTATTGCAAATCAACTGCTTGTACTTTCGATTTTATCTGTAAAAAGAAAATGCTAGTTAAAATATAAATAAAAGCTTCTGTGGCGTGGTTCGAAGCAGGTCGGCTCATAACCTGGAGGCGGTGGGTTCGATTCCCGCCACAGGACAAGTATTTTGTGCACAGGAAAAAATACGCAAATAGGTGCTTGTTCTGTGTCCGAGTGTTGTCAGACCAATAGTCCTCGTCAGAGATCTCAGATCTCTATGGTTCTTATAGTTCCTGGGTCCCTAGGTACAGAAATCCTAGTTAGGGTCCAGGATAAAAAATGAAACAAAGTTTAACTTTTAATGATAAATACAAATAAGATGAATAATTATATGTTTATGTATTTTAATATTACTCATCAATCCATTTTCTCTATATAAAATATAATATGTAGTTACTTATTTCAAACTGTGATGAAACACTCCAAATTTTTGTTATTTTTTATTAAATAACCTTTTAATAAATATTTTATTATTACTTCTATATTAAATTGCAATATAGGATTTTTTTGCGTATCAAATAACGCATATTAATGATCAACTGTAAAAAAGAATGACACAAAAAGCAGACTAAAATTAACAAATTAGGGAAGATACGAGAGTAGGGAGAGTATATAGAGTATGAGGATAATTGAGTGTTTAACTTATGTTTTTAATTAGTTTGTTATTTTATACATACTTACATCAGCCATTTCTCTTTCTGCTTTTTCCTTTAACTCTTCATAAGAAAACAGTTTCGTCTGAAATTTTTCCTCCAAGTCCATAGAATTTTCCAGTGTCTTCAATACGTGTACTAATTTACGTTTCCTAAAATTTAATATTAAGGTGGAACGTTACACTAGTGCGGCAAATTCAAATTTTCTTGCGTTCTTTTGCCAATAATAGCTGAATTACTAAGCGTTATTACATTTAAAACTGATTTAACGTAAAGAAATAGAATGTATCAACAAATTACGATTAAAAATATCTCCTAGATATCATTGGTTTAGTGACAAATGGCAATAGACTGAAAAACTAAGTCGAAATTGTTTGCCATGTTAGTGAAACGATTGTTCGGGGGTCACTCGGCAGAGTACCACTAATAGTACCAATTGCAGTATTGACATAGGCTAATTGCCTGCTATTTATTTATTGCATAAATTAATAATTTTCCTCAAAAAATAAACAGTCGTGAAAACAAAAATTAAATATCTCCAAAAATTACAAAAGAACAAGCATTTTAAAACACAGTGACGTCAGTTCTTGGTCCTTCATAGTAGCTTATTCCTAAGCTGTGGCAGCTTTATATATGATCTGTTTGGCATGGAACGTCACAACGTGTATTTTCATAGTAGCTGTAAGGAGCTCCTTATTATTATTTATTATCGCAGAGATCGTGTGGAACTCCACACGATCTCTGTTTTGCGAGAAAGTAACAGGCGATGTCCAGTCCAGAAACATGAAAAGCTTATTACTCTGTGACTTATTTACTGGTTTTTTTTTTCATTTATTGCATTCATTTTTAACCTATTTCATGAAAATAATATTTGCTTGTTCCTTTTTAATGGCAGGCAACTAGCCTATTCAGTTCTACTGCGACTAACATGCTAATTGCAGTAGAGCTACAATTTTATTAGAACCAATAACTTTTAATTAAAACTTTTCATGTTTTCAGGAGAAAACAATATGTAGGTATCATATAACCGAGTTCCCTCGTAATGAGAAAACAATAAACAGCTACTAATAAAACTTTTAATGAAAAGTAGTTATAGAAATACAATCCAATAAGTTTTGTCTGGTAAATATAAAAACTTGTTTTGTGCTATTAAAAGTAACAGTAATAGGTATTTTCAAAGGTGCTTCAAAATATACATCATTCGTGTTAATTTGGTAGGATCGATACTGATGCGGAATACTCTTTTAATACGAGAATAATTGATGCAATATAAATACTATCATCATCATCAGCCGGAAAACATCCACTGCTGAACATAGGCCTCCCCATAAAACGCCACTTTGAACGGCTATCATATCCATAAATACCACGCTTCACAGGAATCACAGGCGTCTTGGGGATCGCAGATGAATTGAAGTATACAGAGGAGAACGCTGCTGCCAATTCCCTGGATATTCTCTTAGCTTACGGCACCCACGGGAAGAGATGGAGTGGTAGTAATCTCAAATGGGACCACACCTTCACTAGAAATGCTTTTACACCGACTAGGTGGTATGATTTTTCTGCAAAGTTCGTCTAGGTAGGTACCACCACTGCCAGTTATTCTGCCGCCAAGCAGTAGTGTACGTGCAAGTACTACTGTGTACCGGTTTGAAAGGCATTTTAGCTAGTGAAATTACTGGACAAATGAGACTTATGAACTGATCTCACAGTGTAGAAATATTTTTTAGACTGTGTGATGTCTCGGGATCACGTGCGCAGTGCGCGGTGTCACGCGAAACTTTAATTTAGAGTTCCAAGTGACAATCTGTTATGGGCTTCCGTGACACAACACCAGGCGAACGACTAGCTCGTCATGTCATTCGTTTACATAAAAGATAGCTTACTTGTAGTATTCAGCCAATCTCCGATGTAATATGTTGTTCTTTATCTGAAGCTGGCCTCGGTCATAGCTAAGATCTCTGTGTGCCTGCAGGTACTCTTCCCGGTTGATTGTGATTGGACCTGAGCCCACTCTCTTGCCTATTTGTATAGAGTCCTCTTCTTTATCTTCCACATCCTGCTCTTCGTGGACACTAACTGATAATTATTTAAATCAAGTTGTACTGTTATGTTCATTATGATAGCATAATTTTAGACATTACCTACGTTATCAGCATTTGGATTTTCTGCTGCTGAAATGTGTATGCCCAATGAATGGTGCTAGTCGTTTGCATTAACTACACCGTGGAATTGAATTCGATATTTTCCTAAAATGTATGTATTCAGTCCATGCTATAGATCAATATTACAGCGTTAAATGAGAAAATAAAAATAAATGCCTTCAAAATAATTCGCCGTTAACCGAAATGTCTATTTCACACTACATGCTGCGGGCAAATGTTTCGTAGGTAGCTAAAACACCTACACCGCCCTTCCCGCTATCCCGGAGTGCCAAATTATTACATGTCATAGACATTTTGTGAAGAATTTGTATTTGGACTAATTTTACTTACCTAGTTTTACGTTTTAAATTATAGGTGTTTTTTGTTTAGCTTTAAATAAATATTCTAAAGCATGAACTTAGTAAATTTCAGGAAAATATCGAATTCCTACCAAGATCCTACCGTTCTTGGTCGTCACAGTCCATGACATTGTATTAACTACGGCTGATCCAACAGACGTTGGTTGGTTAATTTCCCGTACAAAGATCCCAATGCATGGGTAGGATGAGCTGTAGAAATAGACGTAATTACCTCTTCTCTTGAGAAAGCGTTCAACCAATAAAAACGCAGCAAAAGGTTCTATGACGTGATCCGCATGATCATTCATTGGTCAAATGCTTTCTTGAGAGAAGAAATACGATTATCATGCTACCCGTGCTGAAAAAAAGTAGTAAGGTTTCCCGAATTTCAAACTTTTCCATTATTTATTTCCATACAAATCAAATACTAGCTTTTATGAATATTCAAAAACAGCCAAATCCATCCAACTTCTCTCAAATCATGCACTTACCAACGAGCACCATTCCATTTTTAATTGTATAAATCTTAATATAGTTAATTATGACAAGGTTTGTACCTGTAGAACTTACCACTAGATCCGCTAGAGCTGTCGCCATCTTCTATGTTCTCGTCTTTCTCAACATTTTCTACCTTCTTTACTTTTCCTTTAGAAGTTTTAACTACCTTCTTTACATTCACACCAGATTTTGTCGCACTTCCTTTGCTTGATGGCTGGTAACATTAAAAATCTAAATGTTTCTTATTACCAATGTTATTAACTATGTTTATTAACTACTACTATGTTTAGTAACGCGATTGTTAAATAATTCGGTCATCTTCTGGATTATTTATAATTTCAGAATAAAATATAAATTATCGTTGTTTTATGTTCGCTTGTTTATATGACTTTCAAGCCTAAATGGCAAAACTAATCTAGTACCTACAGTTAATGACTGCTTAAAACTAACCGGGATCAACATAAGGGTAAATATTTTTTAACCAGAGAAGTAGAGATTTCCCACATCTGAAACTACGGGGTGCTTCTAGTTGTAAATATAAATGACTTAATTATTTTTAGCTACGTGTAGTTGTGGTGTACCTATATCAGTCTTATTATCCAATTTTCCAAGTTTTATTATTAAGCGTTTTAAAGTCTATTATATTTTTATTTATCATTGTAGTCAATAAATTTCGATGTCTAGTCGAGAATATGAAAAATTTGCTGACATAAATCTTGTAACCAATGATGAAATTTTTTAGGAAAATTTATTACAAATTGGCAGTAATATCAAGGCGACGTGGTATAAATATTTTCACGAATATTCATTTTCGAAAAGCTAGAGTAGATTAGAGGTACCAAGTTATTATGTTTTAAGTTTAAGGTGGAACGTTTCACTAGCACGGCAATAATAGCTTAATTACTCAACATGATTACTGTATTATGAACAAAATATTAAGAGAATTATAAACCATATATAACAATTTTTTTATAATATTTAGCACGCGCTCAGTTTGCGACATACAAATTTCCAAACATGGACCTATTAATATCCACCATGTCCATATGCTTCCAAACTAATATTTTAAATGCATCTTTTCGTTTATTTGTCATTTGTTTTCCACTTATAAAGTTGACCGTAATCTGATTCCAATAAATGACTTAATTTGAACGGCTTTTTTATTTGCTCTGGACATAGTTTGAAACCTGGGAGGCCATTGGATACTTTTGATCAACAATAATATGTAGTCCATGCATGCGAAGGCGCGGGTAAGGAGCAGCTAGTATTTTGTATAGTCCTAAGTGCAAGTCCTAAAATAGGTTTTAACACAATATCTAAGCTCGTTCATGCACCAATATGTTCAAAAGTCACATATATTTTGCATTTGCATTACAAAGTTTATATACTAAGGTCTATAATAATATGGTGCGTAAGCTCCAAGCTCCAAGTAACTTTGATGCGACTGTATACTTATTTTACCTATTCCGATTCCCAAACAATACATTACACGAACGTCGTCATTAACATTCACAACTCCCTAGGCATTACCTATTTTATGTGGATTCTCATTCCTCAAAGGGTTCCACAAAGGGTGGATAAAACGTAACCGTGACGTAACATTGCATGTCAGGTAAGCCACATTAATTAGCAAGGGAAAGGTTGCCTTACCTTAGCCTCCGACATAATCGCGTGCTCCTCTTGAATTACCGTTTTATTGATCTGTTTAAGGTTACTACCGAAATTATTTTATTCCATTATATCAGGGCACAGTAGCACAACATGCAAAGACACAAAAGTTGCCATGGCAACGTGTAAACAGTTATTGAGTTGTTTACTATGTTGACATGTTGACAGTTGCATTGAATATAAAAAGTTTTGTTGTTATAGGGTTACTTATACACATGGAACTTGATATAGGCCGAGGAGCTAATAAATGGGAATGCATAATGCTTAAAAGCATACCTACTTAATATTGTTACAGTTTAAAAATCCGAAGTACTCGGGAAAATACACGACTGTTCAACCTCCCAAAAAATTAAAAATTTCACCAGTGAATTTAAGAATAAACTGGTTCCACCAAGGTTGCATCACTTTACCAGATAATGTTTTTTTTTTTAATTTTCCAGCGTAGCACAACTAGAAATTTAGCAGTATTTTATAAACTATACCTACATCTATGCTGGGTTAATATTCTCTTACTTTCTTTCGATATTAATACTTCATCTCCGGGGAAAGTACGATGAGAAAATGTAAATCAGCAACCGGTAACCACAGTTTATAGCTAAGAGACAGTTTGAACTCTGGAAAATGACATCACGGGATAGCATTCTATTTATATTGCGATAAACGTGCAAAGACGCTGATTGCAATTATAGTGTTGGGTAATAAAAAGATAAATAATACCTGATTTATTGCAAATAGGCTTATTTTAGCACTTTTACAACACCTTCTAACTTTAGAGCAAGACAGCTCCACTGGCCTGAGCTATGCTGGTGGCAAAGGCAACCACGCCAAGTGAAGGGATCAACCTAAAGTTTTTGAAGATCTTCTTATCATATTGTAAGTAAATTAAATAATTGTTAATATGCATTGCGACACATTGGCTTTAATTTTTATAAACTAAAGCAATTTTTATTCAAACAGAATGTTAATGTAGATAACTGTTAATAAATTAATTTACATACTGACACATTATGAAACAAAATTTATGTGTGCAACTAAAACAAATATTGTAGGAGACAATGAATTAATCGCGCAATAAATCAACAACACAATAACTATGTCAACATTGATGTGATCTCTCTGTGATAAAATGATGATAAATATATAATTTTCTTACATTGACATGACAGCAATAAATTGTATATTACAGAAATAATATATAACATTTCTATAATAAAAGCTGAGTTTAATATTATATTTTTTAAACAAACTCAGCCGCTGTTATGATTAGTTCATCTTAGACTATCAACGCCTATCGTTAGATTTCAAATATTTTTTCTTATTTCATAAAGCATCTTGAAATAGTTATCATAAAAATGTCTTCGAACCAGCCATTGTTTACCTGTGCGTAAAGAGACTGCGGATGAATAATTTAGAGTTTAAAAGAATATTCATCCAAAGTCGCCTATTCATCATCAACTTCAAAGAGTAATGCAGATGAAAATAGTTTGGAATGAAAACTAGGCGGAAGAATGTGGACCCTTTGGAGCGGTTCGCGGTTCATTAGCGCCGCTGGCCTTTTCCTTCACCAGTTTTTTCGGACAGTAACCTTTATTGATGTTGGCAGTGTCACATCTCTATCCTGGGCCGTTGCCAGACTTTCGACAATGCTCATCTTAAAATAACCACCGGCGAAATGTTTATACGACATTTTTCTGTTGTAAAAAGTTAAAGACCTCGCCATCGGCACATTATTTCCGCCGTTTGCTTTGATTCCTTTTCTGAGAAATGTTAATATGATGGTGTCTGTTTTTATATTCTATCAAAACTGTTGTCACCTCCGGTTGTAATAACCGAATATATTTTAAGTATAAACAGTATTCATAAATTGTAACCTTGTTACTGTTGAAATGGTGATGTACTACGTTTTGTGGTAGGTTTAATTTTACAACTGATCATTTTCATGTAATAGAAAAACAGTTGTTTTTGTGACTTTACTTAAAACCATTGCATCATGTTTGATGATTTTTTTATAACACTGACTCCTATTTTGTTGATTTACATTCAAATAACACAAATGAAATAATCAAGAATTCATTTATTAAAAAGAGCTATAAATAGAAAGAACGCACATAACATCAAATACACATGATAATGCAAATACAATGGAATAAGATAAACATTAACACTCAGGATACATTCCATAACAGCTCGTTTTATAGCGTTTCTATTTGTCTTTGTGATTATGGCTTAAATTCCATTGCAATAATAGCTATTTTTAAACAGTGAGCTTGCAGTAACAGAGAACAATATAGCACATTCAAGTATCAGCTGTCCGACCTTATTGTTAGATTGAACGATCTTGGTCCCGAATACCTACATGCATTAGCTCAATGCTTTTCTTTATACACAGAAAATGCTTTTTATACAATAACTTGGGACTTAAATAAATACTACCCTCAAGAAAGTTAAGAGATTCCATTTCCCGACATGAATACGGAAATATAAATTATTAAAAATTATTAAATACATTTTGCATTAATTATAATTAATGACTAGATAAAGTAGCACATTATCCTATGGCAGCCAATGAATTTCACAACAGATAGTAGAGAATAAGAAGCTTATATAAAAAAAAAACTGGAGACTGCATTGCGAACAATGCTTTGAAGCAAGATAATGTGGTATAGAATGTTGACGTAACTATGTTTTCCTTATCTTCCTTTAGGGTGACTCTCCAGTGTTTTACACAACCTTCTTGGTAGAGAACAATGCAAGACCACGCAGACTATATCAAACATTGTTTTCACATTGGCGTCATATTAACTAACTTAGTTAATCCTATTAAGTACGATGCGAGCCAAACACGTTGTATATAAACAATTCAAGCCAGTTATAAAATATGTCGCTATAAAGATATTTTTATCATCGCATAAGAATAACAATGATAAAAACGTAACGATATACATTAAAGGTGTAATTACAGTAGCAGAATCAGTCAGAAGTCGTCTTGAAATCGAAATAGACGGAGCGCACACATTTTAAGCGTACTTTGGAAGACTATCAGTGGACGACATAGTTAAATGTGCGTGACAACAGCACCATTAATGCTTACATCGGTACAAAAACTGGCTAAATATTTTACTAGCGCACGCACAAATAAGTGTGTCGGAGTGTATTGGTCTTTTGAGCACTGTTCAGTAAAGGTTTGAGAAAGCATTCCAGCAACTCGTATTGCTTGAAAGCATGCTGCTTGTGACGTCATCGGCCAATGATGGTTGGTTCATCCGCCATTGCGAGTTCGTCTGTGGCTGCCTTGTCTCCTTTTCTCTTACGGGAAAACCAGAGGAAGGATGCAGCAGCGAATACATTGATCAGGACAACGTACCAGGCCAAGAAGAAACTAATGTGGTAGCTGTTGAGAGAAAAAGTCATTTATGTGTCTGTCAGTGACACGTTTTAGTACGCAGCACAAACGGAATACTTTAAACTGAACGTTCAAGCTTCATTAAGATTTAATTTGAAAAGTCGCCAGATGAAGCGCGCTCAAATAACTAACGTATTTGTCAACTTGCAGATTACGGCTAACGAGCATACGACTACAAAATAGTCTGTTGGAAGTACAAAGAAATCTTTTTAAAGTACATGACTATAGAAAGTTGTATCTAAATAAAGTTTTCTAGAACTTTTTGAGTTATACCGAGTAGCTTTTGTAGCGAGGCTCGACGAGACTTAATCGATTCTTAATCGATCGGTAAAGTTAAGCATCATTTTTTGCAGTTACTACTTGGGTGCCTCGCCGCTTCAAAAAGTGTTACAACTGAGTTTCGGAAAACACACAACAACAAACAAGTTTTAACATCACAGGGCTAAAAACTTGCCCACACAAGAAGATTCGGTTTTGTTTGATATTATAGATATTGTTTGTAAAAATTTTGTTTTGTAATATAAATTAGGAAAAAGGTAAGATAAAAACGCACCATAAACCAAAATAACGACCTCATAGTCTATTTACGTATTTTTGTGAGAATTTTGCTACTTAAATGGTTAGTTTTTTTTAGAATAAATCCTATCTAACCTATCTTTTCTATGAGTCGTTAAGTAAACGAGACGGCATTGCCAATTTGGCCGAACAATGGATGAGCTAAACGGTTGCTAAAACTTGCTTGATGAAAATTATTTAGAGCTGCTATAGCCAATCTATAACCTAAACCTATGTACATTCCTCAGTATTGATAAAAGACATAAAAGATTTTGTACATAGCGTGAACATATTCAACACTACGTAAAAAGACATAGTGTTGAATATGTTCTAGAAGTCTAGAATAATAATTTTGAAATATTTAGTTAGATAATTTGTGTCTCATTTTAGTTTAATATAGATATTAAAACTATAATTATACCTGGCTTTCAAAAGGCATTAATCTTTACTTAAGCAGTCATGTCATGGTAAACTCTTTAAACATAATATAAGTAATACATACATAATACAAGTAATACATTTTTCATAATAAGGTATCATGGGTGTTATAAGCTCGTAACATAAAAATATTTGTAATAAAAACCTCTTTTCACTGGAAAAGGACATATAAAATTATGTGAAAATAGCAGGTATATAAGTAGCTTATACTTACTAGTGGCGAGCACCATCCGGGTATAAAAATTTGACGTTCTTCTGCATGTGGTCTACGGTTGACATCATCACTTGCACAACGACAAACGTGCACGATGCTGAAACAAATATTAAAAAAACATTAGGTACTGCGTGTTTTTTAATATAAACATACGAGCAGAGAATAGCTCAGCAATAGTAGATAGCGCGACTTTGAATCCTGTGTGCACTATGGTTAGATCCCCTCGCACTAATGACTATCAACTGTACTCGCTGTAACAACAACGTTGAAAAAATTCATGAGGAAACCAGCCCGTTCATAAATCATTAAATTCGCAAAAAATGTAATCCACCAATCCACACTTGGCCAGTGTGGTGGATGGCTAGCCTATACTCACGAGAAATGTCCCGTTCCCAGCAGCGGAATGTTTGGGTGGATATATAATTATATGAATCTAAAATTCGGCTTACTGATAGGTTCGTTTAAGCTAAAATATAAGTATACATATAGGTTACCCGCTTATTTTAAACTGTTGAATCATCTCGATATTTATAGTCAGTTTCGTTACGGATTCTAAATATTAATATTTATTTGATATAAGATTTAGTACAACTTTCTATCGGTAATATAGTCAGGATAATTAGGTTTAGAATTAGACTGGCCTGTTAGCTCAGTCGGTACTGTCTTTAGTAGCACAGTATAGACATATAGTACTACGGTAATAGCTCTGCCTTCTGAACTATAAGTTGTAGGTTCAATTCCCACACAGGACAAACATTTGTGTGATAAAAGTTGGTATTTGTTCTGAGTCTGGGTGTTATATTATATTCTATGTATGTATTTACTAGCAATAAGTATCTAAGTATTCTAACAGTTATCTGGTTCCCAGTACAAGCTATGCTTAGTTTGGGGCTAGATGGTGCTGTGTGAAATGTTCACACATATTTGTTTATTTATAATATTGATAGACTGGGGTATGTTTAGCGTAACTTGGACTAATTAACACGAGTAACTTATTTTCACCTGTCGGCTCGAAGTAAAGTTATTACATTATGGATTTATACCTAACCCACGTTAAACTACCTCTCAAACAAGTATTATATACATTTTCTGTATATGGCATTCATGTATAAACTAATTAGTTGCCGCGTTTCCTTCTGGTATTAATTATTAAATTCCATTCATATTATAAAGCAAGAGCAATTCAATGATTATAAACTTCGAATGGAGACCCAGCAATACAATAACAGCATGACGTTGCCATGTGCTTTGTTCATATAGCTTCAAATTAGTATAGACGTGATTGATTGTTGAAGAAGTAGAGAAATAACATCCAGATTCAACTTTAAAATTCTATAGGTACATCTTTAGTGTTTTTATACATAAAGAAGTATCTGAATTGTCACCCTTGATCACTGTGTTTCGGACAAGCTTAGAGTTTAGTTACTGTTCCACCTGGCACGTGTGCAATAGCAAAATTATAACTAGTCGCATTTTAAATCATTTTGTTTTTATTAAACAGTAAGTATCTTGTTAGACAAAGAAAGCCCTTAACATCATCATCATAATCACCAGCCTGCAAACGTCCACTGCTGAACATAGGCCTCCCCATAGAGTGCCATTTTTGAGAAGCTGCTTGCCTCTTGCATCCAAAGGTTCCCCGTGGTTTTGACCAGGGGGCGTACTGTGAGCTCTTAGCGCGGTTCAAAACAGAGCCTATATTGGATCGCTTTGTTTTTTTCGTATGAGGATTTTGACAAGCAATCCAATATAGGCTCTGTTTTGAATCGCGCTAAGAGCTCACAGTACGCCCCCAGGTCGTCGGTCCACCTTTTAGGAGGCTGACCTATTCCGCATCTTCCAGTTCGTGGTTGCCACTAGACAACCTTTCTTCCCCATCGGTTGTCGGCTCTGCCTGCAGGTGATGTGGTCTGCCCATTACCATTTCAACTTGCTAATTTTTAGACCTATATCGTTGACGTTAGTTCTTTTGCTGCTGGATAATTACGTAACTCGCAACAAGTTTGCAACAGCCATACATTTCGCAATCATTACTGTCAAACATCACTTTGGCAGAGCAGAAATCAATCGAGCGCTAGATCATCGTCTGTTGGAGACTCGACGAACTAAAAGTGCATTTGTTTTGTTTCCGTCTATTGCTGTGCTGTTGCTAGTGGCGCTAGTATCAAAGACCAAAGTGTATTCAGCGACAGGTGAGCAGCAGGCGGGCGACTTACGATTTTTGGTGACATCTTGCGACCGATTACTAAGCGTTTGCTGTCGCTTTTCTACTGTTGTTGTAACTTTTACATAATACGGGGGCAGATCTCCTTATTTCGGATTATATCTACTTCAGAGTATACCTATCTACTTACTGCTAATGAAGTGTATGCCAGCAGCCAGGCGTTTAAACATATAGCGAGGATTCCTGAAAGTGTAAGTAGAAAACCCACACCCCATTGCCATCACGAACAAGCTTATTATACCAAAGGAGACCATGGTCCGGACGTAATCTGAAACCAAAACATTGGTGATAGTGAACAACTGTGTACATTAGGGTGCGTACAGATCTGGCGATTGCGATGCTCGCGCGCTGTTCACTACTACCTACGCGCGTGCTGCGCGTGTACTGCGCACGTGTATTTCATGTTCGTGTGCCGCTCGCGCGCAAGTAACAAACTGAGGGAAAAATAACAGTGAACTGCATGTGCGTGGTTCACGTGCAGGTTGCGCGCACCATGTGGGCAGTGCGCGCGCGGCACGCGAGCGGCGCATTAAGAGTTGCAGTAGTAGCACGCGTGCAGCACGAATGCGCCACTCGCGTGCCGCACGCAGCAAGCGAGCGGCGTATTCGCCAGATCTGTACACACCCTAAGCCGTTAGTGCTAATAATTTAAAAGCTGCTACTATTCCAACATTAGCCACAAACAGTACAGCTTTTAAATTTAGTAGCATCTGCATTCATGAAGAAAGACAGAAATTGAGATAAGCGTGGCAGTGTTTCTCGTGGAAAGTCTTGCCAGTCTGAGTCTAGGGGTAAAGGAAATTGCAGCGTTCTGATTGGTCACTACATTGCTGTAGGCAATAAATACGGTAATTCTGTACAATTTAGTAACTTATACTTTGTAAAGGTACTTACTAGCTATATTTACTTCGTACGCTGGATCTGTCGGCTTGCCATTCTCCATGGTAGGTTGGGATAGATATTTTGTACATTCTGGAACAAAAAGAAATGTTTATACATTACAATTTGTATTGAAATAAGTCTTATTTTAATATAAATTATGTTTCCTCTGAGGCTTTAGCAATAACATTTACGTCAGGTACAAGCTACACTATTATTGTATGATGTATGTATGTTAATGTTGTTGTGATGTTGTTGTTGATGTATGTTGTTTGTTGTTGTATGTTGTATTCGTCGCATCATTTGTTCTCGCCCTATAATTGATCACTGTTGAAACCAAATTAGTGTCGCTTAACTTCGAACTCGGATAAATCCATTCTACTCTCTTTTGAGATATTGAAGAAAAAGTGATAATAAGCTCAGTTCCGTGATTTAAAAGGCAGTCCTTTTATTATTATGGCTAATTTGCTGAACAGAATCGTTTTTAACAATGCTGATTAAAAAAAATATCCTGTTCAGTAAATTCAGATTTAAACCATTCATTCTTTCAATAATTTAATATTTGGTTTGGATTTACCTTCACCTGAATTAATGGAATGCAATTCATCTATCTTTGAAAAAACTCAGTGTGGATTTATAGTATTTTGATTTAATAGATGTGGATTTATCTGGATTTGAACGTGTAAAGCTTACATCGACTGAATGAACACCATGTTGAACAAACACATTTCGCTGATTGGCTGTAATGGACATAGCTACATTTGAAAAAAAAAAACTGTCTCATGGACCTATCTGGCTTTGATAAAGTTTTATGGATTTGACGGTTTATTTCTCAAGAACCATGTGAGTTTATACACAACTGATAAAATTGATTAAAAGATTTTTCTTACCTTTTCTTTTGATACCATAGTCTAAAAAATTCTCAGAATTGGATTTATCTGAGTATGAAGTTAAGTGTGAGTCATTCAGAAAATTTTAAAGAAATGTTATAGCGTTTTACCACATTTCACTTGATATTTAGTAACAATAATGTTCGTACCATCTAAAGTTATATTTACTTCGACATTTCGTCGCTTTTAAAAGACGGAGCAAGCTTATTTGATATTATAAAATATTCTTTTCACGGAAACGACGTTAGGACTAAATGGGGACCTTAATCTTATTTTCCGACATTATGCTGTTCAGTCTTATGCAAAGCTCCCAAGCAGAATGAAAAGATAATGAAAGTCGTCAAGCTAGAGCTCTACGAAGATTTGAAAAAACATAAGTATCGCTTATATTTTTTTTGTTATTCTAATAACTTGTTTTGACATGCAATTGTGTAGGTATGATATGACTTTTACACTTTTGACAATTAATGAAAATAGTTTTAGGGATTTTGATTACCAAGATGTTATTCCTAGCTATCGCTAGGAACAAAAACAAGTAAGTACTTACTTATTGTATAACAGTGTGTGCCTACTATTACTACGGTACTAGGAGAGCAGTAACTCCTAGGAGGATACTCTTTATTTGCTTAAACACTTTTGTCGTCGACAATATTTTCAACCTCAAAAAAATCCCAAAAAAAGTGTTTTGACAGAGCTGCGTTTCTCGTTTGTTTTACGTCCAACTTTTTGATTGGGATTAGATGGGAGTTAAAAATATTATTTATGATATCAGTTGCAAAAAATATGAGGTGGGATCCGTTTGGTGGAATCTGTTGGGACCTACCCATAAATACCAATATGTGGGCTAATATTCTATACGTTTATTCCCGTTAGAATAGGAATAGAAATCTGTACTGGCTCCAATCTGTCTTATAAGTAACATCAAAACAGGAAGCCGTCTTCAATTTGAATGCATGTTAGCTTTTCTAGCTTCTTTTAAAATATACTTGCATTTTCGACTATTCTATTTGTTTAGGTCTTTGGGGTAGGTACTCCGTTATCGTTATACTCGTCGTACGAAACTCACAAGTATTTCGATAAAATAAAAGAAGGCCATATACTTTTATATACTGGATAGATTTTAACTCCCAAGTGAGCTTTTGCTACCCTTTGTTCGAAACAAAAGCCAGTGCAGTGTTGAGAAAGGTTATTCCCCCAAAGTGCTGTAGGTAATAACGTTTACAAATAGGTTTCTTATTCAAATGGTACAAGTATATTGGATTCTTCATAACTAAAATAAAGCAGTCATATATAATAAATAGTCAAGTAATAAATTACTACATAATATAAGCTATCTTTAAAGTCTTAGGAAATTTAGTCACTTATTTACTGTAGAGCGGTTGCCATTTTGAGTTTTTGAGTCTTGGTATTATATTGGAGCCGTCTATACATAATCTGTTCGTCTACAGTTTTCTTTGCAGAGACTTTAATTGATTGGGGGCTGACTTTTGACAAACTTTATCATTTTAATAGCGATTTATTTTGTATTAGGGTTTGCTTTAGACTACAACATAATCTCACGAAGTGAAAATGAGGTCAAAGGTGATTAAAGCTTTCTGAGTAAGTATTATTGTGAAGGAATCTGTAGAGGTTTTACTTTAAGCGAAAACTAGGTACGTAACGGTCTATAAAGGTGATCTTATGGCGCTGGCTCAGGCCAGGCTGTTACATTACACTAAATTCAGGCCCCTAGTTATGGTCCTAAATCGCCTCACCTCGACAAGAGGAACTAAAAATTAAATTAAATCGAAATCTGGGTATAAAAACACACTCATCACTAAAACTCCTTTCTGCTATCCTGTTACAATTTGTTTCTGTTTTTAAACTTAATCATAATCGCTTATCACGCTTCAATTGCTTATTGTTTTTAATATTAATTTAATTGTATTTCTCATGCAGTGAAATGTAAATTTCTTTTGAGAAAATAAAGTTTCTTTACCACCACAATTGGTCCCTAATCTGGCAACTAAAATAGGTAGCAAGTAACGCACCGTACTTTTCCAAATTTAAACGGGCCATGATAACAAACGATGTAACTGTACTATACCTACTTGAGACTTTATGCTTATCCTTACTATTATAAAGTAGGTATTCATACCATGAAAACGACTGGGTAAAAAGTGTGTGAAAAAACCCAATACTTGGAGGGCTAAGTTTTGAATTGTTATTTCAGTCATAATTTTGCACGAATTACTTGATTTTATTTATTTCATTTTGGAAGACCAACGGCTGATATAATAATCTAGATATTCACTTATAAAACAATAAGCCAATTAAAGGTCTCTGTGCCTATTAATTTGTCTTCAGTCTCCGATTGAGTGACTGATACAGAAAAATTACAGGACAATCCGCTCGACGTAGAGATATGATACAAAGAGGGTCCTTTCTTTTTAGAGTATACTAAAAAATACAGTTTTACTAGGTGGTAGGACTATTCTGCAAAGATCGTCTAGGTAGGTACCACCGTTTTGCCTGCAGTTATCCTGCCACCAAGCGGTTGAGTAGTGTGCAAGCACAACTGTGTTCCTGTTTGAAGGGCATTGCAGCTAGTAAAATTATTGGGCAAATGAGACTTTATGATCTGATCTCGCGGTCTAGAAATCTTATTACTAGACTGAGTAATGTCTCAGGATGACGTGCGCAGTGCATTATCACGCAAAACTATATTAAGTTAGAGTTTTGAATGATACTGCAATCAGTTATGGGCAGCCGTGACGCTTAACTTCTGGTGAACGACTAGCTTGTTACGTCATTCATTTACATAAAAAATAGAACTGCAAGGCTTGGTGATTCTTCACATTCTTACGTCGTTAGTGTACCAGTCCGCACAGCAACACTTAAGAGTTTTGCTGAGTCATTCATAGTCCGAATGGCCAAGGAATGGAACGCTCTTCCAGCAACAGTGTTTCCTCCTGGGTATAACCTGGGTATTTTCAAGTCAAGAGTGAATAGGCATCTCATGGGCAAACGTGCCCATCCACCGTAGACAACTTCGTCACTTACCATTATGGTTGTCAAACGTATGCCCATTTTAGCATTAAAAAAATGTTTAGAATTATTACATTAAAATATGTGTATGAAGAAACATGACTGAACCGTAGTCTGCCTCTAGTTATGGCACTGGTAAGCGGTATGAGACATTGTTTATGATGGAATAGTGTAAAATGACGTACACAGTTTCGTCAAATCATATCCATAACGATCCTACTGGCAATCGTAAAGTTTTATAGCACATTCAAAAGGGCCGCTATCGTGCAACTTTATCGTCTGTACTAAAGTATAATGAAGAATCAGATTTAGGCCATGTGAATGATGCTCTGGTGGACGATTAGATCAGACCTTTTAAAAGTTTGAATAAGAAATTATTCCCAGCTGTGGGAACTTAAAAAACTAATATCGATGTAGATTAAACACTGGTGTTGGTCGGTATAAATATCGATTGTTTGCAGAAATGGATTACCTACCATTTTTTTTGTTTCCCTTTTGCTTTTGTATTTGGTCGGAGATTTTTTCAAACTGGAAATGTTTCATAGCTATTATATAATATATTAGAAGAGCCTGCTATTTCTCTCCCATTTCTTCAACAGTTTGTTTTTGCAAAAATTCAACCCTTCTGGATGCTGAAGGGTGGACATTTCTAAAACTTTTTTTAGCTCACGCTTACGCCGTAAAAGGACCACCGTCTTGATATCAAGTCTCTAGGTTCAACGATTTTGCTTCTATGTTGTCTGTCATGATTATTCAGTCAGTCAGGACAAAGCCAAAGCAAAAGTAACTTAATTCAGACCAGCATCATTACTTCACAATAATGATAATGCATATGTACTATGTTAGCTGAAAGGGCTAATAATGGCATACCCAGTGAAATAATTTATACAGAAAACTTCTTCGATAGATTATCATCAACAGCCTGAAGACGTCCACTGCTGAACATAGGCCCTCCCTAAAGAGCGCCACTTTGAGCGGCTGCTCGCACTCGAGAACCTTTCTTCCTCATCGGTTGTCAGTCCTACGAGCGATGTGGCCTGCCCATTGTCATTTCAACTTACTAAAACTAAAAGCTACAGCGGTCACTTTAGTTCTCCAGCGGATCTCCTCATTCCGGAGCTTATCTTGCAGAAAACGCCGAGCACAGCTCCCTCCACAGCTCGTTGCGCGACTTTGAGCTTGTTC
Source organism: Ennomos quercinarius (assembly GCA_910589525.2). NCBI lineage: Eukaryota > Metazoa > Arthropoda > Insecta > Lepidoptera > Geometridae > Ennomos > Ennomos quercinarius. The sequence goes on along the minus strand of OU342499.1, from coordinate 10,703,493 downwards.
GATAGATCATTCAAATGAAAAACTATGACAAGTTTATGTTTTCACCTCATAATATGAGTGTTATGCGGCGACAAATAAATAGTTTCCTCCAAACCTTATGAAACCAAATAAGCACGTGAGTTTATAATAAAATTTTATACCAATGGTACCTACATAATTATGAAAAGCACACTATGCATTGTTATGTTTCATGGATAACTATTCATAACTGTCATTAGAAGATATACAATTTTTCTTTCCAAACAAATTATTATAAGGGTAGTAGATAATAATTAGTACCTACGGTAGCAGATTTTTTTTCTACTAATAGAACTCATGCGTTCATATCGATTTAAAAGGAATATAACTATGCAAAATTGCCAAAACCCAGTAACCTCACTTTTATTACTCTGGTTTAGTGGATCGGTGAAACAAATTAAATCAGATTACGTTTACCTCGATAACTATTTTAACACGAACTGATTTGTGTTAGGTTACTCTCACGCCTACTACGAGTTAAGAATAGATACTTTAAAATAAATACTAGTATTCTAAATAACACGTTTTAACACATTTTTAGTATCTGTAAAAATATCTGATAATGATTTAAGGACCGTAGTAAAGTTACTGTCAGTACCTGATGTATTAACGAAAATTAATTGCTTGGTTCTGAAAACAGAAACATAATAATTGACACTTTCGACACTTTCCTATTAGCTCTGTTTTATATTTTTGCAAAAAGCTGTTGGTAATAAATGTTTTTTTTACTTGTTGCGTAATCATTATTAAAAATAATGTTAGAGAAAACTTTCAACGATAATTCATTATGTAGGTAAACTATTTCAGTGATGCGCGAAATTCGTGAATTCGCACATCAATGCGCAGTATAGTTTATTTTTATCAATTCTATTCACATCTCGTGATTCGGAAACAGTTTGCTATTACAATCTTTGACATTGTTTAGCAAGACTACAGTTACGTCCATGTTTATTTACTCAGTCAACGCGACGTTACTACCGGATCGCCGAGATATTCGCTGCGGTGACTGAAAGAACCAATGTGGTATTTTTATCGGCATCTATAAATCTTATTGTGTGGGCAGTTCAGAAAGCAGTGTTTATTCTATATGCTGGATTTCAGCTGGTTTCCGTAGACCACCTATACAACAGTAAGCAATAAAGAATATCCAAATATAAACTATAATGCCCAGACTCAGAGACTAAAATAGCATGGCCGCTATAACCATCGTTTATACTCTAATAGTTGGTGCGATTAGTAATCTGTTGCACCTGGTAATAATTTAATGGACCAACATGTTGTAGTCTGAGCATCATTATTTTGTAAGAATGGATGGGTACGGTGTGCAAAAGCACAAGTAGTTAGTTATTATAGTTGCAAATCAAACTTGATGTAATTAATGTTGAAAACTCGCCCGGAAAATATGACAGGTTGAATTACGATCTAACGTGTACATTATTATAATATTATCTGCTAAAGTGAAAGCTGTTGTAAGATATACGTAACGTATCATAAATTTAACATAGTATATCATAATACTATAGCTAACCATCTCCGGCTTCGCACAGGTAGGTAATTAGTTTTAAGGAAAGAAGGAAGAGAGAGGGAAAATATAAGGGACCAGCTGGGTTAGCATGGACGGTAGACAAAATTGTCTTTCCCCATTATACGTCACTTTCTTCATACTTGCTTGGAGTAAAACAGGGGAAAGACAGTTTTGTCTACCGGCCGTGCTAACCCTACAGTGGCCGGTAGACAAAATTGTCTTTCCCCGTTTTACGTCACTTTCTTCATACTTGCTTGGAGTAAAATAGGGGAAAGACAGTTTTGTCTACCGGCCGTGCTAACCCTACAGTGGCCGGTAGACAAAAGTGTCTTTCCCCGTTTTACGTCACTTTCTTCATACTTGCTTGGAGTAAAATAGGGGAAAGACAGTTTTGTCTAGCGGCCGTGCTAGCCCTACAGGGATGGATGGGAGACGGCGCGCGCTTCACTACTAATATTCCGAAATTCAGAAACAATACATTTTGCTCAAAGTAGCTGTTAAAATATAAGTAGGTATGCCGTATTTCTGCCAACGCTACATTTCATAGCCACAGCGTGTTATCACTCCGCCCTCCCGTAGTCACGACATGAGGCGCAGTGTTATGGGATTACCAGTGGTGCCGCCCAGCCATTGGACTTGGGCCATGGGCCTGTAGCTATTCCGGAAATACCTACATTTTGTTAAACTCGCCGAGAAAAATATTATGAAAAAAGCTTGTGGAATGTATCGAGTTGTGTACGGAATTATTCTGTTGTCACAGATAATATAGTACTATACTAGTACTACCGTCAAGCAGTGGTGTGTGCTTACACACTAAAAAGCGCACTGTAGGTACTGAAATTACTGTGCAAACAAGACTTTATGACCTGATCTCACAGTCTAGAAATCTTATTACTAGACTGTGTTGATGTCTCCGGATGACGTGCATTAGCGTCGTGTCACGCAAAACTGTGACATCAGGCAAACCACTATCTCGTCACGTCATTATATTTACATGGAAATAAGTTATTTTGGTTTTTGTTCTGGTCTTCATTCTGATGTACGGTCGGATTTCACCGTTACAAATAAACGCGATCAATTCAAACTAAACTCAGTTCAAGCTTGTGACTGAGTTTAGATCAACAATTTTCATTTCACCAACATAAACAGAACTCAGGTCGGATTTCACCGTTACAAATAAACGCGATCAATTCAAACTAAACTCAGTTCAAGCTTGTGACTGAGTTTAGATCAACAATTTTCATTTCACCAACATAAACAGAACTCAGTTAGAGCCTAAGCGAGTTCAAACTCTGAACGCCCAATTTTCGGCGTTTAGCTCGTTGAACGAGTTTAGATGGTTTTGACAGGTTTTGACTGATTGCCCCTGTCAAACATCACAAACATGACATTTGCTTTTAATTATAGACAATATTCTCTGGTTTATAAAATGGTACTCTGTGATATTCTTGTTTTGCGGCCTTAAACTTGGTTTCCACAAACGCGATCAAAATGTTTCTGGTGAAATTTGTATGATGTAAATCTAGATCAAAACCAACATTTAAACCCGTTTATCCAGAACTTAGTTCTATTAAACTCGTTTTGTGATACGAACGGTGAAATTGGCCCTCAGTTAGAGCCTAAGCGAGTTCAAACTCTGAACGCCCAATTTTCGGCGTTTAGCTCGTTGAACGAGTTTAGATGGTTTTGACAGGTTTTGACTGATTGCCCCTGTCAAACATCACAAACATGACATTTGCCTTTAATTATAGACAATATTCTCTGGTTTATAAAATGGTACTCTGTGATATTCTTGTTTTGCGGCCTTAAACTTGGTTTCCACAAACGCGATCAAAATGTTTCTGGTGAAATTTGTATGATGTAAATCTAGATCAAAACCAACATTTAAACCCGTTTATCCAGAACTTAGTTCTATTAAACTCGTTTTGTGATACGAACGGTGAAATTGGCCCTAATACCTACCTATGTATATCCGATGTATTCAATGTCCAAGTTGTCCAGTAGTTTCCCAAATAAAATATTCCCGTGTTTCCCTTTTTGGATAAATGTATCCCAGACTGGTCTTTTTAACGTTTATACTAACACTTTTTGTCCATCTGTGTGTCATGGTTTATAGTTAATTATATATTTATGTGATTAAATATATTATCGGAAAAAAATTCACTAGTTATATTTACTCGTTTATTATTTAATTTTTTTATTGATCGTGAAATTGTGTGGGAAACATTGGTGACCATTTAGCCACAAATGTTCATGAATTGGTGTTTGAAACCAATACAATTAATCAGCACATTATTTTACAATTTAATAAAGTAAAACTAACAAAGCATAAAAGTATCGTAGGTCTATATACCTTTATAACAGAAAAAGTTCCATAAAAGTATAATTTCCCAATAAAAATATAGCAAAGACATGCAATGACGTGGGCACAAGAAATAATATTGGATATGTACGTGTTCTGGATTACAGATTCAATAGAGCATGTAAGACGTGAACTGAATGGTTACGTACTAAAGGAAATGAGAACTAAGGCTTTTTTATAGCTTTGCCGTGAACGCTTATAACGATTTTATGCTCCGTTAACGTGATAAAGCAAACCAGTGACAGAGAGTTGTGTACCTACTAACAAATACGTTCAGTTAATGATAAATCTGTTGCATCAATGACAACCTATTAATTAATTAGTTTGTATAATTTTAAACCGACTTCAAAGAGAAGGTTTTCAAGTCGGTTGTAACATTTATTGTTTGTTAAGTACCTCATGTCTCCTTCATTTATAAACAGATTTGGATTTATATTATCTTATATGAAAGAATATACATTCAGATTGATTCCATTGAAATTGCATCTAAATTGGTCTATTCGTTTTCTTTATTATGGTTTTTAAATCAAAATAACTGACGTGATCTATATAAGGATGAAATTAAGGCAATTGACGTCAAGTTGACCCACAGATTAGAGAAAAAAAAACAATTGAGTATCAACCTCTTTTTTATATAATACTGGGTGTAATTGAATTCATCAGCATCCTTTGAAACTATATAGGTACCCACTCCTGACACCGGTCACGCCCGTGTGAAACAATATTTTTGAATTTGGGTTAGGAGCTTTATGACTACATCTCAATATGACTAGACATCAGCTATGACTAGATCAGACGAAATCTCAATATGACTATATCGCGTTAGGGTAACATCACTTTTGGGCTACTTCGCCAAAGGACCAGATAGCGTTACAACCATGTAGTCGTTTGTTTTCTAAAGTACAGCTATGTCTATAATCAGAACATTCAGTTTTTTACTCAGTAGGTAACTTTATTAAAGAAGAACTTTTATATAGGTAATATTTTATTTATATCTGCATTTTAATTCAGTGCCATTTTAAAAGAAAAGTGTAGCGAAGGTGACCTCGCATCGACTTAATATTGATAATAACTCCAAAAAATGCGATAAATTACTTAATCAACTGTTACAGTACAAAACTAAATTAAAATAACTAAACACAAAGTAAAAAAAAATTAACAGTATCAAAATCATTCGTGCCAACTACGTTAGGCGTCAAGCCAATCTTCATAATTTTAATAAAACATCTTTTCATTTGCACTATTTACCCTTTAATAGTCATCAATAAATGATGTACCTACTATCATGCGCTCCGTTTATGCTAATGAATTAAATTGCATCCTATGTAGGACAACGTTGATACTCAAGCTTTGTACTTTGTAGGAAACTAAAGAGTATTTAGGTCAAGCCTTTACGTTATCGTAGTTATATACGTTACAAAACATTAGCGTTAAAATGTATGCTTTTCACGACGTTTACGATCGATGTTACAGAAGTTTAAAGGCGAGGAACAATCGTCTATTTTGTGTCCGAGACACGATTTACGATGGTCATTTGTTACTGTTAGCATCTGATCTACCTACCAATTGGGAGTTACTAATTGCCTTTTATTTACAGTACTTTTCACGTTAAATAAACAAAGCTATCTGACCTAAATTACACAGTTACTTTTTTCCATCTTGTGAAACATAAAAAGTATTCGCATGCTAAAATATTCATTTATATTTATGATTTTTATAGCAGTATCGCCTGCTCAGCGTAATCTACAGATTAATTTGTAAAGGAAAAATTTGAATCACGAGCGGGACTTGAACCTGCATCCATCCGTCCCTAAAGCCGGGACATGCTTTACTTAAGCTACCGTGACAAGTGGTCTCGTGTCCGAATTTATCCTTCACCTTTTTACAACCAACTTACGGGGTTGGCAGCGCCATCTATTGAGAAATTCTTAAGAATTATCCCAACCAGCACGGTCAAGTTACATCAACACAAATGCTGTAAAGATAACGCCTCCCAAATCAATATTTATGATTTTTATAGCAGTATCGCCTGCTCAGCGTAATCTACAGATTAATTTGTAAAGGAAAAATTTGAATCACGAGCGGGGCTTGAACCTGCATCCATCCGTCCCTAAAGCCGGGACATGCTTTACTTAAGCTACCGTGACAAGTGGTCTCGTGTCCGAATTTATCCTTCACCTTTTTACAACCAACTTACGGGGTTGGCAGCGCCATCTATTGAGAAATTCTTAAGAAATATCCCAACCAGCACGGTCAAGTTACATCAACACAAAACATTCATATATTCATTTTTTATTCATTTATACTGGGTGGCGCAAAAGTAAAGACCCTATTTGGTTCAGCTATAACATTTTTTCTAAATTAGAAAACTAGATTTAGGTTTTTTTAAATGTATATTTGTGCCATTAAATTTCGTACCATTAGGATTTAAAGATGATGTCTTTTAAATGGTGACCTCCAGAGTTGATACACATTTGAGCCCTATTTATGACATTTTGCATAACTTGCCGTAACACTTCCTGCGATATGTTCGTTATTTCTTGACGAATGTTTTCTTTTAGAGCTGCGAGAGTCTGTGGCTTGTTCACATACACCCGAGATTTCAAAAAACCCCAAAGAAAGAAGTCTGGACTGGTCAGATCGGGTGATCTTGCAGGCCAAGGCAAATCGCCAAAACGAGAGATAACTCGGCTTGGAAAAGCGTCCCTCACTAAGTCCATAGTGTCGCGCGCTGTGTGTGCCGTAGCGCCGTCTTGTTGAAACCAGATGTGCTCCAGCCCCAATTCGTCCAAACTGGGTATCAAAAACTCACGTAACATGGTTCTGTAGCGTTCTCCAGTGACAGTTATCGCATTGCCTCCAGCGTCTTCGAAAAAATAGGGTCCGATCACTCTGTCAACACAGATGCCACACCATACAGTAACTTTTGTGGGTGTAGAGGTGTTTCTTGAATAATGCGCGGATTATCAGTGCCCCAGAACCGAGTATTCTGCTTATTGACATGCCCTGAGAAGTGTTACGGCAAGTTATGCAAAATGTCATAAATAGGGCTCAAATGTGTATCAACTCTGGAGGTCACCATTTAAAAGACATCATCTTTAAATCCTAATGGTACGAAATTTAATGGCACAAATATACATTTAAAAAAACCTAAATCTAGTTTTCTAATTTAGAAAAAATGTTATAGCTGAACCAAATAGGGTCTTTACTTTTGCGCCACCCAGTACTAACGCTTCTGTTCATAAATAATTATTGTGGCGTATAAGCATGACATATTTTTGTTACCTATTTATTTGTTTTGTTGGGTTATTTATATTCGTCGGTTTCCACTACCATTGTAACTATCTAATATTAAAAATAACAATTGTTTTGAGAAAGTAGACAAGGGTTGATTAGAGCACTCGGTTTAGTTTAGATATACTAACACTCAATATAATCTTGTTTCAATCACCATTTTAGTATTTTCATTCAAGTGTACGACCGTTCTAAAACTGGGCCCGATATGCCGGATACATAATTTGTTTTATTTTTCTGCAAGCAATTCAAAACGTTGTTTGTTTAGGGAAAATTATTGGTCAAATCGAAAATTCTATTTGAATATTATTTATTATGAGAATTGGGCCTTATATATCGGCACGAAAACATCCAACCTTAGATACCGTCGACTAATAGTCCCGCGATAAAATCACGCAGTTAGTATTATTTTAATTATTGTGACGTCATCTCATTACGTCTAAAAAGGCGACTGACTGTCAAAATATACCATAACAAGATTATTATTTGTATTTAAGGGTTATATAGGTTTAATTATACATGATAAATAACCTATAAACAACGTAATATTCAACACTGAACTATATTTAAACAGTTAAACATCACAGCAACTTTTACGCGAAGGTATTATTTGAAAATAATGTTTAGTAGTTTTAAACCACGAAAAGAAAACAAGATAGTAAAGTAAACCACGGGGAGTTAATGGACAAAACGAGTGAGCTAAAACAGAAGGTGGCACGTGAAAAAATAAACCGTGGAAGCTCTAGCAACGGCGTGAAAATGTACGTAAATTTAAAACATTTTCAGCATTTTGTTTACACATATTCTCTTGTCAGGGTTTTTCACTGTCAATCTTAAACAGAACTATCTATTTTTACACGGCTTTTTGAGGTTATTTAAATGCATATTCAGCAACAGAACTGCCGCGTTGTTTTCAAGACAATCGTTTCATTGCGTCTATATTCGTACTAACGAATATTGGTTTTGACTATTGTTATTCTTGACACTACCGGACCGTTTTTAATAACTACTTTATCAGAGACTACTTACTTGTTAAATAGATCCCTTTAAGATCAGTAATGTCCTTCGGTATAGATGTCGTTGTGTTGTTTTTACTTGTCACCAGTGACGACATGTTCGGCTGGAAGACGCTCCGGCATATCTCCCAGACACCAGACTCGCTCCACAACAGGTACCTGCCCACCAGAGGCAGATAGATTCCTGAAAACATTTGACAGTGTTAATGGCTCTATAATGGCCACACCTGGCTGGTTGCCAGACTGTTTCGTAGTAATTAATATCCATCACAGCAGTGTTACGATGATGAAACGTGCGAAGCTACTCCAGGTGGATTTATTTGTTTGGTGTTATGAAGTTTTGAGTGCGAATTTTGCGTAAATTGTTAAATAAATATTTTGGCATGTAATCGCGTGCAGACATAATAATTATTAATTCTCTGGACATATCTGCATTTGTACGATATGAGTTCCTGCATATAATTTGCATTATATTCTAAATACCTACGTAAGATACATAACACTACAGATGAACAACTTTCTCGTCGTATCAATATTTCACATACAAAAAGGCACCTAGAGGTAGATAACTGTCTATCTGTAGCATCATTCACAATTATTACTACTGACATGTGTCCTTTAGGTAGTCATTCATACGTATACTCACAGAGCACGAAAAAAAATCTTTCCTTCGTCAAGGTGCGAAGTGTCGTATTTTTTAATTATTTTTTATTAGCTAAGTATTTATTTTATTTCAAGTAAGTTCGACTCATACAAACTACATATTCATAGATAGGGGCAGTCACATTAAATTAATTAATGCTCTTTGCATACACTTATGAGAGATGCATACTTGCGTAAGTGGATATTTTGTCCAAGGTAGGCCGTTATAAAAAAATAAAATTTCCTTTGCCTATGATACTCGGATACTAATTTCGTAATGTGTGCGGGGTTACAAATCGACAGGCCGCATGGTTTGGTCGTCGTTATTAATAATTACAAATGCTTGGCAGTAAGGGCATCGGCCTTTGCTCTATTTCTGGTCTCTTCCTAACCTAAGCGTGCCATGCGTCTATGACATTGGGTATTCACTGTTCATTGATATCTATACAATTTTATTAACTAGAAACGCGCAATAAGCTTTAAGTGTAAAATATTAAAATGATTTATAATGTATAATTACCAAAAATAGAAGTTGAATTTCGGCTAAAAATGCCTGTTGGGTTTCTTGAGATTTTTTAATTCTTTACCTACATGAAAAACTAATAACATGTACAAATATAAAGAAAGCATACCTTATGTATCCCTACCTACCTTAGTGTATCGCACTCGTATATAGACTTGGGTAACTACTATGAAATTTTACGTTTTTTGTTTTCTCGTTTTTTGGTTAGGTGGATATTCAAAACTCTTCAAAATTCAGCTTACATATTTAGTTCAACGTAATGTTCACGTTCAATTTATGCGGATACTTAATTGTTGATGCCAGACTTACTCATTAACCAATTAATCGAATATTTAAAAAAAAATCAGCTGGTTTGACTCAATTAGGTACCTACAGCATTCGGGTGCCACTGTTGCGTGGATAAAGTAGTTGTAATTTTATAGAGAGCAATAAGTATAAGTAAGCCGCGTGGGAAATTTACTAGAGCTACGTATTCTATCGAAAAATTAAAAGTAATTGACTGAACTAATGAAGCGAGCAAAGTTTGAAACTTCAGCTCGCAAAATTGGCAGAAACATATCGGTAATCAATTCTAAAAAAGCATTTATATTTTAAGGAATATCGGTCAGGTGTTGTCAAGATAAATAAGTTCTGAACTTACTACTATAATAAACAACATCATGAACGAATAATTTTGATGCTTGGCAGGAACATTCAGTACTGTGTAGGTAACTTTAAAAGTATACAATAAAAAATTTGGAATAATTATTAGGTACAGAGAATTTTAGCACTGTTATGATGATCGTACATTTATTGAGAAGCAGTCATCGTCTTGAGATGAAATCAAACAAGATACCCAGACTGAACACAGTTGTTGAAAAAAAGTTTGTGCTCGCGAGGTCTAGTGTTTGCATATCTACTAGTCTACGTCTATTACATTCCAGATCTATTATTTGCATTATTGCTTACCGTTTCCTGCATCTATGTACACCCATTTTTCAGTACAAACGGCAATGATCCATATGAACGTGGACAGTCCAACGAGGACGGTACACGCGAACAAAATGCGCCGTTCTAGCACCAGAGCTTGCAGGAGTGGCCGCCTCTCTGCTGTGCCCACTGACGATGCTGTCGACATCTTATCAGTCTCCATATTTGATCTGGAACAGAAAAAACGAATAACTCTTTCAATCACAATATTAGCTTGGAAAATGAACCGCACGCAATTATAGTCTTTATGTGTTGTGTGGGTCACACAACACATAAAGACTATAATTGCGATAATTGATTAATTGTGAGTATGTTTATGTCTATAAAGATATTATAGTCGTTAAAATTTGGTCAATGTGGTGTGGTGTGGTGTGGTGTGGTGTGGTGTGGTGTGGTGTAGTGTGGTATGGTGGGGTGTGGTGTGGTGTGGTGGAGTGTGGTGTGTGGTGTGTGGTGTGGTGTGGTGTGGTGTGGTGTGGTGGTGTGGTGTGGTGGTGTGTGTGTGTGGTGTGGTGTGGTGGTGTGTGTGTGTGTGTGGTGTGATGTAGTTGTGGAGTGTAAACCACACTTAAAGATCAATCCATGATATGTTTATGTCGTTATTGGATAACTGAAATCCAATAACGACTCATACATAAGCTCCGCCTAATGCAACTAGTAACTTTTAAAACATACATTTACAGCGGTCGAAAAGTTCTGTGCAGGTTAGTATCTATATGGCCTCGTAGACCAATACATACCCCCCGTATAGACCCCTTCCTGATAAACACTGCAAAGAGTGGAATATATGTGGTACGTTTCAAATCTCCAGTGCGAAGCGAGAAGCGAGTAGAGCTAGTAACTAGAAACGAGTTGGCGAGCAGCGAAAGGCGAGTATGTTAGTTCCTAATAGTTGTCTCACTGTGCTATAGAGCTAGTGAGCGAGTGCAGCGGCCGATTACTAGCGCCCTCACTCAGCGCAGCTACCAACTCAGATCCGCACTGGTAGAGAAATTACCGCCTGTTTCGTCTCTCGGCGGACAAGCTAGCATCGCTGAGCGAGTTATATCTTTGATAGTTGTTGACTTGTTGTCGCTGTGACGAAATAGTGGAGAGAGTTCTCGCTGGCAGTGTGAACGGCCAGCGATCAACTATTAATAGGTATGTGTCTCTTTTATTGACACGGAATATGAAAATGAACAAAAGATATAGGTATCTTTTGTTAATTTCTTGGGCGAGAAAATATTTGATAGCTAATCACTTGCTCTCCAGCGGTGAGACAAATGCCTTAGGTAGTACTAAAACATTTAAATATCTTACAAAGAATTTTACGACTTTACAGACTTGATGGAGCGTGATTTATCAGAGATCTCAAGCTTGCACACTCCACTGCAAGAGTATAATGGCAGTATCAAGATATTGAGTCCAGGGAATTTAATATAAAATTTCTTGCGTTGGAAGTACATCTGAGATCTGTGAAAGTACACAATGTTCTACTAAGTTACGTGCCTCTCACTCAGTTTTAATAACACACCAACTATATAGTATTATGCGTTTATTTCAAGGAACGTCAGACGCACTTCATGTGTGCATCTTTCAATATTTTTTGTGAATCATTTGGTTTGAGTTGGTGTTCAACTGTTTTCGTTAAGCATAGACAAGCTCATAATAAAGAATCTAAAAATTAGCATAATAGTGATTATTCAGGATATTTCTTCAAATAGTGATAATTTGTCTCTAGCTTTTTTCTCTCTCTCAATTAATTTTTATCTGACTACGCCCGCGTAGGTATTGTACGCATTTATCAAATTGGTTACACTAGTTATAAATTTCAAGTCACGAATTAATTTAGCCCTGACATTGAAAACTGTAAAAATACGTTTAATAAATTAAAAATGTTCATAAACAGCGCTCGAGAGCCAAAAAAATAATGGGCATCGAGTCCTGTCTCTGTAAATTTATTGCTTTGTTCACCGACAAAATTAACAGTATACCTTGCTGAAGGTATATTCACCAGCTTGATAAGCCTACACGTTTAAAAAATAGTAGTGTATTTATGATTTATTTATAATCTTGAAAACAAACCAAGGAATGTGACAAGTTTCCGAGCCACTACACAGGCTAGAAGATTTTAATGCAAAAATATTTGTAATTTACAATTTGAAAACAGCGTAAATGTTTATCATTATTAAAGCTCGTGTAAACATTTAACGATTTAAAAAATTACACTCATAACATAATTTAATTAATTTAACGAGATGGCGGCAATCAATTTGCACCTGATTTAACTTTAATCTGACAATTAATTTTAATTTGCTATAATACACAAATGTCGCTCAGTCGAACGAATTGAATGGGTGATTTTATTCAAAATACAGTATGAGTTCATGGCTGAGCTTTGTTCTAGAATATAGAAGTTATAACTATTTCATCAAAATCGGAATGGTTCTGTAGATGAGCATTAGTGAAGCTTTGCTTCCTCACTTATTTCGGTCGGGAGATAATGGATGTGACGTCACGTTGTTTACGAGTTCGCACTAATGGGGCATGGCATCATCTATTTGAAGATTTTAGTATGCGTTAAGAAGATGAGCAACCTATTTTTAATCAGAATATGCACTCATTTGACCGCTATCTCACCGAATAGTAATAGCAACACTAAAATTTCTCTTAAGTGGTTAGGAAGTAAATATACTATAGGTATATAGATACCTACCTGGGGCGATAGCTATTAGATTCTGTAATTGTCAGCCGTTCTGAGTTGCCAGGTAGTTCGGTTGTTCTTTGCTACTGTTTTGTTTTTGTTCTTTTTATTTGTGTTTGTTTACTTTATATTGTGTTATTTTATGTTCCTGTTCTTTTTGTATTGCGTCCGTGATGTCATGGGTTGGGTTCCGGCTGAAAATCAGTAACTGAGGTGCTGTGTGCACCTTAGTTGTATGCTGAGCCGGGACCCATTCCTGACATTGCACAATGTCACATACTATTTTTATAACCTTTGCATTTTATTTCTGCTGCACCTATAAATTCTTGTATAACTGTGATATTGTGTGTGTGTCTGGAATAAATTAATTTCATTTCATTTCATTTCATTACCTGCTGTGTATTTCATGTGTAAATTATAACTCTATCTTTATTGAGAGATCTCTCATCCTTCCCTGCGTGTTTGTTGTTTGCCGTTTACCACGTATCGGTCTACGACCAGTGCTGGCTAGTTCGCAACAAATTCAGTGAAATAATGAAATGAAAATCAGTAAGTAGGTACAAGAAAGACCATCTAGTTTGATAATTACATATTTAGTAACATTAAACAACGTTTCATTGAAGAAAACATTTGTGTCATAATTTATTAATATGCTTGGGTATATAGGTACACTTTTTCTTATATTGTACGTACATAAGAAAACTGATAAATAAAACATACCTAACATACCTACCTCTATATGATTTCTTTTTTTAAACATAGAATAATACTTTAATATTCAAGCTCTTATAATGCCTAGAATGCTGCGGTATTTAAATCAGAATGATTCAAGACCTACCTATGTCTTAGCAGTATCTTCAGATTAATTTTCATCCTTTCCTATCCTTATTAAATTACTGGGCAAATGAGACTTATGAACTGATTTCAAAGTCTAGAAATCTTTTTAGACTGTGTGATGTCTCAGGATGACGTGCGCAGTGCGCAGTGTCACGCGAAACTTTAATTTAGAGTTCCGAGTGATACTGCAATCTGTTATGGGCAGCCGTGACGCTTAACACCAGGCGAACGACTAGCTCGTCACGTCATTCGATTTCATAAAAAAAAGGAAAAGTTTGGATCTCATACGGGATCCATCCGTCACTCCGTGTTGCCGTCCGTGTTGGGAAATCATTCGTGATTAATTTTTTTCGTCTTACAGTAAAACTAATCTATAGAATAATTGAAAACAGAAATCCAGTATCATAAATATCATAATTAACGTTTTAAAAAAAACTTCACAGGAAAATCTTAAATTAAACACATAATCACCGCAAATTAGCATCTATCTGGTGTTTATTAGTGTTAAAACATATCACCTACACCCACGTCTAGCATATGTACACATTTCTGTTTTCCAAGTCAATCTTTAGTCACTCTAACAGAAGTCTAACAGAACAAATTTATTGTAAAAGATCTCGTTGAATTTGTGTTATACATTGAAATATCATACCTACAAAGTAGACAGTACCTACATTATAATAATTATAGTGCATTGAAAATTCATCATGAAACAAAAGCACTGCTAGCGTAAGATAAAATACCTAAGTGGATTCCATCACATTACCAGCTTTTAGAGAACAAAACCTTGCTGTTTTACTTATGCATGATATGATTTACTAGGATTATACTTCAAACGTGATTATAGACAGGAGCTATACGATAGTTTTATGTCAAATAAGAAATATAACACACATGCGCATGCAGATTACTAAAACGCTAAGTTCAAATTAATATTACGCTAAGCAGGCGAAAGTGTTATAAAACAAAAAAATAGGTACTTACTTATAAAATTAAAATTTCCTACATCAGAACTTTTCCACTTTACCTATATTATTATAAAGGAAGGTGATCTGAAATGGAAGGTAAGATAAGGCACATGTTAAAATTTGGAATTTAAATTCATTTGTTGATTATGCTAAAACTAGGTGAAACTGATATAAAACAAAAATGATAGCATCAAAATTCTCTACACCAGGGCTCTAGCCATTTTATCTCTATTCTTATTAGAGCAGAGAGTGAAGTTTAGAATGGAAGCTAAGATAATGCAAACGCAAAATCTTGGATTATTAGTCTGGATTCAAATTTGTTTAATAAGCTAACCAAGTGAAACTGATATAATATCTAAAGAAAAAGTGGTTATAAGAGAACATGTTGCTCTCTGTTAGAGTACAATATGTTGTCATAAGGAAAGTCTTACATTTTATACAGTTAACGCTCAATGCTACAATCTAGTATAAACAAAGCTTTATTTCAAGTATCCATAGCTACTTACTCTTGAGAGCCGTAGTGTATGAGATGCTTAATCGAAGTAAAACGAGGGTGGGTGACGAGGCGACGAGACGCCTGGCGTCTCCATCGTTATAAGACGTTTCAGACTGTTTACAGAGAGTATTGAGGCCGGAAATCGTACATTACATAGCTGTATAATTATATGCTGTATAGATTAACCAGAAAGCACAAAAAAACCTTGGAAATAAATTATAATTAATAAGTATTTACAAGGTATTTACATTCATTGGCATTAGTGTTTGACAATAAACACGGGCCTTACTAATAGTAACTAAAATATGACAGAAAACGCTTGATGCGATAAGGCCGCCCATTGTTCTACCATTTGATTGTTGTACTTTAGTGTTCAATAAAGAATTTAATTTTGTATTGTATTGTAAATATCTCGAAAAAAAAATACAGTAAATGCTGCATCTTTTATCCACTTCCAAAAGTACATCAATCTAGAATAAAACGAACATTGGCAGAATTGTGATAACAGCCACAAAAGCCATAAACCAAGAAGTCAAGTCAACTCAAATCTAAATTAAGCTTAATGTTGAACGTAAAACCTTTTAGGCATACAGTATAGACATAACTCAGCAATAACCGTGATTATAATGACTGCGAATAATAACTACCTACTATATACAAGTGTAGGTAAAATAAATGTATTCATTACAATCTAAGGCCATTATGGAAGCTAGCCAAGCATTTGTACGTACTGAAATATGAAATGATAAACTACGAAGCAGTATCAAAACTTTATACCAAATGGCAAATTTCAAATAATTGAATAGGTAGCTACTTACCATGACATGAATAAAAACGTACAAAAACCACAAACATTATTAAAACTTGCATTAGCTTTTGGCATTTAGTTTAAATTTTATCAAGCTTTCAACTTAAGAATAAAATAAACTATTACAGTTAAGGTGGAACGTTTCACTCAGCACGGCAAATTCAAATTTTCTTGCGTTTTTTGCTAATCATAGCTTAATTACTCAATGTGATTACGTGAAAACTGATTATGTGCAAATAACTAGAATGTCTCTACAAATTACGCTTAAAAGTATTACCTAGATACCATTGGTTTAACACCAAATTATGGCAATAGGCTGTAAATCTAAGACGAAATTTGTTTATTGCCATTTGTTTTTGGGCTAGGTGATACTTTTAATCGTAATTTGTTGAGACATTCTATTTATTTGCGCAAAATTTGTTTTCACGTAATCACATTGAGTAAGTAAGCTATGATTAGCAAAAAACGCAGGAAAATTTGAATTTGCCACGCTGAGTGAAACGACCCACTTCAATATCGAAACTCGCACAAGGTAATAGAAATCTAAGTATTTACGCACGAAAATAGAAAAAACAAATGACTTCTGAGAACGAGACTTCTGCGCTTTGTCTTTCCCGAGAGTACGCGATGGATCATAAATGGTACGCGGGGGTTCTGTATAATATGACATGACGTAATGTTTTTAATTTTCTATAATTTTGTAAATGCCAAAAATGCACAAATCCCAAACCCGACGGCACCTATGCGTTGTTGTAAAGCGGTGGGTTTGAGAGTTTCGCCAATAATGCCACTTTGGCTCACTACTCAAAACGAACGCCAGTTAACCAAATGCGGTTTGTTTTATTATATGTCAAATGTCTAAAATGTGTAACTTAAGGTGGAACGTTTCACTAGCGTGGCCAATTCAAATTTTTATGCGCTCTTTTGCCAATAAAAGATTAATTACTCAACGTGATTACATGAATACTAATTTTGCGCAAATAATAGAATGTATCAACAAATTATAATTAAAAGCATCTCCTAGATATCATTGGTTTAGCGACAAACGGCAATAAACAATCTTATTCTTAGTTTTTAGTCTATTGCCATTGTCGCTAAACCAATAATAAGTAGGTGATACTTTTAATTGTAATTTATTGCTCCATTCTATTTATTTGCGCAAAATTAGTTTTCATGTAATCACGTTCAATAATTAAGCTATTATTGGCAAAAGAACGCAAGAAAATTTGAATTTCCCGCGCAAGTGTAACGTTCCACCTTAAACTTGAACCGCTCAAGCATAACAAATTTAAAACGTCAAACTCTAAATGTCAGGATATGATCACTTTTGACCCACCTCCGCAAGTGGGTCAAAAGTGACATTTCATGATGGCATTTTAGCTGTTTTGAGCTATCCAAATGGTGAACGAAAACAGTTAAAAACGCAACTTTTGCTCACACGTTCCCAAAACGAACGCTGAAAGGTACAGGTCTGTGCTGAATGTGATCGTTTTTGGCGTTTTAGTAGGCTATTTGAACGCAAAGAGGTCTATGTAGTGTATGCATAGAAGTCTTTGTTTGAACGTACCTATAGATAGCAAATAGGCTGAATGTCCTCCAAAGATTTAGCTAGCACGTACGCCTTCTATGCCAATACGTTTAATAAAATTCCTAAAAAGATTCAAAAGCCGTTATCGTTTGTAAAAATAATAATAACCGGAGTATAGCTAAACATGCAGTATCATGATACCTATTTTGTCTACGAACACCAGCGCGTCAGTTTGATCAATGAACAATGTTCTAATAAAGGCTACGTTCCGTTTTAACTTCCACTAATAGTTCAAAAGAGACACGTTGTGAAACTCGATGTATGACACTAGAAGTGTATTACCGTGTATAAAAATAATAATAAACGGCACATAATGACAGCTGATGCATGTAATATTTTGATACCTATTTTGTCTATACATAATAACGCGTTACTTTGGTCAACAAACAATATTCTAATAAAGGCTACTTTCTGTAGATTTGAAAGTCAAACGCGTCGCCCGCGTGAAGCTCTATGTCAGGCGCGGGTATACAGAAATTTCTCAAGGGGGGGGGGCGCACAAATCATTATCGTACTAGTCCAAGAGGAGAATTCGGAGATATGGTGGTAAAACACATAGGTATACGATACAAGACCAATTTGTGCTCTTTTCTTTAAATGATGAATTCCATGCACCTATAATCTTGCTGGTAAATTGCCTAATTACCGCGCTTGAATCTGTATCCGCGCCTGAATGTACTATAAAAGTTTATAAAAAAATATATACACAGTACACAGTACTAAGCAATGCTTTATCATGATATCTGCTTACAAGTATTAATCTAATTCACTGTCGTGTAGTCATTACCGACTGAAATGCGCGACATGCTACATTACTCAGTAGTGTTTACGGAGTTGACATTCTAATGGTAATCAAAAATGAACGCGTGACTAACGCAAGCTTTATCATGTTTAGTTGTTATTAAATTTCGTAGTGGGTTTTTTTAAGTATACCAAAATATTTACAGCATGTATTCACTTTGCTGTGCTGTTGGTTTTAAGGCACTTGAAACTGTTGAAGGCTAGTTCCCAAACATTTTAGTGTGTCACCGCCTTGGTCCATATTCTCTAAGGGTAGGTTTTTTGATCAGTAGTTAAGGTAATCAATAGTTAAAAATCCTAAAAAAATTTGACCATTGGCACAGATTATATAACATACTAATACAGATATCTCATCCCATAGAACGAAATAACTGGCCTGTTAGCTCATTTGGTGGTAGCTCTGCCTTCTGAACTATAGGTTGTGGGTTTGATTCCCGCTCTAGACAAGCATTTATGTGATGAACATCGATGTTTGTTCTGTGTCTGGGTGTTATATTGTATTCTATGTATGTATTTACAAACAAAAAAAAGTATCTAAGTATGCTATAAGTTATCTGGTTTCCATAGTATAAGCTGTGCTTAGTTTGGGGCTAGATGGCGCTGTGTGAAATGTCCACACATATTTATTTATGTATTTAACTCGGGTTATTTTACGAGTTATTTTATTTCTGCATAACATAGGATTAGCAAGCTATACTATTGCGAATTGGCGAGGTATTGGGCCAAATGGTATAATACACTGGACGCAAACTAGTAACGCTCACGACAGGATCACTAGAGTTTTTCACATTCGGGCTATTTTTCATTTGTTTCTGATGAGACCCCGTGCCTTTGCTTATAATGTTTTAGAATTTTTGACCAATGGTTTGGTTGCTCTACCTACGGGTCAAAAAATCCAGCCTTAGTAAGTTCAAGGCAACAGGGTTCTCACCGTCCGCGGAATTATTGCATTTGCCAAAATGTAACTTGCCGTTATAATTATTAAAACAATAAAGTTCTTAAATGATCTGGAATTAAATATTAGTACGTATATTAATTTAATATTAAATATCAGGTACCTGTAATTCATTGATTTCATTTATTTTAATTAGAAACAGCCCATGGTTTCACCCGCCTTCTTCACGTAATCTTTCACACCACATTTGGTCCCCTTAAAGGTATAAAAACTCCTTTCTTTGTACCTACACCCCTACGCTTTAGAAGGAAGACACCCGTCAAAAATCAAGTCTCACGTTCAGTAGCTTGAGATTACACATGTTTCGTCATTCAGTCAGTGCAGTCACTCAAAACAAAGCTTTTTAAGTATAGATTTTTGGTGGAACATTCGAGTGCGTTTCTCTATGTCAATTCAGTGTGTAATCAGTGTGTGTGTCAGTGTGTAACTTATAACGTAGCCACAGAATAAGGAGTACTTACGTCACGTAACATCTCCATTCTATCTCTATTCTCCGGTAAATGCCACTATGTCGAGTCTACATACTAGTATTCACCACACTTTAGTAGAACTCATATTTAATTAATTAATGGCCGTGTCTCTCCTCACCGGATCCGAGTTAAGCCACCGCGTGTGAACCAAAAATTTAATCATAAGTTTTATGATGTTAAATTTAAATCCTAATAATTTTAATTATATTAAGCTTATATGAGAGAGTATGTATGTATGTTTGTTAACTTCTCAGCGCTGAAACAACTGAACCGGTTTTGATAAAATTTTGTAGGTATCATGTAAAATTATTATACTTTCCTGATGCTGGAGTAATATATTAAGTTACTTTTATCCTAGAAAGTAGTGTGGTTTCTGTGGGATAGCATGGTCATTGTCCCAGCAGGTAAAACGCGGGACGCGGCTCGTTATATATAATTAATACTGCATTTTAACTAATTCAGCGGGTAATTAGCTGGCTGTTAAATGATTTGGCAAGAAAATCCAAACATCAACTGTATAACAAAATCTTAGCAAGTATAAGCAATCTAAATATTATGCTGGACAACTAAAACTAATTACATTGCCAACCTTTAGAATAAACTAAAAACTACTTGTAAGTCGATTGTTTTTTTCTCTAATCTGTGTTGTAATCTAAATGTTAGGTACAAGTAGTATTTTTATGCTATACGTAGCAAAAATGCATACGGCCCTTCCATCAGGAGGAGAAGAGGTCACCACATCTTACCTAAACTGGTGAAAAAAAAAAACAATTTATTGCTACTACAACACAAACAAAAGAGAGCGTACTAATACAGCTTATAAAAGGTAACTATAATTGAATTAGGGCAATAGGGGTAACTTCAGCATATGCTGTATTCACATAACGCAATCACAGCGCTGAACTGATTTTCTTGAATCATAATCGCCTTTAAGAGAAGCGTATACCTACCCCCCTCTTGGCCATACAAAAAGTGCCAACGCTTTTCCACCTCTAGAACATGACACATATTTAAAAAAAACTCAAGACTTACAAGCATAGCTTATAATCTATCCAAATGATTGACACCAAAATCAAAAGTTTATGATAAAATTTAGAGGGTGAAAGCCGTTGGCGCCCGAAACGCTATAATGTAGATAAATGCACTCATGGGCTCTATTGTCTTTATCATGCGTGTGGAGAGTAGAGCGACGACAATAACATCTTCAAATACTAGGACGGTCCTCTATAAGAATATCGATCACATCACATACCAAAAACAAGAAATACTAATATTGATTCATTCGTTTGGCACCGACACACTCGAAGATGATTATTTAGGTACGTTTAAAAATCAAAAAGCCTAAAAAGCATAGAACAATTGCTAAAAAAGTTTTTTTATAATTTTGTTATATTAATCAAATGTATGACGTGACAACCTAGTCGACCACCTAGGTCGCTATTAGAGTGAGACACACTTATGCACTACACAGTCTTGTCACGGTCTCTCAAAAGAAAAAGTGTCGAGAAATTTTGTCGCGGTGCGCATGCAGCCGGGCTGATGTTAACACGGCTGCCCACTTTGATAAAAATAGGGGGCTGCTCATAATTAGGTACGTAGGTACTGTATTATATTATCTGTGGCAATAGGTACTATTATTTTAACCTGTGGTTATGTCAAGAGCAGCCGTGAAATCACTTGGCCCAGTCGATACGCAATACTGATAGGAGAGCTTCCGCCAGCATCGTGTTATCTGGTTATCCACTTGATGGGATAGCCGATATGCGTTCAATTGTATTAGCTTAGTATTTTGTACTGGCATTGTACGATTACGTGTGTAACTTAGTAAATATAAATTTGTTTCCGAAACAAAAATGTTACATTTTTTGTATCTATTTCAGTAGTACCTTTGACAGAACTGCTCCTATTCAAAGAACATTAAAACCACTTCGTTTCTCCCATTGGTCGCAAATGGTTCCCCGCTTCTTGTAAATCATTGTATTTTTAGTAATTGTTTTAATATTTGTTATATCGAGGGCGTAGAGGGGAAATTAGATAACTAACACTTTTTGCAAAATCGACTTTTTGGCATGACGATAAAGCCCAAATCACGACGCATCTGTTGGTCTTACCCTAGCTCAGACATATTATTCCGTGCCAAAATTATTCTGAACCTTCAATAATAGCTGTAAAACATGAGAGGAAGAAGTGAATAACTGACCAAATAATGTATAATTTCACAGAATCACCATTTAGTCGTCACATAAAATGCATAAAGCTCGTTATTCAGTTTTACATCAACGCAAAATTTGGATGTGTATAAAAAAAATCTATGACAGAAACTAAAAAATTTTTCTTGAAAAATTCTGTGAAGAGCTGCGGCATCCATGATGAACTCAAAAGTTTCATATTGAACCATTACATAACATATAAAAAGCCCACAGTAATATTGCTCCTACAAAAAATTGTATTGCTAATTTTGTCGAACAAAATCACTAAATCGTTGTTTTCTCGCGATAATGGTTTTGTTAGTTATCTAATTTCCCATCTACGCCCTCGATATGTACAACAAAAATGAACTTGGAAAATGAATAATTCAGAAAGAAACGCTGACACCATCCAAGAAGGTTAAGTCCTCAGTTCTTTGCTTGTATTTATTTTTAAGTTTATCTATCTAAATGTAACTAGATCGGTCTATTGAGCTTTTTACCTCTGCAGTTCCTTGCAGGATCTTAAGGAACAACTGAGAATATATCCTTCAGCCTTTTAAGAAATTAGTACCTAAATAAAAACTCCACCCATATTTACAATGGATTTAGCTATATCACAGAGCACGAAAACAAATGACGCTTCGGCCCCTGATAGACATTCTCTGTGGTTGGTGGTTGAGCAGGTCAGCTCATAACCGGGGGCTTTAACTTTACAAGTTAATTTGTTTCATCACCTCTAAACAGTTCAAATGCTCCAGCCCACTACCTGTACGTAGCGCCTTAATGTTTTTTGAATTAAATGGTGTAGCCATAGCTAGCAGAGTTTAGATAGATAGATAGAAAAATATGCTTTATTGTCAAGAGTAAACCAAGTACATAGGCGAACTTAACGGTAAGAAGCATTTTCTTCCAGTCAACCTTTGTGTAGTGTTGAACGAGTGGTATAAGTATAGTGCTGGTTGAAAAATTATATTTTACACGTATATCCTATTACAAATTAGTAGAATAGGCTTGTGTCGTGCTATTTTTTTATTGCAAAAAAAACAGTCGTGAAAACATAAATAAAATATCTCAAAAAGTTACAAAGTTACAGGAATAGAAAGACAGTTCAAACGTGCAGTGACGTTAGTACGTTCTCATTAGTAGTACCTAATTACTAAGCTGTGGTAGCTTTACATACAATTTCTTTGGCATGTGACCTCACGACGTGCTTTTTCATAGTAAATGTGGGGAAGCTCTGATCTGCGAGAAACGGACAGGCGATGCCTCTCCAGAAACTTTAAAAGCTTATTACTCCGTGATTTATTCACCGATTTTACTATCAATTATTGTAATTCATTTTATCTTACTTTATGAAAATAACATTAAGCTGTTAATTTTTAATAGCAGAACACTAGCCTATTAATAGAATTTAGTAGGATACTAGACCTGAGGCACTTTGTCCTTTAAAAAAAATACCAAATGTTTTGGTTATTTTGGTTGATATTGGACTAAAGCACTCTGGTGTTTATAGTTTATAGTATTAAAGCCTTACTATAATATTCTACTATATCTCTAGATTGGCAGATTTTTTTACCTTTTAAAGACCGAGGGTCTTAATTATTGCAAAATAATTTTATCACCAATCGATCTAGGTACCTACTACATGGATGATACGTCCATGATCTACAAGTAGTCCATTTTTTACCGTATTTTAAAGCTTCTGCAAAACATTGGTACTAAAGGAGTGTGTCTACAATGGTTTTTAACTAATATTATATGAAAATTACATAAAAAATGTAAGTAAGTATCTTCCTACATAAATTAAGTTTGAAAATATAAGCACGCTGTGATTTTTGGTAACAGTAAAACTGACACACTAAAATAATAAATAAAAGCAAATAAAACATCAAAAGCAGAAATATACAGCGAACATTAGCATAATGAATCAACTAGTAAAAATACTGACCTGTTGATAGAGACGGGAAATGCTGCCAGATTCCACGCGGTGATGCTATCACGAACATTTAACGGCTCTGTTCATCTTTCACGCTGATCATGTTAAACACGAACACTTTATTGCTATAGAATTAACATTTTCTCCAATGAAACGATCGGAAAGTGTCTCAGAAATGCGAGATTGGAGTACGCGGTTACTATGGTTCGCACCGCCCGGCCGTAGGGCGGGAACTGGGCTCGGAAATGCTACCACGGTGCCGTCAACTCTGCGACTGAGCTGGGCGGCTTGCCTGTTGCCCAGCTGCTCGCTGCATCCACCAATAACGGCGCACGTCAGCGTCACAAACTTTACTTTTACCTCCGCGAACTTTTAAAATACACGCTAGAACTCAGAACTTTTTGTTACCGCGTTAACCAAAATGTTTTGCAGGTTACGGGTAAACTTTTCTGGTTTTTTTATTTAAATTAGGTCAGTAAGTAAGTTCAAGAGTTAGTCTTATCGTAACTTCAGTTCTTAAACAATTGAGCTACTGTTTCACTAAAGCTTGTACTATGATTACCTTCGATTGTCATATAGGTTGGTTGGTTGCTCTATGATTATAGAGCTTGTAGATGATTTTAACAGATACACTTCTTTGACAATTTTAATAGTAGCTGCACGTAAATCACATCACATCACACTATCAGTCTATCACACTAATATTGAGGCGAAAATTTGTATGTGTGTATGTCTGTTTCCTATGTACTATAACCCTTTCACGTCAATGGCGGGATGGATTTGGATGAAATTTAGAACAGACATAGCTTACAATAATAATACTGGATTAAAACATAGTTATACCAATGTTTATCGAAGGTGAAACCGTGGGACGCAGCTAGTAAAAAATAGTGTTAAAGGTTTTATATGCAATTATAATAATTTTATAAAATGTTTTCAGACAAAATAGGTTGACAAGACTGACCTCTATAATACAAGTACTGTATTATAGAGGTCAGTGGTTGACAATAATTATCAAATAAAGAAGAAAATAAGAAAATTGAACTTTGAATTTTCTTTTTCTGTCAAACTGCTGTCAGAACTGAAAACTTGGAGTATTCCATGCAATTAAAATTAATATTGCTTTGAAAATTTAAGATTTGTGTTGTGTTCTCATCAAATTCGATAAGCGGAAATAGTGATCACAGTTTATCAAAATGATGTTAGTCCATTTCTCTAATAATCTCCTTTATTTAGGTCGTCACCGTGTCCCAGTTTGCGAATAGGACCACGCCATCTCTTTCCGTGGGTGCCGTTAGAACAGCACTCACGGGAAGAGATGGGGTGGTCCTGTGTGATGGTGAGTGGGGCGGCTCTTGCCGGCTAAGGGAATGTCCAGGGCAGCAGCATTCACCTCGGTACATTAAAATCTTCTGCGATCACCAAACAACGTGCCAAGCGTGGTGGTGCAAACCCCCTATGGTTAGCGTCCAAAGTGGCGTTTTATGAGGGAGGGCTGAGTTCACCAGTGGACGTCTTCTGGCTGATGATGTTTTTATAACCAGAGCCATATTCATCTTTTCAATATTTACTAACATTGCACTGACAGTTGAATCAGCTAATTTTTAGGGTTGTCACCACGAAATGGTAAAGCGATATTAGAATTACGATGATTTTACCTATATTCTTCTATTTCTATCAAATTTGATACAATTTTCAATACATCTACTTGAATTTTGAGATGGTGAATTAGGATTCGCCATCTCGCTCCAGCCCGGTGGCGGACGGGTCACGGTGGGTTTTAGTGGGTTAGAGTCCCCCCGCCATCACCCCCGTGGTGGCAAGGAAGTGCGAGGGCATTTCTCCCCCAAAAAAGGTAGGCTTGTAGCCCTGTGCGAGGTAGATAATATGATATATCAATATTTTGTTCAGGAGAAAAAAAGAGGAACCAGACCTGAAGTTCTCCGAGAAACTTAATATTTTCATGGCAGCTCACTGGCAAGGATTTTTAATCTTCATTACTCCGATTATTTTTTTGCCACTTATTATACCAACAAATTGTCCGGTAAGTCGTTGTGTTATGACCTAGTTGCACTCCGTAGTTTTACCCAAGTGGAGACAGTTTTCCAACTCTTCTTGTCAGCCCATAAAAGTGAACCCGGTTCACCCTATCACGAATGAACGCTTTAATTACTCTTCTTCTTGTCGTGTGGGCAAGTGCTCAGCTCAGGGGGCGTACCGTGAGCTCTTAGCGCGATTCAAAACTGAGCCTATATTGGATCGCTTTGTTTTTTTTGTATGGGGATTTTGACAAGCGATCCAGTGTAGGCTCTGTTTTGAATCGCGCTAAGAGCTCACAGTACGCCCCCAGGTGGCTTTACCTATTGTAAACCCAGTTTGAAACCACAATGGTTATAGCAAATTTTTCAGTATAACATTTAGGATACTTTTTGTTTTCTAAAACAGCCAAGTGCGGGTTGCACAAAGAAACAAGAATGTAATTTTTATGCGAGATTATTTTTGTCTGTATATTATTTTTTTATTTACTTATCTATCTATACTCAGCCTGTCGAAAGAAAGAGAAAAAAAAGGAAAGGGAAAAGATACGGGAAGAGGATGAATGTATGGGACGCCAATAGGCTTTCACTTCCCTCTTACCATGAACAGGGCTAGAACGTAAAACTAGTTAACCCGTGGGAAGCCGGGACGTGTCAGCTAGTTATAAATATAAAAAGACCATAATCCTTTTCTTTTTCAGCAATGGAAATGGGTTGCATTTACACTGTTAGTAATTGCGGTGTTCTGGGTATCAGAATGTCTTCCTCTGGCTATAACTGGGTTCCTGCCAATTGTTATATTTCCTTTGGCGGGGGTGACTAACACCGCAAATGTTACCAAAGTTTATATTAATGTGAGTGTTACAAAAAACAAAATAATTTTATATACATACACGCACCTTTTATAACATTTTATATTACATACACACCACACAGTTATGTAAATTAAATGGCTGTAAGAAAAATAGACCGATATAGCTCTTAAGCGGGCCATAAACATATAATTTTATTGATCAAACTTTTTAATGGTCAATAATATTGAACACTGCCTTGGCTACACACGTTCAATTATATTGCGTTGGTAAAATTGGAGAGCCATACGCGGCAATCTTTTCTTCTTCTTTGTTTAATGGCTTTCTGTCACTTTTTAGCGATAATTCTGCCAATGTCAAGTTAGCAAAAATTTATTTTGTTCATAAAATAGGTAAGTAGTAAAGATCAAGTTGAAATGGCAATGGGTAGGCCACATCACTGACACCACACCACACGTAGAACTGACAAGCGATAGGGAAGAAAGGTTCTCGAGTGGCGACCACGAACAGGTAGACGCAGCGTAGGCCGGCCCCCAACTCGGTGGACCGACGATCGGTTACGTTAATCACTCGTTACATTAACTATTTCGCCGCTAGCCCTAACAGGTCACTTTCATAAAACGTCACCTTGTGCATCTAGTCAGTTTCCTTTACTCGTTTCATGCTGTATTTCGTCACTTTCCCAACACGTCCGACGCATGTGTACAATGAATAACAAAATAAAAGTCAGTAGGGACAACATTTTATTATTTAATAATCTAATAGGTAGTATAATAAACTTATAAACTTGTTAAAATAAACAAAATTATATTAATTAAAGAACTAAAAAAAATTAAATATCTCCTAACATAAAAACGCTTCCATTATAACATAAAATAATTTTACTTCCACCTTCTTCTTTGGTTTCGCTTATAATAGTTGAAATTTCGTAATCTGTGTAAGCATTCTGACATATCAATGGCATTTTTTCAACGCAGTCATCTACGACACACTTTTAGTCTTTTTTTTTTGTTCAATTTATTTGAGGACAGTAGATTAACTTCCTTTTTATTATTATATTTTTATCATTTCAAATACGCTAGCAGTAACAACAACCTTTTTTAAAATCTACTTTTGTACAACTTCTTTTATGCATTGAAAAAGTTTTATGTTTTTATGCCTCACTGTACATTGAAAAATGCATCGGACGAGTTGGGAAAGTGACGAAATACAGCATGAAACGAGTAAAGGAAACTGACTAGATGCACAAGGTGAATGTGACGAGTGATTAACGTAACCCGACGATCTGGTGAAAGCCGCGGGGAGCCGATGGATGCAGGAGGCGAGCAGCCGCTCAAGGTGGCGCGCTCATGGGGAGGCTTATGTTAAGCAGTAGACGTCTTCAGGCTATTTTATGATGATGATAATGATGAGTAAAGATCAATTGAAAATGGAGGATTTGTGGATTTGTGGCCTAATGGTGCCTGATCCTCCATCAGGGGGATAAGGAAGATCACTTCTTAACCCCCTGATCCCCCGGTCTTTACAAGTGAAATATTCTATAACACTATGAAAAATTACAATCCTTGACACTGGCTAAATACACCAAGTGTGAAGCCAAAATATAATAAAAAACAAAAAACATTGCACAATATCAACCCTATATAGTGCAATGAAAAATATTGATCAATAAAATTTAAACTCCATCAATTTTCTGTTCAATATTTTGAAGATTGTCAGTCAATACACGATCAATAAAATGACTCAATCATAAACATTGATCAATAAAATTGAACATGTAGGGCCCGCTTTAAATTAGCAAGTTGAAATGGCAATGGGCAGGCCACATCGCTCGTACAACTGACAACCGATGGGGAAGAAAGGTTCTCGAGTGGTGACCACGAACCGGAAGACGCAGTGTAGGCTGGCCCCCCACTCGGTTGACCGACGATCTGGTGAAAGCCGCGGGGAGCCTATATGGATGTAGAAGACAAGCAGCTGCTCAAGGTGGCGCTCTCTGGGGGAGGCCTGTGTTCAGCAATGGACGTCTTTAGGCTGTTGATGATGATGATGAAGAAAAAAAGAAAGAAAAATATATTTTTTTAATCAACGCTATCAAACCTTATGTATACTCTGACAAGCAAACTTAATCGAAACAAAGCACTTTAAGCATAAGTTGCAGGCTGTTTGTGAGTAGGTACGTACGTAGACTTACAAAATTCAGGGGTGCCACGCATTAACTCGGTGGACCGACGACCTGGTGAAAGCCGCGGGGAGCCGATGGATGCAGGAGGCGAGCAGCCGCTCAAGGTGGCGTGCTCTGGGGGAGGCCTATGTTCAGCAGTGGACGTCTTCAGGCTGTTGATGATGATGATGACGCATTAATACCTACTCAAAAGTGCGCCAGCACATTTGGTTTTCTTCGGATTGTTTAACTAATGTAATGATTAATAACGTTATTAATTTAATAATTTTATTGTATTTGTAATTTAATTTTTGTAATCTCCAGAGCTTGGGGCACCGACGAAAAGTTGCCAGTTTATCGGTATTTTAAAGGCTGCATTTTAAAGATTGTGCAATGGAATTACACGAACTAATTCCTTCATCCCCATTCTTTCATCGGACTACAAGGCGCACAGGAACTCGGCATCCTTATATCGTTAATATTCCTACAGCCCGCACTAAGCGTTTCGCATCAAACTTTATAGTGCGTACAGCAAATGGGTGGAATACCTTGCCGGTGTCCTTGTTTCCAGCTAACTATAACCTGGAGGTCTTCAAGTCATGAGTGAACAGGTATCTTCTAGGCAAGCATGCACCATCGTAGGCCGCGTCATCACTTACCATCAGGTGAGACACTGGTCAAATGATATGCCTATAAATTGTAAAAAAAAAAACTCATTTTTTAAAATAGTTAACTGATAAGAATCGTCGTAAATATATGCAAAAAATATTGTTTCCCGGAATTACAGTCGTTAAGCCACATTATTTAAGTGGTTTTTTTAATAATTTTTAATTAATTTTTAATTTTAAATTGCGAGTTTTTCACTGTAATTAAGTGAAAAACTCGCGAAATCCAAGATGGCCATTTTGTGCTATAATAAAGCCATTGAAGTTTTTAACAAATAAGTGTCAGTTAGGTAGTGATGTTAGCCTAACTGAGTTATCATAGTTTTTGTTCTGATTCTAGGACTCCGTGTTCATGTTTTTAGGCAGTTTGATGCTAGCATATTCTGTGGAACAGTCAGGTTTTCACAAAAGACTGGCATATTTTGCTATTCGTGTCATTGGCTACTCTCATATCAAGTAAGTGATCATTATTTGAATTTTAAAAATTAGAGACATTATTTCTGCACTAATAATAATGTAAGTAGTTGATAAAGGTAAAACGAGATTTAAGAAAGATAAAAAATCTGCTGAAAATCAATAGGTACCTACTAACGCAAACGAAAAAATTGCACATAACCAATAATCGACTATAATTATTGATTATAGTCAAACGTTGTTCTTTTCTGATCTATTTTTGATTGGCCTGCTAACTCAGTTGGTAGTAACCCTGCCTTCTGATCTGTAGGTTGTAGGTTCGATTCCCACTCGGGACAAACATTTGTGTGATGAACATCGATGTTTGTTCTGTGTCTGGGTGTTATATTGTATTTTATGTATGTATTTACAAACGAATTATGTATTTAAAAAGTATTCAAGTATTAAATCAGTTATCTGGTTCCCATAGTACAAGCTATGCTTAGTTTGGGGCTAGATAGCGCTGTGTAAAATGTCCACACATATAAGCATATTTTATTATTATTTTATTTTATTTCATCCCATTCTGTCCTATTTCTTCTAGTTCCCGTCCCGATCCTTCCCATTCCATCCCCTTCGCATTCCGTTCCGTTCTCTTCCTCCCAACCTACATCCAACGCCATTTCACCCCTTAATAATCCAATTTCACCGCATCCCAACCCATCCTACTCCATTTCACTCCAACCCCCTTTCCATACAATCCCATCACACCCCATTCCAAATTTCCAAACGTTCCGCTCTTTTCTCCTCCTCCCACTCCCAACACACTCTGAAAGATATTAAGCGCAATTATAAAAACTTTAGTTGACAGATCTAAAACTCTTAAAACTGTTGCTGTTCTTGTCAAATAGACGGGAATATAAAATACTGCTATATTTTTAGTAAGTTAAAAACCGTCAACTAAAGCCTTTAAAATTAGGCCTATTACAAAGATAATTATTATCTATACATATAATAAAACTGTAGAGATAAAAAAGTCTGTAATTGCAAGATATCAAGAAAAAAATGACACAGGTTGGCTTAAAATTAGCCGCTGATCACGTTAAGCCACTTTTTAAATACTTTGTCTGTTTGTTTGTTTGTTTGTTTGTTTGTTTGTTATGACTGAACTCCTAAAATACTGAATGGATTTTCATGCGGTTTTCACTGATATGCTTAGAAATAACCGGCGCTTAACATAGGATATATTAAAATTGATATATCGTTAAAAAAAATTGATGACAATTATTGAGATTTCATTACGAAACGAATCGGAGTTTTAAACAACATGGCCGACTCATGTTTTTTTTTTGCTACTAACGGTAAGTTGTAAGTTACCACATATTGTCACAGATTAGAAAAAAAACAATCGACTACACTCTGTGCCACAATGACCAAAGAGTAATATTATACCAACCGCTACTCAGAGAATCAAAACAATTTATAGGTTTCCTATTTATATTTTTACAGGTTGTTTAGCATTTTAGAAGTTAAATAGATACATATACCAACAAATATTAAATAGTGTGAAAGAAGATGTTTTTTTTTTTTTTTGGCTTTAGACGACATTTGTATTTGCCAATGATACGAAATATTTTATGGAAAATGTTTTAAAAGGGTACTTAGATGTAGGTAAGTATAATTATACATTAGGGTAAGATCCTCGAATTAGCAACATGGCCGTGTAATGTTCGGTTATAGCTCTTTGAAGAAAATCTGACGATGGTGGTTGTGAATTTTGATTTTTTTACCAAAACCTGTGTATTTTTGAATTTCAATGTTTAATAAGGGTGGATTATTATTCCTTAAGTGTTCGTAAACGTGCACGAGTGTTGGCAAATGGTTCCACGTTTTTATAACCATCCATTTTCGTTTTCTCTTCAACGGCTTTTTAGAGTAAAATAAGAGTAAGAGCTTCAGTAAAATATCCACCATTTTACTGATGGCATTTTGACTGACAAAATAGGACTTTGACATGACATAACCGTACAAACTTTTACTCACTTGACATTGGCAGAATGAGGAGTTTTATTTAAAAAAAAGAAATGGTGTTTTATGTATGACCCAATAGATGGCGCCAGTTGTGGTTTTACCAAAATCTGTCACTGTCACTGTTTCCAGCATAGACCACAGGTTATAGGAAATGTCACGATACTGACTGACAACTCTAAACTGTTTCGTTTATTCTATTTTCGTTGCGCGATAGCTCGGCTTAATTTTGAATCATAATATTAACGTTTATCTGTCTCGCAGTTCTGCTGTACTTCAATTTACTTAAGAAGAATGCACCACAGACTACTTAGAAGAAACTACAGACAATGTACTCGTGGTCCACTCAACTGAATTTGACATTTCTTTGTAGGTACTCTAAGCATTTTCTTATGTTTGAACTACTCTATGGTTTGAAAGGTTTAAACTATGTACTTACAGCGCCATCTAGAAAAGAAGCGGAACCAGCGTTTTTTTTTAAAATAAAAAGCCTCATTATTGCTTAAAAGCGATAGAAAGCCATTAACGAAGAAGTGGTAGGTCTGTGACACATGGTTAGTGGCAAAATTGTGCCGTATTTGGCAGAAACAGTAGTCAATATAAAAAAAAACCGTTCGGTTTTGATTTCTTCTTCTTCTTTCACTTAGGTAAATGAGTTTTAATAGTTACAATATTTTAGGTCTGTGGGCTTTTCAATGAACTAAACAAACTGAGCGGTTATATTCTCTTTAGGACAAACCACAGGTTAGAGCAATAAATTATGAAAGACAAACAGACGGACAAGAAAGTGATCTTACCTATAAGGGTTCCTTTATTTTAAAACTGTTACGGAACCCTAAAAATGAAACATTCTTTGCAAAAGCGAATCTGATTAGAGCTTTGTACACATGTTATTTTGTCACTCCCACCACTATGTTGAAAGTGCAGTGGGAATGAAACAACCTGAAAAATAGCGGACTTAATATAAATGTCGACTCTTTTTACAGTGGCGTACGTAAGTACTTGTGATTTCTAATTAGTATTAGCAAAATTAATTATGTACGCATTGTATAGGTAAATGCAATAAATACTTCAGCTGTAAAGTATGTATTTTATAAACTTATTATTGACACTGGCTAAATACTCAATTCGAATCGACCCAAACTTCAGAAAGTAAAAAAAAAAATGTGGTGAATGCACAGAGTAAATTGTTATTTTCTCTAATCTGTGGGTGAATGCAACAAAGATACTCTTTGGTTTTGAAACGAAAAGCGCGCGGATATGAAAAGCTGACGAAAACAGTGATTGTTTTGTATTTTTCTAAACTGCCTAAATAATAGATTACCTACCTATTATTTAGTTAGGTATACTTAGTACCTAAATAAAATTTACTTGAACCTCTTATGAAGACTTGAACGTTTTTTATGGTGAAAAACGGTGGTGGTGGTGGTTTTGACTGGCCTGATAGCTCAGTTGGTAGTAACCCTGCCTTCTGATCTGTAGGTTGTGGGTTCGATTCCCACTCGGGACAAACATTTGTGTGATGAACATCGATGTTTGTTCTGTGTCTGGGTGTTATATTGTATTATATGTATGTATTTACAAAAAAAAAGTATCTAAGTATTACATCAGTTATCTGGTTCCCATAGTACAAGCTATGCTTAGTTTGGGGCTAGATGGCGCTGTGTGAAATGTCCACACATATTTATTTATTTATTTATTTATTTAAAACACAAGAACATCTGTTTAAGTGAAAATGACAAGGAAAAGATCGACCGTCTCATTGGTATGTAGGTATACCATATTATAGAACTTTTATTAGTTAGATGCCTAGACCTATCGTATATTCAAAAAAACTAACGTCTAAGTATAAGGTTGGTCTAAGTAGGTACATATTTAATTAAATATTGTACCTATGATTTGCAGTTTCTAATCCACTATTTTATCAATGTGTAGGTGATCTGATGACACATGAAAAGCCATACTTACCTACTACCCAAACAACATTTTTACACGTGTGCTACCTAATCTGCTAATACTTGCTGAGCTCCGAAAAGATTTAGTGGATTTTGTTGTTTGGTATATAGAAAATGCATGAACTAAGTTATTATTAGACTACGTAAACGTAGAAATAACACAATACAAGCGTGTGAAGCCGCGGGCAAAAGCTAGTTCCTAATAAATTTAACAACTAGCGCCAAATGTCGGCGGTTGATGGCAACTCAAGGTGCAGCTTTCATTCTTATTTTCAGGTTACTACTAGCTATGTGCTGTGTCACAACATTTGTTTCGATGTGGATTACGAACACAGCAGCTACAAGTATGATGTTACCGATTGTTTTCGCTATATTAAGAGTGTTTGAAGCTGTAAGTCAACATTTGATTACAATGAGAGTTTTCAAGAAACTAATGGTACCTACCACCGTATGTGTTGTAACATTTTTCAGGAGGGTATATTGAGAGTTTATGATAAAACCTCTGACGGTACAAATACTGCATCTGATATTACCGCGTGTTATTTTTGTACCATCACTTATTCGGCTACAAATGGTAAGTACCTCTATCAATTTTACTGATTGTAGGAAAACGATCTTAATTCCGTTCGCCTACTTTATCTACGATTCGCAGTTCTTAAGTCCGTGACAAACAACAGTAGATTTTATAAATACCTTTGCAAAAGTAATCGCTACTTGCCATGCCCATTCCGTCCCAAGTTCCGTTCCACTGCTGACGATCCCGGCGCGCGCGCCAGGGAGGTTCTTCTGAACGAAATGTCTTTAACGGCGTCGAGTATTGTTCCTTTTTTTTGTACTAAGCACTCAATACACAATTCACGCACTATATGGGGCGAAACATGTCCGAATTTCACCGTATAAACACAACCGAACACGGGCGGGCTAATGCCCCGCACCAAAACCGTGTTTTCCATAAACCCACGAATTCAAAATGAGCCGGCGGCCGTATACTCGCTGGCTTCACACGCGTTGCCTCAAGGTGCGCTCGTTGACGACACTGCACTACTACTGCGGCGGTCACTCGCCAGCAGAAACCGAGGAACTCTCCTCCCACCCGTCCCCCACCGTCACTGACGGCATCAAGCCAACCGAAACGGGTTGGGAGCGAACACTGGTATACTACCTTTATCCGTTTTTTACTATCAACTAGGATGATATTAAATTATATGTTACAGGTGGAATTGGCACAATTGTTGGCAGTGGAACCAATTTGGTATTCAAGAGCTTGTTTGCAACGTAAGTACCTACTGGTTACCAGATTGAAAGAAAAAATCTGGTTTATTCACATGAATAACTCATTTCCTTCCATTTATTTATTGATAGAATAATTAAATTAAAGTAGGTATATAGGTCATAGACTTAACCCTAAGTCAAAAACCAACAACGTCAATTAAAAAATGGGTCAAGAATTCATAAGAAATTGTGTGTCTGAAAAACATCGTCGCTTGTTTGACTAAGTGACGTATCTGACATTTTGACTTCAAATACGTTGGTTAGACAGTTCGAAGCGTCTTTGAAAGTACATAAAAGCTACATTAAAAATGTCAGATAAGTCACTTAGTCAAACAAGCGACGATATAAGCCCCCGTAGTCTTCAATTCTATTTTTTTAGTAAAACCGTAACAGGTCCAATTCTGTACATTGAAGATATTTTGTCAATTTTTTTGGAGGACAAAAACAAAGAATAGATAAAAATCTATGCTGAAGGTTAAACTATATCTTTTTTTTCTTTTTTATCTGTCTGTCTGTCTGTCTGTATCTTGGCTGAGCATAACGCCGCCGCCGCCGAAACTACTGAATGGATTCAAAAGAAACTTGGCATGATTTGAGTTCATATTATGAGGTAGGCTATAGGACACTTGATCCCGAAATTCAGCACGGATCACGGGATGAAAATAAAAATATGAACTTAGTTGTAAGCCATTCAAAACTTGAAACTCAGAAATTTTATTGCCAATAGGCACACTTGCAATTAGCACTTAAACTTACAAGTCAAAATTAGATAAGGTACTTCATCATCCTCTTTGCCTTTTCCCATTTGTTATTGGGGTCGGCTCCCAATCTAACCTGTAGCGGCGAGCTACCAGAATTACACGAGCGACTGCCATCTGACCTCGCAACCCATAAGGAACCAGTAACAGGGATGGTTAGATCAGGAGTCAGATTCTATCAGGCGTCTGACTACCGACGAAGGACCGACGGCTTAACGTGCTCTCCGAGGCACTGAGCGATGGCATCACAAACTGCACATAACTTACAAGATAAGTCATTGGTGCAGGGCCGAGGATCGAACCCGGTGCCGTAAGTTTGCGAAGCGCACATGCTACCGCTCGGCCACCATCGCTATACATAGGCACTTAAAAATATTAAAATCAATTATTGTACATACTAAGTAAGCATAATAATTATTAGCAACATTACATAGTCCTTAATGTCAAAATTTTATATAGCAAGCCTATTACAATACGAGTTTGAAAAAAAAAAGAAGTTTTCCTTCCCACAACAGAAGCAATCCGGCACAGAGCAAAATAGAAAACTCCGATCCGTAGCTTCGATTAACGCGTGGTCAGATTTCATTTATTCTTTTTTGTCAAAGAAGGTACTTTAAATTTGTCCCGTAAATATTTCAAGGTCGTCGGTTTTGTGGTTCAGAAATTACACACATCCAAACGCACCTGCCTCCATTCGCCGTTTCATCCATTCATCCGTTTTACTTATCTTTTTTCCTCGTCCTTCCCTCTTCCTTCCCGCTTCCTTTAGACTGAGATAAGGCGTAAAACTAATTAACCCGTGCAACGCCGGCGCAGATCAGCTAGTTTTAAATAAAATGCTAGCCATTTTATTTACTTTATTTTATTTTTTTATTTATCCTTCAAACTTTGAAGTACAATTGCCTAACTTAATTTAAACTGAAGAGTGTATACACAAGGCTTCAATCCAATCATTCCAAATAAAGACTTGCATACAAACGTAAAACTGTCATTTCATCCCCTCAGGGGTGGATTTTCGGGAATGCTTTCCTTAGTGGATTCCCATACCTCACAATGAATACTTTCCAAATTTCAAGTCTTTAGGGCCAGTGGTTCAGGCTGTGCGATAATTTATAGATTTCGATAGAAATAACTTCTGAGTCCCCGTTCGACCATGACGAAAGGTGATTCTCAAAAATCGTGACATAAACCTAACTTAATTTTATCTGAAGAGTATATGCCGAGTTTTAAACCAATCGATCCACAGAATAAAAAGTTGCATACAAACGTAAAGCCCCCATTTCACCCCCTTGGGGGTGGATTTATTAAAAAAACCCTTCTTAGTCGATCCCTGGAACTTCACATGGAATACACCTTCCCAATTTCAAGTCTCTGGGACTAGGGGTTTAGGCTGTGCGTTGATCCCTAAAACTCGGTTTAAGATTTTATGTATACAGAATGTGCTTTCTCATTTCCTTTCTATAAACATTTTTTTTAATTTTTTGTTTTTCAGAGCTTACGTTAAGGCCCCAGAACTACTATCATTTCCACTGTTTAGCGCATTTGCCGTACCGTTCATGATTTTGTTGGAAATAACAACTTACTTTTATATGGCTATAGTCTACTTGGGATTATTCAGGTAATTATAATTCACGCGGCCATTAAAGAAAAGTTTTGAAAAGAGCAGATACCTGTTGTCTCAGTTCTACTACGCTTTTTACATACCTTACTGTAAGATTGAGTTCGGTATTCTGTAGTTTTCGTCAGAATCACTATTCCAGCTGCGTGATAAATATAATTATGTAGTGAGTACCTACCTACACACGATCATGTAAAAGCTAAGCGGAGTGGCCTCCGCCAGGGATCTGATAATATCCTTATTGGTGGAGTATTGTCGGGACCTAAGTACCTATGCTATATGCATAATATCAGATCTCGATCAACTATTGTTTTCGAATTAAACAGGATAATGTCATAAAGGCAAGCTATTTTAAATATTTTATATTCATGCTTTTTCTGCTAAACTATGCAACGCAGCGCAACTAAATAAAATCATGCGTAATGAGATTGCAACATCGTCATCCGCATCATCATGATTTTAGTCCGCTACTGAACATAGGCCTCCCCCAGAGAGCGCCACTTTGAGCGGCTGCTCGCCTCCTGCATCCATCAGCTTCCCGCGGCTTTTACTAGATCGTCGGTCCACCAAGTGGGGGGCCAGCCTACGCTGCGTCTGATTGCAACATAAAACTTCGATATTTTTCTCGTTACTTTTTTGGCACTTAATGCTGATATACTACCTAAAAATTAGATGATTATGTGCTAATCGTACATAATGCAAAAATAATTACAAATCTAGGTATGTCATATCAAAAAAAAATCATCCTCGATGAAATAGTTACTATTACCTATACCTACTAATACAGTATGTACCCAGTGCGTAGGTAAGTGTGAGTATGTAGATAGGTGGGTTCGTTCGTAGACCGTATCCTTCAAGGGTGTGCTCAAATAAGTTTTGGGATAGCTTTTAATCGGAACATTAAGTTCAGCAATTTTATTTTTATTTTTGAGTTATTCATAATTCTGTGAGAATTAGAAAATTTCCCTGTTTTTGATTTTAAATCACCGATTTCTGAAAGTACGGGTATTAACTAATAAGTTTTTTTTTAATTACATAAAATGAAACTTCAGGATTCTACTGACACTTAAATTTAATCCTAATTAACCATTATTTCTAAAAACAGTGCTTAAACGTGAAACAATTTTTTCCTGAAAATGATAATCCTGGTGGTAAAGCGACTTTCACCACTTCAACTATTTATATTTTAAATTGTAATCTAATTATTAAGGAAAACCCTTGTATCTTTACTGGCATTAAGTGCAGGCGCCCTCTATCAGGGATATCCCCCGTGTTTCCTTCGAAGCTCAAGAGATGGCGTTAGCAGTAACGATTCCATCAAGTAGAAAGAGCCTTAAGATTGGCTATACGCTGTAAACGCAGGCGCAGGCCAACATGGCGATATACTTGAATTCAAAAGTACTCGAATTTGCGTGTGTGATGAAGTAACATCGCTCGGAGATATTCCAAATGTTTATAAAGAAAAGAGCTGAAATTTCTAATGTGTGTACGTGTGAGACAATACAGTGCGTGAGAGACAGTGATCATCTCGTGGAACTGCTGCAAACTCGCCACTAGTGGATTCCGTGACCGCTGGCAGGCTTGGACAGAGAGAACAGCAGCCTGATTGCCATACCTTGGAGGGAGTTGGATCTGCTGTAATTCGCGGCTCAAGAGTAGACGAGGTCTGCGGGTGGTGGAACTGGTGAGTGGGCAAATCTCTTACTGCATTGTGTCGATATTCATGTTTTCCATAGTAGGTAGGGATTCAATAGTTTTTTTTTCTCCGTACGCAAGTACTCTACGGTGTGGCTATTTACACGCCACACCACCAGGCAAAAAAAAGATTAGATTGAAAAATTGGTTGATTTATCTCAATAAGTTTACTTTTTTTTTCTGTAGATTATTTTAAAAACATGTTCTTTTTTAAAACTTACTAATGAAATACTATTTATCAAAAAATATTGATCGGTTCCAAAGATACTCACAG
The DNA here is from genome assembly GCA_910589525.2 of Ennomos quercinarius. Lineage (NCBI taxonomy): Eukaryota > Metazoa > Arthropoda > Insecta > Lepidoptera > Geometridae > Ennomos > Ennomos quercinarius. The sequence continues at coordinate 10,663,743 of OU342499.1, read as the reverse complement.
CCAAAGATATCTACTCCCTTTTCGACCCACGAAATCATCCATGTTAATACTTGGTATCACGATCAATGCTGAAAATGTTGATGTACTTCCATGTGTTTTGAATTTTTAGCAAAGTTGCCATATTTTGCAATAGCTGATGCTCCAGAGTTATTTTCGTATATTTTTACAGGTTTCGAGATTTTTGTAAATACATCATTAATTAGGCAAATCACAAAATTTATCTCTGTTACAGCTTCTGACAATGCAATATATTCTGCAAATGTAGATGTAGAAACACTGTTTTACAAAGCCGGTAGTTAAGACTTTATTTGGTTGTGCTGCGTGCGTTGCATAGTATAAATTAGACAGCCACTGTGGTGTGGTAGTTGAGCAAGTCGGTTCATAACCCGGGGGTGGCGGGTTTGATTCCCGCGACAGAACAGGAGGTATTTTGTGCACAGGAAAATAAGCACAAATACTTATTCTGTGTCTGGGTGTTGTGAGACCATGGTCCTAGTAGTTTCTGGGTCCCTAGATATAGGAAATCCTGGTTAGGGTCTAGGATCTATGTATGTGATCGTTGGATGTTATTCATTTATTTATGATAGTTTAGCAAAAATAGCAGTTTTCAAAATAACTTGCCTTTGGGACATTACCCTGTTTAATTCGAAAACAAAAGAAGATCGGGATCTGATGTTATGCACATAGCGTACTCAGGTTCTGACAATACTCCAGCAATAAGGATTATCAGTTCTCTCACGGGGGCCACTTCACTTAGCTTATTCTGCTAGACCCTTTGTATCTTTTCAGAAAGAATAGTAAAGTTTATAAGGATACAAAAATAACTGAAAAAGGAAAGGTGGCTGCACAAGCTACGATAGAATCTCAGTCGAAAAAATTGGGGAGTTTAACCTTCTGGGAACTGGTATGGTTTTATTGTATGTATTGTTATTTAACTGTGTCTATAGGTACGTCATAGTCACGTCACCAATTTGATACAACCAGTTCCAGTTTGAACAGTAACCTGTTGAGAGACAGGCAGTCAGGCAGGCCTTCCTTCACACGGTAAGAGTGTACAACGAGAACAATATCCCGTTGATCTGAATAATCTAACCAATTTGACCCCTGGGAAAAACTCTTTATTACAGCGACTTCTTCATCATAATTCAGCACTCAGAAATAATTTTAATGTTATTTTTTATTCTGAATTTTGTTTGTTGCTTTTTCAGATGGTTATCATTCTTTTCGGTGGCGCTATACTAGGATTTTTTAGTCGGTCGCCGCAAATATTTCCAGGGTGGGCTGATGTTATTCTTGATTATTTTGGCCAAAAGGATACAAAATTGTAAGAGATTCAGATCTGTTACCAGTAGTTACTGATAAAATACTCTAATATCTATTACCACTTTATTCATTTTGTTTCAGTATCAAAGATTCTGCACTAGCTATGTTTGTACTATTTGGAATGTTCCTGCTACCTAACTCACTTGCGATTCTGGACAATTTCAAAGCTAAATGTAACAAAAATGTTTTTTATTTAAAAATTTAAAATAGTGGTTGCATTTTATGAAGATTAAGTACAGTTGACGATCATAACGATGACCTCTGTTCCTTAAATACACTTTTTTCTATTAGATAGTAGGTAGCTAACAAGCATAGGTATACTTTTGTCCGGGAAGCATACGGGACCTTACTGTGACCTCTTAGCTGTGAAATTACTGAGACTTTTTCATTAGATCTCAGTCTACTAATCAGATTACGAGACTGCTGATATCTCACGATGACGTGCGCAGTGCAGCTTTGCGTTACACGTGAAACTTTACGTTAAATTACAATTCCGAGTGACACTGCAACTGTTATGGGCAGCCATGTTGATTAACATTAGGTGAATGACTAGCTTATCGCGATATTCATTAACATAAAACGGGAATAACCCGGGATTTCGCAAACCCTCCAATATAAATAGTAGAACATTATATGTCCCACGGCAAAAGAATGAACTGATTTTCATAAAATATAGCACAACCCTGTAACAAGCAACGTACCTACATATTATTATATCGGTGACACGTTTAGTGTTACAGATGTCCATAGATTACGATTACTTTGTCCCTTCAGGGGCCTTACTGTATCCTCTTAGCGCATGAATTCAAATGAAGACTTTAATCTATTTAATTTAATAAATAAGCTAGCTTCATTTAAAAAATCGCTACCGTACAAATTGGATTGCAGTCATTTCACTAGTGATACAATGCCCTTCAAACCAAAATACAGTACTTAATTTGCAAATTAAGCAGTAGTGTGCAAACACTAATATGTTCCATTGCGGGAAATTTGTGTGGAGGCGCTTTTGTGGCTATTAATGATTTAAAATTTATATATTTTTTTTTTCAATCTAGATTATGAAGACTTGCCAAAAGAAACAATAGGAACAGTTCTTGTGTGGAAAAAAATGGACGCCGTTATGCCTTACAATTTTATATTTTTAATAGGTAATAATTTAATTTTTATTTTTTTATTTTTTTGATAACCTGGGTTCGCTACTATACGTATTCACTGTAAATGTTAATTTTATTGATAATTATTTAAAGTGACTATTCTGGGACGAAGGCAAATCATAAAACTGATATATAAAAATTAGTGTCGTAAATTATAAAAATCGTTTAAAGTGATTTCGTTTGGCCATAAAAGTGTAGTCTTTTTGATCGATATTAATATTTGGAACTCGTTATTAAGGTGGAACGTTTCACTCAGCGCGGCAAATTCAAAAAAATTCTTGCGATTTTTGCCAATAATAGCTTAATTACTCAACTTGACGTCAGTAACACCTGATGTATTATTATACTTGCTTGTATGTGTCACGTTTCAAAACGATACGTTACGAACTGTGAGTTTTTTGTACAAACGTTTTTCCTCCTTTTTATCCGTTAAAAGGTTGAATTTTCAAAAATCCTTTCTTAGCGCGTGTATAAAAGGAAACCACCCACCAAATTTTGTGTTTCTACGTTAAATTTCTTTTTTTTTTATTTTACGTTGTTTGGGCATCACACTTCATACTAATATTATAAAGCTGAATGTTTGTATGTATGTATGTGTTTGTGTATATGTGTTTATGTTTGTTACTCTTTCACGCTCAAACGGCTGGACGTATTTGGATGAATCTTGAAATATAGATAGGTTATGTACTGGATTAACACATAGGCTACTTTTTATTCGCGGGTGAAACCGCGGGGCGCAGCTAGTTGTCTCTCACTCAGCCAGGACAAAGCCTTTTATATTATAACTAGCTACGCCCCGCGGTTTCACCCGCGGATAAAAAGTACCTTATATGTTAATCCAGTACATAAGCTATCTACATTCCAAGTGCCATCCAAATCCGTCCAGGCGTTTGAGCGTGAAGGAGTAACAAACATACACACATACAATTATGTATTTTTATATTAATTTAAGATGAATTTTCGCGAAGTCACGCCTAAGTCAATCATTTATCTTTAGTTGCCTACTACAATAATTTTTAATTAATCTTCAGGTGGAGGAATTGCGCTTTCCCAGGCAGCAAGAACAAGTGGTCTGAATGACAAGCTAGGAGAATATTTAAGCGTGCTTGCCGCTTTACCCAACTATATGGTTATACTTTTGATTATCATATGCGTCGTTTTCGTGACAAACTTAGCTTCAAACATCGCCGTTGCTAACGTGTTTTGTCCGATTGTTATGACCTTGGTAAGTGCAAAAATATTGTAGGTATTACTTCAATTGAGGAGTGACGAAACAAAGAATGATAATTCCATAATGTCCTCCATAATAATATAGTGACGGAACAAAAAATGATAATTCCATAACGTCCTCCATATAATATGCACATTATTTATGGACATTATGGAATTATCATTTTTTCCCGTCACTCCTCAATTCATGTTATAAAAGTAGAGTTTATGAATATGTATAGGGTTCAGGGTGCAATCAAAGATTATATTATACAAGGCTACTGAAAACATATCACGATCCCGTGAAGGGGTGATAGTAGAGATCACTAGATATCGAATCACCCTGGCTAAACGGGGTAAATTGGAAAATATAGAGTGCGCTACACATTCACAGTCTAGTGTCCCATATATTATGAGTCACGACGAACTAGCTCCACACGTCCGTGCTCTATATAAATGGAACACTAAGAAATGATCAGTTACGTATTAAGGGTAAGACTGCGGTAAAATAAATCTATTGAGCCTGCGTTAAGATCTTTATAACTGACTTGTTGCGCCACGCGGCTTCATCCGCAGATAAAAAGTATCCTATTATGTTAATCCAGTACATAAGCTATCTCTATTCCAAATTTTATCCAAATCTGTCCATGCGTGAAGGAGTTACAAACATACACACATAAACACATACAAACATTCAACTTTGTAATATAAGTGTGATTGAAATAAAACCTTTCAGTTATTAAATAAAAGGCCAACAATTTTATTAAATTATTCAGAAAGTCATTATCATCTTCACGTTCAATATCAAGGCCATACTTCGTACGGCGGTACTTACAGTGGTATTCATAGTCAACGGGTGCACAAACCCCCAAAATCCATCATTCAACTTTCACGTAGAGGTTAAATGTTGAATCGTTCTTCTTACACTTTCATAAACAATTGCTGGAGAGACCCCTAACTAAATGGCAGTTCAATACATATTTTTTCTCTAATCTGTGCATTTCAATCTATGAAAATTTTCTCGGGTGTCATTTTGACATGAAATTGACGCGGCTTTTGAATTTTGATAGATAATATAACGCGGGAACGGGCCTCTCGTAACCATGGTCCGAGGTGGGACGATCGGTTGCCATGGTTACGAGAGGCCCGTTCCCGCGTTATATCCATAATTTAATTCACTTTCATTATCTTACACTATAATTATTATTTATAGAAAAGTTAATAAGATTTAAAAAAAACTTTATTAGTTCACACAGGTTGTAAGGGACATCAACTTGTAGTGTTAAGTGTAGTAAAAAAAATTGTTTTGTATTAAGTTAAAGTTATTGTGTATTTACATTACGAATATATCGCTTTGGCACTGATATAATTCGCATTTCATTCAAGGCTTCATCGGCCATTCATCATTTATGAGATCCAAGTCACCATCTACTTCCATATTTACGATAATCACAACACAACACTCACAAAATAATAAAAAGTAGCACGTTATCAAGCAAGGGGACCGTTTGGTTGACGAAATTTGGACAATCAGCATCCAGCTCCTGACAATGTCAAATTAGGGGTTACTTTTGTTTATGAAATGCATAAAACTAGAATTCGCTACTCAGCGCCTGAATCATCCCCTAGAGGAGCCCCCGACTTGACTATGAATTCCAGTGTTACAGTGGTATTCATATTCAACGGGTGAACAAACCCTCAAAATCTATCATTCAACTTTCACGTAGAGGTTAAATGTTGAATCGTTCTTCTTTCACTTTCATAAACAATCGCTGGAGAGACCCCTAACTAAATGGCAGTTTAACACGTATTTTTTCTCTAATGTGCGCATTTCAATCGTGTTGTTTGTGAAAACTTTCTCGGGTGTCATTTTGACTTGAATTTGACGCGGCTGTTGAATTTTGATACATAATTTAATTCACTGTCATTATCTTACATTATAATTATTATTTATAAAAATGGCTGTAGAATTCAGTGTGGTTAAGATGATTACGAATATATCGCTGCGGCACTGATATTACTCGCATTTCATTCAAGGCTCCATCGGCCATTCTACAGAATTCGCCCTATTTACTTGGGCCATTCATCATTTATGAGACCCAAGTCGCTATCTACACTCATATTTATGAAAATCACAACACAACACTCAAAAAATAATAAAAAATAGCACGTTATCAAAGCAAGGGGACCGTTTGGTTGACGAAATTCGGACAATCAGCATCCAGCCCCTGACAATGTCAAATTAGGGGTTACTTTTGTTTATGAAATGCATAAATATAGAATTCACCACACAGCGCCTGAATCGTCCCCTAGAGGAGCCCCCTACTTGACTTACACTGGAATTCATAGTCAAGTTGGGGGCTCCTCTAGGGGATGATTCAGGCGCTGTGTAGCGAATTCTAGTTTTATACATTTCACTAGTATTTTGCCCCGTGCGCGGGCCGCGAGCGGCCCGCGTGGGTGTTTTCGTGGCGTTCCATTTGTTCAAAACGCTATACTCGTGTTTAAACTTGTAATTTTGCAAGTACTTGTACAAAACTGCGGTATCTATCAAAGAAAATGATATTCATCTGACTTGTGCATGGCGGCCATCTTTTTTGACTTGACAGCGTCATTGGCACCATTAGCAGGTCGCAACCGGCACACTTGCACAATTGCACCGTGCGCGGGTCGCACGCGGCCCGCACACGGTGCAATTGTGCAGGTGCAAGTCTTGATCATGACCGTCCACTTATACCAAACTACAGTAAACTAACTCGCTTCGCTCGTCGTCGCATTGGGTAGGTTGGAAAAAATTTGACGTTTGACATCTGTCAAAAGTTTGACATTTGACATCAATCAAACTGACATCTGTCTACACTTGACAGCGGTATTAGAACAGTGCACAGGTCGCAAGCGGCACACTTGCACCGTGCGCGGGCCGCAGGCGGCCCGCACACGGTGCAACTGTGCAGGTGCAAGTGTTAGTCGTGACTGTCCAATTATACCAATGAGAGACAATAAACTAACTCACTCATCGCCGCATTTGGTAGTATGGAAAAAAATTACATTTGACATCTGTCCAAAAAATTGACATTTGACATTTGTCAATAAATTTGACATCTGTCAAAAAATTTGACATTTGACATCTGACATCAATCAAACTGACATCTGTCTACACTTGACAGCGGTATTAGAACAGTGCGCAGGTCGCAAGCGGCACACTTGCACCGTGCGCGGGCCGCACGCGGCCCGCACACGGTGCAAGTGTGCAGGTGCAAGTGTTGGTCGTGACCGTCCACTTATACCAAACTACAGTATACTTGCTGCTCGCTTCAACGACGAGTCGTTGCATTTGGTGGGTTGGAAAAAAAATTGACATTTGATACTCTCTAAAAAATTTACATTTGACATTTGTCAATAAATTTGACATTTGACATCTGTCAAAAGTTTGACATTTGACATCAATCAAACTGACATCTGTCTACACTTGACAGTGGTATTAGAACAGTGCGCAGGTCGCAAGCGGCACACTTGCACCGTGCGCGGCCCGCACGCGGCCCGCACACGGCGCAAGTGTGCAGGTGCAAGTGTTGGTCGTGACCGTCCACTTATACCAAACTACAGTATACTTGCTGCTCACTTCGCTCGTCGTTGCATTTGGTAGGTTGGAAAAAAATTGACATTAACAATCTATCAAAAAATTTGACATCTGTCAAAATTTTGACGTTTGACATCTGTCACACTGACATCTGTCAAAATTGCAACTATCTCCTTCCGAAACTGTAGTACCATTGGCGATAAAACGGAAAACAGCAATTTCGACAATAGTATATACGGCGGCCATATTAAAAAATGATAGATGTCAAAATTTGACCAAACCATGTTGATCAGCATCCTTTGGGACCCCCAGATATCGATTTTTATCCCGATCGGAGCATCTGTTATGGGCAGCCGTGTCGCTTAACACCAGGTGAACGACTAGCTCGTCACGTCATTCAATCGCATAAAAAAAAAAAAAAAAAAAAATCTTTATTTTCGGACGCGGACCAATAGACCGCCATTTTGAAAAACATTCTTTTTTACTGTGTGGCCCTTTCAAAACTGTACAATATTAGAACAAACCCTCCTCACAAAAGTCTTATAGTTTCGGCGTAAATTGCAAATTAATAATCCTTAAAAAGTGAAATTGTATGTTCGCAATTATTCAAAATGGCGGAATCAAAAAAATTTTTACACATTCCTACCAAGTGTACCGTGGGATTTTCAGATATCGATTTTCATTCGGATCGGACAACTTTTACTATGAGTCGGTACGTCTACAGCCGCCATCTTGAAAAAAATTGATTTCACTGATATTGGATTTTCACCCTTATAACATCTATACTTGATCCCCAGGAACGACTTTTCTAAAGCACTCGCAACGAAGGCGCAAAAAAGCAAAGTTGATATTTCAATAAAAGCACCTTTGTATGGCAGCCCCATTGAAAGTTGACACATGTCAAAATTTGATTACAGAATGTTGATCATCATCCTTGGGGACCCCCAGATATCGATTTTCATCCGGATCGGTGAAACTTTTTTTCCCGCCACGGCCAAAATTTCCGCCATTTTGAAAAAAAAAAATTTTCGCAATCTTCCCCTCTGACCTCCAACCTATATTAGTTCGAGCTCTTTATACTAAAGTGTCATACTATCGCCGTCATTTACGGTTAAAATTTGTATGGCGGATTTTTTTTTCCGCCATTTTGATTTTTTTTTGACACCGCCAAAATCGTCCTAGGGTTTGCTATGACATTCCTTAAAACGCACATGACCTATCTCGTACGGTTTGGCCAGGCCGTTGACTGTCCGAGTGACCGAAGGTCGGAAGACCAGGTCGCGAATTTTTTTGAAGACACCTCAATCACTTGGACACGAACGTCAACAAAGACATTCAAAATTTTCCATAGGTATCGAGAAACAATGCGTCAAAAATGGAAAAAAAAAATTGTATGGCAGCCATCTTTAAAAATGGCGGAATCCAAAATTTTTTTTAAAATATCGAATCTGCGGCCCCACAAACCCCCCCATGCGAAAAATCACCCCGATCGGACCAACTTTCAAAATGGCCGCCATTTTGAATCCGCCATCTTGGATTTTCATGACCACCATCTGACAGCCCCCGTCATCCTCTATGACATTTGGTCGAGCACCACCCCCCTACCTCTTACCGTTTCCGAATTATGAGCGTTTCAATTTTGTATGGGGGCCACCGTTTTTTGTTCGGGGGCCCCCATTTTTTTCATTTCTCTGGAAACATCCCAGGGTCTACTCCAACATTAGTTAAAACTGGACCCCCATATCTCTTGTCGTTTTCGAGATCCGTTGACCTGTTCCATCTCAGAGACGACTTTCTGGTAATGTCAGATTTTTCCCGGGGTGACATGACCCATCACTATACAGCCTCATACTCAGTTTTGACTGACCACTTCTGAGAGCTGAGATCAATTATGTCAATCATCAGTCAGTGAGTCAGTACATGGGTTTTTAACTTTATATAAAGTCAATCATCACATCACATAAACAAAAGTAACCTCTAATTTGACATTGTCAGGGGCTGGATGCTGATTGTCCGAATTTCGTCAACCAAACGGTTCCCTTGCTTTGATAACGTGCTAACGTGCTATTTTTTATTATTGTTTGAGTGTTGTATTCTGATTTTCATAAATATGAGTGTAGATAGCGACTTGGATCTCATAAATGATGAATGGCCGATGAAGCCTTGAATGAAATGCGAATTATATCAGTGCCGAAGCGATATATTCGTAATGTAAATACACAATAACTTTAACTTTATACAAACCAATTTTTTTTACTACACTATAAGTTAATGTACCCCCCTTACTACCTGTGTGAACTAATAAAGTTTTTTTTAAATCATCTTTACTTTTCTTTAAATAATAATTATAGTGTAAGATAATGAAAGTGAATAAAAGATCTGATTTTTTACAATAATTTTATTGAGATAGTTTTACATCCTATTGTGTTCAATAGGTATTTTTAAATTTAGAGATGGCATTTGTTATTATTAACGTGTTCAACAAGAAGTATAGGACGCACGAGGAAATCAAAACATTTTGTGTGCAGACTGTGAACGTGTTAAAAATGAAAAAAAAAAAAACTAACAGTCGTAAACAATACACATCAATAACCGGAAAATCTCCACTGCTGAACAAGGCCTCCCCCATAAAACGTCACTTTGGACGCTTATCACAGAGAGGATTCATTTATTTCAATGTACCACTAGCTACACCTATTGGGTAGACTACGGGTACAAAAAGTATAATATACCTACCTACCCATGGAACACCTAGGTAAACCACGTATATAGGTGTTCTACGGGTAAGTAACCCTATTAGGTACCCTGCAGATTACTCTAATCTTACACATATTTCTAGCATTATAATATGTTGGCGTCGATGAACAAAAAAAGATAACTGCTTATAGATAACTGTTTTCATTTTACAGGCTGAAAAACTCAAAGTGAACCCTTTATGGTATCTTATCGCGGCTGGTTACTCCGCCTCGTTTTGCTTCATGTTACCTGTAGGCACACCTGGCAATCTCATCGTGAAAAATGTTGCGTCTGTAGGTACAATGAAAATGGTATGTATCTATTGTTGTGCTTTTTATTAAAGCTTCGGGTTATTCATCGCTCGTAGAACTCACTACCGATGGGGAAGACAGGTCTTCGAGTTACCACGAACCGGAAGACGCAGCGTCTGGCCGGCCCACATGTTTGTTTGAGTCGATTATCACACTATCACACTTCACACTAATATTATAAAGCCGAAAGTTTGTATGTGTGTATGTGTGTTTGTGTGTATGTGTGTATGTTTGTTACTCCTTTACGCTCAAACGGCTGGACGGATTTGGATGAAACTTGGAATATAGATAGCTAATGTACTGGATTAACACATAGGCTACTTTTTATCCGCGGGTGAAACCGCGGGGCGCAGCTAGTAGTTAATATATTGAATTGCCCCGTCGGAGATAAATCGTGATCAACAACAGGCTGAAGACGTCCGTTGCTAAACATAGGCCTCCCCTACAGAACGCCACTTTGAGTGGCTGCTCGCATCCTGCATCCATCGGCTTCCCGTGGTTTTAACCAGATCTACAGTCCACTTAATGGGGCGCCAGCCTACGCTGCGTTTTCCGATTCGTGGTTGCCACTCGAGCCCTGAATGCTTGAATACAATGAAACTATTTTAATTACAAGTACGATAAAATGAATCACTTTCGATTTTACCTTAAGATTGTTTATTGTCCTTTTATGTAAGCAAACAACATTCCGTTTTAAAAGCACAATTTTCCGTCACAAACCCACAATTTTGGCCATGAACAATTGACGGGTAATGAAAAAAAAGCAAAAGGTTCCAAATATACAATTGTTAATTAAAAATAAATCATTGTTGTTGTAAATTACTAAATTATCCGAATGATCGGCAATGTAATTATGAAAGTATTAGGTTGGGGAAAAAGTCTTTTCGCATTATAGTAAGTATGAACTTGTAACAAAATCTCTTTGGCTATACTATTTGTATCTGGCTGGTTTTGGTATCATTAAAAGATTAAATTTTAAAGAAGATAATTCCATATTTAAATTTGCAAAATGTGTGATTTTTATTTGTTTTTCGTACTGTGAATAATGAGTGAATCTAATGAAGAAACTCGATACATTTTAAAATTGTAATACAAAAAAGCTAAAAAATGCAACGCAAGCCGCGAAAAAAATTTGCGATGTTTATGGACCTAGTGCAGTGTCTGTGAGAAGAGCACAAATTTGGTTTAAGCGTTTTCAATCCAAAAAATTTGATGTCAAAGATGCACCTCGCTCTGGTCGCCCTATCTATACATATAATAAAACTGTAGAGATAAAAAAGTCTGTAATTACAAGATATCAAAAAAATAATCACACAGGTTGGCTTAAAATTAGCCGCTGATCACGTTAAGCCACTTTTTATACACTTTGTCTGTTTGTTTGTTTGTTTGTTATGACTGAACTCCTAAAATATTGAATGGATTTTCATGCGGTTTTCACTAATATGCTTAGAAATAACCGCTAATATATAAATTAGGCTTCCCTACTCCTATTATAATGATTTGTTATTACACGCATATCTCAAGATATCTATAATCAATGCAGCCTCAATGTAAGAGCCAAAGTTTAAATTAATCCTTAAGGTGGAACGTTTCACTAAGCGCGGAATATTCAAATTTACTTGCGTTTTTAAAAATTTGTTTTTAAACATTACACTGCTGAAAATAAATTACGTAAGTAGTTTTATAAACGCGTTAGATTAGTTCATCTAATGCCATAGCAGAGGGGTGTACCCACTCATACAAGGCCGGTCCTTTGGATGGGTAGTCAAAGGCTTATAAGGGTAGGATAAGGTTTATTATAAAATGTTTCTAAGTAAATAACTTTTATGATATTAGGGCGGTAAGTTAGTTTTTACAAACGAGTAGACAAATGTAAGCCCGAGACGAAGTCGAGGGCTTACCATAGTCACGAGTTTGTTTATTTTCATACAACGTTTCATATTGTTTGTTATCATACAACGTTTTTCAACATATTTGCGAGAAAACAGTACAAAAGGTAATGAAACAAACTTTTGTTTATTAGTGGAAAAGTCGCAACAACAATCTTTGACGTTTCTAATGTTATATGAAAATGGGCTAAAATGGCGCGCATTTACAATTCAAATGGCGCCACGTGCGTGTGGTGAAAATTAGAACTACATCTATACCTTAATTTTCTCTTTAGTATTAAAGTGAGACAAACGTATTGAGCAAAAGCGCTTCCAAGGAGTTTCGATCGTTCAGCTTATTTATTCCCGTTATGTGAAACTCTTTGGTGGAATTCTTATATATTTTTTATGGAAATTAAAAAAAAACCGTAAAGGTTACGCACGGCGCTATACAAGGAACGATGCGGTAAAATAGGTACTTAGGTGAGAGTACCTATTTTACCGCACGCTCCGTTGTATGGTGCGTAATGTTTAACTTTCGAACAATGTATACAGGCTTTGTAAATGCATTTTTTGAGCTAATGTGTTGAAAATAACTATTATTTTATAGTTATTTATCATTACAGATAAAAGCGGGAATTGGATCTACAATTGCGTGCATTGTATGGGGATGGTTTTGCATGTGCTTTTACGCACCGTTGGTTTGGCCAGAGCTTAACAAATACCCCGACTGGGGTAAGTAATATAAGTCCGAATTACAAAATCTCGATTATACACTACAAATAGCAACGATTGATCAAACGTTATTTAGTACCTATACGTACGTAGTATATAATTAATTGCCTTGGACACATAATATTAGTTCTACTATTCCGCAATTGATGGCTGAGTTTGCCTTGTTTGGCCTACCTATGTTGCACCCACAGAACTGTACCACTGTACCAGGTACAGATTGTGGTTGCACTTTTGCGAACAAAAATTGCTTAGATATTAAAGTATGTACTTCTTTGCTGTAATGATTCTGTTCTTTTCTTCAACTAAAAATAATAAACGATTAAAAATAAATATATTTTAGGTCTGTGCTTTTTACGAGTCAATCAATTTTCCAGAAAAAAAGTTTTATACAAAATTCAACCCCCCATTTCACTTCTTAAGCGTAGAATTTCAGAAAACCGTTTGGATGTCTACATGTCTCGAAAAATACACGATCAAAATTTCATGTCTCTTGGACCAGCGATTGAGGCTGTGCGTTGATTTATATATTTTGATAGAAAAATTGAGGAAACTGACTAAAATTGATCACTCCATCCATCCACCACATGTCATAACACTGAATCTCTATATTTATATTAAGCAGACAATTATCGTTATATTTAAACAAATTGTTTTTTTTTTACAGTATCGTGATACTTTGTGGGAGAAGAACCAAAATTACATTAAGTTCATTCGTTCTGTGATTTAGAACATTATGTTATAATTAGCCACTTACCTTCATTAGTATTGATTTTAAGTTTATATTTGACTACACAAGAATGTCAATTATGTTGTTGTAAAAACAGTAACTACAAAATAGTAATAAATGGTAAAAAAAAAAATGTTTCATTATAATACCTATGGTGTTAGATAGAATACAGAACCTCTTACCTATCTTACTCAGGGTTAGGTATAAGGGTCATAATCACGCCTGCATTTCAATTCCCAACTCATCGAAAAAGTTCGAATTCGAAATTGACGCTCTCCGTCTCCTTCAGCTATATTCAGGATGAATGAGACGGAGTGTAGATTTAGAGTCGAAACATTTTCGATGCATTTATTGTTGACTAGCGTCAGCTAGTCAACAATAAATGCATCACCGGGGCCATGCATTGCCGGGGCGGGTCACCGCCCCGGCTTCGCACGGGTTTTTAGGGTTTTCCCGGCAATTATTCGAATTTTTCTCACCTTTTAAACCTTCCCTAGACATCCACGAACATTTCAAGACCAAGATAAGATAAATCCGTTCAGCCGTTCTCGAGTTTTAGCGAGACTAACGAACAGCAATTGATTTTGATATATTTATTGTTGATTATTCAAGAGTAACGAGTGCAAATGATTTTTTTTTTACTGTAGGTAAATTATGAAGATTGCCTTTATAACGCGGACAGCAAGGTCTGCAATTATGACTATACTTGGAGCCCCTATTTCAGCATAAAGCGACAAATTTGCGTTTCATATAACAAAAATAGTATACTGATGATTGTCAGTCATATTCACTGACAAATTAGGCTTATTAGGCTTTTGGGTTTTTATTAGGCTTTGTAGGCTTATTAGATGTGATATACCATAGCCATAGCTACCATAGCTGTACCCATAGTTTTCGACTACCCCAAGGTCCGGTAACATGATTGCCCAAACAATTTTTATAGTTAGACAGAAGCTTTCGCATTTACATTTATATAATAGGGATCAGTTATGTTATACTCTTTTGATGGGTAGTTCCCATCTGTTCTACTATTTGTTCTACCATTAGAACAAGTAGGAAAAATAAGGGTGTCAGCGATAAATTCCATATTCAGGTTTTTTCACATTCTATATTTTCCGATTTCTTAATAATACGCAATCTTATTAGTCCAAATTCTTAAATTTACAAATTCTGAATTTTCCGCATTCTTTGTTTTCCTAATTAGAAATTGGACAAATTCTTAATTTTCCTAACAAGTACAGTTTCATACACAAAGCAAAATTAATCGAACATAAACAATATAATCCTGTAAATTATATGTTCCTGTGTATATATTCCTGTAATAATCTATTATAGGTATCTAACCTACCTATTACCTATTTTGACCTACTATTTACATAATTATAATAAACCTCTAATCCATAAGTCAATATGCAGAAAAGTATTTATATCTACAGGAGGATGGAAAACCTTTTTTGTAAAATATAATGTCCCAGTATGACAACGAGGACATGTATATCCTCGTGGTCCTACTGGTATGACAAATTAGTATGACCACTAGGAAACAGCGAAAATTTCTCGACCTCAATTTTATTTCGCTTCGGATCATATGATAATGGGCGCAGACTCACCGTCACACCAATCTAACAAACTATTTTTTTGTTATAGGTATTCATTGTAGTTATTTTATAATAAATTATTGAAATTTATTAAAAAAATAACTACAGAGACCGGCTCTGAGCTTCGTACAGAGCAGACGTGTTGTAAATTACATCTATGAAAATTAAACTCGATAACACACTAATTAAAAGCTTATAACAACGTAAAAAGTAAAAAGTTAATTGAAGTGTAGTGACACGATTTCGCTGTTATACTTTCAAGAAGTACCTAGTTGAACCTAGCTACTTTGAGCATTGCCCGTGGTCCACCTGTTCAGTTCACCTGGTTAAACCACGGGACCTTTTGAGGTAGTCCATACCAGCCACAGTTAAAAAATATTGATAACATTTTTATCACGATTGTACTTCTATATGGAAAATTCAGAATATGGAATTTTACGAATTTGTAAAATTAAGAATGTGTAAAATAAGTAATGCGGAAAATTCAGAATATGAAAAAAGCAGATTTTGGAAAAATAATAATGTGGATAATACTAGAATATGGAAAATTAATAATTCGGAAAGATACGCTGACATCAAATAAGTCATAGGGATAGTGAGGCGAGACCATCGTGATCGCAACCAACTAGAAAACAAAATAAGTTTTACTGATTCAATAATCTTTCGTTGTGTGTGGTGAATTTATTTTTCTTTGTAAACCACATAATGTCTGAATCTTCTAATATTTGGAGTAATGAAGAACTTGCCGGTATATCGTAAGTATACCTAAACACAGCGATTACTTTTTGACTGCTTAGGTGTTCGACCGAAAAAACAGTTGACTATATTTCTTGCACACCTAGAGGTAGGGTACATATACCTATCTCTGGTATACAGCAGCTACCAGGCAGGTAGCATCTCCCTAATTTACAAAATCAATAACTTAGGAATAATTAACTAATCTATAATGGTAAGGAAGTAAAAGCCATGGTTCTTGATGAGGGCCCTAGTTATGTGTACCAATAGACACATTCCACACGATACGAAGCCACGTCGTTATCGTGTTTTGTTCAAATCGTGTCACAGCATTAGAAATACCTTTACTTTACAATAAAGTTATTTTTATTTTAAATAAATATTGACATAAGTCGTGGTAACTTTTGACGTGTTGATGGTTCAGAATTATGATTTTTGACAGTTAAAATCGCGCCACTTCCAAATTCATTTCACGCGGTTTCGTTTTTATTTCATAGAGAATAGATTTTCACAGATCTCTTATGTTAAGATAAGGAATTCGCGTGATTTCGAAGTGAGGAATCGTAAAGTGGTCATACAGAATTAGGGCCTAGTGGTAACATTCTTGAATGGCAACCGTAGAACCACACGTGCCCGTAAGGAACTTGTGCAGTTGGAAAAGATTATATTTTGAACATAATAAATTCTCACTAGATCCATTGTGGATCTGGCTATTTACTGAGATTGAACGTGATACATGAACTTCTAGGCGAGCTGCTCCATCGTCCATCGTGACGTCGTTTATGATCAGGTGGGACAGTGGTCGACCTGCATTCGAATGCAAGCCTCAAACAGACAAAGAATATCCGCGGTGATAAAAAAGGTCTATCCCACTAGTCTCATTGTGTTGTCCCATGATGAGCCAACTGCCACTATTTTGACTCGGTAGTCCCACGGGATAAGTATTTTTTTTTTTTTTTTTTTGTGATTGAATGACGTGACGAGCTGGTCGTTCACCTGATGTTAAGTGACACGGCCGCCCATAACAGTTGCAGTGTCACCCGGAACTTTAAAACAATAGTTTCGCGCGACACTGCACTGCGCACGTCATCCTGAGACATCACCCAGTCTAATAATCAGATTACTAGACTGAGTGATCAGATCATAAAGTCTCATTTGCCCAGTAATTTCAAGTAACTTAAGTAACACCAATATTTTGACCTAGATTCTTTGAGGAATTACAGAATAATCTTAGTTCGTTTGTTATGGAGACCTTAGCCTTAGCAGTGTGGCCGCACGTGGCTCATCACGCATTTCTTTGTTTATGGAAAAGTAGATTACGGTAATACTGGAGCTTAATTCATCCTTACCGTTACGTTAGTAGAATACTCGTAAATAACTTTTCCAATAGACAGTACTTAGTGTTGTCAAAAACTTGTTGTCATTAGGGAAGAGTGAACAAGTCCCTTCCAGTGACGCAGGCCACTTCACTCACAGAACCAGAACGATACCAAAACCGTGGAGATCCGTTGCTTGGCCACCGTCCCAGATGTACCATTAAGAAGTACAATTGATGGTACAATTGGTACCAAATTGTCCTCGTTGTACCTTGTACCATTGATGATACAACTGGTAGGTACTGGCTTATGCACAAGGCAAGTAGCTGGTCAAAGTGGCACTCTATGGGAGAGGGCACTGTTAATACCGAACAACTGTTCTAGCTGATGATTAACAGTAATGGGCAATTTTATCACAATACTGTTACACAATAATTGATAAATATTAAAGCTAATAATTTCAATAAATGTTGGCCACAGTGAAGAAGATCCACCCGTGACATATAAAGAAAAGTTAAAGTTATTCCTAAAAATTAGCTGGCGAGGATTAGTTACCTTTTTGACACCGATAATACTGATCGGCATACTCTGCCCATTCCCAGCTGAGGTAAGACTTAAGCTATATTTATGGCTCTACTAATTACTTTTACATAATCTATCCATTTATTCCCAGAAGTTCCGTGATAGTAGTTCCGTAACGGAACTATTGAGACTTTTATTCTCTCAATAGTTCCGTGGAACAAAGTACAAATTAATTTAAATTATTTTTACGCCCACTTGTTCCGTGCAGTCAATTAAGACTAAAGTTAGCCAATGGTTAGCTAACTGTATTCACCTAAACATTACACTAGAATTTTCTCCAGAAACAAAGGTAAACATTTTGACATAATATGTTATATTGACAGATGTCTAGTTTTTGACAGATGTTATTTTGAAATATTTCTAATTTTTGACAAAGGTAAATACTTTGACAGATGTCATATTGACAGATGTCTATTTTTTGACAGATGTCATATTGACAGATGCCTATTTTTTGACAGATGTTATATTGACAGATGTCTAGTTTTTGACAGCGGTCTAGTTTTTGGCAAAGGCAAACATCTTGACAGATGTCATATTGACAGATGTCTAGTTTTTGACAAAGGTAAACTTCTTTAGAAATGTCATATTGACTGATTTAATTTGTTCCACTACGTGATACTTAATGTGTTTAAAGGGGACAGTACTAAATCCACTTCTGAGTTCCGTTCACGGAACTAGTGAGAAACACATTTCTCAGAAGTACCGTTGACGGAACTATTGGGAAAAAAGTCTTAATAGTTCCGTTACGGAAGTACTTCCACGGAACTTCTGGGTATAAACGAATCATCGCAGTATCCTCGAGGTCATACTACTTTGTCATACCAGTAAGATCACGAGGATATACTTATACTGGGTGGCGCAAAAGTAAAGACCCTATTTGGTTCAGCTATAACATTTTTTCTAAATTAGAAAACTAGATTTAGGTTTTTTTAAATGTATATTTGTGCCATTAAATTTCGTACCATTAGGATTTAAAGATGATGTCTTTTAAATGGTGACCTCCAGAGTTGATACACATTTGAGCCCTATTTATGACATTTTGCATAACTTGCCGTAACACTTCCTGCGATATGTTCGTTATTTCTTGACGAATGTTTTCTTTTAGAGCTGCGAGAGTCTGTGGCTTGTTCACATACACCCGAGATTTCAAAAAACCCCAAAGAAAGAAGTCTGGACTGGTCAGATCGGGTGATCTTGCAGGCCAAGGCAAATCGCCAAAACGAGAGATAACTCGGCTTGGAAAAGCGTCCCTCACTAAGTCCATAGTGTCGCGCGCTGTGTGTGCCGTAGCGCCGTCTTGTTGAAACCAGATGTGCTCCAGCCCCAATTCGTCCAAACTGGGTATCAAAAACTCACGTAACATGGTTCTGTAGCGTTCTCCAGTGACAGTTATCGCATTGCATCCAGCGTCTTCGAAAAAATAGGGTCCGATCACTCTGTCAACACAGATGCCACACCATACAGTAACTTTTAGTGGGTGTAGAGGTGTTTCTTGAATAATGCGCGGATTATCAGTGCCCCAGAACCGAGTATTCTGCTTATTGACATGCCCTGAGAGATGGAAATGCGCTTCGTCACTCATAACCAATTTTGAAGGAAAATCATCTTGCAAAATGTCATAAATAGGGCTCAAATGTGTATCAACTCTGGAGGTCACCATTTAAAAGACATCATCTTTAAATCCTAATGGTACGAAATTTAATGGCACAAATATACATTTAAAAAAACCTAAATCTAGTTTTCTAATTTAGAAAAAATGTTATAGCTGAACCAAATAGGGTCTTTACTTTTGCGCCACCCAGTACATGTCCTCATTATCCATATTAGGTGGCGGTTGGTGCAACATATTTTGAATATCATGCCGCTGAAAAGATTTGGCTTTATTTGCAGCCAACGACCTGCCTGAGGTCAACCCTCCCAGAACTCTTCGCTAAATGAGTAGGATTAAATTACACTATGACCGCGATAGTAACTATCGAGCGCTGAATCACCGTCTGTCGGACAATAGATGAACTAAAAATTGCGTTATTTTGTTTCCATCTATCGCTGTTCTGTTGCTAGTGGTGCTAGTATCAAAGACCAAAGTGCATTCAGCGACAGGAAAGCAACAGGCGGGCGACTTACGATTTCCAGTGATATCTTGCGACCGAATACAAAGTGTTTGCTGTTGCTTTGCTACTGCTGTTGCAACTTTTACATAATACGACAGCCGTTTTCTAATACGTTTGTCAAATTCATGTTAAAGCCCTATTCAAACCAGCGCGTTATTCGTACCGCTGTGGGGCTGAAGTCAACACACCAACTACTATACGTATTTGGTGTGCCAAGTTTACACGAATTTAACAAACGTACGAGAACTCGGGGGAAAGTGCTAAGTTAAGTTTTTTTTTAACAACTAAATAGGCCCGCATTTGACCGCAATCTCACCTGATGGGAAGTGACGATGCGATCTACGATGGTACATGCTTCCCTAGAAGATACCTATTCACTCGCGACTTGGAGAGCTCCAGATTGTACTTATCGGGAAACACGCTGGAAAAGTGTTCCATTCTTTAGCTGCTCGGATTATAAATGTCGAGTCAAACCGCTTTGTGCGAATTGAAGGAATATCAACCATAAATGGATGGCGTGTAGCTGTACGTCTTGTCGTCCGATGGTGAAACAGAGATGGTGGAATTAGATTGTGTAGACCCGCAGCACACTCACCGAATTGTAGCCTGTAGAACACTGATAGGCTGGCAATTTTACGGTGGTGTAGTTATATTTAAATAGACTATAGTGCAGATGAACATAACTTTTATGATCGCTGATTTTTGTGCTTTAGTTCTACTGGTATAACAAATAGTAGAACAGATGGGAACTACCCGCAACTGGGGAGTAGTTCCCATCTGCTGGATCCGTGACAAATTAGGCAGATTGGCGTACGAACTAGACCCAGCATGACTAAACTTGAGCTGTAGAAATCGGCATAGGTAACTATATTCTCTCCTCTTTGGAAAGGCGTTTGACCAATAAAAATGCAATAAAAGGTGTGACGTGATACGCGGGATCTTCATTAGTCGCTTTGTTGAGAGAAAAGATTAGGTATATCGATTTATAGGTACCTTGCCAAGTCACTTCATTTCACGTCATTTTATTATACATTATATTTATTACAGAAATACCAGTGGTGCGCGTACACCCTTTTACTTATGGCTGTTTACTGGGTGACAGAGTGTATTCCGCTAGCTATAACATCGTTTCTACCAATATTTATATTTCCTATGACTGGAGTTATGGATACAAATAAAACATGCAAATGCTATATAAACGTAAGTTAAATAATTTAACTTTTACGCCACGTTGCTTACGTGACAATCGGTGGCGCAGTGGTCATTCTGAATGTTCCACATGTACCTACGTCGTGTATTCCAATTTTTTGTTATTTTAGAGTGTTAGGCCAGCCATACACGTTCAATTTTATTGATCAATCTTTGTGATTGATCAATATTATTGATGGAGTAGGGTTAGTAATGGTCAATGTTTTTCGGTTTACTGCATGGAGAATAAATTGACGTAAATGGACTCGTCAATTTAATTGATAATAAAATTGAACGTGTCCATACACGTAACCCATAACCCATGCCGCCTTAGGCATTCAAACTTAAATCGGGGCTGTGAAATGTGATGGAACCCCCCGCACGCTGCGCTCATCACTTTCCGCTGCCCGCGGACATATAATTTTTGCTAATTCGCAGCGTTACCTTCACAGCCTGGAAGAGTGTACCCTAAGGAAAGTTACGACCGTTCTAGCTAAACTTCAGGGGGTACGTCGACCTCACCAACGGGGTCGGTGTCTGATTGTGTTACGCTGGTATCCTATACCGATGCCAAAGTCGGTACCTGAGCCAGAAGGGCTAGACTGATCAGGTGATCCTAGCGCAGCCAATACAATGGCTGCTATAGGATCATCCGGGTCGCTCAGGACGTGTCTTGGCCGTTGACGACGGGGTGGATACTTGTTATCTTGTTACTTGTTTATCCTTTTATTCTTTGGGATGCATCACTGTTTTTTTGTGAAAGGGCTAATGCTGTTGGCTTCTACCAACCTTTGCAATGTCACCGGGCGAGATGGTGAGTACATAAGTTGCCCAGCTATCAAAAATAGGAGGCAACTAGCTCTCGGGCACCCCAGGGTGCCACAGCTTGAACCGTTGCCAGAACAAGAGAATCGAGAAGACTACGTTCACTTGAAGAGGGGTGCATCACTATTCACTGAGTGCCCTACTCACTTGTCTTGCAAACAATAAATATGTAGGTACTTTAAAATTTAACACAATGGGACATCCCATTCCTGTAAAAAAGAACATTCTTTTTTACAGGACACTATTATGATGTTTTTGGGCAGTCTAATGTTAGCTTATGGTGTAGAACAATCCGGACTTCACAAACGACTTGCCTTGTGTGTGATAAGAGCGATTGGATATTCACATCAGAGGTAAGTATAGGAAGTAGTTTTTTTTTTCTCGTAGTTTATAACAATAATAATTATTATATTTGTGGTGTATGTTGAGTGTTTATCAGACACTGGCTTAGAGACGCGGACACGTCCACTCCGGCCGACGGCTCTAATGAGACTGGCCCACAGAGTACCTTTTTATAAACGGAAAGACTGGCCTTCCAGTATAAAAAGTTACCCTATGGACTGGCGCTTGCGCATGAGACACGTCACGCTTGGGTCTTTTCGGCACCCAAGCACCACTTCGGTATAGTCACAATCGCACACACTACATCATTCATCATATAAATTTCAGGATGATGCCAATTATTTGGTCTTAAAGGATTAGAAAATAGGATCCATTATACATTTCTAAACTAATTTGTTAATCTTGTCATGAGAACTCTAATGTCTGGAGAGCTGTGCTGGAGCACCCAGTTCTGAAGAACGTCCAGATTGTGACGATAATAATTGATTGAAAGATGGTTGCTTGAAGAAACTTATACGATAGGCGTCTTCTTTATAGAAGGCGTGAGCTTATACTAAAGAGTTGTCCTTACAAGTAGTTAGGACGTAAGTAACTGGTGTTAAGGTGGAACGATTCACTAGCGCGGCAAATTAAAATTTTCTTGCGTTCTTTTGCCAATAATAGCTTAATTACTCAACGTGATTACATGAAAAATAGTTTTGCGTAAGTGAATGTATCAATAAACTACAATTAAAAGTATCATCTGCATATCGTTGGTTTAGCGACAAATGGCAATAGACTGAAAAATTAAGACGAAATTTGTTTATTGCCATAAGTAGGTAATGATTTTAATCGTAACTCGTTGACACATTCTATTTATTTACGGTAAATCAGTTTTAATGTAATCACGTTGAATAATGAAGCTATTATTGGCAAAAGAATGCAAGGAATTTGTATTTGCCTAATAGCTTAATTACTCAACGTGATTACATGAAAACGAATTTTGCGCAAACAAATATAATGTATCAATAAATTACAATTAAAAATATCACCTACATATCATTGGTTTAGCGACAAATGGCAATAGACTGAAAAACTAAGGCGAAATTTCTTTATTGCCATTTGTCGCTAAACCAATGATATCTAGGAGATACTTTAGTTGATACATTCTGTTTATTTACTTTAAATTAGTTTTAATGTAATCACGTTTAGTGATTAAGCTATTATTGGCAAAAGAACGCAAGAAAATTTGAATTTGTGGAATATAGCGGTGCACGTCCATGTTCATACACTATAACATAACTAATTACAGGCTCTTATTCGCGATGTCTAATACAACGATGTTTGTTTCAATGTGGATTACAAACACAGCTGCTACTACGATGATGGTCCCTATCAATTTTGCCATTCTTAAAGTTTTTGAAGACGTAAGTTTGGAAAATAAAGTTTTTTTGTAAAATAGGCTAAATTGTTTTAAACTTTCATGTAAAGTTAATTAGCCATGTCCACATTAGACGATCCAATTGGGCATAAAGTCCATAAATGTCTATAGATTTTATATACCTACTAGGTGCGCCTCGCTGCATCACCCGTAGCTAAAAAGTAGTCTATATGTTAATCCAGTATATAAGCTATCTCTATTTCAAATTTCAACCAAATCTGTCCAGCCGTTTAAGCTTGAAGGAGTAACAAACATATACACACATACTCGCATACAAACTTTCCCCTTTATATTAGTGTGATTTATAACAAAAACGTTCAGAAAATGTTGAAGTTACTTTATCACTAATATGTAGAATATATCTGAGCGTCTCGCGTTTTTGTGTATCAATTTTATGGCACTTTTTTACAGCAAGATCTTCTTCGTATTTACGACAGAAACGATAATGGCGATTTGATAGCATCTGATATTACGACGTGTTACTTTTGTTCTGCTACGTTTTCAGCTACCATAGGTATGACTTTTTTCTGACATAGACCATAGTGCTAGTATTAACCAACATAAAACAGGAGACATGATGAATGAAAAAATGAAGCAATGATATCTCAGGGAAATTAACATCACCTCTACGTCATCATCATCAACCGGAAGACGTTCACTGCTAAACATAGGCCTCCTTCATAAAACGCAACGTTGGACGCTTATGATAGGGTTTGCTATAATTATTACGCTTGGCAGGCATCAACAAACTTTAATATAGGTACTGAGGAGAATGCTGCTGACCATTCCCTGATGGATATTACCTTAGTCGGCTCTTATGGCACCCATCACTCTAGCGCGATTCAATCTTCTGAATCACTATTCTGAAGTTCTTTAGACCTTCAGAATAGTATTATTACCGATTCAATTTAGGTCTTCATTTCAATCGCGTAGAGGTGACGTTATGGCCCAAGTTGGTAGTGAGGTCCACAAGAAATTCGTGTCTTGCAATAAGCTTGAGCTTTGGGTAAAATAAAACATCGTTAGGCAACCATAGCATGATAAGGTAAGATAATATAAGATAATTTTGATTGCCAAAATAAAATGTTACAATAGGCTAGTTGCCTGCTATGAAAAAATTAACAATTAAATGTTTTATTTATTTTATATTATTTATTTATTTCACAAAATCCACAGATCTTAAGGTAAGGTACAATTTCACTTAATACTAGAACTTACATCCAATTTACTTTATACTGTAAAATTCCATGTTAAAGATAGAGAGCAGAAAGTACAAACTTAAGTAGGTTACTTGACAAGAAGGAAATATAAGAGATAAGTAATAACCTAATTAACAGAACATAATACAATACACTAACAACACATTGGGGCCAATTTTAAAGGCTTTAGTTGACAGATCTAAAACTCCTAAAACTGTTGCTGTCCTTGTCTAATAGACGGTAATGTAAGAGACGGGTACATTTTTAGTAAGTTAAAGACTGTCAACTAAAGCCTTCAAAATTGGGCCTAATAAAGAATCATACTAAAAATATCACTAAGAACGATACCTACCTATCTATAGGTAGGTAATGTCATGGATACCTTAGACACATGTAAGAGAAAATACAATTTGTGATACTTGAAAAGTTGAACGATTGAAAGACTTGATATACCTACTAAACTATAAAAATGGCGATTATTACAGACAGACATTTTCATTTTCAAATATTCAAAAGTTATGATAAATAAAAATAAAAAAAGAATCCCATAGGTATTTATCTTAGAACAACAGTGAAATAAGTCTGTACATATGTAACCACAGGAGGAATCATAATGTAAGTGTGATCGTGTAAGATGTGCGTGTGTGCGACTGTGCGTGCACGAGTGGAGGTATACTTGCAGCAATTAGGGCGAATACACACGAGCACATACTAAGGTGTTCAATAATATAATATATAAATATATATATATATTTATGTTAATGAATTATGTGACGGGCTAGTCGCCCGCCTAATGTTAAGCGATAACAGAATAATATAAATAAATAATATTAAGTACATTACTACACTAACCACAGACTTAAATTTTGTTTAAAATTATATTAGTGACAGAGCTTTTAAACTTTTGTTTTTGGCAGTGGAATAGGTCAACAGAGCTAAAACGTTTATTAAAACTTTCTTGAGTTCGACGGATAACAGAATTTTCATAGTAGTTGGTACGTGCGTGCGGGACATAGAACAAAGTTGTGTGCCTTGTGCGATATGATGGGGCACGAAGCTGCAGGAACTGTTCAGAGAGTTTGATGCTGTCAATAGCACCGTGACAGACACCATGCATAAATAACTGATCCAACAGCGTTCGCCTATCCTGAAGCGACATGAAGTTGTGAAACTTGCAGGACTCTTCATAATTGATGAATTTGTGATATGATCGGTAGTTCAAATGTTTTAGAAATTTTAGTTGAATTCTTTCGATATCTTGAATATACGTAACATATTGTGGACTCCAAACATTACAACAATATTCAAGAATGCTTCTTACATATGCGCAGTAAAGTATTTTAAGACATTTAGTATCTGAGAAAGGCTTGCTAACACGCAAAATAAACCCAAGGCTCTTATAAGACTTGCTAACTATATCCGATACATGCTCATTAAAATATAACTTGTAATCTAAAAGAACGCCCAGGTCCCTAACGCATTGAGTTCTCAATATTGTGGTGTTGGCAATTTTGTAACTAAAGTGAATGGGTTTTCTTTTCCTGGTAAAGGTCATAAGCACGCATTTATTAACATTAATATTAATTTTATTTTCTAAATAGTAGACATTCAATCTGTTTATATCTAACTGAAGCCCAATACAGTCAGCATGCGTGTTGATATTGCAGTAGATCTTAGTGTCATCTGCGTACATAAGATAGCTAGCATACTGGAAACATCTTCCAACATCATACAGGTATGCTGCATATAGCAGGGGAGCAAGGATCGAACCCTGCGGGACACCTGAAGGTACATCCATAAAGTCAGAACGATACCCACCCACAACAACAGCCTGACATCGATTGCGGAGATATGACTCCGTCCAACGAAGTAGATCACCACATATGCCAAGTTCTTGAAGCTTGCGTAACAAGATGCTGTGGTCTACACGGTCAAAAGCTTTCTCAAAGTCCGTGTACACCACATCAACCTGAGAACCACCATCCATACCACGCAAGACGTCACTAGTGAAAATAGCCAAGTTTGTATGAGTAGATCTACCCTTCATAAAACCATGTTGCTGATGGGGAATATTATTATAAATAACAGGGTAGAGATGATGATGCACTATTTTTTCCATTAATTTACCTAAAGTATTCAAAATTGATATAGGACGATAGTTTTTAATCAAAGTTTTTGTGCCTTTTTTATGGACAGGGACGATGTGTGCAGTTTTCCATATCTTCGGAAAGAAACCTTCCCGGAGACAACGGTTGAACAAGTACGTAATAGGAAGTGCAAGGGACTCCGCACAATTAGCATAAAACAGCGGCGGAATCTTGTCACAGCCGGCACCCTTATTAGTATCAACATTTTTAAGCAGCTTCAGAATAAAATCATTATCAACGACTATAGAGTGCAGATTGTCAGTACTCGCAATTGTTTTGGTTGAAATAGTTACTTGATTAGGAGTGGGTACATTAAAATTTTCACAGAAGAACTCATTAAAGGCTATACACACTTCTTTCTCATTCGTTAATGGCTTATCATTGTAGAACATTAATTTTGGATAATCTGTATTATTTTTTCTTTTTGATTTAACGTAAGACCAGAAAAGCTTAGGGCACAATTTTATTCTATCTTCAGATAATTTAATATAAGATTCATGGCAAGTATCCTGTAATAGTTTTACTTTAGTTCGCAAGTCTGAAAACGTCTGATACTCCAGTTTATTGTTATACTTTTTCCAGTTGGAATGAGCCTTAGCTTTTTCCTTAATAAGCTTTATTAACTCCCGGCTGTACCAGACTGGATAAACATGAGAGCTTGACGTAAAAACATGCGGTACGTATTGCTCAATAGCTTCTTCAAGAGTAGCATAAAAATTATTCACCGCTTCTTCTACGTCACAGGCCAGGAGCAGTTCCTGCCAGTCTTTATTTAGTAAATATTTATTAATAGATAAGTAATCAGCTTTCCGGAAAAGTTGCCTTTTGAATGGGATTTTTTGAAGCGGCGGTATTAATATGTCAGTTGCGTTTATAATAAAAGAAGGATGATGAGTGTCTTCTTTAACTAGCGGGCTCTCTAATTTTTTTAGTTCTAAGGAAAAATTCGCAAACACTAAATCCAGAGTGTTATGGTGCGAGCTCACTAACGTATTGTACTGGTTGAAGCCCGCGTATGATGTCTGATTTATTAGTAATGAAGCACAGTTTTGCAGCTCCACGGAACCCTTTTTTAAAATAATAGGATCACCCGAAGACCATTGTATACAGGGCAGATTAAAATCTCCTACTAAAATAATATTGTCATTTGGATGTTTATTAGAAATCTCATGCAGAACTTCAAGCAATATATCAACACGCTTAGGTATGAATTTATCAGGAGGCAGGTAAACAACTCCTATATGTAGGTCATGGAGTGAGCGGAGGGAGCCTGTGGTAAGGGCGGGTGAGGCAAACGAGATCGCGTCAAGCGCGCGTCGCGGCACAGTAGCCCACACACACTCAAGGTCGTCGCGCTGCCATTCCCAGCGCGCGCGCGCATCCAGTCGTGTTGCACTCATTATCATAACCCCCCCACCGAGCGAGGCCCGATCGCGGCGAAATACCTCGTACCGACCGCTGCTCAGCTCTGCATCCAGGATGCCGTCGCACAACCATGTCTCTGTTATCAGGATTATATCCGCATCGCAGTGCAACACATTACTGTAAAAATCGTTTGTCTTCGTCCTAAGACCGCGCACGTTTTGATACAGAAGCTGTAACTTACTAGTCATCATTGTGAGGCCATGAAACAATAATCCTTTTATCTGTCGGATTCAATAAAGGTGTGCTCAAGTTAATGAAATAAGAGTGCTTATATTGTGAAGTAAGGGCATAGTGATGATAATAATCATTATAAAGAAAAGTGCAATAGGTAGATAGGTTTGTTTTTTGAGTAAGTAGTGTTGACATGATAGCGTAGCGTAGCAGCAATAAAACGTAGTAGTAAACGTAGTGTTTACTGTGACATGGTGTTTTGTATATGTAAATATTATGATATGCGAATAGTGCGTGATTGTGACTGTATAATATTGAGATTATTGTCTTATTCCCATAACTGTGTGTTGCCTGCAAGTAATGCGTAATATATTCTAGCATAACACTTAAGATAGCGAAAATAATGTTGTAAATGTCTATTTTTTTAGTAAAGAAAATTGACAAGTTATAGATATTTCTTATTTTATTTTTTCTAAATCCGATACACTTATGACCGGAATGGGAGGCGATATGTCTGTTTTTCTCATATAAATACGGCAGTTTTTTGTCCAAACGTGTTTGTAATTAAACTCTGACGCTTTCGCTTTGCACAACTTTAGTAATTGTTTATTTTCTTTTGTTAAATGTTCATTTACATAGATTTTTTTGATTTCGCCTCCCATTCCGAGCTCCTTAGTTGTAATGTGACGATGCTTCCGAGCGGCGGCTATAACGGCATCCTTGGTGCTGCGCTGCCTAAATCGGGCTACGATGGCGCGGCTGGAGGGGGCAGCCCCGGTGGCGCCAGCAGGCCGGCGCGCCTGCACCCGGTGCGCGAACTCGACGTCGCCGCTCTGCAGGCGGATCCCAGCTTGAGCGGCGATGTTCAGAATCACGTCCACAGTAGCTTCATCTTTGACCTCGGGTACACCAACCACCTCAATGTTTTGTGCTCTGGCCCACTGGTCCTGGCGGGCCTGCGCGTCCTCTAAGGATTTTGTTCGTGCCTTCATCTCACTGAGCTCCTGACGAAGCTGTTTATTTTCGTCACTGAGAACGGCTATGTCAGCTTTTGTATCAGAATAATACTTAAGAATATCATCACACTGACCACTAAGATATTTGACTGAGGTTTCGAGGCTGACCAGCCGGTCACCCAGTGCCTGGAACTGAACCGCTGTCGCATCCTTAAGGGCTTTAGTAACTTCCTTTCTGATCATCTTAGCCATAGCCGCCTGCGCTTCTTCGCTGCCAGCCGATGATGGCTCAACTGGTGACGCTTGAGGGAGATCAGGGCCGTCGTGAGGCGCGGTAGGCGTCGGGGTGCGTCTTCTCACAGTTACGTTGGCAGTACCAGGTTCCTCAGCAGGCAAATCCAGGGTCAGCTTCACTGGGGTATTTGAGTTATCACCACCTTTTGGTTGCTTGCAGGTACACAGTGGACATACCCAAGGTTGAGACTTTTTGTAGTCATCCGCAGCTAGGTTAACACACACGAAATGATATTTCTTAGCACACGAAGCGCGAGAACATGTTGATATTCTATTGTCAGACGATTTAATCAACTTGTTACACCCATTACAGATAGACATTTCGATATTTCGATATTCGAAGCTAATTACTACAACAAAAAATATTTTTTGCAAATACCTTCAAGTTCAATGTTATGAATGTTCACTATGCGCGCGTAGTAAGTACGTCTGCTCTCTAGCGACGCTGGAGACGGTATATGTTATATTCTTAAAATAGGTTGAAAATGAATGCAATAATAGAAAAAACACGTAAAATCGGTAAATAAATCAAAGAGTAATAAGCTTTTAAGTTTTTGGAGAGGGGATCGCCTGTCCTTTTCTCGCAAAAGAGGAAGTTCTCCACAGTTAATATGGAAACGCACTTTGTGATTGTGAAGTCACAATATGCTAAAGAGACTGTATGTAAATGTACCACAGCTTAGTAATGAGGTACTACGAAGGAGCATGAGTGACGTCACTGCATGTTTGAGCTGTGTCTTTCTATTCCTGTATTTTAAAATGCTTGTAACTTTGTCATTTTTTGAGATTTTTAATTTTTGTTTTCATGACCTTTTATTTTTTGAGGAATATTATTAATTTATGCATAAAAAAATGGCAGGACACTAACCTATTGTTACATATACAGTGCAAAAAAATACATTTCCTTAAAAGCAAACTTGACTTTGATGATAGGGTACTTATGCATGCTATTTTCTAGTGCTTGCTGTCTGGCTACCACTCTTCAAATCTGTCGTGACTTGTGGAGGAGTAATCTCAACCACGTAGCTTTAGCCTAATTAGTTTTTCCATAAAACAAAGCTGTCTCATTTCTTATGCTCTTATTCTGGTTTTAATATTAATTATTAATTTGTAGGCGGCATTGGAACTTTAGTGGGAACTGCTACAAATCTTGTATTTAAAGGACTTTTCGCAAGGTATTTTCTATATAATTGAATTGTATTTATACTGGGTGGCGCAAAAGTAAAGACCCTATTTGGTTCAGCTATAACATTTTTTCTAAATTAGAAAACTAGATTTAGGTTTTTTTAAATGTATATTTGTGCCATTAAATTTCGTACCATTAGGATTTAAAGATGATGTCTTTTAAATGGTGACCTCCAGAGTTGATACACATTTGAGCCCTATTTATGACATTTTGCAAGATGATTTTCCTTCAAAATTGGTTATGAGTGACGAAGCGCATTTCCATCTCTCAGGGCATGTCAATAAGCAGAATACTCGGTTCTGGGGCACTGATAATCCGCGCATTATTCAAGAAACACCTCTACACCCACTAAAAGTTACTGTATGGTGTGGCATCTGTGTTGACAGAGTGATCGGACCCTATTTTTTCGAAGACGCTGGAGGCAATGCGATAACTGTCACTGGAGAACGCTACAGAACCATGTTACGTGAGTTTTTGATACCCAGTTTGGACGAATTGGGGCTGGAGCACATCTGGTTTCAACAAGACGGCGCTACGGCACACACAGCGCGCGACACTATGGACTTAGTGAGGGACGCTTTTCCAAGCCGAGTTATCTCTCGTTTTGGCGATTTGCCTTGGCCTGCAAGATCACCCGATCTGACCAGTCCAGACTTCTTTCTTTGGGGTTTTTTGAAATCTCGGGTGTATGTGAACAAGCCACAGACTCTCGCAGCTCTAAAAGAAAACATTCGTCAAGAAATAACGAACATATCGCAGGAAGTGTTACGGCAAGTTATGCAAAATGTCATAAATAGGGCTCAAATGTGTATCAACTCTGGAGGTCACCATTTAAAAGACATCATCTTTAAATCCTAATGGTACGAAATTTAATGGCACAAATATACATTTAAAAAAACCTAAATCTAGTTTTCTAATTTAGAAAAAATGTTATAGCTGAACCAAATAGGGTCTTTACTTTTGCGCCACCCAGTATATATTATTAAAAATCCCATCACATCACATCAACAGCTTTTTGCACCCACTGCTGAACATAGTTATCCCATTAGGGTGGAGGTGGGGTTAGCCATAATGCCCACGCTAGGCTCCTGCCTAATAATAGGCAACTGCGATCACCAAGACTCCTGTCTTGGTGATCGCAGTTGCCTATTATCCAGACCGTGGAGAATGCTACTACTCGTAGTTTCTGGGTCCCTAGATACAGGGAATCCTAGTTAGGGTCCAGGATCTATATTATATATGTGATCGTTGGGCGTTATTATTATTCCCTGGATATTCCCTTAGCCAGATCTTACGGCACCCATGTGAATAGATGGGGTCATTCATTTATTACCTTTTTAAAAATAGAGAGGACGTAATTTTGTCACTGTTCTAAAATATTGTTATCCCTTTTATTCCAGCATCAACATGACAAGGACAGTGACAGTTTTACATCTGCCTGTAGTTTAGCTGTTTCAGAATAATTATAATAAAACTAATCATTTCATTAGTGTCATGGAGGAGAGGAATGCCAATACACTAAGAAAACAGCGTAGATCAAAAATATGCCTAAGACTAGATGGCGTTGCAAAATGAGCGGGTTATAAGTTGAGCGCAGTTCAGAAATATGTCAAAAAACGGTTTTTAATCTAGCCTGCCGTAGCTACCCGTATAGCCCGCTCATTATGCAGTGCCATCCAGGTTTAAAACGGTTTTTTGGCATATTTCTGATCTGCACTCAACTTATAACCCACTCATTTTGCAATGCCATATAGTTTTAGGCAAATTTTTGATCTACGCTGTTTTCTTGGTGTATTGGCATTCTTCTCCTCTTTGTTCCATGTTAGTGTCAATTATTATGGTCTCAAATGTTTACTTTTGCTTTTTAGTGCTTATCCAGAAGCTCCAGAGTATTTGTCATTTCCAAACTTCTCAGCTTTTGCAATTCCATACATGCTGTTAATGGAAACCGCAATATTTTTGAGCATGCTGATTATTTATTTTGGAGTCATGAGGTAAGCAATATAACTCGAAATATTAGTTATAATTATTACCTATTTCAATTTCTTTATAGTATTTTTTTGTATAAGTATAAAAATAATATAATATAATGGATATAAGTATACATTTAGCTTATGTCCAGTCCAATTAAATTGTCTAATCATAGAATTCAATTTTATTAAAAGCCGGACCACTACCGTCCCGATCATATTCGCACAACAATTAAACACAACAATTACACAACAACAAATAAAAACTTAAAAATATACAAATTAAAAAAATACTTGGGTATTCAACCTGCATAATTCTGTGTATTTCTGTATGATTCTGTATGTTTGTTTGTAATTGGTTTGATTATAAGTTTTGAACTAATCGAATGAAAATTAAAATGTTAGTATTATTTATTCGCCTAAGCGTACCTATTATGATATTTTTAAATAAGATTCTGTCACAAATATAATACGCAGATCTAATGATGAAAGTATAAGATTATTTAACTAAACATAATTTATATACTACAGCCATAGTAGAATTTACAAAAGATGGCAAGACTGAATCTGATTTACAGCCTACAGTATTGTTTTCAGACCTAACAGTAGAGCGGCGAAAACTGCTAAAATAACTCCAGAAGGAATGGAAGCAGCAAAGTTGGCTGTAAACGAAGACTGGATAAAACTTGGCAAGATTACATATTGGGAAATTGTGAGACTTTATCAAGACTTTAACAACAACCCACAAGCCGCGAGTGAATAGGTATCTTCTAGGCAAGCATATGTACCATCGTAGATCGCATCGTCACTTCCCATCAGGACCCTAATTCTGTATGACCACTTTACGATTCCTTGCTTCGAAACCACGCGATTTCCTTGTCTTATATAAGAAATCTGCAAAAATCTATTCTCTATGAAATGGAAACAAAACCACGCGAAATGAATTTGGAAATAACGCGATTTGAACTGTCAAAAATCATAATGTTCCACTGAGACACGTTCCGAAACATCAACACGTCTAAAGTTACCACCACTTAATATATCAATATTTATTCAAAATAAAAATAACATAATGTAAAGTGAAGGTATTTCTAATGCTGTGACACGATTTGAACAAGACACGATAACGACGTGGTTTCGTATCGTGTGGAATCTGAGTTTTCATACAGAATTAGGGCCCAAGTGAGATTGCGGTCAAATGCGGGCCTATTTAGTTGTAATAACAGACTCGATGAGCGTTTGAGTAATATTATGCCAACTTAGTACTAAACCTGAGCAATTTATAACCAACTCAATTGATAAAGTGCTATTTTTGAACACTAACATACCTAGCTACTTTTGCGCGACATTTAAAAAAAATATGGCTTCATGATTTCACAGAGATGATCTTTTATTGGTTTTAATATGGTTTTTATAATTATATTAAAACCTTATTAAAACCAATAAAAGATCATAATGATAATCAAAATAAATTTATTTTTTCAGAATGTCATTATTTTATTCGGCGGCGCGATGTTATTGTTCTTTTGTAGATCACCACAAATATTTAAAGGCTGGGGTGATAAAATTAGTGAACATTTTGAACTGAATAACAAAAAATTGTAAGTCTACGTTATTCAGATAAGTATATTTTTGATAAAGCTCAAATACAGTCATGTGGCAGCTAAAAATACCTACCATACATCATGAAGTTGTTATGCCATCACGATTATGACAATGTAAAGGCTCAGCCTGTAAGTTAAGTTCAGTCTCTTGAATGATTTCAAACGAATTTTTGGTTATGACCTATAATATAAAGTCCTAGGAAATAGGTACCTATAGGTCCTTTACGTCCTATCATATTAATATAATAATATATAAGTATGTCTCTTACTGTCTTATTGGTAGGACCTGTAGTACGAAACATGGCCATAGCTAAAATGATTTGATATAATTTTTTGGCCAGGTTTTTCATTTTAATGTAATAAAGTGTACAAAACTCTTACTGCGTTATTTAACAAGTTCGTTGATTGCTCGTAGAGAGCAGTACCTATATTCATTGGTTGTAACCATATTGGAACGTACAAAGCTTGTTACGTCTTGTTTCACGCAAAGTATATACGATTTCTAATAAATATTTATATATATATATATAGATATCCCCATGGGCACTTTGTTGATCAGACGTGCCGTATAGGTAGTAATTTGTTGATCCGATTTCACTTGTTGATCCGGGTGGTATTTGTTGATCTAATGCTGCATCACCGTCAGTATGTGGATCCGACTGGAGCCACATTTACCACCAACAGTAATAACAATAATTACGTGTTTTTTATACAAATCCACCTTTTTTGCGTTTGAGCACTAGTTGATCCGATTCAAATGAGCCAATCAGAGCCCACAAATTGTGACGAGCTCAGCAATTGGTTGATGGTGCCCTTAGCCTTTCGTATACACAGGTATTATACTATTATCTTATTCACACGTACATGAGGTTTATCAGTAAAGAAGTGTGCGCAAATTTTTTACAATACTCATTAGGTATATTGATTATCAAAGTAACTGCTAGTAACAGTAAGTACCTACATTTTGATATTTTTACCATCAACAATAGATTCGAGTAAAAACTCTTTTTCAATATGCATTTGCTGAAAATCCATAAAGTTACAATACCAAACATTTATGTTATTTCCATTTTGTTTGTCTGCTGATTTTTATAATACATTTCTAGCAGATTTGTTTGTAGCAGTAGATTTGTTGGATACATTTCTAGCAGAACTACATGAACGTGGATCCATCACTCTGATTTTTCAAAATTGTAATAGCCAAAATTACTGACATTTTTTGTTTTTTGTTTTGTTGCAGCAGTACAGTACAGTAACAACATAGGTCACAAACACATTTTAGATTTTGTGATGTTAATTAGGTACCCATGAATGAAGATGAATAATTGAAATGTGAATAAAACCTAGTCCTACTTGTTATTTGGTATTATTAAATTTCCCTATATTAGTAACTCACAAATATGTCACTTAGTAAATTTTAAGATGTTTGCAGCAATTTAGAGGTTTCAGTTCTGCATTCTAAAAATCACTCTCATCATCATCATCATCATCAACAGCCTGAGGACGTTCACTACTGAACATAGGCCTCCCCCAGAGCGCGCCACTTTGAGCAGCTGCTCGCTTCCTGCATCCGTCGGCTCCCCGCGGCTTTCACCAGATCGTTGGTCCACCGAGTAGGGGGCCTGCCTACGCTGCGTCTTCTGGTTCGTGGTCGCCACTCAAGAAACTTTCTTCCCCATCGGTTGTCAGTTTTGCGACGAGCGATGTGGCCTGCCCATTGCCATTTCAACTTGCTAATTCTAACAGCTATATCGGTCACTTTAGTTCTCCAATGCGATTGTGAACAGTTTCGGAGAAATAACGTCTCCCTGTCTCACGCCTCTTTGCAATGGAATTTGTCCCGTACTCTGGTCCTGTAGTCGGACTGACATAGTGGCCTTACTGTACAAACACTTCAACACTTCGATATACCTATAGTTAATTTGGCATCGCTGCAAAGACTGCAGCACCGCCCAAGTCTCGATTAAATCAAAGGCTTCCTCAAAGTCCACAAACGCCGCATAACGACCGATTATAGTCTTCGGTCTTCTGTATAATCTGGCGTAGCGTATGGATGTGGTCTATGGTGATAAAGCCTTTTCGGAAACCGGCTTGTACGGGAAGCTGGAATTCATCAAACCTGCGTGCGAGACGATTCGTAATGACTCTCGAAAAAAGCTTATACTGCTTGTACACATGACTCAAAAGCGAGATGGGCCTATAGTTCTTCAATAAGGTGTTATCGCCTTTTTGGAGAAGAGCACCACCACGCTCTTGTGCCATGTCTCTGAAGTTTTACCTTCAAGGATGACAGAATTAAATAGCTTCTGGAGGACTAAGTACCGGTCTACCACCCGCTCTCAGAAGTTCGGTCGTAATTCCATCTTCACCTGGCGCCTTGTTGTTTTTAAGCTGTTTGAGGGCCATTCTAATCTCATATAGGCTGACGTCCAGGATATCTTTAGTATAGTGTCAGACTAACTTGGCTCTGGTGTCCTGAGCTGTGGTAGTAGCGGGCTTACGTGTCGAGGTGTATAACTGTCCATAGAAGTTCTCGATCTCTCTCAGAATCTCAGGTTTGGATGAAATGATGCTATTATTTTCAGTCTTCAGTTTTGTCATTTGGCGTTACCCAATAGACGAATCCTTTGCGAACAATTTAGAGACTTGGTTCCGCTCAATTGCGGCCTCAATACGTGAAGTACTAAGAACTAAGAGCACGCAAGTCATGTCGCATAGAACTCCAGATTCGTCTATTGAGTTCACCGTAGGCTGACATATCAACTGAAGACTACAGCTTCATTTCGCTCCGTTCTGCCATTAGTTCAAGAGTTTTCTTCTGAGAGTTTTGAGTCTTCTTTCGGCGTTGGGTCTTGAAGAGTTTCTATTCAACAGCTTCCACCAACCCGTCGTTTAACTCGTCCACTGTGCTGTGTTGCATTCGGCTAGGCACTGAAAGTGATTGTGGAGTTCCAGCTGTAAGCCTTCAGGGTTTTGGATTTGGACAAGATTTGGACGGAGCGTAGACTTCACCAGACGCTGCCTTTCGAGCTTAATATTGACATTCAATGTGCCTCTTACAAAACGACGATCGCTACTGGTTTTCACCTTGCTGATCACAGAGACATCGAATATGTGCTTCTTGGTCGTCATGATGAAGTCTATCTCATTTTTAGTGGAACCGTCGGGGCGTCTCCACGTCCACTTCCTGGATGGCCGCTTCTCGTAGAAGGAGTTCATCATAAAGAGTTCCTTCTTCTCCATGAAGTCAGCCAGCCTCTGTCCTCGAGGGTTCCGCTGCCCGTATCCAAATAGCCCCACTTTTATAGCTCATCGTTATTTCTTGTGCCCAACTTCCAATTGAAGTCACCCATCACAACGGTGAAGTATGTTTCGGAAGTATGCATGGTCCTCATACATAGTTTCTACTTCATCGTCTGAGTGTGCCGAGGTCGGCGCGTATACCTGTATGACCTTCAACGAATACCGTTTGGTTATTCTGAGTACCAGGTACACTACCCTGGCCGACACACTGTCGACTTTGACCACGTTGTTGACGAGAGACTTGTGGACGAGAAACCCGACACCACCTTGGGAGAGTTGGTCTCCGTCCCGGTGGAAGAATGAGTTACCATAAAAAAAGTATCCTAAATGCTATTCTGAAAAATTAGCTTACAAACCATACTAAATTCCAGCAAAATCCGTTCAGTAGTTCAAGCGTGATGCGTGTTCAAAGGGACAGACAGACAGACTGCCAAAAAATTCTAAAAAAATTGTTTCCACTTCTATATTGACAAAAGAAATGTAATGCAATCAAAATTCTCAAAAAGTATGGAATGTACAGATTTTGCCCAGTTAAAGTTTTATTATATGTATGGTTAGATCTGTTAAGCCTATTTTTAATAAATGTTATCAATGTAAGTATTTAACTGCATCCATATCTATTGGACTTTTTATCCCAGAAAATTAGCCTGTTCCCTTGGGGGAAAAAACTATGGAACGAATATATTAATTTTATTATTCGTTGGTTTGATTTACTCAAAACTCGGTATAAATAAACTTAAAAATAAATAATGAAACACGTATTTTTGTGTAAGTCCACTTTACACTCCATAGGGTTAGTAGTAAAGTGAACTTAAACGAGCGAGTGAACTTACGTGTAGGGAGTGTAAAGTGTACTTGTAAAGTTTGTATGGAAAAGAACTTTATTCCATTGCTTTGATTCACTTAAAACTTGGTATAAATGAAATTTAAAAATAATCAATGAAAGCGTTCGACCACTGTCTCACCTGATGGATGGAAATTAAATAATTAGTAATTACCTAAACAACTTTTTTTTTAATCTCTAAAAAGAAAACAAACGCCAGGGGTTCCCAGGCACCCCAGGCAGTTTTGATACAATAGTTTTATGCTGCGTTTTATTTTTCGTGATTGCTCTGTTCGCTGGGCCGCAAGCAGCCTGCAACTATATTAAGCGAAGGTGACCTGTGGTAGACGTTGGCGTTTTCTTTTCGCGGCAGCTCTATTCGCTGGGTGCTTGGTGGTGACATTGCAGTGAATGTAAACCTAGGCAAAAACATCTGAATCTCAATCTACCCTGATATTGTTCTACACATGCAACAAATCAATATCCACGTGAGCGAAGCCGCCGGGCGCAGCTAGTGAATTCTGAATACCTAGTTGGTAAACAAAATCGCGGTACCACGCGCAGGGCGTTCGGTGCCCCGGCCTCTACAACTGTACTCAAGGCGGATTTAGCAAGTTATGGAACACTGCAAATATTATATATATTCGGAGCCAACAAATACTGAAGCGCATTAAAAAATATACCTACGTTACTTAAAATAGTTTCGTTTTGTCGGATCAAATTAAGCTCTAATTTTGATAATATAAATGGAGCCACTTAAACGCTGTATTTCGACACGGATCAAAATACGACGTTGGATATGGTATACAAACCGGAGCCAATAAGTGTTTAAGCATTTCAGAATTTTGGCCGTTACGGAGTCGACAAAGTTCGAAATTGCAATGTTAAAAATGTGACGTATATCAATTTCTCGATGAATATGTTTGGCAACGTCGGCCGCGACTTTGCGCCGTTGCCACTCCGTACCAGATATATGCACCCGGAGTCGAGTAGTGAGGCGAAAAAGGTGGAGTCAGTAATGCATGGCAGTCAGGAAGGATCAACTTTGTGCCCAAGTTGGTGTTTATATATATATCTTTTGTTTCCCTGCTTCTTAAAATATGCGATATATAAAAATAAATATAAATAAAGATATGTTATTGCATTCATGAACGGCATTTGTTTGTTTTTTTTGCTAGTGCTGGGTCGGGAGTCGCTCCTGTTCTGTAGAGGCAAGTAGACGCCTCATGAAATATTTTCTATTCTTCTCCATTGAATTGCGCTCTTCTACTACAAGATCTTTAATATCTCATCAGATAGTAGACCACTAACGAAACAATCAGAGACATTATTTTCAGTAATCAGGATTCCGTTGTGGCTATGATTGTTGGTTTCACCATGATGCTCCTTCCAGCAAACTTGAATTTCTTTTATAAGAATCTCAGTGCAAAATGTAAGTATACAACTATAACAGTCCTAACCCTATATAGTACGAGTTTCGAATGTACTTTACTGTAAGTAAAGTCGCCTACTTATAAGTGTACATTTGTATATAATTTTCAAAATATTGTCACAGTATTATTTTTCTACGAAGATACTACGAAGATATTGCGAAAAAGAGGAAGACGTTAGAGCATAGTTTTTTTACAGTGTAGATAACATAATTATTAAAGTAAAATCATCGCGAAATCGTTTAACATTTAGCGATTCTATGGATAAAGGGGGGGGGGGGGGGGGGGGGGGAAATAGTCTTTTCTTATAAAGTACTCTAAACACCATATAATCTGCGGCTCATGCTTTTTAACTAACTACTCCGCTTAGCGCCATCTCTTCATGGTCAAAATACCACCCATTCATACCAAGTTATTTGATTCCACGTTCATAATTAGAACTGCTAAGGAATGGAATGCCCTGCCAGTGTCTTGCGTGGCGTGTTCAAAAGAAGAGTGAATATGTACTTACTTAGCTTCCCCTACTCGGTGGACCGGCGACCTGGTGAAAACCGCGGGGAGCTGATCGATGCAGGAAGCAAGCAGCCGCTGAAGGTGGCGCTCTGTGGGGGAGGCCTATGTACAGCAGTGGACGTCTTCATGCTGTTGATGATGATGATGACTTACTTAGCTATTAGCATGCTGCACCTTCGATCGCATCGTCACTTTTCATCATGTGAGTGTGGCCAAATGCCATATAAGTCTGATGTAAAAAAAATGGAAATTAGTCATTATACCATATTAGTTTTTTTATTCAACACATCATGCAATCGGCCACACGATTTGTCAAGTCAACCACTCAAATCGCATCGTGTGTAGACGTGTTGTAGCTCCCGTCTAGCAGATAGAAGCGACAAATTGAGTGACGGTTTGCATGGTGTGTAGAGGTCTTTAGTCTTTTGGTTCTTATGATTTACCTATGTAGGAACTTGTTTGTTTTAATTACCTTTGTGGTTTACAGATCACGAAGATTTAACGAACGAACCAATAAGATCTATATTAGATTGGACACAAATGAACAATATCATGCCTTATGGATTTATGTTTCTCCTAGGTTAATAACAAAATAATGAAATATATAATTATATCTATTCTGTGGCGATATAGAGTACGATTGAATCCCGTTTTAGGATTTTATTTGAAGTCTATGTATAATTGAATTTGAATATGCATGCATAGGTTATGGAAATTTTCGTCCAAAAAGTTCGCCCGTCGTACTATTAGTAGGACTAGATTGAATAAACGATTATCTACATAATAAACCATAAAATAGGTAGGTACGCAGGTCAATGAAGCGCGAAATGAGCGTGAACTATTATTCTATATTCCGTATCCGTACCCAACGATCATAAGTAGTTACACTAGATTCAGCCAATTACGGCAAATAAAAAACACTTGCAAATCACGGATGGATCTGATTAGTGTGCAGCATTACAGATTTTTTGCACTGACTTACTATAATTTTATAGTATGCTTTAAAAACTCACACCAATTGCCATAACTATAAGCCATGTTTACACTAAAAAGTCTTTACAATCTTTTTAGGTGGAGGATTTGCATTGTCGGAGGCCGCGAAGAAAGAACACTCTGATTTAAATGGAAGAATTGGAGATATGCTAAAGAACCTCCAGTACTTAAATAACTATTTTATAATTTTCTTTATCATTATTTTTACAGTTTTTGTTACTAACTTTGCTTCAAATGTAGCAGTGTGTAACGTCATTGTACCTATTGTTATGCAAATGGTTGGTATTTCTATTTTTCATAACGTTTTTTACCATTAATCTAAGAGAGGATAATAAGATTTAAGACTTTTAGTCAGAGATCAACACAGATGAAAGTCACCAAAAATAACATGATTTTAATTTTGGTATTATTGCAATATGTTAAGAATTCGAAACTGGTTAACTAACGAGTTTTGCTCATAATAGTTAATTCTTTTTAACTGTTTTAGGCAAAAGAAATAAATAAGATCCCTTTGTGGTATAATATCACAGCAGGATTTTCAGCTTCATATTGTTTCTGCTTGCCTGTTGGAACACCGGGCAATCTCATAGTGCAAAGTGCAGCCAACATACCTACTGGTAAAATGGTAAGCTTCAAAATCTCAAAGTGCAATGTGCGGCCAACATTTAGGTACCTACTGGTAAAATGGTAGGTGAATGTAAAGGTTTCAGAATATCATAGTGCAAAGTGCAAAATGCGGCCGACACACCTACTATGTATAATAAGTGGATAATCTGTTCACTGTGACGTAAAACCAGATAATCTGAATAAATTTTAAAGCAGATATCAAGTTTTAAGTTTTCAAGTGGTTTTGATCAAACAATAGCAGAAACTGGTTACCAATACTTGTACTGCTGTGATCTATTATATAAAAGGCTTTGTCCTGACATTCTCGCTTGTTCAGAAAAAATCTTTTAAGTAAGATAGCACACGCTAAGCGCCCAGTAGGTCGACCAATGTTACGATACAAAGATAGCGCAAAACGCGACATGATATCCTTCAACATCGATGTATCAAATTGGGAAAACGACGCTGAAGACCGCCATCTTTGGCGGAAATCACTTGCAGACGGCCCAATCGCGCACGACGAGGTATGGTTCGCTACACTAGCTAACAAACGTGGTAAGCGCCACGAACACGCCTCTAACCCTCTACCACCTAGGGCAACGCAACATTCAAATATATGTGCATACTGCAGCCGTGTCTGCCGTTCCCGCATCGGTCTTATAAGTCACGAGCGTAAATGCCGTGCTACAGTTAATATCACAGACACTACTTAAATCATCTCTTTAGATGGAAACAGGCCAATGATATGTCCTGACTGACTGACAGACAACGTACAGCCCAAACCGTTAAACGTAAAGACTTGAAATTTGGAGGCTGTCTTCCTTTTATGACGTAAGCACGTGATAAGAAAGGATTTTTGAAAATTCAACCCCTAAGTGGGCGAAAAGGGTAAAAACGGTTATATGAAAAACCTACATTTCGTGACGTATCGTTTTGAAACTTTACACATACAAACAAGTATAAAAATGAAAGAAATGGTATCTTTTAGTTTTTTTTAAATTCAACACTTAAAGGAGTTAAAAAAATTGTTGAAGTTTATATGAATATTCAAAAAAAATTACCGTATCATACTGAAATTTGGGATGTGTAAAGAACATACAAAATAAATAGATACGGGTCCCGGGAATTTTTAAATTTCATCCCTTAAGAGGGTAAAAGCACAGAAAAAGTTCCCGTCGAGAAACGTTCGCACAGGCAAAACTGCTAATGCTATAATCTTCGAATTCGAAGATATTGATTCTATAACGTAGGGTTCTATTACGAAAGAGTTTTTAAAAATACAACCCCCTACGGGTAAAAAGTATTTGT
The DNA here is from genome assembly GCA_910589525.2 of Ennomos quercinarius. Taxonomy (NCBI): domain Eukaryota; kingdom Metazoa; phylum Arthropoda; class Insecta; order Lepidoptera; family Geometridae; genus Ennomos; species Ennomos quercinarius. The sequence goes on along the minus strand of OU342499.1, from coordinate 10,620,055 downwards.
ATGATAAACTTACATTTCATACTGTATAGCTTTGAAGCTTGGCACATACAAACAATTATAAAATAAATGAAAAGGTTCTTTATAGTTTTTTGAAATTCAACCCTTAAACGGGTAAAATAAGCAGTTAAAGTTTGTGTGTCAAATAAAAAAAAATATGATCGTAATTATTCCATCGGATAGTTCATTGAAAGTAAAATAAATATTGTAAATGTCATTTACAGAAGACGTCCACTACTGAACACAGGAATCCATAAAACGTCAGTTTGGACGCTCATCATAGCGGAAGATTTGTCATAATCACCACCCATAGCAGGCGGCTTGGTGAGAATCGCAGCCGGTGCTAATGTACCGAGGAGAATGCTGCTGCCTGGATACTCCTTTTGCCGGCTTTTACGGCACTCGCGGGAAGAGATAGTGGTGGCCCTATTCGCAAAGCGGGATCACACGGCCATGGATGACATAAAAAGGGACGACACTAGTATGCATACTTAGTTCTTTGTTTTTGAATTTGTAATTATGAAAGTTGGTATTTGTATATCAACCACATCCAAAAATAGTAACATAATATTTTTGCCAGGGTTGATATTTTGAAGGGGTGAAAATGGGGAGGAAGGTTTTAGTTCAAAGTTCTTTATTTTCATTCAAAGTCACGTTTGTTAAACCAGTTGTTATTAATACACAGATAATATAATTATTAGGTGCCTGTATGTTCAAATATTTTTTTTTTGAAACTGTTAGATTATCGCGGTCATTTGAACATTTTTTTCGTGTTACTGTCAAAGTATACATAAAACATTAAAGAAAGTTATTACTAGAGATATAAAAACACTTATTTCCTCCCTACCTCTTACTACAATCTCACCGTGAGAGGTCACTGTGCGTGAGGCCACTTTAAAAAGATTAAAAAGATGAATAAGTAAACTCTTTATTTATGACTAGCTTTTGCCCGCGGCTTCGCACGCATGTATTATGTTATTTCTACGTTTAGGTAGTCTAATAATAGCTTAGTTCATGCATTTCCTCTATACCAAATCGCAAAATCCACAAAAAATTTTCGAAGCTCAGCACGTATTAGCAGATTAGGTAGCACACGTGTAAAAATGTTGTTTAGGTTGTAGGTAGGTATGGCTTTTCACGTGTCATCAGATCACCTACACATTGATAAAATAGTGGGTTAGAAACTGCAAATCATATGTATGTACCTACTTAGACCGACCTTATACTTAGCCGTTAGTTTTTTTAAATATACGGTAGATCTAGGCATCTATCGAATAAAAGTTCTATGGTATACCTACATACCAGTGATACGTTCGATCTTTTCCTTGTCATTTTCACTTCAACAGATTGTTCTTGTGTTTTCACCATAAAAACCGTTCAAGTCTTGATAAGAGGTTCCAGTAAATTTTGTTTAGGTAGTAGGTATACCTACGTAAGTACTTACCTATTATTTAGGTAGTTTAGAAAAATACAAAACAAACACACATTGGTCAGTTTTTCACATCCGCGCGCTTTTTATTACAATATTTATTTACCACATATTTTTTTTACTTTCATAAGTTTGACTCCATACGAATTGAGTATTTAGCCAGTGTCAATAATAAGATGATGATGACTTTTTTTAAAATATTTTATTTGTAACGCCTTAGACGCTTTTTTGTACTGTTATGTTACAAACTGTGAAATAAATTGAATTTGAATTTGAATTTGAGGTAAGATCACTTTGTTGTCCGTCTGTTTGTCTTTCTAAATATCTGTCGAGACCATTACTTATTTTAGGAATAACGGAAAGAATTAAGCTGAAATTGATATCTATGATCAATTAATTCAAATACGGCTATCATCATCATCATCATCATCATCATCATAATCATCAACAAAAACATCCTGAAGACGTCCACTTTCAAAGACCTTTCTTCTTCTTGCCAAATTCTAATAAACTTTACAACTTGTCCGTAGAGCCAAGCAATTACCACCAAAAAAGAAAATAGAAGTTTAATTTCTGATTGCATATACCCAAAGATATAATTATTTATTATATTATATTATTATAAATTTCATTTCATAATTTCATTTCAATTAACCTTCTAACCGAGTAACCAATAATTTTTACTCTAACCTGTGGTTTGTCCCAAATAGAATATATCTGCTTAGTTTGTTAATTGAAAAGCCCACAGTCCTAAAATATTTTAAGTATTAAAACTCATTTACTTACGTGAAAGTAGAAGAAGAAATTAAAATCGAACGTTACACGGCCATTTTGCTAATTCAAGGATCTTACCATAAAGTATAATTATACTTACCTATATCTAAGTACCCTTAGAGTATAGACTAAAAGCATATAGAGAACTTCATTATCTGTCAAGCGTACCACTTTTTTGGACACTTTTTATAAGAAGTGGACACTTTGATGTGAATGAGTCTGACAGATTTGTATAGAAAAACCTTAGAGTATAGACTAAAAGCAAAGAGGGATAATCAAAACGATAGTATATTTGTACTGCTCACACGTATCGCTAAATCAGTGGCGAAGGAAAGAAACAAACATACGATATTAGCTACACTTGCGAAATTTCACCGTACCATTTTTTCGACTCGAGTCAACTGTTTTTTCTGTTTGACTTTTCGTAAGCGTAGCTAGTTACTTTATGTTTGTTTCTTTCCTTCGCCACTGACGTAGCGATACGTGTGAGCAGTACAAATATAATATCGTTTTGATGGATATCTCTATGCTTTTAGTCTATACTCTAAGTAAGTACCTTTTTAAAACATTTTTCATAAAATATTTCGTATCATTGGCTAAGTACAAATGTCGTCTTTTTTTTTTTTTTTTTTTTTTTTTTTTTATGAGATTGAATGACGTGACGAGCTAGTCGTTCACCTGATGTTAAGTGACACGGCCGCCCATAACAGTTGCAGTGTCACCCGGAACTTTAAAACAATAGTTTCGCGCGACACTGCACTGCGCACGTCATCCTGAGACATCACCCAGTCTAATAATCAGATTACTAGACTGAGTGATCAGATCATAAAGTCTCATTTGCCCAGTAATTTCACTAGCTACAATGCCCTTCAAACCGAAACACAGTAGTGCTTGCACACTACTGCTTGGCGGCAGAATAACTGGCAAAGCGGTGGTACCTACCTAGACGAACTTTGCAGAAAAGTCCTACCACCAAGTAAAAAAATAAAAAAAAACATCTACTTTCACACTATTAATATTTGTTGGTATATGTATCTATTTAATTAACTTCTAAAATGCTAAACAACCTGTAAAAATATAAATAGGAAACCTATAAAATATTTTGATTCTCTTAGAGTAGCGGTACTAATATTACTCTGGTCATATCCATTCACAGAGTCTTTTTCTTTAATCTTTGCCTCCAGATAAACATGTGGCATAGAGTGTAGTCAATTGTTTTTTTCTAATCTGTGACAATATGTGGTAACTTACAACCACAGCTTACAACTTACCGTTATGGCGGAAACAGTAGCCAACTTAAAAAAAACTTACCTAAAACCTTTACCTAAAAACCTAACTTAGTAACGTACCTAAAACCTTCCCATTCATTCAATAACGCGTTTAAAAATATTGATAGACAGAGAAGAGTTAGTTGTATGAATCGTGTGCTACACTTATACATGTAGCGCACGTTTCATACAACTCTTCTCTATGGGAGTCCCATCTCTTCAGCGTAAGCGGTTATTTTCTCTTTGCTTACTATAAGTAACCAAAAAAAAAAAAACCATCAATCGGCCATGTTGTTTAAAACTCCGATTCGTTCCGTAATGAAATCTTAAAAATTGTCATCAAATTTTTTTAACGATATTGCAATTTTAATATATCCTATGTTAAGCGCCGGATTTTTCTAAGCATATTAGTAAAAACCGCATGAAAATCCATTCAGTATTTTAGGAGTTCAGTCATAACAAACAAACAAACAAACAAACAAATAAACAAACAAACAAACAAACAGACAAAGTGTTTAAAAAGTGGCTTAACGTGATCAGCGGCTAATTTTAAGCCAACCTGTGTAATTTTTTTGTTGATATCTTGCAATTACAGACTTTTTTATCTCTACAGTTTTATTATATGTATATAGACGCTTTTTTACGGTTCTCAAAACAGGATAGTCCACGCGGGCGAAGCCGCGCGGGTACAAGCTAGTCATTTTATAAATGTTTAGGATTCCTTATCCTAAATACACTATAGACTAATCGAAGTATAGCGATGCACGGATTGAAAAAGGAACACTTATTATTAATGCTTACGTAATGGGTATTTAATTCTTGGTTTCAGATCAAAGCAGGCTTAGTGCCGACCTTGTCTACAATTCTTCTAACCTGGATCTGTATATGTTTTTGGGCACCAGTTATTTGGCCTGATTTGCTTAAAGATATAGAAAGTATAGATTGGAAATTAGTATAATCAGCTTGAAACAATATATTAAGTACTTAGCCTTGAAACGAACATATGTATTTTGTAATATAGTCATGATTTCATTACGTACCTATTATGTAATAATAATTATTTTGATTAAATGATAAGTAAGTACTTCCAAATATCCAATGGTTTTGGTAATTCATAGCTTCAATAGCGTGCAGAAAATGGTACAGGCATACCGTCTTTTCTGTGTAAGTTCCGCGGCTAGTGCGCAGTTCCATATAAACAGGTTTTTTTTACAACTAAATAGGCCCGCATTTAACCGTAATCTCACCTGAACGGAAGTGACGATGCGATCTACGATGGTACGTGCTTCCCTAGAAGATACCTATTCACTCGCGACTTGAAGAGCTCCAGATTGTACTTGTAGGTTTTTTCTTACATCAAGTCCTTTTTTTATTACATCAAGTCCTACTGCAGCGACAAATGAGACAAATGTGATAAAGCACCCACATAAGCACTACTGTGTTCCGGTTTGAAGGGCACTGTAGTGAAATTACTGGGCAAATGAGACATTACGAACTGATCTCACAGTCTAGAAAACTTTTTTAGACTGTGTGATGTCTCAGGATGACGTGCGCAGTGCGCAGTGTCACGAGAAACTTTAATTTAGAGTTCCGAGTGACACTGCAATCTGTTATGGGTGGCCGTGTTGATTAATACCAGGCGAACGTCTAGCTCGTCGCACGTTATTCGATAACATAAAAAAAATGAACAAGCAGTGCTAATAACGTTTTAAAAGTACTAACGCTGGGTGTTTAGTTCGACGCTTTTCAAGCGCTCGTGCGAGGGGTCATGTACAATACGCAAAATGAGCACGACACCTAAAATGAACATTACGCAAAATATTCAATACGCAAAATGAGCACGACACCTAAAATGAACATTACGCAAAATATTCAATACGCAAAATGTGCAAATTGCAAAATGGGCGCAACACCCAAAATTTACAAAACTCAAATTTTACAATGTAAGCCTAAAGCTTCATTCACGGTGATGCTGTATCTCGGGAAACTTAACTATTATTAATTGTTTCAAATAATTATCTTTATATGATATACCTACTTAAATTAGTTCACATGAGGTGAAGATTAAAGTGTAGGTAAACTGGTTACTATTATTTTTGATGAGTAAAGTACCAGGATACCAAAATTACTTGGAAGGTCAGGGTTTAAGAAAAATTTAAAATACGATGAGAGCCTTCGTGTGAGATGGTTACATTGGAGGTAGCTATGTTCCGCATGTTCGGCACAATCAGTGTGAGACATAGGTGTCGAGGGAGAGGGAGAGTGAAGATCATGAGAAAGAGAGTGAAAGTGAACCACACACCACACACAGATAAGAGAAAAATAAGTGACTTCACATATAAGACTTGCTTCTCGGCTCCTGGTATTTCCTTTACTGGTCAGAATGAATATCCTTTAAAGTATGAATCGAGCACACCAACCAGTGTACACTTTAGTGAAATCATCCTCCTTAGCAATCACTGAGGCACTGACTATGCACTATGCTCTATGACACTGGCTGTGACTTTGCACTGAGGTGAAATTTAATTGAAAAATGACCATAAAGGGATTTGAAGAGATTGGATGTATTATAGGTAAGTATGACGATCATAACAATTTACAAAATGCTGCTCAAAATCTTTTGTGTGTGTGAACGTGGGCCTACCTATTCATTTTGAGTTTTGTACATTTTGCGCGTTGTGCTCATTTTGCGATTTGCACATTCTGCGTATTGTACATTTTGCGTAATGTTCATTTTGAGTGTCGTGCTCATTTTGCGTATCTATTGTACATTTTGCTCCGAAGCGCTTTGAAAACCGATCCAACGTGAACTGAGGCTACTAGTGTTACTGTGAAGTGGACAATTCTGGAAATGGACAAGTTAAAAGCAGGTCGACCGGAACTCCATAAATATTTAATAAGAGCTAGAAAGATTATTCGACCAGCTGTTCGTCACGCGCTGCACATGAAGCTAAAGTTATTTTTCTCAATGTTTATACACGCTTACGGCCATATAATAAACCCGTATATAGTAATTTTCAACACAGAATCCACACTAGTTAATTTTAGATTAGTTCAGCTTTTGTTTTTTTTTTACAATTAGATTATTGAAAGCGATCGAAAAAGACAAAAAACGGTGTACCTAATCAAAAGTTACGCATGTATTATTAAGGATGTTCATGTTTTTTTATCTAATCTGTGAGGATGTTATAGTTTGGATGACAATGACGATGCAGTCTAAATACAATTTATGGATGACAATGACAATGCATAGTCTAAAAGCCTATGATTTAGACATATTGTGGACTAAAGCATAGAGAGAACTTGATTATGTGTCAAACGTACCGATTTATTGGTCACTTTTTTTTTTTTTTTTTCTTCTGTCCTCGTATGAGGAATGGATGGCGCCGCACGTCTTGTGCATTTGCCTTATTGGTCACTTGCTTGTGAATGAGTCTGCCAGATTTGTATAGAAGAAACAGTTGACGCGAGTCGAAAAAATGGTAGTACAAATATAATACCTATCGTTTTGATGATTTCTGTATGCATTAGCCTATACTCTAAGATTTAGACTGCATTGCCATTGTCATTCAAACTATAATTATTATGTTGGTCCACCCAAGATGGCGGACTAGCAATTATTTTTGTTCACGTTCATACTAAAATAGGTATGAAATAGAAGGGTTTGCTAAGAAAAAAACGAAAAGCTTTTAAAAATTGTATTTTTACTTTTAATTTATTTTAATCTATAATAGTTCTTATATTATACTTAATACCTACTAGCATTTCTGGAGAAAATAAACAGTCATCTCTATTTGGACACTTAAGTGACAAAACAAAAAATAAAAACACATTTTCGTCGACCAATAAAAAAATAAGATTAGTATAACCATTTTGGAAAACTGAGCAAAAAATTCGTCAGCAGCAATATCCTTTGCCTAAATGAGAAGTCCAGCAGCAGCAGCAGTAGTAGATGCTTTTTTTGCTGGTGGATTCGTGGGAGCATCTTTGAACTGAACCGTATTTTTATCCCAAAGCACCGGAGCATAAAAAGCAACAAACAGAAAAACAAAGACAAAGCAGATTATTGCGCTCCCGAGCCCATACATAATCTGAAACAATAGTACATTATGATATAAGTGTGCAAAGTTGATCATTGCACTCGAGGCGGTAATATGTGTTATGACAACCGAGAGTGTAATGATTAATTCATACGCGTGTCATACGACGTTTTTCATCACAGTTGCGAGGAAAAAACAGATTTGTACTGTTGATTAGCTTTGTGAAAAATATCGTGCAGGCTTTTTATTTTCACGCGCCGTCATATAAAATCCGTGTTGATGGTGTGCACAAAATCGACATCGATCAATACGAAATGAAAACTGGAACTAGAACCAGAACGTGAACTGGAACGGGAACTGGAACGTGAACTAGAACGTGAACTGGAACGTGAACAGGAACGTGAACTGGAACGTGAACTGGAACGTGAACTGGAACGTGAATACAAATTAAAGCTTGCTAACAAATATATGAAATTATGAGGTGCCGTACAAGGGAAGCTCCTCCTATTTTTGAAATATTTCCTTTCCTTTATAATACGTAAATGCCCTTCTGCTCCAAATAATTTATCAATTTAAATTATTAATAAGTAGCATGCCCGTAAACACTCTGCTTTTTTAGTGTGATGTAGGTCTCTATTTACATAATTAGCATTATAAAATAAAGAGAAAATTACCATTTTTAACTTGGGAACTTTGCCGGTGAAATGGCAGAAGTACGCCGGTGTATACAGGAACGGGTACATAAAACCACAGGACGTGGCCATACCGGCGGCCAACGAACCCAGATACAATTTTTCTTGTGTCTGCAAAAAAGCATTGTGGTTAATGCATAAGTAGTAAAATAGACGCGTAAGTAAGTAGCTTTCCTCTACTGAGTTATTAATAATTATTATATTACGCACAAAACAAGAAAATTCAGGGGCAAAACCTAGTATTACCTACCTAAGGATTGTATCAAAACAGACGATTGACTACATATTGATTTTTTCACAGGATATTTATTTACACCATGTTTTCCTTTTTTTCAGAATGGATGTACATTGTACAATTGTACATACTACAAGTAGCAGCAAATACTGTTGTTTTTATTAGGTAATTTAAATTTAGTGTCAAGTCTGTTATGGCACAGAATAATGGGTGGTCATGGCAGTTAACACCGGGTGAACGACTAGCTCGTACAGTCATTCGTTCATATTTAAGTCTCATTTGGCCTGACTTGACACAATTATGAGACACAATGAGTCACGGACATTATAATACTTGAACATTACAATACTAGGACTGCTTGAAACTTTTGCATTTCTTCAAGTTGCACAAGACGTGGTAACTATACTCTAGCCACCGAGTCAAACTAGTAATGCGCTATCTCTATTAAAAAAATTGCATACTAAAGACAAGGACAAAGTAACGAGATTTTCGATTAGTGGGTGTGACGTAACGGTACAAACAGTAAGCCGCGTTCACAATAGACAAAAAGCTAGCTGCGATTAAAATTAAAAAGAACGATTAAAACAAAGGTTTTAAACTTTTATTATTTATTTGGTATAAAATTAATGTATCTATTATAAAAGGCTTTGTCCTGACTGACTGACAGACAACGCACAGCCCAAACCGCTGGACGTATAGACTTGAAATTTGGAGGGTGGCTTGCTTTTATAACGTAAGCGCGTGCTAAGAAAGGATTTTTGAAAATTCAATCCCTAAGTGGGCGAAAAGGGTAAAAAACGGTTGTATGAAAAACCTACATTTCGTGACGTATCGTTTTAAAACTTAATACTTACAAACAAGTATAAAAATAAATGAAATAGTACCTTTTAGTTTTCCGAAATTCAACATTTAAAGGGGTTAACAAAATTGTTGAAGTTTGTATGAAAATTTAAAAAAAAAATTATCGTATCATACTGAAATTTAGGATGTGTAAAGAACATACAAAATAAATAGATACGGGTCTCGGGAATTTTTGAATTTCATCCCTTAAGAGGGTAAAAATACAGAAAAAGGTCCCGTCGTAAGACGCTCGCACGGCCTAAGCGTAGAAGCTAAAATCTTGAAATTTCGAATACGTTCATTACATAGGGGTGCAATGAATTCAGCCCTTAAGGGGGTGGAAAGGATAAAAAGTCTTTGTATGAAAAAATCTTTATTTCTTAACGTAGGTAGGTTATCGTTTTTAAACTCGGACCATACAAACGAGTTAAAACGAAATGGGTTTTCTTTGTTGTTTGGAGTTCAACCCCAAAATTAGTGGTTAAGCTTTGTAAATAAAAAGAAATATCGTAATGTATTCAAACTTCCAACGATATCAAAAATGTTGCTTTAAATTTTTTTTTTTAGAGGGATCACTTACGTGCTTGAAATAAAGGACGACTGTGTATTTTAAATTATAGTAATGAAAATTGGCATTGTATATACTTTTTAAAACATAATCGTGCTACAGTAATACTTTTTACCAGGGTTGATTAAAAGGGGTAAAAAAGGAAGGCAGTTTTGTTTCTTCATTTTCGTGGTCACGTTCGTACAACCGGTTATTATTAGGTAGGTGGGTTGAAAAGGAACAAAAATGGGTGGTTTATTTTAACATTTTTCGCTTTAGTGTCAAACTATAGGTAGGTACTTACATAAAACATTGATGTCAATTACTACCTCATCTGATCTCAAAAATTACATATTTCATCCCCGCCTCTTATAATGCCACCATGAAAAATCACTGCACGAGGCCACTTAAGATTAAAAGGATTTAAAAGTAACCTTTTTAGTTAGTTGCCAATAGGACTTTTAAAACGCCTCCCAAAAAGGTTAGTTATAAAGTAACTTTGTCCCGGAAATAGAAACGGTTCCTAAGAGAGTCCACGCGGGCGAAGCGGCGGGGTAGAAGCTAGTTTTTAATAATCACTTTTCGATGTATCACTGTTATCGTTTCCCACATTTTTATTAAAATGTTCTGTCATACTTTCTATTTCTTATAATACATTCCTATATATCCAGTTGATTCATTTTTGGTTCTATTAAACAGTACTGTACCGTAATTCAAAACCTTATTATACATGAGAGTAGCGTACTTGACTTTCGATCCGGACTAGGCGTGCTGTGATTGGTCCAACCACTTTACTCGTCCAATCAGCGCCGTTTCCCCCTCCCCTGGCCCCCACCATCACCCAGGTAGGGCGCGGAGGCGGCCCTTGCCATCATTGGATTTCTCATGTTCTGAGTTATGCCACCAGGCAGATGTAGAAACTATAAGGTTTCGAATTAGGTAAGTATGTTTAATAAATGTTTTAATTTCAGGTAAAAGATCGCTATTAAACAGTACTGTACCGTAATTCGAAACCTTATTATACATGAGAGACGTGTTTGTTATCGTCTGGTGGTGATGGTGACGCCAATGTGATATTATGGTAGGAGGTGTGTTGTACAGTTTTGCGAGACTACCTATTTAAAATTCTATTGGATAAGAAAAATGTGTTCTACATTCACTTCATCACTACTACATTTCATCTTAGCACTTCTTACAGGACTGCAGATTGATATTTAACGTTCATAATTTATGAAAGATACTAACCGTCTTGATCTCGTCTGTAAGCATGACCACATCAGCGACTACTTCGGCTTTATCCGGGATTTCTTTAAAGTGCTAAAAAGCCGAAATTGTGTATTAACGCTACAGTTGCTGTTTAAAACCTTCTTTGGAAATTACGGTATTAATAAAAATAAAATATAACCTATGCCACAATAATTCTACTAATCAGTTTTTAATGCAAAGCAAAAAACTTGAGTTAGAAGCGGGACCGAGAGTGGGAATTCTAAATTGGTTCTATTTATGAATGCAAAAGCTTTAATATAAGATTTTAAATTACCATGGTCACTTACATTTAAAATGAATAAAATAAATATTTTGTAGACATTTCACACAGCGCCATCTAGCCCCAAACTAAGAATAGCTTGTACTATGGGAACCAGGTAACTGATAGAATATATAGATACTTCTTTTTTGTTTGTAAATACATACATAGAATACAAAATACAATATAACACCCAGACACAGAACAAACATCGATGTTCATTACACGAATGTTTGTCCTGGGTAGGAATCGAACCCACAACCTACAGTTCAGAAGGCAGGGCTACTACCAACTGAGCTATCAGGCCAGTGAACACATTACTCAAATATTGTATATTAACGGAATATTTGCCGTGTAGTTTATTTGTTTCGAGTTGCCGATATTTCGGTACTATAGCAAGCACCATGATCACGGACGAACAAAAAGAAATATACCCTTAATAAACAATATTTGTGTAATGCAAAAGCTTTATCATTCAATTTGATGTTTAGCAACATTAAAGACTACTTGGAAAAATAAATATTGTATTACATTTACCATGTGCATTATGAAAGGTATAAATACAACAGCTGCAGATACACCGGTCATGATATTTGCTAATACAATGGCCACTAGAGAGATAATAAGTATATATATTGTAAATTCTTGCGAAGCGAAACTTTTTCCGGGATCATTGCTTGCAAGGATTTTGTTTAGACCCGTATGCTCGATAGCGGTGCTTAGTGCCACTCCAGAACCTGCAAAAAGTAATTTACCACTACACAGAAATTTCTTAGGGGAGGGGGGAGGGAAGGGAATTCCAAGAGGGGAATTTGGGAATATAGTGGTTGATAAAACACATAAGTAATTAAGTAAAGACCAATTCGTGCTCTTTTCCTTATATGATGAATTCCATGCTCCTATATCTTAAATTGGCTAATTCTGCGATGCGGGGGAGGGGGCGTATACGTTAATAAATTTCAATTTTGCATAGGTAATTTAACATTACTGCTACTGCTGCCTACTGCGATCACCAAGCCGCCTGCCAACCGTGGTGATTATGGAATCCCCTAATGACAAGCACAAATAAAAATGGCCCCCAGTCCCCGGCAGCTGTGCTATCCCGTGGCTACGGTAGCGGCCACGGTAACGGCAGGGTAAGGGGTGCGAAGAATCCCCGGCAGACGCCCGGCTACCAACCCCAACAACGACCCCTGGCCCTGGCAACACATAACGTGCGCACACTGAGGGCTGAAAAATTCCGGTAGCTTATTCTTCTACCGGGAGGGAGACCAACTCTCCCAAGGTGGTGTCGGGTTTCTCGTCCGCAAGTCTCTCGTCAACAACGTGGTCAAAGTCAACAGTGTGTCGGCCAGGGTAGCGTACCTGGTACTCCGAATAACCAAACGGTATTCGTTGAAGGTCATACAGGTATACGCGCCGACGTCGGCACACTCAGACGATGAAGTAGAAGCTATGTATGAGGACATATCCGAAGCTATGCATACTTCCGAAACATACTTCACCGTTGTGATGGGAGACTTCAATGCGAAGTTGGGCACAAGGAATAGCGATGAGCTGAGAGTGGGGCCATTTGGATACGGGCAGCGGAACCCTCGAGGACAGAGGCTGGCTGACTTCATGGAGAAGGAGGAACTCTTTATGATGAACTCCTTCTACAAGAAGCGGCCATCCAGGGACGTAGATAAGACCCGACGGTTCCACTAAAAATGAGATACGACTTCATCATGACGACCAAGAAGCACATATTCGATGATGTCTCTGTGATCAGCAAGGTGAAAACCGGTAGCGATCACCGTATTGTTAGAGGCACATTGAATATCAATGTTAAGCTCGAAAGGTCACGTCTGGTGAAGTCTACGCTCCGTCCAAATCCTGTCCAAATCCAAAACCCCGAATGTTTTCAGCTGGAACTCCAAAATCACTTTCAGTGCCTAGCCGACTGTAACACAGTGGACAAGCTAAACGACGAGTTAGTGGAAACTGTCCAAGATGTTGGATCGAAATTCTTTAAGATCCAACGCCGAAAGAGGACTCAAAAGCTTTCAGAAAAAACTCTTAAGCTAATGGCCAACCGGAGCGAAATGAAGCTGCAGTCTTCAGTTGATATGTCAGCCTACGGTGAACTCAATAGACGAATCTGGAGTTCCTTCCGAGTTGTGCTCGGTGTTTGCCTGCGAGATAAGCTCCGGAACGAGGAGATCCGCAGGAGAATTAAAGTGACCGATATAGCTCTTAGAGTTAGTAAGTTGAAGTGGCAATGGGCAGGCCACATCGCTCGTAGAACTGACAACCGATGGGGAAGAAATGTTCTTGAGTGGCGACCACGAACCGGAAGACGCAGCGTAGGCCGGCCCCCCACTCAGTAGACCGACGACCTGGTGAAAGCTGCGGGGAGCCGATGGATGCAGGAGGCAATCAGCCGCTCAAGGTGGCGTGCTCTGGGGGAGGCCTATGTTCAGCAGTGGACGTCTACAGGCTGTTAATTATGATGATGATGTATTTAACATTTGTAACACTTTACGGTCACTTTTTTTTTAATGGGTAAGCGTTCAGCCACATCTCATGGTAAATCTGATGGTAAATGTAAATGAAACATAAGGTGGGACACGCTTACCCAGAAGATACCTATTCACTGTGCTCTTGAATACGCCTAGATTGTATGTTTCGATGCATATTACGACTATTTTAAGTTGCTAGTCCTCAAATATCTATCTCTCTCACCTAATACCTTAAAGTAAAAATATATGAAAAAAAGGGAAGATTTGATTGTTTGCCATGAATAGGCTCCGAAATCACTAAACTGATTTGAAAAATTCTTTCACTGTTAGGAAGCTACACTATCCCCGGGTAACACAGGCTAAATTATATTTTCAAAAAAATAGGGATCCTTACTAAAACTCCAATGTGACCCAAGGTGTAAAAAAGTTACCTAAAATTTTCTTTACATCGCGTGCGCCGCGATAACTATTATACCCGTACGAACGAAGCCGGGGCGGACCGCTTCAAGGTCCTTCAGGGTCCGTTCACGATTTTTCTCTTACTCTTGTGGTTTCGGAATTGGTGGCTTTTTTAAAGAAACCTTTTCAAAAATACCACCCTGATAAATTTTCTGTACGTGTGTATAATATCGTTTTCTATGATAATTGACAATGACTAAATAGTACAACGTATAATTTATTACGATATTGTTTTATACTTTTGCGTCAAATAAATTTAATAATACGCACCAAGTACAAAAATGTAGCCATAGTTTGTGTTTTTGTCCACGAAATTCCACCACAGTATTCCAGACTCAGCTTTGATTGGTCCTAATTGGCTTCTCTCTAAAAATATGTAAATAGAATCCATATTATATATTTGTTAAATAAAGTAAGGTCTATTTTATAGATATTAGTGAACTGGCCTGATAGCTCAGTTGGTAGTAGCTCTGCCTTCTGAACTATAGGTTGTGGGTTCGATTCCACCCAGGACAAACATTTGTGTGATGAACATAGGTGTTTGTTCTGTGTCTGTTATATTGTATTCTATGTATGTATTTACAAACAAAAAAGTATCTAAGTATTCTATCAGTTATCTATTTCCATAGTATAAGCTATGCTTAGTTTGGGGCTAGATGGCGCTGTGTGAAATGTCCATACATACATCTAAAGACACTAAAAATGATTATTGTGATAATACAAAACCGTTCCAGTGAATGCCCTTTTCTCTACCTATATGAAAAATGTTCTTAGAATTTGTATGAACTTCTTTTACGCATCGAAATGGGTTTATTGTCTTTTTTTTGCCTTATTGTACATTAAAAAAAAGACGTTGGAAGAGTTGGGAAAAAGTCGAAATACACGAAACAAAAACGACACGAGTAAAAAAAACATGATTAAGTATATTATGTAAGTGTATAGAATAACAAAGATTCCAAATGAGGAGATCCGCAAGAGAACTAAAATCACTGATATAGCTTTTAGAATTAGCAAGTTGAAATCGCAGTGGGTGGGCCACTCGTAGAACTGACAACCGATGGGAAAGAAAGGTCTTCGAGTGGCGACCACAAATCGGAAGACGCAGCGTAGGCCGGCCCCCCCACTAGGTGGACCGACGACCTGGGGGCGTACAGTGAGCTCTTAGCGCGATTCAAAACAGAGTCTATATTGGATCGCTTTGTTTTTATTGTATGGAGGTTTTTACAAGCGATCCAGTATAGGCTCTGTTTTGAATCGCGCTAAGAGCTCACAGTACGCCCCATGGTCAGAACTGCAGGGAGCCGATGGATGCAGGAGGCAAGCAGCCGCTCGACGTAGCGCTCTTTGGGGAGGCCTATGTTCAGCAGTGAACGCCTTCAGGCTGATGATGATGATGATAAAGTATTATGAATCAATCAAACATCAGGGATAGCGTCAAAATAGTGACAAATCGTGGACATCGTATCCAAAATCTGACAAAAGTACGCGTAAGTATTAAAAAAATTCTAGATAATTTTGAAATATCTGAAACCACTGAAACTGATAGAAACTTGTGCTGAAAAACGTACTTTTAGCGAATAAAACTTTAGTAAAACGATATCCACTCGGCAATGCATGTAAAAGGATGACAAAGAAAGCAGCGACAGTAGCGTCTAAAATCCTGAAAAATCAAACATAATTATTATGGTAATGAATTCAATTATTTTCAAGGATCCCTAATTGTCCGTTTGCCTGTGTGGTTTCCACGTCTCATTGGATGAGATGATTTTTTACAAACTTTGCTTTAAAAATTATCTACGTCAAAGATGATGATAATAACATTATAGTAGGCCATGAGGTGTTCGTTTTATTCAAGAAATTACAAAGTTACACGCACTTCAAAATATAAAAATAAAGACAGCTTAAACACGAAATGACGTCAGAAATGATTACTTCAAAGTATCTCATTACTAAGCTGTGGTACCTCTATGGTAGCTCTCCACACTCTCCTTGCATATGACGTCACATGCAAACAGCACCTATATGGCCATACATCTGTTTTACGAGAAAGGGACGGGCTATGCTCTAGACGCATTACTCCGCGATTTATCAACTGATTTTACTTATTTTCTAATTAAGTATAACATTAATATATTTTCAACACATTTGCTCAAAAAATGCATTTACAAAGCCTGTATACATTGTTCGAAAGTTAATCATTACGCACCATACAACGAAGCGTGCGGTAAAATGGGTACTCTCACCTAAGTACCTATTTTACCGCATCGTTCCTTTTTTTTTTTTTCTTATATTTTGGCTCCACACATAGTGTCAAATAGCCAGTGTCAAGTATTGTAGTTTTTCATCGTATTATGAAATATTTCATGTAAAGTCAAGTCTTAGTCACAGTCAGTCAGGGTAGTCATATCATAGTCCAGTCTAAGTCTGGTAGTCATAATCCAGTCTAAGGCATGCCCTAGTAAAGTAGTGGCAACTTTACTAGAAGCTTCTATGGAATTTTGGAAGCAACACGAAAAACCACGTTTCACTACATTATATCACTTGCCCACACTCATGCTCGTAATTCAGCACTTAATGCGTAAAATGCCACTAATTTTAAACATTAACACTAGAAAAAGCATAAGTTTTGTGAAATAATACAATACAACGACGTGAACTTTTTCACGTTCCCGCCAAAACCCGCATCGTTCCTTGTATAGCACCGTGCGTAACCTTTACGGTTTTTTTTTAATTTCAATAAAACACAAAAGAATTTCACCAAGGAGTTTCACAGTACGAGAATAAATAAGCTGAATGATCGAAACTCCTTGGAAGCGATTTTGCTCAATACGTTTGTCTCACTTTAATACTAAAGAGAAAATTAAACTAGAGATGTAGTTCTAATTTTCACCACACGCACGTGGCGCCATTTGCATTATAAATGCGCGCCATTTTGGGCCATTTTCATATTAGTTAGATAAGGAACGTCAAAGGAGCTACATATTACTGATCTGTGGTCAAAGGTTGTTTGTTGCGACTTTCCCACTAATAAACGAAAGTTTGTTTCTTTACCTATTGTACTGTTTTCTCGCGAATGTGTTGAAAAACGTTGTATGATACACGTGCGGAAATTGGTCTCTACAAACTCGTGACTATGGTAAGCCCTCGACTTCGTCTCGGGCTTAAATTCATCTACTCGTTTGTAAAAACCAACTTACCGCCCTAATATCATAAATAACTATTACCTATTTTAAGAAAATAATACTAGCCTATTGTAATGTTATGTCATATGAAACAGAATTATTTTTTTTTTTTTTCAGAAAATAATTAGGTATTAGTAGTACATGTATAAAAGGGATACGCAAAATGAACTACTTACAGAGGTAATTCCTTGTAAATTGCAAAATTACTCCAGCCATTAAAATATTTATTCCAACGAAATAGGAACATAACAAAAGACGCTATAGTAAAAAATATCGCTAACTGAAACAAAATTAATAATTAACATTGTTGATTAACAGCAAGTACTTATCTAACTTTTTAGTTGCCTAGTACCCTGATACTCAAAATAACGTGATTTCACGATGTATACATTTTTTACCTACCCATTGCCCTGAAAACTTGTACAGGGTCACTGGTAATTCGACTCGATTCAATACACAATGTGTGTGAACCCACAGACGTACGAAAATACGCATTAAGGTGGAACGTTTCGCTCAGCGCGGCAAATTCAAATTTTCTTGCGTTTTTGCCAATAATACTTAATTACAAAACGCGATTACATGAAAACTGATTTAACGTAATAAATAGAATGTATCAACAAATTACAGTCAAAAGTATTAGGTAGGTACCTAAATATCATTGGTTTAGCAACAAATGGCAATAAACCAATTTCGTCTTGGCTTTTCAGTCCATTGCCATTTGTCGCTAAACTAATGATATATCTAGGCCTTAGTAGACCATTCGTTACTCTCAAAAGACGCATGAAACGTGGGAGCGAGAGGTACAAATCAAGTACACACTGTCCGAGAGGAAAAGAGATAGTAAAATGATGGCGGATGTCAGTATTTTGGGCGAGTATTAGCACATTATCACCACAATCTCATGACGAAGAGCATTTTGTGATCCTGTACCATAATTACGTTATCAATGTGCAAAATACTTTTTTTGCAGCTTTTAGAAGTTATAGACAGTGAATGAATGTGATGTTACAAAACATACTAAGCCGAATAAATACACGAATCACAGTAAATTTACCACAAATTTGATTGCATTATTACTAATCACATTTTGATAATTTTGGTGTGGTTTCTGGCTAAAAAAACCTATTATCCTGGATTTTTGTTGTTCAGCAGTTTTACTCCATATAAATAAAATGCTCGTTATTTTATTTAAAAAACTATGTGCCTATGGGTAGGTGCAATATTTTAGTAAATCCTATGATGAACTTGGCGCAGATATTGAAGATCAAAACATCTTGAACACTATCAAGTTTCGCCTATACATTAAGGGGCTTAAAAACGAAAGGGTGTGAGGGTATGTAAGAAAGAGGGTGTGTGTTTGAGTGGATGAGAGGGGTGTATTTGTGTCCCCACACAAACACACCCCTCTCACCCCCCACTCAGAGCTAGGGCTAGATTCCAATGTCTATTTTAAACTATTTTGGTTCTTTTTAATCTGATTTTAATGAGGTGGAGGGTGGTTCCCACTGAAGGTACCCCATTACATTAAAAACATTACCTTTTCATGCAGCGTAATATCTTTGGGTACACTTTTTTTGTAATTCAAAAGCGCATTCCTCGCTGCATTCATGCTGGCCACACTCATTGCTTTGCCAGTCATCCTGTAAAACAAAAAAATAATGTAAAAAAACTGAATCCCAAACGCATGGATGCGGGATCAAATCCCACCAATATGGTTTAAATCCCATTCGTGAGTTTTACCTGATTACGCTAAGCAGACAATACTACTACAAAATGTAATAAAATAGACATATTCTAAGTACCTATCTCAAATTATAAGCTAAATTGTTTAATTATTTCTATCATCATCAACATCGACAGCGTGAAGACTACTATAAACCACTGCTAAACATAAGCCTCCCCTCCCCTCAAAGCGCCTCCATCGGCTCCCGCGGTTTTAACCAGATCGTCGGTCCACCTAGTGGAGGGCGGCCTACGCTGCGGTTGCCTCTCGAGAACCTTTCTTCCTCATCGGTTCTCAGTTCTACGGGCGATGTGGCCTGCCTATTGCCATTAAAACTTGCTGATTCTAAGAGCTATATCGATCACTTTTGATCTCCTTCTTGATCTTGCGGACCTTCTCATCAATGGATTATTGCTATTGCTATTGAGAGTTGCGTTAGATACTTAGACCTACTACTTACTTGAATTGGATGTAATAAAGATATCTTGAGGTATTGTTTATGATCAAATTGGCATTAATTATCTCTAAAGACTCGACTATAGACATTATTATCATAACTATGTATAATATATACGTACACGTTCGAAAGTAGGATGTAGTAAGCTGTGTTGAAAATGAATAATACGAGTGCCAATGGAAAAGCAAATGTTGTATATTCGAGATAGTTAAAAATATCTGGCCACGATTTGTCCTTTAACACTGTCCTGAAAACAATGAAAATGTTCGTTAATCTAAGCATCAACACAGGCGATAAAGAAAAAAAAGAACGATTTAAGAGCCATTGTCTACTAAATGTTACATTTTTGAATTACAAATCATATACCATGTATGATTAAAAAAACCTAGAACATTAAAAAAAATTACTATAACGAGGCGATAATACTTTTGAAGTTTAGGCCGTAAAACGATGAAACATGGTTTTGGTCGAGGGCTCTGGTATTTCACTATACCTTAGTACGAACAAAATACCAGAAGATCAAAAATACTGAGGAGGTTTAAGTTAAAATGATGTATTCGATGCCTTGTTTGTGATAAAGTAGGTCAGAAAGTTCTTATAGGGGTGAAATGAAACGTAAGCATTATGGGGTACGGTCAAATCCACTAAATTCCATCTTTCTCTCTCTCTTTGAAATTTTGCGCATCAAAATCCCAAATCAGAATATATGGAAATATAAGACTATAATTGTAATCCAAAGAGGATTTTGAAATGAATCTAACCCATAAAAAATAGCTCGAAAAGCTATAGTTGAAGGAGACGCATGTACTACAGCAATACTCCCTGAAAAACAAAAATTAATGGTAAAACGATTATCTAGTAAACTGCTTCATAAAGTAGGTTTTACTACTACCTATATAAATATTAATACGTGTAAGTACGAACACTGCCAAAACAATGCTAATTAGAACATTAACTACGTGCAAATTTGCAGCGCTATATAAAACTAAAATCAACAATGCTTTGGTGGGCTTGCAAAAAAACCAGGCTGAGAGACGAATACAAAAAGGTGAAAGCTTGTTTTGCCTCCCTTCCGCCCTTGTCTGCATTATCTCTATAGCTTTTGCTACAAATCCATGTCAATGGAAAGTATACCCTGTAGGTTTCACTGACTGCGATATACGAGTAAATTGGTCCGAAAATCGAACATTTTTATCATATATTTTCATTGCATTGAGCCAGAAACTTTTTAATATTATTAAGGTCTTTGGCCTCAGTATTTGATCTCCATTTTTATACAATACTATTCAACAGTTCCTGAGGAAAAGGATCTCGATAGACAGACGTACAGTGAAGCCGGTCAATAAAGTGATCATATATTAGTGTTTCGTTTTACTCACAGATTTCACTACTTTAATATTTTTTATCGAGCTTATACATACCTATTGAACTAGAACTTGCAATAGCACAGTTTACGATATATCGAATTTCTTTGAAGTTAGACTCGGTAGCTTTTGTGGACGCCCCCTGAAAAACAAACAACGGTAAATCGTCGCGAAAAGAAAAGTTGGAAAATTTTATCAGGGTTTTGAGGAGAGTAGACGTAGGTAACATCTTGTCCCAATGGACTCTACTTTTGAACCCATTTCACCAGGTAGCAATGATGAACTGATGATTTGGGGGACAGATGGTAATCTTTCCCCCAAATCTGTCCCCGTAGGGGGACAAACGGTAATAAAACTTACTATTTGTCCCTTTGTTAGCTGGTGGGAAAGACGGTTATCGTCTCTTTATATTGAAAATATATTTTAATATGCTAGCTTTTGCCCGCGGCTTCGCACGCTTGTATTATGTTATTTTTACGTTTAGGTAGTCTAATAATAGCTTAGTTCATGCATTTCCTAACAAAACCCACTAAACCTTTTCGGAGCTCAGCACGTATTAGCAGATTAGGTAGCACACGTGTAAAAATGTTGTTTGGGTAGTAGGTAAGTATGGCTTTTCACGTGTCATTAGATCACCTACACACTGATAACATAGTGGCTTAGAAACTGCAAATCATAGGTACAATATTTAATTAAATATTTACCTACTTAGACCTACCTTATACTTAGACGTTAGTTTTTTTAAATATACGATTTTACTAGGTGGTAGGACTTTTCTGCAAAGTTCGTCTAGGTAGGTACCACCGCTTTGCCAGTTATTCTGCCGCCAAGCAGTAGTGTGCAAGCACTACTGTGTTCCGGTTTGAAGGGCATTGTAGCTAGTGAAATTACTGGGCAAATGAGACTTTATGATCTGATCACTCAGTCTTGTAATCTGATTACTGGACTGGGTGATGTCTCAGGATGATGTGCGCAGTGCAGTGTCACGCGAAACTTTATTGTTTTAAAGTTCCGGGTGACACTGCAACTGTTATGGGCGGCCGTGTCACTTAACATCAGGTGAACGACTAGCTCGTCACGTCATTTAATTACATTAAAAAAAAAAAAAAAAAAAAAAAAAAAAAAAAAAAAAAAAAAGGTCTAGGAATCTAACCAAAAAAAGTTCTATACTATGGTATACCTACATACCAGTGATACGGTCGACCTTGTCATTTTCACTTCAACAGATGTTCTTGTGTTTTCACCATAAAAACCGTTCAAGTCTTCATAAGAGGTTCCAGTAAATTTTGTTTAGGTAGTAAGTATACCTACCTAAATAATAGGTGGGTAATCTATTATTTAGGCAGTTTAGAAAAATACAAAACAATCACTGTTTTCGTCAGCTTTTCATATCCGCGCGCTTTTCGTTTCAAAACCAAAGAGTATCTTTGTTGCATTCACCCACAGATTAGAGAAAATAACAATTTACTCTGTGCATTCACCACATTTTTTTTTTTACTTTCTGAAGTTTGGGTCGATTCGAATTGAGTATTTAGCCAGTGTCAATAATAAGTTTATAAAATACATACTTTACAGCTGAAGTATTTATTGCATTTACCTATACAATGCGTACATAATTAATTTTGCTAATACTAATTAGAAATCACAAGTACTTACGTACGCCACTGTAAAAAGAGTCGACATTTATATTAAGTCCGCTATTTTTCAGGTTGTTTCATTCCCACTGCACTTTCAACATAGTGGTGGGAGTGACAAAATAACATGTGTACAAAGCTCTAATCAGATTCGCTTTTGCAAAGAATGTTTCATTTTTAGGGTTCCGTAACAGTTTTAAAATAAAGGAACCCTTATAGGTAAGATCACTTTCTTGTCCGTCTGTTTGTCTTTCATAATTTTTTGCTCTAACCTGTGGTTTGTCCTAAAGAGAATATAACCGCTCAGTTTGTTTTGTTCATTGAAAAGCCCACAGACCTAAAATATTTTAACTAGTAAAACTCATTTACCTACGTGAAAGAAGAAGAAGAAATCAAAACCGAACGTTTTTTTTATATTGGCTACTGTTTTCGCCAAATGCGGCACAATTTTGCCACTAACCATGTGTCACAGACCTACCACTTCTTCGTTAATGGCGTCTATCGCTTTTCAGCAATAATTCTGCCAATGTCAAGTGAGTAAAAATTTGTACGGTTATGTCATGTCAAAGTCCTATTTTGTCAGTCAAAATGCCATCAGTAAAATGGTGGATATTTTACTGAAGGCTTTAAAAAGCCGTTGAAGAGAAAACGAAAATGGATGGTTATATAAACTTGGAACCATTTGCCAACACTCGTGCACGTTTACGAACACTTAAGGAATAATAATCCACCCTTATTAAACATTAAAATTCAAAAATAATACAGGTTTTGTTAAAAAAATCAAAATTCACAACCGCCATCGTCAGATTTTCTTCAAAGACCTCCAATCGAACGTTACACGGCCATGTTGCTAATTCGAGGATCTTACTCTAATGTATAATTATTTATTTATTTATTTATTTATTATCAAATTTACATAATAATTATACTTACCTACATCTAAGTACCCCTTTAAAACATTTTTCATAAAATATTTCGTATCATTGGTAAATACAAATGTCGTCTAAAGCCAAAAAAAAAAAACATATACTTTCACACTATTTAATATTTGTTGGTATATGTATCTATTTAACTTCTAAAATGCTAAACAACCTGTAAAAAAATAAATAGGAAACCTATAAATTGTTTTGATTCTCATAGAGTAGCGGTTGGTACTAATATTACTCTTTGGTCATTGTGGCACAGAGTGTAGTCGATTGTTTTTTTCTAATCTGTGACAATATGTGGTAACTTACAACTTACCGTTAGTAGCCAAAAAAAAACATGAATCGGCCATGTTGTTTAAAACTCCGATTCGTTTCGTAATGAAATCTCAATAATTGTCATCAATTTTTTTTAACGATATATCAATTTTAATACGGTACGCTACCTACAGGTAGTGGGCTGGAGCACTTGGACTGTCTATAGGCCATCGCGGCTATTATACAGTCCATAAGTGTTCTTTGTAGTAGGTAGTGTAGCTAGTTTGTTTAGTTTAGTTTAGTTTAGTTTAGTTTAGTTTAGTTTAGTTTAGTTTAGTTTAGTTTAGTTTAGTTTAGTTTAGTTTAGTTTAGTTTAGTTTAGTTTAGTTTAGTTTAGTTTAGTTTAGTTTAGTTTAGTTTAGTTTAGTTTAGTTTAGTTTAGTTTAGTTTAGTTTAGTTTAGTTTAGTTTAGTTTAGTTTAGTTTAGTTTAGTTTAGTTTAGTTTAGTTTAGTTTAGTTTAGTTTAGTTTAGTTTAGTTTAGTTTAGTTTAGTTTAGTTTAGTTTAGTTTAGTTTAGTTTAGTTTAGTTTAGTTTAGTTTAGTTTAGTTTAGTTTAGTTTAGTTTAGTTTAGTTTAGTTTAGTTTAGTTTAGTTTAGTTTAGTTTAGTTTAGTTTAGTTTAGTTTAGTTTAGTTTAGTTTAGTTTAGTTTAGTTTAGTTTAGTTTAGTTTAGTTTAGTTTAGTTTAGTTTAGTTTAGTTTAGTTTAGTTTAGTTTAGTTTAGTTTAGTTTAGTTTAGTTTAGTTTAGTTTAGTTTAGTTTAGTTTAGTTTAGTTTAGTTTAGTTTAGTTTATAGTTTTTATTATTGTAGTAGTTAGCTTGAGTAATAAAGGCAATTTAAAAAAAAAAAATTAATATATTCTATTTTAAGCGCCGGTTATTTCTAAGCATATTAGTGAAAACTGCATGAAAATCCATTCAGTATTTTAGGAGTTCAGTCATAACAAACAAACAAACAAACAAACAGACAAAGTATTTAAAAAGTGGCTTAACGTGATCAGCGGCAAATTTTAAGCCAACCTGTGTCATTTTTTCTTGATATCTTGCAATTACAGACTTTTTTATCTCTACAGTTTTATTATATCTATGATAGATATAGAAGATATAGAAGATATAGATATAGATAGATATAGATATAGATGTATAGATAGAAGATATAGATATAGAAGATAAAACAACAAAAGCCCGTCGATTTATAAGCATGCATAGTGTTACGAAATAACACTCCGTTCGATATTTGTTACTTCGAACTGTATTCTACGAGAGACGTATCTTAGTCAAATATAATTTATATGAGTTCTATAAAAATGGATCTATTGAGAACAGAACAATTTAATGTGTCATAATATGTTTGAAAATAGATCCAGTTAGAAAATGAAATCTCACTGGATCCATGGATCAGGCCCCTGGATCTACTAATATTGGACCGTTTTAACTTACCTGCATATCCGTCAAAACTGATGTCATGTATTGTGTTATAATGGAACACGAAATAAGCCTGCTGCTAAGCATTCCCAAAAAAAAGGCAGCCATACTTGATTTCAAAACCAATCTGAAAATTAAAAGAGTAAAAAAAGAAAAAGAGAAGAAAGAGTATAGAGTCTAAAGACACTACTCTTAAAGAGTCCTCTCTAAGGCTGCGTTTCCACCAGAGATGTGCAAGGATGTGTAGCGAGGGATGTGTTTGTCAAGAACCAATAGAATCAATTTACTTGGCCTCGCTCAGCGCAGCTCTAGTGGAAACGGCCCAGCAGAGCGAGATTTTTGTACATGCAAAACAAGAGAAAAACGTGTGCTACGGATGAGTTGCAAGGGATGTGTGCGAGGAATATGTTGCGAGGGATATAATTATGTGTGTGGGCAGAGACGCACGCGCTCTGCTCCCATCACCCCACTCCACGCGCGTCAGAAACGAGCCCGCTACACACCCTCAAACCGCTCATCCACGCACCGCTCAGTAGCATTCATCTAATAAAAAAGCATGATTTTTTTTAAATTTTCATGGTCACCAACATTACTAAAATGTTTATTAACGGGATGCTTATCATGTAATTTTTTTGTTTCGAGTTGCCGATATTGTGAAGCTGTTGCAAGCACAGACCTAGAATAGAGGTATCTTACCAGGTATCTTCTAGGCAAGCGCGTTACATCCTAGACCGTATCGTCACTTACCATGAGGTGAGGTAGTGCTCAAGCGCAAGCCTTTCAGTATTAGCAGGCGGTGGATATGAGGTTTGAGCATCTCCGGTGAAATTGTAATTTTTTTTTGTCTGAGGCCGTCTTATACTTAATTCTAGCTTCGTGGTAAACAAATATTTTATTATTTATGTAAATAAAGCCATGCCATGCAGCCATGTTGGTTCATGTCTTAATTTGGCGACCACTTAACTTGTATTAGAGTGTAAGTGGAATGGAGGGCCTGTTATCGGTCCTGGTTGTTATCGGAAACAGACATACAGCCACGCAGACAAGCCGACATACATCAAATTATTTTTTCCAAGAACTTGCAAACCTGATAAAATATACCGGAAAAGTTTATGTTTACTAACTTTGCCGCAGAAAACTGGA
Organism: Ennomos quercinarius; assembly: GCA_910589525.2. NCBI lineage: Eukaryota > Metazoa > Arthropoda > Insecta > Lepidoptera > Geometridae > Ennomos > Ennomos quercinarius. The sequence continues at coordinate 10,593,581 of OU342499.1, read as the reverse complement.
CTGTATCGCCTGCACACATGAACCAAAGCGTCAAACGTCTATCAAGTCCACAGTTATTCCACAGTAATATTAGCATACTACCTATAATAAACAAAATAATGCTTTCCTGTAACAAAAAATGCCCGAGGTATTTAAGTTGTCTTCAAATGGGTAAGTGAAAAGAGGAAAATCTCTTCGATCAGGTATACCCTAGATATCAGATCGGCGCAAAAAAGCCGTCTCGGCAAATAAGAGCCCACTTTCGGCGTGAGCTCTTATTTCGAATCAGTTCAAAAAGTACTTTATATGTAAATCCTTAAGGTTGATTTCATAGTAATTGTAATTTAACCTTCGTCGTTTTATTTTGAAGTGACAGGTATAATTTATTGCTTAGCTCGTGGCGAATGATGTTAATGTTTTAAGGATTTGTGACTATTACGGTACTGTGGTTGTGACTAGGTTGAACTTGAAACTTGTCTCAGTTCATTTGTAAACGAATTTAGCTGTATAAGTATATGTAAACGCGGACAGAAAATGACTTTGAATTTGTATGTGATCCGGAATGCAGTTGTATACTTGATCGAAGGAAAATCTATTTAATAATATCCTTTAAAAAAGCTTACAGAACTTCAATCAACTTCATTTCATATTCATTTTTGTGTTGTAGGTCAATGTGGTGTGGGGGGGGTTGTGTACTGGGTATTTTCAAAGCACATATGGTTTCATTTACAGCTATATGATAATCTTAAAAGCATATCCTGTAATTTCCATCACAGCACCATAATTGCGCTATATGGAACTGTCAAATCTATACAAATATGCATTTTTATTATTTTTTTCGTTTATCTTGGTTGATCAAGTTCTGTGATCGCCTAGTTGTTTGTCTCTATTGACCTTTACAGCATCAAGCGCATGGCGCCCAGCCGTCAAAAGCGGAATGCATCTAGCTCAAGCTAGGGCACCAACTATGTTCGCTAGAAGAGTGGACTAAAAACTCGTGACCATTCTATCTGAACATGGTATATTACATTTATCTATGGCCGCTCGTTCTCGGGCCGGACGTTCCGTTTACGATTCGGGTGGTGCAGTGGACAAGCGCCCTTTTACTATGGCCGCTTGTCCACTGCACGGCTGTTACCGGGCGCTCGGGACGACGAAGATATTTATTCGTATATATACAAACATGTGGTTCGGTGCCGATGTAGCTCCAGCGTCAAGTACAGGAAGCCTTGGTATTCTATATACATTAACAGCTGAAAGACATCCACTGTCAACCTAGAACGCTACTTTGGACGCTTATCACAGGGGATTTTTGCCATAATCACCTCTTTTTACCTCTTTGTAGCTTGGTGATCGCAGTAGATTATAATGAATACCTAAGAGAATGCTGTTGCCCATTCTCTGGATATTCCCTTAGCCGGCTCTTACGGCACCCGTGTATGGGTATAAATGTGGTGGTTTCGCACACCGGGACCACACGGTCTCAGTATGCTATCACCATCATCATCATCATCATCGTCAACCTGTGTTAGTCTACTGCTGGACGTAGGCCTCTCGGCATCTAATACCGGTTCCAAAAAGGGCTAGATTGGTTTGACAATCCAAGCACAGTCAATACTACGGTTTCAATAGCATCATCTGCCGGGTCGCCCAAAACGTGTCTCGGGAGTTATAAGTGCCTATAGACCAAATCCTCACTAAAATATGCGATTGCCATGGAAATATGGGATCATTTGAAGAAAAAAATAGTAATTAAAAAAATATATTAATTCACATATTTTTATTTTTTTATCAATAATATATTTAATTATTATAACATTTTAATTTTTAATTCATTTTTGATATTTTTTTAAATTTTTGAAAGAATCATCAAAGAATAAATATCTTGCAATATACATAAAAAACATACAGAAAAATAGAATCTGGGCTTTTTTTAAGTCCTTTTTTTAGGTACCTATACCTAATTTTCTTGATTTTCATCTTGTTACTTGAAGGCCAACAAAAGATAGAATAAAGATATAAAAAAAAGAAAGGGTATAATCTAGAAAGGGTGATGAGGACGGAAGAATTAGGTACTTACGTTCATATAACATCCACAAACTAAATCCGTTTTCATTGCTCCAGACAGAGGTAGCATAAACGTTGGTATCAGCCCCGTGACCGGTATGTTAACCGGGCGAAGTAGGAAAAACCAGAACATCAACATCCACATAATCTCAACAGTCTTCCAATGCTGAAAGTTTTAAAATGTCATGCTACATACGTATGTAATAAAGCTGATCAATAAATCTTCTTAATAGGCTATGCTATTTTTTTAACTCCTCAAAAAATAAGCAGTCGTGAAAACAAAAATTAAATATTATCTCAAAAACTGTCAAAGTTACAAACATTTTAAAATACAGGAATAGAAAGAGACAGCTCAAACATGCGGTGACGTCATTCTTGCTCCTTCATAGTACCTCATTACTAAGCTGTGGTAGCTTTACATACAGTCTCTTTGGCATGTGACTTCACAACGTGCGTTTTCATAGTAACTGCGGGGGACCGGCTCCACAAACTTTAAAAGCTTATTACTCCTTGATTTATTTACCAATTTTACTTATTTTTCAATTATTGCATTTGTTTTTACCTCATTTATGAAAATAATATTTACTTGTTAGTTTTTAATAGCAGGCAACTAGCCTATTCCTACACTACGCAAACGCCGTTAGCACAGTGCGGTGTCATGGTTGACTGCCCTACAGAATTGGCTTTCAATTTTAGACACTTTGAATTTTACTACCCATAATACCTAACACCTTGAGGTTTGGCGTTAAATTAATTTTATATGCCCACTAACGGGGAAAATCGAAAACCAACGAACTTTTATGATAAAAAATAGAGAATAGTTTCAAACAACTTGTATGAAAAAAACCCGAGTTTGGCCGTAGTGCTATGCAAAATTTCCTCTGGGTTCTCGTACGCTTGTTAAATTCGTGTCGACTTGGCATATCAATCAATACTGAACGCTTATTGGTTGCCTGTACAACATTGACTGTTTTCAACCAAAGAGCGTAAAGCAAAGATTTGTTGACATGCCACGAGTTTTACAAACGTACGAGAAACCAAGGGATAGAGATCTGTGCTAGACAGTGTACTAGAGATTTAAGCGCAAACTTAGTAACTGTCAAACTTCAGTACAGACAGGTATAAGTCACCCTTTTTACGTCTGTCTTAGCCGTAGGTCTTAACCTTGTTTATGATTTTGTTTTAATTTATCAAAGGGAAAGATAGGGAATAATATAGCTCCAAACTAGTAGCTATAATAATTATTCCACTGTTCATAATCATCAATGTGAAGACGTCCACTGCCAAACATAGGCCTTGCCATAGAGCGCCACTTCAGCGACTGTTTGCCTCTTGCATCCAACGGCTCCCCGTTTTCACCAGATCGCCAATAGGTACCCACTGTTTTGAAGTAATGTTTATTAGTAAGGGTGAAGAGGTGTGTAGTAGGAATATTAGCGCTACGAAATTATTCCACTGTTCATAAGCATCAATGTGGAGACGTCCACTGCTAAATAGAGGCCTTGCCATAGAGCGCCACTTCGGCGGCTGTTTGGCTCTTGCATCCAACGACTTCCCGTTTTCACCAGATCACCAGTAGGTACCCACTGTTATGCAGTTGTGTTTTTTAGAGAAGGTGAAGAGGTGTGTAGTAAGAATATTAGCGCTACAAAATAGTTTAGGTGGTATAATATAGGAACCCTCAGCAAGAAAGTTTTTGCGCTTATTTACTTCTTTTAGGGTTCCGTACCCAAAGGGTATGTATTTCTGTTGCTGCTATAATAACAAATACTAAAAAACAGAATGAAATAAATATTTAAGGGGGCTCTCATACAATAAACGTGATTTTTTTGCTCGTTCGTTTGCGACTCCGACTTGCACAGGGCCGGTTATTTAAATGATCACTTTCTTTTAAACCTACTTTAAGTAACATTTTCTTATTTTTCGTTTTTTGAATATTTTTCAAATAATATTACTTACAACATTTTTTTGAAATTGCCACGTCAACGCGACCAAGGGCACTATGGTACCGAGTAAACCTTTGTGGTGAACTTCAAGCATATTCTTGATTTTTGGACCTATGCCCTTGATGGGCGTTTTCGGGTCCTTTTTTTGCCTGGAAATATTAAAAATCTCATAATAATTTTTATGTTACCATAACAATGTAGGTACCTATTTTGTTTAGGACCATAATTATGACTTTCCAATATGACCATTACCGTAAAGTTAATATGAACCATTATGAATCTTACAATTTGACATATAGTACCTTCTGCTGTTAATTTTCTGTTATCAGTTTCGGTTCTCAAAATATACTTTTGATGACATCTCTAAAATCATGCGTGGTCGTGCCACGAAGCCCATCTAGCACGACCATGGCATGGCCTCTACGTTGAAACATTAAAACTAGAGTGGTACATACCTACCATTTTTACAAATAAGTAGATAAGTACATTTTTATTTCATAAATAATTATGTCTAACACAGAAATTAAAAAAATGTTTCATGGTCGCGCTGGGTAGTAGCACAACTTAATTTTTTTGAAAAAATAGCAATAGTGAGATTAAGATTATGGATTGCAACGTTTTCAGAGCTGTCAGATTAACTTTTACTTAGTTTAGGATTCTATACAACAAAATCAAAACACCTGCGCGGTTGCAAGAGTTTTGGTTGCACTGTTTGTATAAATGTAGGTATTTGCGGAATCTGAACTGAGAATTTCTTCTATAGATATTTTATAATAAAATACTTACAAAAACGACCATAATCTGGAAAAGACAAAAACAAATAGTATAGTTTAGCTAGCATAATCTTGTCTCCAAGTTAGTGGAGTTTTAGGTCTAAAATGCAAACTGACACAAAACTATTACCTAGAAAGCATGTAAGTTTATACATTTGTTACGCCGCCCAATACACGTTCAACTTTATTGATCAATAAAATTGACGAGACCACTTCCGTCAATGTCTTCTCCATACTGTAAACTGAAAAACATAGACCAATACTATCCCTACACGATCAATAAAATTGATCAACCACAAAGATTGATCAATAAATTTGGACGTGTATGGGGGGGGGGGGGGGGGGGGGGAGGGAGCCTTAGGCAATGCATTTTGAGCAATGATCTTTGATTACCGTCACCAATCACATTCACGGCTTTGATTTAGAGAAGTACCTAATTAAAGCGTCTATAGGCAGAAAATTCGCCCCTATAGGCGGTTATTTAAAAATCTTATTAAGTAATATTATTTTATAGGCATTTGATTTCAATTCCTTAGGTAGACGGAAGGACCATGTAGGACCATGGTCCTCGTAGTTCCTGGGTCTCTGGATACAGGGAATCCTGGTTAGGGTCCCCTGTATCCAGGGTATGTTTGTGATCGTTGGCGTTATTTATTAACTTATTTATTTTATTTAACTTACAAGTAAGAAAGGTTCTCGAGTGGTGACCACGAACCGGAAGACTATAAAGGTAGGTACATAGAAATATTTTACGATACCCAATAGCGTGTAGACCACCTACCCGTGACAAAAAGATATAGGTCATAGGGTTACAGGGCGTATATGTTTGTATAGGTATCCAAGGCAGTAGGTATATAGACTTAAAATATAACGTACACTTATACCAATTGAAATAATTAACTTACCCTCCCATGGTGCTCAAGAAATTCGAATATCAGACAGTTTTTATGTTCCTTGTGTTTCTAATATAATTTCCTGAACAATCCTTCGGCTTCAACCTTGACAGGAAAATCGCAAATGCCAAATGAAACGTTCGAAACCGGATTTGAATTTTGAACGAGTTTCCTACTTTTCCTAGAACTTTTTTCATTGTTGTGTATGTAAACTATTTACTTATATATTTACTTATTGTAAATTATTTTGAGTATTTTGTTATAAAACCAAGATGAGCTGTGTAAAAACTCTGCAACACAAAATCTCAATACACTTTTTTTTGAGGAGGAGAAATGGCCTCGCATTTCCCTGCCACCACGGGGGTGATGGCAAGGGGTATGTGGGACTCGAACTCACTAAAACCCCCCGTGTTTCGTCCGCCGCCGGGATGGGGCAAGATAGAGTCGCGCTAGCATTCACCATAGAGAAATTAACCCCTTACGCGCATTCACTGTCTCAAGTCGGCGGTAGGCTCTGACGGGCCTCTGCGCCAGTGGATGGGTAACCTTACACCATATGTGTAATAAATACTAATAGTGAGTCAACTCGGCGGCTAGACGGAGCAACGATGGGGTGCGGTATGAAGGAGAGCGGAGGTCCCCCCCCTGCCCGCGACGTCTGCGGTAGTACCGACCGGCTTCGCTTGCGTGTCGGTACGCCCGTTCAGGCATGTCGCTCACACAGAACAAGTTGCATGGATTGTGTTCAAGCTACTTTTGCGATCCGTTAGTATAGAATATACTATGGAACTACATTGTTTGCATATAATTTGATAAAATTGAATGTTTACTAAGAAGTATCTACCTCTTACCTACCTAGATCCTACTTCAAGAAAATGTGTATGTATGTACTTATGTATCGATTTTAGCCGCATAAAAACTCTTTGTTAGTATAATACTGAATCAGTGAATTAAGAATTCTTCTATTATACGTATATTGAACGTACTACGTGAATAGAAGAAGAATACTTCGACCTATCTTTTCGTCCAAAATACGAATAACTATATAACGAAGGTTTTCAATCAGTGTGTGTTGCCAGTGATGACTTATGGAACTGAGACATGGTCTCTTACTATTGGCCTCATTAATACCTAAGCTCAAAGATGCGCAGCGAGCATATATGCTCGGTGTTTCCCTGCGAGATGAAATCGTGACGTAAGGAGAAGATATACCAGAGAACTAAAGTGACCGCTATATCTCTTAAAATTAGCAAGTTGAAACGGAAATGACAACCCACATCGCTTGTAGAATCTGGTGAAAACTGCGGGGAGCCGATAGATACAGGTGAGTAGCCGCTCAAAGTGGCGCTCTGTGGGGGAGTCCTATGTTCAGCAGTGGGCGTCTTCAGCCTGATCATGATGATACTACGTAGTCTACGTATAGCTTGCAGTAAAATACTGAGAACTTAACTGAATCGAGATATCATCATAAAACAGTAGTGCGGTAATGTAAAGTAAAAAGCACGCATCCGTAAAATCTTGGATTATGAACCTAAAAGCGGTGTGATAAGAGCCACTGAACGAACAACTGTGACAAAAATAAATTATTACGAAACACAAAATTATTATCTAAGAAAATGTTTTTCTGACAACCTTATTTTTAGGGACTAGACGTCGAGACGGCCTTGTAGGTATTTTGCGGTTTAACAAAGGAGTTGACCCACTATTAGTATTTATTACACATATGCTTACACCTCGGTTACCCACTAGACGTGTGAGGCCGTTTGAGCAAGGGCCCCTACAATACACTTACCTAACCTAACCTTAACATTAAGGAATATCACACTTAGTTGGTAGTCTTCAAACTTCCTTGGTTTTCAAGGTGGCCATAGAAATGGGCCGGCTGAATGGCTGTTATGGGCGGCCGTGTTACTTAACATCAGGTGAACGACTAGCTCGTCACGTCACTCAATCGCTTAAAAAAAAAAAAAAAAATCTGAGTAGGCCATTTACTAGCGCTCGTCTGGCATGGTCCATTATCTAGATTTAATTGTTTATCTGTACAGTACATACAGTATTATAGGGCTCCACTTTCTACGTCCTTATAAATAAATGCTCAAAAAAACCCCTCCTTGTCCTTATAAATGATATTATACGCTTGCTTTTATCATCATCAGCCCCTGTTAGTTCACTGCTGCACTTGGGCCTATCCCAAGGTACCCCACTGAGCTCAATCTTCGTCTGTTCTCACTCGGCCTAAGCCCGTCCTTATGGTTTGGAAGGAGTTCCTTACTACGTTTGGCTAAACGTCGTAAAGAACAAAGGTCTCCATCACTTAAGATCACATTTACCCCATCGGTGGTTAGTGCTTCGGGAACTATAGTTAGCCTCACATATTTTCACAAATTTTTCCATAATATATCTCTGAGCGACTTCTTAAATCTGTGGACTAGACTAAGCGAGTGCCCAGTACGTGTCCGCTCTATATGTGAAAACATAATTTACGCTTTCACTGATCGAACTTTAAAAGCATTTAACACTTAATTTGGGTTCTTCAAACTGGATTTAGTTTGTAGGTAAGTACTTAGGTACATTTGCACGTTTTAATTGCTGTAATTGAACGTGAAAATGGTGAATAGTGTTTCTGTAAAATCAATTAAATCAACCCTCAAGCAAGAATCTGTTGCTATACCTACACATAAAATATGTTCAAGCAGCCTCACTTGAAACCAGCTCTGGTTGAGGCGTAGGAAAGCCAGTTTTCATCTGATCTAGCCTACAGCTCATCATCATTATCATCATCATCATCAGCCTCAAGGCGTCCACTGCTGAACCTATGTTCAGCCCTATGTTTAGGCCTATGCCTCCCCATAAAGCGCCAATTTGAGCGGCTGCTTGCTTCCTGCATTCATCGGCTCTCCATGCACGGTTCTAAGCAGGTCGTCGGTCTACCGGGGGCTGGCCTAGGCTGCGTTTTCCGGTTCGTGTTCGGCACTCGAGAACCTTACTTCCCCATTGGCTGTCAGTGTTCTACGAGCGATCAGCTCAGCTTCGGCCATATCATCTTTGGATAATTTATCCAATGTTATGGTTTGTTCATATTTTCACTTAACATCTGGGGAAATATTATGGTCTAACGTTACTCCGTCTTCATATAAAACAGTACATACCTATATTTACAGCCGGCCATTATGAAGTCTAAGGTAAGTGGCTATCTAAAACACCTTCCCTTGACTTCTAAAAAAGATACTAAAACGAATAGACAAATGGCAGTGTTTAATGAATAAATTGTCATAAATAAAAACTCCATAACACAAGGTCAACGTACTTTCATAAATTCGAAAGACACTTTCTTAACTGTAATCCATAACTAGGTAATAACTAATTAAATACACAGCACGTTTCACAGCGTCACTTATCACTTCTCGATATGCTTTATTGGGGCTGGGGAACCCAAACTTTGGATCAGACGGGCGTCGTCCTTCGATAAGGATCAGTGCCGACAGCCCGGTCGTGTCGCGGAGGTTGCTCTTCCCGCCCCCTAGCTCCAGCTCCGAACGTCACTAACTCTTCTTCTCTTGTATTAGGAGGCGGCTCCACAGTGGAAGTATCTAAGAACCTCCCGCTGGCAACAGACGCCTGCGACTGGAATATCGACGCGCTCCTTAACCCACTCAAGGTATTAGCGCTCTGAGGCACCTCTTTAAATTCGTCGAAGTAGTTGTCGCAGGCTGTCGGCCGTGGAGCAGCCGGAAACCCGTACAACGTTGAAGACGACAAGTCTTTCAGTGACGCTGAGCTTAAGTTTACTCTTCTATTTTTATGTATAGAACAATGTGCCACCTCGTCGCCGTCGAAAACGAAACGCCGTCGCTCACGAGGGGTCGCTGCTGACGATCCGGTCGGAGGATATGTATCCCTTTTCAGCATACGTCTTTCTAATAACGTGGAATCACGTTCTCTGTATTCAGAAAAGGCGTATTCTCTATCCCACGCGCGACAATCAGCTTTTGCTTTCTCTGTCAACTCCGTGATCCAGTCTTTCTGGTACCATTGTAAGAATAGAAATATTGCTGAAGTCCCAGCTAATTCCGCTGCAACAAACCCTCCAAGATACAATCCAAAAGAGTATCCGTAACTGTACGACATTCTTGGTGTATCGAAGAAGGTGATGTAGCGCAGCTTGTGGCCCAGTTGTGATTTAAATACGGATATGTACATAACGATCCCAGTCAGCATAATGAGACCTGAAATAAATAAAATAAAAACACTAAAAACAGTATTATTGATTGCTATTAACTTAGAGTATAGACTAAATGCATAGATAGAACTTGATTATGTGTCAAGCGTACCACTTTTTTGAACAGTTTTAATATGATGTGGACAAAGAAAAAACAGTTGACTCGAGTCGAAAAAAATGGTACGGTGACTTTTCGCAAGCGTAGCTAATTACTATTTATGCTTGTTTCTTTCCTTCGCCACTAGACGTAGCGATACGTGTGAGCAGTACAAATATAATATCGTTTTGATTTCTCTCTCTGTGGTTTAGTCTATACTCTAAGGTTATTTACCTACATCCTCAATACAGATTAATAATTTTTTTATATGTAAAATTTGAATCACGGACGGGATTTGAACCCGCATCCACCCATCCCTTTAGCCGGGAGATGCTCTATTTAGGCTACCGTGACAAGTGGGAGACCACTTGCCACGGTAGCCTAAATAAAGCCCGAAATTATCCTTCACCTTTTTACAATTAACTTACGGGGTTGGCAGCGCCATCTATTGAAAAGTTCTTGAGAATTATCCCAACCAGCATGGTCAAGTTACGTCAACACAAAAAAGTCCTCCCGAATCAATATTTATGATTTTTATAGCAGTATCACCTACTTAGCGTAATCTACAGATTAATTTGTGGGTAATTTGGTTGTATCACGTGAGGTTTATTTAGCAACTTTTTAACCCCCCCCCCCCCCCCCTTCCGCCTGGTGATACGTGGTGAGGTTTAAATAAACGGGATAGGGGTGGAGGGGTCCACCTATCCAAAATCACGTGTATTTTTTGGTATAAATTATTCATTAAAATATCAGTATAATATTATCTTTAAATACAATACAGGTATATTGTATTTAATTCTGGGAAATTAAGATGAGGATATCGTAGCCTGGCTGCGGCGAGTCAAAAACACGCACCGCTGTCTGTTTAGAAACCACACGTTCAAAGGAAAATAAATACACGTGATATTTCATTTATACCCGCCCTCCCCCCTGGTGATGTTTCGTGATTTTTCCCAAACCCCTCCCCCCTTTTGAACCTCACGTGATTAATGGACGACCCCGAAGTGTGCAGCGAGTGCAGTTCTCCCTTAAAAAAAAGAAACCACCGCTTTGCCAAGTTATTCCGTATTCCGCCGTCAAGCAGTGATAGTGTGCATGCACTACTTACTGACTAGATAGCTATTAAACTTATTGGGTACAAAATAAGGTAATCTTATTACTGACATCTCACAATCAGTTTAGTAATAAGATTAGATAAAGTTTCGTAAAGTGCTGATGTCTCAAGATGACGTACGCACTGCAACTGTTATGAGCAGTGACGCATATAACATACGAACGAGGGTGAACGAGTAGCCCAACACCTCATTAATTAAAATGAAAATATGTAGCGCTAACAAAGTTGAAACATAGAGAACCCTAAACTATATTTACCAATGGTTCCTAAAAATGGTAAAATAATTTACAGTAAATAGCGGTTTTAATCTTTTAGTCACAAATATCAGAATGAATGTTCTCAAAAATGTTTTCCGTCAGGGTATTTCATTTTTTATTTTTATTTAGTATTTTACTAGGTGGTAGGACTTTTCTGTAAAGATAAGAAACAGTTTAAACCTATGAATAAAAAAGGTCGTCTAGGTAGGCACCACCGCTTTGCCAGTTATTCTGCCGCCAAGCAGTAGAGTGCAAGCACTACTGTGTTCCGGTTTGAAGGGCATTGTAGCTAGTGAAATTACTGGGCAAATGAGACATTATGATCTATCTGATCACACAGTCTAGTAATCTTATTACTATACTGTGTGAAGTCTCAGGATGTCGTGCGCAGTGCAGTGTCACGTCAAACTATATTAATTTACAGTTCCGAGTGATACTGCAATCTGTTATGGGCCACCGTGACGCTACAGGCGAACGCCTAGCTCGTCACGTTTACTTTTATTTAAAAAAATCTCTGACAATTACTAACCAAGAGTAGAAATAAAAATAAAATAAAAACTTTCAACATTAAATGCGTAGGCTAGGTAGGTACTTACCAGATATAATAAACATGACGCCAGCTATAAACGTGCACAGCCGTCTGCCCTTCACACAATGGCCGATTACGCAGCACAACGCACCGACAGCTTGTGTAAGCACTGCCAGGAGGAGAGGAGCCGCTGACCTTGTCACCACATCTAAAACAGTAGGCACTTAATATTATGTTACTGTTAGAATAATTTCTTTTTAATTATTTATATGTCGGATCATCATCACAATGAGTACTGCAAAACGCAAGTGTCGCGTGCTGCTATATAGCTTCGTGGCGCTTTGCCGGAGTCTTGATGCCACCGCTTGGAAACGAATAGAGTAGATAGAGCCTTGAAGGCAATCGGATGTAGAAGTGGAGGCGCATCTCAGAACCGCTTAATGATTTGCGAGTTACTCATTACCTACTGCTGTGTGATATCTATAAAGCCTGTGTAATCAAATTATTGATATTTGTTTGTAGAAATAGACTGAATAGCTATAAAATAGTGTATGGACCTTATTATGGTCTTTAATTGAAATCCCGATATCAAGATGTCAGATCAGGAACGTTTCTCGGCCTCCTGTGACGACATATATAATATTACATACGAGAACGAACGACGCAGCGTAGGCTGGCCCCCCACTTGGTGGACCAACGAGCTGGTGAAAGCCACGGGCAGCCGATTGATGCATACTGAGTAGCCACTCGCTCCTGCCGCTAAAAGTGGCGCTCTATGGGGGAGGCCTATGTTCATCAGTGGACGTCTTTAGGCTGTTGATGATTATGATGATGATGATAACATATTATTACACACAACCCAGCCTAGAATCTAAGCTATATCTATTTTAAACATTAACAAGTATGTTTTACAGGCTAATGAACGCCTTTTTTAAAATTGTTGTTTAAAAGTTGTTTCTTTGTTAGAATAGATTAAAGTGGGCATTTAGATTAAATAGTTCTGCAAAAATTATTATCAATAACCTGATAATTATGAGGTACAGCCAAAAAAAAACAAAACTTTTATGGTATTTTGTTGCATTTTCACAAAAACTACCTATTGTCTGTTATCTTTGACCAATTATATAATTAGCTGATTCTTAAACCATTGTCCAAGACCTAACTATAATGGTAAAAATTACGGTGACTTAAAATGGTAATCAATCAAGTATATGTATGATAAAAAATATTTTCCAGGTAACCTTAACCACAGAATACATAACAGTACCTAGTACTAAATCTAATGATAGCTATTGTTAGGTGGGTACTAATTGGAATTATGAATACTGGAATATTATAGCAAATACTTACATGGTATTGCATTAGTAGAGTCGCTGGGATCTGGCTTGTATTGTGACAGCGGAAAATATGGTATGTCCAAGCATCGGAAAACTGCCCCTCCAGCTGAAATACACAACAAGAAGAAAATAAATTATCACAGTAATTAAGGTGTATGATGAGTTTGTGTGGCTCAACTAATTGGACCTTTGATCCTAAGTAAGTAGGTACTATGGTTCAACCCCCGCTCGCATGTATATCTAAATAATAGGTAGGCTAGTGTTCTGCTATTGACTGGCCTGTTAGCTCAGTTGGTAGTGGCTCTGTCTTCTGGACTATAGGTTGTGGGTTTGATTCCCACCCGGGACAAACATATTTTGTGTGATGAATAAACATCGATGTTTGTTCTGTGTCTGGGTGTTATATTGTATTCTATGTATTTACAAACAAAAATTATCTAAGTATTGTATCAGTTATCTGGTTCCCATAGTACAAGCTATGCTTAGTTTGAGGCTAGATGGCGTTGTGTGAAATGTCCACACATATTTTATTATTTTTATTTATTTTTTATTACATAAATTAATAGTATTCCTCAATAAATAAACAGTCGGTGGTGAAGCGACTTTCACCACTTCTAATTTATATTTTCAATTTAATTGTAATCTACTTATTATGGAAAGCACTTGTATTCTTACTGACATTAAGTGCAGGCGCCCTCTATCAGGGATATCTCCCGTGTTTCCTTTGAAACTCGAGAGATGGCGTTAGCAGTAACGACTCCATAAAGTAGAAAGAGCGCTGTGATTGGCTACACGCAGGCGCAGGCCAATATGGCGATCCTCTCGAATTTTCGTGTGTGATGAAGTAACATCGCTCGGAATTATCCCAAATTTTTAATAAAGTAAAAGAACTGTAATCTCTACGGTGTATACGAGTGAGGCAGTACAGAGTGACAGTGATCCTCTCGTGGAACTGCGGCAAACTCGCCAATAGTGGATGCCTGTAACCGCCGGCCGGCTGGAACAGAGAGAACAGCAGCCTGATTGCCATACCTTGGAGGGAGCTGGATCTGCTGTAATTCGCGGCTCAAGAGTAGACGAGGTCTGCGGGTGGTGGAACTGGTGAGTGGGCAAATCTCTTAATGTGTTGTATCGATATTCGTGTTTTCCATAAGTAGGGATTTCAATAGTTTTTTTTTTCTTTGTACGCAAGTACTCCACGGTGTTGGCTATTTACACGCCACACCAGTCGGTAAAACAAAAAATTACTTGTTCAAAAAATGACAAAGGTACTAGCATTTTAATATACAGAAATAGAAAGAGACAGATCAAACATGCAGTGACGTCACTCTTGCTCCTTCATTGTACCTCATTACTAAGCTGTGGTAGCTTTACATACAATCTCTCTGAAATTTGACGTCACAACGTGTAGTTTCATAGTAACTGTGGGGAATCTCCTGTGTTGCGAGAAAGGGACAGGCGATGCCCCCTTCAGAAACATTAAAAGCTTATTTTTGTTGATTTATTTACCGATTTCACTTATTTTTTCAATTATTGCGTTCATTTATAACCTACTTTATGAAAATAATATTTATTTGTTAATTTTTAATAGCAGCCAACAAGCCTGTTATGTGCGTTGTATACTCCCACTTAATACAGTGGTGAAGGAAAACAGTGAGTCACAGAGTTACTGTTGTGTTATGTTATCACATAAGTTTTTGTCATAAATATTTTTGCCAGCGCAGTGGTACTGACACTATCACCCTGTGGGAAGGCCTATGTTCCAGCAGTGCGAACGAATAAGTTGATGATTTTAAATAAATAATTTATTCATCTTCACATACTAGAATCTCTAGTAATATAATAATGTAGACTGCATTATGCAATCAGTAAATAATTATACCTTTTTCTTGAAAATAAAACTTATATTAAACGTTAACGGCTTATGCTAGGCCAAGCCAAAGCCACAGAATAGATATATAGTACTGGCTAAAGCGGGGGTGAGTCGGGGGTCCGAGCGGCAGGGGCGGTCTAAGTTAGAATGGTTCCAATGCGCAATAGTTTAGGTAATTTATTATTACAGTGAATATAATGGGTATTTTAAAATTCCACAATACATAAGCCCTCCAAAATATTTAGTTCAACTACTACACAAAGTTTCATGATCTTATTTAAAGTATTAATTGAATAATCGCTGCTTATTTGTACGGTTTGGGGGTAACTTTACATTTGCAGTAGTATTAGTCCAGAACTTTACCATATATTCATTTCAAAGTCATTGTTGCAATATTGTTAACAGAACACTACCTCATGCTAAGCAATTTTAAGCATTTTGGCGTTGACATAGACTCTTAATAAAACCTCAACTGAACCATTAAAAAATTAGGTAGGGTTTACGCGTTTTTATGTTTTTATTTTTTTACTACCAATTGTTTGAAATGAGAATAATGGGTAAGGGTAAAGGGGTGAAAGTCGTCAAGCCAGACAAAACAAAATTACAGTAAATAAAAGTAATCCAATGTGAGTTGGAGGTCAAGTATACCTACTACCTGGTGATTATCAAGTATAAGGTGCTACAGGAGTACTGTATATATTTCTCTACGTTCTTTGAGTACGTTTAGTAAACTAAATATAATATGTTTTGATATTGACCGCTTATGCTACTCTCGTATTATGAAATACGAAGCCACGACCCATCACACTGTGATTTTTAGCAGAGTATGTGAAGAAAAGTAGCAGGTGTGACTTATAAAAAAAACCCCTCCTATTCCTTGTGAAATGTTCCATGCCTACACAACACCCAGACCCAGAACAAGTATTTGCGCTTTTTTCATGTGCACAAATACTTGTCCTGTCGCGGGACTCGAACCCGCCGCCCCCGGGTTAAGAGCCGACCTGCCCCCGTATTGTGTAAATCAATCGTAATCGATGAATGGCCTTCATTTGGTAATTTCCGGTTGCGTAAAATCCTCATCCACCGGTATTATGGTCCTTAGGTGGAGAACTGAATAGACAAAACATTGATTAACTATAATAATGAGAAATAGTGAGAAAAATCTAACGGTTGGAGAAGTTAAACAATGCCAACTTGCCGGAAATGATGAAATGAAGCCCATTCATCGGCTTAGGCGGTAGCCCCGCTGCTCAACCACCACACCACAGAGGATGCTATTTACTTTTCTGTCGCGCTCTGTACTATAAATACTGAATTAAAAATGCAGTCAACTATAGAGTAATTCAAGCGATGAAATGTCTAGTCTATATTGAGATGTAGTCCTAAAGCTCCTAAACCTAGAAAACTTTCACAAGTTTAAAAACGTACTAAGTTTGCATCAGCCCATTTTTGTGTTACATTTAACTGTTTTGCATCGGTGCAAATTGCAAAATAGGCCACGCGCACAATGCATTTCTGTCCACAAGAGGCGGAACTGTGCTGTACAGTAGCGTAACGTGCGGAAGCTTCGTTCTCATTGTAAACTACTGGGATGGGTAGGAGTGGGACGCCATTGATGGGATTAAAAATAGCCACGTGAATATCATGAATGCTATTCCGTTTTCTTTTTGTTTGTGTTCGCAGTGTCCAGCTCTGCTATAAACTGTACTGGGCTTTCATTTCCATAGCTGTCTTTGTTCAAACGCCCACGATCTATCGATCGTATATAAACTTAACTACAATCTGCCGTAGTAATCTTTTTCTGAAAACCTATCCATTTAATCAATAGTGCCTTGATGTACTGAGATACTTATTTACAATTACTCATTGTACTTTATACATTATCAGACATTTAACTAAATTATAATTAATCATGATAATTAGTCAAACACCTATTTTACAGTGAATTTTTTACAGTTATGAGTCAAATTATTTTTTTCATACATAAAAAAAAGACGATTTCGTGTTTAATAATAGGTACGACCTAAAATAATTATGCTCTCTGGATGTAGAGCTACTTTTCTGTATTTTTGCGGATTGCTTGCTCCATAGGAGAGATAATTTTATTTCAAACTCATTTATTATGAGCTCGTCATGTTTTCAAATTAAGCATTTTGTTGCATTGTGCTTAGAACATTAATTTAAATTATTTTTAGTATTCTGATATTAACTAGTAAAATTTCTAAAAAGAGCTTATACCCAATAAACTAAACTAAACGATAACTTTGGCTTTAACATTCACTTTATGGTTTAATAGTTTAATTATTTTATGTACAAATACCCCACTAGGTGGACCGACAACCTGGTGAAAACCGCAAGGAGCCGATGGATGCAGGAGACGAGCAGCCACTCCCAGCGGCGCTCTCTGGGAGAGGTCTATTGTTCAGCAGTGGACGTCTTCAGGCAGTTAATGATGATGATGTACAAATACTTGACTGTTTAAAAGTTTCCACTTACGCTCCGTATAACATATCCTCCACAGGCCCGAAACTGTCTGCTTGGCAACCAAACCATACTTCCCCGTTCCGTTATAGAGCGGGTTCAGCATGTTCTCTTCTATGTGCAGCCAATTGTTTGTTGACACAGCGACCAGGACCGCTACGACTGCTGTGCCGGCGGAGAGAGGAGTGAGCAACCAGAGACACGCCACTGATGAGTCTATTTGAGCAACGAGAGTCGGTGACGGGGGTGTTGGCCTGAAATTGAAAATGGATATGGTTAGACGCCAATTTTGAGTGTTCCAGAGCAGCGAGCCTAATTCCGCATAGTCGCGTTCCACTTTGTTCACCAACCCCAGCGCGTACTGTGGCGCACCAAAAGTCCCTCATTTACCGCACACAGTGCCTCCTTAACGCATTGGTTGTTCTGTATCCAGAGAGTGGACATATTTACAGACACCCTTGGTAAATTATTAAAGTACAGCATGCTCTACTCGAAGCAGCACACTTTATAATGTTTACATCTTTTCTTCTCTTTTATATTGTTTTAAGAAGACGAAAAATGTTTGGCCACCTTGTACGATATGACAGCTTCATGAAAAATATCATAGATGGAAAAGTAGAAGGGAAGAGAGGAAGAGGCAGACCTAGAAAGGTATATACAGATTAAATAAAAGAAAAGATTAATGTCATGTCGTACGCGGAAGTCAAAGCATTGGCTGAAAATAGAGAGAGATGGCGTTACTCCACCGACAAGAGATAAGAAGAAGATATTGTTTTATTGTATTGTGTTCTTATTGATTGTTTTAGCTCATAATAATGTAACGATTTGGACCCTGTTATGTTACAAAAAAAATTGAATTGAATTAAATTTGTTTTTAATCATCAATATAGGTAACCCATGATCAGGAGCTTCCACCAAATGAAATTTAAGTTATTAACAGTATGCTCAGAATATCCCCTCTCTTTCTCTCTCATTTGCTTTATTCTAGATTCCCGTTTTAACATATTTTTTTTTGTAAGAATGAATGAAGATGAACTGTGCCGGATGCGCAAATATCAAAGTAGTAGGTGTTTGTGACAACTCATTCGGCGTGACGGTTCCCTGGGGTGCAATATGTCGCTCAGGCTGTTGCCGAGGAAATATTGTGGTAACTATAATGGTGTTATAAATTTAAATAAGTACATATTTTTGCTTTTTTTAATGTACCTAAATTGATTTAGTTCAATCAATAAGTATTATTATCAAAAAAATATTAACAATAATTATAAATAGTAGTAAAACTAGTCTCTGGATTCTTTATTCAAAACTCTGAAAAAAACGTTAAAAGTTTTGATGAGTTTCAGATAGAACTTCTTGAAAACTTCTTTATCCAAGTTTTTATAGCTACACATCCATGTATCATCGAAAGCGTAATATACCTAAGTTCTGGCGTAATAGAGTTTTATATTGCCCAACTTCATACGAATTAAATCAAAATCCAACTTTTGTATCCGTCGTAAAATCGTTTTCGCATCTCTTTTAGCGCTATAATAGCCAAAAGTGCTCGTGCACTTATACGATATAAATGTTCAGTTCGCAAAAGTATTTCTCGCTTAAAGTAAGTATAATGTCATTGACTATAAATCCACTTGACCAATGATACAACTTCCCCTCATACGAAAATTAGTGGTGTATTTCAACCACTAATTTCTAATAAATACTATGAATTTCTAATAAATTACGGGAACCCGTTGATGTTTTTTGTTCCATCCTGCTCTGTTCTTTGTAATTTCGCATGACTTTGTCTCGTTTTGTTACCTCGCCCCCTGGCCGCGCAGGTGAGGCGTGTTTGTGCGAGAAATTATGTTCATTATAAAGCCCGTTGATAGCTCGCTATCAACGGGCTTTATAATCTTTGTATGATGTAGTTTATTCACTTTGCCTGTGAAATACTCAAACTAAACAAGTGCGAGTGTACAAGCAGTCTTAAGAGAAACCTGCACCTAAATCTACCTACTTATTTAAAACAGGGTTAGGGGTTAAACTTTGTCATAAAGATTGTTAAGGGCTGGGGTTTTTATGAACCAGGTCCATAAATCTTGACTTTAAGAGTAGGTAGCAGTATACACCATAAATTCCTTAAGCATACACATGAAATTTATACTTATTATATTATATTTTTACGCAGAAAGATATTGTTTTGTGTAAGTTTATGGGAATGTGGGGTTTTCAAATATAAAGTTCAGAAAGGTACCTACTTAGATATGTTTGAACACGAAAGCTACGACAATATAATAGGGAATGTCCAAAATTTCACGACCTCCATTTTTATTTTATTTTATGAAAAAATAGAGCAATCTAAGAAACTACGAATCTTTTCTTTATATTCAATTGTATAGTTATTTTATAATTCATTATTGAAATTTAAAAAAATCTTGGGCTGATGACGTCATACTTTGTTACCAATAATTTTTGGCCGCTGCCACTACACAATAATAAAAAAAAGGTATCTAAGTATTCTATCAGTAATCCCATGGTAGAAGCTATACTTAATATGGGGCTAGATGGCGCTGTGTGAAATGTTCTCACATATTTATTATGTTTATTATTTAGTTACTCAAACCCACAGACCACGAATGAATCGGAAATTTAACCTTTAACCCTGGCCAATTCTTGTGCAGAAACTAGCTTATTTTTTTTCTGCTCTATGGTACATATTATAGTTACATCACCACAATGAAGTCGGTTTAATATCACACTACTACATAAAAACATGGAACAAGGAGGAGAGGAATGCCAATACACCAAGAAAACAGCGTAGATCAGAAATATGCCAAAAACCGTTTTAAACCTAGATGGCGCTGCAAAATGAGCGGGCTATAAGTATAGGAACAGAAATATGCCGTAAAACCATTGTTATCTTAGCCCGCCATAGCCACCCGTATAGCCCCCGCTCATTTTGCTGTGCCATCCAGGTTTAAAACGGTTTTTTGCCATATTTCTGATCTGCGCTCAACTTTTAGCCCGCTCATTTTGCAGTGCCATCTAGGTTTATAGCGGTTTTTGACATATTTCTGATCTACGCCGTTTACTAGGTATATTGGCATTCCTCTCCTCCTTGTTGCATGATAAAAGGAATTTAGAATAGCTACCTGGGAGGTCGCCTGGCTGCGATGGCACCGCTGAGAGTGGGGGCAGGTTGCGAATGCGCGCCGCGCGGCAGCGAGCCGTGGACGCATTGCGCACCCCCACCCCACATCACTCCCTTCGGCTTCGCTGGAAACGAAAGAAGTTTGCTTTCAGATGTATGGTTGATTTGTATCTAACATCATCATCATCCTCTTTGCTATTTCGCATTTGTTATTCGGCTCCCAATGTAACCTGTAGCGGCGAGCTACCAGAACTACACGAGCGACTGCCGTCTGACCTCGCAACCCATAAGGAACCAGTAACAGGGATGGTTAGATCAGACGTCAGATTCTATCCAGGCGTCTGACTACCCATAACGATTGCCATAGCTTAGATGTTCTTGTGACAACCGGGACCGACGGCTTAACATGCTCTCAGAGGCACGGAGCGATGGCATCGAAAACTGGTAACAGACGGACAGACAGACTGCGAGCCTTAGTAATAGAGTCCGTTTTACCTTTTGGGTACGGAACCCTAAAAAGAAAAGAGGAAAAGTGTAATTTCAAGTCAAGGAAAAGTGGTATTTTTTCAGTACAATTCTCTATTTACGTTCTACGTTAATTATTTTTTCTTACTTTGTAACTCGAGAACTATCATAAATCATTTTGCATCTGGGCAGCAGACCGTCGGTAATTTAAAACTGCACTAACAAAGAAATTAACATAATAGTGGAAAACTTTATAAATCCGTTATTATGCAAGAATTTTCACGCAGTCAAAGGGTTCTCAACCCAGTATTATATTAAGTGCGCGGGCTTTTTTCCGCAACTCCGGCCGCACTGCGGCCCTTTTTGTGTGATGGCAACTCAGTATAATCATCAGCCTTTTTGCGTCATCTATTGAATATTCGACAGGTTTGTGAATGTTTGTTTAAGATTTTTAAGTTCTAATTAGTAAGTATGTATTGTAGACAATCCGTCCGCCGCCGGGATGGGGCGAGACATATATATGACCATAATAATTATATTATTAGTATTGCCGGCTTTAGTGAGTTTTTAGACCATCAACGGCCTTTAACGTGCGGCTGACTTTCATCGCAAAACAAGAAATTCATGTGATCGACAAATAAGTCTCCCAAGAGCCATGGATAGGTATTCACCACAACGTTCGTTGGTTCAGGTTTTATTCGGACCAGAACAAACACTTAAAAAGAGTTGTTTAGCTTTTTGGCTCGGTACCCTAAAATACACAAAAAGTCGTGAATCGCGAATCCTTGCTGGAAACAACGGCGCTCAAGGGTCCTCAGAAAATTAGCAAGTTGAAATAAAAATGATGAAACGCAATTGTATATAGCATTGGAGTACCGTAGGCGCAATTACTCTGTTTATTGTGTAATCAAACCATCCAGCTCTTGTGTACGATTCGTAAACTGTTGCTAATTCTATGAAGCAATTCAGTTTTAACTGTTATGTTCGTGCCGGCACCAAATGCCGAACGTCAGTCAACACTGTGCTTATTACTTGCGAGATTATGTAGTTACCTACGTTATTTATCAAAGTTATTCTAATACCTAAGTAGGTTACACTGTGATCCGGAAAGTTCATAGATCAGCGTGTTCAATTTACAAGGAGCGTTCATAGCAAAGCAGAACAGGTAACGTTTGCTGCCGTTATGCTGTCGTCACTACGTGCATGTGTGCAAACTGCCTGCTACATAAAATGGTATTTACTGCTGACTACTACCGTGTTCTGGGCCACGTTATAAGCCATTGTCGTAAGATAATATCTAATAAGCCAAATCAGAAGCCTTTGGGCGACCTAAAATTTCTGACATAAGGGGAAAACACTTACCTATCTAGGTACACAAGAAGAAAAACGTATGACAGGCAAGAAAAATAACGCACTTTTTTGGTCGTCGTCCAGTCCATTCGAAGATTATCCTATAAGTTACGCTTCGTCTTCCAGTTCATGGTCACCACTCATGGACGTTGTTTCTCCAATAGAATGACTACTAATGTAACGCCAACCTCAAACGATGCTTCATGATCTCACCGAATGCTAGCCCTGCGGCTGTTTATTGCCGTTTTGGAAGTCACCAACGTACACTTATTGACCTCTCGAGGCGTAGATCGCATAAAAATCAATAAAAGATTCTTTCCGGGTGTGATAAAGGCGGCGTGTGCGTGTTATCGCAGAATTGGGAATGCCAAGCATGCATAAGGATGAATCCGAAGCCTTTGTTGCCGCTTCTTTAAGAATTCTGTCTCAGGTGGACATTGGTATTCGACAATCGTGTCTTCCGCGTTCCCCGAAGCATTTTTTACAACGTCAGCTTCCATCCTGCGTATTGCCGTTCCTTGAGCTGAAACCCGCAATGTAATAATGTTGCGAACGTCCATAAAAATTCAATTATTTCCTTTTTTCTTTGTCCAGTTTTGTTACGTTCGTATTGGGCGGATTTTCTCCTATTACCGCAACGGTTTATTGTTATACTTTTCGACTAATTCATTTATTTCTACCTCCGAAGATTCTGGGACAGAAAAACGTAGGACTTTTATTTGTTCGGTCTAAATTTGTATGCGGTTGGGTTAATACAATTTGTTCAGGGTTTTCTTTAAAACGTTCGTATACAATTAGATAGATACGAAAACAGACGTGCCCAGATTGGAAAATGGTAGCGATTATCTAGAAAGGGTCTTAATGACACCGTAACTAATAATAGAATTGTCATCATCTTCCTTTCCTTATCCCACTATATATGGGATCCTGTTATCATCTAAATAGGATCATAATAAGTATAATAAATATATTCGTCCAAAGCCCCTACGGTTTCGCCCGCTGTTTTTTTCTATTTGTCAAAGTAAATTGACCTTTATTGCATCCTAGTAATAGAATATTATCGTAGAAACTTGATAACCCGTATAATTGAATAGTCAACTGTAAAGTAGGGATAGATAGCGTCATTTCAGCTGAACGCAGTCGCGAATACAAAGTTTCTAATTGTAACGACGTCGATAAACGGTTCCATTATACATAATTACGTTTTGGGACGTCTCACTGAAGCCAGGACAGACATAGAATAATGGAACAAACCGAACGATATCTTTGACCAGTTTTGGGGTTTGGATGGTCGTGGTCATAATAATAGTTAACTAAAGCTTTGATGCCTTTGAATATAAATAAATAAATAATAATTATCACATAGCATCATTTTGCCCCAACCTAAGCAGAGCTTAAAATTATATAACTCAGCAGAGCTTAGTTGAGGTTAGAGATATCTTTATTTCTCATAAGAAAATATTTCACTTACATGAGAGCTAATTAACATAATGTACAAAATAGATACTGTTGTCGTACGAAACAGATATTCTTAAATAGTAGTTAAGTTATTATTTTTTTAGTAGTAGGTACCCTACCTACTACTAAAAAAATTAAAAAGTTAAGCAAAACTGGTCAATTTATAATTATTTTGTTCGATACGGGTTACCAGCTAGCACACAGCGATAAGCAAGCCGCTTGCATAGATCAAGCTATATAATTTTAGTTATATAATTTTATTTTAAAAACTGTGACAAATAGAATCCAAATTAAAATCTAGCAGAAAAAATGCAGTAGGTAATGTTAACTGGTAAGGATCAAGTTTGCTCGAAACGCTACAGGAAAATTTTATTTGTAGTTGAACTTTTATTTATTTAATGGACTTACTGCTATTAATACACTGTGGTAAAGTCGTATTATCGGAGAGGCAACTTATAAAAGTTATAAAACTCGTTTTGAGCGTCAGCCGACACGAAAAACGATGTGCTCTTCTGGCGTAACGTGTTTTTCTGCTGAAACCTCTATATTTAATATATTATGAAGGACCAACGTCAAACGGTAACGGTCGAGCTGACCGTCTGAACTTTGAAACTACGGCAAGTTTTCAAATTAGTTTTATACTTACAAGGTTTTGTCACGCGTGGGTATATTATATTATATGATTCATCCATCCTGTTATGGGAAAGCGTATAAAAATTGCTATACTTTAAAAGTGACATAAAATGGTATCATGGATGTGATGTCTCTAATTCTCACCGATAACTATCATCAGCATTTAATAAACTTTCAGGGTAGGACTATACAATCTGTCAGTCAACTTCGAGAGGCTCGTAATTTCGATGTAAAGTTAATTTTTAAAATTATGAGTCATTGTCACAGAAAGCTGATTGAAGATTCAGATGTGAGGTGTGTAGTTATTTTTTCCTTTCACCTACACTATGCTTTTTAATCATATTTCGAATATTAAACATTGTCCTGTAAACTCCTTGCATTTCCAAACGCTATAGGTAAACTAAACATAAGACATATACCACCATATTTTCCATACAAAAAGCACCCACGTTTTTCTACGTCTATGTGAACTATAAGCGACGAATTTTTAGGTTGAAATTATGACAAAGAAAGGTAGTTTTAATTAGAATGTATACACAACATAATTGTTATTATTTTTAAATTGTTTTTTTGCTATACAAATATAAGTATAATTTATTTAAATTTAGTATCAACTATTTTGAAAAAAAAAAGGTTAAGGAAGCCGTAGAGCTTTAAGTTTTAACCTATTTAAACGTTCACTCCAACTGTAAAACGTTAGGAATAAGATTTAGATGGTAAAAACCATTTTCTCCCGAAAACTTAGGTGAGTTCACTCATGGGCTCTGTTGTCTCTGTCACACGTCTGCAGGTAGCAGAGCGATGGCAATAGGGTTTTAAAATACCCAGTACGTTAGAGTATGCATGCTTATGCATACCTACTCTAAGACCAGTACGGTCCTTTTAAGGTATGGCTAGTAGTATAATACTCCTCTGACAAAAATGAAATTAAAAAGCATGAGATATCGTTTTGTTTTGCCCCAGACTACGAGTAGAATAACATTTTAAAAAAGCATTATTAAAGACTCACACAGACAGACCGACTTGCACACGCCCTTCTAGAGCTCATATCAAGCTACTAATTAATCCATTGAAGCTTCAATAGCTGTTAATAGCTGTTCCTCTAAGGAATACTTTTAAAAATAAAGCATCCACAGAGTATCCTTTAAAGGAACTGTTATTGTCAAATAACATCATTCAAACACATATGATGGAATTTAAATCTTTACATTTGGGGTTATATTTACAGCATTACAATTCAAGCTAATTCAATACCTGTTACTGTATACTGCTTATTACTATGACGTACCTACATGAATGCAGATCTTTAATAGTAGGGCGAATACTGTGAAAGCGTTTTTTTTTTGACCTATTCGTTGATTCAAACTGCGTTCTCCCGCTCCACTTCTTGCTATGGTGGACCTGTGAACTGCGCAGTTAGCGGTCCGCATCACAGATGTCGCGGCAAGCAGTATTCGCCTGCAATTTATTTAATGTGGACACGCCTACGTTTTACGAGGTTTTTTCACCGAGATGATGATACCGTCACGTCTGATTGAGCCGTTTGCTTCACTTCCCAAGGGAGATCTTTTATTAAGTGACGATGCTTTACTGCTTGCGTGTACCATTTATTTTACACATCGGGTTTATTCCGCCGGCGTCACTGTCAATAAACGTATATTTTTATGATGGAGTAAGGTGAGACATGACGTAAAGCTTTTTCAGTTTATGGGAGATTTTATAAAAAAAAGTTTATCACAGTTCATCTTACAGAAGAAAAAAATTACTTGTCATAAAAGCCATGGAGAATGACTGAGAAAAATACTTAACTGTGAAATGAAAATTCATAGATACGTTATCATAAATTAGACCACAAAGAACTAGAATAAGTCTTTATATCCAAGAATCATTTTATGAGATACCTAGTCGATATTCTCCATCATTGAGATTCTTATTTTCTATAAAATATAGTTGTCAGAGCATACTTCTAAAATGTACACATCTATTACTATAATAGAACTATAATAGGTCTAATTCTGTACATTGAAGATATCTTGAAAATTTTTTTTCGAACGCTCCCTATTTATCAATATAAATAGGGAGCGTTCCAAAAAAAAATTTCAAGATCAATATGCTGAAGCTATATATTTTTGTTTTCATTTTTGTCTGTCTGTCTATACGTCTGTCTGTATGTATGTTGGTTGAGCAACTACTAAAATAAATAGATTGAAATGAAACTTGACGTAATTTGAGTTCATATTACGAAGTAGACTATAGGATACTTTTAATCCCGAAATTCAGTACTGTTCCCTCAGGAGAGGGGTTGTAAGTAAATAATATGTACTTAGTTGTAATTGATTAACACGTGGTCTGATTTCATTCATTCTGTTTTTCGTTTTAATATTTACGGAACAATATTACCCCCAGGTACTTTAAATATTGTTCCGTAAATATTTAGGTCGTCGGTTTTGTGCTTCAGAAATTACAGAAATCCAACCTTCAGTATTAGGTTCAAAGCTACTCCTATCCTGTACTACGGGAAAGAGAGAAGGGGGGGGGGGGGGGGGGAAGATAAGGAAAAAGGGTGAATGGTGCAGGAGGCAAGGAGGCAGGTACTTTCCCTTTTTTCTTCTCTCCTCTTTTTAACTGAGATAAGGCATAAAACTAATTAACCCGTGCAAAGCCAGAGCGGGTCAGCTAATCATTCAATATAATATCTGAAAGTTTATTTCTATGAAACGAAATAAGAGAAGGAATAGTTGTTTGGTATTGTGTGATCGTGATGAAACTCTATGATATTATATCTGCACACCATCCAGCGGTTCTTAGATAGTTCCTAATAACGTTCAAAGCTAACAAATATCATTGCTATTTTTTTCACCGTATTCGGGTAAAAATTGTTCATTGACGATGATATCAGCATCTTGCTTAAGTGACATGTTTTATGTTTGCGGTACAGAGATACAGTGATTCGTAGGTAGTAACGTGATTCGAGCTACGGATATAGAGTAGCAATTAGCGTGTTTTAGAATTAAAGTAATTAGAATTTATAGGGTTTCGGACTACAGTTATTAGGTAAATAGCGTGAATAAGGCTTTCAGTACAAAAGTCCTAAAAACGACGAATGCTAACAAACATACTAAAAGTTAAAAGCAACTCTTTCAGGTATCGACCTAAAATATAAATAAAAATATCAGTTAATAATCAGTGGAGATGTATCATGTACACAAAGAAAAGCATATAGGCTGATCTGAGAACCGTCCCCTTTGTCGAAATTGCGCAAAAAAGGATCACATGGATGGACTATATTGGATAGCCCCAATATAATTCTCTTGCCACGTTTTGATTTATTGAGAGTTTCATAGCGTCGGTTTAAGCCCTATACCGATTTGCGACAGTAGTGAAGCTTTGAACAATATAGTGTTACAGTGACAGCGATGACAGTTTAATCACTACACAATTTTGTAAATGGAGTCGATTAAAATCAGAGGTGTCTTACTTTTAACTAAAAAAAATAAGAGGGCCAGAATCTTTTGTAACTCGCGTCCTCAAGGTACCTTCTAAACACCTAGCTACTACCAATGCCTTACTCAATAATAAATGGTAAACATTCTGCTGCAATTAACTTAAAAATATCAACATTGTCCGTGTCAAGATCGTTTTTCTCAGAAACGGCTGTTAAAATACTTGAGCCCAATGCCCTCCTATTCCTGAAAAATCTAGCTTCTTGGCTTAGTGCAATAAAACAATATATCATCTTCATCAACAACCTGAAGACATCCACTGCTGAACATAGGCCTCCTCCACAGAGCGCCACCTGGAGCGGCTGCTTGCCTCCTGCATCCAACGGTAAACAAGATTGAAATGCTCTGAATTAGGTACCTATCTATTAGGTATTAATCCTACAAGCTTAGAGAACAATTAAAAAAATCAATATTTGGTATTCCCAGCTAGAATTATCACCAGATAAAATTAATATTGAGAGGCCAAAGTAAGCCAAAGCAAAGGCACTAGCAGTGTCAGCAGTGCAGTGGCAGTTAGTTACTATTACATAACCTGCAGCTATATTAGCTTAGCCTTGTGTTACCTGACCTAGTAATCGACTTTATAAAATAATATATAAGCTACCTACGCTACTGTCTAAAATAATAGTTCATATACCCCAACGTTATGAAACCGCTATTTACTGAGGACGTTATTGCGTACCCCTGTATAGCTATTTGTAACTTTGCCGGAGAGTCTTCGAGTTGAGCTTAAGGGTGATATCCATAGAGAAAACTTTGACGGAGCTCAGCCTTAGCTCACGTACCAAGTCATTTACCTACTTTATGTCTGCCACTACTAAGGCCAAGCTTAACCCAGTCCTGTAATCACCTAAAACTTTGACAAGTGTCAAGGGTTTGACCTAACCTCAGGGAATTCCTTAGATATTGTCCCTGTTGTCTCTTAGGACTCTATCTTAGATGAAGGAAGCGGGGTGTGTCTACAGTTCAGGCATATTTTTTTCCAATAAATTCTAAGTAATGTCTCTTTCAAATAAAGTAAGGGAGTGGGGTACTATTAGAAAAGGATGGCGATGAATTCAACTGCACAGAAAATTTTGGGTGCACTCTGTAATGAAAGTTGGGCATTCATTGGTTCAAAACTATGGCCAAAAATATGTCATGACGTCATGGGTAAAGGTATTAGTAAAGGTAAAGGTACCTAATAGGTAATTTTTATGTTTTTTTTATTAAAGGGAAAGTAAATGCGCTCAGTACATAAACTATTTTGAAATCCTAATAAATATAGGTATACATTCCTAGCTATAACATTGTCGAATAAAGGGAATCATGAACAGCCACCGTAGCGCTCATACCGAAGCATGAGTAGCCGATTCTAACCAATCGGTGCGCTGCGGTCACTACTTTGATGGGTGACCGCTACAGCATAAAGTGGTATTTACAACTGAGTGCTACCATGCTTCGGAGGGCACGTTAAGCCGTCGGTCCCAGCTGTTGTCTTAAGACAGTAGTCGTTAAGCCAAGTCAGAAGTCTTTGGACGGCCCAAAAATTCTGACTCCAGGGCTCACCACTTACCTAGACGAGAAGAAGAAGAAGAATACCATTAATTACCCGATCGAACAGAGTGAGCGTGCATTAATTAAAATCTTTTGCGATCACCAAGCCGCCCCTGTGCAATTATTAAGGGGAGGTACCTACTATAATTTATTCCGAAAACATTAAATGAAATCAACAAGTCGTTTATTTATTATAACCGATGGTTTAACATGAAATAATTTTGTTTTTTTTTTTTTTTTTTATGTGATTGAATGACGTGACGAGCTAGTCGTTCAACTGATGTTAAGTGACACGGCCGCCCATAACAGTGTCACCCGGAACTTTAAAACAATAGTTTCGCGCGACACTGCACTGCGCACGTCATCCTGAGACATCACCCAGTCTAATAATCAGATTACTAGACTGAGTGATCAGATCATAAAGTCTCATTTGCCCAGTAATTTCACTAGCTACAATGCCCTTCAAACCGGAACACAGTAGTGCTTGCACACTACTGCTTGGCGGCAGAATAACTGGCAAAGCGGTGGTACCTACCTAGACGAACTTTGCAGAAAAGTCCTACCACCTAGTTTTATATAATATACTTTACAACAATGCCAGCATTCTGGGCACTTTCCATCCACCAATGTCAGATGTCAGTTTTAAAGAGTTATTTTATTTTTTTAGGTATAGTTTAGTTTTTAGGTCTAGTTTAGTTACATTATGTTTTTTAAGTTGTTGTGAATATACAAATTATTTACAACTTAAGCAAAATGGATATAAATCTTACTGTAATTTTTTTATGCATTATACCTATAACAAAACGTAAGTAAGTACCTACAGAGGAATTTAACAGCGGATAGCTAATTAATCTGCCAGTCTTAATTTTGGGTATTCGTAAATTCCATCAACTTCCCCATCCGCACAGTGAATTTTGTTTAATAGTGACAAACGGCGTTGATATTTACCCTCTCATTAAATATTCACCATTTTAATAATTATGAATTGTTGTGTTTGAATATAAGTATAAGGCAGTAATAATTATTTGCGCTGTTATAGGTATAATAGCCAAAGCTGGGAGTGGAATAAAAACATGACAATACATAATGAACGGAATTGCTTTTCGGAAAAGACTAAACTATACATTTCACTCAGGAAAGTAAAATCCATGCTAAGCCACGAGTTCCCCTAGTAATAATTTAAATGCGATCAGGCATTTTATTCGATTCTATTCCGAGATTTCCAAAGGTCCTTGAAATAGATGGTGTGAGCGACACGGAGGTCGGAGTTTAGCCTCTTTTTATTTTAGTTTCTTTTTAATTGTCTAGAAGGGATAGACAGACTTTAGGTTGACAAGGAAAAATATGTCGTTATAATTTTTACGTAAAATTTTTAATTTTTTATTATTATTTGATTTTCGCCGCAGTACAAGCTTTCCTTTTATATCGCACTTTATTTTATCTTTTCTACATCGGAAACACCTACACTCACCATCACCAACAGATGGTATCGTTATTGCATTAGCATAGCCTTACCTTTCAATCTATACATCTACATCTACTTTAACTCCATTATAATTATAAATCTAGGTTAAAAGTTTTATAGAAAAACCAAATGTTTATTTACTCGGAATATTTAAAATTTCGTTGACCGCGGTCAAATTTAAAAAACGTAAAACGTACAACTCTGAAACGTGTTTTCATTCCATTAAGCTGTAATTCTTTAAAATGGCACAGTTGCAATAGGCGCTCGGCCGGCTTCCGCAACATCTATTAAGAAAATGCCTAACCCCAAACTGATGAGTAACGCTCAATCATTCACTGCCTATTATCACACAATCCTACATAAGCTAGGATTAAATATTACAAGCACAGGGGAAAATGGAGGTCCCAGATCGCATGGGGGCATGAAGCAGACTTTGATCGATGGCTTCGAGATACTCAAAAAGTCTACGCATGCCGTTGCTTGAATATTATCAAGAGCTTATAAGTTTAGTAATTCTTTTTGTGATAATGAATGATGTGACGAGCTAGTCGTTTGCCTGATGTTAAGCAATACGGCCGCCCATAACAGTCGCAGTGTTACTCGTAACTCTAAAATAAATAGAGTTTCACGTGATACATATGCAATAGCACCGATAAAAAACCCCAGTAGTTTTGCAGATGGTCTAACGGCTCCATTAATTTTTATATAGTGATATCTATACATAGCTGAAGGCTGGATTTCTATCAATCAGCCTCTATAGTTTCGTCTCTACCGTTTTTAACCTAAAGCGCGTGACACCTAAATAAAACTGCAGGCATGTGTTTTGTGAACATTGAAATCTACTGGTATAATTTACCTGACTACGTCAAAATTTCAATGTTCATGCGAATTCAAAATCGTCTCTTTATATTAACCGTTACAAAGCGTCACGGCTTGCGTCTTTGTAAAAACTCCCACTCCTAAAAAGGGGTATAAAACGTTTGATTTAATTCAAAGTTCCCGAGAGACGCGGAAAAAGTTAATTCGACTTGGAAAAAATGCAATCAGATACAAACGTTATCCCAATTCTCTACGGGCTTCGTAAAAGGTAGGCTGAGAGATATTGAAAATTTTTTGACTTACAACTTAATTTTCTACCAAAATGCGATTTATTTTTGATAACAATAGCTGTATTACGACTATTGGAAACTAGCAGCGCCCGCAGTTTCACCTGATAGACAATAATCTATTTTTGTCACACAAGAACTGCAGTTTTCCCGAATTAAATGTATACCTCTAGGACCCACAGTATCCACACATCTTTCATCGAAATCGGTTCAGCGCTGAGTAGAACAAGTCCTTAAATACATATATAGATAGATAGATTTTGAAAGTATGTCGGTGTCTCTGTCTGTTTGTTACTGTATCACGACTAAATTGTTGAACTGATTTTGGTTTTATTTTAGTATGTAGATAGTTTGAACCCTGGAAATAGATATGGGATATTTTTTATCGAGATAAACTGTAAGCCACGGCCAGCATAGCTAGACTTATAATAGAGTTCAAAATGAATTAGTAATGAACACGTTTATGAAATTATTTTTCTACTCATAGCTTTAATGACTTTTTCATTTGGTATTAGGAAAACCTTTGTCAAATGGTAGGTATAAATATAACATTTACTTATATTTTTGTAAGTGTTCATCCATACCTATAGAAGTCAATTTATAGGAGTCTTTTTTGATTCTGGTAATACAAATTAACGAAAACAATACCTAATCACGTTATGACTTCATATAATATTCATATGGTAGGTCTTGTATACCTAATGCTTTTTTACTTTATTTCTAAAGTAGTTTAGTTTTTGTTTCATGTTTTTGTAGTAAAATTTGTTTGTATCTCTAGTTCTCCCAAGAGTCGTGTAGGAATAATCGATAGGCCTTACACCGTTAGAGCAATCAATCACGGCTCGGCGTGCTTGAGCAGCCTCGTCTTACAAAAGTGTTGCCATAACACATCTGATGGTTCACCACTAACAGTGCCTTAGCTTTATAATAATAACTTTAAAACAACGAAAACATGATAAAAAATTAAAAGTTTAATGTTGATAATTGTATATTTTGTTTTTGACAGCCTTTGTGGTGTGGTGGTTGAGCAAGCCAGCTCATAACCTGGAGGCGACTTCAATTCCCGTGACAGGACAAGTATTTGTGCACAGGCAAAATAATGCGCAAATACATGTTCTATGTTTGGGTGCTGTGCCATGGTCCTCGTAGTTCCTGGGTCCCTAGATACAGGGAATCCCATCAAGCGCAAGTCTATCAAACAATACAATAAACAAAAAAAAGGGTCCAGGATTTATGTATGTGATCGGTGTGCGTTATTATTATTACTATATTTTTTTCGTAATATAACCTACTTACTTATTTTTATAAAAACCTAATAATGGCTGAATTTTACAAGATACGTTTGTTATTAATCGATTTTTAAAGTACATGATTTTTATTTTCAGGTAGAATAGAATTATGAATTTGGGAGTCATTTTTCACAAATTTAGGTATGACAAAATTTATCGGAATCTCACTCTATGGATATTTGTCAAGGCAACGTTTTCTTATCACCTCCTGCGTGATAAGAAAACTGTCGCTTAAACTTTACTTGCGAGTTAGGTTTAAGCAGTGTGTGGCAATATGCAGTGTGTGGTTTCTAATGAGTCAACAAATAAGTTTATTTAAAACAGAAAAGAGAAAGCTTGAGCACTGTAGTCGTGTTACAGATTGATCATTTACAGAGAAATAAACCGGTAATTGCGATTCCTTGGAAGAATGTGCTTATTATACTTTGATAAGCTTCATAAAGTTGTTTCAAAACATATTTTAAAAAGATATTATCCGCATTTTCGCAGTCACTGAATATGCGACCATTGCTTTGTGGATAAAGTGTCCAGCCTATGGAGTTGATGGATGCGGATTCAAATGCTGGTTGTTTGAAAGTAGCTTTACGGAGCGAGCAGCACAAGGCTGATATCGGCCAATGATACAATTAAATTCAGGAATGAAATGTTTAGGCGGTAAGTATTTTTGATATCTCATTATGAACATTTTTTTTCTATGCCTAGGGCGTCTAACTATGATTAAGCACTCTATTTATTTTACCCATATATCTGGCATAATTAATTTAAGTACAAGTAATTTTAATTTAACCTAAACTTCTAATAAAATGATCAAAGAATATGTCCAATAAAACTTTTCTTATTGTCTCTATTAGGGTGAAGACACATTGTTATTGTGTTATTTTAATGTAGTACTTACACTGCACTACATTACATTAATGAGTAGTTAATACACTATAACACTACACTAACCCAAAAGGTTTTGTTCTTTATAGTCTTCTCAAAAATAACATGAAATTCATAATATAAAAAGAGGCCATGACGTTATAAATGACGAAACTTGGGACTGACCAGTCTTTATGAAAAAAAGAACACAAACACTTATTTGAATGTGATAAATATACACCTACCTACATGTGAAGGAAGAAAACGATTACTTAAAATACTTCCAAGAATCGAATGAGAATAAACATTTCCCAAATGCAGTAACAGCCCGCCAGATTAACTTTTTGATAACTTTCACCGAAAATAAACTTCGGTCTCTTTATATTAAATTATTCCAAAACTTGAAGGTAAGAAACGTTCAAGATTTTCTGGACCGCTAATTGATTGATATTCCAATTCCTCCGAAATTATTTTCGTATAAATGTAAATAGCAAGATTTTTTTAGTAAGTGGTTGATGATATCAATCTAGATTTCTGTCAGTAAAATAAGGATTCGAAATCGTTTATTTGAATGTTTTCAACCCGTGTGTGTTGCCAGTGATGACTTATGGCGCCAAGACATGGTCTCTTACTGTTGGCCTGATGAGTAACCTCAAAGTCACACAGCGAGCTATGGAGAGAGCTATGTTCGGAGTTTCTTTGCGAGTTAAGATCCGAAATGCGGAGATCCACAAGAAAGCTAAAGTCACCGATATAGCTCTTAGAATTATCAAGTTAAAGTGGCAGTGGGTAGGCCACATAGCTCGTAGAACTGACAACCAATGGTTGGATTAGCATCTTTTGAAACTATACCAAAGCTATATTCAACAAGCACTATTTACTATCGTGCTATGTTAGTAAATATTGCATTGACAGTTGCATCAGCAGATTTTTAGGGTTGTCATAGACGAAATGGTTGAGCGATATCAGAATTACGATGATTTTACCTATACAATTCATCAGATTTGTCACAATTTTCAATAGTTCCCTGCTACCAGCTGATTCTACTGTCAGTGCAATGTTAGTAAATATTGCATCTTGAGTATGGGTGATATATAGGTATTTACTCCTTTAATTATTACATACAAGTTAATAAAAACTTTTAAAAGTATCAAAATCATTCGTGCCAACTACCTACGTTTGGAGCCAGCAATCTTCATAATTTTCAGCAAAAAAGAAATGTTCATTAGCACTCTCTCTTTAATCTCTCTTTAATAACCTTCAATAAATGATGTACAATCATATTGTATTCAATTTATGCTAATACATTTTAATTGCACTCTGTATATAGGTAAAAATGGTAATTTAACCATCAAAGCACATTCAGAAACACTATCAGTTGAAAGAAAACATAAACGCATGGAATAGGAGAAATCTTTTCAAGAACCTACAGGGAAAATGCCAGGTGGTAGAGTTTTTCAACGTCCCGTTCCGATTGAAAATCACTGACGTGTACGGTTTTAGCCGTCAAAGGCACGCCCGCATGTCATCTTTGCATGCATCTTTGTCTGTGAACGAGTTGACGATGCGAGTTAGCCGCTATAGACGACAAATTATGCACACGCATATGCGCTTGCATGTCAGCTAGTGAGTGGTTTTAGTTCAGGCGTAAAGAGATACGCAGACTGCTTGAAACATGGCGGGACAGCGTAAATCACTCAGAACAGCTGTTGAGCAAATTGATTCTTCACACAAACTCAAAATTATAAATGTCTTTACCTATCTACTGCAAATTTTTCATTTATCATGTTTGTGTCTATTTTATCTCTATACAGTGGTACACAACTTATATGAAGCATATATTTTACTTTTTAAATAAAATATTGACGTGCATTTTAATAATAATAACCAAACTATGCACTGCACACGTCAACCTGAGACATCACACAGTCTAGTAATAAGATTTCTACACTGCGTGATCAGATCATAAATTCTCATTTGCCTAGTAATTTCACTGGCTACAATGTCCTTCAAATCGGAATACAGTAGTGCTTGCACAGTACTGCTCGGCGGCAGAATAACTGGCAAGGCCGGGGTACTAGCTAGACAAACTTGCAGAAAAGTCCTACCTATAAAACATACATACTTAATCATAGATCTAGATTTTATTATATAAGTCAATAATAATAATAGCTTGTATTAGAACTTAGAGTACCAATATTGGAACACAGGCTTCTATAATAATAAAAGGCTTTGTTCTTTTGTTCTGAGTGAGTGTGTCTGACTGATTGACAGAAAACGTAGAACCCATACCGCTGGGCCTAGTAACATGATATTTTAGAGGGTATCTTCCTTTTATGGCGTAAGGGTATAAACTAAGAAAGAGTTTTTAACAAATTTAACCCCTAAAGAGATGAAATGAAGCGCTAACGATGGTATGAAAAACGCGGGTTGCCTCTAGCATACCATAAAAGGTAATCAAAAAGGTATTCGCAAAATGTGACACTTTTCTGTAAAAATAATTAAGTACCTACAACATTACAGACCTCTATTGTAACTTGTAAGGTCCTCAAAAATAGATTTAAAAAAAAACTTGTAAATTGAAAAAATCACCTGTGTTCAAAACTTCAGGCACCGCACAGCGGATGCAAACGTGTGAATTCCTTTTTGACAGGTCTCTATGTCCATCCCAGATGAACGAGTCTGCCACACGCTCGCACATGTCTTTGGTCTCGCACAAGTAAATACGTGATTTTGGAATTAGAAATTAAACTATCTAAGAGCTCGAGATTACAAAAGCACAAAACTTAAAAAAAATCAGCGTTGTAGATAGTGCCTAGGTACTTCAAAGAAACGACCAACTCATCTCGTCATTTCCAAATCCAAAAAATTTAAAAATGCTGAGAAAAGTAAAATATATTTCAGGCTCAAGATAAAAGTAAACCTACCCATCCAGTGAGTGATCAAACTTCAAAGCGATTTTCCACACAATGAATTTTTTAAAATGTAGAGCCATTAGCCTTAATTGTCGGGAAGCCTATTTTTTATTAGTGAAAGCTCAACGTTTTATTACGACGTCTTCAAATAATCTCCACCAGGAGATGAATTTGACGATGTCACATATTTTTTGCGAGCGAGTAAAAGCGCGCAATATTTACAGCGGTTTCATTTTCTAGGTAAGTACTCACCTTTATCATTTTATGTTGTACCTACATAATACATATATAAAATATTTGGTAGCTTTTACAGCCACGAAATAGCCCTAAGAGTCAGCTATGCATTTATATCTCTGAATATTGCTGCACTGTCCCACATCAGTAAACCTTCCAAATAAAACAAATTTCACGATGATTGATGTAGATTTACTTTGGCTTTGACATTATCTACAAAATTTACGTGCGCTCACGGTCTTCATTGCGTAATCACAACTCTTTCTATGCCACATCAAACGTATAGAACTAACAACCGAGGAGAAAGAAAGGTTCTCGAGTAGCGACCACGAAACGAAAGATGCAGCGTAGGATGGCCTCCCACTATAGGCATCTGCAGGACCTACATGAACCAACGACCTGGCTAAAACTGCGGAGGATCGTTTAATGCAAGAGGCAAGCAGCCACTGTCGTGGCACTCTATGGGGAAGGCCTATGGTCAGGTGAACACTTTCAGACTGTTGGTCAGCTCTGTTCTTTGTGCAATACATTGCTATCACAAAGCTCTTGGAAATAGCATAAAACACAACTAATAATTACAAGAGCTTAAAAAACACTCCTCGGTTTTTCTTCCAAGAAAATCATGTGAGCAAGAAATATACCTTTACATCTCTCATATTTGGTAAGTACGCCCTTATTACCCCCATATGGGGCTTGGAGGTAACCAATTAGCGCTCTAGGGTAATAATGTAGCTAGAAAAGCCCTAGGGCGGTAAGTAATTAAAAAAAAACTCTTCATTCTTTCAAAAAGTTCGCGTACATCTAACCATCATACTGGCAATAGACATCATGCATTCAGCCCAATGACAAAAGAGGTCGCTTCGCTATTCAGCCTTGTCTTCGTATGAGTATAATAATCATCAATTTTAAATATCGAACGGCGAAGCTCGATTTCGTTCTTGAAAAAAAAAATTTAAAAAAAAGATGAAAAAAGGCGGGAATAGAAAACTTTTACTTTATTCTTGTAATGCCGGTTTTTTTCTACTCACCTCACAATCGAGATGTAAAGCAGAGTAGTTAGCTCGGGTGTAAGCATCAATTGCACCCTCGAACTATAGGCGCCCTCGCTGCGCTCGTGCGCCTAAATATCTCGGGCTGCAATTGATGCCTTACAGCCCTTGGCTACTAATCTACTATTCAATAATTGTCATACCTATATTATGCATAGATTAAGTATTCGTTTCAGAGGTTTCTTATAGTCTGTAAAATTTATAAGACACTCATCGTGTCGTTGTATTTTATTAAAGTTGACATGTAAATGCTTGTTTTCTAAATAATTAGGTCGAAATAACAGTAATCTCGGTCATATAACCAAATTGAGCAACAAATGTGTGCGTAAAATTTATGATTATCTGTATTGCGTCCTATAGCATAATGCTATAGCATCGTCTGCCATTAAATCTACATTTATGACGCGGTTCTTGGGCGTTCGCTCATTTCCTATATTTTCCCGCGAGATCGTCACGTCATTGTTATTACCAGCTCTTGGCACAGATTAAACGCTGATACTCGAGAGAGAAGTGACATCGGCTTTTTTTGAAAACATTAATCCTCCATATTATATTACTTTATGATATCATTATGTACATCCTTATATGCGTAGAAATTATTATTCCTGTAGCACAAATCATAAATTAGAGAAATAATGTGATGAACTCTAAAGAGTCTGGAATAACTGAAATAATTAACACAAAAGTGTTAGTTATGGCTATGCAGACTTGTTTTTTTTATGTAGCGTAACCAAAGTATCTACTACGTATGGTCACGCTGTCCCTTTAGCTGCATAGATAAATATACTTCTGCAACCTTTTATGGCATGATAACAAAAATAACCGGCCAAGTCCGAGTCGGAATCGCGCACGAAGGGTTCTATATCATTATCTATCCCTGCCATATAGTGTTGAGTAGCAGTACTATTTAGAGCAACGCCATCTATGACTCATCTGGTAAACGAGCAAAAAAAAACACGTTTGTTGTATGGGAGCCTCTTTAAATATCTATTTTATACTGTTTTTTTAATATTTTTTGTTATAGCGGCAACAGAAATACATCATCTGTGAAAATTTCAACTGTATAACTACCACGGTCCATAAGATACAGCCTGGTGACAGACGGGCAGACAGACAGACAGCGGAGCCTTAGTAATGCGGTCCGTTTTACCCTTTGGGTACGGAACCCTAAAAACACCGTAAAATATACGCCTATATTAGCCACACGGCCTGATGCCGTTGTTGCCTTATAGCTGAGACTTTAGGCACCTTAAGAATATGCTGACTTGCTATTCTGAGATCGTAAATTAAGGGCTACGGGCATTAGATTATGACCGCCTAGAGATAACAATGTTTAGGGATTTGGCTGACATTTAAAATGGTTTAACTTATGAGAAGAGACAAGTTTGTACATCTAGAGACTTTTAATAGACATAGCTAGAGGCACCCTGTAAATATGTACACGCCCGAAAGTTACGACCTCTCGCCA
This sequence comes from Ennomos quercinarius, assembly GCA_910589525.2. Lineage (NCBI taxonomy): Eukaryota > Metazoa > Arthropoda > Insecta > Lepidoptera > Geometridae > Ennomos > Ennomos quercinarius. Next base: position 10,553,554 of record OU342499.1, on the reverse strand, counting down.
TCCACTTAGTTTTATTTACAAGAAAAGGCCGGACCTTTTAGAGATCATTAAAAGGACTGTTAGTTAAGACAGAGATGTATTAAGTAAATATACTATCCCGTTTCAATTTTGTTAAGTAGTCGCGAATGTCTACAATTTTGTAGGTATAAAACAAAACAAATAGAGGTGCCGATAATATTTATGCCGGATAACGTGTACGTATCCGGCAAAAGGTAGTCGGCACATATTTTTTATCCTTTTAACTGGCTTATTTTTTACAAAGAACCAACCAGCTATGACGTAATCATGCACCAGAGTAGGCCGCGTCATTACTTAACACCAGGTATTATACCTAAGACTAGTCTAAGAGTAGCTAAAAGCATTTGCCTAGTATATACTAATAAAAAACTAGCTGTTAATTTACGTAAATTAATGGAGATATAATTAAATTTCATATTAAAAATTACGTAGCATGCAGCTCTGCCTTCTGATCTATGGGTTGTGGGTTCGATTCCCACCCGGGACAAACACTTGTGTGTTGTACATCGATGTTTGTTCTGTGTCTGGGTGTTATATTGTATTCAATGTATGTATTTACAAACAAAAAAGTATCAAGTATTCTATCAGTTATCAGTTCCTACTCCTACACCTCCTTCAGTTCCTACATAGTACAAGCTATGCTTAGTTTGGGGCTAGATGGCGTTGTGTAAAATGTCCACACATATTTATTCCGTGTATCCAAAATATAATATCAGACCTACTTGGGTAGGTACTATAATTATTTTATTTTGTTTTAATTTTCTGAAGTTAATAAGCTCGATTTCTATTGCATTCAAAAATGCAGTACGTGAATTATTTTTTTAATTTGTGCCTGCGTTCCGCCAAAAATATACATTTCGCCGGAAATCCCGGCGTAGTTAGTACAGAGAAATGTGTTGCATCACTAAAAACAAGGGTGATAAAAAACGGCTGAGGGAGCGTTAGCCATCTTGGTGAGAGATTAACAGCTATAATCAAGCAATTGGGTGAGGATTACAGCGATTTTTATGTAGCAGGCGACGATGGGCCCTCTAGGCCCGCAAAAGTACGCCATCAATCAAGCCAGCGTTAGGCTAAAGAGGTTGGCAGACGTGACACCGTTTACATACCACGTAATCGTAGAACACGTAGCCACCGCTTAAATTTACATAAAAACCGAACTAATTTGAAATGGTTTTAGTAAACATTTTTGAGTTAAATCATATTTAGGCAATTACAAAGCCTAGGCCCGGACGATTGTGGCTTAATCAATATCTTTATAGGTAAATATGCAGCATCATCTTCAATTTTAGGTAATGACCTCAAAACTAGTCCAAATTTTCATTATTATTTGCCTCGTCAGTGATGTTTATTGACATAAACATCACTGACGAGGCAAATAATAATGCATAATAGGGCAGTCGCCAGGCATTCATTATTTATTCAAATTACAACTACCATTACAGGCCTGCCCAATTTAATTGGTAGTGTAAGTCGGCATAATTATTACATCAAAAAAAAAATATTGTACTGGGTGGCGCAAAAGTAAAGACCCTATTTGGTTCAGCTATAACATTTTTTCTAAATTAGAAAACTAGATTTAGGTTTTTTTAAATGTATATTTGTGCCATTAAATTTCGTACCATTAGGATTTAAAGATGATGTCTTTTAAATGGTGACCTCCAGAGTTGATACACATTTGAGCCCTATTTATGACATTTTGCATAACTTGCCGTAACACTTCTCAGGGCATGTCAATAAGCAGAATACTCGGTTCTGGGGCACTGATAATCCGCGCATTATTCAAGAAACACCTCTACACCCACTAAAAGTTACTGTATGGTGTGGCATCTGTGTTGACAGAGTGATCGGACCCTATTTTTCGAAGACGCTGGAGGCAATGCGATAACTGTCACTGGAGAACGCTACAGAACCATGTTACGTGAGTTTTTGATACCCAGTTTGGACGAATTGGGGCTGGAGCACATCTGGTTTCAACAAGACGGCGCTACGGCACACACAGCGCGCGACACTATGGACTTAGTGAGGGACGCTTTTCCAAGCCGAGTTATCTCTCGTTTTGGCGATTTGCCTTGGCCTGCAAGATCACCCGATCTGACCAGTCCAGACTTCTTTCTTTGGGGTTTTTTGAAATCTCGGGTGTATGTGAACAAGCCACAGACTCTCGCAGCTCTAAAAGAAAACATTCGTCAAGAAATAACGAACATATCGCAGGAAGTGTTACGGCAAGTTATGCAAAATGTCATAAATAGGGCTCAAATGTGTATCAACTCTGGAGGTCACCATTTAAAAGACATCATCTTTAAATCCTAATGGTACGAAATTTAATGGCACAAATATACATTTAAAAAAACCTAAATCTAGTTTTCTAATTTAGAAAAAATGTTATAGCTGAACCAAATAGGGTCTTTACTTTTGCGCCACCCAGTATAATAAATATACATAATGATATACGAAAATAGCATTTTTCGAAGGAAATAGTAAGAGGAAACAGAAAGCATTTTCATTTCTCATTGTTTTAGTAACCTTGCGATGCCCATGTTAGTGACTATAAGACAATAAAAACATTAAATTTTATTTAATCGTATATTTTAGCCACATGCCAATCATAGTGATCAAACCTCCCCCATGGTAAGCAGCCAAAAAGTGTCGTTATAGGGGGGAAGCCTATTTTCAGCAATGGACGTCTTCCAGCTATTGATGTGATATATTACAAATCAACGTGTGAGGTCGGGAAGACAGTTTCACTAAATATGGGCATCGAAAATGTTGACTCTCAAACCGGCGTATTGTACGTGATGTATTCTGTGGTATAGGTATTTATAAACATAGTCATCACCCTCTTTGCCTTTTCCCATTTGTTATTGGGTCGGCTCCCAATCTAACCTGTAGCGGTGAGTTACCAGAATTACACGAGCGACTGCCATCTGACCTCGCAACCCATAAGGAACCAGTAACAGGGATGGTTAGATCAGGCGTCAGATTCTATCGGGCGTCTGACTACCCGTAACGATTGCCATAGATGTTATTATGACAACCGGGACCAACGGCTTAACGTGCTCTCCGAGGCACGGAGCGATAGCACCACAAACTGCACATAACTTACTAGATAATTCATTGGTGGCCGAGGGCCGAGGATCAAACCCGGTGCCGTAAGATTGCGAAGCGCATATGCTACCGCTCGGCCACCATCGCTCTATTTATAAACATAGTATCGAAGTGTTAAACTTAAAGCCACTTCATATAACAAGGTAGAATTCCATCCTTTTTCACTGCTCATTCTCGCATGTGACAGCCCTTTGATCGTCGAACAGGACGTCCACTCGGCCGTGGTGCAGACAGGGTTAAGTGCCCACTTATAGACCAACCGGGCGACGGCGTCAGCGAAACACTTTTAGAGCTCCCTGGTGGGTAAACACTGGGCTTAATGAAGTGACTGCTTATTTTACGACGGTTATTCTGGTACGTCATCTACGTAAGTCGATTAGACAGAATAACGTTTTTGTAGCCGCAAGTTTTTTTAAATCAAATTAAAAACCGTTTATTACTAAAGTTTATTCCAAGTACGTGTCACGCGTAACTTTAATAGAGTTCCAAGTGATACTGCGTCTGTTATGGATGGCCGTGACGCTTAACACCAGGCGAATGACTAGCTCGACACGTCATTCGTTTACATAAAAAAATGTAGGTAAAAATAAAGCTGCACTTGTTTGAAGTAATAAGTATTATTATTACTTTAAGGCTAATCTTTCAGTTACAGAATAAATATGAACGGTTCGGTATTTGGTTTTTTTTTTTCAAAAACCAGATAAAGTATTCATAAAATAAAATAAAACACGGTGAAAATAAATGGTAAATTTTGTAAGCCGAATACATGAATACATGAACAAAAATGTTTTAGTTGTTTTATAATTGACTCTCTGACTAGTATATTTTTAATCTGTGTAATTTACTCTGCTTTGACTCGCCGTTTTTTCAACTAATCTTGACAAAACATGTTATACGGGTTCTACGAGTTCAGGGAATTTTTCGTAGTCGGTGATTTTGGATTGGTGGTGTATTTATCCCAAAAAAAGGGGAAGTTTACTGTGGTGTCATCTATCGGCCAATTTTGATAAAATTTGACAGGAGCATTTGGTACTCGATTCTAAACAAGTATTCCAAATACCTATAAGGAAAATTGGTCAAGAGTTTGTCGAGAAATAAGGCAGTAAGGTCGTTCGGGACATATAATAATGAATAATCTTAAGTACTATATGAATATAACATCATATCGTGTGGTCCTGGCGGTGTAAGTATATGACCACCCCATATATCCATGGATGCCGTAAAAGCCGGCTAAGGGGTAGGTATATCCAGAGAATAGACAGCAGCATTCTCTTCAGTACATTTAAAATCTTCTGCGATCACCAAGCTGTCTGCCATGCGTGTGATTATGGCAAACCCCTATGATAAGCATCCAACCAAGCGACGGTTTACGGGGTAGGCCTGTGCTGTGTTCAGCAGTGGACGTCTTTTGGCTTGTTATGTGATATTATTATTGCAAAAACGTTCGCACTCGCAGTCTACTGTTCGTAGAACTACTAGTTAACTATAGTCGAATGGGCTTTATCACAGAGTAGAAAAAAGCAACGCTAGAACCCCAATCGAGACGCCTTTTAGACAGTTTTCGTAGTATTTCAAGCATGTCACTTTTGGACTAAAACCTTAGGTATGGTTTACATGCGCAGATGACTATTGCTCGGCACTTGGCACGAATATTGTTATTACCTACTTACTAGTTACTCTAACGGCCTTGGAGAAGTTTTTAGTTTTTTGAATAAACCAGCTTTTGGCTTTTTCGATCGAGTTCGATATTCCAATGACAAAAAAAAAGACAAAAGTTGGAGTCCAAAGGTAGTACTTATTCGCGTGAGCGTGATTTGTTGTCCTGCGCTGTGGTCTTTAAGCAGTCACTGAAAAAACGCCCCGAAAACTATTTAACCTTAGAAAAAGAACATTATTTGACAATTGAAAGAGTAGCCTTAAACGTATATTAATAGCGAATCATGACTAGCCGTTTCTATAGCGAATCACGACTAACCGATCGGTAAAGTTAAGCAACGTTCGCTGCAGTCACTACTTTGATGGGTGACCGCTACAGCAAAAAGTGGTATTTACAACTGAGTGCTACCGTGCTTAACGAGACAAGTTAAGCCATTGATCCCGGCTGTTGTCTTCAGACAATAGTCGTTCCTTCCTTCCTCTCGTGTAGGCAAGTGGTCAGCCCTAGTGTCGTTAGTCGTTAAGCCAAGCCTTTGGGCGGCCTAAAAATTCTGACAGGCTGAACACGTGCCTACACGAGAAGAAGAAGAAGAATTACATAATTTTAACGTCGACGTCTATAGGTTTATTATTTTACGTCAAACACCCAGTCATTCACGACATTACCAGAACTATAAATCTTACAGCCTTGAAAGGGCACGTATGTTCCCTTGGTGCTCCTTAAAGGGTCGTGGATGGAGCTAAAGGGCCTAACTTGTATAATAATTATACGTAATATTTCAGAAAGATATTTTTCGTAGTTATATTATAGTTGGGTATTATCAACAAATAATAGTAAGTTTAAGAAGGAACTCTTTGACGCCAAAATTGCCTTTGATGGATTTTTGATACACGCCCGAAGTAAGTTTTCGTGGAAAGACCTCGAGAGATTATCCGACTCAATAAGAAATTATAACTCATAGTCACAAAAAGAGAGATTACAATAAGGCCTTAAAGCAGTTTAAATACAATCATTTAGAATAAGTGACACGATAAACATTTTGGGTAAGTTTACACTGAAAACTTTTTTCCGTACCCTGTACGTATGCTTGTCAAAACCCTTTCACAGAAAAACACATTATAAATTTATAAGCCTTTTCTAATTAAATTCATTACATACTTTTATTTGTTACTATTTCTCGCTTTATCAAAGTCTTCAAATCCTCCCAGGTACCTCCACTCCAGTTATACTAGAATTTTAAAGTTTGGCTTATAATTAGTTTTAAGAGCACATTCAAAGGTTAAATCCAATAACCATAAGGTATTCCTGGAACAAAGACAGTTAAGAAATATTTTTTTTATGTAATGTTAAAAATTCAATCAGAAGCGGGATTCGAATCTGCATTTATTTTTCCCTAAAGCCGGGACATGCTAAAGAACGTTAATTTTGGAGTAATTTTCACATGATATCTGTGGAAAAAGAACAGCAAACAGAACTTTAGTTTGTACTTTAACGCCTCTACTCTTTTGATATCTATCGAGTAAGGCTACCGAGAAAGTATTAAGAAAGCATCGAGTTTTACTCACTATTTGACCATTCATTTTTCTCAGACCTTACGCTCCGTTAAGTTTATAAGGGCTTGGAATTAAACAAAGGGCTCACTCCTTTACAATATGTTGTTTAGATGACGACCTAACTTTGAACAAAGGCAACCCCAAAATCAAGTTGAGCTGTTATTAAGTACCTTTTTTATGTGGGGTAGGTTAATTCTCTCTTTGTTAACATTGTTAGGAAGGAGCTCCAAAACTTTCCAGATTTATATTTCTACCAGATTGGGGGTAAAAAACCTTTGTGGGCTCAGACACGCCTGATGAAGAGATTCCCTAATTGAACGAGAAACAGAAGGGAGGATACTTAAACCTTTATCTTACGATTGTAAGCAATAAAAAGCTGCCTGGATGTTAGTCTTTGCCTTGCTTTTGTCGGTTGTTTTATGTAAATTTCACTATAAACCTAACAAAGGGTTGACGACAAAGAGCAGTGCAATATAAAATAAATTTCAAACATCATCATCATCAATAGCCTGAAGACGTCCACTGCTGAACATAGGCCTCCCCCAGAGAGCGCCACTTTGAGCGGCTGCTCGCCTCCCGCATCCATCGGCTCCCCGCGGCAATCAAACGATTTGTGTTAAATTTTAATTTAAATAAATTATACATTCTCACATCCTGCTCGAATAATGAAACAATGCCCAATGATCGGGCCCTGACCCAAAATATAATTTTGTATACACCGGGTGTAGCTATTACCAAGGGAATAAGAGTCATATAAAGGTGAGTCAAAAAATATGAATGACGTGACGTGCTAGTTGTTCGCCTGATGTTAAGCGACACGGCCGCCCATAACATATGCGCCACTTTTAAATTTATTTCAGACTTAAAATATATAAAATTACTTAACTAGGCCTACAAAACTAAACAATAAAATACAAAATACAATTACAAAAACTAAATTAAATCTAAACTAAGTACTTATCTAAAACTAAAACTAAACTTATAAATAAAAAACCGCGTTTAAGTCGCTGTCTGCGGGTAAGGTGCCCAAAAAGCTGGCGACATTACCTCGTTGAATGGCCATACTTAGTCTTTGGCCGAGGTAAGAGCCAGCTCTTTGGTCACCTGTAGTTTCTATTAGGCGTCTGGACAGCTCTTTCACGAATCCGCGGGCGGATGGACCCCACGGTCCCATGGTTTCTACCCCAAACGGAAGAAATATGTATCTCTCACCGAGAGATCCATATTTCGTCCGCTTGAGGTTTTCCGCCACTTCCGCCGCTGCACCAGCCGCTCTTGAAGTGCCCTGGAGGTAGGACGTTGCCAGAGTATCGACGCATGTGGCATCCCAAACCAAAGGCCGTCCACGACTCCATGGAACTAACGTCAAGCCATCGGGCCTCTTGCCATCGTCACGTGATATACCGTTCGGCTCTAGGCAAGCCGGCACGTTAACGGTGGCAAGAGTCCGACGTAAGACGTCGTTCAAGGAGGCATGACGTGAGAGAAATTTATTTTAATCTTTACAATTACTTTTTATAGAGTAGCGTTTTACCACAGAATCGATAGATATCACCTAAACAAAAGGTGATGCCAGCCACGCCACGCTGGATAAGGATGTGCCTTTACTGATGGCCATCGATACACACACTAAAGAGGTTCTTAAGGCTCCCAGTTTCGCCGATCCACTATTTCGCTCCCGCATTGCGACATTTTTGAAGATATTAAATATCGGAATTTACTTACGAAAAATTAGGCTAATCTATGTTCTCATGAATAACATTACAGATGTTCAACATAAATATCAGACCAGATCAAACCAGTCAGGTATAAACAGTAAAACCAAAGAAATTATATTTCAAATTAAAACGTACAAAATAAGAAAGTACTTTTTCGTTTACCTATTATTCCTTGTCCCATTATATATATTCAAACCAAAAGACAGGAAGCTGAAATATAACCCGAAATTCAAGGATAAGCTGTTCGTGACAGTCTGGTGCCGGATATCCGGCTGACAGGCCAGGAAATAGTTCAGATGTGTGCTGTCACAACCGTTTTGCATCATAACTGCATAATACAACAGTATCCCAACTTTCTCACATGTTAGAGGACAAATAAGATCCTCCCACTGTATTATATAATGTATAGTTCACATTCTCTATATCCGAGAATTATTTTATGGTAGAGACTAACTCGCGAATAAAATAGTTTTTATTACAATTATTGTGGGAGTTACTGCCACACCAAAGTAAATGAAAAAGTTATTTGAGAGACACACTATAATTATGTTATTACAAATAGAAGATTATATTATGATAAAGTTAACGAGCCGTGTTTGGTTTGCAAACAGCTCTAAGCTAATAGTAAAAACATGGATTTAACAGTTTCAATTCGCAGTTACGTTCCTAATTACAATGGAAGATTTGAATAGCTAAATATTAGAAGAAGATTTTGCCTGTTGCAATGCTAAGGTGTATCATAACAACCCATATTTATGAAACGATTTATTAGAAGCTGCTGTTAAAAACTCTGAACGGTGTTATTAGCGGTACCATTTTAATAACAATTTGGTGACTGTAGATATTTTATCAAAACATTTCAACACGCCTTTTAGCATGCATTAAACAGCTTATTTAGCCAGTTGGTGTTTTTCCAAATATTTTGAGCATAGAATGTTTTATTCAAAACCTTAGAGACATTTGATGTTTTTTTCCAGCTTTGAAACAACTATCAGAGGTCATAATCATAATCGTGCGTCACTTCTAAAAGTTTGTTTTCGCACTCCAGTGTCGTTTAAGAAATCCCAACGGGAAGATTTGGCCGACGTTGGCAAGAATTCTTTTAGAACAAAGAAAATTCTCACATTACCAAAGGTTCGAGAGCCACTGGCATATTTAATTACTCACTGGGGCTTTTACATCAGCTTTTAAAAAAGTAACAAAAGAAAATTTCTATAATTACGTTCTAGCCTGCTGACTATCAAGATTGCTCTCCATCTTTCAAAATGAAAGAGCCATCAATGCCTAAATAAAAAGATAGCGCAAGTGCTTTCTTAATCATTCTTATAACCCTTCTTATAGGTTTCCAAACATTACGTGGTACAGTGATGAAAGTTGTATGAAATCGTAAAAAAATATTTTTTTAAGCAAAACTAATAAAACTGCAGCACTGTCTCACGGTCTACAGACATTCGTTGTCTTGAATGCACATAACTCGTCTTATTTCTTATTTCTGACAAAAGCAAACATGTTCCGTAACGACTGTTTCCTAGAACTTGTCTAGTAATCCTTTCATTATTGTATTATAACTACTACACAGTGATAATAGAATAACAACTCGGCTTTTTAACATTAATTAAAGCTGAGTTGCACCTATACCACCGTCCTTGTTGTTCATCGTCTCTCTATACTTCTGAGTTGTCTGGAAGAGATCGCTTTAAGCGATAAGACCGTCCATTGTGACACTTAGTTATAAGATTTCCCTCTAAATGTTCGTGTCATATAGTGTTTTTCAATAAAGAGTTTATCTGTCTATCTATATATACCCGGTTAAGGTTAAGATATAATTAAAAAACTTAACCATGAAGTTTAACCAACATGTCATGATGCTACACCATCATTATGCATCGTTACATCTAACAAATATACTTAACATTTTAGTGAGTTTCTTAATTTCATATTCTCTTTAACCTATTACCTAGGTACATTTCTTTTTAATTTCATTTGCTACATTATCCATTTATACTTCCATAACCATAAGTTGTCATAAGAGCATCTATGGCAATCACTACGGGTAGTCAGACGCCTGATAGAATCTGATGCCTGATATAACCATCCCTGTTACTGGTTCCTTATGGGTTGCGAGGTTAGATGACAGTCACTCGTGTAATTCTGGTAGCTCGCCGCTACAGGTTAGATTGGAAGCCGACCCCAATAACAAATGGGAAAAGGCAAAGAGGATGATGCTTACTTCCATAACCATTTATGGCGTTTAACTGTAGTTAAAAATAACTGTATAATTGTTGCAACTCAGTCTTAAAATAGCACCAAAAGAAGCTTATCAACAAAGGATCTTTTAGACGTTTTGAAAGCAATGCTGAGACATCGTTGCGAAATCTCGTCAAACGTTACGAGCATTTTGTTCCGATTCAAGGTTCACGCATAAAACTTACATTTACACACCCCCAGAGCATTATGCCGAGCATTTGATATAAGTAATGGGAGATGCGGGTAGCTGTGAAACGATTCACTTAGCCGCTAAGTAAGCTGCGTTGTATAGGCACAATTTGCGGAGAAATATAGTGTAATGGTGGACACATAAAATTCTAAAGCATAACTATCACAACTGTAGATTGTTACACATAGGAGGAAGGAGGAATATTATTATTCTGACAGGGCAATTCAACGTGGTGGAATTTGAAGATCCGCAGGAGAACTAAAGTGACGGATATAGCTCTTAGAATTAGCAAGTTGAAATAGCAATACAGGCAGGCAGGGCAGGCTACGCTCGTAGAACTGACAACCTATCTTTAGCAGTGGAGGCCTATGTTTAGCATTGGACGTCTTGACGAGGTTGTTTATGATGAGGGCAATTCCACTTGGCACCATGGCACTAGTTAGGCGACATCTGTCTTCGAGTCTTCTGACAGATTGACAACAAAAGCCAAGGTAAAATATTTGAAACATCATGTATAATTCATAAAAAAAATTACAACAAAGGCATTTCTAATAACGCAATTTTAGTTTCAAGTAACAATGTGGATATCCCCCATTCAAATATATACTGCATTCAGCGTTATTTCTTATTTCAGAGAAACAAAATAAAGTATAATTATTGCTCCGCTCAATGTTTTTTTTTCTTATATTTTGGCTCCACACGTAGTGTATTTAGTCAGTGTCAAGTATTGTAATTATTCGTCGTGTTATAGAATATTTCACGTAAAGTCAAGTCTAAGTCACAGTCTGGGTAGTCATAGTCCAGTCAGGTAGCCTAGTAAAGTGGTGGCAACTTTACTAGAAGCTTCTATGAAATTTTGGAAGCAACACGAAAAACCACGTTTCCCCACATTATATCACTTGCACACACTCATGCTCGTAATAAAGCACTTAATGCGTAAAACGCCAACAATTTTAGTCGCTAACACTAGAAAAAGCACATGTTTTGTAAAATAATACAATGCAACGACGTGAACTTTTCCGCATTCCCGCCAAAATTCCCCGCTCAATGTTTATTAGTAAGGGGGTTAATCTATAGGGTAAGCTCGACGATAGTTGAAACGTTCGCGGCGGTCAATATTTCGGTGTGTGACAAATAGTTCCACCCATATTAAGCAGTCGCTACACGAGTAAAATGTTACTAATACTTTAATAAAAAAAAGTTAAACTGACTTTAATAAATGACGGAAACATACAACCGATTTGAAAACCTTCTCCTCTTTTAAGTCGGTTGAGACTCGCCTCGTGGATTCCAGTTAAACCAAGAGTCTGAAAGGGACAAATTGGTGATATTTACTACTGAACGCTACCCTGCTTTGGAAAGCATGTTCATTGTTTATCCGAGCATGTGACTTTACTTACTTCATGCAAATAGAGTTCCATCCATCAAACACTCAAATGAACATAAACACTTGCTCAAATTAGCATAACTTTCAAAACATTGTATTTAACTAGTTTGCTATAAAGCTTCTCCACTACTTGCTCCGTCAGATAAAGCAATACAAACTGAAAGTTCTTGTTTGCACGATTAACGAAATAAACTGTTTGTCTACTTAGTATTCATGGTGCTTCACTCATTGTGTATTCTAGTCGCGGACGAAAATGAAATATGGAGCATTCAACATGAATTTTGAACACAAGGTGACTTGGAAATGCTCGCGACGTTATGAACCGCGTTTTTGAGATGCTGCGGTTCATTAATTGCGATTGTAAAATGAATTATACAGTACCATTATTATTGTTCTATTTTAATCAATATGCCTTCGTAGGCTTTTGTGATAACTCAGCTAGTAAATTCAGCAATTTGAAACAATAACACTGTTTGCATTTTATGCTCAAGGCTTTCAATTTTGGTTACCCATTAAACTCTCTGAACTATTTTTTTCTTGTAAGTAAAACTAATTACAGTAAAGCAGCATAAAAACGTTGGAAACATTTACCAATTTACCAGAAATACAAACCGTAATATCTATAGTAATTTTTAAAGTATTATCTTCTGGTACGTGGATCTTTAAATAGAATGCTCAAAAGGAACAGCGAAACGAAAACCTTGTTTCAAACTCATATTTTCCTCAAACATTACCTCCGCCATGTCACTACTTTTACTATAAAACAAAGGTTGAGGAAAAACAAGCGGACATATTCGCAGTCTCGGCGTACGTGACGCAAAGGATAAATTTCAGGAATGTCGCCTTAGCGGAGACCCTGTCATAGGATACCGCGCAAATAGATATAAAATGAATGGAAATAGTGAAAGGGATACCCGCGGTTGACCCGAAAATTGGTTTTCTTGACGTGTCCTGAAATCAATAACAAGCAGGAGCGTATAATATTTCTTGCGAATACTCTGACAATATAAGTAGTTGCAATAATATGTGGTAAGAAGTGTCTGTATCACGTATGCATAAGCAATGAGCATGAGTAGGGAATTTGCTGTAGCATCTTATTGCTGATGGATAAACACGTTTACTGAATTCCTTCTCATGCTCTGTCACGTGGTTAATCTAGGCCTAGGGGGGTGAGGAGGAATAAATAAAGTACTCACTGTTGGATGCTAGTTGGTAAATTTTATTTTCTAATACATCGAAGTGCTCCTTAATTCTAGGTGTTAAATATAGGTACCCTATCTACCTAGGCTCCACAATACACCAACGTCACCGTTGCCTAAGGACCAGCTCAGTCGTAATCTCAGGTGTGGATCAGTGAGATTCAATAGTACGGATTTCTCTAACGGATTTTATATGAAAAGAAAAGAAATATGGGCGCCACCCAACCAGAAGGGTTGGGAAAAATAATACGAGTTACTTGGTGTTCCTCGAAGCCGGTGGGAGAACACAGGGCGTCGTGCCACGATGGCACGATGCTCGCAGGGGAACGGGCTCAACCGCTGTGCTGAGCCGTTCCGGGGACGGACGGGCGAGTCCAACCCCACAAACAACGTCCGGGCTTGGCCTCGGCGCAAAATCAACGGGGATGGCCCCGGCAAAAAAAATCTTCCACCCCCAACAATCAAACCCTGAAATGCGGAAACGAACCGCATTAAAAAAAAATACAAAATACGGGTGGTCAGAGGGACCTTACACAAAGATAAAAATTAAAATATTAATGAATGTTGGCTAACCCCATCCTACACGCGGATGCAAACAGATTAAGGTGGCCTAGCCAAAAAAAAATATGGATGGGGGGCCCGGAAAACAAAATATCGCTTTTGGAGATGGTATGGGCTTCAGCGGAAGCGTTTTAAGGCCAAAAGGGGTACATAAATAAAACATGGGTTCAGTCGCATAAAATTCCTAAAATATGGGATAAAAAGGCACTAAAATCTATCGCAGCGCACAGAAAACATTAGTTAAAGATGCACAATGCTCAAACAATACCTAGGGAAGCAGAACTTAGCACAATGTTTTAATCCACCATCAAATTCACCATGTGGCCAAGTGTCTTCCAGGCACATGGGCTACAGAAACAAGGTTAAAGAAGGTGGCCCGCACCTACCAACAGGGCCAAAGCATGCTCGCACACACAAGCATGTCCTACACAAGTTTATCTTCCCTAACCTCTCAAGAAAATAGCAAAAACACTACATAAATACCTTTTCAGGGTGTTAAAAACATCAACCGTGGAACACCAGGCAAACGCCGACAAACGGATGAGCGTCGGTGACCACGAGGCATCGACCATGCGGTCGGCAAATGGTCGTCAACCAAAGCTGGAAATAAAGTTTATCATTAGCGCTGTGTTACTGAAATGGCAGCCCAAAGAAAAAATCAAGAGGAAAGAAAATGAAAAGCACCAACGAACGACGCTTACCTGCTTTAGCTGGAGGCGGCTGATATGCGGCGGAACTCCGCTTTTAAGAAAACAGACGACGGTCGTAAGAGAAAGGAAGATGCCAACCTCCAGCATCCTGTTTTATAGTTGCGATTTCAGTGGTGCCAGGAGGCAAAAACGGGCTCTCCCCAGGACTGCAACGCGATCGACCGGGGTAATTGTGGCATCTATTCCTCGGGATCTCAGGGCACTCCACAGCCCAGGGCAGGTTCCGAGAAGGATGGGAAATGGTTTCCCTCTTCCGTTCCAGCCAGCGTCATTACGGGATAGATCGAGTTGGAACGTAGGCCTACAGCCTTCGTTCGTCCACAAACTTCCGCAAGATCCCAGGTTTCCTGTAGGCCGATCGCCTGCACGAACATGGCACAACGCAGAAGACGAGGAATAACACTTTTGCCAACAATAACACCACATAAATATGGGATTTTCCCCTTGACCTTAGGGGCCAAACGCGGCATGTCAACACCGACGTCTACCAAAGAGTATGCAATGTCGCGCTACCGACCACAGAATACACAGAAAATCGTCAAACAACTAGAGATGTGCAGTTATCGACTCGACCAAAGGAATCATGTCCGATATTAGCTCTAAAGAGGAATCCAGAATCTAAATTAGCGAGAAAAGAAAGGAAATTAATGAAAACTAAACTTTTGGAATATTATTATATGGTCATACACAAAAGAAAACTAAGGCGGCCCATACACGATCCATTTTCTTGATCAATCTTTGCGATTGATCAGTAATATTGAACGAGTGGGGTTAGTATTGCGCAATGTTTTTCGGTTCTCTGTGTGGAGAAAACATTGACGGAAGTTGACTCGTCAATTTCTTATGCTCAATAAAATTGAACGTGTATGGCCGGCCTAAAAGAATCCGAGACACAGATCAAAAAAAACTAAGCCCACTCTCAGTGAGGCGCGAGGCGACGCGACGCGACGCGTGTCGCAACACTAGTACCATAGCTGAATAGACTAGGCACTCAAAAAAAAAAATAACCTTCTGACACCTGTCAATGTGTCAGTCAGTAACAGCTGTCAGTGTTACTTAACTAAAATTAAAAAAAAAGAGAAGACTGGATACAGCTCGTTACACTCCCCCCCTCTTCAGAGCGAAAACTGGATAAGAGCGAACAGGTTGAGCAAAACGGTGCCCTCACCGCTGCTCTGATCACCCCTCTCTAAACAATGACGTTATGAGGTGGTCAATCCATCCTGAAAATGAAACAAATGAAAAAAAATACCTAACTCTACTAGCATCCAAAGCAAAAAAAAAGTCCTCAGTCACATCTGTTAACTAAAGGGGAACGAACAAAATAAATCTCCTTGACTCAACAAAACAAAAAAAAATTGTAAGTCAGACTTACAGACAACTCAAAAAAAAATGTAAGTCCGGCTTAACTGACAAACTCAACTAAAATAAATTGAAAACACTAAGTCCCGTTCGGTTGTTACCTTAAAAAGTTAAAAAAACTAAGTCCCGCTTGTTAGAGAACGTGGTTGGTACACCCTGTATTTATAATTCACAAAAACCTGCACCTAATAATAAAATAATTATACCTTCTACACAACTCTACAAAAAACTCTATCTTCCATAAGCAGAGAAAATAGCTCTACCAAAATATCTCTATCTTCCATAAGCAGAGAAAATAGCTCTACCAAAAACAGCAGTCGTCAAAAAAAACTGACTCTACAAGTCTGCTTCCGAATCTCTATACCTATATCCAGGAAAAACTCGGTGTCCCGAACAAAACAAAAAAAAAATCACCTGACCAACAACAAAATCAACAAAAGTATTTTCTTTTGTTCCTATGCACGGAACAAAACAAATCAACAAATTAATCTGGTACGGTTCCTAGGAACACCGGACCAACATCAGTTACTGGTTCGAGTCCCGTTCAGGACCAAACCCCAAAATATTCTTCCAAACACCAATGTATAATTTTCATGCTCAGAAAAACTTACACAACATGATATTATACTAATATAATATGACATTATATTATATGTGATAACAGGTCAACGACCTATCACTAAACTCAATACCGACGGTCAATGACTTAATATTCTTTATAATAAATAAGGCATCGATCTATTGGTGTAATTACCGCCATCTAGCGGCTCACGACAAATTAGCCGATATAAAAGCGCCATCTAACGACTACGCATGGAGTCGGACTGGCACACCAGTCTGCTCCTTATCGCAACAACTCACACGACATCTTGTTGCCAACATGCCCTCATAGGTGGCGCTAACAACAATTATTGATTAGACTCACCTCTGTGGCGCTAACAAAAAATCTTATAACTTCATTTTTGAAAACAAAGTTTTATTAAACTGAAGTACCAAGAAAACAAACCTTTAGGGGTACCAACCAAGTACTTAATTAAATACCGGAGCGGCAAAACTGCAAAAATCAATTAACAAACAAAAAAAAATGTCACGAGAAAGGGAAGGGTTTACAGATAACGGCTTACTCAATATTTAGGAAAAAGGGTTGTCATGTCGCTCACTCCATACTAAAATTAAAATAACAGGGAGTGGGCCACAATTTTGACCAAGCAAAATAACAAATTAAATAAATCAATTTTTGTAAGGTCTTAGGAAACAATTATCTGGAATCAATCGAGAATACATTAAAATTTTGTCTGTCTGTTGGTCGTGAGGGAATTTTTGGGAAAGTTAGTGGGGTTAGTATGGAATTTTCTACAGGGTGTTAGTACGGTTAGGGGATCAAGCAAACTATTAGCGTTTTAGTAGGAAGGGAGGCAAGTTGGGTTGGAAGGGAGCCTACAAGGAATACCTATTCTTTTGGGGAACGTTATAATTAACCTAACCGGGAGCATTAGTGGGTTATGCTAAAGCGGACATTTAGCTTTTAGTAGGAAAGGAGCGAAGCGGAACCTAAGGGTGTTTTAGTTTAATGTATGAACCTGGGAGAATAAGACTGGGTTAGTAATAAGAAAAAAATCAACATAGACCTTACAAAAAACTAAGTTTTTCTTTTTTTTTTTTTTAACAAAAATTGAAATTTTAGTTAAGTTTTTTTTTAAGAATAATACTTTCTAATAAGGTGTGCAAAATGGCAAAAAAAAACCAAGGATACAAGTTTTATCAAAAAGAACAAACGTTATCTGTAAACAAGAAGAAAAGGTATTGCAGAGTGCGCTGTGGAGCTAATGGATGAGGTGTCCCAAGAAATTGTTTCGGTTGAATAAAGTGGAACACAGGGTTAAGCTACTCTACTTGGTAGCCACCATATCAATGCTTCAGCAATAACATAATTCTCCCACCCACAAACACTTTTATGATGACGCCGTCATTGTTAAACAAAAAAAAATTGAAAAAAGCCTTGTTCCACCCGGACATTCAAACCGAAACAAGCCCCTGGTCAAAACATCAAAACAAAATACCAAATAAAACCAACAACACCCTAGCAATATGATAACAGGGATAGACACAGATTACAGCGAAGAGTTAGAAGAAGAAAATGGAAGAAAAGAATATACCTTGGCGTCGCCAACCCCCAGTGACCAGGGTTGACACGGATACGCCCGGCCTGCGGCAGATGCGCAGCCTTGATGTCGACAGGTGGAGTCCCGATCCAACCTAGCGCCTCCTCCAACTAAAACTAACCTAACACCTCCTTTCAAAAAAAATAAAGGTGGACCTGTGTAAAACAAAAAAACAACACAAGGACAAAACAAAAAAACGCCATCCAGATCTTCTCAGGTTCCCCTAATCTTTTCTAGGTAGGCAGCTATGAGCCCACCTACTACTTCCGCATCAGCAAAATCACCAACAGTACCTAATTTAAAAGTTTAACATTGAACCTCACTTTTTTTTTGAAAGTCGGTTAAAAACGAAAAAATGGTGTAAAAGGACGTGGTCTTCATCACTGAAGCATTAACTCCTGCTCGCTGCTGGAAACTACTCTAAAAAAGAAAAATCGAACCCACAAAGACCCCGATGACCACCAAAACACCTGCTGGCGGCGCATTTTTGGACCTGTTCCAGAGCCCTCAGCGACCTGCAACAAAATTCACCAGACAGAGGGTGAACTAAACTCTTCTGACAACATAAAAAACCAAAGGTTTATCTCTCCTGACCAAAGAGATAAACAAAATCAAGTTTACAAAACAAGAAAAAATCACCTCCGCAGAACTTCAGTACGGCGGCACTTGTTAGGACGTTTTAGGACAAGTTCCAAGGTCCTCAGCGACCTGAAACTAAATTCACCTGGTCCCTAGTGAACTCACCTCCTAACAACACCAGAAAATCCAAGGCCTATCCCTCTTGACCAGAGAGATAGACAAAATTAAGTTTCCAAAGAGAAAATAAAATTTTCCTCCGTGGAATTCCAAATGAAGTGACTTTGTAAAAGAATATTTACGCAGCCTTTGCTCCCACGCGGAAAGACCGTGACGTCTCCGAGTAACAAAAAAAGACTGATCCCAGCGACAACCGGAAACAGCTCCTGCAAGGGCAGACAGATCCCCGAGTGACAGCAACAAAAGGGTTCCCATGCAGGCCATGGCGTCTCCGAGTATCAAAGAAAAAAACCTCCTGATGCCTGCGACAACCAGCAACAGAAGTTCCTGAAAGGGCAGACAAACCTACATGGGCAAAAGCAAAACAAAAAAAATAACTGGCAACGAAGTCCATGCTCCGGTGACAGCTATAAAAAGTGGTTATGCAGACCATGATGTCTCCGAGTAACAAAAGAAAACCTCACTGATACCTGCAACAAACGGTAACAGGGAGTCCTCTGCTAGGGCAGACGGATCTACATAAACAAATGCAAGTCAAAATAAAATACTGGCAACGTAGAACATGACGTCTCCAGAAGGTAACAGGACAAATCACTACTCCCTGTAAACAAAAGTTAGTAGTGGATCCTGCTAAGAAGGACAAATCTACGGTTGACAGTAAAAAGAAAATCAAAGTATGAAGCCGTTGGTTCCATAATAAATGGTCAGAATTTAAAAAAAAATCAAAGTAGGTATGATACGCGTTCCTACCTATGTTGTCAGTAAAAGAATCAAAGTATGAAATGGGTTACCTATTCCATATAAAAAATCCGTGTTGGTTAAAAAACCCTAAATAATTATGCAAAGCTGGACCTTTTACAATAATTAATTAACGTTGTGGCAAGAGAATAATATAAATATGTGGCATAAAAATCATATCCGCACACAATAAAAGTTACAATTAAAAAATCATATCTGCGCACAATAAAAAATTCAATTCAATTCAGTAAAAATAAAAATACCAACACAGTCAATAAACACAAAGCAAAGATATTTCCTTGTTGACCTTGTTAAAAAAACTTCAATAAAAAGTCCAAAGTCAATAATTGTAAAAAAAGCACAAAGAAATATCTCTGTAAAACACAAATATCACAGATAAAGTTACAAAGTTTGAGAAATATTTCCAGAAGTTAAAAAAAATGAATTTAAAGGTTGCAAAAAAAAATAAGGCAAGGAAAATTAATAAAGCAAACCGAAAATGGTTTGTAAAAAGGGAAATATTTCTCAAAAACAATAAATAAAATCCTAAGAAATCCGCACTTTACTTCCTCGCTAGCCGGGGAAATAATGATCTCACTTTTCGAAGCCCTACGTTGCGGTGCCAAATTGTCACGTGGTTAATCTAGGCCTAGGGGGGTGAGGAGGAATAAATAAAGTACTCACTGTTGGATGCTAGTTGGTAAATTTTATTTTCTAATACATCGAAGTGCTCCTTAATTCTAGGTGTTAAATATAGGTACCCTATCTACCTAGGCTCCACAATACACCAACGTCACCGTTGCCTAAGGACCAGCTCAGTCGTAATCTCAGGTGTGGATCAGTGAGATTCAATAGTACGGATTTCTCTAACGGATTTTATATGAAAAGAAAAGAAATATGGGCGCCACCCAACCAGAAGGGTTGGGAAAAATAATACGAGTTACTTGGTGTTCCTCGAAGCCGGTGGGAGAACACAGGGCGTCGTGCCACGATGGCACGATGCTCGCAGGGGAACGGGCTCAACCGCTGTGCTGAGCCGTTCCGGGGACGGACGGGCGAGTCCAACCCCACAAACAACGTCCGGGCTTGGCCTCGGCGCAAAATCAACGGGGATGGCCCCGGCAAAAAAAATCTTCCACCCCCAACAATCAAACCCTGAAATGCGGAAACGAACCGCATTAAAAAAAAATACAAAATACGGGTGGTCAGAGGGACCTTACACAAAGATAAAAATTAAAATATTAATGAATGTTGGCTAACCCCATCCTACACGCGGATGCAAACAGATTAAGGTGGCCTAGCCAAAAAAAAATATGGATGGGGGGCCCGGAAAACAAAATATCGCTTTTGGAGATGGTATGGGCTTCAGCGGAAGCGTTTTAAGGCCAAAAGGGGTACATAAATAAAACATGGGTTCAGTCGCATAAAATTCCTAAAATATGGGATAAAAAGGCACTAAAATCTATCGCAGCGCACAGAAAACATTAGTTAAAGATGCACAATGCTCAAACAATACCTAGGGAAGCAGAACTTAGCACAATGTTTTAATCCACCATCAAATTCACCATGTGGCCAAGTGTCTTCCAGGCACATGGGCTACAGAAACAAGGTTAAAGAAGGTGGCCCGCACCTACCAACAGGGCCAAAGCATGCTCGCACACACAAGCATGTCCTACACAAGTTTATCTTCCCTAACCTCTCAAGAAAATAGCAAAAACACTACATAAATACCTTTTCAGGGTGTTAAAAACATCAACCGTGGAACACCAGGCAAACGCCGACAAACGGATGAGCGTCGGTGACCACGAGGCATCGACCATGCGGTCGGCAAATGGTCGTCAACCAAAGCTGGAAATAAAGTTTATCATTAGCGCTGTGTTACTGAAATGGCAGCCCAAAGAAAAAATCAAGAGGAAAGAAAATGAAAAGCACCAACGAACGACGCTTACCTGCTTTAGCTGGAGGCGGCTGATATGCGGCGGAACTCCGCTTTTAAGAAAACAGACGACGGTCGTAAGAGAAAGGAAGATGCCAACCTCCAGCATCCTGTTTTATAGTTGCGATTTCAGTGGTGCCAGGAGGCAAAAACGGGCTCTCCCCAGGACTGCAACGCGATCGACCGGGGTAATTGTGGCATCTATTCCTCGGGATCTCAGGGCACTCCACAGCCCAGGGCAGGTTCCGAGAAGGATGGGAAATGGTTTCCCTCTTCCGTTCCAGCCAGCGTCATTACGGGATAGATCGAGTTGGAACGTAGGCCTACAGCCTTCGTTCGTCCACAAACTTCCGCAAGATCCCAGGTTTCCTGTAGGCCGATCGCCTGCACGAACATGGCACAACGCAGAAGACGAGGAATAACACTTTTGCCAACAATAACACCACATAAATATGGGATTTTCCCCTTGACCTTAGGGGCCAAACGCGGCATGTCAACACCGACGTCTACCAAAGAGTATGCAATGTCGCGCTACCGACCACAGAATACACAGAAAATCGTCAAACAACTAGAGATGTGCAGTTATCGACTCGACCAAAGGAATCATGTCCGATATTAGCTCTAAAGAGGAATCCAGAATCTAAATTAGCGAGAAAAGAAAGGAAATTAATGAAAACTAAACTTTTGGAATATTATTATATGGTCATACACAAAAGAAAACTAAGGCGGCCCATACACGATCCATTTTCTTGATCAATCTTTGCGATTGATCAGTAATATTGAACGAGTGGGGTTAGTATTGCGCAATGTTTTTCGGTTCTCTGTGTGGAGAAAACATTGACGGAAGTTGACTCGTCAATTTCTTATGCTCAATAAAATTGAACGTGTATGGCCGGCCTAAAAGAATCCGAGACACAGATCAAAAAAAACTAAGCCCACTCTCAGTGAGGCGCGAGGCGACGCGACGCGACGCGTGTCGCAACACTAGTACCATAGCTGAATAGACTAGGCACTCAAAAAAAAAAATAACCTTCTGACACCTGTCAATGTGTCAGTCAGTAACAGCTGTCAGTGTTACTTAACTAAAATTAAAAAAAAAGAGAAGACTGGATACAGCTCGTTACAGCTCACATACAGTTTCAGTGTGTACCTGTTTAAGAAAAAGATAGTGTACCTATTCAAATGTCAGGAACGCACTACGATTTGCAAATAATTATATAGTAGCAGTGACGTGTAAAGGGGTAGTCTGGTAGACCAGTGACATCCTTATATTTCAACAATAAAATGTGGGTTGCGGCCCGACTCTGTGGCACTCGGGGGTGTAGTAGATATAATTTAAGATACTCTTTGTCTATCCCGACTAAAAACTGTACATTTATCCATGCACACTCAGTAACAGCGCATCTGTAAAAAGACAAAATTTCTAATTCGCAGACAAAAATTCAAAATATAGAACGTGTTTTCAGTCGAAAGTCGGGACTAACCTAAAAAATAATTTAGAAAACATTTTACCCTATGGTCGTATTTCACTTCGTATCACGAACAATGAACTCCCTCGGAAAAATATTCTGTTACATTGAAGAAGAAACACTGAAGGCCTCGTATAGAAACAACTGCACCCGTAACACTTTTGAAATAGGGTTGAATTTATTTATGACATTGCTACGTACAAACAATAGGTACAGCATAACTCGATTCGTGAGCACTATCGCTGAATCTTCTTAATGCTCCAAATGGATACCATTGTTTTCTCCCGCAAAAAGCATCAAATACGAAACGTATAGAGCACTCAGTTTCCGAGTCGAGCGAGAATACGATATGTCTCCATCACATTTCCATACATTCTTGAAGCCGACAGGGATGGATTCGTATTCAACGGTGATGCGTGACGATGGGAATTCCTCTCCACGCCTCGGTATATATCTGAGTTTCTTTTCAGAACTGAATAGTAATCTGTCATTTTCTTGGACTCAATTTTTATTGCTTTGATTTAAACTGATCAAGATTATCTACTTATGGTTTCTTCCAATGGGCCCTGTTGTAAAATATCAGCCTAAACCATTTTTTTAATTGAAGGTATTAATGTAGAGCGTAGGTATATTTGCCTAACCAGTGTTAAGTAAGTATGCAATATACTTCATAAATGATAAATCTTCATACAGCAAAACAGATGTAATACTTCCTCATAATAAAAATGGAAGACCTATCATCTACAAAGAAAATAAGACAATATTAAAAGTTGAAGTGGGCGAGTCTGCAGGAGCGAAGCTAGGTGATGACGTCAGCACCGCAAGTGGCAATTTGGACGACGCTGCGCTAAGTGTACGGTAGTCCTCGCAACCGTGAAATTAGAAAAACCTTACTTAAAGCCTGTGTCAAACTGACAGCGGACTAAAGGCGAGGCGAGGCGTTTTTAGCCTGTAATGTAATAAATCGAAGTTGTGGTTTTCCAGAGTGCTTTTCATAAGACAAGTCAACATTAACCAGGACAAATTATTCAACATGTAGCTTTAATATAATATATCGCTAGATAACTTTTTCTCTGGTCAAGTCTGCCGAAGAACTGATAATAATCGTTGGGTTATAGACGATCTGGAGTGATCGCGATTTGGATGAATTATACCCGCCTGTACTGAAGTCTATTAAAATAATATCTATCTAAGCAAGGTTTTCGTACGTTTGTTAAATTTGTGTCAACTTGGCACACCAATTAATACCAAACGCTGATTGGATTTCTATGTTAGTCATCTGGCTGTCTTAAACCAATGAGAGTACAGTATTTGATTTGTTGACTTGACACAAATTAAACGTACGAGAAACTGGGGGCTAGAGTTTTGGCGGGAACGCGGAAAAGTTCACGCCATTGCATTGTATTATTTTTCAAAACTTGTGCTTTTTGCAGTTTTAATGTTTAAAATTGGTGGCGTTTTACGCATTAAGTGCTGAATTACGAGCATAAGTGTAGGCAAGTGATATAATGTGGTGAAACGTGTTTTTTCGTGTTGATTCCAAAACTCCATAGAAGATTCTAGTAAGGTTGCCACCACTTTACTAGGGCATGACTTATACTGGACTGTGACCACCTGACTTAGACTGGACTATGACTGACCCAGACTGTGACTGACACTTGACTTTACGTGAAATATTCTAAACATGATGAAAAATTACCGTACTTGACACTGGCTAAATACACAATGTGTGGAGCCAAAACCAACAAAAAAAAGCTGGGGGCTAGAGAGGTAAGTGCAAACATCAGTTTTGGCGGGAACGCGGAAAAGTTCACATCGGTGCATTGTATTATTTTACAAAACTTTTCCAGTGTTAATGTTTAAAATTGGTGGTGTTTTACGCATTAAGTGCTGAATTACGAGCATGAGTGTGGGCAAGTGCTATAATGTAGTGAAACGTGGGTTTTCGTGTTGCTTCCAAAATTCCATACATGCCATGCATGGCATGCCTTAGACTGGATTATGACTTAGACTAGACTATAACTACTCTGACTGTGACTATGACTTGACTTTAAGTGAAAATTTCCATAATACGATGAAAAATTACAAAACTTGACACTGGCTAAATACACTATGTGTAGAGCCAAAATATAACGAAATAAAAAAGTGCAAACATAGGAGCTGTCAAACTTTAGGACAGGTGGGCATTAGTGTAGAACACCGGATCTGACATCTTACATATTGGAAAAATAGAAATAAAGCCCAGAATATTGATCAGCAGCACACTAGTGAAAGCTGATGATGAAAACGTCTTCAAATTTCAATTCGAACAAAATGTATTCACTATTCAATCAATTGACAATACGTTATCATTTTTACTCATTCGATGCGGCATCTTTGCAACGCTCTCACCTCAATTCGACATGAATCACGCGGAAAATGAACATCTTCAGATCGCTTTTGCTTCGGTGTATACTCGCCACATTTTTGGTTTGCTCTCAGTTTGGTAAAGGCTTTATTTGGAAGGTTGTTCAAATTTACTTTTTTGTGTACCTTTTGTAGGCTTTTCTAGTAAACTTGGTTTGTTGTAATCAGTTACGAATATGTAATCTTAACCAATATTTTGTAACCAGGTTACATCGGCCCTCATGTTACGTTACGTAATTATATAACAAATACGTAAACACCGTAAGCTACGGCACGTGGAGGAAATAAGGGAAGCGAAAACATTCCGATAATTTTTATGGTAATCTAATCAATAATTTGCTACACCGGGTTTTTTTTTATAATTAACAATAATAAACATTTAATGATAATTAATAGATATAGCTCTTAGAGTTAGTAAGTTGAAGTGGCAATGGGCAGGCCACATCGCTCGTAGAACTGACAACCGATGGGGAAGAAAGGTTCTCGAGTGGCGACCACGAACCGGAAGACGCAGCGTGGGCCGGCCCCCCACTCGGTGGACCGACGACCTGGTGAAAGCCGCGGGGAGCCGATGGATGCAGGAGGCGAGCAGCCGCTCAAGGTGGCGTGCTCTGGGGGAGGCCTATGTTCAGCAGTGGACGTCTTCAGGCTGTTAATGATGATGATGATGATGATAATTAATATTGCAAGAAGTCCGGTAGCTGCTGAGTTGCTGACGTTTAAGTTAATATTTTCATAAAAGTTAAAATATAGTATTTTAACTTTTATGAAAATAAACTTTTTTTCAACAGTTAAAATACTAAAACATACACTTTACTATAGAATATCAATTAGATGATTATATAAGTTAAAACCACTCTAAAAACGAAACAATTTAAAGCATCTCTATGAATGAATTACCCATAAACTTTTTATATTTATGCTGATGCCTCAAAAAACTATACCTAAGCGAAGTCACCCATCCAAACAGTGACCGCAGCGAACGCTGCTTAACTTTACCAATCAGTTAGGAACTTAAATGCTGGCACTTATTTGGCTCAATGAATCAGCATTGCGATTCAACGAGGCAATGCTGCCAGCATGTTGGGTACGCTACCTACCGGTAGTGGACTGGAGCATTTGGACTGTCTATAGGCTATCACGGCTAGTGTACAGTCTAAATGTTCTTTGTAGTAGATAGTGTAGCTAGTTTACTAGTTTTAGTAGTGTAGTAGTTAGTTTAAAAAATAAAGGCACATTGCCCATGTAAAAATAAAGTTAACAACGTATAGTTAAGCTTTGCTATAAGCGCTACGTACTTTCATATCAAAACCGATGCAACAATTTGGATAAAATTGGGTACTAATGAGAAAGAGGTAATATACGGCTAAAACTACCCTACTTATGTGATCACAAAGGATTTTATATTTTTACTGGTAGTTATCGAGGTTTCCATGCAACTCCTCTCAATATACTTAAAGTTCCATATATTTAGACAGGCCGCGTCGTTTGATCGATGAAAAACGTTTCAGGATTTGATGGATGTGACAAGGTTTCACAGATTTTCTCTGTTGCTTTAATATTTTGGATTTAATGTTCCCTACATAGCATAATAATATATAATAATGTAAGTACCTACATTTATTGAAGTATATTACGTTCTTCGTATAGATATAATTTTCGCGTGACATTTTTATTTTGAGTTATCTAGATTTTTTCGTCAGTTTACTTTTATGCTAAAATAAAATGTATGTCGTTTATAGCGAAACGCTCACTTATTTAACATCAAAAGCGCAGTTTTTTCATGTGTTAATTTAGCTTATATTTCGTAAAGTTCCCTTGCAAAGCTACAATGAGAGGCAAATGCGTGAATTATACGCAAGCGGGTGAAAATGGCAAATGTAAGACACATAATGCGATTTCGCCGAGGGTGTCTCTCCCTTTATTGGCCAAGTTCCATTTTTGTTCTATGTGTCTTTGTATCCCACTTGTTGTTTATAGAAAATGACATGTTTGGGAAACTTTTATGTGTTTTATGTTTGTTTCTACTGAGATATTGCGTTTATTATATTTCAAGTTTTACATGTAAATATTTAGGAGTATTTACGACCTTATTCTTAAAAGTTCTTATAGCTTTGAATAGGTACGGCCTTATTCTTAAAATGTTCTAAGCTTTTGAAACCTTCATTAACTAAAAAGTATATCATTGTTGGCCGTCAATTGTCACGTATAGTACAAAAACTGAACAAAACATATTTTAGAATATTCTGAACCTGGAATATGTGTAAAGAAGGTTAAAGATCTTGAAAAAAAATTGTTTATTAGGTTTGAACCACAGACCTAGGATATTGTCATTAGTCTGAAAAGACTCACGAAGCGTGGGAGCGAGAGGAACAAACAAGTACACACTGCCCGAGAGGAAAAGAGATAGTAAAATAATGGCGGATGTCTCATTACTTTGGACAAGTACAAAAAATTAGTATATCAGCACAATCTGTTTCACGACGAAGAGCGATTTGTGATCATGTACCATAATTCCGTTACCAAAGTGCAAAGTACTATTTTTGCAGTTTTTACATTTTATTCCGTGAGTGAATGTGACGTTACAAAACATACTGAACCGAACAAATACACGAATCACAGCAAAATCACAACATTTATTGCACTATATAGTATTAGGAAAGTAGGGATTTTACACAATACATATCCTGTCGTCTACACAAACACAAAACAAAACATGAACAAAACAAATACTTCTATTCACTGACACACATATATACATACACTTTCGTACCTCATTAGAACTCACTAGCACAGAATACCTACCTCAATAAGCAACGTAAGAGGCTAGATCCTGCGACACAGGCATGCCTAGTGCGGGATCTAAGGCTCCATAATATTATGTAACACTTACTTAAGTTAGAATTAAATAAATAAATAAATAAAAAAATAATATTACTAACCATATTTTGTTAATTTTGGTTTGGTATCTGGCTAAAAAAGTCTATTTATTTTCTAGATTGGGAATGCTCCTTCATATATATCTAATATTTCAGTGTTTCAGTTTTTTATGATCCAGCAATTTTAAAGCAAAATTTTGAAGGATCTCATCAAGTAAAATGCCTTATATATTATTTTAAATACTATGGGGCATATAGGCAGATTCAACATTTAATAAAAGCTATAGTTAGCTTGAGCAAATATTGAGGATCATAACCGTAACAGCAGTTTTTCACACACTAAATTTCTTCAATTTCCTGTCCCGCCTTTAAACTGTAATTGTTGGTCTTGTACATCCTAGGTCTATGGTTTGAACAAAGATTAAAATACAATCAAATCAACGCTGCTATTTGATTATTGTCAGCAAGGCTTAGAGACAATTTTGAAATAGACCGTAACATTTTTTATAACAGGTTAAAGTGACCTTTAAGCGAAACCCACGCACCCTGATGAGTTTAGGTTACGTGATATAGGTATATGTTATTAAAATTATTAATTACGACGTATGTCGCTTTTGTGGCTTTGTTTTATTTCGAATGTATTTTAAGCGTGCGTAGGTAGAGTGAATCAGCAATTGATGTTATTGATAGTTACTTTTTACATGTAATAGTGAATAATAATAAATAATAGTTAACAAATCGAACGGTACTAATTATTTATTCTAGTCTTATTTTAAATCTCGTTTAATTGACGTAGTTATTTCAGTAGTTATTTTACTGTAGTTTAACAATTTATAGATCTTTGAATGCTTTGTTAGTTTACTTTAAATTGAAACTCAAATGATGGTAGTTATACTTAGGATATGCTTAAAATTATTATATTACGTTTCGCCGCTTCGTTAGATACACGAGTGTTTCGTCAAAAAATATACCAGCAGCGTAATTCCACGTGTTCATATTACAGCAACGAATTTAAATTTTCACCTCTTGCTCATATTTTTCCGTTTCCCTGTTTTATATTGCTATATTTTTTAATTGTTCACATAATTTGGTAATGTACAACTTTTTGCAACGTTACTACAAAATAGTCTTAATTTGTTCATCCCATCTATTCAAAAAGAGGTGAAGGGTTCCCGATAAGTGCGCCTAAAATGAGTCATTTAGGTGCCATTATGACTGGTTACGACATAAAAACTTTATTCCATAAACTAATGATCTCTTGAATTGTAAACATTATTTATTTAATAATAATAATAGGTACCGAATTAATTATATGACTATTGTATGCTTATTCAAGTTAAATATGACGAAACTAAAATTTTATATTAAGATCCAATTTGTACTAGATTTACTGCAATAAAAAAATAGAGGGGGATGAAAAACAGAGTGTGCCACACGGTATCAAAATTATTTAACCTCGAGTGACGTATTTTTAATCCATCGCTACATTTAGAATTCTACTCTAGAATCCAACGCTTTGCTCTGGATTCAATTATCACTCTCGCCCTAAATACATTGTTGGTCTTTTGTAACACATCTACTAAATTATACAAATTATATTGATATACAAAACTAGATATAAATAAAGTGCCTACACTGATTTTTGCTAGAATAAGAATAAGAATAATTTATTTCCAGAAAAAAATATAAGTGTTTATCATTATTACAAAAATATTAGATTAGATTTATTGTTATACTATATGTACTAAGAATCCAACGGGCCCCAAACTAGGCAAAAGCCTGTATCTTGGGTACCCTAGATAACGCAATACCAGAACTATTAACGCGTACATAATATAATGCTGTGACGTTACTTGAAAAGAAAAACTAATTTGTATTGCTATGTAGGACCACAGCCGTAACAATAGCTCGTCAAACCAAAATGTTGAGCGTAAAAACTACCAACGAAAATATTAAACAATGGTACGGCACACACAAAATCACATAGGTGACAAAGTATTCAGAACACAAAACCGCATAAGTGACAAAGCATATTCAGTGGAGGTACAATGTGGAATTTTAGAATTTATTTCTAACGTTGAAAACTCAAGCGACTTTTATTATTTAACGGAATAAAACCATATTATGTGAATAATTCGGAGTATTAAGTGGTTACTGTAGATACTGAGATGGAGGAAACGTATAAGCATAAAAGATACAAACTGCTCTTTTCAGTACCATAATCTTATTCCACATTCTCCATTTCAACGAAAAATATTCAATTTTTCATCAGTATTTCACGTGACAGTCACTGTTTCGGTAACTACCAAGCCTTAGTTGTTCCGCTCATTTCTAATTATTGATCAATTAATAATCATCATTCATCATCATTAACAGCCTGAAGAACAATTAATAATACAAAATATTTTATTTTTTTAATTTTTGGTGCCATATTGTTCGGCCAAACGTTACAAAAGATCTTTAAAAATTTGTTGAGCATACGGAGAATAACCAAAACTTCTCCAATTATTTCGTTATTTTAAAGTCCTGAAATGCTTCAAAAAACCCCCATTTGGAAGAGATCTGATGGCGGGTCTTTTTGTAATATATACCAAAGTATTATGGTTTAACAAGTATTCAGAAATTGCTAAAATGGACTATCTAAATGGTGGTATTTATCGTTCATAAATCGATTCATGTTTTTACAGACTTTGTCAGTTAGGTTCAGCCTTTCGTTATTTATATAGCGGTGCCACTCAATTACGTAACGATAGAACTGATTTTAAAGATGTGTATATAAATAAAACGTCGAAGTACCTAGTGTTACTTTTATCCTGAAACCGCTTGTGCGAAAAAGCGGACAGGAACCAGTCAATAAAATATTGTGCCGCCAGCTACAGCTCAAGTCCTTGACTTTTCGTCTGATACCCGATATGCTTCTGAGCACGAGTAAAAGCGTACTTTTGTCTCGGTCTTGAATTACTTTCCTTTCAATATTGCCTTGTTTCTGTTTAAGTTACGTATCGATTTTCTGTGCCTATTATAAATTTTCCGCTGAACATTGAACGTTCAGATGCTTAGAATTTCAGGAATGTTTAAAACTATGTTTACACGTATAATATTCATGTATATTATCATAGCTATTAAATATTAATACACATGCATAAATCGATACAACATAAAATGTCTACAGATTAATTTGTAAAGGAAAAATTTGAATCACGAGCGGGACTTGAACCCGCATCCATCCGTCCCTAAAGCCGGGACATGCTTTACTTAGGCTACCGTGACAAGTGGTCTCATGTCCGAATTTATCCTTCACCTTTTACAACCAACTTACGGGGTTGGCAGCGCCATCTATTGAGAAATTCTTAAGAATTATCCCAACCAGCACGGTCAAGTTACATCAACACAGATGCTGTAAAGATAACGCCTCCCAAATCAATATGCATATGCATACGTATATGGATGCGGGTTCAAGTCCCGCTCGTGATTCAAATTTTTCCTTTACAAATTAATCTGTAGATTACGCTGAGCAGGCGATACTGCTATAAAAATCATAAATATAAAATGTCTAAACAAATAGGTAATGGAATACAAGTGTCTTAAATCAATGACAGAACACTCAGGGTGGGTTTTTTTATGGTTTATTGTACATTTGCCAAAAAATAAATTTGTCACATTTTTGTACACTCCATACATTGAAATTAAATACGTCACATGGATTAAAAAATATGTGTAATTTCATCACAGGTAAAAAGAGTTATTGTAAATTTGTCACAAACTCTCATTTTACATAATTTTTCATAAAGTAGGGTTAGTAAGACAATCATATCGCTGCCAGCGATAAGACCGCCCATTGTTACACTAGTTCGTAAGATTTATTGTGTTTCTGTTTGCTTATTTTATTGGTGAAACAATAAAGAGTTCTATATCTATGTATCTATAATTTAATTGATTTAGTTAAAATTAATGAAATTATTTACTTAAACTAATTAAGTATAATATATTGAATTTTAATAAATTTTAATTAATTATAATTAGTGTTCTTTGTAGTAGGTAGTGTAGCAAGTTTAGTTTAGTTTAGTTTTTATTATTGTAGTAGTTAGCTTGAGTAATAAAGGCCACATTGCCCGTTAAAAAAATTAAATGTAATATTGATTGTTTAATATTCAATTAAATTTAATATTTAATTAAATCCGTTGCTAAGGTAACCAATACAAAAAACTCAAACAAATAAGTTTAAAAACTCTAACAAATGCTAACCATTGTCATAACCATTAGTTAGAATTTGTTAAAGTTTTTAGTCATTGGTTACCTTAACTACAGATCAAAAATCCCACCCTAAGAAAATCTAGAAATAAGCCAATTATCACAACGAATCTCATTAACGCGAACTTAAAAATACTTCAACCCACACTATAAAAAAAAAACGAATTCTAAAACTGCATTAGACGTGGTGAAATAGAGTTAGTACCTACCTATAGCTATAAAGCAAAGTAGTGAAACGCTCCAGTGTCAGCTTACGAGCGATGCAACACACTACTGACTAATAGTATCCACATTTCGCCGTCAAAAGCCGGTGGATAAACTTATTTAACGCCAGCGTGTTCGAGCATAATGGTAGGGCTTAAGGACTAAAGCTTTTGGGGCTCAAAATATAATCAATACAATACATTGCCATTTTCACGTCTATTCAATTTCCTTGCCGCTTTGTCTTTAAAGTAAACTCTTAGAACGTTGGTTCTGCTTTGAAAGTCAAGCTTTTAAAATAAGTCCTTGTTACGGTCCTGGTAAAGCTAAAAAGCCTTTTTGCGACCTATCGAAAATCGTTATGCACTGCCGCGTACAGTTTTTAATAAAACTACACTGTTTGCTTTTGCAACATTGAAAATATCTGGAATATCTCAATGAACACGGGCAGCGAGCCCTGTTGCTTTGTGTTCGGATTAACGTATATTTCATTGATATTATACGGCCCGTGGGGCCACTCGGCAGTCCGCTGGAGTGAAATATTCCAAAGGGTTTGTTTTTTGGAAGTTTAAAGATAAACTGGTTTTTTCCTGTACACCGTAACAGAAAGGGACGTAGTATGTTAACAATTTTAATTTTATTGTGTCCTTTATTTTGGATCGTTTTTTGGTCTCTATACCTTGGCAGGAAAGTATCTGTTACCAATATCAGTCGTAACCAAAATGGTGTAGACAAAAACGAACATAATTATTTTGTGGGGAAATGGTTTGCTACATCGCATCCCTACTAAATATAAAAATTAACCGTTGTCTGCTTGTTTGTATGGCTTTCAAGCCAAAATGTTTTTTATCATGAATAGATTTCAAGGTGATAAAACACCACGATTTGTCTAAAATAACACTATAGTTCTTTTTATGAAAATGTTTCAATGTCTGTTTAGTCGGTAAATGAACGTAGTCTTAAAACTTTCGCAGTCACTGGGGAATGCGAACATAGCTTAGATGGCTGAGCGTCTAACCCGGAAAGTTGAAAGACGCGGGTTTAATTCCCCCTTGGATGTAAATATTTTTAGAAACTATAATCCTCTTTCTGTGCTTTTTATATAGGTACAGGAAAACTAAGAGCTTCTGCGGAAAAACAGATGCGAGTGAAACCATGGGATAAAAACCAGACTTTTTTCTTATTGTTTATTTTATTGAAATCAAGACCAGACCAGACCAGACCCGACCAGACTCCAGACCAGACCAGACTTTTTTCTTATTTTTTTTTTGATTGTTTTGTTGTTTTGTTTTTTTTTCGTAGTTTTTTTTATTGAATAAGTTTATTAATAACGTTACGTGACGTTCGCAGCAGTTTCTTAAGTGTTTGAGCTGACTGAAATTGTTTATGCTAAGCACACATAAATATCATAATATTTGCTTTACGAGAGGAAAGGATCGTTTAACCGGTACACTAAAAGGCCTGCCAAGTCACAGCCTAGTGCTGTCAGTTACATTTTTGCAGCTACGTATTTAATATTACTGGAATAGTTAGTCATAAGTAGGGTTAGGACAATGTTAAATTTTTATTTAGCAAGTTTCGAAGGGTTTTTGGTAACGTAATTTCTACAAGGCAAAGAGATCCTTTGGGATGTACAAAGTAAAGATTTGCTTCCGTTGTTCAATTATTTTGGCATCAGCTAGTCAAATAGATTAACGTATTTTTAGGGTTCTTCGTCCGGAAAACCCCTTAAAGGTCGTCGTTTCCATTCATCTGTTTTTGCTCATAGCTTTTTGTTTCTGTTGTATTTTTGGCCTTGGTATATAACCTTTTTTAAGGTACGTTGATTTTAGCTAAACTTTTTAGTCATTTATGTTGAAGCAATGATAGCTCAGTTTTTTTTCTTATATTTTGGCTCCACACATAGTGTAGTTAGCCAGTGTCAAATATTGTTATTTTTTATCGTGTTATGGAATATTTCAGGTAGTCAAGTCTTAGTCACAGTCTGGGTAGTTATAGTCCAGTCTAAGTCAGGTAGTCATAATCCAGTCTAAGTTATGCCCTAGTAAAGTGGTGACAACTTTACTAGAGGCTTCTATAAAATTTTTGAAGCAACACGAAAAACCACGTTTCCCCACATTATATCACTTGCCCACACTCATGCTCGTAATTCAGCACTTAATGCGTAAAACGCCACCAATTTTAAATATTAACACTGGGAAAAGCATAAGTTTTAAAAAATAATACAATGCATCGACGTGAACCTTTTCGCGTTCCCGCCAAAACTCCGCTTAGTTGGTATTTTTGGTAGTGAGGACGACTTGCAATCCGTGGTTCGTGGGTTTGAATTTTATTGCTCGAGCTTTTTGTGAACGAAAACATCGTGATGTAACCATGGGTAGAGTATTTTTTTGTGCTCGCCTGGCTAGCTACCAATTGTTTTTTTCTCTAATCTGTGCTACCCATCCTACTCTGAATAGATTGCAGCATTAAAATCTGCATCAAATCGCATGTTTTTCTACTTCTGAATTTAGTACTATATTACCTATAGAACCTAACAATTAAGCTATGCTCTTATAAAATTGTAAATGTGGACAAATAAAGACTGATAAAAAAACCACCCTCAATATAGTTAAGAATGTGTCACCAAATACTTACTCAACAGTCACTACAAACCGGTGGCAAGAAGTTTATATTACCTTTGTCTGGTATAGACTTGAACTTGAAAGCAAATGCCTAATCCAGGCGTAGCGTGCTGCCACCTTTGTTTGGCCTTATCATCACCCAAGTGAAATGTGGTGAAGCATGGTCTATCCGTCATACAATTTTAAAAATTTGAGAAGTATAACATTTATTTATGGATAAACTCTCCCCTCTTTTTCTATATTTGTAACTGAGTACTTTCGCGCTTCGGAAGGCACTTTAAGGTGTCGGTTCCGACTGTTGTAAAACAACAGTAGTTAAGCAAACTCAGAAGCTTTTGGGTAATTCTCCCTTTCTTCGGATATTTTTTTCGTGCAGGCCTAGGAATCAGAATTTCAGGTCACCCAAAGAATTCTGAGTTGGAATAACATATTTTTACGAGAGTTTAACGTGCTATCCGGAGGAGGGTAACACTCAGTTGTAAATATCATTTTGTAGCGGTCACCCATTCAAGCAGTGACCGCAGGGAGCGTTGTTTAACTTTACCAATCGGTTAAGAATCACTGATCGGGCTTCGCTATGAGCGCTGCATTGTGCTACTTTTAGGGTTCCGTACCCAAAGGGTAAAACGGACCTTACTAAGGCTCCACTGTCCATCCACCTGTCCACTTGTCTGTCTGTCTGTCTGTCTGTCTGTCTTTCTGTCTGTCTGTCTGTCTGTCTGTCTGTCCGTCTGTCACCTGGCTGTATCTCATGAACCGTGCTATTTAGACAGTTGAAATTTTCACAGATGATTATTTTAGATCGTATTTCTGTTGCCGCTATAACAACAGATACTAAAAAACAGAATATAATAAATATTTAAGGAGGCTCCCGTACAACAAACGTGATGTTTTTTGCTCGTTTTAATAGATGATGGTAAGGAAACCTTCGTGCGCGAGTCTGACTCGCACTTAGCCGGTTACTTCTAAAACCAGTACGTCCAATAATTAATGCGTCTCTTAGAATTAGCAAGTTGAAATGGCAATGGGCAGTCCAAATCGCTCGTAGAACTAATAGCAGATGAAAAACAAAGGTCGACAAGTGGCGCCCGCGAACCGGAAGACGCAGCGTAGGCTGGCCCCCACTCGGTGGACCGACGACTTGGTCAGTACCGCGGGAATCCGATGAATGCAGGGGGCAAGTAACCGCTCAAAGCGGCGCTCTCTGGGCGAGGCCTATGTTCAGCAGTGGACGTCTTCAGGTTAATGATGATAATGAATATAGAGATTGGTTACGCCAGTGTAAAAGCACAATTTCATTTTAACTTCCATTCTTTCCAAGAGAGTAAACCCTTGACATAGGAAAGAGAAAAAGAAAAGATTGTATTCAATTAACTTGACATCCATCCTGCCACGAAATACGAAGGCGATAGGCTTTGTCAACTTTACCTGTCAATGTAAGGAAAAACCTGCCTTATCTTAGCTTGAAAAGGGTTACGGTACTATTTGACTTTGGTAATCTGTCTTTTTATATAAATACACTCTTTTATTATGTTCACAAAAGTATCATCACGTTCTATAAATAATGTGTTCAAACTTGAACCAGTAGAAATGATAATACCTCGTCATGTCATCAACAGTCTGAAGACGTCCACTGCTGAACAAAGGCTTCCCCCAAAAAGCGCCACATTGAGCGGCTACTTGCCTCCAGCATCCATCGGCACCCCGGGGTTTTCACCATCTGGTGAAAACCCCGGGGGGCCGGCCCTCCACTAGGTGGACCGACGATCTCGTCGGTCCACCTAGTGGAGGGCCGGCCTACACTGCGTCTTTCAGTTCGTGGTCGCCACTCGAGAACCTTTTTTCCCCATCGGTTGTCATGATAGTACCTACCTTATTTTATTGAAACAATCAAATTGTATGAGTATTTAAAAAAAAATAAGATGGTGATATTAAAATAGATAAAATTTTAAAATAATCTTTGCATTTTCGTTATAAACTGTTTAATTTTGGTCTCGGTGGTCTGTATGCAAAATTGCAAATCAATCCGGCCATTTCTATATAAATACAAACTTTCAGGTACACGTTTCACGGTTTCATACATTATATATATTAACTAGGGATCAAAGATACCAAACAGGTATTAAAAACATAGTACATGTAAATAATAAATATCAAGAGAGCACAAACTAAATCATATCACACCGTTATATTAATGAACAGTACGTAATTATAATCTGAGCAGTCTTTGACGATAATTAAATTAGTGCTTCGTCATGTGTCTCGGTTTCAATCAGTTTTAATTAACGCTTATAACTGTTTTGTGTAATTGTTTAAAGTATCTTTGCTCAGTAAGATGATTGATCTCTACAGATACCTCAGAGCTTATAACTGCTAATTTGTTCAAAGAAGATTTAATCGGAAGTTGTATAATCTTTTAAATAATATCAAGAGTCTTTATGGTGTAGTTGATGAGCAGGTCAGCTTATCAGAGGCGGTGGGTTTGATTACAGCGACAAGAGAAGTCTTGATGCACAGGTAAAAAAACAGAACAA
Organism: Ennomos quercinarius; assembly: GCA_910589525.2. Taxonomy (NCBI): domain Eukaryota; kingdom Metazoa; phylum Arthropoda; class Insecta; order Lepidoptera; family Geometridae; genus Ennomos; species Ennomos quercinarius. The sequence goes on along the minus strand of OU342499.1, from coordinate 10,515,888 downwards.
CCTTTTTTGTCAAATGTTCTGTCACCGAGCAAGCATTACAGACTTAGGCCGCTTGTCCACCGCACCGTCACCGCCCACCGATACCGACCCGACAACGGTAACGAGATGGGAGAGAGATATACATTGCTAGTAATGTATGTCTGGCTACTTCGGCGATACGTTCATTACTAGCAATGTACTTCGATGACGACATCTCGTTCTCGGGTGACGGCTCGGAGAAGGTGCGGTGGACAAACGGCCTTAGGAGTAACGAAAGTATTCTAGGTTTGTTTCAAGCTGCCACACCACAGTTCTAGTTTGAAGAGCTGCTTGCCACAGACCTACAGAAGGCTGGAACTAGAAAATGCAGGGTATAATATGATACTTGAGACCCGGTGTCTTAGAACAAAGTGCGCAGTGCTGTCAAGACAGTCATTAAAGAGGTAGTTTAAATATAACACCACATCTATTATGGGCAGACGGAGTGCTAATTAGCCTAGACTAGACATTAGAAGACCTAAACTAAATTGCGTTATTTAATTTCATCAAAAAACGTGTACTCATATTAAGGACCTTACAGACACCTATTTCATCCCAACTTTCCAATTAATTAATAATTAAAATTAGGGGCGCCTCGCGATTTTAGCTCTAATTTATCCATTCTGCCGTCATAACTCTTAATTTTACGAAATAAAAAGTGTTTTATGTTAGACTCGAGAGTGTGAGTGATTTGTGTAGGTACAAAGTTTTACGAAAATCGGTTCGGCTGTTTTGGCGTAAAAGTTATGGGATCTTTCTTCCCATCTTCAAATGAAACTTGGCAATGCGCACGTACAATTAAGTTTCTTCTTTTTCTTCACACAAATAGGTGCCGGAGATAGTTTCGACAGTACTACGTATTATGGAATCTTACGAAACAACCATCCATATAATAACACCTCAAAACATTAATAAAAACCAACCAAGTGCGGAAGAGCGGCGGTGGCAAACTGATTCCACAGACTAACTAGCAATTACCAGGATTACTCCTTTGTCATAGACTATATTCACCATAGGACTTTGTAGGTGGTGAATCAAATCGCCACAAAGTCACACAAAAAACACACAACTTTTCATTTTTATATTAGTAACCCCCGGTCTCTCGTTTGTCAAAGTCATGTCAACTGAATAATACTGGACGCTCATTGGTTGAAGACAACCGATGGTTAACAGGCAACCGATGAGCGTTCCGTATTTTTAAGTTGACATTAGTTTAACTTTAATAGGTAAACCACTATATTTTTATTAGGAAGAACTTTTTTGCAAAGATCGTCTAGGTATGTACCACTGCTTTGCCAGTTATTCTGCCACCAAGCAATAGTGCTATTAAAATCTAGTGAAATTACTGGGCAAATGAGACTTAGGAACTATTCTCACAGTCTAGAAAACTTTTTAGGCTGTGTGATGTCTCAAGATGACGTGCGGAGTGCGCATCAGTGTCACGCGAATCTTTAGACTTCCGAGATGACACTGCAATCTGATAAAGGCGGCCGTGACGCTTAGCACAAGGCGATCGACTGGCTCGTTTAATTTGGTACTTTATCAACAGATCTTGATTTATGAGATTCGATCACAATATTAGCATAGTTTAAAATAAAAGGATTGTAATTTATATTAGTATGACTGTGTAGTATATTATATGCTTTTTGTATTCGGTCAAATGAGTTTTATTAAATTGGGTTTCTAGGGAATGGATTTTTAAAATGTAAACCACACTTAAAGTATGTCAACAAAGATATTCGTGTTCCGCTGGTTGTTAAAGTTTTAGGAACTTATAATCTTGTGATCATCATCATCATCATTAACAGCCTGAAGTCGTCCACTGCTGAACATAGCTCCCCCAGAGCACGCTGTCTTGAGCGGCTGCTCGCTTCCTACATCCATCGGCTCCCCGTGGCTTATAATCTTGTATCGTATTGTAAATAACGTTCGGTCAAGCGTTGATATTTCAAGTGTATGATCTAGATTTTGTATTCCAAACGTATATTACTTACCCAGAAAGTAGGGATACGAAAGTATGTCGGTTGGTTGGATCTTCTTTAATAAAGCAACGGTTCAAGGCAATGTTTTACATAAAAACAGTTTATGGACCGGAGAGTGCCATAGACAGGCATTTTTACCATGAAAATGTTTGGTATCAAGACGCGGGTGAAACGACGGGTCGCAATTAATAGTGTATTTATCAAAACACTAGGCAGTATCTTTGTATTCATGTTAGGTGGACCAACGACCTGAAGCTAGGCGATCATGTTACTTATTTGTAACCGATAGAACAGCATGCAGCATTAGGCATAGGCATTAGGCATTATTTTTGTAGGCATTGTAGCTAGTGAAATTACTGAGCAAATGAGACTCTTTTGAGAAATATTTATTTATTCTATTCTATTGATCACACAGTCTAAAGTGTGTGAAGTCTCAGGATGACGTGCGCATCGCAGTGTCACGCAAAACTATATTAAGTTAGAGTTCCGAGTGATTTTGCAATCTGTTATGGGTAGCCGTGACGCTTAACATCAAGTAAACGACTAGCTCGTCACGTCATTCAATTACATAAAAAAACCCAGATATGTATGGATTTAACAATTTCAATACGCAATTTATGGGCATAGTTACTGTGAAAATTTTCATATACGAAATAACTTTTTTCTGTTGCATTGCAATCAACGATGATCATCTCGATGGTCTCGCAGAAACGCGAAGAGTCAATGGATGCAGGAGATGAGCAGCCGCTCAAAGTGGCGCTCTGTGGGGGATGCCTATATTCAGCAGTAGACGTCGTCAGGTTGCTGATGATGAATTCATATAAGTAAGAATGATATTGTTATCGTTGCCATTGTTATGCTGAAATAAATCTTATTTATATATGAAATAAATATTATAATTTAATACCGTTTTAAAATTTTACATCATACTGACAAAAATATGATTTTTTTTTCCAAATAGGAACGAATAAATAACAAATTTGATAACGAATGTGCTGGCGTAACATAAAATCCCGTACGTCAATCAACGCCAAAACCCAAACTCCAGAAAAAATATAGAAATATCTCGGCCGAAGGCTTAACTTAGGAAAACGAAAACCGATAAATACGCACGAGGAAAAGAAATGTGTCCTGTCAAATGTCAACCCAAACTTAAGCAACCCTTCGTATGTCAGAAAAATAAAGTAAACCCGAGGAAAATATTTACAAAATGGAGTACGAAAAATTTATCGTAAAAAGGAACGGTAAACTGAAATGTCAACCGAAAAGTAATTTAATTAAGTGCGTACAAAATTTGTTCCGGTTCTTAATTTATTTTGTTTATGAAAGCACCGAAAAGGTTTTATTTCGTTCAGTACTTACCATACAACAACTGTAGAAACCGCTTCAACTGGGCGCTAATCCTTTAACTCATTAATTCACCATCGTTTCACGGAATTATTTTCACATGCAAACGTTACACTAAAGTTATCGCTACCCACTTTACGCGCTACGAGATCTAGACGTAGGCTACGCTGCTACGCGCTACGGCACACGTGCGATTCCCGTAGCGGCGTAGGCACACTGGAGTACGAATACGAACCATAGTTCCGAAGTTTGCCGAGCCCGGCCGAGCGCGACCGAGACTTTGTAAGCCGTGATTGATATCAAATGAAATGTGAGAAATGAGTAGTTGAGGGAGCCCTTTGTTTCAAGGATTATATTTTTGCCGTCAACGTCACAACGTACATTTTCAGGGGAAGCTTCCGGCTTCCTGTTTGCCGCAACTGCAGCTTCTTGATAAAAACTCTCATTTTTTCAGTCATTTGTGTTATTCCCGAAGCTATTGTGTAATGACGCGAATAGAGCAGCTTTCCTTAGATTTTGGTGAAAAAATGTTTTCGATGTTTTGTGTTGGTAGGGGAAAATTGCGGTAGAATTTTACGGTCAGTGAGCAGCTTTGTAACGTTTTTTGATAATGGCTTATAAGATAATTTCTGAGCGAGTTTGTGCTATAATATCTTTGTGTGCGTTATATCCTCCAAAGGTTATTCACCCATTAATGTATTCAGTAGAATCTTCCCAGTTTATGTAAACAGGTTGGATGTAAAAGCCGATATCTCTTTCAGGCAAGTGTTCTAATTACGAAATGGGATGTCAATCGACAAAGTAAATATTTTCGCAAATTTTCCGTGTCATTGGTTCGCCATTAGCTTGTATCGCTTCCGTAGCAGTACAGTGTACATCAGTAACACAATTTAAAACAAATGAACATTGCTATTTTGATAACAATATGAACGGCGAAATATATTGTCATTGCCATCTATACTTCTTTTGAGTTTATACCTAGATGAAGATGTTTTATTGCAATTGATAAAAAATGTGTCAGAAAATAAATAACGCTCAACGATCACATACATAGACCCTGGACCCTAACTAGGATTCCCTGTATCTAGGGACCCAGGAAATACGAAGACCATGGTCGCACAACACGCTTTTTTCCCGTGCACAAATACTTGTCCTGTCCCAGGAATCGAACCCGCCTCCTCCGGCTGCTCAACTACTATACCACGGAGGCTGTCAATCAATTACTTATACCTACTTGCTCAATTAATTTCGATAGGTTGACAAGATAGATTTTTTAATTTCAATACAACTGGTATAAACTCAATTAAAAATGTATACCTACATAATAAACATAAACATATTTTTTATGTGACATAATAAAATAAAATAAATAAAATAAAATTAAAAATTAAAAAAAGTATAAATTCAAAGATGGTGTATGTATACAACCTAATATACAACATTATTATACACTAAGCTTAACACTGGCAACATCAAAATAATTTCTGACATTCAAAGTTGTTCTTTTATTAATGAAAAAAAAAAAATCAGATATTATTAAAAATATGATATTTTTTTTAATATTCCGTTTCATTTTTTATACTGTCACCCGGTTTACAGAGTTTGTAGACGAAAACATAATTATCTAGGCAATCGCAAAGTTTAGGTATTGCTGGTTAGGCAATCTGCTTCGTAGTCAATTCGCGTTATAGGCAAATATGCAGCAGTGCCATCTTTCATTATAGGCAATGAGCTCAAACCCGGTAAAATCTTAGCGCTAAGTCGGAAACTCCCTATACTAAGCTATTCCTATTATAGTGAAATAACTGGGCAAATGAGACTTAAGAACTGATCTCAAAGTATAGAAATCATTTTTAGACTGTGTGATGTCTCAGGATGACGTGCGCAGTGCGCGGTGTCACGCGAAACTTTAATTTTGATTTCCGAGTGACACTGCAATCTGTAATGGGTGGCTGTGACACTTAACACCAGGCGAACGACTAACTCGCCAAGTCATTCATTTATATATTTATAAAAAAAACCACAAACAAACAGTCCTGACAGCTATCAACTCTAGTCTTATAAAACGTGATATTTGGTTCACTGCGCGCTCTAACTATGTTGGCACTGTTACTGTGGCAATGGGTCGCTTTGTATGGCTCTCGATATTCTCGATGGGCATAATACGCTATCATACTAAATTGTATTATCCCCGAAGCCCATGATTTGCGGATATTGAATTTATTATCATTACGGATCCCCAAAAGGGTTTGGTGATTAAACCGTCTCTAGATAATACCTATCCACTTAGGTTATTTGAGATTCCTCGGGCTGTTACCTATTCTGTGACTCCTTTGTACTGCATTGCTTCCTGAATGTAACTATTGTATAGTGTTCAAGGCACCAGAGGATTATATAAGTATCAGAGCGAAGCTAACTTAACGTAGCTGTAAGGTAACGTGAGGCGTAACCGCATTAGCTTATTAATTAAACACTTGGTTAGAGTAGTAAATAGCCTCGAAAGGATTTCGATTTTATAGGTGCAAAGAGAAGCTGGATGTATAGAAATTATTATTAATTTTCGTATTCATGTTTTGAGGAAAAACATTCATTTTGGGATGTAATTTAATTAATAAATTAATGGTAATTTATTTTCAATTGTAAGTAAGTTTATAGAATTTCTTTATAAGCTCACTTAAATTTACATATGACACACTGTAAAAGAGGCGATATTCGTATTTTCACATATATATTCATCATCATCATCATCATTGACAGCCTGAAGACGTCCACTGCTGAACATAGGCCTCCCCCAGAGCACGCCACCTTGAGCGGCTGCTCGCCTCCTGCATCCATCGGCTCCCCGCGGCTTTCACCAGGTCGTCGGTCCACCGAGTGAGGGGCCGGCCTACGCTGCGTCTTCCGGTTCGTGGTCGCCACTCGAGAACCTTTCTTCCCCATCGGTTGTCAGTTCTACGAGCGATGTGGCCTGCCCATTGCCACTTCAACTTACAACTCTAAGAGCTATATCGGTCACTTTAGTTCTCCTGCGGATCTCCTCGTTCCGGAGCTTATCTCGCAGGGAAACACCGAGCTTAGCTCGCTCCATAGCTCGCTGCGCGACTTTGAGCTTACTAATGAGGCCAACAGTAAGAGACCATGTCTTAGTTCCATAAGTCATCACTGGCAACACACACTGATTGAAAACTTTCGTTTTATACATATGTATTGCAGCGGGCTAATCTGGTTTAATCATAAAAATGTTCTAACAAAATTCTTCAAGTTTCCATTATTTATTTTTGAGCTAAAAATATGCAGCTGAGCCTTATTTATGGCTTTACAACTTGTTCGGGAAAATAAAGTAGGCCGTAAGTTTCTTTCAAAGTATATAAAGAAGGGAACAGAATAAGACCCTTTTCCTTCGGGTAGCCAAACGCAATGCAGTACCTCGACGGCTATTAAAGATTTCAATGTATGGGTAGTTTAGCTCTGGAATGGACCACTTACTATGATTAACCTGACTTTATGTTTGAAAATAAATTACTCAATGACTCAGTATTTTTCTTTAAAAATGTTAGTGTATATAAAAAATTTGCATAATGTGAAATGCCCACAAATATTTCAATTTTATTCATATATTTATTTTATATTATTAGGAAAACTGGCCTATGCTATATCACTGGCCCGTTAGCTCAGTTGGTTGGTTGGTTGATGGCTCTGCCTTCTGGACTATAGGTTGTGGGTTCGATTCCCACTTAGGACAAACATATTTCGTGCGATGAACATAGGTGTTTTTTCTGTGTCTGGGTGTTATATTCTATGTATTATTTACAAACAAAAAGTATCTAAGTATTGTATCAGTCATATGATTCCCATAGTACAAGCTATGCTTAGTCTAGCCCCAAGGCTAAATGGCGCTGTATGAAATGTCCACACATATTTATTTAAAGAATTTCGATGTGTACTAGTAAAAATGGTCTTACAAATGTAAAGATAAAAGATTATAGTGTAAGTGATCAACTAATCTCTTGATTACGCGAAGCTATTGTGTTTAAACTAGCAAACCTGGCAAAGCTATGAGTTCCATCATATTTATCTTGTTATTTGTTTTTTCAGTGGCTTTTTTTAGTTGATAAACTAGCAAAGTTATGATGGTCCCTTTCAGAGTTTGTCAAAAAGCTATAATGGAGAGGGATAATAGCTTATTATATAACATTTATTTTTGTTGATTTTCAGTCGAATACTATTAATAATTATCCTCTTTTTTCGTTTACTTGTTGCCACGTTTTGATTATATTAAACGGCTACAGCATAATTAAATATAATTTGCTGTTCTAATGTCACAACACTACTTAAAGTAATCGCTGACTTGACTTAAACTGAAGTGGCTCTGGCTTGACCTAAAAGTTTTCTCCGGAGAAATAACTTACTTTAACTTCAGGAACCCCGAGGGAAAATAGTTAAGAATGATTGATTTAAACGAGTTTCAAGACGGAAATAGTAAATTTTCAGTCGTTGCTTGCGAGATGAAAATCTTTAATAATAATTGATTCTCTTTCAAAAGGCGTTATTTTTTTGTTTTAAGTGGTGTTCTAATAAGCTAGTTGCCTGCTACTAAAACTTAACAAGTAAATATTATTTTCACAAAGTAGGTTAAAAATGAATGCATTCATTGAAATATTAAGTAAAATCTGTAAATAAATCACGGAGTAATAAGCTTTTAAAGTTTCTGGAGGAGGCAGCGCCTGTCGCTTTCTCGCAAAACAGGAGATTAGATAGATAGATAGAAAGTTCTTTATTGCATAAAGAACAATAGTAGGTAAATAGGCGAACTTAATGCCATAGAGCATTACCTTCCAGTTAACCCCGGTGTATTGTGGAATTGTTGATTGCGGTAGAGCAATACTAAAGAAATGTAAAAGTAAGTATCTTTAAATATCTATGTCAAAAGACAAGAAAAAACAACAACTTAACTATTTTACTAAACTGATGAAAGTATAAATAACAAAACATATACATAAAATTAAATACACACAACAATACTATACAAATATAATAAATATTATTATACCTATTTATGTACAGGGTTACTGGTTAAGTCGACCCAGATATAGTTACTGAAAACGAACGTTGTGGAGTCACATGCCAAAGAGACTGTGTGTAGAGTTACCACAGCTTAGTAATGAGGTACTATGAAGGAGCAAGAGTGACGTCACTGCATGTTTGAGCTGTCTCTTTCTATTCCTGTACTTTAAAACTTTGTCATTTTTTGAGATATTAAACTTTATTCATATTCATATTCATTTATTGTGCTCACATATAATACAGACTAGATGTACATGTCAGGTTGTCTTCAGGATCAATATATGTGCCCTGTAAGGGCGCTGCACATTTTCATTTTGAGTGGTTTTTACAATTATATAAGTTTATTGGTACATGTCAATGCTGTTATTATTTAATTCTAATTTTATTATTTACGTCAACTCTAATTACTACTATTATTATAATTAAATTCTTATTAGTCAGGAGATTACAAAGCATTTCAAAAGATTATCATTAATTATTTACTATCCACACCCTATTCCTTCATGCGCAGGATTACCACTACTTTATTATCACGACTGTTTATTTTTTGAGTAAAATTATTACTTTATGCAATAAAAAAAAAGCAGGACCCTAGCCTATTATTTTTATGTCTTGGAATGATGAGATAGGTGATGCCTCCCAAAAATATTTTTTTTTAAAGGGGTTTGGCACTAAGTGACTGTGTCACCCCCGTAGTGTTCCTAAAAATATAGAAACATAAGGTGACATTGGAATTAACATGAGCAGGGATTATTATATTCGAGTATTTTTTTTTACATAATAATAATAATATAAATAGAGACGCAAGTGTGCAGATAGATGTATGGATTGCCTGATGGTAAGCAGTCACCGTAACTTATATATTATATACTTGCAATACATGGGCGTTACGTTGCTGATCCTGAAGAATTATTTTCAGACCACAGAAGTTTGAATAATGTAGCCAATTTGACGCTGCAATTTACAGCACCGCGGAAAAATATGACGAGCTCGTTCTATATTTTACTAGTACGTTGGAGAAAGAACACATAAATCGAGTGCTGTGAGAGATGAGATCATTTCGATGACAAGATACTCAGTGCATGAATAGAACTGCGACAGTAGACTGAGCAAAACAGGTCTTCCGAACATTCCCCGTTGCATATTCGGTAGAACATCTCAGAGCGAACCAATGTTTCTACGGAAGCTTTGCAGCCTTAGCTGCTCTGGGAGTTTAAGTCGATTCAAATCGCTCGACGTTGTTTGCATCTACAAATTGGGGTAGATATTTCGGTGCACCAATTCAAAAGTGAGAGCAGTATTCCTGTAGGATCAATTATTAAAAGTTTCTACTACATATCCCCCTTAATCAATTAAAATATCAGAACAAGTTTAGTATCAAAAACATAAATCAATTAAGTAAATACAAGGAACTATAAAAAACTTTCTTTCGACTACCTACTTTAAGTAAGTAATCAAGATAATTAAAATTGTTATTTCAAAATAGTATCAATACTTTAATCAGAACATTGCTTCAAATTGCTATGAATATAACTTAAAATGTACATTGCGAAAATTCTTTTAAAATAATTATTTTATTCTTCCTACCTTCCCTACATTTCCACGCGTAGATGAACTTACGCCTTGAACAGCAACAGTTATTACTGTGGCATGAAATACCGGGCGGTATTGGACACCAAGCTTTTTATTTATAATTCCAACCTTACTCGCGATGTGACAATGGAACTGTATTTCTTTCGAAACGTCTACGCCGAGAATTCCAATACTCCCGGCGGTTACGAGGGGACACTCTGGAATCGCGGTGCCATTAAAAAGCAGGCATTTTTGCGCAGACTTGTGTCTTCTTAGGATTAAACTTTACTTAGATTTAGTCGATCCCAGTTTATTTGTTAAATGGTATAACATCATCTTGGCTTTTTCCTCGACTTGCTCCTTATTTTGCTTATACTATGTCCCATAACGTATGGTCTCATTGTACAAAATAAATATTTGTATACATATCAAAATATAAATACTATTGCTAAATATATTAACTGTGACACAATTAATTCGTTATTATAATGATATCAGTTAACTAATCAGGTAATTAGGCATAGCCTGTATCTTGGGAGCCCATGCAGTTGTCATTGGAAATAATTGCGCATATATTTTCATATAACTACTCCTTCTCTTGCCATTAACGCGCAATACCTACGGGGCCAGTGTCTACCAATCATCATCATCCTCTTTGCCTTTTCCCATTTGTTATTGGGGTCGGCTCCCAATCTAACCTGTAGCGGCAAGCTACCAAAATTACATGAGCGACTGCCATCTGACCTCGCAATCCATAAGGAACCAGTAACAGGGATGGTTAGATCAAGTGTTAGATTCTATCAGGCGTCTGAGTACCCGTAACGATTGCCATAGATGTTCTTATGACAACCGGGACCGGCGGCTTAACGTGCCCTCCGAGGCACGGAACGATGGTATCGAAAACTGCACATAACTTACAGATAAGTCATTGGAGAAGGCCCAGGAACGAACCCGGTGCCTTAAGATTGCGAAGCGCACATGCTACCGCTCGGCCACCATCGCTCGGGCACGTGTCTACCAATCATAAAACAGAAATTCAATTTAAGTAAGTTTCAAAACGTAGGATACAACAGTTAAATTGACCAATCACAATAATGCACCGTCCAATCAGAGCAAGTACATTTTCCTTTGCTTGTCATGCAGTTATGTACTGACGACTTGTTTATTATAAGAAACACTCTCATTCACTTCATTAACCTTATCCTACTTTCGACAATATCTGCCTCTTACTTAATATACATTCATGTATTTACAATCTTTTTTAGTATTTGTTAATGAGTTAACTTTCTATTTGAAAATCTATACATATAACTACTTCCTAATACTGAAGCGTGCTCGTTCGTATATACATTTTCGTCCCACGTAAGTTTATTTCTGCCATTACAGAAGACTGGGGGAAGTTAACGCCTACAAAGTTAGTTAATTATTTACCCCATAAATCTACAGTTTCGATTACTTTGCCCCGTGTCTGTACCGTTCGTGTAAAGTTAATTACGGTGTGAGAATAGTTAAGTGATTAAGAATTAACTTATCATCTGATACTTCTAAGGGTGTGTTTTTAATCCGTAAACCAATGGTTAACATTTCTAACAAATAGAGTTTTTGTTCCATAGCTAAGGTCAAAAACTCTAACAAATTCTAACCAATGATCAAAATTCGTAAGAAATTTTAACCATTGGTTACATTAAATACGGATGCAAAACCCCACTCTTAGGCTGCTTGTCCACCGCCGCCGATACCGATAACGATATGTCGTCACCGAAGTACATTGCCAGTAATATACGTATCTCCGAAGTAGCCAGACATACATTACTAGCAATGTATATCTCTCTCCCAACTCGTTATCGTTGTCGGGCCGGTATCGCCGGGCGGTGGACAAGCAGCCTTAGAGCGCTTGTCCACCGCACCGTCACCGAGCCGTCACCCGAGAACGAGATGTCGTCATCAAAGTACATTGCTAGTAATGTATGTCTGGCTACTTCGGCGATACGTACATTACTAGCAATGTACTTCGATGACGACATCTCGTTCTCGGGTGACGGCTCGGTGACGGAGCGGTGGACAAGCAGCCTTAGGGTGGGTTTTTTGATGCGTAGTTGAGGCAACTAATAGTTAAAAATGCTAACAAATACTAACCAATGGTCAAAAGTTAGGATTTTCAACCATTGGTTACCTTAACCAAGGATCAAAAAACCCACTCTTATAGCTTCCTTCTACTAATATCTACTCTATCGGCATACTTTAGAAGTTTACATTTTTTTTCTTTTTTTTTTGTTTCGCTTTTTTTTCTTTTTATTTTTCTTTTTATTTATTTTTTTCTGTGAAAAGAAAGTTTACCTGCATCAACTTTTTTTAAATACATCAGTGTTTTATCGTATGGAAGATTCTCAGGCGATTTCTGAATTCATCTGATACTCGTCATTGGTCTGAATTGTGTAAGCCTATATTCCGATGATCCACGTTACTTTAAGTATTTGGTTTCATTAAATAATATAGTAATCTACATTACATTATGTTAGTGTCCAGTTAATAAATATAGTGTAATAAGCACGTGAATACATAGCTATTTATTTGTATATGATCGGTCCTCAATTTCATTCTGGCACCATAATTATTTATTAGTATCAAAAATCTTCGAAGTAAACCATTCATAAAATCTTTAAGCAATAAAGAGTTTTATAACTGATACGAACCAACCCATTATAAATTCACGTCCAATCTGAAATAAACCAAATCGGCTTAAACAATTCAAATACTCTTCACCGCTTTTCACTGGGAATAAAGTTCACAATCTGATTAAGGAGACCCATCAACCGATCGTTGGTAAACTGTAAGACTCATAATGAGTGGAATGGGGAGCATTATTAATAAAATTTAATTGATTGTTCTCGTCCGGTATTGCTGTTTTCTGTTCCTTTAATTACGTTTATAATTTTATTTATTGCTAAACAGTTGACTGGCCCGATAGCTCAGTTGGTAGTAGCTCTGCCTTCTGAACTGTAGGCTGTGGGTTCGATTCCTACCCAGGACAAACATTTGTGATGAACATAGGTGTTTGTTCTGTGTCTGGGTGTTATATTGTATTCTATGTATTGTATTTACAAACAAAAAGTATCTAAGTATTGTATCAGTTATCTGGTTCCCATAGTACAAGCTATGCTTAGTTTGGGGCTAGATGGCGCTGTGTGAAATGTCCACACATATTTATTATTATTATATTATTATTATAAAAAACAAAAAAAAAAAAACAAAAACAATTATACTTTGATGCAGCCTATGCTAAAGTATCTAATAGTAATCAAGTTTTTGGTTTTTAGTCTTTTGAATATATTTTAAACATGGGCTCGATGAGACCTGATTAAGATAAATGTATAGGTATAGATTTATTTATTTTAAAAAACTTAGCAGCCAAGGTCTATTTACTGTGAGTAGCTCCCAACGGCTACAACAAAGAGGATCCCACTTTTAAAAAATTGCCACCCGATCCTCCCCATTTGACCCTACAACAAGTTTATTGATATGACGACGTCGACATTGACCTAATGCGCATTTCCATAGAATGATGATAAAGAAAGTTTATCTCTGTGTATTATAGGCATGTATTATTCCTCATTAGTTTGTTATAATTAAGTTATGTATCGCTTTGATTTACAATGGGCTCAAGCCATCGATATTGAAAATCATAATTCCCAAAGCAATTATTATCACAGGTGCTCTAAATCGTCCGAAATTCCCAGCGAAGCCACCGTCCGTTGTGTTAGCGCCATAGGTTAGTTATGGACCAGATGGTGCAATGAACAAAAGTAACAAAACTTTGCCGTTGAACAAGTTTCCACTAAAAGACAAATAAAAGGCAGCTACAACTGCGAAATTGCTGGGACAATATCCTAAGAACAAGAGGTCATGTTTGGTACTTTCTACCTTACAACATTATTACAATATCTGTTATATGCAGCAATCTTCAACATTATGTTCTATTAGCTGCGCCGTGTTGTTTCACCCGCAGATAATAAGTACCATATCTGTTAATTCAGTATATATAAGCTATCTTTATTCCAAATTTCATCCAAATCTATGCAGCTGTTGCGACGTGAAGAGGGAACAAACACACACACAAACTTTCTCTTTTATAATATTAGTGTGATGTGCTGTGATGAACTGACATTTCGTGATAGCAAGTACCTACTTATACCTGCTATCACGATAGTGTCTATAGTCTGAGGCGTTGAATAGAGTATAATTATCATTTTTAACCGACAATACCGAACCGGAAGACGCAGCGTAGACCGGCCCCCCACTCGGTGGACCGACGATCTGGTGAAAGCCGCGGGAAGCCGATGGATGCAGTAGGCGAGCAGCCGCTCAAGGTGGCGCGCTCTGGGGGAGGCCTATGTTCAGCAGTGGACGTCTTCAGGCTGATGATGATGATGATGATGATGAACCGACAATAGGCTAGATGACTACTTTTTTATTGCATATATTAATAATATTCCACAAAAAATAAAAAGTCGTAAAAACAAAATTAAAATATCTTAAAAAATGACAAAGTGACAAGCATTTTAGAATGCAGGAATAAAAAGAGACAGCTCAAACATGCAGTGACGTCAGTGTATGGTCCTTCATAGTACCTCATTACTATGCTGTGGTAGCTGCTTGTGGAAGGGGCAGGCGATGCCCCCACCAGAAACTTTAAAAGCTTTATTAATCCGTGATTTATTTACCGATTTTATTTATTTCTTCAATTAATGCATTCGTTAATGAAATAAGTATTTATTAAGTCAATTTTAACAGCAAGTATCTAGCCTATTGTATGTGTTTAGCGAAGATTGCAGTAACATAGACCATTAGGCTCTCAATTTTCATTAAACACTGCTAGAGTTAGTATCGCAAAGTTCCACAATTCCAGCGTATTCAGGCCTCCCATACATCAGTCGCCATCTGTACCATATATAATCTAAGGCCAGCAGTTAAACAGCACCATTTCGAGAGCCATTCCACTGGGCCGTACCACTAACCATTAGTGGACACTAACTAATGAACACAAACGAGCTGAATTGTCGTTAACCCTCCGGAATTTTGGATTATACTTTTATGTCTTGGTAGATAAATATTAACTAGGGCCGAGTTGTGGTCAAGTCTCATTGTATATTGTAATATATAGGAGTGGTTGGTTTATCGTGCGGGCTTTGCATTTGTTTCGATTCTGTTTATAACTTGTGGAGTAGGTACCATATCGTAGTTCATATATATCTATTCTGTAACCGTATATAACTTTTTAACCTCCGACCAAACAAAGGGGTGATAGGGGAACAAGTTTCACGTGTGTAATAAATATGTTACATCCTAGCTCTGAAACAGATGAGTCTATTTTAATTTTTGCTTTTAGTTGTCAAAAGTGATTTGATCGAGAGTTGAAATAGCTACGATTCAACAAAATCTAATTAGCCTTCTGAAGAGCAATATAAATATTAAATTAAATTCATAAGTTAGTTGTTAGTCTATATCAACATTGCACCGCTCAACTGGTTAAAACCAGTGTAATTGGTTATTTAAATCATAGTTTAAATAGATTTTTCACTTTTGAGAGTGAAGCGTTATTCAATTGTGAGTGCTTGAGTAGGAGTTATACCAACTTAAAATATCGCTCGTATTTTTATACCAACTGGCTACCAGTTCTCTCCATTTATAGCTTAGGATTACTTAGCGATATTATCCTATATATATATGTATATATATACTACTACAGATGAAGTAATAAAACTCCGGGGCTCGAAATAATAAACTGTAAACTTTAAAGAAACTTGAATAAACAAAAGAAAACTATCACGGCAGCATTGCCAACAATTGCGGAACAGCAAAATTTACATATTTACTCAACTTACCTCAGAGTTCCGTATGCAAAGTGATTCTGACCCTTTACGTCGAGTCGACATCGAAAGAGGCGCATTGACATAATAAAACGATTCATTTCGATTGGGCGTGACGCTCGAACGTCTAACGATATAAACCTGGAGCGACCATGGATATAGCCAACATTTCTGCTCTTCTGAACTGTTTGTTGAGGCCACGAAAACGGCTGATTCAAGAATTAACGTTTTACGGTTGTAAATTAAAAAAGTAAATAAAATTTAACGGCATGACAGTGATTTCATAGAGAGACACTAGGCTTGTAGATACAAAATATAGGCCTGTATTAGGTGCTGAGCCGTGAATCAGCCCTTTTAATGTTGGTTTTATGAATGAAATCTCGATTTAGAATTCTACCATCTAAGAAATTGTAAGCTATAATTATTGACAGAAGAGCATTGCTAATCAGAAAATGAAGTTTAACAATTTTTAAATCATTGTGGACAATAAAAGCTTTGGTTTGTCCTACTCATACTATATTATTATGAGACCTGAATGGTGGTAAGCTTAGGTATGCAATTATCTGGGTATCTATACTATGTAATATCAGTGATCATCGCTTCGGCTTTTGATATTATATCTGACCGCCTTGATCTCTAAATTCATTTTATCTTTATTTTACTAATCTCTAAACAAAAATCTATAAAAGCCTGATACTAGGGTCAGTTAGATAGAACCACATGACATTGACATGATATTGAATTTATGTGAATTTTTAGACTTTTGCATACCATCAAAATTTAATAATCTCTTGTTTAGCGGCCCACTCCATAGCACTTGCCGCGGCCGCCACCAGGTATTACCCGCTTTACGACAGCCAATTTTATTTTATACCCGTTCATATTGCCATTGATCGTTCGACTAGATCATTAAATGAATCAGAATCTTTATTTCACGACATTTTAATGCCAACACCTCGCTCTCTCACGTTATTTGAATTTTAATCATAGACTTACGGATGTACAACGAAAAAATTCTAAGTCTGTGATTTTAATCAATATCTGTCTAAGACAAATAATGCGGCACATGTCGATCAATGTTAACTCCAATATTTTATTATTTTCTTGCTAAATCTTACCATGATGGCTAAAAGGATTTGGATACAAATAATATTTAGGAATACTAAATTAATAAAATTAATATTATTTTATGTATCTTCTAGGCAAGCATGCACCATCGTAAACCACGTCGTCATTTACCATCAGGTGAGATTGCGGTCAAATGCAGGCCTATTCAGTTGTAAATAAATGAATGAGATAGCTCATATACCAGATTAACAGTCAAAGAGGTCAATGCGCATGTTATCAGAAGTTGGTTTTTTTTACAGTTTCAAAAGCAGTATACCTAGATTTATACATAAATTATGATATTGTTAGCAAATTACAAATTTTGATGATAAAATGGGACTTCGGTACTTTAGAACTTTGGTACTTTAGAATTTGGCAACCATCACAAATCCAAATATACTTTGGGCGTTAAAAACAAGGCACGCATAAATGATAGCAAGGTTTCATAGAGTAAAAGTTTAAAATTGTCGGCAAAAATAAGGTCGTCTTATTTTCAGCCGTTTTATTCTATGCTTCAATGAATTTGATATAAGATCAGATGAGGACTCAGATTAGTTAAACTTTGGGAACGAATGAATATTTTTGATAAATGGGAAAGTTTTAGTGAGATTCGTAAGAGTACAATACATATTATTATTAATTAATATTCCTAGTAATACGTTACAATACAATTAAGATTTTAGTGGTGCTGTATGTTGATGAATTCACTACCTACATAAATGTGGACAAGTGGTGATGAAGGTTTTCATGCCATACCTATTGTTAAACTTATGATATGGGTTCAGAACGAAGAGTGAAAATGTAATTCCTGCTTCGCGTTATGAGATTTTTCATAAAGAAAATGTTTTGGATAATGGGCTTAGTTGCGATATTATGAAGAACTTTTTACATTAGGCTGGTGATTAATCAGATGTTGGTACAATTTGTTATATTATAGGCATAACACAGTAATTTAATAAGGTATGTTTCCAACTATTATATACTGATTTTTTTCTACTCAAGAGCGAGTGTGACTCTGCAGTAGCCTCGTCCGGCTTTCAAAAACGACTCTGCACCCTGATGCACCCTGGTTTGAATCCCGCTGGATCCTACAGTAATAAGTTTTCACGTTATGTGCAGAATTTTTACGAACGCTTTTAATTATGAAGGAAAATATCGTGCGGAAACAGGCATGTTCAAGAATCATAAAATTCGAAAACATGTGTCATCCACTTTTTTACCAAGGAACAAATAAATTACTTATTAAAATAATAGAATAAAAGTTAAGTAAGTAGGTCATTGTATTTGGCATGCAATAGTGTTAGAGACAAGTTTTTTCCACCAGTATTTTCTTATATAAAAAGACTACGCCTTGCACCAGATTTTACATCTTTCCTTGATTCCAGAGCCATCTCTCTCTCAAATTTTATACAAATCGATGATATCCGTTTTTGTAAAAAACGTTAGTTACGTTTTTTACACTTTCGAATTTTTAACATAATTACTGTAGTGTATAGTGTGGGTAAGTGAGCTTAATAAGTAGGTACTATATTTTAGGACAAGTGTACAGTGCTAGGTGTAGATAGGCTTTAAAGGTGCTTACTATTAATCTGATGGGGATAATGACCTATCCAATGACCATTTCGTGAAATTACCTATTAGCTGAATGACTATTGTTATCGTTAAATTCAGTTTGTCTGATGTCATTTAAGTATAGGTAAGTACCAAATAGTTTTGCCTATGCTAATGTAGATTATACAGTCATAGATACATAAATATGTAATAATTTGTGTAATTGTTTGTGCTGAGTTTATATATTACTAGCAGCGCCCCGCGGTTCCACCCGCGTTCCTACAGGAACCGTTCCCGTAATAATCCCGGGATAAAAAGCAACCTATGTTTTAATCCAGGGTATAAGCTACCTCCATACCAAATTTCATCCAAATCCGTACAGCTGTTAGAGCGTGAAAGAGTAACAAACATACACACATACACACTAACGCACAAACTTTCGCCTTTATAATATTATATATAATATATATATATATATATTATTGTGATGATTGTGATTGTGATTGTGATGTGATTGTGATTATGGTAACTTATTTCATCAACAAGTAAAGGAGTTTTATATTTAAACAAACCCAACCTAGGTTTAAGGTATATTAACCGAAAATAAGCTGTGTTTTTGTTGGAAGAAAGATTCTCGAGTGGCGACCACGAACAGGCTGTGTAGGCCGGCCCCCCCCACTCGATGGACCAACGATCTGGTAAAAACTGTGGGGAGCCGATGGATGTAGGAGGTGAAGTAGCCACTCAAATTGACGCTCTTTGGGGAGGCCTATGTTCAGCAGTGGACGGATGATGAAGCTGTGTTTTTTGATGGTTACAAAGGAAACGTGGAGGCAGGCTACTATACGAGATAAATGTGTTTAATTTGGTGTCAGTTATTAAAAAAGGGCAGAAAATTGCATGAAAACCGATTTATATCCAACAAGACCTACTGTTATTTTTTGCGATCAAATATTGCAGACGCTAAGTGTGAATGCGATACATTTTTGGTGTAGATGGTCGCTGCGTGTTTGAAATACTCTAGAGCTTTGTGTATCATATTAAATGTTAGTAAAAGTTTAAATAATAAATAAATAAATATGTGTGAACATTTCTCAGAACGTCATCTAGCCCCAAACTAAGCATAGCTTGTACTATGGGAACCAGATAACGGATTATAATACTTAGATAGAATACAATTTAAGACCCAGACAGGCAGACACAGAACAAACATCGATGTTCATCACACATATGTTTGTTCCGAGTGGGAATCGAACCCACAACCTACAGATCAGAAGGCAGGGTTACTACCAACTGAACTATCAGGCCAGGCAATAGCTAGTGTTTACTTACAGTCTTTTTTGGAATTTTGGAAACCATCACAGCGATAACACGCAAAAAGTTTTAGCGTTTCCCATACCCTTGTTCCCCTATTATCCAGAATTACCTTCTGTTCCTTCATCGCATTTTTTAAACAAAGCCCTTAGACATTGGGATTTCTTCTCCGACACTTAATTTAAAAGGGTCGCAATCTAAGTCGTGGATAAACAAGCTTTGAAGGAAGTTTCCAACTAACGACTGCAGTGCTATCTGCCAAACAAACTGTAATAACAAGCACACCTTAACACGCTTGTGATAAATCCAGCTGTTGTGGAACAAGTTGTAGACTTTTCACTGTTTTTATGGTGCCACCGGAAAAGAGGTAACAACCTATTGTTGGAGTGAGATAGCTATATTTTAGTTTTCTTCAGAATTGTTTCTATTCAGAATATGCAACACAATTTTACAAATCAGCCAAGTACTGTATGGTATAATTATAGCAGTTACGCATGAGTGTAGTTCAATTTATTTCTTTCTAGCGAAGAAATTTATTTATCTCAGTTATGAAGAACCTATGATCATACACTGTAACGAAATAAATCTAGGTCTGTGATATTCTTTAATGTAAAATAAATTTCCTTCACTTTCTTCGCACTATATAATTATGTAAGTAAATAGCATGATGCATGTGGCATTGATTAGACATTAATAAATATTGTTGCTCTATAAGCTTTGTTGTAGTTCTCACTCGCGCTTGTGACATAGACAGAAACGTGGTGTTATACAAAGTATTGCGACTTTGCAGCAATAAAGAGCATTGAATAAAGGGGTTGAACAGGTTTCAGATAAGGTTTTATTCCACGGCCGCCACCGCGATGTTTACAGCCCTACGTAGCCTTTTAACCCACTTGTAGTATTAAAATGAATTGTGATATTAAAATTACGATCTTTACGTTTGCTTTACAACTTGTTGTAGATGCTTCGCTATAAAAATACTTATGATAAGAAATTAGGTTAGTATGGAAATGACAATTCTTTAATAATAAATAAAGACAACTTTGAAGTTTTTATGCGCGTCTGCAGTAAATTTGTAAAGCTTAAGTTTGCTCTTATGACGTACCTATATTTGCAACGCAGGTTAGGTAGAGTACATCCCTGCCTGAGAGATAAAATGTGAACTTCATCATCATCAACAACAGCCAGAAGACGTCCACTGCTGAACATAGGCCTCCCCCAGAGAGCACCACTTTGAGCGGCTGCTCGCCTCCTGCATCCATCGGCTCCCCACGGCTTTCACCAAGATCGTCGGTCAACTTAGGGAGGGCCGGCCTACGCTGCGTCTTCCGGTTCGTGGGTGCCACTCGAGAACCTTTCTTCTCCATTGGTTGTCAGTTCTACGAGAAATATGGCCTGCCCATTGCCATTGAAAAACAAATGTGAACTTAAGAGCTATCATACCTTAGTGCAGACGGGCATTATGTTGTGCTTAACTACAAATAATTAGGCATGCGGACAAACAGAAAGAACTTTCGAATTTATATTCTCAGTATTACTGTAGCTAGTAATATCATTTAGATATTTACATCAACAGCCTGAAGACGTCCACTGCTGAATATAGGCCTCCCCAAACGCCACTATACACGCTTATTACAGGGAGGGGGGGGGGGGGGTTTGCCATAATCACCACGCTTGGCAGGCGGCTTGGTGATCGCAGAAGATTTTAATGTACCAAGGAGAATGCTGCTGCCCATTCCCTGCATATTCTCTTAGCCGGCACCCACGGGATGACATAGAGTGGTCCTATTCTCACATCCCGCTGGGGCAACACGGCTAATCTAGATATTAATTTCCTCTAATTACTTTTCCTGATTACAAAACTAAAGAAAACATTTTAGCTACTTTACGACACTTTTCTTTATGCAAGCAGCGTGCACAACCGTTTAGAATGCAAATAGGGCCTGACTCAAGAGCCAATTACTTGCAAATTCATGACATTGAAACCCGCAGAAATCATTTAAATAGACCCCCACCTTGCATACAAATTAATAGTTTAAGAATGAATATAGCAGCACTAATGATCCTTAACTTTATTCGTATTGAAGTACAATACTTTTTTGTTTACCTCATCTTCAGGATATACTAAAAATCTGACGCTGAGAATAGAGAGAATGAATAAATATTCTCGCAGCTGGGTTAGCATGGACAGTAGACAAAATTGTCTTTCCCCGTTTTACGTCACTTTCTTCATACTTGTTTGGACTAAAACAGAGGAAAGACAGTTTTGTTTACCGGCCGTGCTAACCCTAGGAGATAAATTAAAAGACGTCAATCGATGGTTGAATGAGATCGGTCAACGTCGATCGACAAGTGTTACCACACTAATCGATCGATCATTGACCGATAGCATCGATTGAAGGTTGAAAGAGATCAGTCGACGTCGATCGACGGATGCTAACCGTCAGCCAACGCTACCACAACAATCTATCGATTAACGATTTACGTCAATTGACACCAGCGATCGACGATCAATCGATTGGTGTGGTAACACCCTTAAAAGAATAAACTCATCCAAAAAAATGACAGAATCAAACTATCAAAATATTTTTCAGGGCGACTAATAATTTTCCTTAATATTGTGATATATAAAGTCCACAAGTGATGGCCGTGTGCCGTCAGGCTGGTTGATGCTTGCCACTGTGAGATAATAAGGCGAAGAAACTATTTCTTGCCTTTAATACCGAAAGGCAAGAAACAGTTGATTCTTCGAACATTCGAGTCATTAATACAATAAGTCACTTTATTGGTATATACAAAAGTATTAGGATAAGTACTTCGAAAAATACTAATTTTTTTATGAAATCAAATTTAGTTGACAAAACAGTAGTAGCCCAGGGGACAAAACTTATTTTCCAAACTTGTCCCTTGGGTCACCTATGCTTTTTTAAATAAAATTAAGCGTGGTAAGCGTCTGTGATTATTGTTATCGAGGATATTGATCTAAATGTCACATGGTGCAGGCAAATATTGAATTCATTTATAATATTCCGTTTTATTTGTAAAAATATCGTACCGGCAGTTTTTAGCTGGAAAGAAAAAGTTGGTTTACCCAATTGGGTCTTATTTTTTATTTTATTTTAGGTTTTTACGCACTGGCCGTGTTCACTTGCACTAATTGATTGCGTTTCATCGGGGAACAAGTGGTTGATTAATTGAAATACCTTTATTTATTTTCAGCGAAGGTTCAGCATATAACTACGCTGAACTCTACCTGCATGAATGGACACCGGTATATAACAACTGCCACGGCAGGAACGTGGGAAATCGTTATCGTGCCGAGTTGGGATGCATCTGATTTTGTAGTTTGCTTTCGATGATGTAGCTTTCTACCTTTTTTCAACTAAACGGCTGAATTCATTAAAATAAAACTGGGAGAGCGACAAAAGAGCGACATAGTGTAATTAAATATCAATGTTTCTTACTCTGTAATAGTCCCAACTACACACCAACTCTTACAATTGACTTAATATTAGATGAGGTTTCATATCGGGAACTAGAACGGGACTAAGTTCTGATGTAATCGAGGATGAACTTCAATAGTTTCAATGAGTTAAATCAACAACCCGTATGCTTGCAAGTTCTAGAATGCTACGATATCTATGTAAATTCACAGTAAGCTAAGAGCGATGGTGGCCGAGCGGTAGCATGTGCGCTTCGCAGTTTTATACACGTTACCGGGTTCAATCCTCGGCCCTGCACCAATGACTTATCTAGTAAGATGTGTGCAGTTTTCGATGCCATTGCTCCGTGTCTCGGCCGTTCGTTCCCAGTTATCGTAGGAACATCTATGGCAATCGTTACGGGTGGGGCGTACGCGTCGGTCGCAGCGGGCGGGCTGCGTGCGGTCATGTGTGTGCGTAACTCACGACGAGTTCTTGTTGCTTGTTGCAAACCGCCATGCCATGCTCATACTAAATCATACATACCTACCTATTTTCAAACGACTTATCTATTGTCCTATCGCCATACTTTTGTCATTTTATTTATATTTTCCTATTGTAAGTTTTTGAATAAGCATATGTGCCCGAAAAACGTAATTAAAATCATTGCATTATACTACCTAGGATACTTATACACTGGTAATTGTATAATTTGCTTAATTTGTTCTAATAAATATATTTTGAAATTGAAATTAATTGAATCGTTACGGGTAGTCAGAAGCCTAATAGAATCTGACGCCTGATCTAACCATCCCTGTTACTGGTCTTTTATGGGTTGCGAGGCTAAATGGCAGTCGCTCGTGTAATTTTGGTAGCTCGCTGCTACAGGTTAGATTGGGAGCCGACCCCAATAACAAATGGGAGAAGGATGATGATGATGATAGATTTCATAGTACCAAAGCTAAGTTGGATTCGCTAAACCGCACGTGGCCATAGCGTAGTAAACTATGACTTACACTGTCCCTGTGGAGAAAGCTCATGTCTCAGCATAGTGGGATGGTACGGGCTGATGATGATTAAAGTTGTTGTTAAGTTGTGTCGTGTGTGTTTAAGGTTTATAGCTTAAAGCTCCAAAGATGAGAAGAATTCAGCAGCTGCGTGAACGAAAAAATAGTAGGTAATCATCTACTCTCAATATTTTGTTTGAAGATTACTCGTGTACCTATTTTTACCCTTTATAAAAGATCAAAAAAGTAAAAGCGTATAAAATAAAACATCTGTCACTAGACTACATAGATATCAGATTGATTAATTGGTAAATAAGTTGGTACCTATTGCACCTGCGTGTTGAGACATTGATTAATATTTATAATGATCAGTATCAATGATGGTACGTAATGAATACTCTTGTATATACTAATACTTAATTATGTATAGGTCGATGAAATCCTGACACTATTAAGTGCACTAAATTAGCATCAGGATTGCATATATATGATTATTGTACCCTGATACACATATGCATTCCTCTCGAGACATCAACAATAGATTGCGTCTAAGGCATGCGCAAATTTCACAATACACAATGAAAACAACTTGCTTCATAGAATTTAATAACATCCCGCGTTTCTAGTTAGACCGAGAGATGTTTGACTGAATCCGTTGCAATTTCGACGCTACGCCAAACAAAGTTTTACTATACGAACATACCAATTATCTTTCGCTTTGACTTCAGTACAAAATCACAGGGTTTTTCACTCGTATTTTATTAGATAGTGTTCTTTTGTTATTTGTTGAACCGAGACAAAAGTTTCTAATAAGCGCAGATCTGTACCCACAGTCTTTGCCTGATAAGTGATGAGGAGTTTTCTAATGTCATTTTAGTATTAGTTATCGCTCGCTAGATGGCATTGGCGACAGTTCTGGAAACATTAGTATGACCAAAACGAATCCGCCTCTGAGTATGACATGAACTAAACAATAAACATCCTGTGTTCATGATAAAAAAAAAAGTAAATATCAGGAGCTACGCGAGTGCCATCTCTTGACGATGAAAGAACTAAACCGAAAATGCCAAAAAGAAAACTCCTCGAGTTTTGGCGGGTACGCGGAAAAGTTCACGTCGGTGCATTGTATTATTTTACAAAACTTATGCTTTTTCCAGTGTTTATGTTTAAAATTGGTGGTGTTTTACGCATTAAGTGCTGAATTACGAGCATGAGTGTGGGCAAGTGATATATTGTGGTGAAACGTGGTTTTTCGTGTTGCTTCCAAAATTCCATAGAAGCCTCTAGTAAAGTTCCCACCACTTTACTAGGGCATGCCTTAGACTGGATTATGACTTAGACTAGACTATGACTACTCTGACTGTAACTATGACTTGACTTTAAGTGAAAATTTCCATAATACGATGAAAAATTACAAAACTTGACACTGGCTAAATACACTATGTGTGGAGCCAAAATATAAAGAAAAAAAAAATACTCCTCATTTTTTTTTTAAATATTTTATTTTTGTCCATAAAGATATTCTAGTCAATGATGAGCTAATGACCTTCATTTGACTAAACCAATTTTATTTAATGGCAGCTAAAAACACTTTCGATCAAGTCACCTTTCAAACCTGCATTACTTACTGACAGAGACTGCAAAATATTGACCTGAACCCATAAATCGGTCTCTCTGTATTCGTTTTTCTTTCTCATATCTCAATCGCCAAGGGCTTTTTTCTACTTAGGAGAGAAAATAATCAAACACTGGTGTAAAATGAGCCGCAGGGCAAAACCTACAAGCACAGACTAGTATCGTATCCTATAAGGTCAAAAGTTCTATCTTATATAAAGATACGTTTTCCAAACTTGGGAT
Organism: Ennomos quercinarius; assembly: GCA_910589525.2. Classification (NCBI taxonomy): domain Eukaryota; kingdom Metazoa; phylum Arthropoda; class Insecta; order Lepidoptera; family Geometridae; genus Ennomos; species Ennomos quercinarius. Next base: position 10,489,780 of record OU342499.1, on the reverse strand, counting down.
AACATCCGTGCCGTCATAACTAGATACTTGCCTTACCGTAACCGAGAAAAAAATTAAATAAAACAAATGAATAGAGTACGAACTAGAACTAAAAAATAAATCTTTCCGCACCGCTACAACATGGAATATTTTAAAAGGTATTAAGAGTCCTATATCCTCCTGTATCTCACTCGTGCATTGCGACATTGTATGACTGCATTCTCTTACGAAAACTAGGCTAAACTAAGCTTTCTTAAATAACATTACAAATAATACTTATGCTCAATATCAGTATCATATTAACTCAAACAAGTTAATATGATAACAGATAGATTAACAATAAAGCACGATAGTAAGAAAAACTAACTTTGTTTCTGTTTTTATGACAAAGTGATGGTTACTACTTACCATCGGGTAAGCCACCCGCTTGTTTGTCGCTCTGACTATCATATAAAAAATCCAAACCGTTATTAGTTGTATATTTTCTGAAACAACCTCGATTATAGTTGTACAAAATACGAGAGGCGGTAAGTTAACATAGATACCGGTTTCGATGAGTTTTATGCATTTTTACGGTTATTACGCTGATCCCAATCTTCGTAAAAATTATATACAAACTTTTTAAGCAGTAAGGGACAATTTGCTTTTTTTAATTATCAAAATTTTATACCGAACTCGCCCGCTTCTTCACGCGATGTGTACAGATAAAAAGCAGTATTTATCTGGAGTTTAATGTATTGACCGTATACCAAACATTAATACTCGTTCCACTAATAAATACATGAGAGTTAGTGGTATCAAACATATCGCGAGCGTAGCCGTGGGCTTAGGCTCGTATTATTACTGTAAAACATAGGTAGCCTATGTGGGGATACTGGGGCATACTAACCCAGATAATACTATTATTCATATTACACGGATTTGGTGTCCTTATTTTAACTTTGTACTTCATCGTTTCTACTTTCACAAAATTGCTGAGTTGAATATAATTTGGTTTCTGTCAAACAGAATTGTATTTCCATGTTTTGTCCATACTGGTTATAAGATGGGAAAACTTTGCTGATTTAGTGTATGGTGAACCTTTAATGTTCGTGTTTTGGCTTGAGTTATAGGGTTGGGCCTTCGACCCGCCCTCTTTATTGGAAGTATATTTAAAGTAGACGTTGGATGAAAGGTTGCTATCTAAGATTTTAAGAAAGTGCTACACAGCTCTTTTTTTGTTTTCCATTTTCATCTGCAATCAGCCATCCAGGCTTATAAGCAAATTTGTTGTTGGCGGCCTTGGCATGATATACTGGGCTCCATCGAGCACAGCACAATAAGGCATGACAAACTCATGACTCATGATAGTGTCACAAGATCATAAGTTTAAATTGTTCTGCAGTTTGAGGCGCTTGTTTGGATTAGACTGCAGCAAATGCAAAGCTAGTTGATTCGGGTGGATTGCAGGTCTCTGCTTATATGTTTTTCCCAAACTTTTTATGTTTAGTTTTCTTTCACTGTCTATTTTTAATTGCTCATGTAGTTCTGCATTGGTAATAAACCATGTGGCATTTGACAGTGACTTAAGGATGGAGTTTTGTAGCCTTTGTATTATGTTTAGGTATATTCGAATCAGAGGCACTACCCCAGAGATTTAAAACACACAGTGTATTAAAGCATCAAGAGCTATTACCAATCTATATAAATACAGAATATGCGACTTCACTTTTATGCAACAAAGCTCAATTTAGCATGCACATCGTTGAGAGGATGTTCCTATATCTGTTTGTTTATTTTAGCACAACCGCAAGCGATAATGCACTAATAGAGTGATATATTATTACATTTACTTGCCACATCAAAATAAACATTCTATTTTGAGACCATAACGTTTCACACGTTCGCTCGACGTCTGCCAATCATTCCACTCGCTGACATACTTTGAACAGATGCTAGGAAATAAAACGAATTTAATAGCATCAAACGTTACGTTACAAAAAGTTGTGTTAATTAGAAATAGATGAAACAAAAATACGTGGCCAGAACCTCGTGGAGCCGTTGGGTGCAAGAGGCAAAGTAGCCACTTTAAGTGGCGCTTTATAGGGGAGGCCTATGTTCAGCAGTTGATGTCTTCCGGCTAATTATGATGATGCAATAAAAATTAGCAAAGTAATTTCCATCTACAAGTTTCTAAGTGGTAGTAGTACTCATCATCATCATCATTATCAGCCTGAAGACGTCCAATGCTGAATATAAGCCTCCCCCAAAGAGCGCCACTTTGAGCGGCTGCTCGCCTCCTGCATCCATCGGCTCCCCGCGGCTTTCACCAGATCGTCGGTCCACCAAGTGGGGGACCGGCCTACGCTGCTTGTTCTAGTTCGTGGTCGCCACTCGAGAACCTTCCTTCCCCATCGGTTGTCAGTTTCTTCTCATTCCGGAGCTTGTCTCGCAGGGAAACACCGAGCATAGCTCTCTCCATAGCTATGCTCGGTGTTTCCCGCATGGTGATCGTAGTAGATGAACATCTAGGTAGACCGAGGACAATGCTGCGACCCATTCCCTGGATATTCCCTTTGCCGCCTTCTACGGCACCCACGGGAAGAGATGGGGTGGTCCGATTCGTAACCGGGACCACACGGCCTATCATACCGGCGGTAAAAGCACATCAAGCTAAAGGGAGGTATAGGCTTTGTAGAGGGTGTTGTATTTTATTTTAGTATATAAATGTACAGCATGATAACATTCAAAAGTGACTGAAGACTGCGTCTGCATTTAAATAATGCAGCAAGCTGAACTTTTGCCTAGATTTTCTCCATGGATGCCGGCGCCAGAAAATTATCAGCCAAGCGAAAAATTAAAGTAGCCGTGAACGGCATAAAATTAACTAAGTCTCTTCCAGGTGGATGTACTGAGGGTGAGGAAGGGGGAACTAATCTACGAAAAACATAATGGCGGCTCAAATATTTTAGACATGCGCAGCTATGCCATCTACAGTTTAAAGCATCAGACTCTCAATTAGTTAATATTGCAAGTATTATTTTCACGAATTAGTATTATGTGCATAACTTTTTTTTCTAATTCACAAACATGATATTTTGTGATTATAACTTTGTGACGTATTGCTAGTATAGTTTTTATTCCTAGGTGCATTTGTTATACAGCGCCTCGACGGTTTACTTGTATTATATTAGCTGTTAGGTACTTTTACGAATACGATTGTAACATTATGGAATGCAATAAACATTTGAATTTGAATTTTAATTCGACCCGTTTGTCTAAAAACTTACTGAACCTAGGAACCATCTATAATCTTCTATAAACAGCGTTTCTGGCATGCAATGGGAAAGTTTTAGATACTACCTAGAGTAATTCAATATTTTTATATAATATTTTATAAGCTATACAAATCTTTGCGTTTATTTCTATTTTATCACAGTATGTATATCTCAAAACTCGATGTTATACCCCTTAACTGAGTCCTGCCCATGAACACCAACACTTCTAAGTGTTGGTCTTAAGGTACCAGCGGATTTCCGTCGGCGTTCGGCTCGCCTTCCATTCCATGCAACCGGATTTGCACACCTAATTAAATGAACTTTATTAATTTAACACCTATAATTCATAGAGCTTTGGGGAAGGTGTTGACTTGAATAAAGATCTGGGACGGCATCTGCAATATAATTATCGTATACGAAATTTCAAGGCACCTTTGTGCAGCGTTAAAGTAGAAAATTGTAGTTAGGTAAGTTAAAAAGTTTATTGGTTTTGGTTTAGTTCATTTTCATATGAAATTTTCAGATAGCAAACAATTGTAGCTTAAATAATTTACTATGTATTCCCTATGCCCAATTGGAACAGTTCCATTACAGATAATGGCTTCAGTAATGGTACAGAATCATCCCTAGAGACGCAACGGGCATAATGTGTCGGTATTTCAATCAATATCAGATCCAGGATAATTAAAAACTATTATGATGGCAATGCAATGAAATAACTCAAATTTTCTCAATTATTAGGTGCTTTAATAATTTTTTTTAATAACGGGCAAATTGCCTTTATTACTCAAGCTAACTACTACAATAATAAAAACTAAACTAAACTAAACTAAACTAAGCTAAACTAATACTATAATAATTTGCTACTTTAATAATTTGGACAGTAAAGTATGTTTGGAATAACTTACCATTGTCATTGTTTCGTGACAACCACGCGTATTTTAAGTAACACATAGTTTTAGGAGCATTTTAGGCTAGAGTGAACGGTTGTCATCTGGGTAAGCATGCTCTATCATCAGCTACACCTTCAAGTAACTGCAGACAACTCGGTTGACTAACTTTGAGCAATCATAGACAACAAAAATAATCATGAACATCGTCATCAGCTTGAAACTTCCAGCTTGTGAAGATTCCAAAAATAGCCAATTTGCAATAAATCATTTAACTTTTTAACTTTAAATAAATAAATAAATATGTGTGGAAATTTCACATAGCGCCATCTAGCCCCAAAGTAAGCATAACTTGTACTATGGTAACCAGGTAACTAACATACTACTACCCAGATACAGAACATACACTTATGTTCATCACACAAATGTTTGTCCTGGATAGGAATTGAACCCACAACCTTATAGTTCAGAAGGCAGAGCGACTGCCAACTGAGCTAACAGACTAGTCACTTTGAGCCTTTTCTTCTGCTGTGACTTATATAGGTAATTGTCACAGAGAGTAGGTAACTCTGGATGTTACACTACTACAGTGAATATTAGGTTTGAGGAACCTTATATCCACTTCTACGTGTAATAAGATCTTATAAATATTATTATTTCGAGGAAACACTCTGAACCCGTAGCAATGTCAGTTATCTGAAAATTACTTGGATATCCGTTTTCCTGTATTTCTCTATTTACAAAATACCTACAGCAACGGCATCTTCACGGAAAAATATGAAACAATACCCCGCCCGCTCATTAATGTGTTCTTTACGATAGCCCCCGAAAATGAAAACGTGTAAAACGGATTCCGGAACGTAATCCTGCACGCTTTCCGGATAAGCGAGCACGGTGGCGGTTAAAAACGGAGCCAATGAGAATGTACGAAGCGCTCCGAATCTGTTTTAGTTGCATCGTTGCCTCACGCACACTAATGTGTGATGTTAGACACGAGTTGACTGAGACATGTACTGTGAACTGTTCCTATTTCGAGCTAGAATCAAAGAGGTAGAGAAGCTATGGGAAGCACAAATAGTTGCCATTTTTGGTATAATTAAACAAAAATCCGCTACAGCGCTTTACGAGATTAAATCGTCTAACCAACGATCCCAACACGCAGCGCTTGTATTTGTATTTTTCGGTCAGTGTTCGTTCACTCTGCCAATATGGCTGCCGCCGCGCGCTCTGGCGCCATTATAAATCGACAAAATAATATTATATTTAGGTGTATTTTGTTTCAAATTCTAAACTTATTATTTTAAAGTGATTCTGTCGCGTTCGTTTGTTTTACCCGACTGGTTTTTGTAGTATCTAAGCACGCAGGATGGCATTTTCGGATAATAATTTTATTGCAATACACGTGAAGTCGCGTGAGTGCTGAGCTTCGTATGAGCGAGAAGGCGCTGGCCAGCTTATTTGCAGTGGTCAACAGTACATGTTGGAGATGTACTGTCTAGTGTATTCATAGAAGTCTTTGGCTAGAATAGGTTACTAAGCTATCAACGTCTATTAGTTATGATTCATCAAAACAAATGGATTTCTGACATTACGTAGCTGATCCTTTAGTACACTTATATATTCTGTAGTACACTAGTTCATAACCAAGGTTACTGTTTATAAAGTGTACGGACGCAGTGTGACGGCAAGAACGGATATGAATTGAACTGCGTTCACTTGTCCAGAACGACGGAATACCGGATTCATTTCGTGCGGGAAGTACGGTTGCTGCCTAAAAGTTTACGGTTTTTCAGCCTTTGTTGTTTAATCAGATGCAAAAACTGGAGGAAAACTTCCGTATCGATGGCGAACATTTACATAATCATTCTCTAAGCAAATTGAAAACTTATTTAAGTTACAGAAAAGTATTTAGATTTTATTATACAAACTGTCATAATCAAGCAGTGTTGTAAAAGTAAGACTGTTTTACATTTTACAAATATTAATCTACAGTTTTTTACATTTTTTAATTCAATCGCCTGCCCAGCAGTAAATATCAATTTACAGAGTATTTTATAGGTATAATTTTACTATCATTACTTCATAAATAAACGCTGCTATTTGAATTATTCTCCAATAAATTCAGGAGAGCCTCTTATTAATTTAGGTAGGTATCGGGTGCCATTGGCTTCGACCCTTTACCATTAAGAATTTGAAAGGTAGAATAATAAGGACCTTCAATAGGAAACTCAATTAGGAAATACCTAACTTCACCTAAAGATAATCTTTAAACGAAGTCCCTAATGCCGATACCGTAAGCCAGACTTAATTAGATTCTCACAATGTGTAGAGGAAGAAAAGTAGTTATTACTTTAACAGAGGCTCTAATGAAAATGGTTTTCAGACTCGGGATAATATTATCTGTGTTATGAATTAAATATTCAGTACAGACCTACTTACACATAAGAATAGTCTTTAATGTTATTAGTTGTTAAGGAAGACTGTCTATTAAGGTTTTGTTGAGCGGTGCGCTGCCAATATCGGGCAATATAAATCATCATCAACAGACTGAAGACGTCCACTGCTGAACATAAACCTCCCCCACTTTGAGCGGCTGCTGGCTTTCTGCATCCATTGGCTCTCCACGGTTTTAACCAGATCGTTGGTCCACCTAGTGGGGCAGCGTCTTCCGGTTCGAGGTCGCCACTCGAGAACCTTTCTTCCTCGTTGATTGTTCTACGAGCTATGTGGCTTGCCCATTGCCATTCGCTGTTTTCTTGTGGTAATGTTAGTTTGTTATACCAGCGTATAGGACCAGAGGATATGAGTACATTTCAACCACAGATCCTATAAATCAACTTGGTGATTCTATGAGCTATATCGGTCACTTTAGTGCTCCTACGGATTTGCTGATTTCGTATTTTATCTCGTAGGGAAATACTGAGCCCCATTTATAATAATTAGGCATATAATAATAAATAATAAACTTAAAAAAATAAAATGAAAGATATAAACAGTTATTCTACCTGAATATAGGTACTATAATATTTGGAGAAATCATCAAATTATTCTAAGTATTTATGCTAAATAATGAATTTATACCTACCCTTATTCATGAGTAAATCTTTATATTCCTTTGGTTTTCAGTTCTGACCAATTATTATCAAAACAACACACATCCGGGCAAGTCAAAACATTTGAAACTGGTGAATACAATTTTGCCCGAATGTTAACAGTTCAAAAGCACACCAGTCGCATTAATAACAAAATGAAGCCACAAAAAGCCAATAAGCATTCACGCAGATATTTTATGTTTCGCAAATCCAAACGAATTCGCTCGTAAAAGTAGGTCTAGTCAATTGAATTGTGGTCTCCGTGGATACGTTCACTGATTCGTGTAACCATCCAGGAGAACCTTTGAAATTAAACATGAAATTATTTTATACGCCAGGTAGGTACGCAGATAGATAATAAGTTATGTTGCCTTAAAAAAAAAAATCACATGAGATCAGTTTTAAAATTCTGACGGTGATATTTAGAATAGAAAAAGAAAAAAGAAGAAATTCAAAGAAATTTTATCGACGATTGTAATTCAAACACTCAAGGTCGTGTTTGCTATATTGTTAAGCATTGTTTTCTTATTGATCTGATCAACTTCGCGAGCGGACTTAAAGAACGATATTGTCTTTTTAGTCTAGAAACCAGGAATTTATGAAGGTAATATCTCCAAAAAGGACTTAAAACTATTACAATTACTTTCATGCCTTTAACTTGGGTAAAAAGTCCGATATTAATCATATTCAGTATTAATACACACAATCTTTTTAGAACATATTTATTTATTTATTTATGGACCTTCAACAGTACTACATGATTTACAAATGTAATAAAATTTTTAACTTACATGATATACATGACAGGTTTTGAATTACATGTAGGCCTAATTACATGGCCACATCATGCATTAAGAAGTGAGAATCCTATAGTAAACCCTACAGTAAAATAAATACATATTTAAAAAGACAAAGACTACAAAAAATAGATAAACAAAAATTATACCTACACAGCAGCACAGACAACGCATTTTGCATAGACCATTGTTACATATTAACGTACTAACCTTTTATTCTACTTTTCTGCATTCTTTTGTTATAGCTAGGACCACTGGACACTTTATAGGAACTGCTGGTATGGTTAAACATATTGAGGTAAAATTCTTATCACTATATACACTGAAAACTTATTTATACGGTTATATCGTCAGGGGTTTGCAGAACTTTCACTCTAGTATCATATCAAAACAGCGTAGAATGGTACCAGAAAAAAAACATTGAGGTATTTATTTATTTTAAACCATTATAAAGTTTCATTTTAAACTACGGCATTCGTGTTTTTTCTGGCGCGAATTTTAATGTGATCGAGGCGGACTTGCCGCGTATGCGTTGAGTCGTGACTGTGGTACGCTGTATGTTCTGGATTCTGCGTTATTTTTGTTACATCGCTCGCAACTTGTTTATTCAATTTTAACAGCTTTAGAATAAAATAAAAGTGCACAAATATTGTAGGAAGTGCAGTTAGCTAGAATGACCAGCAAATCGTTAAAATATTTTTAGCAGCAATAAATCTATTTTCATACATTTTTCTTTAAATTGTGGACTGAACATAAAGAAATTATTTTCTTTCTAGTTTCGTTACAACGTACTACAATTTAATGATTACAATATGTATGGCGCGTCTAAGTTGTGTATCAAACATTAAATCAATTTGATTAATATTATAATTTAGTATAATATTAATGATTATAATATTGAACTACACCCAAATAATAAAAAAATATACAGCAAACCTTCTGCTTTCATGAGAGCTGTGGTAAAAGAAAACAAAAAAAACACAGCACACACCTTTAATGTAAAAGTAAATAGAACAAAAGTTCACTTAATGACATTGAACACACCTTGAACACCACTTTGACCACAATCCAATTACAAAAAGTTATCCGAAAGATACACAACACAAAACAATAAGACATCAATTAATGAAAATGAAGTTAAGTAGCAAAGAGCAATTAATTTATTAACAGCGAGCCAGTAACAAGAGTCTGCTAATGCCATTAAATTGAATTCCATTGTTTATTGTGAGACGAGGCATTTGAGATGGAAGATCCAATTTATTTGTTTGATGCCCTTATTGATGTTTATTTTTGTTGGGATACTCTTGAGTGTTGAGATAATTATTTCAAAGTGAGAATTAGAGCGAAAGGATGACAAATGGTCTTATTTTAATCCTGTATGTCACAATGGCAGTCCCCGTAATAGACGCAACCCCTGCAGAGGGTTACAGTCACAATCTTTGAAATAACAGACACCACATTCTAATTCTTAGGGTTCCGTACTCAAAGAGTGAAAACGTGACTCTACCCTATAACTTAGCCTTAGTATTGGTTTGTCTGTTTGTTTGTCTGTCCAACCAGCCTATAAGCGGCTGTATTTCTTGAAGTCCGTATTTAGTTAATCGGCTGAAATTTTCACGCAGTTTTTATAATAATTTTATGTGATGTGCCAAAATGTTGGTAGTGAAGTACTATAAAACTCGTACTAAAATATTTTTGTTTGAAAATAATAGTCCAATTCCATATTTTGTAATAAAAATTTGTCGACTTTATAGCAATATATTTAAGATTCAAAGTAATAGAAAAAGTTGCAATTTTTATTAGCGATTCCGTTTTCTCAGATCGCGATGTTTTGGCAACTTTGTATGCTAACCTTGATGTCAAAAATGTGTGACAGCACCATCTGATTTGCAAGGTTACATTAAACAGATTCCGATGTAGAAAAATGAACAGTTCATAAAATGTACGTAAGACATCTTAGAGTATAGACTAAAAAGACATAATGTCAAAATTTTTGTGTTGGGGCTAACTTTGACTTTGATGTATAATATTTCGTATTTGATATTATATCTATCCTTTTTTTTAAATCTTAAAGTTTCCAGTTATTTGATATAAGCTAACCTAGATTTGAAAGGGTTTAGTTGAACTTAAAATAACCTTCTATATTGAAGATTTGTGATTTATAGCAGTATCGCCTACTTAGCGTAATCAACAGATTAATTTTAGATGCGGGTTTTAATCCCGTTCGTGATTCAGATTTTTCGCTTTACATTACAAATTACCGGTAGCTCCCAACGGATACCACAAACCGGATTCGATTTTTCAGAATACCCTGTATTGTGTCTAGTAGGTACTTACCAAAGTTTTGCAACAAACTGCTCTTAATTATTTTTGTTTAGGTACCTAGGCTTAAATCACAATTTTACTCGTTTATCTGCAGCAATTCCTTGTTTTGAGAAAAAAAAAAGTTTAGTCATTTTGGCGTGAAATATGTATAAATAAATGTTAAAAACTACAAAAGTTTTGACTTGTGCAAACTGCTGACCTTGACTTTGAGTCAATTTTTCACTTTCATGTTATTAAAATAATTCAGTATAAATATTTTCCTTGTGATGATTCACCGTAACTAAACCCAAATTATGTTTCCAAAGGCATTCCGCCAGAATATTAATACGCTTGTTATGTAGTATCTAAATAAATGAATATTACACCTTTCATGTCGATTACATTTTGAAATTAGCATAATATAATATCTAACCTAACCATAATAATTATATTTTTAAAAGTGATTATGGGATCTTTACCGTGACTAGAATTATTTCTGAGTTCCCGATATTCACGATTCCCGATAGTATAAACACTACCAACCTATATAACATATCAATGTACCTACGTCTTCACACACGCTCGTGTCGTGGCAAACACGTTTGCCTGCCTTAGTAAGTACCATTGCTTATGTTGTCTACAAGGGTGAGCCCGTGGCCTGGGTTTCAGCAAGCAGCCATGTGACGATAAAGTTTAAATATCCTTCTCCGTATCTCCTTCATGCGCAGAAGATGAATAATCTATAGACTTACAGCAGCGAAATAGTTAAGTTTCTAGCTAAAGACTCAACACATCAGTGAAACAGCACAACTATCAACACAATAAGTTATATATTGTATTGTATTAAATTATTGCTGTCTTAATAGAAATAGTAGTAGTAAGGTTACAACTAGGTACTACTTAGCCGAATTTATAATATTTTAATCATGCATCATGATCAGCATACAGTTGAAAGGAGTTATGGTAGTTGACAGGACTGTTTGTTTGAACAGCAACATACGTTCAGACATGGTTTTCAACCCACAGTTGAAGTACTGTAGTTGACGAAATTATTCACTTGACTATTATACAACTTTTTAACGTTTCCGAGAGGACCCATCTTCAACAACTAGGTGGTAGGACTTTTCTGCAAAGTTCGTCTAGGTAGGTACCACCGCTTTGCCAGTTATTCTGCCGCCAAGCAGTAGTGTGCAAGCACTACTGTGTTCCGGTTTGAAGGGCATTGTAGCTAGTGAAATTACTGGGCAAATGAGACTTTATGATCTGATTACTCAGTCTAGTAATCTGGTTACCAGACTGTGCGATGTCTCAGGATGACGTGCGCAGTGCAGGTTCACGCGAAACTTTATTGTTTTTAAGTGCCGAGTGACACTGCAACTGTTATGGGCGGCCATGTCGCTTAACATCAGGTGAATGACTAGCTCGTCACGTCATTCAATAGCATAAAAAAAAATACCTCTCACGATACTACAGTAGTTAACTGTTTAGTATACATATAAGTCCTTATGCATGGCATATTGCATATTGGCCTCAATTAATGTCTCGCCGAGAGTTAGTTCATATTGATTCTTGCAGGCTTGCATATTTCACATGGGAAGCACTGAAAACGATCGCGCTCATACATAGTTTTGGTTCAGTAGAAATGGAATAGCTTTCAATGAAGAATAATAATGTCCTGAATTTCCATAATACGATTCCATATATCCTTTAATTATGTGCTTTGGTGGGCTATGTAACGGTGAAGAATAGTTATTGACCAAGTGAATGAAGTGAGCGAAAGTCTCTGCTTCAACTCGAGATTTTTGCTTTTGTCTGTTCGGATGTACGTACTAGCGTAAAGGTCGCACTTTTTACCAATCTTGACGATACTTGGTATACCGGTTCTACAGTTCCATCAGGGAATTTTATAGTCATCGGTGATTTTTTAACATGAACTCCAAAACATTAATCCTGTACTTATGTTCTTCGTTGCATCTGTGATTTCATCATACGTGTGACATTTCTTTACACGCAGTTGTAATATTGTGCAACAATATTATAAATCTAAATTGGAGGTCTTATAAAATCGAAAATATTTGTTGGTAACTTTATACGTAACCCAGCATCGTAATCTACTTTTACCATTATGGTTAATTGCAACTTATTTAACACCCACTTTTAACACTCTCCTTTGAAAGAGCCATGAAATACATGGGCGGTTCACACCGTGGTGCGAATCGCCCAAGTATTATAATAGCAGAGGATGATTCACACCGCGGTCCAAAAGAGCCTATTTATTTAGAGCACTTCGGCGATTCACACCGCGGTGTGAACCAAGCGCGGTGTGAAACGCCCCATTACCCATGTTATTTCTATAAGAATCAGGCAAACTGAAACAAAAGCCACCAGCGATAATCTAACTCTGTCCGACAAGATAGTCGTTACAAAGATAGCTATTGTTATTTAGAGTGGATGAGCAAAGTGGGAGCCAGGGGTGCGAAAGGGGTCACCACAGTCGGACGACCATCATTTTTCATCTCATTAACTTCGAGGCTCTACGTGTCCTGAATAGCCATCGGGGCTCATTAGCCGCCACTCGATTTTATCCATCCACCTGTAATATCTGCGCGGCTATTTGAGGACATTGTTATTTTAAAACTTAAACGGTTTTTTGAAGCGAAAATATTTATTATGCAGCATTGACTTGTTTACACTTGTTAGGTACTCGGTGTGTCAGTTTGGCGTAACGTTAAATTTAGTTGACAGTATTATTTTTATATTTAAAGGGCTTTTTATTATAGTCACCCCGTGGTTTCACATACAGCCAGCAGTCTTCTCGGATATCTTAATTTTGAGGGATAAAATTAGTGTAAGGATTCTTCACGCTAAGTTGAGCTGTTTTGGAAAGTCCTATCACCTAGTAAAGGTACTGCTACAATCTAGTTTAGTAACTATATAGGTATTTACTTAGATTGTTATTTTGCTCATACATAGCTCTCCTATAGACGGGACAAACTCTACTAATATCCTACCCTATCCTACTAATATTATTAACGCGAAAGTTTGTGTGGGGGTGTGTGAATGTTTGTTACCTTCTATCTCCGTAGCTACTAAACCAATTTTGATGAAATTTGAAATGCAGATAGGTTATACGCTGGATTAACATATGGGATACTTTTAATGCGCGGGCGCAACTATTATTGTTATAAAGTAAAACGTTGGCTGTTTATTTGTATGTTCGTTTGGCTTTCACGCCAAAACGGCTAAACTAATTTGGACATTATTTTGGGAAAATATTGCTTACACACCTGAACAGCGTAGGATACTTTTTACTCGGGAAAATAATAGCTTTTCAGTAAATAGCAGTTAAAAACAGCACCTCTATTGTTATAAAATATATAATGGTATTGTAATGAAAGTTCTAATAACCAGCCAAGTGCAAGTCGAACTCGCGCACGTAGGGTTCCGTACCATATCTATAAAAATGAGCAAAAAACACGTTTGTTGTATGGGAGCCCCCTTTAATATTTATTTTATTCTGTTTTTTTAGTATCAGTTGTTATAGCGGCAACAGATACATCATAAATGTGGAAATTTCAACTGTCTAACTATCACGGTTAATGAGATGCAGTCTGGTGACAGACGGACAGACAGACAGACAGACAGACGGACGGGCAGCGGAGCCGTAGTAATAGGGTCCGTTTTTCCTATTTCGTAATACTGGAAAATTTATTAGTAAATTACAATGTAGAGTGAGATTATGAAAAGCAGAAGTCTACCTAATGTGATTTATTTATTATTATTTATTATCACCTCATTTGTTTCAATTTCTTTAATTTAAGTTTTTTTACAATATTCCTATAAAAATAAATTACAAAAATACTATAAAAAAAACCTGAACCTAGAGTTCCGCTGGCAGCGGGGCAAGCCCCAAGCTACTGGTGCTGGTTGTTAGGGCTGCAGAGTGAGGAACCTCCTGACAATACGTGCCGTGTCAAGGAGTACTGCCTTCTGAATCTGACCCTTGATCCAACCGTCTAGCGAGAGCCTCTCGAGGTGTTGGTCGAGGCTCTTCGCTACAAGGCCGTATATATATATTTATTTATTATTATTTATTGATTATAATAATTAGAACGGCATTATCTACCAATTACACTAATTATTAGACATTTACTGCTACTTATCAATTAAAATAACAATTAAGTATTACGATTATAATTAACAATAACAAATTATAAGAATATTCAAAGAGGTTAATTAGTATAGTAGACAGGTAGGTGGTAGGTAGTGATATGTTCATAATTCAGTGAAACTGTCCAGTCATGGCAATAGTAGGTAGGTACGCATCTACTATGAATAATAGATGGTGGGTGATAGACAGGCGAACCGAATTGTAGTTTGAAGTCCCAAACCATTACATTAATATTCTATGCCATTGACTTACTAAAGTTTTCGGTCATCGCAAAGTGGCCGATTAGTGGAAAAATCTCTTTCCTACATACTATAAGTTAGCTATAAAGAAGTAAAACGTCTGTTGTCATATATTTATACATTCTTATTCTTATTATCAAGAGTACCTAACCTAGAAAAGGTGTTGGTCGAAGTTCCCATAGACTTTTCATGTCAAAGAAGGCCCGTGTAAAATATAGGTTGATGACATTGTGGTTGTGTGTTAATAACAATTTCAATTTACAATTTAATACACGAAAGTACCTATATTGGCGACTGGCCGAATACAGGCCTTTTTCTTTTTAATTCTTTTAAATGTTTTTCTGTTTGTCATAACATCATTTGTGTTTTAGTTTTGGTTACGTGCAGTCGTTCATTGTGTTTATTTTATTTTCTTTAATTTCTGTGGATTTTGTTTATATCGTTTTCACCATCGTACGTACGCCTTTATTTCGCATTCTACAATACAGTCCATAGCTCGCCAATACCAGTTCTTGTTGAATTTTTATTCTAACTAGATTTTAGTAACATTTTAGTTTAGATTACTGTGTTGCGTTCATTATAATCCTAAAGAGCGACTATAATTATCTGCAATGCAAAAATATTAAATGTCCTAAAACCCCACCTTACCCTTCTCACTTTGCAATCCATTCCATGATATCCGCACTGCGTTTGAAATCAGAAACTTTGTAGTTTACACGTTGCGTATCTTTGCCAATATTTTATTTCATTGTCATTCAAACGTGATACTCGATTTTATACCTGCACTTACCTAAACAGCATTACAGTCAAAGCAAAACGTTAACAGTTTCAGTTTGTGGGCACAAGCGGGTAATGGCTACCACAAACACGGTTCGCAGAGTCAAAGTGCATTACCGATTGTGCGCGTTTTGTTCTACAATTGCCGAATTTCTCTTCGTAGTCTTCCGTAGTCTCGCAATTTCGGGTTTCACCTGCAGTGCTATAATTAAGACTATTGGCAGTGCTTTTGTCTTTGCGACCAAATTGTTCCAAATTGCCCTAAAAATCTTGGAATAGAGCAGTTTATTGCTCACGTTAATAACTCTAAAATGTCTTTAATGCTAACCGTACGGAAATAAGTCAAATTTTATGAGGATGTAAGAGATTTTGATGATGATGATGCTGATGATGCCGATGATGATGATGATGATGATGACGATGATGATGATGCACATTCTAAATAGATGTCAGGCAGCTGCATGTCTACATACATAGTGAAACTAAGACTCCTTCCTCCTTCTTTTTCTGTTTTCGACTCGGAGCTAATCTAAATCTAAATACTCCAGGTGTGTGTTGCAAAACTCTGAAACATCGGTAGTAAATTGAGATTGATCGGCCGAAATTGCATGTCAAGATAAAACCGGGCATTTTAACGTCAGTCGGTTTCCGAACTCTTCGTTCAATAAAATACTCACTTCCACAGGCTTTCCAAATACCTAAATGTGTATCGATGTTCTAAATTAGGTATCTAAATATGTGGCAATGTTTTATCAAGTCTGAATGTGATACATAATAAAACATATAAAAAACTGAAAACTGAATTACTGGGCAAATGAGACTTTATGATCTGATCACACAGTCTAGTAATCTTATTAATATACTGTGTGAAGTCTCAGGATGACGTACGCAGTGCAGTGTCACGCAAAACTATATTAATTTAGAGTTCTGAGTGACACTGCAATGTGCTATGGGCAGCCGTGATGCTTAACATCAGGCAAACGAATAGCGCGTCACGTCATTCATTTACATTTTAAAAAACTAGTAGGTACAACAGTAACTCGAAAGCAAAGTTGAGTACATGTAGATAGGTGCTCACTTTCAGCAGGAATGTAGATATTTGATGGTAGCCCGTATCCCGTATCGGTGATTTTAAAACGCTACCCCAAAGCCATCCACTTATCGCTACATGAAGTGTGTGCAACGCGCTAGCACGATAAATGGCGAATTCATTTGTATGTTTTACAGTCGTCGTTTTTGCTAAATGATCAAATTCGTGCTATATATCTGATGCTCTTGAGAATGGGCAGCAACATTTTCCTCTGTCTGCATTATAATGTAGGTACTGCATACACCAACGACGCCTGCCAACCATGGTAATTATAGCAACCTCTAATGGGGGCCTATGATCAGCTGTGAACGGATAAAAGCTGTGAGGTCTGTGAACGCTCCTGAAACTAAACTAGAATTCAACCTCTGAAGCTATAGGTACGGTGCAATCACTGGTATATTCAAGATAATCTATCTACCCACAAATACATTGTTAGAATGAAAATTATATGCGACCCTAAACCTTCACCAGCAAAATACCTTTTCCATTCCCTTACACCTTCATCAAAATCCGCTGTCTTAAAAACGATAAAGACTCGCATCTCACGAGGGTTCCTGAGGAGCCATTTCCGCATGAATAATCCTTTGGCTCGATTTACACGGTATTAGAAAATATTTCCCTTCTCTTTTTGGTTAAATTTAATGGATATACAACTGAATATTTTGTACTTTCGTTAATTGTGACTGCCTGTATACCTGTCAATCTGAAAATCAGTATATAAGTGGATGCAGGAGTTTTGGCGGGAACGCGGAAAAGTTCACGTCGGTGCATTGTATTATTTTACAAAACTTATGCTTTTTCCAGTGTTAATGTTTAAAATTGGTGGTGTTTTACGCATTAAGTGCTGAATTACGAGCATGAGTATGGGCAAGTGATATAATGTAGTGAAACGTGGTTTTTCGTGTTACTTCCAAAATTCCATAGAAGCCTCTAGTAAAGTTGCCACCACTTTACTAGGGCATGCCTTAGACTGAATTATGACTTAGACTAGGCTATGACTACTCTGACTGTGACTATGACTTGACTTTAAGTGAAAATTTCCATAATACGATGAAAAATTACAAAACTTGACACTGGCTAAATACACTATGTGTGGAGCCAAAATATAAGGAAAAAAAAAAAAAAAAAGTGGATGCAGTGAGTTTTAATGTCATTGGGTTGACGTGTTGCTTTATTCGTTCTCTTCATCTATAGTTCTTAAGAAGCAAATTGATGTCAAAAGTCATAAAAAAGACTACATTTTAAAGTTATTTTAGGGCTGGTACGGAATTCGGCGTATGTGTACGTCACAATGTCATAATTTTAAGGTCATTTAGAGTCGTACTGAACTCGTAGTAAATATACGTCACAATTTCGTCATTTTTTTTTATTTGTTTATTTATTCGTATCAAATTTTACATGGGCTTACGTACTAGCATCAGTAAACCTCGCAGAGGTTTGTCTTGACGCTAGGGTCCTCTAAGAAGCTAGAAAATAAAACTAATAATTATTATTACTTGCCCATGCTATTTTACACTCACTTGTGTAAGTAAATGAGTGTACAATAACACAGTGGTAAACAAGATCATAACATTGTTTTTAGTTTTAGGTAGAAACTTAATAACACAAACATAGGTAACAATTATAATGCGGCAATTGACGAAAACCCAACGACAGCGCAGCACGCATACTGCATGCAACGCGCAGTCAAATGGTATATAATAACAATTAATATTACCTATTCTGATTTAAGGTAACTTCACGACCCGTGCGGAACACGTCGCATGTGTACGTCACAATGTCGTCATTTAAGTTAGTTGGAAAACCTGCCATCTAGTTTCAAATGATGGAACTATCCATCATAATATACAGTAATGAGTTATAAAATTAAATGAGGTTATCTGGTCATTTGGAATGTCATATTAACAATAATTTATGAATAACTGCATTCAATAATATCATTATTTTTACCTCCTGATATAACGACCACAGTACGTCTTTTAGGAAAGTCACACAAACGGTATACAAAGACGTCCTCAGTCTTTCTTCAATAATCGTCATTTTTACGTCCTCAGATGACGTCTTGAGGCTGTGACAAATGTACGTACTTTTCTGGTACTCCCAGGCATCATTGTAGACATCCTTACGTCGCAGAATGACCTGATAAAGACGTCGTTATGACGAAGATTTCTTACCTTAGTTATGACTTTATTTGGTGGTAAGGTTATGTTTATAACAAAAAATAGGTACAAGATCTCAAAACCTTTCATTAGACCGTTAGATTTCAAACAAAACATATGATAAAACAATACAACACCTATGTTCAATGTCAGCGTTTCACGAGATGTGAGGACGTCAGGCACACAGAACACTATACTCCTAGCGGAGGTCGGGCGGCTGCCGTTAGGGGCGTATATTCTCTATAACTTACCTATGAAGTTCCGCTTTGTCGAGCCGTCCAATCTAAAATTTAGTTACAAGAAACAGAGTTTAATTTAGTTACGCACTATATAGCAGTAAGCTGCTAAAATCAAAATAAGCAATTTTTGCTTTGTAAGTATACCATACAAAAGTATGCCATACTAGTATGCCATACTAAAATATGCCATACTAAAAGTATGGTATACTTATATACAAAGCAAAAATTGCAGATTTACCTATTTCAGGGCCGTGCCAATATGAAAAGTAGACCAACACCATTTTGTATTAACGTGATTCCTCTTGACACTTACCAAACCAGGATGTCCAGGCTATGAATAGGTAGATGAGCTCTTTATTGACACTAAGGTAACAAAATGTAGCAACAGGAAAAATACTAATGAGTAGGTTACAATAGGCGGTCCTATCGCTGAAAAGCGATCTAAGTATCTTGCGAAAACCGTGCAGGTTTAATACCGTGTGTACCCGACCTTCACACGCTCCGGTAATACGCGTATTCATGGTTGGCATGTGAGAAACAACGTGGCGTTATGAACAGCCAATTGTGCCTCATTTAACATAGAATTATGGTACTTGCAAGAGGCGGAGTTATTTTGTGTGCTGAGTTTCGTTCAGGTATAGCTAATAATGTTACGTGTTACTGTATTAGAACACGGGAATACGGTAAAGTGGCAGTATTAGAAAGGCAGAAAATATTCAGTACTGAAAACTCAGTGTCTTCGCTTATTTGGTGTGAATGACATAAATGATGTCCAATACAAGTGGCCAGTGAGAATAAAGTCCAGTGAGAACAGACTGTTCCCAGAGAGCACATTGTTCTCAATAACAAAATAAACTTTCATAAATTAGTTCCCTCGAGATCCATGCAAGAGTTTTTAAGTACGGTCAGCAAGATAAGCCATAAATAGATCTACATAAATATTATGATACGGGATATTACAATTTTGTGCTTCTAAAGAACAATGTACGTTCCAGGAGACCATACACACTGAGGAGATTATAGGGTTCTACGAAAACGAAATTTGTGAATTGTAAACAAAAACATAATTACGTATATGTGAACATGAAGTACCAGGAGCTTATCAGAAACACTGAAGAAGTATTACCATTTTTGTATGATGCAAGGATAATTGCTTCAAGTTGAATGATGGTTTTGAATGACCTTAAGTTCTCAAATAATGCTTGTACAAAACATAACGTCCAGCTAGCGGAATTACGCTATTTCTATGATGTCCACGTCCAGTGTATGCATCCAGTTTAAAATATTTCAAAACCTTCCTTCTTGAGTAGTTATAAGTGGTTAGCGCTAGTACCAGAATGTTTAAGCCGCCAGAAGGTTTCTAACGTGACTATAGCTTTTTAGGGTTTTCTACCCAAAGGTTAAAAACTGGCCTAATACCCATATACCCTATACCTTGGCTAATGACCAGTTTAAACATTGTTCAGCCAAAACAGCGGTATAAGCTCTACAAAACTATGTGTTATATAAATAATTAAAACTAGTTTAGATTACACTTACCTAATAAGCCATAAGTTATTTTGCTTTATGCGCTACACGATTTTACAAGCAGAAGCGCTATCGTAAACTAAAGCAGACACCCAATCCCAATAATAGGTTATGCTGTATCGTATAACTTTCATATTGGTATGAAATTACTCCGAGCTGTATTACTCGAAATGGATATGGATTCTGATTGGGTCGGCGATAACCGTCAGCTTTTGAAGTGTGCGTGTTGCGAGAGTTCATAATGCATCTATAGTGCGCTTGCGTATATCATACCTATCATAAGGTAATCCTTGATTAATGCTCAATGCATGTACTCTATGCTTTCAGTCGAAATTTATACCCGTCTGCATTAAAGTTTGAAAGTTATGTTAGTCAGAAATGAAATCCTTTCCGTATTTAATATACTTGTAACATATCTATCTATCTATACATATAATAAAACTGTAGAGATAAAAAAATCTGTAATTGCAAGATATCAAGAAAAAAATGACACAGGTTGGCTTAAAATTAGCCGCTGATCACGTTAAGCCACTTTTTAAACACTTTGTCTGTTTGTTTGTTTGTTTGTTTGTTTGTTGGTTTGTTTGTTTGTTATGACTGAACTCCTAAAATACTGAATGGATTTTCATGCGGTTTTCACTAATATGCTTAGAAATAACCGGCGCTTAACATAGGATATATTAAAATTGATATATCGTTAAAAAAAATTGATGACAATTATTGAGATTTCATTACGAAACGAATCGGAGTTTTAAACAACATGGCCGATTGATTTTTTTTTTTTTTTTTTTTTCTTATATTTTGGCTCCACACATAGTGTATTTAGCCAGTGTCAAGTATTGTAGTTTTTCATCGTATTATGAAATATTTCATGTAAAGTCAAGTCTTAGTCACAGTCAGTCAGGGTAGTCATAGTCCAGTCTAAGTCAGGTAGTCATAATCCAGTCTAAGTCATACCCTAGTAAAGTAGTGGCAACTTTACTAGAGGCTTCTATGGAATTTTGGAAGCAACACGAAAAACCACGTTTCACTACATTATATCACTTGCCCACACTTATACTCGTAATTCAGCACTTAATGCGTAAAATGCCACTAATTTTAAACATTAACACTAGAAAAAGCATAAGTTTTGTGAAATAATACAATGCAACGACGTGAACTTTTTCACGTTCCCGCCAAAAAACCGAATGATCGATTGATTTTTTAATTGTTTTCAAACTGGAAGGCACCTGTGAAGCTTATGTAATGTCATCTGTCACATGTCAAAAAACAATTTTAGTGATGTGTAGGCCAATATTCGGTTCGACAATTAACGATTATTTTAGATACATAATACCGATTAACGATTATTTTTAGACACATATCATATAATCATGATATCTATCTTAGGTAGACCTACCTACCTTAGAGTGCATGGTAAATAATATATTATTCCCATTGTTGAAATTAGAGGAAACACAAGTACACGTGGGTGGGGTATAAAACGTAGGTGTCGATTTAGATGATAAGAATTTATTGAGGAAATCAGACCCTTGACGTATTGTCATCGGAATTGTGTATCAAGTATCGTCAAGATTCGCTGAAAACTATGACCTGTACGCGAGTCGTACATCCAATTCCGGACAGACGAAAGCAAAAGTTGCGAGTTGAAACCAGACTAGCAATGGATGAGTGCTTATTTGTGGAAATTCGATCTCACGATATCTTTTTTAATTTCAAACCATCGATTTTTCTTTTAAAAACCGATTTTTCAGGTAATTTTTGCCGAATATTTTTATTACGGTTGGCAACACCGTATTTTGTGCCCACGCTATCTATACATATAATAAAACTGTAGAGATAAAAAATTCTGTAAATGCAAGATATCAAAAAAATAATCACACAGGTTGGCTTAAAATTATCCGCTGATCACGTTAAGCCACTTTTTATACACTTTGTCTGTTTGTTTGTTTGTTTGTTTGTTTGTTATAACTCCTAAAATACTGAATGGATTTTCATGCGGTTTTCACTAATATGCTTAGAAATAGCCGGCGCTTAAAATAGGATATATTAAAATTGAAATATCGTTAATTTTATGGGAATTATTAAGATTTCATTACGAAACGAATCAGAGTTTTAAACAACATGGCCGATTGGTGATTTTTTTTGGCTACTTACGGTAAGTTACGATATGTCACAGATGAGAGCAAAAAACCATTGACTACACTCTGTGCCACACACACAGGTCTGTGGTGCTACATGTTTATCTGGAGGCACAGATTAATAAAAAAAGTCTTTGTGAAGAATGTATATGACCAAAGAGTAATATTATTAGGTATGATACTATAAGGCGTTATTTTTCAATCATCAGATAAAAGTTGTTCATTAGATAAAACAAAACACTAAAAATAAAACCCAAATGAAGGGTGTCGCGAAATGCGATTTTAATCGAGAGGTAAGTAAGTGAATCGATTCTGAGTTTTAGGTTATCTGTGCTGGTAACATTCTATTGTATGAGAGAGAAAAGGCGGGAGTGGAGCCTTGCCTTGGTTTTATTTAGAAAAAGATAGCGAAGCGAGTATGAAGTAAAACGATAAATTTGGTGTAGCAATGAATAACCTCAACGAAACAATTACGAGAGGTAATTGTTAATAATCCTGGCTAGGCTGGGTAAGTGGTTCAAAGATTACTTTTTATATTCCAAACTTATAACACGATTCATTTAAAAACTTAGATAACATATAATAATAAGTATACTAAACTAAACTAGACCTAAAAACTAAGATTACTTGTGATCAACGAGTTCCCTTGTGATGATAGTTTAACTTTTGATGTGAGTCTTATTGAAAGGGAAATAAAGAGGAATTAGAAAGAGTTTTGCACGGTGGTAAGGGCGGGTCAAATGGGGAAGGCTGGTAGACCCTCCTTCGGGACCTTCGGGTCCTGAAGGTAAGGTGAGGAGAAGTAAGTTCGCATCTGATAATGACTTCATTCGTTGGTGAGAGGATCCTACCACTTAGCTGTGGCTCTTGGTGTTTTCATGGTATCAAAGGCGACTCTCACCTAATAAGTGAAAATAAGAACTGTTTCCTCTATTCCTTTCAATGATGCTCTGTAACATTTCATTTGTGGCGTACATTACACCTAACCTATAATGGAACCTTAGGCAGGCATGATAGTGTGGAGACGTACTTGTCATGTCATGCCCAACTTCGCCACAAAGGGTTTCTTTATTTCAAAACTGTTACGGAACCCTAAAATTGAAATATTCTTTGCAAAAGCGATTCTGATTTGAGCTTTGTACACATGTTATTTCCTCACTCCCTCCACTATGTTGAAAGTGCAGTGAAATGAGACAACGTGGAAAATAGTGGACATATAAATGTCGACTCCTTTTACAGTGATGTACTTAAGTATTTGTAATTTCTAAATAGTATTAACAAAATTAATTATGTACGCGTCGTATAGGTAAATGCATTTTACACGTGTGCTAATACGTGCTCAGCTCCGAAAAGATTTAGTGGATTTGTTATTTGGTACAACACAATTCAAGCGTGCGAAGCCGCGGGCAAAAGCGAGTCATAAAATATGTGTAATATTTTACGTATTTATATATATATATATATATATATATATATATATATATAGTATATGTATTTTTATATTTATATTACGCCAAACAGCATGTCCTTTACTTACCTCGTCCGTTAGGTACATAACTTATCCATTTCCACGCCCGCTAAGTTAGTTTTTTAAAGTAATCCACTACGATGGCTGTAAGCCTAGTGGTCATCGAAAAATGTTTATCGCTACCTACCAGGGTCCACATAAAATACTTTTTATCTCCGAAAATTAGGAGTTCGGGTGAAACCACGGATGCCGCCTCAAGTAGAGTAATTATATACGTACAAAAGCGAGAATTCTGACGTATAAATATCTAATGTACATTATTTTATGACCAAAAATATTTTGTACCGAACTATAAGCTATACATAGGTAAAACATGACACACTCAAAACACGACAAAACCTATTAGAAGTGTCTGTAAACTTTTATTAACAAAAGCTGTACCAAAGTGAACTACCTATAGAACAATGTTTCCGTATTTTATTTTAGTGCTGGTCGGGTTGTTCGATAACCCACTACAAAGTTCAGCAAAGTTGATATATTTATGATCGCGACTGTGCCAATCGTAAAAAAATTCTCAGTATATAAAAGGCAGTGAGTGAAAAGAGTAATTTTCTCCTCCATAAAAACAGTTACGCAGTTATTTATGGTGATACCGCAATCTATACAAGGGATTCAGCCCGGGGCAGAGAATTAACGATTATCCCGGGTTTTTCCTACAAAGAAATATTACTTTGACAAGTAAATTCTGTGTAGGTATTTCTTTTCATGCTCATCGAAATTATTAAAAGGGCATTAAAGGAGTTAGCTTTTCGTCGTAAAACGCGGATGTTT
The DNA here is from genome assembly GCA_910589525.2 of Ennomos quercinarius. NCBI lineage: Eukaryota > Metazoa > Arthropoda > Insecta > Lepidoptera > Geometridae > Ennomos > Ennomos quercinarius. Next base: position 10,464,819 of record OU342499.1, on the reverse strand, counting down.
TAAATCTCTTGGGCTTTGCAGATTTGTAATACATTCAGAATTATTACTTCATAAATATGAATCGTAAAAACTTAAATTTTAGGCTTTAATTATGCAACCTAATAGCCACAAAGAGCTTCGGACATAGAGCAAGCTTCGAAAAAAAAATATTTAAGTATCCAATTATCACAAGTAATGACAAATACCTAACCAAATATGTAACGTCAAATAACTTTATAATATTTTAGTACCCTTATATTCTTCTAAAGAATATTTACGAATTTTTATGCAAAGTACACTCGCGGGGCTTACAAAATAATGTAACCACTGCTGAATTTTAATTCAACATTGCACTTCGTCATATAAAACAAAATTGCAGCTTCCGAATAAAAGCATGCAAATTGCGCGATTATTTCTGAATTCAGCCACAATTCTCCGACCCAAAAATCTAAAATACACGAGGTGTAATTGTTACTAGCCTAGCTGTGTTGGCGAATGCAAAAATCCCGCTGTATTGCCTGGATAAATGTAAAGTGTAAACAATCTGTATGCTAATCACACAGTATACGCAGTAATAGACAGTACTACAACTACAGAAAAGTCACTCTGGGTTAGCATTGTTATATTTTAGTATAACTTCTCTAGTATACTTCTTCTTATGTTTAGATATATTCATTATCATATCAAAGTTAACATAACATAACGAATCAGCATTGCAATTCAACGAGGCAATGCTGCCAGCATGTTGGGTACGCTACCTTCCGGTAGTGGGCTGCAGCATTTGGATTATCTATAGGCCATCGCGGCTAGTATACAGTCCAAATATTCTTTGTAGTAGATAGTGTATATTATTGTAGTAGTTAGTTTAAAGAACAAAGGCACATTGCCCGATTAAAAAAAATATCATAGTGCTTTAAAAAGTGATAGTATGGTAACCCGTTTATATTAGCTTTATAAATAATAATATTGCTAGATTATAGTTTATTTTAGTTTAGGTTTAATTTAGTTTTTATCTTGTATATTTTACTTTAACCTGTCGTCAGTTTTATAGTTGGTGGCGTATGACGTTGTACAAGCTTGATTTTATAATTGAACTACATGGATGGCTTTGTCAAGTCAACGCTTTCTCGGAACAACGTTAGATAAAATGCGATATGATCTACTGTCTATATTGTAACTGTGTGCTAATCACGCGGTGATGTCTCACGCGCAAGATAGTGTCGAGCTTTTCTCGGCGGTGGCTTTTCCACTCCCAAATGGTTGGCAACGTTTCCGATGTTCTTTTGTTTATCTCGACCTCTTCACTCACATTAAAATCGACTATTATGTGGGAGTATTGTTTTGTTTTTCTTTTTAAATTTGGATTTATAAAGAATTTGATATGCGCATTACCCAAATCATAAAATAACATTCAACATTGTAAACCTTTATTTTAAAGACTTCGTTTTCGCACACATTGTACTAACAATGTAAGATATGCCTACAAAATAACATCGAATATATGGAATTTTAAATCCGCGATGAGTACACAGAGTTTATAGATGAAAAGTAATGAACCCGCCGCGATGAGCCGGCACTAGAAGACATAGCGTAAGCCGGCTCCCCACTAGGTGGACCGATGACCTGGTGAACACCGTGGGGAGCCGATGGATGCAGGAGGCGAGCAGCCGCTCAAGGTGGCACTCTCTGGCTGTTGTTGATGATGATGATGATGATGATGATGAATGAACTATTAAAAGTAGACTAGTTAAAAAATAGGTTTTGACTAAGATGCATTAATTACAATTCGTATATAGAGTCCTATTTAAATAACATTATCAGAAGATACTTTTGTCAAATTACATGATACTCAACGTCTTCAAGACAAATCGATTTATCTCGCTATCAATACAACCTTGAGCCGTCAATGTCAATACAACTCACTCCTCCCTAAAAGGGGTGAGGCACGATGACGTAATTTATAAGGGTTATTAATATAATGTAGGTATAGCGTTACACAGTAACTTAATAACAGGCTGTAGGCAGCTTAATATGCCTCTCTTTGAACTTCTAAATAGGTAGATTGAAATTTAGAAGGATGTTACATACTATGCATCTAGCTATAGCATGCTCTGTAAGATTTATCATGAACTGCAGGTATTAGAAGACACAAATTTCACGTAGGTACTTTATACTTAAGCTTGAAACTGATTAATGCTAGTAGGAATACAAATCAGAAAATAATATAGTACCTATAATAATAATTATGATTATGATAACGCAGGGGTGGGTTTGTGGCGAGCCGTCGGTGAGTGGCGACACCGCGTACCCTGATTGCAAGGGGCTAAATGAGACCCTTGACCCCTGGCTTGCCTTAACTGGCTGTCCGGGGGTGGAAGTCGCAAGAGCTAAAAACCTAAGCTCCAGGGTGGAAGTGTTAAAGAGCATAACGCCACGAGTAGCGTTCAGTGAAAGTGCACACACCTCTCGACACCCTAAGCCTCCCGCACCAATGTATCTTCCTCGGCACCAATATGCGGTAGCCACTATAGGGGACCCATTTAGTGGGCGGCAAGTCATCACCTGCCTCAAACATTTCGACGTGAGACAAATTGGCTGGTGCCGTTTTCTCATTCCATAAACCAAACATCAATCCATCAAAAGTTCACCACAATAGCCCAGATTTATTTTTAACCTTTATACAAAATAGTTAATAATACGCTATAACATCCCTGTCAGTTATAATTAATGTTATATTCAACAGGGCCTCTTGGTGTTGGCTTCAGCTCCACCAATGCCTCCCAAATATCCGGGCTAGACCCGATAATCAAATAAAACTGATTATGATGATGTATGAAATGATTTTTGAAACATGAACTTAAGAATTGAAGCCCAAAATTCACCCAAATATTCGTACCGTAAAATCAGTCTTTTGAACCCTAAAACCAGGTGGTCAAATCATGCAATAATAATATTCACCGTTCACCGTGTTCCGTCGTTCACTTTCCATCAGGTGAAATTGTGGTCAAATGCGGGCGCCTATTTAGTTATATATTAAAAAAATATGAATAAATAAATAATGTATTATTTTTGATAGATTTTTGGTAATGGTGGAATCCTTTGGGAGCAACAAAACCTGGTCGGATAAACTACCGGTACATTTTTTTCTTTTTATCATTTCAACTTTCTTCCACCAATGGTCTATTTGTAAAATCGAATAAAAGGTGTAGTTATATGTTTACTAATCTGATTTCCTGATTTTAAGGAAGTTTTTAAAAACACTATGATTAAATATCTAAGGCACTTTCCTTAACCAATCCTCTTTTATTTCCAAATTTACGCCTTGACACATGCAAAGTATACTTGCTTAGCTATATTTTAAAGAGAAGTAAATAAGTACAAGTAAGCTGTTCTCCGTTACTTATCTTTCCAAATCTAAAGTCGTTCTCTTTCAAACCTTTCCAGTGGGTACACAAGAACTGAATCTTAACAAATCGCCACAACAACACTTCCGATAAAATCTGAGACAAATTCGCCCTTCAAGGCGACGAGGGCGGCCTTTGTTGTACAAAACCTAATTCCACTTTACTGGTCCTATTCCCCACGAGATTGAGTTCCCAAGCGATGACTAAGCAACCGCTATTACGATTGGACATTAATTAGGAATCTTATTACAATTTATTACACCCAATTTGGGGTTAATTATCCTCAATAGCTAACGCTTTTGTAACGTAAGCCTTAAGAACGGCCGACCACGTCTTTATTGCCTAGCTCCGGCTTGAAGTTGCGAACCGAACTTTCGGCTTTTATTCGGCTTGAATAATATATTTGAAGCATTCGGCTTGTTAAGAAAATTTATCAAATCAAAGAAGTTTGTTAAGGATTTCAGGATAACAAGTTTGATCAAAAACCTTCACAAGTTTAACTTTTAAACAAATAAAATACTGCGGTCTTATAGGTCCATGTTTTCGGTGGCACCCAAATAAATAATTTGCTAAAGTACGCAGCTAGTTTAAAAGTCTATACTAAAACAACATAACAACCAAACTATAAGTACAAGTTGATTGTAAAAGTGCTGTCTTTGATTTGTCTGTTATTTTGGTTGATTATAAGGTTCTATCATCAGTATAAAAAGACTTTTTCCTGAGTCATGACTGACAACGTGTAACCGAATCCTCTGAACGTAGAGCCTAGGGGGGATTTTAGGGGGGATCTTCCTTTTAGGTAGGGTGTACTAGGTGTACTATTTGAAAACATTTTCCGATATGGGTAGTCAAATGGGTGTCAAAGATGGTAAACTGGTGGATATGTGTTCTTTTAGTTGCAAATTGAAAGGGTGATCTATATATTGTTCAAAGCTCTGCCCAATAAAGATTTGCAATTTAGACCTAGCATTACATTTACTGTGTCAGTTACTCAATAAATGATTCTGATTCTGATAGACAAAGATCTTCCAAATCGAAAACATACTAAACTCAACACAAGTTTAGAAAAACAAAGCTAACAAACCAATATACATAGATAGGTACAGCTACCTAGAGTCTGCACTAGCCTGTAATGCAGCCGGTCCAGTTCATTTGGCGCATCTTGCTTTTCGACGCTAGCTCGCCTTTTGTGAATAGAATCCAAATTACTTGAAAAACTCAAAGCGCATACCCGCTGGTGCAGAGCTGCTCAAATTATTCTGCAACTGAATTCTACGTGCTTATTAAATTGAATGAACACGGTGGAAGTGGAGGAGATATCAAAGATAGTACTTTTGTCGTTGCTGGCCTATATAGGTATTAATATTATAGAAACTAACGTGAGTAGTATTCATAACTACAACAAGTAAACGGGACCATTCTTGAATTGATTCATTCACTCATGAAATTTAGTCGAATAACTCGACGGGTGTTCAGGCAATAAAGATGCCCATCTTCAAGGAGTATGCGCGGACACGACGCTGCAGTCAGCGCAGAGCCGCCGTCGTAGCTAGTACTCCTTGAAGATGGGTATCTTTATTGCATGAACACCGGTCGAGTTATTCGACTAAATTTCGTGAGTGCTAGCCGTTTACTAGTTGTAGACCTGTATAGGATTGACAAACTTAGATGGTGTAATAGGATCGGTGTATGATAATTCACAAAACTTTTGTTAGCATATTAACTTAAAATGCAAGCTTAGAATAATGGAAACTTACTCATTGCCTCTAAACACTTTCCTTACTTTGACCGTATTGTTTCATATTTTGTAGCGTTTTCCTCTACAAATAAGTATATCGCACCAGCTTTCTTACTACATGAAAAATTGTCGAGTTTATATCTCAGTGTGGAGGCTAGCACGTATAAAATTTAGTGCCACGGCGTGCCTATACCGCCTCGATGAAATCACTCGTGGACGTGGTCCCTACACGACGCCACTTGTGCGTCATAGTAGCTAACAACGTAGACGAATACCAAGCTTTAACAGCCTTACAAAGCAGAGTACTGAACATTTAAACGAGAGCTATCCACAGAATGGTTCCAATTCCAAATCCTGGTGATATTAGAATTTCTTTGTCTCGCCCTCGCGCCCCAGCCTATTGTGTTGAGCTGTAGGCATGGATCGGTACATTGGAACAATCAATCACTAGACTGGATGGAATGTGTGGTTTTCATTGATTACTCTAGCTCCGTGCTTGCTGTGCAAAGCTAAGCGGTTTATTTCACGTCCGTATTTGAATTGGTTTGCTGGATCGCAGATTGAATAATAGTTTTGCAGGCGCGTGTGTAGAAATACCAATACAGTATTACGCAGTCTATCGAACGATGAAGGCTGTGACGCCAAAAATATTAAATTTTTCGGTGTAGCTTTTGCGTTATCGTCGTGCAAGCAAATATATATATTAAGTGACTGTTTGCCGCATGACCGATTTTGAATCCGTGCCAGACGTAATTTAAGGGTCATAAATGAATTCCTACCAACTCACTTTATGCCTAGGCTTGCCGATACAGGAACAGCAATTGCATCTTGAAATTTAAAGTAAGTTTAGTTCTTCAGTTACTAACCCTCTCATTAACAAATATCAGTTGTATTTACACACATTTCAAAGAGCATAGTATACACACACATCATCACATATCACAGTAATATTTATATAGACTTATAATATTGACGTATGTGCCATAATACATTATACAGAAACTATACACTAATTTGTAGCAACTAACCGCAAAACCGACCAAAACCCACAAATATCAAACCGATTCAACTATTCATAATGTACCTAAATTGAAAATGAAATTATCCTTGCCAAGCTCTCTGAACTGTGACTTTTACATTTATCTCATCCTATTATTTAAATCCAGAATCTTTTCGTTAGAGACTTACATTAGCACCTACTTAATAGAATTCTTTTGCCTTTCTATGGCAGTCAACTGAGATGCTATCTTGGCAATGCAATTTAAGTTTTGAAGACAAAGCGCAGTGAGTTTTTGTCCCTTTGTTTTAAAATTCAATAAGAAATTCATTATAGGGCATTCTGTAAATGTATGAATTAATCTAATAATTAAGTTAATTGACAATTTAAACGATTGATTTTTTGGTTGAACATGGTATTAGTCAGACGAGGTGAAGGCAGGTTTCGATCTACCTTTGATGAATGATTGCGACTTGAAACCAGAAACTAGACTTTCGTAACTAAATTGTGTTGAAGAATATTTTTTTAGGTTATTTTTTACTAGTACGTAACTGATTTCGATGGAGGAATTATTATGTCTCTTCGGCCGATTACAAAACCGGTAGGGGTAAGCGGAGAACTCAAGCGCTAGTAAGTAGGACTTTTTTGAATTTGGCCTGGCATAGAACCGTCAATGGTATAATCGAGAAATGAAAGAAGAAATGCCACATATAAACAGTACTTACCTACTTGAAATAATCAATTTGGAACTAAACGAAAAACTAAGTAGATAACATAAACACGTAAACGCTTAGAAAAGCTTAAACGTTATTATTAATTTGATCTTGTATTATGAATAAAGTGGAAAAACTAGGTGGTAGGGCTTCACTGCAACTGTTGCAGTGAAACCCTACCATCTAGTTGTAGCGGTACCAAACTGTTACAGTTTGGTACCGCTACAATGACCTTCAAGGGGTGGGGTGGTTGTTGTGGTGGTAGTAAAATAATTTACTAGGTATGGTTATGCTCGACCATAATAAGACTCTCTCATTGACAGATAGTAGCACCATAATTTTCCACACATTGCCATTGCTGGATCCAGAACACGCCTGTTAAAAACATTCAACAAAAAACAAACGGTGTAGACTTGTAAAGCTCCGAGTGGCACTGCAATCATTATGGGCGGTCATGACGCATCAGGCAACTAGCTCGTCACGTCATTTGTTTACATAATAAAATAGCGTCACAGAAAAGAATGCTAACACAAATAAAAAATAACAACTCGGAATAATTCTACTTTTATGTAACGTATGAGATACCGAAAGAACATTACAGCCATCCAGAATTGCGTTGTATAGCAAATGTGTTTAACGTACAAGTTTTGAAGCAAATCCGAAATTACGAGCGTAATAATGGGGTATTCGCCGGAAATGTCCATTCAAAGTCGTGCATGCGGTCACCGTATAAATTGTCTCTTGAAATTTCAGTAATTAAAGCTTAGTTTGTACTTATAAATAAAATTTAAATGTCTGGCGTTTCAAATGCACTTGTAGATAATTATTCTGCATTATGCAGAAATACCCACTTCGTTAATATTATGACCGGATATTTATAACCCCTTCCGATACCTATCGGTATTGTTATACCAACAAAGGCAAGCCAGTTTTACTTGAAGCATAAATTGCTGAAGAATTACTGACACTGTTAACGATTTAACTCTCACAATAAAAAACAAGAATGTTTTCGTGGTAATTGGGTTAAGTCTCTTTTGATTAGGTAAGTGTTCCAATCATAATATACTGGGTGTAATTTAATTCATTAGCATCCTTTGAAAATAGGTACCCACTCCTGACACCGGTCACGTGTCGACCAAAGTTTATAAAATCTAACGCATCCATTTGGTATTGATGATAATTCCGAAAAATGGGATAACTTATTTAGTAAACTGCTACAGTACAAAATTAAATTAAAAGAATTAAGAACTGCTATTAATTATTACATAAAAGGTAAAGAAAACTTTTCAATGTATCAAAATCATTCGCGCCAACTACATTAGGCGCCGTGGCAATCTTCATAATTTTCAATAAAAAAATATTTTTTCACTTGCACTTTTTAATAATGACCAATAAATGATGTACTATCATGTACTCAATTTATGCTAATGAATTAAATTGCATCCTGACAAGTAGAGCCCTGGAGAGTATCAAGTCACCTGCGTAGTACACATCATTTTGTGCCTAATATCTATCTTATTGACCTCACATAAAACTTTTTTTAATGTAGCTAACTCTCCCTCTGAACTTCACTTATACTTCTGTAAGGAAGGAAAAAAGTGGACATCGACGACGCATAAACATATATTTATTATGTAACAGAACGTTGTGTTGTGTGTGTATGTATGTGTGTGTGTAATGTGTCGTTGTGTTGTGTGTTATGAATGTATGTGTGTGTGTGTGTGTGTGTGTGTGTGTGTGTGTAATGTATGTGTGTGTAATGTATGTGTGTATCCTATTATTTCATTTGATAAATCCTGTTTATTTAGTTATTCACAGTATGATGGTAGTTAACAAAAAATCAAATACCTAGTGGTAGGCAAGTTCATACCACACCGTATGCATCAGTGACACCAAAACGTATCCAGTATTTTCAATCTGTCGTAAAGCCTACAGTATCAATCTACATAAACTGTCGATGGCTTCGCCAATTTTATTTCACGGCCAATGATTAAAATTTTATTTATGTTTTATGGTCCAGTGGGCATCAATCGGTATTATACACGGAAGGAGTGGAAACAGGCGCACATTTATAAAAACGATTCGCAGCAGGATTTAAAATTAAAAAACTGCGAAATCGAAAGGGTTGATTTCAGTAAGGGTATAAAATTGAGATTATCTTTTATCACGATATAAGAAAAAACCTTCCCGTTTGTACCGCGTTGACAATAGAACTTGTAGTAACAATGCATAAATTATATCCACACGTTAAATGGTCTTTGAAATCTATTTTAATATAAGTACGGCAGAAAACATGGAGTGTTTGTTGTGTCTTTTTATATACCGTTTCGCTTGTTTTTCCTCAACTTCAACTCTTGGTACTTATCATCATCATCATTCTCTTTGCATTTTCCCATTTGTTATTGGGGCCGGCTCCCAATCTAACCTGTAACGGCGAGCTGCCAGAATTACACGAGCGCCTGCCATGTGCCCTCGCAACCCATAAGGAACCAATAACAGGGATGTTTAGACCAGGCGTCAGATTCTACCAGGCTTCTGACTACTCTAACGATTAACTACTACCCTAACATAGATGTTCTTATGACAACCAGGACAGACGGCTTAACGTGATCTCTGGAGGCATGAAGCGATGACATCGAAAACTGCACATAACTTTATTAAGTTATGTGCAGTTTTCGCTATGCACATGCATGTTTGCGCTATGTGCTATTGCACGGCCGAGGATCGAACCCTGTGCCTAAGATTTCGAAGCGCACATGCTACCGTTCGGCCACCATCGCTGTTAACTCTTGGTACTTAAATATGCACAGGTAAACGCGTTTTTATTTTGTTTGTGTTTTTTCTCAACTTTTCTTTTTTTTGCCTCTGTGGAGAGGTAGCCACAATTTTGCCAATGTCACGTAGAATCGCACATCAAACGAAGATTGTTCAATTTTTCAGATTAAACTCAGACAGGTTTGTGAAATCTACTAAAAAAATTTAACAGCGAAGCAGAGAGAACATTTGCAATTAACGCCCGATAACATACTGAAATATTTATTAAAATTGTATCAATTTATTGCTTTAATTCCATACACATTACTTGTATCTGGTATCTTATTATTCGATTATGATCGTGTACACTGCTTTCATTGTACCGCTCTTTGGTTGTAGCTTATTCAATATAAACGTGTGTTGACAGTCAAAACTTAATAAATATTGCGCTTGTGTGTGACATCCGAATCAAATTGTACGTCACACATCATCAGCCTTTTTGCGTCCACTGAACAATAGGCATCACCTCAACCTCAAGAAAGAGGTTATCATAATCACCATGCTTGGCTTTGTCTTTGGAACAGTACATTATCTGGATCCCTGCTTTTTAGGCGGCTCTTACGGCATTCACGGGAAGAGATGGGGAGGGTTCTGTTGTGAGCGGGACCACATGACTAACACTATCCATATAACACTAACTTACTGTATATGCATTATTATAATTTTGGTATAGAGTAATCTAGATAGTTATAGTCCATTTCCCGTCTGAACCCATTCCGTCAAAGTCGGAAATCAAACCACAAAGGCACATTGAACTACAATGAATCTGGAAGTCTTGTTCCATCCAAAACATGGTGATTGTACCGTCCAAACGATAAAGTTCTGTAGGCAGAAATACACGGTTTATGTTCGGCAAAACACAATTTTATTGCAATGTAACGAAGCAAAAAGTACACCAGTGAGTTGGATTATTTCCAGCAGGCTAGCCTCATTTGGAGTTGCACTTTATTTATTGCCAACTATGGCTTGCTGTGAATTGAATCCAAATTGCTGGAAAAATTCCTTGCGAAGTATTTCTACTGTATGGCCTATACCGTAGACATAGCTATAATTATGTTCGGGAATTGGTAATTCATTGAACAGAAAAATGTTTAGCGTATCAGTTTAGTTTATTAAATGTGATACCTATATCTGGTCTTACTTCAAACAGCCTTCATTTGCTATAAATGATATTTGTGATATCATATACTATCGGTTTTGAATCAAATTTAAACTATTTGACGGAATAAATCTGCAATTTGGTCAGAGTGTGATACATAAGACCAATTTGCCAATAAAACCGATGAAAAATGAAATAATAAACGTCATGTTGTAACCGAAAAAGTTGACAATTTTGGTGCAAAAACATAAATCGACATCAGATGCTCGCTTCAATTTCCACCCGAACGCCACCAGGCGCCAAACGAAAACAGTTTTTTTTTCCGCCGAACCATCGAGTTATCAATAAAATCCACTATCAAATGTACGCACAAAATATTTCTGTCAAAGCAATCCCTCTAGTTTGCCGTTCTCCCCCCATAAAAAACATATTGGTTCTATGTTTTCTCGTACACATTCAGGTGAAAATATGCCACGGGAACCCGATCGTGAGTCGCTATTGAACCCTTTTTGACCCATATCAAAGGTTTGGTACAGTTTGACAGTAACATTATTAACACGTGGCATAAGGTACCCAACTACCCAAGCACGAGGTACCGGGATAATGTACCTTGTAATAACCCTTAAAATATTTTTTCCTTGTTTCTGCTGACCTTTACCGTCGGTGGTTTCTCCAGATGTACCTACCGATAAATCGCTTTAAACCGAGTCAAATAACATAAGTTTCAGGCACTAAAGAGCCAGTTGTTGTTTTTTTTCAAATTAATTAACATCTGCATCACCTATTTTTTTTAATAACATGGATGGACCAACAATCTGACGGCCCGCCTGATGGTAAACAGTTACCATTGCCTATGGACACCAGCAGCACCAGGGGCACTACCGATGCGTTGCCTACCCTTTAAGACTTTAACTTAATGGCTTGACTTGATTTTACTTTAAATATTAAATCCAACTCTGAGTCGTACACCAATTAGTTCATAATTTGAGCTATTACGTAGTACATTTACGTATTCTTTGATACTACTACCATTATGTAGAAATTTTTCTCAAGCTTAACCATACAATCAATAAGTAAATAATAAATATAAATGCATACATTTCACACAATGCCATCTAGTCCCAAACTAAGCATAACTTGTACTATTAAAACCAGATAACTGATAGAATATATAGATACTTTTTGTTTTCGTAAATACATACATAGAATACAATATGACACCCAGACACAGAATAAACACACACACACCACACAAATCTTTCATCATATTATCAATGTTTGTCCTGGGTGGGAATCGAACCCACAACCTACAGTTCAAAAGGCAGGGCTACTACCAACTGAGCTATCAGGCCAGCCAACAACTCTCAAAAGAACGATTCGTTTTCCCAAACTCCGAGTATCACTCAGAAGAATATGCGCCGCGTTCGACGCCACGTAACTATTCTTTGGCACTGAACAGGACCACCTAATGCAAGCAAATGCGTTTTACTATACCAATCAAAAAAACATAAGATATTATTCCTTTGGCGACGTCGTCGAACGTAAGAAAATTATCGGCAGAATCGAAGCCCGCGGTTGATGCAGCGGCCATTTGGCTGCCGGCCAAGTTCTCCCGATCTTGTAATTTACTCATGTGGAATGAGATTAACACGACATCTGGACCTGTATTTAGTGAGTTTGCACTTTGTGAAATTAACGTCGAAAATATTTTAGACCCTTTTACTCGATATGGGTATACAATTGCATATGGCTTATATGTAAATGCGTAGATATTATCATCAAATAGGGCAGAGCCCTACCAAAACTAGGTGTTTGTATACAACTTAGCGCTACGCGTGCTTAGGATAGCACGTTCTGGTTTTTGCCGTAAGACAGACGTCGTTATAGTCGATTCAAAAGCCTTCCAGCAGTTTTACAATTCTGATAGCAGGGCTAACACTCATCCTACACAAGAAAGAATGATTGCACAATTTCTCATCCAATTGTATTAGAACAAATAATTAAATTATTTGTAGAGTTTTAAAATTGCAAGATAATCCGTGACTGCAAGTAGTAACAAATAAATCTTGTAAATTCAAGAATAGGTGTCGATGTACATAGAAAAATATAAAAAGCCTTTTTAAAATTTTGGCCGCTTCTCTTATAGCCGTCTGCACTTAATTGTGACAGCTCCTAAGTTCTCACTTATCCCTCTATGACGTACCTACTGCAACGTGTTTGGTTCAGAGCTGTAAAACTTAGTGCAGCCAGGCATTCATGATTTAATTTGTTGCTTACATCGTTGAACCTGTCTAAGGATACACACTTAAGTTCCAAGTATTTTCCTTTTAAATAAAGAAAAGTTTCAAAAATGAGTGAAGAAAGGTAATCATGTACATTATAATCCGTAGAATAACGCGCGGGTAGTTTCACGTTTAACAAGATGGCGCTGTCACACGATTACAAGATGGCGCTGTCACACGATTACAAGATGAATTCATTCATGACAAGTACGAGCACCTAATTTCCTTGCAGCGGAAGTTTGAATTCTTGGTAATGTAGTCCTCGTTCCCTTTTCCATTCGAAAGCTTTAATTTTACTGAGGTCCTTAGCAGTTTATATAGATTTTATGTGAACAGCCTCAGATGAGAATAACCTTGTTAGCGTCTCTCGCCTATCTCTAGGATTAAGCTTCTACTATCTTCCAATTCAACGGATTACCCGCGGTAGTTTTAATCTATATGACGCATTTATAAGGTGAAATCTACTTCGAGGAATTTTTCAAGATTACCCCAGAGTTTTTTTTTCTTATATTTTGGCTCCACACATAGCGTACATAGCCAGTGTCAAGTATTGTAATTTTCATCGTGTTATAGAATATTTCATGTAAATTCAAGTCTTAGTCACAGTCTGGGTAGTCATAGTCCAGTCTCAGTCAGGTAGTCATAGTCCAGTGTAAGTGATGCCCTAGTAAAGTAGTGACAACTTTGCTAGAAGAATTTTGGAAGCAACACGAAAAACCACGTTTCACCACATTATATCACTTGCCTACACTCATACTTGTAATTCAGCACTTAATGTGTAAAACGTCTCCAATTTTAAACATCAACACTGGAAAAGCACAAGTTTTGAAAAATAATACAATGCAACGACGTAAACTTTTCCGCGTTCCCGCCAAAACTCCTCCGCTGTAGTTATAATATATGTCGCATTTATAAGGTGAAATCTACTTCAAGGAGTTTTTGTTTTTATAAGGTTCCGTAGTCCATACCTAAAGGGTAAAAACGTGACCCTATTGAAGACTCTTCGGTGTCTGTCTGTCTGCCTGCCATTTGAATGTATGTGATCATTTTATTAAAGAGAGGACGTGTAACTTGTTTATTTTGTATCGTTTACTCTTTATATAAACCTTACAAACTAACATATCATAAAAAGATAGTAAAACAATAGATTCATTTAACATTTACATATATTTGCTATTTCAGTTTATAATTGCTATTGTACCATTGACAAATCATTTCAGTACCTATATACATATAATTTTATAAATTATTAATATAAAAACATTTACATAAACAAGAATTATAAATCTTACTTTATAATTCTTAAATCCCAATATATCAGGTAAACAATTGTGTATGTTTCAAGTGAAAACGATAACAGACAATATTTTCAAATTATTACATTTAAGTGTTGTATATGAATAAGTACCTAGCTATGAGGCTTTTAAATCACTCCATTAACCTACAGAACTTAGTGAACAGTAACTACCTAACTAATTCCCCTGAATAGTTCCGAGAACTCATCATTAAGGATTTACCGAGTTCTCGAAGATCGGAAACTCAACGAATGTTCACGTATGGGAGAGTGGAATACTCACTGATTTCTGTTTAACTTAGTATTAGTATCTTCCTTAAGTAGCAGGTAAGTTTTATGTGAAAGGTGCTTTTGTTACTTTGGAGTTAGAAAGAACGTTATAGAAATAAAGAAATGTTTATTTTACTGTAATTATTCAATAGATAAATTGCTCTGGTACCTACATATATATGTTTGTGCAGGATTTGACTTAGAATTAAGTCGATGCTAGCCGAAATTTAAACATCTGCCTTTCATGTGTAGTGAAATTATTATATCCTCAATATAGAATAACTAAATTAACAAATACAATTTGGGTCTCTTTAAGACTAGAGTGTATAGACTCCTTATAAGCTAACGTGCTCTACACCTTCGACTGCATCGCAAGATGCAATCAAACGTCACAGAATGAAAGCTACATACACATATTACGTATCATCATTGTCAGGGGTCATTCCCAGTTGTCACCACCTTCTGTGTGGTGGGGAGTGGTGACAACTGGGAATCATTTTTAGAATTTGTCCCATTTGTGACCCCGGTGTGTCTGATATGATACAGAGAGTCCGTGGGGTTTTGTAGCTTGCTGCAATTATTATTTGAAGTTTCCTTGCGAGATCAGATCCGAAATAAGGAGATCCGCAAGAGAACTAAAGTCATTGATAGCTTTTAGAATTAGCAAGTTAACGTGGCAGTGGTAGGTCACATCGCTCGTAGAACTGACAACCGATAGGGAAGAAAGGTTCTCGAGTAGCGACCACGAACCAGAAGACGCAGTGTAAGCCTGCCCTCCACTATGTGGACCGACAACCTGGTTAGAACTGCGGGGAGCCAATGGGTGCAGGAGGCAAGCAGCCGCTCAATATGGCGCTCTATAGGAGAGGCCTATGTTCAGCAGTTGACGTCTTCAGGCTGATAATGATTATAAATTTGTTCTTTAACGCCATCAGACCCATGAATCTGTATAAGTACTGCCGTGCGTATGTCAATGAGTCATGTATTTTGATTCTATGATAGTTGTCACCAAAAAAAATTGGGATTTTTTACCTCATCTAGCGGAATATACTCTATCAATGTTTGACTCATACCTATACTGGTTCATGAAGAAGTAGGTACTACAATACGCAATACGACAGACGCAGTGTTATTTATAGTGGCTGGAAATATTTGAATCGCTTATCATTTCTGCTCCATTGAATATATGCCCGTTCTTGGCTCACACCATAAGAGCTCACTCCTCGGTGTAAAATAATGTTTTGATTGTCAAGTTAGTTATGTATCGCCGTGAATGGTATCACGACTTGGGTCCTCGATATTTTAGCTCTTTGACTTCATTTCAATATGAATGCGAGTGAAGGGGACAAAAATAAAGTCTTTTATTCAAAAACTGACCGCTTTTTGTTATTCATGAGCTGGCAGCGATACGGGTACCCTTAAGATAATTCACTGTTCCATTATACTTATATAAATTGCTGATTTTAGGTCGTTGAGATGAAGTAAAATTTATTGAATAATCTACAATAACTCAGGGTAATAAAATGATGGTATTTATTATTTGTAAACATAAATAAAAGTCAATAATAAAACTCTTATAAGTATTATAAAGACGTCCAAAATTATATAAGTAAAGCTTTTACTGATCTGACAAGCAAATTTAGCATTTTTCACAGAGCTATAAAACATTTTTTTTATTTTTATGTAAATGATTGACATGACGAGCAAGTCGTTCGCCTGATTTTAAGCGTCACGGCTGCCTATAACAGGTTGCAGTATCATTCGGAACTCTAAATTAATATAGTTTTGCGTGACACTGCACTGCGCCGTGCGCACGTCATCTTGAGACTTCACGCGGTATAGTAATAAGATTAACCTATACTTATTAGACTGTTAGGCTTAGGTTATGATGGGACTGGCATACCCTAATGGATAAAAGTCCCTAAATAAAATAAAGATTATATTTAAAAAAAAACTAGACTGTGTGATCAGATCGTAGATTCATTTGCCCAGTAATTTCACTAGCTACAATGCCCTTCAAACCGGAACACAGTAGTGCTTGCACACTACTGCTTGGCGGCAGAATAACTGGCAAAGCGGTGGTACCTACCTAGACGAACTTTGCAGAAAAGTTCTACCATCTAGTAGTAGTACGCGTGGCGCGTATATATATATATATATACCATATTACCATTATAAATACCATATTAGGTGGTATTCTAGTAGGTGGTAGGACTTTTCTGCAAAGTTTATCTAGTTAGGTACCACCGCTTTGCCATTTATTCTGCCGCCAAGCAGTAGTGTGCAAGCACTGCTGTGTTCCGGTTTGTAGGGCATTGTAGCTAGTGAAATTACTGGGCAAATGAGACTTTATGATCTGATCACTCGGTCTAGTAATCTGATTACTGTATCTGTATCTGTTTTCTGTGTGAAGTCTCAGGATGACCAGCGCAGTGCAGTGTCACGCGAAACTTTATTGTTTTAAAGATCCGAGTGATACTGCAACTGTTATGGGTGGCCGTGTTGCTTAACATCAGGCGAACGACTAGCTCGTCACGTCATTCAATCGCTTAAAAAATAATAATTAAAAAAATGGTATTTTTTTCGTGCTCTGTGGGATTTTTACATGTGAATATAACAACGTGATGTTTGTCGAAGCGAAGGCCATAAAAGTATTTCTATAATGTTCAATTTTCTTTTGTCACAGCAATTTTAACGGTCCAACAGTTTTGTAAGACTTAGAACTGGCGCACAGAAACAATCTTTTGAATTAGGTGTTTAAATGAAAATGTATTTTTTAAGATATCGAAACCGTTGTAATTCTCGACCGAGCACTACTCTAAGCGTTACTCTGGTTTTATCTTCAACTAGCTGACCAGCCCCGGCTTCGCACGGGTTAATTCGTTTTAGGGTTTTCCCACAGATCGAGAATTTTATTTGATTTAAAAGATAGAAGAAGATAATTAGAAGATAGTAGCAATTAAAATTGCCCCACAGAATACGTAATACTTAGTACAGATTCTACTTGTTTTCTAGCTCTTGGATTAAATTCAAATACGTTTTCTTCTACTTTCAGTATAATCAACTTAAACTTGAGCTCTCAAGGCTAAGTCAAATTACATAGAATTTACTACCCGGTACGAGAGCTTCTACTAATTGAGGATCACTCTTTGGGTATAAAAAGTAAATGACCAGCTTTTACTGCCGTTTGCGTGATAAATAAAATCATTAACGATGTGTCGTGGCGCGGATGGAAAGATAGTCATTTTTATTTATGTCCTTGCTAAATAATTATATAATTAATATAACATAACATTGTAGTATGCCTTCACCACCATTCCAAATCATCATCATTAACCATCCTTCTTTTATACACTCTGTATTTATACCTCTTTTCACAGTATTACCAGTATTAAAAAAGAAGAAAAACGAAAAAGCAACGACATGAGGGGAGAAGTCAAGGGGCAGAAAATTGAGGTGGAAGTTCTGGTGCTCTGAAAAAGAAAAGAAGCTGAGAATTCTGACTAAGAGGCTCGACCGTGGTCTTTTACTCTACAGCACGACCGATAAGTGCCTCCATACCCCGTAGTGGGCTAATTATAAGGTGTCTGAACCGAACACGCCCGGACAAAGATCGACATCAAGGTCGCTACAGCATAACGACCTAATCTGATCTGCTAAATAATCGAAGAGCCTTCCGAGTACATCCACACTCCGCAGCTACGTTCTTACCTACCTAACTAAACCTCTATCCTCCAGCCCTAACTCGCATTCTCCTCCCTTCCCCTGGTGAATCTAAGTCCAAATTCAGCGTCTGTGTCAGCTAGAGACCTTAAGTGTTCTGTATTAATTTATTATATATACTACCTACTCTAACGTGCCTTTCCTTTCAGGCCTATTCTCCTCCTCTGCACCATGTCGCCGTCTCCCTCCAGGGTCTGATTAGGTAGGATCAGAACCTGGTTAGGCATCCTAAGACCCTGGGTGGAGCCGTTACGTGACAACATGGACAGCATTGAAGTTTTTGCTGAACACAAATTATACCGGTCATTACATTTTTACAAATATTATGTCCTGGGAAACGAAATGGACTGAAATGAAATAAAATGGAACAATTTTTATTTAACTAGTGAGATTAAGAATTCTTAGTTGTTCAATCAATAATTGAACTGTTAACTTAACTACTGAGAATAGACAGATTGTGGATAGAATCAAAAAGCATGTTGTCATTTCCTGTACATGGATTTGACCAATAGCGTATTTGGCAAATTTAATAATTGGACAAAAAGACGATTTGACGAACTACCGATTTGACCAATATCAAATTTGACGAATTGCCGATTTGACGAATATCAGACTTGACCAATGTCGTTCAACCCATTCAAAGCACTAGGGCACAGAACATATACTAGTACTACTACATATACTTGCATATACTTGCATGCATATTACTTGTGGTTTAACTTCCCCTTGTTTCAATTACTTACGTATATCTAATTTTTTCAATTTTGTGATAAGATGTTGTTTTGAAATCACCAAAATATTTTTATTGCAATTGTAGTTACTTATTTAAACTTTTAACGACGGAAAACGCTTAAAATTAAATCTAGTTGTAATACCTAATATTTAAATTGAACTCTCCGTCCATAGAAAAAATTGTAAAACTGGAAATGAAACAAATGTGCACTAATTAGTCATCTAGAAAGTTCCACGTAACGAACGCCTAGTTTCACTCCTGTGTCGTTTCAATTTATCTAATGAAGCTCACCGACGCCGACTGCAATCTGGCCGGCTGAATTTATTCACACCAAAAAAAATTGAGCCCCAGACCCAGTTTCTACGAGAAAAAAGTATTTAATTGCTCCCAAGGAGCGAAGAGAATGGTGAAAATTCGGGTAGCGAATTTATAGGAGCTATTTGGATGCAAATGATGAGCTCCGCGGCTGCGCCAGTCACGGCGTAACCCCAAAAGAATAAGTGAGAAGCGTCTTACGAGAAAAGAGATCGTGAAATACTTGCGATACTTTTCACTATTTATTCACGGCTCGGCTCCCAGTTCTGAGTAATAGAATAATGTGGTATGGTTTTGATTTATCTTGAACTCTAGGTGCCAGACTTTAATGTATTATTCATGGGATACCGTCTGTACTAATAATTTCATTATTCATAATTTCATTTCACATACCTCATTTTTAATAATGATGAAATTTATAATGGTGGTTATTTATAAATAACTTTGTTCATAATAGTTACTTTTTATATTGATCTTTTCTTATACAATTTATTCAAATAATGTTTAAATTTATTAAAAATTATGTTATAATGTTAATGTTAAGAATTTTTTTATCATACTTTTTTTTATTATAAATTTCATTACTTATAATTTCATAATAATCAGCATTCATAATTGTATTGTTCATAATGACTTTTTCATATTTTTTAGTTAACATAATAATAATTTTGAGGTAGTTAAATCATTATATACATATGCATGTATACCCTAAAGATACTAAGATACTAGTCTAAGGCAAAGTCATAAATAGGTGCGACGACGAGCGAAGCGAGGAGGAGCGTTAGGTTAACTGTGACCACACGACGCACGAGCCGAGCGAGCGAAGCGAAGCGTAGCGAGCGTGCCGCGGCAGCGGCCGGCGAAGTGCCAGAAGTCACTTATCCTTATATTAAAAAATTACAGAAACCATCTATATTAAGTTTCAGGTTACCGTTATTTGATTTAAATATTTTACACGTGTTTTTATTAGACATTTCAAGTTATTTATTAAAATAATGCACAAAGTTCACCAACAACACCAAAATCAACATAACATGAGAAAATATAAGTTATTTTACAATTACCCACAGTCCACACGTTAATTTTGTTTGTTTTGACTGGATGAAGTGCCTGCATAGATTGAAGAGCAAATTGGCTTGCCGTACTACGTTTTTATAACTGATTAGGATATATATAACAATCAACAGTTCCAGTCACATTAATTTACAGTATTATTGATATTTTGTTTTATGCTTAAAGTTAGTTATGGTAAAAGAACATTATAAATTTGTACTGTTATGTTATATACGCCTTATGAGTTTCATTCTTATAAATTTGGATTATTATTAATTTTGATTTATAATAAAGAAAATTAGATGTAGTGAAAGTATAATAAATCACATTATGTGAAATGATGATTATAAGTAACATTTTTATTTGTAACAAAATTATGACAAACGATTTTATGAGTTTCGACAGTGAACCATTATTCATTTTGTTCGCTCGCTGAAGGTCGTTGGACAACACTAGTGTGTCGTTTCGAAAGCCGTTCTTTTTTCTCTTGTGGCTGTTCGCAGCTTTTTTATGGTAATTTCGGTGGCGTAACTATAGGTTACAATGCTGCTGTGTTCCATTTGCATATCACGCAGAAATTTCCAGTTTTACTCTTTTTCTTTACAAACCACTGCAAACTTATATCCAATTCGTAATTATTTTTTGATAATTTCTTGCAAAGTTGGGTTTCTAATCGTGTATAACATATTTTGTATACTCAGTTTTACAGTTCAAACGGAACTGTGGATATTAACGTAAGCTTACCAATGCGGCCAGCATGTTGGGTACGCTACCTACCGGTAGTGGGCTGGAGCACTTGGACTGTCTATAGGCCATCGCGGCTATTATACAGTCCATAAGTGTTCTTTGTAGTAGGTAGTGTAGATAGTTTAGTTTAGTTTAGCTTAGTTTAGTTTAGGTTAGTTTTTATTATTGTAGTAGTTAGCTTGAGTAATAAAGGCAATTTGCCCGTTATAAAAAAAAAAAAGCTTACCTAATATATAAAAAAGTTTTCAAGGAAATGTGCTTGAGAGGCAGAGAAAAACCAACAGTTTTAGACTCTGCTACAACTGCTCAACATTTTTTTACCAATATGACGCCATGAAATCATCATAAAAATATGGAAGAATGGCTGTTCTGCTTAAATTTGGTGGTTGAATGTGATTACCGCAACGGTAAAGTAAAGGCAAAGGCAAGCTGACTGAGAAAACGTCAAAAGAAAATTTCAGCTCTTAAAATGTTTTCCGAGCGTGTGCCATGCCAGACGATAAATAGGTATCGTCGACAAAATGCACTAGAGCTCTCTCTGCCTTTTGTTTGGCGAAGTTGTGGTAAACAAGTTCGACATTCAATCTTTTGTGGGATACTTTGAAAGTTCTGGAAAGAAGGCCGGGGCTTTCTAAGAGACGGGGTTGCATGGAAGACCGCACTTCCGTCGCAGCACACAATTATTATAGCAAGGCTTTGTCTCCATTTTTACCCGACTGCAAAAGGAGGGTTATGAGTTTGACTGTCTATATATGTAGTATTACGTATGTAGGTATGTTCCCTCGAATCTCCTAAACTACGTATCCTATTTAAATCAACAAAGTGTCAATCGATAGACCATAACACTCTGCGTGTCATACGCTATATAAAATTACATTAAATGTAATATGGCTGATTATATAAAAACAAACGCGCACAAAAAAAATCGCTTAATTTGTCGTGTCTGGTATCAAAAGAAAGCTCGAATTTGTATAACATCTTGTTATTTAAGTGCCGTAACCAACATTGAACATTGGAGTTGGAATTGAAAATATCTTGTACGAGATATAACATCATCTTTACACACTGAATGTGCACTGATTGAATCAAAGAATATTGTCAAGATTTTCATTCCACTCCCTGACTGCCGCTCTTCAAGAAACGTCGTATTTTACTGTTTCTTTTCTTTAGGTACTTTTATATAAAATATAATAGATTTGAGGGTCTGATAGATAAGTACTATAAGGCGTGACATATTCATACACCCTTCAAACAAACCCTTCAGACAAAGACAGATAGACAGACAGACTGACCAACAGATAAACGAACAGACAGACCGATGGAATATACATAATTTATTGTGCCTGAATCAATTAAAGACGTGTCCCAGCCATCCTTACTGTTTAATTGTATCGTAAGTATTTCCGGCATCTCGACGCGCCAACTATGAAGATGACAATTTATTTTTACAAAATCTGAAGACAATATGTAAGTATTGAGAAGTTTAGTGTTTATTTTGAAGTAGTGAAGTTAATCCAGAAAATGAACGCTGGTTGGTTGAGACTTGTTGCGAATCTCAGCCTTCGTATATAAATGTAGGAAAAGCTTAATGCCATTTTCATTCAAAAATAAATACTGTTTCAGGGCAATTTTAACATTGAATTTTATGGAACATTAATGAACCATTCAACAGTCTGAATATTTTGTATTTATTATATACGCAGAATTTCATTATTGACGCCTAAAAATCACGAAGAAAATAAGTTGAGCCGTATCCGTCTGGGATATTTTGAGACTTTGATAAGTTGGAGCTAGAGCTATGATGTTGGTGAAGCATTACTTTTAGAGTTCCAATTTATGAAAACAGATATTTTTCTACTGAAAAATTATTTTTTATTAGTAGAAGCATTTAAAAGATTTTTAATTTCATCCATCCCAGTATTAAACTCCAAATTAATTCATTGTTCCACCACTTAGATAAATCCTCATATCGCAACTTCATAACTAGACCCCCAAATTCTAAATCAGCCAATTTACGATAACTCACACTCCAATATTTCAGGTTTAGAGCCTTAATTTACCTTCGGTTCAGATGCTTTAGATTGTTTACTACAACGGATTAATTGCCAACCAAAATAATTAGGGTTCGCGGTCGGAAGGCGACGGTGAAGCAACGTTCTGACGTTTACGAGCACCGCAACATACAGGAACTATATAGATGAAGATCAACCACAAATATGTGTTATTAAATGGCAGTGCTATGTAAAGTATCGAGTAATAAGACACTAGTATATTAGTGACTAGTTAATCCGCCCCGGCTTCGCACGGGTTAATTAGTTTTACGTTCTAACCCCGTTCATGGGAAGAGGGAAGAGAATGGGCCGGCGAAGGAAGGCAGGCTTCACCTGCCTCCCTTTTATTGCCGTCCCGTCCCATCCATTCATCCTTTTCCTCTATCTATTTCCCTTTTCTTTCTCTCTTCCCTTCGACAGGTTAAGTATAAATAAATAGGTGAATAAAAAATATTAGACAACAGAAAAAATTCTTGAATGAAAACTACACCCTTGCTTTTTTCGTGCAACCCGCACTTGGCCGAATGGAAAAAAGTACGGCTACTTTTTGTTCTTTAAAACGGCTTTAATGTTATTCTGAAAAATTAGCTATAACCATACCAAATTTCAGTGAAATCCGTTCAGTAGTTCCCAGCAAAGAAAGAGAGAAAAAATTTTCAAATAAAATTGTTGCTATTTCTATATCGATTGAGAAGTAAAAATATCTACAAAAAAAAATCAATGCAGTTTTAATGTACAGATTTAGCCCAGTTACAGTTTTATTATAATTTGTGTATGTATAGACTTGTAACATAAGATAAATGTGGAATTTTATGCATATTATCCATCGTGAAAAACAGACATTAATTTGAACAAATATATGAAACAAACAACAACAAATCTTTTGAAAATATTCACTGAAAACTCTACCACGCTTCAGGCCGATCAAGGGCACGCTGACAACAATCGTTAAGCCATGCCATATACACAAAGCTAACCATACGATACGAGAAGGACAGAGACCTTATTTAGTTTACTAATTATTAAAACGAAAAAAAAAAAAAAAATAGCTTTGCATTGAAACAGATTATACTTTAAAACTAAAAAACAACTGTCTCAATCATCAGATAGCAGAATTAGAGCTTCAAACTAAATCGAGCACTATTGGCCACTGTGCAGATATAAGACATGACACGTTAAAAGCCCGAGCGTCCGTTCCTTCCGGCACTCTCCCCAGGAGATGGGCTATTCATCGCGGTATCGACGTTGCGGCTCTTACAAACTTTATCTTGTTTGTAAAAACGGCATTTTAAAGCTATAGCATGCTACTTACCTATATAATCCAGGCCTAACGATACCATTTGAAATTCAAGTTATTTATATGCTGCGTGTCGGGCTTGCGGTTGTCTCAATACAGTCAACGTTGTTTAATTTAGGTATGCGCATGTCACTTGCTAATCTTGCTATCCATCGCGCTGCTCGTGGCACATATTGCAGCTATGCAGGCAAACAAAATAGCCTGAGTTATGACGGTCACGTTGTGTTGTACCTACGTGACGTGGTACCTGTATTAGTATATATGTATATAGGTATTGCGTTATACTATCTGTATGGTGGGAGATCGGTGGCAGAGGTGGCAACGTGGCTTCATCTATGTACTGGTTATGTCGCTTGTCTGATCTATATTTAAGTTTTTTCTATGTTTCTTGTGATTCTTGCATAATATTCAATAATATGGCGTAGGTGGTAATTGGCACGCTAAAAAAGAAGCGCAAGTGCGAGTTTACTCCTTTTTGAAATAGCTAGCGGGTTACTCGCACAAAAACATGCCCACACAAGACTTTGAAATATAACCCAGTTTAAATTCTTCATTAATTTAATAAATCGTAGTGAGAAGAACCTATAAATAATAAAACTGGGTGTTATTTTTGTAACAGATTTCACATTCGATAGATAAACTTTAGTAAAACACCACATCACAAAATATTAATTACTTAGTTGTTAATTCGTTTATTGGTAGGTCTTAATTAGTGTTCTTTTAAACATTTTAACTTTCATGAAAGGAAATGATCGCGTCTTGCATGACATTGTATATAAATAATTGTAAGTGTTACTTTATTAACATATCTATAGAAACTCAATCAAACGTGAAGCAAAATATTGCACTAAACGTTAAGTCGAAGCAAAATATAAATCAGTGAAAATATTTCCTTTGAAACAACCGGAAAGCCAGTATTTTCCCATTATAATTGCTAGCTATCGTTTACCTTTTACTTATCTTGTCGATTATTTAAACTAGGAGCTGGAATTCTCCGTCGCTAGTCGATGTAATAAATTTAATAGCAAAATAAACGACGTCGTTAACTTATCTGAAATATTGTCGGTTGAATAACTCAACGGTTTAAACCAAAAATATTTAGGTTTTAACAGGACGTGCCCTGCCCAGATTTGAAAAACTGAATGGATTCATTTATCAATATGGCATGATTTATGATTGAGAACTCTTTCAGTAAATACAAATGAGAGGGAAGTAAGGACGTTGGGTCACTGCCAAAGTGTAGCCTGATTAATGATTTTTCAGGCACACAGGAATGTTTCGCGAAAAATAAATTTCCAAAAGTTGTCCGCTGTCGACAGGACCTTGGTGATTCGCGTAGGGTCGGATGTTTCCTTTTATTGCTGTTAAAATTTGTAGTGTCCCTTTCTCGACCCTTGTTTTATTAGCATTATTTTTCAATTGTTGATTTTATTTTATCTGCACTTTGTAGGAGCAAAATAGTTGAAAAGAGAAGTAGGTGCTTTGTAGGAGTAAAATGGTTGAGTTGGGGAGTATATTTGCTTTGTAGGAATAAAAAAGTTGAGTTAGTTCAGTATTAGTGCCAAACTAGGTGCAACGTTGAAAAAATATTCCCTTTCGAATTCTCTCTGTGAAAACACACAGACAGCTTGCTTTAGAGAGGGCTGCTACATGAAAAGTTGAACAAGTTGCAGGCAGTCGAGCGTTTCAGTTTGGTAACTCTAATTCT
Source organism: Ennomos quercinarius (assembly GCA_910589525.2). Taxonomy (NCBI): domain Eukaryota; kingdom Metazoa; phylum Arthropoda; class Insecta; order Lepidoptera; family Geometridae; genus Ennomos; species Ennomos quercinarius. The sequence continues at coordinate 10,438,602 of OU342499.1, read as the reverse complement.
ATGAGGGAGGTCGTTTCCAGTTTTTGCAACTACGTAGAGTTACCAACACTCGTTTAATCTGTACGTTGACTGTGAATACACTATTGGAAATAGGGGCGCTTTAAACGAAAAATTTTCATATTATAATATAAAAACTTTTTTTTTGTCTTACAAAGTGCCTAAATGTACGTTCTGAAAATCTACTTACTAAAAAGTACATGGACTATCAAAAACTATAATCAAGTAAAAATATTGTTTGGTAGCTCATTGATATTAACGAAACACTACCATCAATTCTTGTTACGTTCTATAATATCTATAAAACTAGAAACAAAACTTTTTCATGTTTTCCCTCCGCACAATATGGTTGAGTAGTTTTTCATCCCTCATCAGTATATAGAAAAATATCGAAACACATGAGCTGTAAGTACAGATAACATGTTAGGAAGTACCTACATCGCCCTTACAGAGTCGGGTAGCGTATATCGGCCTGCGGGCTACCCCGTCCAATATAAATCATCTGCGTTCTATAACTTTGTTGTTGGCCCGTAATTTGAGACGTGTATGGTATGTAGTCGAAGTTTAGAAGCAAATGTAACTAGATTAACAACTTCTCTGAATTTATTATACCTAGATTATAATGTGCTATGTTATTGTTTTTAAACAATCTCATTTATTGCTGAGTCAGAGAGAATAAAATTTCATGCCTATGCCAAACACGTTCATAAATATATTTTCTGAAGTTTGCTTGCAAATCCATCGAAATCAACAAATACTCGGAATATCGATTGTATGTCACGCAAAAGATTGGTTTCTGAGCTCGCTGTTTACTTAGGGGTGAGTAGTATGTCGTGGAAACTTCCGTTGCCGTCACATAAGTCAGAGGTAAATGTAAACTCCTAAATATCTCAAAGCAAACATTCGAGTTCGAACCATTTGGAAATACAGCCGAAGGAAATTCAAGGATGGAGCGGATTGGGGATTTGCGGCTACAAGAGCACGGGATTGGTAGTTCAAGTACACTTACGCATTACGATAGAACTAGAAGATTATGCTGAAAGCCTTGCATGGTAAAAAATTGTTAGACTACAGTCTAAAAAGTAGAAAATAAAAGGATTATTAGGCAATGCTTATTTTCTTCCTCGGCTATAGCGTCGTACTATCAGGTGTAACATGGTTGAACGAATGAAAAATCTATGAACATACATGCACTCTCACTCACATACCCCTGCACATTCACATTTATGCTACCGCATTAAAATGCCTGACCCACTAACTTTCATCAGCACTAAAATCATCCACACTCGCACGCATACACACCCTCACCTATCCCATACTCATACATAACTCCTTCATTCATCCATAATCCACACTGACACATTTCGGCACTCATCGAAAAAAACTTTCACATCGGTACCTAATATTAGAAAGAAAAAGAAAGTATTGTAGGGGTTCGCTTCCTTTAAGTTGATTCTAACTACAGCTCTGTCCAAATGAGGATTTTTATCATTTCTTGCACAGATTTAACTTGAGAATCTATCACCAAAAATAACCTGACACACTAAAATTATCCACACTTGCACACATACACACCCTCATCTATCCTAGCGCATACATTCATATCCACACTCACACACTTCGATACTCATCCAAAAAGCTTTCACATTGGTAATATCAGAAAGAAAAAGAAAGTATTGTAGTGGTTTGCTTCGTTTTGCTTGATCCTAACTACAGCTCTGTCCAGAAGTTTTATTGTCAGCGAGTTACCGATCCGAAGCAGCGTAAAATTGCGATCGTCGACAGCAGTCACGACTCACGCCTGCAATCCTTCACGCACGGGCTCTAGCGCACTATAATATAATCTACCGAGCTGAAGTTTTATTGCAGGAAGCTGTGATCAATTTTATGGGGTTATTTTATCATTTCTTATACAAATTGAACTTGAGAGAATTATGAATTCAGTCTCACAGTTAAGACGAACTATAGTACCTACACGCACCTATAACACGCTTAAGAGTGTAAATAAAGTTTCATCCATTTCCTGCATTTATATTTCTTAGCTTGTTGGTCTTCTAAATTGAGTTAACGGAACCTGTCAATTTATTTATTGGTACTTATTATAATGTAAAATATTTAAATTGACGATCTCTGAATATAAAAGACGCCTCGATTGGTAGAAATGATTACTTTTCTCCTTGGGGGTCCAACGAGTGGCTAGTACGTGACGACGGAAAATTGTAAAATTGTTATTCTAAGCGTGTTGAACAACCCGTCTGGAATTACGAAAACTGTATCTAGGGATGTATGTGTATTGTCAAAAAATAGACAAAGAAATATTATGTATGTACCAAGAGTTCCTGGATGGTCTATTTTATAGTACCTATAGCATCTCAGGTCATGACACCAGGGCAGCGGCCTATAATATCTTTGAACGCATCAACCTTTCGCTTTGTTGGACAAAATACCTTACATAAGTACTAACGTACCTATATACTATACTATAATACTGGCATAATGAATTAGTCTTAAAAGCCTTCAATTGCTGTCACTTTATTTTGAGAAAAACCTATACCCTCTTCATTGATGTCACTGAATTGAGCTCAGTAAAAGCACGACCCCGTGTCGGATAAATATCAATGACTGAAAACGATAAAAATAGTTAATTAAGTAATTAAGTATTTATATAAATTGTATTACATGAAATAATAAAAACTGAAATACTAAAAAAAAAAAGAAAAAAGTAAGTACCTATGTTGCATTCATACATCAAAAACAAAAACACACACAAAACATAACACAAAAATAAACACACAAAAACAAACACACGCACACACACACACAAAAACACACACACACACACATTTACACATAAATTAATGTTTTGGTTGCTGCTACAAATTAAATGGCAAATGTGAAGTGTAAACGTCAGTACATTAAAGTTTTGAAAATGTTAATTGTAAATGCAAAATTTTCAATTAGGTATATACGTATCTAGTCAAATGGTATTTGTGTATTACTGCTTGTAATTGCCGCTATATCTTGAGCCTGTCTAATTATGTTTTGAGGTAAACCGCAGACTCTGAGATGCGCAAACAACAACAGCTCAAACAAATTACTTACCTACATTATTATAATTATAATAAACGTCGTACAAGACAAATACGATTTGTTTTTCTCTCATTATTTTGCCTCACATTTTATAAAAAGTGTTACTAAACTATTGACAGTTAAAATTATAAAAATGAAATTAATAAACAAATTAAATGTCATACTTCTAAATACTACTACTAGGTACTCTAAATACACTTCAGTATACTAAATGATGACTAATTTTAAAGATATTTTTTCAATCAGTTTGACTTTTTTTTGTCCATGTTGATTGTTGTTTATTGTTTAGTAAAGTAACTACTTTACTCAGACAACTCTCTGCTATGTAACGCGTCGCACCACTGCACTGCTCAAGTAAGCGACATAAGCCCAATAAAAAATAACCAGCCAAGTGCGAGTCCAACTCGTGCACGAAGGGTTCCGTATATACCATTATCTATAAAAACGAGCATAAAATCTCGTTTGTTGTATGGGAGCCCCCCTCACATATTTATTTTATCCTATTTTTTTAGTATTTCTTGTTATAGCGCCAACAGAAATACATCATCTGTAAAAATTTCAACTGTCTATCACGCTTCGTTAGATACAGCCTGGTGACAGAAGGACAGACAGACAGACAGACAGACAGACAGCGGAGCCTTAGTAATAGGGTCCGTTTTACACTTTGGGTACGGAACCCTAAAACCACAAGTATGTTAACGCCAGATTTACCACACAACTATCCTAACTTCCCACTCAAACGATTTAACTAAACACCAAAGAAACTGAAATGAATTCTAAAGACTTAAGCACACGCTAAAAGGATTCGCAGAAAGCTTGAGTTGTAGAATACTGCAAAGCTTCTAGCACCCATCAGGGAGAGCGTACAAAACAGGGTTGTAAGGCATTACATTTGAATATACTAACACACAACACAAGCTTATAATGAATGTTACATGAGCATTATGGATGTTGGGTCGAGAAAATGAGTACGCTCCAAAACTTCGTACTTGTGTGTAGAATTGTGGAATTAATTGGAACTCCTTTGCTGTAATGTAAATTTACAGGTGCGGTGTTTGCTGAGCCCCTTTCCTCTGCGTGTGCTGTCCATGCGGCTTTTCTTAGTACTTACAGCTTTAATTTACTTTTAATCAGGTCAAACTCTCACTAACGTGAAATGTTACTAGTAAAAATGAGACTGTACTTTGATTTTTAACTAACTATTTAAGTAAGGTCCGATTCAAATGCAACTGAAGCTATTAAAATCATACTTAGATAATTATGTTGTATAGATGCAGTTGGACATCGTTTATCCTATTTGATAAATCTCGATAGGCTTACCCATGTTTAATATTATAATTATCATCTGTGCCCATATTATATGTATAAGTAGATTTTATTAGAAAATTATTAACCACTAATTAACATATAACCAGCATAATAAACACTTACTCAATATGTTTGAAAAAAAAATCTATCATAATATTTTAATATTTCAAAACCAGAGACGGCACTGCTCGTTTGAATTGCAATGCTTATTGAACTTCTACAGCGTTTTAATTATTTTTCGCATATACCAAGCAATTTAAATATTTTTATTTAAATAGGAAAAGGCATAATGTGCCGTTAAACTATCTTATTTTTTACCAGTACACATTTGAATCACAAGAAAAACCACGCTCCGTGATTTGTGATCTCACTATCTGACTCCATACGGTGCGGTCGGCTGCTCGCTTTCATATCGGTTATTTTACCGAATATTTGACTCCTAGGAGGGTAGCTTTTCTCGGCATTGAAACCAGGAACATGATTTCATATTAGTTTGTTCTTTACGAGTAATACTCGTAAAGTTTTATCTTGAACATAACCTCTGACATGGGCAAGATCTGGAGCAAGATAACATATTGATCTGTAAGCAATAAAGACTCGCAAAACGTAGGATAAACACAGGAAGTTTTACAGCAATCTTCCTTATAAAAACTCGTCGCGGGTTTTCTAAGAACTCGCTATAAGAGAGGAAATCAAAGCGGCTGCAGGACGGTCAACTTCTTGTAAGCGGCTTACTTTGATCCCCTATCTTGCGACACGACGGCAACAAGTTTTGATTTTGAACAACCTTCGAGGATAGTTTTGGGGTATTTTAGGTTGTTAGAAAATATTTACTGTTTTGTGAAAGGACACGTAACCGTAATCGTATCTATAATTTGGTAAATATTCAAAGGAAACATTTTGCCAAAATAAATAGAAAAATATTGATAAATAATTATCATTTCGTTAGTTTATTTTGAAAACACCAGTTCAAAGCACTAAATTTGTTGCAATTAGAGCAGGCATCTAATATTTGATTATCTTACGACGAAAGGTTTAAGCTCCGGAAAAAGTGGCAAAATTCTCTAAGGTTTTGAATGAAACCTTAGAAAAAGAGGAAGCATCACCTTCCCTTTCTCGCAAAACAGAGCTTCCCCACTTAGTTATTATGAAAACGCACGTTCTGAAGTCACATGCCAAAGAGATTGTATATAAAGCTACCACAGCTTAGTAATGAGGTACTATTAAGGAAGACGTACTGACGTCACTGCACGTTTGTACTGTCATTTTCTATTCCTGTATTTTAAAATGCTTGTAACTTTGTAATTTTTTGAGATATTTAATTTTTGTTTTCACGACTTTATTTTTGAAGGAATATTATAATTTGTGCAATAAAAAAATAGCATAACACAGGCCTCTTGTAACAAATCATAAATATTGTAAAAAAATGAAACAAAAAATGCACTGTAAAGTTTCTTGTAGCTTCTTCTTTACAGATGTAATCGAAGCTACGGATCGGAGTTTTCTATTCTACATTGTGTCAGATTGCTTGCACCTATGTTGTGGGAAGGAGAACTTCTTTTTTTTTAACTCGTATTGTAATAGGCTTGCTATATGACATTTTGACATGTAATATTGCCTATAATTATGCTTGCTTAGTATATACAATAATTTAATTTTGATATTTTTAAATGCCTTATCTAATTTTGACTTGTAAAAGTACTAATAATAGCCTATTTGCAACAAAATTTTTGAGTGTTTTTTTTTATAATCTGCCGTATTAGAGTTTTAAGGTCTATCGATTAACACCTTGTTGATTTTTTTTTATTGGCTACTGTTTCCGCCAAATGCGGCACAACTTTGCCACTAACCGTGAAGGGATAGTCACAAATAGGATAAGTAGTTTAGGAGATACGAGGGAACATATATAAATGAATATACATATCATACATAGACAGTTAAACCTAAAACTTTTTTTATGAGAATGGATGACCTGACGAGTTAGTCGTTCACCTGATGTTAAGCGACACGGCCGCCCATAATAGTAGCAGTGTCACTTGAACTTTAAAATAATAAAGTTTCGCGTGACACTGCACTGCGCACGTCATCCTGAGACATCACACAGTCTAGTAATCAGATTACTAGACTGTGAAATCAGGCAGGTGTGGTCTTTGCAGTAATCGGGTAATACGGCATGTATAGATACTTCATGTAGGTAGATGAAATATTACATAAAAAATCCAAAATATAGATTTACAGAAGAAATATTAGAGTAGACAAAAGAGAAAAAGAAATAAAGAATCAGACAGAGTAAGTAGTAAATAAAGGGTAAGTATACTCTATTAGCTTCTACTTAAACTTAAACCATTTATTCAAAACATAAATGACAGTACCTACATACATTTTAGTTGAACTTTATTTGTACGCCTACTTGGGCAAAACATGTAGAAGTTTTTTTAATTTTGTAATATCTGCATGCATTATGTTTGTAACAAACCACATGTTTATACAAATAAAAAATCTTTATATTTATCTTTATATCTTTATTAATGACCATATAAGCCAAGATCTCTGTTCTCTTTAATTTGAAAGTTTCAGCATCTCACTTTGTTTTAAGTCCTAGGAATGCAACGCAAGGTTCTGGATTTCAGTACTCAAAGTATGTTTTACTTCATTTAGCTTACACACACACACACCCTCTCACACACTCTCTCGCCATAAAATGTCATTTCTAGGCAAGCACGTGTGTGTAGGAGTAACGCTATAATTGAGGAAAATTTAGGAATAACTACACTAACTTTTTTGCGAAATTACGTTACGGCAAAAATATGTTTTATGTAACAGTAAGTAAGTACATCACCAAAAATACCTATAAATATATCTATACATATAATAAAACTGTAGAGATAAAAAAGTCTGTAATTGCAAGATATCAACAAAAAAATACACAGGTTGGCTTAAAATTAGCCGCTGATCACGTTAAGCCACTTTTTAAATACTTTGTCTGTTTGTTTGTTTGTTTGTTTGTTTGTTTGTTATGACTGAACTCCTAAAATACTGAATGGATTTTCATGCGGTTTTTACTAATATGCTTAGAAATAACCGGCGCTTAACATAGGATATATTAAAATTGAAATATCGTTAAAAAAAATTGATGACAATTATTAAGATTTCATAACGGAACGAATCGGAGTTGTAAACAACATGGCCGCTTGATGGTTTTTTTTTTGGTTACTTATAGTAAGCATAGAGAAAATAACCGCTTACGCTGAAGAGATGGGACTCCCATAGAGAAAAGAGTTAGTTGTATGAAACGTGCGCTACACGTATAAGTGTAGCGCACGTTTCATACAACTAACTCTCCTCTGTCTATCAATATTTTTAAATGCGTTATTGAATGAATGGGAAGGTTTTAGGTTACTAAGTTAGGTTTTTAGGTAAAGGTTTTAGGTAAGTTTTTTTTAAGTTGGCTACTGTTTCCGCCATAACGGTAAGTTGTAAGCTGCCACATATTGTCACAGATTACAAAAAAAAAACAATCGACTACACTTTGTGCCACATGTTTATCTGGAGGCAAAGATTAAAGAAAAAGACTCTGTGAATGGATATGACCAAAGAGTAATATTAGTATCGCTACTCTAAGAGAATCAAAACATTTTATAGGTTTCCTATTTATATTTTTACAGGTTTGTTTAGCATTTTAGAAGTTAAATAGATACATATACCAACAAATATTAATAGTGTGAAAGTAGATGTTTTTTTTTTATTTTGGCATTAGACGACATTTGTACTTAGCCAATGATACGAAATATTTTATGAAAAATGTTTTAAAAGGGTACTTACTTAGAGTATAGACTAAAAGCATAGAGATATCCATCAAAACGATATTATATTTGTACTCCTCACACGTATCGCTACGTCAGTGGCGAAGGAAAGAAACAAACATAAAGTAATTAGCTACGCTTGCGAAAAGTCAAACAGAAAAAACAGTTGACTCGAGTCGAAAAAATGGTACGGTGAAATTTCGCAAGTGTAGCTAATTACTATATGTTTGTTTCTTTCCTTCGCCACTGACGTAGCGATACGTGTGAGCAGTAGGTACAAATATACTATCGTTTTGATGATCCCTCTTTGCTTTTAGTCTATACTCTAAGATTTTTCTATACAAATCTGTCAGACTCATTCACATCAAAGTGTCCACTTCTTATAAAAAGTGTCCAAAAAAGTGGTACGCTTGACAGAGAATGAAGTTCTCTCTATGCTTTTAGTCTATACTCTAAGGGTACTTAGATATAGGTAAGTATAATTATACTTTATGGTAAGATCCTCGAATTAGCAACATGGCCGTGTAACGTTCGATTTTGATTTCTTCTTCTTCTTTCACGTAAGTAAATGAGTTTTAATAGTTACAATATTTTAGGTCTGTGGGCTTTTCAACGAACAAACTAAGCAGTTATATTCTATTTGGGACAAACCACAGGTTAGAGTAAAAATTATTGGTTACTCGGTTGCTCCAAGAAGGTTAATTATATCTTTGGGTGTATTTATGCAATCAGAATGTAAACTTATTTTTCCTTTTTTGGTGGTAATTGCTTGGCTCTACGGATAAATTGTAAAGTTTATTAGAATTTGGCAAGAAGAAGAAAGCTCTTTGAATGTGGACGTCTTCAGGACGTTGTTGTTGATGATGATGATGATGATGATGATAGCCGTATTTGAATTAATTGATCATAGATATCAATTTCAGCTTAATTCTTTCCGTTATTCCTAAAATAAGTAATGGTCTCGACAGATATTTAGAAAGACAAACAGACGGACAACAAAGTGATCTTACCTCAAATTCATATTCAAATTCAAATTCAAATTCAGTTTATTTCACAGTTTGTAACATAAGAGTACAAAAAAGCGTCTAAGGCGTTACAAATAAAATATTTAAAAAAAAAAGTCATTTAATGTACACAATATAAAACAAATAATAAAAAAACAGTATTATCAATGTCATATTATTAATATTATTAGGTAAGTACAGTTACCTATAAGGGTTCCTTTATTTTAAAACTGTTACGGAACCCTAACAATGGAACATTCACTATGTTGAAAGTGCAGTGGGAATGAGACAACGTGGTAAATACCGGACATAATATAAATGTCAACTCTTTTTACAGTGGCGTACGTAAATACTTGTGATTTCTAATTAGTATTAACAAAACTAATTACGTACGCAACGTATAGGTTAATGCAATACTCCAGCTGTAAAGTAAGTATTATATAATCTTATTATTGACACTGGCTAAATACTCAATTCGTATGGAGTCAAACTTATGAAAGTAAAAAAAAATATGTGGTGAATGCAACAAAGATACTCTTTGGAAGGGAACCAAAAGCGCGCGGATGTGAAAAACTGACCATGTGTGTTTGTTTTGTATTTTTCTAAACTGCCTAAATAATAGGTAAGTACTTAAGTAGGTATAACTACTACGTAAACAAAATTTACTGGAACCTCTTATCAAGACTTGAACGGTTTTTATGGTGAAAACACAAGAACAATCTGTTGAAGTGAAAATGATAAGGAAAAGATCGAACGTATCACTGGTATGTAGGTATACCATAAAACTTTTATTCGTTAGATGCCTAGATCTACCGTATATTTAAAAAAACTAACGGCTAAGTATAAGGTAGGTCTAAGTAGGTACATACATATGATTTGCAGTTTCTAACTGACTATTTTATCAATGTGTAGGTGATCTGATGACACGTGAAAAGCCATACCTACCTACAACCTAAACAACACTTTTACACGTGTGCTACCTAATCTGCTAATACGTGCTGAGCTTCGAAAAATTTTTGTGGATTTTGTGATTTGGTATAGAGGAAATGCATGAACTAAGCTATTATTAGACTACCTTAACGTAGAAATAACATAATACATGCGTGCGAAGCCGCGGGCAAAAGCTAGTTTATAATAAAACTGTAACGGGTCCAATTCTGTACATTGAAGATATTGTTTGGAATTTTTTTTTGATGGTATTCTATATTATGATGTTGTTTGTTATGTTATGTTGTTGTTGGTTATATTTTTTTTGTTTTTGTTTCTATGTTATGTTGATACTGAAGCCAAAACTGTTTTTTTTTTCATTTTTGTTTATTGTCTGACCGTATTGCTGAGCATCATGCCGAAACTATTAAACGGGCTCAAATAAAACTTGGCATGATTTGATTTCATATTACAAGGTAGGATACTTTTAGAACCCACAAGGTAGGGTACTTTTTTGGACTTTTGTCTTTTTACTTTTGGAAGGATACTTTTTATCCAGAAATTCAGCACGGTTCCCTCGGGGGAGAGGATGAAAGTTAAAATGTGTACTTATTTTTAGTTCATTAACACGTAGGCCGATTTCGTTCATTCTTTTTTTATAGAAAGGAGATACTTTAAATATTGTTCCGTAAATATTTCAAGGTCGTTGGTTTCGTAGTTCATAAATTATAGACATCTAACCTTCAATATTAGGTCCAAATTACTTAAAACCTGGAATGTATAGGAACCTTTAAACGCACGGCTCATCTTAAACTGGCATGCGCATTTTATTGTATGGGCTTAATGTATAGGCCTATTTGTCAAAGTCAAACCACTCCAAAAGAGTCAGACATTGCCGAAAAATGACTAAGGTCGGTGATTTCACGGTGTAAAATAGTACGGCTGGCCACTCATTAGTGTACATATAGATAAATTACGAGACGTGATGATCTATATGCTATGATAAGACATGGTCGGCAACGAAGAAGAAGCTACTCATACCCTGCATACTGCAGAAAAGAGAAAAGGGAGAGGGAAAAGATAAGAGAAAAGGATGAATGAATGAAGGTGAAAGGTCCATTCGCAGTTTCATCCATTCATCCTTTTCCCTTATTTTTTCTCTCTTCCTTCTCTCTTTCTTTCGCCTGGGATATGACTTAAAACTAATTAACCCGTGCGAAGCCGAGGCAGGTCAGTTAGTAGTAACATAAATTTTAAAAAAGTCATGTATATGAGTAAATACTCATTTATGTATGTATGTTATGTTAAACTATTTTAGTGATATGACCTTTGAATAAACACTTGCCGAAACGGAAGAGAGCCATTTAAAATATTTTAAGGTCCATCTTTTAACAATGGCAACTCAGTAAAAATAGAGACATAAAATACAATTAAACATGCAAATAAAGTTCTAAATAACCAGTAATTATTGTAACCGCAAAAAAGTCATGTAAAATACACCAGCACCAGAATGGCCAATGAAAGACGAATAATGACACTGAAGCTGAAGTACTGATGAGCAAGTATCGCGATGCGGGTAGTCTTGAATTTTCAAGTTACGAAGCCAATATAGGAACAGCGGTGCAGTGTCGTAGTGCCTTATAAAGTTTGACTTGGCTTTGTTCGAGCGACGCTGTAAGTTGAGTTTGTTTTGCAACAAGTAGACAGGAAACAAGTCGATACAGTAGTGTCTCCGCTAATCAATAATGCATGCGGCTGGCGTCATGTCCGATAGTTCGTTATGTAGATACCTATTATGACCGTGGTTTCATTATGTTGATTGGCGGATTCATATTTGATAGACTGTACTGATTTCGGATTAGCTCATTTCGGGATTACGGTCTAAATATGAACAGTGGCAGTCTGATAGCTTTGCAGATTACCTATTGCGACTTTTTGATGATAATGCATACTACTTAATATGCCAAGTTTTTTCTGGAGCGGCAGAGAGCAATGTTAGTTATATAAGTAAAGCTATTTTAGAACAGCACGTCCAACAAACGTCGGTGGTTTTTTAGTTAAAACTTAATAAATATCGGTATATTAATACGTAACGTTTGCAGTCTTTTTTTTATGAGATGAGTGGCAAACAAGCAGGCGGCCCACCTGCTGGTAAGTGGTCACCGCCACCTATGGACATCTGCAACACCGAAGGCATTGCCGGTGCGTTGCCTACCCTTAGAGAGGACTCTTTTAACACTTTTCTTGAAGCTCCCCATACTGTAGTTATGCAGAAAAACCTCAGGAGGAAGATCATTCCACATCTTGCAGGTTCGGTTGGGTTATAAAATATTCCATGGTATTACATTACATCAGAAGCTCTACCTTTTGATATGACGCAGCATACTAAACTACAGGTAACTTACACATCGTCGAGCCATTGTAATTATAATGTATTTGGACAAACCAGACCAAATTGAAAATTAATCTATTTAATATACATATCATACATTTTTTTACTGGCAATGTATATTTATTCTTTAAACTAAGTTTTCTAGTAGTACTATAATAAAAACTATACTATGTACTAAAACCTACTAGCTACATTACCTACTACAAAGAACATTTGGAGTGTATGCTAGCCGCGATGGCCTAAAGACAGTCCAAAGGTCCAACCCAGGTAGGTAGCGTACCTAATATCCAACATGCTCAGCATGTTGGGTACAGCTACAGACTATTATAATAATACAGCCCATACATAACTGTAATATTTTATAGTTATTAAGCCTATACTATTTGTTATTAGCGAATTTATATCAATACAGTATTTGCTGTACGCTGTAGCTTTAATCATAAGCTATTTTAATCAATCCACATACCTAGAATAATTTCTCATCATAATTATTTCATCTTAATTACAATTCAATTTATGACAACCACAAGATAAAAACAAATGTTTGGAGAAGACACATAATAATTTAAAATTTTCTATCTCAAATTGCGGTATTTGTTTAACAAAGTCAATGATTCGAGATCAACTCCTTGATCAATTTAATTATTACGGGTTAGCGCAATTGAACTTTGCCGCCTTAATTAATGGATTGAGTGTATAACATAAATAGAGAATGGGGCCGTAAAATTATCTCGCTCTTTGAACCCATTATTCATTGACACTATGACTGGATTGGCCTTTGACTACGATTCTTTGAATAATGATGATCATATACATCTCACAAACACCAAGATACTTGCTAATTTTCATTGTATTATACACATATAATTTGCACCATAGTCATGCAATACATAATGATAAGGTTGACCAATCCAATTATTTCATTTGGGTCTATTAAACCATGGAATATGGTGTTTCATAATTGAACAAACCAACCAAAGCAACTGCTTACTGTTAATGAAACTGCTAACTAGTTAATACGTAATTTAAGCGAAGTCAAGTCTACCTCTACAATAAACTATTTCACAGTATGTTCAGTAACAGATGTTACAAATGCTCCAAGTTCTTATATAAATCAAACCCTTTTAATGTCCCGATAGCTTTTGGGTCAAGTAAGTGATTTACAGAGGCCATAAAGATGGTCAGAAATCAGCTATTATTGCTGTTGTCAGCACCCTCAAAGGGACGGTGATGAAATGTGACGACTTGTAATGACGTGAAAAGTTCCGTGTGGTTAGAGGAGGGGCCGGGGAGAAATATTAGTTTTGTTCGAGTGTTTGAAGGGTAGTGGTTGTCTTTCGGACTTATCTTCACTAAGGAAAATAGAAAGCAAATAATATGGACTCTTAATATGAGGAAATATTGTGATATATTTTTCAGGCTTTGCGATAGGCTAGTTATATTAAGTCCGGCCGCTGAGAGTGAGAAAATGCTTATTAGTGAGCTACAATAACGTTCCAAAAAGTAGAATTAAAACGTTAAGCAATATTTTTTACAATAATTGAAATTCCTGGGCAAATGAGACTTTACGAACTGATTTCACAGTCTAGAAAACTTTTAGACTGTGTGATGTCTCAGGATGGCGTACGCAGTGCGCAGTGTCATGAGAAACTTTAGTTTGGAGTTCCGAGTGACACTGCAATCTGTTATGGGCAGCCGTCTCGCTTAACACCAGGCGAATGACTAGATTGTCACGTCATTCATTTACATAAAAAAATTATATAATTTACCAACTATAATACTCGTAAGCCAAATAAGGTATAACAAAAGTGATTAGAATTTCAGATTTTGACAATGTTAATGTATCGTACCTATAGGTATATACTGTACGGAGCAAGCCGTACGTTGGACTCTGCGTTATGCTGCGGGTGCACTTTACACATCCGCGGCCGCCGCGCCGTGACCTAAATTCACCAGTTTGCAATCAACCATCATAATCATCACGCGTTCTCATCAAATTTACTTCATAGTTTATTTGAATAAAATTTAGTGCCTTTTGAACTCCTATCTTTAATTTCATCATTATCATCTCCCAAAGTGTACGGCAACAGGAAACCGTACACATACTATTTATCTATTCTGTACTTATACCAAAATTATGTCCATTAGCAGTGAAAAAATATTCTTTGCATCATACCTATAAATAAAGATGGGTATATAAATGGGAAACGAAGATTGTTTAGGCGTCCGTAGAGAAACCAATATAGAAGTTATCCTCGTGTCACGTCTTTTCCTAATGTTTTATATATTTATGTATTATAATCGTTAATTATAATCACTCTCTGCATAAATGGTCAAATAAATAAAACGTACTTATAATCAATGCAACGACACCTTTAAATTTCTCTTGAAGTTCTAAGTTAATAAAAATGGCATGACAATGGAGATGGACCTAAGTAGAGTCATGAACCACGGTCTCAGAAGTACAGTTTGATATCATTATTACTTTGTTATCATCATGCCCTTTCCTTTCGACGGCATAAATCTTATAGATGCCGAAAATGCTTTCAAATTGATTAGGTCCTTGATTGAAACATATTACCACTTGAAGTCTGGGACAAGTAAACTATTCCAATGTAAAACCGGAGTTGGCGACCGATCTAACTTCGAGAACAGCCCTCGTGGCAAAGTGGCTCCTTCCACAGTTGCCAAGTTGATTACTTTGCAATTTCACTTATAAGCCCTTTGATATAAAAGTCAGCAGATTAGTGTTGTGGAATTATTGATAGTTTGATCATGGATGCTATATTTTGTCAGTGTGTGTCATGAGTCTTACTTGTCACATTGTCAATCTCAAAAAAATCATAGCTCACTGAATAAATCATAGTATAATCCGCAAGGTATTGTTACGGTAAAATTTTCTTATGTAATACCTTCTCAAAAAATATTTGAAGAAACCAATACGTAAAACACTCATAAAACAAACTTGCATAAAACAAATGTCCCTTCTTGTTTCGAGTTTCCGAAAAGGCAATAAGAGTTTGCCAAGTTTTCTTTAAGGGTATAGGTAATTCCCGGAGGGACTGTTGAGTTAGTTTACTTAGCATTAGGGGAGTTTGTTTAGGCCTGCCGACACTAGATAATAACGCAATATAAATATTTCGGCAATCAATCAAATCCGACTTCCGTGTTTATCTGCCATTATGAGGTAATATAAACTCTTGGGATTTCGACGGATCATGAATACGTGCTAGGGTAAGTAAACATAATCTTACTACCTACTATATCTTATTTTCTAAGATTCACTCTTACGTTTTTTATGTAAACAAATGAACGAATTTAGCAAGTCGTTCGCTTGATGTTAAGCGTCACGTTTCGTAATAGTTTCCGTGCCACTTTGAACTCTATAAAGACGTGACACTGCACTGCACATATCATCTAGAGCACGTCTAGTAACTAATAGGTAATAAGATTTACAGATTGTCAGGTAGCATAAATACTCGTTTGCCCAGTTATTTCAGTAGCTGTAGTGCCCTTTAAACTGGAATACACTTAGTTCTTGCACACTACTGCTTGGCGGCAGAATGTCGGTGTTTTTGATTAGAGAATCAAAATGACGAAAATATGACAATAAATTAGCACCTGAATGAATTCTTACAGAAAAATCCTACTTCATAACAGTAAATTTGTAAACGTGTCTGTTTACAATGACATATTGTTCTTAGACAAATTTTACCTGAACCTTAAAAATAACAAGTTATTTAAAGATTGTAATCAGAAAACAAATTTCGTTGCCTTCTGAAAATCCAGCACATTAAATCGAAATTATCCTTTTGGACCGTCACTAAACGGAACACTAGTTGACAAGGGGTCAAAATACCTTACAACGGATATAAACATACTGAGACTCCGTTACAAAAGACGAGGCTTTACCATCACGGAGTCTGCTAACCAATATTAATTGGAAAATTATACAAGTACCTACCTCTTGAAAAAGGAAATGAGTGCTCTCAACAAGTCACCAAAATGCTAACATTAACTTAAATGTTCGCGTTTTATTAAAGGTAATAAATCAGGCTAAACTCACGTAAGCTTTGATGGCAGAAGTTTTGCAATTTCAGTATTTGCCAATAATGGATTTTTAGCGGAAATTAAACACTCGGGTCGAAAGCTAACTCAGGTTCTGTGAAAAGGAATAATAAACCTATTGATATAATACCGCGTTCACTTATATATTTTACTTGCACTTGGTGAAGGGACATGCTTAGAGTTTCTCTGAAGAATCGAATCGGGAATGAGAATATCCGGTAATTGGATAAGAGCCGAAGACTTGGCTCAATGGCCTACCTTGGGAGAGGCCTGTGTCTAGCAGTGAACTAAATGTAAGCTGACGGTGATGAAAATGGTAAAGTTCTTGAAAATCTGAGTTCTCACGCAAAAATTCTTATATTAGGTAGAATAATGAGGAATGTTTTTGGATGAGACGTTTCTAATAATTGTCCATCCCGCTCTTTCACTTAGTGTTTGCCCAGATCCTCGGATTATCCTGTAGGTACTATGACCTACTTACTACTACAGTTTATCTTCAACTTTTTTCATAAAAAAGTAGTAAACCGGCACGCGGTATGTACGCAGAAGTAATTTCATAAAGTTTTTATTAGTAATAGCTATGACCTTAGTTCCAGGATTTTACTATTCCATCGTAAATAGCCAGCGCTTGCTATTGTGCACTTTATTAAATTTTATACTCTTTTTACTTTATCATATAAAAATAATTACAGTGTAACAATAGCGGTAAGATCTAAAGCAGAATTAAAAGTTTGATTAAAAAGACTGGCGAAATTCATCAGTGCTAAATTTAGTTGAAAATTTGAATTGTTAATTTTGTTTGACGCACCTCCCGCCTGCCTAATTATGAGGACGGCATTCAGTTTGGTTGTGGAACTGTGGAAAGATTTTGTAATTTTCTGTTTGGTTTTTCCACAGGTGGGGCATATTTAAATTATGGCCATAAACAAAGAAAGTGTCAAGACCCATGCAGCCACCACCAGGTACTTTTTAATGTCTATAACAGGAAAGTGATAAGAAATGCGCGAAAACGATGCACAAAGAAATATTGCTTTATAATTTCTTGACCTGTAATTGACCTAAGAGACTCTAAGAGCATACAATAAATGCAGTTATAGATGATATCCCTATGTTAAAAGGCGCGCGTCGCCAGCTGTACATTTGTTCATCCCACCAACAAAACTAGCCAAATCTTGTCCGCGATACTATGCTTAAAACTTGATGCGCATATATTTCTGTGTAGAGCCTCTATTCAAACATTGCTTATTCCGTGATCAGATTCAAACACGCAAAGTATCGCGTTTTAAGTGAATTTTTCGCGCAGCTTTTAGCTGTTGTCATCGACGATCAACCTGCATCATCTCTCGTAAAACGTGCACTTAGCGATTTGGAGTTATATTTCGTCAGGCTAGAGCCATAAATACCTGCACCTCAGACTAAAAGACTGCTTATTTACATTTTATATAATTTCTTGACATAATGACTTAGGTGCGTTAACTTCAGCTCATGAATAAAAGTTACTAAAGGTAGATTTTTTGATCCGTCGTTAAAGTAACCAATGGTCAAAAATGCTAACAAATTCTAACCAATGGTCAAAATTTGTTAGAGTTTTAAACCTTTGGTTACCTTAACTATGGATCATAAAACCCACCCTAAGATGCTTAATTCATGATAAATATGAATGTCTCATGCCAACGATGAACCTTAGAAATAAAACGAAAGCAACATACGATTGTACAAGAAAATCGCGAATACCGTAATAAGAGGTAATAAGCAATTATGTAAATTCACCCACAGCGCCTGTTACTCCCAGAGCTATTTAAAAGATGTAAAGCAAACCGCATACTCATATGTAACAAGTAGGTAACTTTCCAAGTAAAGTTTGATGAAGTCCCATTTACATTTCAGATCGTTGTGAATAAATTTGCAATCCATACCTTTTTGCCATGGAATAATAATTTTTTTTATTTAATTTTGTCTTCAGAAAAGATTCATTATACAATATACATTAAGGGCCGTACTTATAAACGCTGCTTAAAGTTAGTCAATGCTTAAAATCTTCTGTCAACTTTTGGCTGATTTGAAATGTCACGCGCGAAAACGAGACGGAATATTTTAAGCAATGAATAAATTTAAGCAATGTTTATAAGTAAGGCCCTGAGTATTAAAATATATTTTTTAATATTAAAATATTTACAAATGTAAAAACAGGTTAGATTTTTAGAAAAAGGTCTGTTTTTTATTTCTTTGGTATTTTCCAAACAAATAAATTTAATAACATAATTATTTAGGTTGTATGATATGCTGAGCTGGGAACTTAGGATCGTTCCTTGTGGCAACTCGCAACCAAAACTAAACTGTATTTAATGTTTAGTATAATATTTTTCGTTAAACTACTTTTTTTTATGAATAAACACTTTCTTTCAATAATTTTGCATATGTTATACATATTTGTCTTATTAAGAAATATCAAACTACATATTATACCCTCTGGCTCAGAGTGCGAAAAGATTTGTCCTCGTCAATTATGACATTAAAATTGACATAATTTTTTGTATTTTTTTCTTGCTTTTTGCAATGACATAATTTATGGGGAAGAAAAAGATGATAATAATAATAATCGTGCATAAGTTTCAAATATCTACCAACCGCGGCTATGACACCTGCGAGCCGAAGGGTTATTCACTTTCTACAATGTTTCAGCTAATTACACGTCGCGGCAAAGATAAGAATTCGCAAAAGAAAATCCCAAGCCTCACCTCCCGAAGGGCCAACATTAACCCCGGTTAACTAACTGATGAAACTTTTTACTTTACCAAGTTCCCACCTCCCAGATAACACTAAAGATAACGAAGTATACTTCTGTTTATAAATACAGGAGAGGAGCCTTGTTTCTATTGAAGTTTTTTTCCTAGACACAAAATACGTAAGCCAGTCAATATGTTAATGGATGAGCAATTGGGCAAGTATGAGTGTTATACCCTGGTGAGGTTCTTGGCAAGGGAAGTAATTCATTAGCTCAGCTTGCAGATGTTTCTCAAGATTGAACAACGCTTTTTCACTGAAGTAAAAAGTTTGGTAGTAGGTATGTATTTTTTCAACACATTTGCTCAAAAAATGCATTTACAAAGCCTGTATACATTGTTCGAAAGTTAACCATTACGCACCATACAACGGAGCGTGCGGTAAATTAGGTACTGTCACCTAAGTACCTATTTTACCGCATCCTTTCTTGTATATCGCCGTGCGTAACCTTTACGGTTTATTTTTAATTTCAGTAAAACATAATATATAAGAATTTCACCAAGGAGTTTCACATTACGAGAATAAATAAGCTGAATGATCGAAACTCCTTGGAAGCGTTTTTGCTCAATACGTTTGTCTCACTTTAATACTAAAGAGAAGATGAAACTAAAGATGTAGTTCTAATTTTCACCACACGCACGTGGCGCCAACTGCATTGAAAATGCGCGCCATTTTAGCCCAGTTTCATAGTAGATTAGAAACATCAAAGATCGTTTGTTGCGACTTTCCCACTAATAAACAAAAGTTTGAACAACGAAAGTTTGAGAAGTTTGAAAAGTTTTGGAAGTATTTGAACTAAAGTCACCGATATAGCTTTGAGAATCAGCAAGTTGAAGTGGCAGTGGGTGGGCCACATCACTCGTAGAACTGACAACCGATGGGGAAGAAAGATTCTCGAGTGGCGACCACGAACCGGAAGACGTAGCGTAGGCCGGCCCCCTACTAGGTGGGCCGACGACCTGGTCAGAACCGCGGGGAGCCCATGGATGCAGGAGGCAAGGAGCCGCTCAAAGTGGCGCTCTTTGGGGGTCTTCAGGCTGTTAATGATGATGATGACATCTAAGTACCCTATTAAAACATTTTTCATAAAATATTTCGTATCATTGGCTAAATACAAATGTCGTCTAATGCCAAAATAAAACAAAAACATCTACTTTCACTCTATTTAACATTTGTTGGTATATGTATCTATTAACTTCTAAAATGCTAAACAACCTGTAAAAATATAAATAGGAAACCTATAAATTGTTTTGATTCTCTTGGAGTAGCGGTAGGTACTAATATTACACTTTGGTCATTGTGGCACAGAGTGTAGTCGATTGTTTTTTTTTTCTAATCTGTGACAATATGTTGGTAACTTACAACTTACCGTTAGTAGCCAAAAAAAAATATCAATCGGCCATATTGTTTAAAACTCCGATTCGTTTCGTAATGAAATCTCAATAATTGTCATCAAATTTTTTGTTAACGATATATCAATTTTAATATATCCTATTTTAAGCGCCGGTTATTTCTAAGCATATTAGTGAAAACTGCATGAAAATCTATTCAGTATTTTAGGAGTTCAGTCATAACAAACAAACAAACAAACAAACAGACAAAGTGTTTAAAAAGTGGCTTAACGTGATCAGCGGCTAATTTTAAGCCAACCTGTGTCATTTTTTTCTTGATATCTTGCAATTACAGACTTTTTTATCTCTACAGTTTTATTATATGTATAGACAAATCGGCTCGCTGTGAGGCGCTCCGCGGTTTCATCTGGAATAATAATAATCCGTAAATTATCAGGGATATAAATTATTCTATGGAGATTGATATTGCAATCAACCTGTGTGCAAAATTTAATTTTAACCGGGCTATCAGTTACAAAAAAGAGTACAAACAGACAACGTTTCTCTTTTTTTCAGTTACGTATAGAAATAAATTACCAATCTGGAAAAACCCGACAAGCACAAAATAGATGTTAACTTTTATATAAGTAAGTCCTCAACCCACATAACAACCCCTTAATGAAGCGCATAGCCCGCCATACTGAAGTACATTCAACAGCTACCTACCATACTCGCAATATCGTCTTCAATATCGAGGGATGCGATCGAATGGAACGCGAAATTAATAGCACTTGATGTAATTATAGGAGGTTCCCGAATTAAATAAAGGAACCATTAGCGTCTCCGGTCTCGGGAGATTATGGAAATTATTTTAGAGATGTCACCTTAAAAGCTTTGGTGATAGATAATTTGATAGGAAATGTAAACGCTGAGAAAGCATCTTTTGTGGGAAAACAATCAGGGAAAGTCAATAAAAATGGCTGATAGTAACGAAAAGCTCCTTTCAACTATTTTCCTCACGTGTGTTGATTTTTGTTTTAGTTTCTTGTATATAATTTTTTTGCACAAATGAACTGATGTATACTGACTGTAGGTATGTCTTTCTGTAACCAATCATACTAACAGTATAACAGCCTTTGGTATTTTTATAAGATGTACGATTTAACATTTCTCCCAAGAAACCTCGTAAAACATCCTATACATTATATACTCTATTCTTTTGGTATTTTTTCTCGTTACGCAAGTGCTTGGAGCTATTGTCAGAGTTTTTATATTTATACTTAGTTTATGTAAAGCGGAGAATCACGTGACCGTAGAATAACGTGGTTGGGAGTTTCCATTATTAAACACTGATCACGGACGTGAGTCAAACCACTATCTAATCTTTCCACCCCTGCCCGACAATGGGATAGACATGCGTATAGGAAAACCGTTTCATTGCAAATTATGCCTGCTATCAATAGAAGTGTACCCATATTAGATTAAGCAGCTAGGTGTTTAAAGTTAAGGCTCACATCACATACGAGCGACAGCCTTTGTGTAGCAAATTGAATCATGCCGCTTTAATAAATTAATCGTTAAGTAGACCTGTCTCGCTTTTAGCTCGTGTGCTCCATAATTCAATGTTAGCAGGTAATATTCGAAGCGTGTGATACCTCTTAAATTATCACAAACTAATCAAAAAAAGACATCGCTTCCAATCAGGTCAGATTGTGATCAAACACTAGGTAATTATGCCTAGTCATTGTTAAAAAAAATTGTATGATGAAGAATATTTTGCTCTATAAGTTTGAGTCCTATTTCTCAAGTCTGCGTTTCGACGTCTCCCTCTTTCCTAGGAGGCATAAAATATCGGCGATGGCTTTTTTCTTTTTTCTTCTTTCTCTTCTTTCTTTTTCTTTTGCTTTTCTTTCAAATTATAGTGACGTGCAATCTTCTTTACGGTTTTAGATGAGTACCTGATTCGTCATTATTATTCACATATTTGAATCACAACTGGGTTTGAACCCGCATCCCGCGTAGTCAACATGCTGCAGCTTTATACGAGTAGGACAACAAATTGAGTTGTATTGAACTTTTTATTTCTCTATTCCAAGCCACTCAAGGGGTTTGCATTGTGTACTAGAGTGACTGATTTTTAAACAGTAACTGTTTTAATTATTTTTAAATTATTGTACCTATTTCAATAGCTTTACCTTTCCATTTTCTTTTTCTAATTTCATTGAATATTTCACGCACAATATAGCATAAATATAATACATTTATGTAATTACTAATACATACAGAAACAAGGAGCCCAGGTGCGCTCGATCGATCATTTTTCTATGAAAGCAGTGTTCGAAAAGTGGTTTGAAACAAACTTATTCTGAGTATTAAACAACTATAAGTAATCGGAAAATCTTTTGGTACCTATTATATTTTCTGGAATATTATTAAACTGTAAATATTGCGTTTTATTAGATATAGCTTTTGTTTTTTTTTATGAGAATAAATGACGTGACGAGATAGTCGTTCACCTTGTGTTAAGCGACACGGCCGCCCATAACAGCCCCCGTACTGTGTACCTCAATCGTAATCGATGAATGGGCTTCATTTGGTCATTTCCGGTTGTGTAAAATCTTCATCCATCGTTATTACGGTCCTTAGGCGGAGAACTGAATAGACAAAACATTGATTAATTATAATAATGAGAAATAGTGAGGAAATACTAATGGATGGATATGACACAATGCCAACTTGCCGGAAATGATGAAATAAAGCCCATTCATCGATTACGATTAGCTTAGATGGTAGCCCCGCTGGTCAGTAGTTATTCATGCGTGCTGGGTCTAAATTGGAGGCTAATTCTAATTCATTCAACTTTGTCTCCATCTTTTTTGTGCAATTTGATCTTGCAATTGGAACGAAGGATAGAAAACTTTTTGTGTGGCCTGGAATGGTACAACTGATCTTATGTTAATTACTTACTAGAAGTAAAAAGAAATCCAAAACAATAATTATTATGGTTTCATCGAATTTTCAGACTGTTTATTATGTGTGTATAATCATAATAGCACGGCTTCCCAAAGTCCCAAACTGGGGCAAGAGGCTGAGTCTAGCGGTTTTAGCCGCAGAGTAGGTATTTATCCTATAATTTGTTAATCCTGCGTTTAAGGTAATCTCCATTCCAAATTTCATTCAAATCCGTTCCACAAACACACAATCTTTAACATTTACAATATTATTAGTGGAATAGGATGGAATGGCATTGTTATACATAAGTACATACATAACATTGAATGCCCGATGTGGGTATATGAAATGACCTCACGACATGTGCAATGTACACCTACCATTATAATGATTGTGTCAGTTACTCAATAAATGATCCTGATTTTAAGACATTATAGTTCTTAAAATTTAGTCGGTGAACACATAGTCCTTAAGATTTTCGCAGTCAGCGGTCATGCGACCATGGCCTAATTGGTAGGGCGTCTAATCCGGTGAGATGGTGGGCGCGGGTACAAATCCCGCTGGTTACTAAAATTTTAGGAACTATAATAATTATCTTTATAGATATACCTGAAGTGTGGTTTACACTTAAAAATCATTTCTTGATTCTGATTTTGATTCTGAAGTATTGATAGCAACAACATTGTAAATACCAAGGTGTGTTATCATAAAACCGTAATAATGGTTCTCCTCAAATCTCTTGGGAACGTTCCAAGTAAAATAAAATAGCCGTAGTAACCGTATTTCATTCAAAATCTGTATAAACACTGAATCCCCTTGAATCGTTGTTAATACAATCCTCTTATTTACTTTGCAACAAGGTTACGTAGATTAACGTCAACCTTCATAATTACTTTTTCAACTTCCCAAATACTTTCGCTCCATTCGTCTCTGTTGAAAAAAATGTTTTACGGTCTCTAAGTGTATTTTATTTACAAGTTGAATTGTATTCCTCCGGAGTTTGGATAGCTTTGGAGGTATCGGCTCGCCCAATTAAGTTGTTTAACTAAGAGAATTGTTAAAGTTTTTCGTTGTTTTTTTTTTATTTAGACATTTTTACGCGAGTGATTCTTTCAAGAGGAATGTTTAAGTTGTTTCAACGATAACTGACATCCATAAAGAAAAGGTTTTTAATTAAAACTCTGTGTGCATTTAGGTTATTTAAGTAAATTGTGGACTAAATTTTACTGCGTTGAGTTTATTTTAATAACCTTTTTTTAATACCAATAAAGCGAAGCTGGTTACTAATTTTCTATTCATATTATCTGATGCACCATGAACAGAGGTTTAACGCATACTAACAGATTTTTGACTAATTGTGCGGTTCACGGCCCCATCGGGTTAATAACACAATTGAATTTTTGGAAGCTCCCAGAATTTCAAAAAAGGATCAGTCACTGAGTCTAAGAAGTGAAGGATAGATCGAAGCTTATTTTTCGTTTTTTTATTTTGTTGTTTTTTGTATGCTACTTACCAGTACCATTGACCTAAAGATGTATGTATTGGTGATTAGAGTTAGGTTGCAAGATCAATAATTCATCTTGGAACCTAATTCTAATCACCAAATTATTTGTGTCTTGATCTTGAACAAAAAGTTTTGAATTTGGAACACTAAAAGAAAGAGTTTGAAACATCTTTCACCATTTGACAACTAGCTCTCTCATTTCTCTGAAGTTGCAAGGTGTAATTTGAAGTTCTTGTCGAGAGGACGTTTACTGGAGGGCTAAACTTTTGAAAGTATGAAAATTGTTGCAAGAGCCGAGTTTCATTCTCATCGCCTAAGTAAATGCAACGTTGTGGACTTTGAAGATGAATTGTCGCAGTCTATTGCACGACTTTTACGTGGTTAAATGAACTGGTAAATTTGACTACAGCTCGGTTTGTTTTGGCTTATCAGGACTGTCTCGTCGAGAGTATTATTGTGTCTAGAATAAACATTTCCGTCATACTACAAAGAATCTTCAGCAAGCCGTAGACAAGTTTTTTAGTACAGGTAGGTAAGCAACGTAGGCCGGCCCCCACTAGGTGGACCGACGACCGATAGATGCAAGAGGCAAGCAGCCGCTCAAAGTGGCGCTTTATGGGAGAGTCCTATGTTGAGTAATAGATATCTTCACACTGTTGATGATGTCATTATAATGAAATGACAATATGGCTGGAGGTGGTACACACAACGCCTGCACTGAGTTTTTTTATATTTTACCTCGTCCAGGCAGGGTCTTAGGTAAGTGTTTTTATTCCTATTAGAAAACGAGTTTGATAACTGGTTATCTAGTAGGACAACATTTTTTTCTTACATTACTGGTTTTCAAGTACTGGAAGACCAAAACTGAGAGATTCTTAAAGTTGTAGCTAGATGAGAACTAGCTCACAACGTTATGGTAACGATTTTTAAATTCATCGAAAGCTTGAGCTCGTACGAAGAGGAACCTAATCGGATTCATACGGCTGCAACTCCAAACTCAAAGACTTATAAAGCTAAATAAAACAATGAATTCCAACTCCGTACAGTTTTAATGTTGTAATTAAATACGTTAAGTAAAGCCACACAACTTGGCCTAAGACGTTTAAGCTCCTGCATAATCACCCAAGAAGTTTGCAATTTTGTACTTTTTTGTGCCTGTATTCTTAGTATCGTAACTTGGTAACGTAGGTACTATAGCAATACTTAATTAACGTTTAATAAAAATAAAGCCTTAAAAGAAAAGGACATTAATAGCTTCAAAATCTCTAAATTTAATTTAAAGCTATTCGAATAACGGACTACAGCCTCTTGTAATTTTCTTTCATAGCACTATGTCTACGTACTTGTAAGTACGTGTATAGCTCTTAGAATTAGCAAGTTGAAATGGGTAGGCCACATCGCTCGTAGAACTGACCACCGATGGGGAAGAATGGTTCTCGAGTGGCGACCACGAACCGGAAGACGCAGCGTAGGCCAGCCCCCCCACTAGGAGACCAACGATCTGGTGAAAATCGCGGGGAGCCGATGGATGCAGGAATCGAGAAGCCGCTTAAAGTGGCACTTTGTGGGGGGAGGCCTATGTTCAGCAGTGGACGTTTTCAGTCTGTTGACGATGATGATGATGAGCACTACGTACTAGCTGCTGCCCGTAGCTTCGCAGGGTCCAAACTATCTACCTACATACCAAATTATATCAAAACATCTCCAAGATAACTACTATGATAAGCATCCAAAGTGGTGCTTAACTTAAAGGGTTAGTTTTCTTCAAAATATTTACTCTTATTTTTTATTGATATCCTAATATACTAAAGAAAAATAAACTCAATTCATCTTAAGAATAAAGCATAATTTAGTTTTGTGGATGAAGCACAACTATTCCAATAAATTTTCAAGAACACAAGTTCTTCACCTGCAATTACAGAACTTGTGAAAATACTTTACTCTCAACTTGACTCGTGTATTGCATATCTATCACTACAACTTTCGCTTAAAGCTGCTAACAGACTTTGAAGTGTTTATAGCTTACTACCTATAGAGCTAAGAAAATGTATACCATAGTTAGTATAGAGGTTTTTTTTTTATGCGATTTAATGACGTTACGAGTTAGTCGTTCACCTGGTGTTAAGCGACACGGCTGCCCATAACAGTTGCAGTGTCATTCGGAATTCTAAAACAAAGTTTCGCGTGACACTGCACTGCGCACGTCATCCTGAGACATCACACAGTCTAGTAATCACAGATTACTAGACTGAGTGATCAGATCATAAAGTCTCATTTGCCCAGTAATTTCACTAGCTACAATGCCCTTCAAACCGGAACACAGTAGTGCTTGCACACTACTGCTTGGCGGCAGAATAACTGGCAAAGCGGTGGTACCTACCTAGACGAACTTTGCAGAAAAGTCCTACCACCTAGTAAAAGGTACAGGTATAGATAGATTGCGGGTCCAAATCTTACAATGAGCCTGTAGTTTTAGTTGTAGGAAATCATTTAAAAAATAACCGGCCAAGTGCGAGTCGGACTTGTGCACGAAGGGTTCCGTACCATTATCTATAAAACAAGCAAAAAAAACACGTTTGTTGTATGAGAGCCTTCTTAAACATTTATTTTATTCTGTTTTTTAGTATTTGTTGTTATAGCGGCAACAGAAATACATCTCTGTGAAAATTTCTACTGTCTTACTATCACGTTCATGAGATACAGCCTAGTGACAGATGGACAGACAGACACACCGACACAGACAGTAGAGCGTTAGTAATAGGGTCCGTTTTACCCTTTGGGTACTGTGGGTACTCCACATTAAGAAGCAATGTGTTTAATTAAGAACCAGCGAAATCGATTCGTCACAGGTACGGAGTTCTACAATCAAATATTGCTTAGTTGTACATTTTCAACCGTCTTCATAACAAAAGAAGGTTCTGAGTTGATTGTATTTTAAAAAAAATGTTTGTTACCTCTGCTAGGCGATCATGTAACTTGTTGGCAACCGATAGAAACACAAAAATGTATGGATTTGACAGTTGCAGTACGCAGCTTATGTACAGAGTTACTATGGAAATTTTCAAATTTGGATTGAAATTTCTTTTGTTGCATTGCTATCAAAGTTACATCATCACCCCCCGCTGATCTCTGTCATTTATGAACCGATTTGGAAAATTCCTTTTTATTTGAAAAGATATTCTTTCAGATGGACCCATATTTTTCTCAAAATATATCTGTCATATACAAACATCATTGAGTATCTATTTAAAAAGAAATAAATAACTAAAATGTCAGTTTGAGAAAATAAATACATGAATGCAATCGTATTTATAATTTATTTAACAAATTGGCGACGATGCCGACCCACGATATAAAAAAACTGAAACGAGTACGTGCCTCATTACGGGGCACCCTTACAAGAATTGAAAACTATTTAAATACGAATTTTGAACTCGCTACAGAAGAAATTGACATAAGAATTCAATCATTACAAGAAACTATACAGAAATTCCAAGAAATACAAACAGAAATAGAGATAGAAACAGACGAGAATGAACTGGAGGCAGAAACTGAATACAGGTATGATTTTGAAGAATTCTACACCATCCTCAAATGCAAACTAATGAAAATAAGGAAGAACAATGAAATACATGCACAAACACATACTACAATAGATTACACAAGCTGCGTTAATTATGGTCAGCAAGAATCATATCCAAAAATAAGATTTCAACCTTTGCAAGAGAATGAAACGTTCCAAAATTTCAACAAGAGGTTAACTTTATATTTCTTAATGAACCACATATCCACATGTAAATGATCCACAGTCCAAGGTATACGTTCTACTATCGACATTAAGTCCAGAGCTGCATCAAAAGATATATGACCTATGTTCACCAGACGATCCTCTCGACAAAGAATTTGAAGAACTTACAAGCTTACTAGATGAATACATAGACCCTAAGCCTAGTGTGTGGGCACAACAACACAAATTCATTTCACGCTTACAGTTTCCAGACGAAGCGGTAGCTACATACGCAGCCGAACTTAAAAGATTATGCTCGAACTGTGAATTTAAATGTCAACATTGTAAAAAGTCTACCATGGAAAATTTTTTGTCTTTACAATTTATAAGAGGTCTGAAAGATGGCGATATTCGAACAAAAATTCTTCAAAATAGAGAAATACATTCATTTTCGAAGTTAATACAAATCGCAATATCAATGGAAATGGGAAAATCCGAAAACTTGAACATTTCTTCCGAATTGAACAGAAAGACTGACGTGGTATACAAAGTTGCACCTTCAACGAGTAAACAAACGAATACTCAAAGAACACAACTACAACTAGGTAACAGGCCACCACTTACAATTAAAGATCTAAAAGGTAAATGTTTTCGCTGTGGCAAACCAGATCACCGAGCCAATGAATGCGGTGCAATCCATTCAACTTGTAGAAATTGTCAAAAAGAAGGTCATCTAGGTCGGGTTTGCTTAAAGCGGAATAACAACACTAACAAAGTTGACGATAGATCCAGCGATATCTCAACCGACAGTACTGCAGAAATTAACCTGATCAAAAGCGAAATTTCAGAGCGATATTTAATTACAGTCTCTGTGGAAGAGAGAACAGTGAAAATGGAGTTCGATACGGGTGCTGCGCTATCTTCCATGTCCTTCAAGGACTACAAAAAATTAAATATAAACAAAAAAATATTTAAAACAGACATGAAACTTAAGACTTACACTGGAGAGATTATTAGACCAATCGGAACAATATATGTCAAATGTAAATACAGGAACCAACCTTTTTACGGAAAACTCTACATAATTAATCAAGATGTCGACCCGATATTTGGCAGAAGCTGGATGAAAGAAATAAATGTCCAATTGGCAGATGTCAAAACATTACAAACTGAAATTACGAAACCAACCAAATTGGACGAATTATTAAATGAATATTCATCAACCGTATTTAGAAATGACCTTGGACAAATACCTGATTTTAAAGCTCATCTTCAACTACAAGAAAATGCAAAGCCAATATTCATTAAACCGAGGCGTATTCCGTACGCTTTAAAACCGGAAGTAGACAAAGAAATCGAACGTCTTTGCACAAAGGGTGTAATTACCAAAGTAGACCATTCTGAATGGGGAACACCAATCGTACCAATTGTAAAACCAAATGGAAGTATACGTCTATGCGCAGATTACAAGATTACCTTGAACAAGGTAATAAAGGATGAACATTATCCGATTCCCATAATTGAAGATATATTTGCAGAAATGAATGGAGGCCAATTATTCAGTACGTTAGATATTAGCCAAGCTTACCTTAATATGATGATGGACGATGAGAGCGCAATGTTACAAACATTGAGTACACATAAAGGAATGTATAAAGTTAACAGACTTATGTTTGGAGTAAAAGTAGCGCCAAGTCTATGGCAGAAATTCATGGATAGTTTATTACAAGGAATAGAAGGCGTCAAATGTTTTTTTGATGATATTATAATTCAAGGATCTTCAGAAGATGAGTCATTATTACGACTAAAACAAGTCCTACAGAAACTTAAAGAAAGTAACCTTCGCGTTAATAAAGATAAGTGTCACTTCTTTAAGCAGAGTATTAACTATCTTGGTCACACTATAGACAAAGACGGTCTTCACAAGAATAAAGAAAAAGTAGTAGCGATCACTAATACAATGCGTCCTACGAATTTGAACGAGCTACGAACATTCTTAGGTATGGCAAACTACTATAATAAATTCATACCTAATTTATCGTCCATTACGAGTCCATTAAATAACTTACTAAAAAAAGGCACGAATTTTATATGGTCTCCCAAATGCGAAAGAAGTTTTAATCAAATAAAAAAAGAAATTCTCAGTGAAAGAGTTCTAACTCACTTTGATTCTTCAAAACCATTGATTTTGGCTACAGATGCATCACCTACGGGCTTGGGTGCTGTTTTGTCACATAGGCTCCCAGACGGATCAGAACGACCCATAGCCTTTGCGTCAAGATCTTTGACCAACAGCGAAAAGAAATACAGCCAGATTGATAAAGAAGCTACATCAATCTATTGGGGCCTCAAGAAATTCTTTCATTACTGTTACGGCCGTAAATTTACTCTTGTTACTGATCACAAACCACTTACATCGATTTTCCATCCTCATCAAACCTTACCTGCGCTGAGTACAATGAGATTGTTCCACTACGCTCATTTTTTATCTGGATTTGACTATCAAATAGAATATAGAAGATCTCTACAACATTCAAATGCAGATTATCTATCAAGATTTCCGGTAGAAAGTTCTAAAGAAAATACTATTGATCAACATTGCGCATTTCAACTACAGCTGATTAATATTCTAGAAGTTTGCCCTAAGACAATAGCCGAAGAATCAAAAGTTGACCCGGAACTACAGCAATTATTACAATCCTTAAAAACAGGTAGATCATTACGAGAACTTGGTTACAAGGACAATGAATTAACTCTCCAGGATGAATGCATTTTAAGAGGCACTAGAATAATGATACCACAAAATTTGCGCACTCGCGTACTTGATGAACTACATGCCGGACATATTGGCATTCTTAAAATGAAACAATTAGCTAGAAGTTACGTTTATTGGAAAAAGATTGATCAAGATATTGAAAACAAGGTGAAATCTTGTAGAGCGTGTCGTCTACAACAGAATAACCTGGAAAAGGCACCTTTACATCATTGGGAAAATGCAACATTGCCATGGCAAAGAGTACATATAGATTTTGCTGGACCGATCTTTGGATATTCTTTATTTATTTTAGTCGATTCATTCACCAAGTGGGTTGAAATAATTCCTACAAAAACCACTACAAGCTCTTGGTGCATACAGAAACTCAAAGATTTATTCTGCACCTTTGGGTTACCGAATATGTTAGTATCAGACAACGGACGACAATTTATTTCACAAGAATTTGAAGATTACCTCAATGATAGTGGAATTACACATAGAACGTCAGCCCCATACCATCCAGCTACTAACGGACAAGCAGAAAGATTCGTGCAAACCGTTAAGAGAGCTTTACATGCAATGGAGGGGGAGAGAGGTAGTCTGACTGATAAAATTAACACCGTATTAACTAGACTAAGACGCACACCAGGTCCAAATGGACCGTCACCCTACCAAATGATATTCGGTCGAGACATCCGAACGAAGTTACATGTTATGTTTCAAAACTCTACTTCAACCCGTATATTTAATACCAGTGCTGCAGCCGTCCAAATAAGAGAGTTTGCTATCGGTGACAGAGTACAAGCACGAAGTTACTCAGTTTCAAACAGAAGATGGGAGTTTGGCAGAATCCTGAGTCGGTTAGGCCGTCTACACTATATGGTCCAAACCGATGATGGCACCGTACGGAAAAAACATGTAGACCAACTCCTGCCGGCGCACCTGGTACCGTAGGGAGCTGGAATTGGTGGCGGAGGACTGTCATATACAAACATCATTGAGTATCTATTTAAAAAGAAATAAATAACTAAAATGTCAGTTTGAGAAAATAAATACATGAATGCAATCGTATTTGTAATTTATTTAACAATATCAATGACGTTTTGGACGTATTCACATTTGGACGTTTTGACGTACCTATATACACGTTTGGGTAGTTTCCATCTGTTGTACTATTTGTTCTACCAGTAG
Source organism: Ennomos quercinarius (assembly GCA_910589525.2). Taxonomy (NCBI): domain Eukaryota; kingdom Metazoa; phylum Arthropoda; class Insecta; order Lepidoptera; family Geometridae; genus Ennomos; species Ennomos quercinarius. The sequence continues at coordinate 10,405,769 of OU342499.1, read as the reverse complement.
AACAAGTAGGAAAAAAAAATCACGATGATACAATGAATCATTTGGACATTTTTACATCTAAACCAATTGGACCCTAAATCCGTGTCATAATATTTATAACCTGGCAGATCTAAAGTTCACTGCACATGTGTGTAGAGCTCTTTAAGAAAATAACTTTTCCAATCATTCTAGAGGTGGGTTTAAAACTGATCCGAGATAACGCCGACAAGTTACGAGGGCATCGCTCTCTTTACTACTATTATAGGTACCTCCAAGTTAAACATTGTTTTTGTAATACTTCCACGACCAAACGGTTGAGTCAATTTCGCATATTAATTTGAGACTAATATTGACTACTTTTTATCCAAAAAGCATTTATGTAGTTAGTACAGATACAAAAAAAAAAGTGTGTTACTACTATAGGTATAGCTAACAAGCATACGACCCTCCTAACTATTGGGAACAGGTCACCGTAGCCTATGGACATCTGCAACACTAGACGTTCCACTGATGCGTTGCTTACTCTGTGATAATACTTTTTGACCCTCCTTTTAAATTGCTGCAAGTTATAGCTCTTGATAAAGACCACTGGAAAAAACTCGTTCAATATCTCACAGATGTACGGTAAGTTACTTAAGTCTTCTCTAGCTTTTTTTATAACCAAATATTTATGCAAATAACATTTGAGACCAATCTCACCTGATGGAAAGAGACGACGCGGTCTACGATGGTACCTGCTTGCCTGGAAGATACCTATTCACTCAAGACTTGGAGAGCTCCAGATTGTACTTATCGGGAAACAAAGACGCTGGTAAAGTGTTCCATTCCAGCGTGTTTTTCTTGTTTTCAAAACGCACACTTTTGTATATAGGTATCCGTCTTGAATCTGGATAACAAGAAATCTTTCTTATTCCCCTCAATTATTATAGTGGATACGTATAAAATGGGAAGCTTGGGCCTGTAACGACTGCAGCCGTTTCCCAGCACGGTGAATGCATTTAAATCGATGCTGTTATATCACAGTTTATTTTATTCATTTTACTGAATGCTCTCTAAAGCTTAGGGAAGTAACTTATTACTAAAGGCACTTTTAGGGTTGCACTCGCATTTTAACAAATTCCCTCAAACAACATTAATTGTTTTTTTATTACAAAACGTAATCTATGAAAAGCATTCGCCATCGATTCAAATTTTTAATTTATACAATTTCTTTTTTTTAGCAGTTTATGATATAAGTAATGTAAACAATCTGTGTGCAAAATTGCATTTAAATTACTTTCTGTCTGTTTTATGTGAAAACCACACACCTAAAAAAACATTAAATTATTCTAAAGAACCTCACAGATCAAAGTGCCACATTCACTTTGAGATGTATCATGAATATTATTATGAATATACTCTTACTTGATGAAGAGTAGATTCTTATATACCTACGCTCGAAAAGCGGTATTTATTTTATTTCTCAAGTTTCACGCAGTAAAAAATAAAGAGGCTGGGAAGAAGGTCAACTTAGTCGTTTAATGTTTTTAGTTGTTCAGTCCTTTCCTTAAATGGGAAATTAGAAACATCTGAGGAAGTCTGCTTCCACGTTTTCCTTTGCCATCGCTGTTATTACAGCATAATTTAAGTTTACACACTTCCTCTTCCGTTTCACTGAAATCGAAACGTTTTCGCAATGTAAGCACTTTACTGAATCCTTTGACTATAGACAATAATAGTCACAAAACTATACATACCTATCTACATGACTTTAAATTAAAATCATAAAAGTTATTCATGAATTTTGAATTTTACTTCACTCCGTTACGTCCATATTTTTCCAATTTTATTCTTATTTTAAATACATTTTATGTGTTAGCACTTACTTATGTCATGAAAACGATTAAGTACATTTTTCGTTATTTTTGAGCCAACCCGGTATATAATGGACCAGGAAAAAATATAAGCAATGTTTCATTATGTCGCCTTAATAATGAACCACTTTTTGTAATACTGCTCATTTCCTTATCCTTTAATATATAGAAAGCAGAATTTAGGTAAGTATGTATAAACTAGCTGTACCTACTTACAGTGTTTCAATACCAACCAACCCTTATCAAGGAAGTTTGCTCGAACTCAAACTATAATACGGAGTATTGTCGCAAAAGGCTCTTTAATATACATTTGTTAAAGGAAATAATTTGTTTCATGTAAAAAGGCTCTGAAAACCTGATGATAAGTGGTCCCCGCTGTGTGACAGACAGGAAGACAGACAATAAAATTTATATTTTTTTCCTTTCCTGTTATATAACTTTCTAAAAAGCATTTTGGTGTGTGATACATTTGTTCCTAAAACCAAATGTTACGCGCACTTATTATATATCTACACGAAAAAATTAACATTTTTGATGAATTATTCATAATGTTTTGTTACGAGATTAAATGGTAGCAGTCAGGGGTCTATTTGTATACGTTATTTGTTTCCCTAGGAAAACAAAGCTGAGTGGGGAAAATTATACAAAAGATTATTTTGTTGATTATCCTCTTATTAAGGAAAAAGAACCTTTACTATCTCACTGAAAAGGTACTATTAGAAAAAAATCATATTATATTTTTGAATGCTGGGTAAAATTATTCGCTTCGTTTTATCAATATCTTAAAACGAGTCGAATAACATAATATATAATAAATAAACCATCAAGTAACATTTTTAAACGCTTAAAATCTACTACTATTTTATTTGCTTTAGAAAAGTGATATTTTCTAACACTGCAGAATACCGTGATAATAAAATAGCATGGATTATATAAAAATACATTGTGAACTTTACCAACGAAAACTTTTATCTGTTTGTCGCCATATATCAAAGAATCCCCAAAAAATAAGTTTCTTTTTATAATCTGTCCCATTTTCCCCGCCAATAGATCATGCGACAGTTTATGTGGATAGGATCGAATAGTTTTTTTCTCTGTTGACATAAATCGCCGGCCCCGAGGGCAAAGTGTAAATATTGCACAGTAGTCGAGCTCGAATCCAACCTTCCACATGTTACTAATTTCGACTTTATGGCTGTATCTTCTAACACTTTACTTAATGTGAGAACGTTTTTGCAAGAGTGAAAATAGAGTTCGTTTAGAGCCAAGTAACTGTAGTATTGTGCAAGCACTTGTGTTCTGGCTTGAATCGGATGTCAAGGTAGTTACCAGGCATAGTGCAGTCTTACTCAGATATAGATCTCTGGAGGTACGGCACTACAACGTGATGGGCAAGGCGTGATGCATCACGAACGGCTGTCACGTCATTTAAAGCAGTTTTCTTTCTCTTTTCTTCTTTATCTTGTCGTGCCACTTGGCTCTGGACGAGAAAAAGAAGAACTTTCTGCAAGATAAAATCCAATCTGGTACGCCTGCCGCCGAAAAGCACATTCTCGTAATCTTTTATTTCTGCAGTTTCCTGAATGGTAGGTACCTACCTCTCTACGTCTTAAAAGCTTGATCATTGAATGAAAAACATAACTAACAAGTTTGTTCTATACTGTCTTGAGTAAAGCTAAAATAGACAGGAAATATTTGAAAAAGTATCTCCAATATTAAATTAGAAATATTCAAGTAGCTGTATATTATAAGCTTACATACTGCTGTACAGTTACATCGTGCGATATGGGAATAGGAAATGCTTCGGAAGCGCGACAGAAGGCTCTCACGACTGAAGTAATTTATATCTGCATGCATGTGCCTGTGATAGATGCACGGTGCTATAAATAAAAGTGTAGTTACGTACAAAATAAAGCAGAATTATGACAAAATACAGAAGTTGGTAGTCCGAGGTCTGGCACCCGTATTATGTAAAAATTACAACAACAAAGCAACAGAAGTAGCAAAGCGACAGCAAACACTTAGCAATCGGTCGCAAGATGTCACTGGAAATCGTAAGTCGCCCGCCTATTGCTGAATTCACTTTGATTTTGGCCTTTGATACTAGCGCCACTAGCAACAGAACAGCAATAGATGGAAACAAAATAATGCACTTTTTAGTTCATCGATTGTCCGACAGACGGTGATCTAAATGCTCGATCGCTTTCTGCTCTGCCAAAGTGACGTTTGACAGCAATGATTGCGAAATTTACGCCTGTTGCAAACTTGTTGCAAGTTACGTAATTAGCTAGCGGGTAGTAGATATATATAAAAACAACTGACACCTAATGTAGACCATAAAACGCTTACAATATACCGTTCACAGTAACTAGTCCCCTGATATTATTTAAAAATATGCAAGTAAAACATATTAATTTATGGCCGGTACATATAAGTTTAAATAGTGCTTACATATTACTTTACATAATGCTTACAAATTACTTTAAATTTACGATAATACTTGCATATTTTTAAATAATATAAGTACATCGGGGGCAACTTACGGTGAACGGTCTGTAGTTCTTTCAGAGGAATTTCACTACTGAGAACACAGAGCAAGAAAAAAAAATACGCTTCGCCCCCCGAAGCGTCAATATTTTCAATGCTCTGTGACTGATAAGAACACAGAGCATTAAAAAATACAACGCTTCGCACCGAAGCGTATTGTTTTTCATGCTCTGTGGAGAACAAAACTTATCATTTGTTCTTTTTATAAAATTATGATAGCTTTTTTCAACATTTTTTTTAAAGATACCTGCGTTTGACCGGATCACATAAATCGCTATAGCCACGTAACCAGAGCCCAAATAATAAACCAAAAAAGTTACAACGCTTATAGGTATATAATATTTAGTTATTGCTTATCTCTAGATTATTTTCCGCATAATCTGATCCCAATATTCCCATCGACTCCAACGAGTTTTTACCATAAACATTTCCTTAACACCGTCACGTAAACAAAATTTTGTCGAAACATAAATCCTCCGCCATATTTCCGCTGAAAACACACCCAAGTTTATGGTACACGGTGTTCTGGTTCATCAACTTTGCTTATAATAAGTTTACGTCGATAAATATGTTTAAGCCGATGTAAAAAGTTTGCAGATTAATTTGTAAAGGAAAAATTTGATCCATGGACGGGATTTTAATCCGCATTTTTTTACAAATGAATGTGTCACATATTCACAAGAGTTTATTTAAGTGTGCCATAAGGCAAGTTGCTATGTCGTGGATGTACAGAGTAATTACTACACAACACATTTTCTAAGGCTAGTGACACAGTCGAGCCAAATGCTCATGTACATGTCAGTACATGAGCATTTTGCTCGATGTGAGCACGTTCGACGTCGAATATTCGTCATATCGGTCGCTGCCGAGCAGCTCGATGGCGTGCATAGAGCACGCGAGCGCTTTCCACCAGCTGGGTTAGCTTGGACGGTAGACAAAATTGTCTTTCCCCGTTTTACGTTGTGTTCTTCACACTTGCTTGGAGTAAAATTGGGGAAAGACAGTTTTGTCTACCGGCCGTGCTAACCCTACAGGTTGTCGCTTTATTGGCGAATCCCTATGAATGTTCAAGTCACAGTGAAGCGCGAACATTCGCCGTGAGCGCACGTGTTGGCGTGTCAAACTCGTTGCTTTTTGTTTGGTAAAATGCTGTGGAATTAGGATAAAATCAAATATTTAAATACCGTTGTTATTCATAACTGTTCTAGCTATAGCTATCTAGCAGTAACGGATTAAATGAAATGCAGCACACATGACCTTTATTTTTAAATGGTACCTAGCACTTGAATTACTGAATTTCGTTCTTTATCGTACAAGGCGTGTGGATGTGGCTGCCCCACAGAATCTTAAGTCTTGCAACCGACATTTTCTGGCATAGTCATCGACTGTTTTCTTACGACAACAACTGGGACCGATAGCTTAATTCGCCCTACAAAGTACCGTAGCAATAAATACACATAAATAGCTCAGTTAGAAGTAACTGTGCCTTCTAAGCTGTAGGTTGTGGGTTCGATTCCCACCCAGGACAAATATTTGTGTGATGTGTTTGTGCTTTGTCTGGGCGTTACATTGTATTCTAAAATACCTTTGTATTTTACAAAGAAAAAGCATCTGAGTATTCCGTCAGTATCTGGTTCCCATAGATATAGTAGGTATCAACAAAAGCATACAAGTTATTACTCTGAGGTTCAAGTTATATAAAACAAATACCCCAGCCCATTGCCCAGGCATGATTGTAAGTAATTGCGAACTTCCAGGAACTGGGTTGTAACTACGTAGTTTCAGTGCTGTTTATAAACTTTACGACCTGTATAAATTTTGATATTAAAAAGGCTTTTCATAAGTAAAATAGCACATTTACGTGTACCTATCTAATAATGTCCTAAGTATTCTATTTTTAAACTTCATTGCTTTTTCTTTTTAGAATTGTGCATTGGTTCCACCCCCTTTTGGGTCTCGGCTGAAAAGCAGCGCTGGATGCCGTTGACAACCAGCAATATGTTCAGTCGACGCCCATTCAATAGATGTTTTTTGTTTATTCGTAATTAAATAAATCAAATAATTTACTATTTATTAATATAATGTGTTTGTACCTTATTTTTAGACAAGTATTGAATAAACTGGCCTGATAGCTCAGTTGGTAGTAGCTCTGCCTTCTGTGGTTGTGGGTTCGATTCTCACCTGGGACAAACATTTGTGTGATGAACATCAATGTTTGTTCTGTGTCTGGGTGTTATATTGTATTCTATGTATGTATTTACAAACAAAAAGTATCTAAGTATTGTATCAGTTATCTGGTTTCCATAGTACAAGCTATGCTTAGTTTGGGGCTAGATGGCGCTGTGTGAAATGTCCACACATATTTATTTATTTATTTATTTAAATAAACGTCTTTCAATTCTGTCCTTTAAAAAAGGGGGTTAAACCGACATCAATCACCTAAATTTCAATAATTAAAATCTAGGAAATCTTTTTGTTTAAACAGTTTTTGTAAAACTAAGACATTTTGCTTACGCATAGTCTTTCTGCAATCCAGACTTTGTGCAACTACGGCTTTTTGCTTACATAGTCATTCTGCAACTAAGACATTTTGTTTACACAGACTTTTTACAACCCAGACGATATGACCCTAACCCGAATATATAATACTATATATAATACTCGGATGATATTATCATACATATTGCTTCCAGTTATTTTGATTTAAAAAACCAAAGTACCCACTAAACCGATTTGGTGAATTTTTTATGGGACCAATCTGAATGTATTTCCTTTAAGATAAAAAAAAACAAATTTGTTTATAAAAACTGAGTTCTGTGATTAAAAAAACCACTGAGTTGAAATATCTTTTTAGAAGTAGACAAAGAAAAAGAAAGAATAAAAAGGCGGTTAAAAATACACACAAGTTTTCCATTGACTTTGTAAAACACGGGCTCGACAAGAGTCACAGGCCACGAAGTATATCACCCCTGGGACAATACATCTAACGTTTCCCGCGATAAGTAGCTCATACGAGATATACTGATTTATATGGGCCGAAAAATATTACTGCCGCTGATATTTTATGTAGTACGATCTAAAGGTCGCGGGGTCGGTGAATGGAATCAAAAAGTATAAACGTTTCTCTCAAAACCTCATTGGATTTATTTTGTTTGTTGACTGGTTTACGTTTTTTTTATATATAATTTATAAGCATAGCTTTTGACCAATGTCTCACTCACCTGATGGTAAGTGATGACGCGGCCTACGGTGGTGCGTGCTCGCCTAGAATAAATTAATTAATTAATTACGTAATTAATCAATTACGTTGTGTAATCAGAGAACGTTTTTTAGATTTCGTATACATTGTAATGTAGAATAAAGTAAATGTTACACAGATCTAGCGTGGCCTGGTGCGCCTGCCGTAAATGGCGTCACAAGCTGCGCTCTAATATGCGCCAGTACCTATGTTGTTACCCTAATTGATAGCGCTATAACTAGTCACTACTAGTCCGCAGGGTAGTGGGACTTATGCCCGTTTTCACCAAAGATCCCTAAGTATTAGGGACCCTTAAAAAGATTTAAGTGACATCTGACAGCAATTTTGTTTTCACCGGCGATTAAGGGACACCCAAAGCTTAAGGGATCCCCTAAGTTTAGGGGATAATATCGTATTAATATATTAAAAACTCTAGTGCTAATATCAATAAAGCATGTTGCTTGTATTTTTGACGATTATTCTCTCAAATATATAAATAAAATAATGAAAATCGGGCAACGTACGGTTTTTGGAAACCGTAGAAAAGAATAAACTGTCACTTTACAATTTAAGTGTCAATCAGCGCTGTGAAAACGAATTTTGGTAAGGGTCAAATCTAAGGACCCTTAGCCAAAGGGATTCCTAGTTAGGGTGTAGTTTAGGGGTCTTTGGTGAAAATGGGCATTAGAGTGGTAAAAATCGTATTTAAGGTTAACCAATGGTTAAAAACTAATAAATTCTAACCAATGGTCAAAGTTTGTTACGAGATTTTAACGAATAAATTAAATAATGCATTGTATCAAGCTCTCTAGATATATTCAGTCAACGTTTTAACGTCAAATCGGCTGAACTAATTTTGGTGATATATACCTAAGTACTTAAACAAAATATTTAAAAGTATAAAGGTAGCGAATATTACACGGAATAATATGTTTTATATTGATAATTATCGTAGTAATGGTTTTCAGCATACCCCAGTTCTTGAACAAATGCGTTAGTCGAGTTATGGTAAGAGTCCGGGTCTTGAATTTACTTCAACTCATAATTGCACAGCTTACATAAAAAAGATATTCAAGTTACAACAATTCTATGATCATATAAGTGAACAATTACACAAGTATTTAACATACAGGTTGGAGTATTTTTAATATTAGGTAAGTATAGGCAGATATTTGAATTATTTTGGTTTTATTCAAAATACAATAATTGCTTGCATGTTATAGATCTATGAGTAGTTTTAATACAGTCCATACGTTCACAATTATTGATCATTATCATAATCATTATAGCTATAAATATCTAGGCCTATGAACAGGTTCACGTCATGTCATTATTTTAACTATTGCGCATCCTTATAACTTATCCAGTGTTCGCAATACATTATAACTTCCCCTAACACTGGCTAGCCGCTTAATCACTGTAACTGCGGCTAATGTGGAACATTATTTCGGACGAAGAAAGCCAGGAATTATTGCCAGGACGTGAGGCTATACAAAATATTAGACTATTAGTACTTGCAAGCTGTCAGGAGAGCGGTAAGTGATACGAAATCTCGGAGGTAGTTTTGTTTTACGCGAGCTTAATATCTTTTGATCATCATATTAAATTGTCCTATACTACATATTTACAAAGTATTTATCTACCTATTAGATGTAAGTCTATTATGGGTCTTTAAATAAAAACACTTAAATTCGAGTAATTAGTTTAATGTAGAATATCTAATGCCAGTACAAGTCTCCAATATAATGATGACGTCAGACTCCGTGTTGCCCCGTCTCATGACTCCAACACTTCTTGTCTATTATTATAATATTGCCAGTATGGCACAATAATAGCTATTATCTATTACAACAGTAAGAACCAATTTTTTAATGATTTTATTAGTATGAAGAACTAAATCAGTTACTTATCTAAGCTTTTTTCAACACCATGTTACCTATATATAAGCTCTCGGAATGTATCAGTAGAAGTAAGTACCTGACCACCTTGAGCTATTAGGTGTTACGTTAACGTCTAATTTAAACTTTGGCTCTTATATTGAGTCTATAGCTAAACTGGCTGCAAAAAAAAGTAGGGGTTCTCGAGAAGGTCCGCCGATATTTCACTGACTGGACAGCTTTTAAACTTATATCAAGTACAAGTCCCATCTTGTATGGAATACTGCGGCCAGCTCTGGCACGGTTCAGCTAAATACCAGCTTCAGGTCTAGGGCTCAATTGAAAGCCGAGCAAAAAAGCTCATTGGTGACGATACAATGGTGAGGGCTAGGCTCCAGAGCTTAGAGTACCATCGTAAAGTTGCCAGCCTATCAGTGTTCTACCGGTTACATTTCCGTGAGTGTGCTGCGGAGCTACACAATCTAATTCCACCATCTCCGTTTCACCATCGGACGACAAGACGTACAGCTACACGCCATCCATTTATGGTTGATATTCCTTCGATTCGCACAAAGCGGTTTGACTCGACATTTATAATCCGAGCAGCGAAGGAATGGAACACTTTACCAGCGTCTTTATTTCCAGATAAGTACAACCTGAAGCTCTTCAAGTCGCGAGTGAATAGGTATCTTCTAGGCAAGCATGTACCATCGTAGACCGCGTCGTCACTTTCCATCAGGTGAGACCGCGGTCAAATGCGGGCGGGCCTATTTAGTTATAAAAAAAACGATTTTATTTTCTTTGTCTTACCGTTTACGGTGTACTTATAACACGGGGTGCTAATTAAAATGTTTCCAGAACTCTCAGTTTTTTGGATTCTTGGTTTTTAATGGATTTTCTATATTTTTTACTAGGTGGTAGGACTTTTCTGCAAAGTTCATCTAGGTAGGTACCACCGCTTTGCCAGTTATTCTGCCGCCAAGCAGTAGTGTGCAAGCACTGCTGTGTTCCGGTTTGAAGGGCATTGTAGCTAGTGAAATTACTGGGCAAATGAGACTTTATGATCTGATCACTCAGTCTAGTAATCTGATTACTAGACTGGGTGATGTCTCAGGATGACGTGCGCAGTGCAGTGTTACGCGAAATTTTATTGTTTTAAAGTTCCGGGTGACACTGCAACTGTTATGGGCGGCCGTGTCACTTAACATCAGGTGAATGACTTGCTCGTCACGTCATTCAATCACATAAAAAAAAAAAATTATTAGTATTTATGCTTTTAGAAACAGTTGCTACAGTTTATATGTATCAGGCATACGTACATCCTATGGTACCCATCATATAAATACGGACTCCAATGGAATGCCTTTAAATTGGTTTGCTGTTTCACTCCGTTGGGTCTCCGATAAGCTATTGTTCACAAAAGGAACGCAGATAGGTAACGTTTCCGTCGAACACCGAGCGCATGCGAGCGCTGCTGTCACGGAGCACTGTCTGATGAAATATTAACCTACTCTAGTACACGGACGCTTTGTGTTTATATTGAGTTATGGAACTAAATGTAAACTCTAAGTATAATCTAAACATAATACAATCACAAAACGTTGATAGCTCAGTTGGCGGTGACGTCGACATATAGGTAAGATGTGCTAGTCTGAATTCTTCAATGATCTGTAGCCGATAACAAGTTTGATATAATGTAGCTCCCTTAACCTTATAGTTACGCGTGGGCTGGCCTCAGATATCACTAACAAAGAGTATTAAAAATATAGAAATTAACTGCAAACGCAAATGCTTATCGAAAATGTTCGTTTTTTTTATTATTATAGGCACAGCTTATAGGTAGTTGAAATCATACTGTCAGCTTTCTTTAGCCAGTGCTACATTGTATCCCTCATACAACTCATACAACATTTTATGCCCATTTTAGCATAAAAAAGTCCCTATTTATGCTGTATGAGGTTTGTTTATCGGCCTTTTTTATATTACAAACCATTAAACGTACTTTATGTCTGGACGCAACACTGCATATAGAGTACCCCCCATGTTGCCAATGCCAATATCGCTTGTTTTTATTACGTTCAGGGCTTAATTAATATCAATCAAAAGGTACGAATATTTATTAAGAATCGCCAACTTTAACAACATAATCAGGCAGGGATGGAGTATCTAAAGAAAATTATGAGAAAAGAAAGAAAGATTATAAGAAAATTAATTCCGTTTCGTGATAAATCTTTCACTTATACTCTCATGTTAGCCCCCATTGAATTAAATTAAATGTCTATAGATTTTAAACGTCACCTGCGATCACTCTCTTAATCTCTTTATCAAAGTATCTAACGTTAAATCTCACCTAATAATTAACGGTACCATCAAAAGAGGAAATCTTATGAGGATTACCGTTGCCTCGGCTTCTGATATCGGCTCAAACAAGTCTTGAGCAACTTGCGCTACGAGCACAGATTAACGGAATAGAGTTCGAAAGGATTAGCAAAGTGCGATGCTGGATACTCGGTGCGATTTTCAACTTTAAGGCTCAATGTTAAGGCTGAGGTTGAATAGGAGATTAATGAACAGTTGTGAAGTTTGGTGAAACAGTAGCCCCCTACGGCGGCGCTATCAAGGTACGATAGCGTTATATGGATTTTTGCGCAGAGTTTACCGTTTGCTATGTAAACAATAATAATTTTCTAACGTTAGGAGCTAGGTGATTGATAATAAGTAACGCCGGAGAGCTTTGCAGTTCTTACCTACTTGTAAAAGGGAAAATATAATTGCCAGTGTTAGTCAAGTGGACAGCGTTTTAAAACTTTTAACTGTTCTTGTAAAAGTTGTTAATTTTTTTCTCAACATTTTCGTATTAAAAGATTTTTATTCCGTAAAAATTACCAGTCATCAAAGTTAATATCCGTAAAATTAAAATGTTTATTTCTTCGAAGTTTCAGCAACAAGTTCTGTTTACGTACAAACACCTAATTTACCGATAAGTGTTACTGGAGGAAACTTTTCACAAATTTTGCCTTTTTATATCTGCTCAAAAAGTTTCTGGGGCATTTTCATTAGGTGAAGTTGTAAAACGTGTATAAATTTTAATGATTTCAACAACTTTCGCACATAACATTTATTTATACAGTAGCTAAACTGGCGTGTGTGAGCTTTAAGCACAGTCTGGAATTAAGTAGGTAAGTTTTCAGAATCAGTGATATACTAGGCTCGGAGATTTTGAAGATTGTCTTTTTGCACCCAATTTCAAATTTAATTTATTTTATTTTATTACTTTTTGACTGGGAAAGAATTCTTGCACGATATTTAACATGGATGTTAGTAGCGAAAACTATGTAAATATAACTAAAAGGAGAAGACATAGCACGCGGGTTATCTATTGCAGCAGTGATAATGAGATCTCTTATCAAAGTTTGCCCGGTAGCTTGGAAAATGAAGAAAATATAATGTTACTGAAGGAAGAGAAAGAAAAGTTAGCCCTAGAGTTAGAAATTGCTAATAGAGAAATAGAGAACTTAAATTTTGAAAACATTGTCCTGAAAAAAAAGTGCTTGGAGTATGAAAATAAATTAAAACTATACAAATCCGTCGGTGTTGATGATTTAAGCAGCAGCGGCAGTGTGACGCCCCAAAGATTGTTCTCGCTGAGGCAGCGAAGACGGCTGAAGGTCACGAATATCGCAACGAATTTATCACAGGATTCTTCAGTACTATCCCCCCTATTATCTGGCGCCAACTTGCCTGCCGAAAATTCGGAGATCTTAGTAGGCTGCATATTAACCTCAAAACCTGATGGCGAAAAACAGATACCACAATGTGAAAAGGCCGTTAATAAAAATCCAACAAAGCACTCTGAGCAGATACAGCAAGCCAGCGAGATAATATCTAACCGTACGTGTTTGGTTGCGGCGGGTCTTGTAGGTACATCAAACGCTACCTCTCGAGCTGTGCAGGCAGAAACTGTTACACCAACTATAAGTAGTACAATAAAGGATGTACGACAGCGTGTACTGGTGCTAGCAGACCAGTTTGGAAGTGGAATGCGGCGCCTTTTGCAGAATCTTCTGGGTGAAAATTTCATTGTTACTGCATGGCTGTGGCCTTACGCAACGACAGATCAAGTAATGAAGTCGTCGTTTTATAATTGTAAAGATTTTACGAGGTCTGATTTTGTATTGATTTTGACGGGGTCGAATGATAACAGTACATTAAATGTCCAGTCAACCTTGTACTACACTATAAAGCAACTAACTAATACAAACATATTGGTTGGCAAAATCTATAACAACAATCAACACTTAAATAGAATAGAATTGAATAGGATGGTTAAACGTGTATGTAATAACTTTAATAATGCGCACTATGTCGCAATGGATAATAATAAGAATGAATATTCCTTTAGATTTAATAAGTACGAAGCTTGCAAACTCTTACACAGACAAATATTACACATCAATTACAAACACAGTTACAATAGATATGTAAGTCATAAGTTGGCTGTCCACAAATCCTTGAAAGTAGAAAAACGTGTTCTGTTAGAGAGCAATTCTATTCAATCCGAAATGTCTCAACAAAGTTATGCCCAGGCTCTGAAAGGATCTATGTCGCCAGAGGCTAAGGTTACTGTTGAGGAAAACACGTTTTTTCGTTCCTAAAACCGTTTTAACAGAAATTGCGGATTTTTGTAATGTACAGAAGATAAGGTTATTTCATCAAAATGTTTGCGGTGTTAGTAATAAGATGGATGAATTGGAAATATACATAGAAGGGAAACAATTGGACTTCATATGTTTAAGTGAACATTTTCTAAACCAGGATGCAGCAAAGTTGTTTGGTCTTGAAGATTATAGCCTGGTCTCTTACAACACAAGAAAAAAATAAAAAGAGGGGTGGTACGTTAATTCTAGGTCTGAAGAGTAGGCATGTGGAAGATGTACAGTTGAATAAATTGTATAAAATGGGAAGTTTTGAAATTTGTTGCGTTAGAGATGTGGAAACTAACTTGTACGTATGTTGTTGTTATAGGTGTCCAGATGACAAAAACTTTGACTGTTTCATGGACAGACTGGAAAAATTACTTGATTATTTTTTCAGAAAGAAATGCATACTTTGTGGCGATTTCAATGTTGATCTGCTAGCCGAGGGCAATAAACAAAGCGAGTTTTTAAGCCTGTTAAAATGCTACAACTATAGACCCTTGGTTTATTCTCCTACTTTTATTCGTAATCAGGCATCTTCTTGTTTGGACAATTTTATTACAAACATTCCCGATGATTTTGTAGAGCTTTGTGAAATTGATCATAATGGCTTAGCGGATGGACATGGAGGTCTTTTTTGTGATTTGCTTGTAGAAGATCATCTTACAATGAATAAACAACATAAATTTTTTTTAAATCAGAGAAGTTTTAGTGTTAAAAATAATTTACTTTTTAAAGCAAAAATTGAACAGGAAAATTGGACTGATATGGGGGTGAATGTATTTTTAAGTACACTTAATAAAGTGTTTCGGAGCAGTTACAAAAAGAAAACACGTAAATTAAAATTAATGAAGTCTAATGGGTTGAAATGGACAACAAAGGGGATAAAAGTAAGTAGTAAAATGAAGCGATTCTTATGTTCTATTAGTGGAAATAGGGTACACAGTAGTGTCCTTACCTATCGGAAGACTTATATCAAGTTATATAGAAGAGTACTTAAGAATGCTAAAAGATTAGCAATAGCGAACGAATTAAAGAACTCTCCTAACTTATGCAAAGACATATGGAAAATAGTACAGAGATTCACCAAAAAATTAAAAGATAATAGATTAAAGAATTGTCGTCTAAAAATTTGCAATAAAATGACAGATAACCCTTCTGATATAGTTGAAGCTTTTGCCAAATCTTTTAATCGAGCATCGAGTTCTGTATCAACGGAAATAGAGAAGGGGATACAATTTTTAAACAGCTATACGGAAAAAGTGGATAAAGATATGAGTTTAAGACCAACCGACGCATCGGAAATAAAAAAAATTGTACGTAATATGAAAAATAAAAGATCTTGTGGCTATGACGATATACCTGTGGCAGCTATCAGGGATAATGTTGATATATTAGCTATACCGCTTGCCAGTTTTTATAATAAGTGTTTTGAAGAGGGCATATTTCCGGATCAACTAAAGGTAGCGAAAGTTGTTCCAATTCTTAAAAAAGGTTCAACCACTGATGCAAGTAACTATCGCCCCATTTCATTATTGCCTGTTCTCTCAAAAATTTTTGAAAAAGTAATAAAATGTAGGCTCCTCTGTCATTTAAATTTGAGAAGAGTTATTAATAAACAACAGTTTGGTTATCAAAAAGGTGTAGGCACTACTGACGCTATAAATACCTTGGTTAACAATGTGGTTTGTAGATTAAATGATAAGATGAAAGTAGCAGGAATTTTCTTGGATTTAAGCTCTGCCTTTGATACAGTCAACCATGAGTTACTATTGGTGAAACTAAACTACTATGGAGTTAGAGGTACGGCACTAAAGCTGCTCACGTCGTATTTGCACAATAGAAAAATGTTTGTGGAAGTAAAACATTTCAAGAATAATAATATCACTGAACACAGGTCAAGTTTCGTTAATGTAACCACTGGCATTCCACAGGGTTCTATACTTGGCCCGATTCTTTTCATTTTATTTACAAATGACTTAATCAATTTTATTAACAGGCAAAGTCCAAACACAGAATTAGTGGTTTTTGCTGATGACACTAATGCAATCCTGGGTGCTAATGGAATGGAATCGTTGAACACAAATGTAAATTTAGCTCTGAGTTATTTTAGCTCTTGGTTTTTGGCGAATAAATTACAGATAAACATCAAAAAGACAAATATTATGCTATTTAAATCTACTACCCGACAAAACGACAACTTAAATGTCACATTGAATGGTGATCAGCTTATAGTGGTTAACTCTGCCAAGTTTTTAGGAGTCTATGTGGACTCTTTGTTGTCTTGGAAACCTGAACTCCATGCTCTCGAAAACTCAGTCAGCTCATCGTGCTATGCACTTAGAAGTTTACGTGACCTTCTGAGCATGGATCAGCTAAAAATGGTGTACTACGCATTAATTGAATCAAAATTCAGATATAGTATTCAATTTTGGGGTAGAAGTTATGAGTATAACATTAAGAAAGCGTTCATCTTGCAGAAGAGAAGTATCCGGACAATGGTTCGTATTTCGCAAAGAGATTCATGTAGGGATCATTTTAGAAGATTGGGAATTATGACAGTTCCAAGCCTTTACATGTTAGTGGTGTTTAATTTTTTGGTGAAATATATATTCGATTTTGAGACAGAAGAGGAAAGAATTGATAGAGAAAGTACAAGAAGGAAAGACCTTAAACATAAAATACATCCTACATTAAATATAACCAAACATAGCATCTTATACCAAGCAGTGGAATTATTTAATAAATTGCCACATGATATTAAAGAAGTAGTCTACAAGCCTAATATATTTAAACACAGAGTAAAAGCATTTCTTTTGGAGAAAAATTATTATAGCATAAATGAGTACTTGACCTAGCATTGGGATACTGTGACTTTTGTTTCTATGTTATTTGTATTCCTTACCATATTATGACATGACCTATTATAAAACTATTTTAATTTTGCATGCACCTACTTAGCCAATTATTCAATTATTTAATTTAATTTAATTTAATAACTGTAATGAACTTAATTCTAATTTTATTTAATGTACCTAATTCAAACACAATGTATGTTGTTTATGAATAAATACAATACAATACAATACAATACTATTACGGGCTAGAATAGAGAAGTATAGTCTTGTCTAGTAACGCACTATCACTAAGCCCCTTCGCACACGTAAGCGTAGTCGTATCGTAAGCGTATCGTTACGACGCAACGCGTACGAGACCGTGTTCTACAAACGAATCGTCGAGTAGACGTATCGTTTTGTAAGATCTCGGGTGAAATCATGACGTCAACGGTACCAGATGTGTTGGTACGCTTGCTTTTTTACGCCAGTACACTATACGGCTATCGTAATGACAATAAACATCTCCTACGATTCGCTGCAGCACTGCTTCGTGTGCGTACTTGTTTGAACATGAACGCGTACGCGCTTGTATTGCTCTCGTCCTACGCATGTATTACGATACGCTTACGATACGACGCCATGTGCGAAGCCCCTAAATTAACTAAACGTTATAAATTTGTTGGGTACGCTAGCTACCGGTAGTGGGTTGGACTGTCTATTGTGTCATCGCGGCTAGTATACAGTCCAAATGTTCTTTGTAGTAGGTATAGTGTAGCTAGTAGCTTCTAGTGTTAGAATTTTTTATTATTGTAGCAGTTAGTTCATTTGATGTAAGCTCCGTGTACGTGTCAAGCTAATATAGCCCGTAAAAATGATATCAAATAGGCGACGTTAGGCGCATATCCTACATGCTACAATAAGGATAACTAGTGTGCGTGAAAGGGCATACAGTTCTTCTATAGACCTCAATCACTGTCGCTCGTTCTAACTTTAGGGAGTAATGAGTTTTTGGATCGGCTCCGCACCGAGAAGGGCCGTGAACGATGTGAAAACTCAACAAAGTTTAGAGTGACGAATTACCCGGACCCATAAATATCGGGGCGATAATGAGCGGGTAAAAATAACCTTTTTCACCTTTTCAAATTAAAGGTTATAGTAAAAGTTAGATGGATATGAGAAAATATATACTTTATCAAGGATGCTTAAGGTGGGAAAAGAAAAAATACTACAAACATGCAAAGGTTGTTTTCTAACCATGAACAGATAAATCACTAAGAATTTTCTAAAGTTGAAGCAGCAAGATCTCCGCCTAAATTACCGCCTGCATAAGACTGACGCCGTAGACAGCCTCTATGCAGAGGAGTCTGAAGGAAAATGATACTGTTGAGCATGTATTAATGTATTGCACGGCCACGGAAGTAGCTACAGATACACACCGGGAATGCTAACACGAGAAGTCAAAATACACCTCATGCGGGAGTCAATGCAGAACTTATCACCCACATGTATACAAAAAGAATAGAAGAGAGGTTTGCAATAAAATTTGGAATTGCTGAACAATTTTGTACTCGATGCAATTCTTTTTCATTGTTCATTTCCCCACAAATCAATGTAATTTTAATTAACTAGAACAAACAAAGTTCTAAAATTCTAGATCAACATGTTCTAGCTTTTTCTCAATAACACGTTATGCCTTTGAATTTTTTATACGCTTACATCATATGTTTCATTCACAAACCCACTTCAGCTGAAGACAAATAGGCGCACCGATATAAAACACTCAAGCCACATGCAAAATACAGAACTCAGTAAGCGGAAACAATAAAATATATTTCTCTGGTAGTAAGTGAGGCCACTGAGTTTGTCGTACCGCGTAAAAATATATCACGTCCCTTGGAGCTCGCTTCTGCTATATAACATTTCATTAGTGGTCAGCCGAGACGTTCAGGCTGCACAGACAATAAATTTTCATTTTTGCGAGAAGACAAGTGAAAAGAAAAGATAAATAGTGGGACAGATTTGGCTCGGGGCGTATAAACTATTCGCAGCGCATGCCGACCGAGACCTTAGGCGGTCGCAAAATATTTGATTAACAAAAAAGGAGGGCCAGTGGGAATATCAGAGTATGTTTCGGGAATCTGCAAGCGGGAATAATGGCTGACTCGAGTAGTCTGTTTATTCATTGTTTATTTTTGTTTGGCAGCGTGGTTTTGGCTGAGTTGCTATTCTAATTACTGCTTTTTGATTTTATGGATGAGCTTTGTACAATTTTATTATATTGCTGCGTATTTGTATCGTCCATTCGCAAATGTAAATACGTTTTATGAATGTCAAATTTGTTTTCATTGTTCCCGATATGGGATCGATAAAAATCGACAAGGCTTTGCTGGCTTAACATAAATTCATAAGTGGCACGTGATTTCGACCAGAATTTACCTAAATGTATTGTGTTGTTTTGTTGTATGCATTTATTGTTTTTATTATTTGTAAAGTAGGAAGAACGGAAATATTGAAACTAAAATCTTCACTTGTTTTTTTAATTACACACTTAAATATCTCACTCATAACATACATGGTTTATCTAAACATAGGCCTCTCGCAATGAAACTACAAAAACTCAAACACAAAAGGAAAAAATGGATACCTAACTTACTCAACTCTACAATTAGAATTCAGTATGTCGCTGGATGTTCAAAACCACTACATCCGGCGACATACTGAAATACTTCATACTTACATCATTTTCTTCGAATTCAAATGTCTAATAGGTCCATAGGTTAATTTTATCAAAGCGCTGTGCGGCCAGGCAACGTCTGTGCCACATTTGCAGAAAGGCTTTAATTATCAATTTAGCACTTTTTTCACTGGCTATAATATACAAAGTACAATACAAATACCTCGTCGTAGTACATTATTCATCATCATCAACAGCCTCAAGACGTCCACTGTTGAACATAGGCCTCCCCCAAAGCGCGCCACCTTGAGCAGCTGCTCGCCTCCTGCATCCATCGGCTCCCAGCGGCTTTCACACGATCGTCGGTCCACCGAGTGGGGGGCCAGCCTACGCTGCGTCTTCCAGTTCGTGGTCGCCACTCGAGAACCGTTCTTCCCCATCGGTTGTCAGTTCTGCGAGCGATGTGGCCTGCCCATTGCCATTTCAACTTGCTAATTCTAAGAGCTATATCGGTCACTTTAGTTCTCCTGCGCATCTCTTCGTTTCGGAGCTTATCTCGCAGGGAAACACCGAGCATAACTCTCTCCATAGCTCACATAGCACCTTTACAACATTATTACCTTTTTGCTTTAAACTTATAAATCCATTCCGTGATTAGGTTGTGCTTCCTCTCCGTATATAAATTATTTTGCGGTAACTTTTAAGTTTATTAGTTTTATATACTGGATACCAACATCGTAGTAAAGTGAAGTATTATGAAGCAAAGTTGCAACTAGTCAAGATTACCCCGTCTAATTTCCACCTCCTACTTTATACCTTGAAGCTATAAATCGGCGTCCACAGTGTAATAAATGCTAACTTGTATTAGTTTGTTGACGTTTATTTTCAGAATTTATGACCCGACGTGGAACTACTAAAAGCAACCTTACAGCCTTGTAATAAGAAACTGCGGACTTGCTGATTTTATCACCTGCAGAATATGGTGCTAGTGATCGAATCAATAAAACGTTTTAGCTTTATTGCAAATTGGTCGTTTGTTGATCATAATCGCTCACCGCACTTTTAATATCCATTATAGTTATGTATTTTGGACAAAATGTCCCTACTAAAGAATATAGGTAGGATAAGTATGTTTTCTTTAAGAAGTTATAGGTATCTTATATTGGTATAGGATAGTACATTTTTGAAAAATAATCAAAGTACCTTTTTGAGTTTTGGCGGGAGCGCGGAATAGTTCACGTCGTCGTTGCATTGTATTATTTTTCAAAAATGGTGCTTTTTCTAGTGTTAATATTTAAAAATGGTGGCGTTTTACGCATTAAGTGCTGAATTACGAGCATGAGTGTGGCCAAGTGATATAATGTGGTGAAACGTGTTTTTTCGTGTTGTTTCCAAAATGACATAGAAGCTTCTAGTAAAGTTGCCACCACTTTACTAGGGCATGACGTAGACCGGACTATGACTACCTGACTCAGACTGGACTATGACTGTGACTAAGACTTGACTACGTGAAATATTTTATAACACGATGAAAAATGACGACAATACTTGACACTGGGTAAATTGTGTGGAGCCAAAATATAAAAAAAAGATACCTTTTATTTTCGCGATTAACCGCTGCACCATATCCAAAATCTCTGTTACAAACGGTAAACAGATTGGATAAATTATCTACCATAGGCTGGGATGTATTCCTGAGAGGATTGCCCACTCGGTCCCATCGCTTTGATGACGCGAAGCAATAAAAGTTAAACGACTTGGGGGACTGACGCACTCTAGAGATCGATGTTATTTCAAACAAATTGACAGCTCCCGTGGGCTAAATAAATTCTGAATAAGTGACAGGGTTTATTGTTTGCCATTTAACGCCTATTGCGTAGGTATATACTTGAGCATTTGGTGGATGAATTGAAAACTGGCTCAGTTATAGAGTTTCTGATACATATGCCTAATCTCGCAGCGTAGGCTGGCCTCCCACGAGGTGGACCAACGATCTGGTGAAAACCGCGGAGAGCCGATGGATGCAGATGGCGAGCAGCCGCTCAAAGTGGCGTTCTTTGGGGGAGGCCTATGTTCAGCAGCAGCCTGAAGACGTCCGGTCTTCAGGCTGTTGATGAAGATGATGATGATGATGATGATATGATCAAGCTGTTGTCCTTTTGTCTGTTAAAGGTCTTTTTCTCAGGAACGGTTGAAGCCGCTCCTAGCTTTATGCAATAAAAAGATATGATTAACTTCCTTATTTTGTAACCTCTATTTTTTATTCACTCATTTATTTACAATTCTTAAGCCTAAGTTTTTTACAATATCTCTACAAAAAGGAATTTACAAAAATATTATAAAAAACCTAAACCTAGAGTGCCACCGGCAGCGGGGCAGGACCCAAGCTACCGGTGGTTAGGGCTGCAGAGTGAGGAACCTCCTGACAATACGTGCCGTGTCAAGGAGTACTGCCTTCTGAATCTGACCCTTGATCCAACCGTCTAGCGAGAGCCTCTCGAGGTGTTGGTCGAGACTCTTCGCTATAAGGCCGTTCGCCGAAACGACTATCGGGACAATGCTCGTTGAGTCAACATTCCACACGGCGGTTACCTCGTGAGCCAAGTCAAGGTACTTGCTGAGTTTGTCCTTCTCAGCCTTCACGATAACCTCTATTTATTATTAACCCTATACAAACTTAGTATTTAATAATACTTAGAATCGATAGGATTGTACATATCAGTCAATGCTACGCGGAATTGGGTACGTTTATACCTCAATTGCAAATACAAAACATTCAACGAAAAATTTCCAGGAAAAACCAGGGCAAATAACTTTTTTTTATTAGCCACATTCCAAAGAACTCCATACATAGGCGCATTCATTCCAACGGTCAGCGGAACCCTTTTCAAGGCCGTGGCTTAATGGCCACTGCTGACATTTGAGAAAAGGGTCACTAATTTATCTAAACAGTTCGTCGGGAGTTCTCGTTAATTATGCGATTCAGGCAGTACTGAAACTTCAACATACTGTGCAGCGGTTAGGAACGAAAGCATCAGAGATAATCATAACTGAGACACACAGATTACATGTTTATTATTGAACCTGAAACCTACTAACCTACTATCTAACATACATCACGGCCAAATTATATTATTATTAGATGTGTGTGGACATTTCACACAGCGCCATCCACTCCCAAACTAAGCATAGCTTGTACTAGAACCAGATAACTGATACAATACATAGATATTTTTGTACGTAAATACATACATAGAATACAATGTAGAACAAACATCGATGTTCATCACACAAATGTTTGTCCCGGGGCATCGAACCTACAACCTATAGATCAGAATGCCAGCTACTACCAACTGAGCTACCAGGCCAGCCAGCTATCAGCCAAAATGGGTTTAAAGTAAGTAATAAATAACTATACATGTTCCTTTACCTTAGGGTCTATGTGGTCAGACAAAGAGTGAGTGTTGCTCAGCGGCAGCTCATGCCAACCCTACGCATCGTGGTCTGAACTCCACTTGGTCCTGCAACACTTACAGTAAAAAACATCTTGAGGGAAACGGTTTGTTCAGGAATTTGTAGAATATTGGCTTTTATACACTCTCTCCCTATAGAATAAAGCCCGTGGCTCAGCATTGGCAACGTATTGGCTCGTGATGTATGCTTACCTTTTTGAAGAACATTTCGTAATATAAAAGAAATTTGATAGTCCCACAGAATTCACCTTATTTACAACGATAGCTTAGTGTTTGCATTGCACATTTCAGTGCTTCTAGTTTTAGCTTTCACGCGGTCTCCTGGAAAAATGGGCATGTTATGATAATACCTAGATAATTTTGTGTTCAAAAAACCCTACTGTGCAAGTTGTGGGCTTCAAATTATCAATTTCCGACGTGGCATCGATAAAGTAAAAGTTGCCAGGTTTGTCTATGGCATTGTAACTTCGAAATGAACTGATAAACCTTATTAAAAATGGGAAAGAGATTCCGTACCTGTATAGTTGTTGGTCTGTCTGTCTGTTAAGCCCCATTTTCTCAAAAACTGATGCTAAGGTATTAAGTTGTAATGTGTAAGTGCTGACGTGAGACGTGGTGTCTTACTGTTGGCCTCATTAGTAAACTCAAAGTCGCGCAACGAGCTATGGAGAGAACTCGGTGCTCAGCGTTTCCTGCGAGATCTGTAATGAGGAAATCCACAGGAGAACTAAAGTGACTGATATCTAACTCTTGGAAAATGGCAATGGGTAGGCCACATCGCTCGTAGAACTGACAACTGATGGGGAAGAAAGTCTCGAGTGGCAACTACTGCGCTGCGTAAGCCGGCCCCCACTAGGTGGACCGACGATCTGGTGAAAACCGCAGGGAGCTAATGGATGCAGGAGGTAAGCAGCCGCTCAAAGTGGCGTTCTCTGGGGAAGGCCTATCTTCAGCAGTGGACGTGTGTATAACATTAGAGTTTATGGCAAGTTAGCGTACTGCCTTCATCAATTATTCTGCGCCTTAATTATAGTTTAACTTATTTGCGGCGCAGCTGCCTCAGCAGCAGCTACTCGTGGTAATTAGGATGTTCACAATATAAACAATAGTTGATGGTCGTCACGATTGTTACAGCCCTAATTGGGTTCCTTGATTTGAGAGGCTGGTAATGAACCGAGTTGGTTTTTGTCTCTTTTGTCAGCAAGCTGGTTTCATTTGACTGCTGCGTTTGTAAAATTGACTGAGCTGGGTTATGGAAAACCGATCCCGTAATTAATTTTGCAACAGTACACTGACCCTGTCCACATTAATTTCATTTTGTGGAATATGGATATCATTTCAAACCTACACCTTTCTACTACAACGTTCTGTATGACTCAGCATTACGCTGGCACTAATATTAGTTGATAACTCCTGCAGTATAATTTATCCTTAATTTCACTGGATTTCCTCTCGATTCATACTAGTATTACTGGATACTTGGCAGCAGAATTACATCTAACGATGTGGTGATATGCATTCAGGCTATCATCATGATACTAGACTACAGCTGTTCATACGCATCTCCTACTCTTCTTCTTCATAGGTATATATTTAAGCACAATTATACTGAGCTCAGTCATCGGGAGCCCACGTGTTTCTTTTAGTCATCTGACAGATTTTCCACCGAATACAAGTAAGTACCATTTTCTTGAACTGTTTTACAATGTAACATCGACCATTATAATATTTTCAGATTTTATTGCGCTGGCAGAATGCTGTACGACGGAAGGGTATTTTGATTTAAGAACCACTAAAGTTAAGAGATGTAACTTTGTACGAATATACATGACTGTGTAAGAGTAGCATGTCTATTTACTTCGGGGTAAACAGAGTTGATATGGTTACAATTCGATCTCGTACAATTTAAATCTTTTCGGGATAAAAGCGTCCTATTTTTCTGCAAAGTAAAATGAAAAAATAAAGGTGAAAAGGGTAATGTACTAAAGATTCTCGTAAGCGACAATCAATTTGTGCGTAATGGGTACAAAACGACAGGATCGTATGGAATACATGCTTATACGGTGGCAAAGGATAATGCTTCGAAAGGGGAATAGGTATATATACATTTATACCTTATATAACTGTAACTTGTGTAGGATATAAAAGCTTTTTCAATATATTTTATATCAAGGCTTCGTTTCATTTGTTTTCCGTGGTGGGTTAACAGGCTAAGTAATAAACGGTCTTAAAATCTAATACGTACTATCTCTATAAGGAAATAGTTATTTGTTATACAAGGCCGCAAAGTTGGTTTTAGGCGCGAGTACTTGAATTGAAACCTGAGCAAGCGAAGGATTCTAGGATTAGGAAGAATCCTGAGCGTAGCAAAGGTTTCAAAGGTACGAGACGCAGAAAAACTTTGCTGACACAACACACAACTTTTCACCTCACTACAGCGAGGAAAATGCAAGAAAAACAGCTAAAAGGCTTAGAAAAGATTAGTTTTTCGCTTATTAATTTAGTTCTGGGTGGTGGTAACGCTTAACATCAAGTAAATGACTAGCTCGTCACGTCATTCATTGAAAATTAAAGAAAAATTGTTTTTCATCCATTTTTTATGCAGTCGCGTTGCTGGTTAATGTATTGGTTATATACTCTTTGGTGCTGGACAGTGCGATTATTCTAAAAATGAGGTTGGTGAACGAGAAAATGAAAAAGTATTAATGTTTTAATGGTATCTTTTAATAGGTAGTCTGTGGTATTAATAAATTTTCAGTTGACACTGGCAATATCAAGAAGGTTAATTCGGGCAGATCTGTGGTTAAATCCTCAATTCTTGAAGAGAAAATTATTGAATAGAAAGGTTCGAATTTTAAAAACACTTTCCACGCTAGCGGTTAAAATGCGTTTTTGCGCCCAGATTTCGAATGACAAAGAGAACCTTTCCGAGCTAGTGAGGGGAAACCCCAATTTTTTGGCTATGATGGGCATCTCATGTTGTATAGAAGATACTGATTCATTTTGTCCTTGATACCCAGATTATGTTTTTCAAAAAACTAAGACGCTTGGTTAGTTATTTCTTTGTCATCCGCATAAAAACCAAAATTGTAAGGGCATTGTAAAGTAGACTATAGTGTACTATTTCTTAACAGCAGGCAGATAAGAATTATCATTTATTAAAACGTATAGTTTTAATCTACACCATCTACACCACTATTATAAAGAGGAAAGATTTGTATTTTTGTGTGTAGGTATGTTTGTAATGAATAAACTCAAAAACTACTAAGCCGATTTCAAAAATTCTTTCACCATTGGAAAGCTACATTCACCCTGAGCAACATAGGCTACACCACTACACGTGCGAAGCCGGGGCGAGCCGCTAGTAGAGAATATTAACATAAATAAGCAATATTAGACTATCAGCAAGTACATACAAAGCATACAAATTAACATAATTAACGGCCGAATTCGGTAATATCGCAAAGTGAAATCTATCTGGGTATTATTTCCCATTTCGGGCTAAAAAACACCGTAGTAAGCGTTGGGAATAAAACCACGGTTGAAAGGGTTAATGCAACGAACATCGGGCACAATCGGCAGCTTTCACACAGCTACACAGTATCTAAGGTTTTACATTAAATGTTCGAAAATACATGTTTTAATACTTTTTTTTATTCTTTCATTCTTTCGATGGCATTATAGGTAGCTTCGAACAAGCGTAGATCTAGAAATATTCGTTTAGTCGAAACAATTTGTGTGAAATGATGATAACAAAAGGGAAGTGCCAGTCTCATGGTCATATTATTATATTTGGAGCGGAAACTACCCAAGTGTGCTAGAAAATCATCAGTATGACCTATGCATCATCATTACCACCAATATTTTTTTCATCCAAAGGTTGACTGGAAGAGATCGCTTATAGCGATAAGTCCACCTAACGTAATGGTAGCTCTAAGTTATTTCTTTCTGTATCTGCTTTCATCTATGATGTACAAAGACATCTGTGTATGATGTATAAAGAATTTTTCAGGACACTGACCCTTTCTCATATACTAGTTTGAATTGGTATATTATCTCGAAGGGAGTAAATCTACTCCCCAAGGTGGACTATGTTTCTGTTACGGCTTTTCTAAATTAATAGTTTTCATAGAAGAAATGCCATGTAAAGTTTACGTTCAAAAATAGCCCTAGCGCAGCTGGGTGCTTGAACTTCGTCCTTGACCGAGTGCACTTAAATGAGTTTGACGACCTGTATTTAGAAATGAATTTGTTTATTTATTTTAGTATCATAGACTAGTATTGTTTGTTTAGTATCTTGTTAACTCTCGTAGCGATCGCACGTGCAATTTCGTGAGTGGATTTATTTTTTATTATCGAGGTTTGGGAACACGCAGCTTCAAGTAAGGCTCTCACAACATGTGGGCTATCATGGTCCCAGTCCCCCCCCCTTTCGGGATAACATACCAATTCAAACTCATCTTGTAGATGGCACCACGATGGTCAAATATGGGTTAGTGAATGACTCATTCAAGTTTTGTGATTCTTTGAATTTACTGGTTTTCTCACGATGACTAAAGTCAAGTATAATAAATAAAAGTTAGCTAAGCAACACTTTCCCCGTTCTTTTCGTACGTTTTCTAAATTCGTGTCAACAAATACGGGTTGGTGAAAGGTAAGTGTGAACTTAAGAGCCGTCTAACTTTAGTGCAGATGGGCAAGCTACCTTCGTCTACTGACCACGCTGCCTATATGTCTGTTTGAAACTTCAGCACTGTGTTTTTCTTACTTAGCAAGACCATCCTCGAGGGGCGGCCGGTAGTAATACGAAGCCTAATCCGATATTTTACACGTAACTTTTAACAACAGACTTTAATGTCCCTGAGAATCGGGGATACGCAGGGTGCGAGCGGGATAAAACGATTATCGCCTGAAATGTGGTGCTCCTTAATTTAATCTTGGCGAATGTTCGCGATTAAAATAAAGTTGTAACATTTTATTAAAACGGTAAAATATTTTGTATACAAATAAATTAAGTGATCAGTTATACATAAAGCCTTATAAGACGGTTTTCCATCAAATTGACCTTTTCAAGGTCTCTTAAAAAAACTTGTAAGCATTAGCCCTCTTTATTTTCCGTCAAGTAGCTATCCGATCCGAGCAAGTTGATTCTATTTAGAGTATTGTGTTACTTATTCCAAAAAGTGTTTCTATCTTGCTTCTTGCTCAACTTATAAAGATAAACAGAACATAAAAACAGAAAGAATAAACCCAAGTCTGGAAACTTAATCAATCTCACACTGGCAAAAGTTCATCAAATACCAACCAGAGACCAACTCCAGAGGAATATACGTTCTTCTTAGTTGCAAATTACTTATCCACTTCTGAACACTAAAGAAACTTTCACAGAATCGAAATTAAATTGCTAATTTTGGTAGTAAAGCCCCAGAACCTGATATCGATTCCCCTCTTCCGAAAGTTCCTCTCAATTCTCACAGAAAGCGGAATTAATTTGAATTTGTTCGTAACATTTATATTACGGTCATTTTTATTAAACTCGTTTCGAGAGGGCGTTCAAAGGTTATGGTTTAACTGGCTGAGCAATGGATTTAATCCGTTCCGTATAAATCTATGATTTTTTAAATGAACTTGCGAAACGGTGTCGAACAATCATGAACATTTTATCGAAGACGTCTGCTACACTGATGCGTCAATTTCCACAGTTTATAAATAAATAACACAATATAAAGCTATATAAACAATACAAGTGAAGAGAAAGGAGCAATAACATTAAAATCTTAAAAATTTGGAATGTTTCACGGATACTTCATAACACCATGATTTCCAGCTTAATATTAATTTTGTCTGGCATCCGATTCTAGTAGAATTTGCCATTTCGCAGAATTCCTGCTCGTTTGGAAATTTAGATAGCTCTTTAATTATTGCTTAAATACAGTTTTAAGTAAACAAGCTTAAAATTTTATGATGAAAGCGTTTCTGTGAAAAAAGGTCAATCTCATATCGGATTACAGCATCATTGGAAAGTTGAATGGTTAAATTTGAAATCCAATATAAACTGTAGGATGGGTAAGGCCGCTCGTCGCCTGCTTATCTGGAAAGTTTCGTGAGTGTCGAATCACGATCCACTTTAGATTATCTCTTAGATATTACTAGTGCGGTTGTTTACGTAGAGGTTTATTAATAAAACAATTGATTTGTGATAATACTTCTGACAACTTTTGGTATTTCAGCTACATTTATGATCTGTTTTTGTTATTATATATGTTTAGACCAAACCTGACAATTTTCAACTAAAAAGTGAAGATAAAATGAAAAGTAATAAACAAAATTGCTTATTTTCGACCAGTTAACTAAATAAATAATTTAAAAAAATTAAACATTTCACATAGCGCCATCTAGTCTCAAAGTATACAAGGGAACCAGAGAATGGGGTAAAAAACTGACTTTTGCTCACTACAGATGGCAGCACTGCTGAGTGTTCCCTAAATCTGACAAATATCTGACATGCTCCATAATAATTTTGTAAACAAACAAAAATAACTCAATTTATTTCATTAATATGACGTTGTGTTCAGCTATGGATTGCAAAAAGACGGGAGTCCATGTATTCCCTAAAGATATCAAAAGGAGAAAACAATGAATAAAAGTTTTACGAAGAAAAAATTGGGAGCCAACTAAATGTTCGAGGTTATGTGCTTTTTTTCCAGTAGTAGATGCTTTTCTATTCCGCAACTGTTCTTTTAACTGCCTAAAACTCCATGTCGAATTCATTTTTGTAGTATTAGGATCGAGTTCGCTGGTAAAACACAAAGAATCAAAAAAGCAAAATGGCGGCGATTAGGATCACTCAACAGTGGCGCCACCTACGATTAGCTTTCAGTTTTTAACCCCATTGATATAGGTATAGGCATAGAGTTAGGAGTAACAAAATTCTAGCTCTGTGAGTATAGGAGTAGATACTGTTCTTAATTTTTTATCAATACATAGATACATAAGATACAGTATAACACTGAGACACAGAATATTTATGTTCATCATACAAATGTTTGTTCTGAGTGGGAATCAAACCCACAACCGAGTTCAAAATGCTACCACCAATTACGCTATGACCCCAGCCAATTTTATTTTTTCTAAAATTACCTCTCTTTTTTTTAGGTAAAAACAAGTATTAAAACGATAGCAAAGAAAATTTTATTAACACTTTAAAAAAGGAAAAAGATAGACACATTGCATAGAAGATAAAGCGTATCTTATAACGCACAAAACAAACTAATGAAGTCACCATTAAGCCATTTGACACTCCTTCGAGTAAAATTCACTTATCACTTGCAACTCGCTCTCTAAAAATCGCAATTTCACCTTCCGTAACGTAAGGATCAAAAGACGATGAACTGAGTGGCCCTTTGAGCACCAGCCCTTAGGGACCGCTGACCCATCTCAAAGACTACCTAATGGCTTGTGCCGACGCGTTATCTGACGCCAACGGAACTGTGTTAGTCTACTACCTCAATAGGTAATGGAAACATCTGTGCTTTTTGGCGCAAAAAAGCTAATGTACTCTTTTTGTCAAAGGAACTCATAGTCAAGAAGCAAAGTATATCATTATTACTGAGAAAAACATTCTACTCATACTTTGACTATCTTGTGTGAGATAGGAAACCTTTGGACAAAAGATATTAATATTCATTCCATTGTACTACACATATTAATTAGTATCTTGTTCGGTCTCATCTCAGTTACGTGCTTATACTACATGCGCGGCTCGAGACAAAACACTACCTACTTATTAAGTAGGTTATCTAATTAACTTCTTCACACATTAATAAACAAAGTAATTTAAACTTTATAACAGGCAGAGTAAGTTCCAATTTCCCCTGAGCAGCCGTGTAGCATAAAACCAGCTACGATCACATCGTTGCTGGCATAGTACTCAAATGCTATTCTAACGTTACAAAAACAAAGTAAAATCGAACATCAACATTGGGTATCTAGCAGCAGTATTTTCTTACTCTTTCTAACATTACGGTTGTCTGGCGTAGCAACGCTGTAGCACTTTCGTAGCAAAGTGAGCGTAGTCAGTCTGTAGGCCCGTAGGCCGTAGCACTTGTGCTGGCAATTTCGTAGAGCTTAGCATAGAAAATATACTCATTTTGAGCAGCCTGTTATTCTGTAACTGATTGCCAAAACCCGAATAAAACCTCCGGCGGCGTGTTTGAATTTATTCAAAGCGCAAAATGGAATAATTCTTATAAAACGACGCGATATAAATGGGCGTTTACCCGCTAATCCTTATTCGCACAACAAAGCAACAGTGAGGCGGCACGGCGTAATCACCAGTACTTTACGCGGAATACATTAATTGATAAGCGCGGTTTCACAATGTGACAACCACCATAACTCACTAAAAACGCTCATATTTCATAGAGGGAAGTTTCATTAACCGCTCGTAACAAAGCACAGGTTAATTTTACATTTTGTCGCTTGCTTTGCGAAATCTATGTGCTTAATTTCACAGTATATGTTTGCGTTGAAAATGTTTTAATCTCGCTGGTCTGTGTTTACTGTGAATAATTTTCGTATTCGTAAACAAGCGGTGAGATTCCAGTTATACATATTAAGTCGGTGATTAAATGAGCTTTACCTATTGTTGTTCTAGGCGATGCAGTTTTAGCACTGAATGTTTGACGATTTCCACTTTTGTATTTTTATAGGTTAGTTTCATGATTTTCGAGACTACACTGGAGAGACAAAGAGACGAATTTTAAGAACCTACTAAACAAATTAATATGATGTATAGAAAAATCCATCTATTGCTGCGTTATTCCTTTCCGTGCATAGTTGTTTGGAAGAGATCGCCCTAGGCGATAAGACCGCCCATTGTTACACTTTGGTTAAGTTTGTTCACTTAGTTTTAATTATTTGTGATGTGGTGTTTCAATAAAAAGCGTATCTATATATCTATCTATCTAATCACGATATAATAAGGATGTCCTACTTAGCACACCAATAAGCAACCGAAAATCCTAGAGCCCTAACTCACCGAGATACCATGGCGACGCCGCCGGCTACGTATCGAAACTATTCATATCGAAATGTATGGCAGTTAACTCACATGGCAACGGTTTGGCAACGTCGCCAATTTAAAAGCGTCGCCACACTCAACGGGTCAGTTTGTGGAAACTGGACACCAGGCACGCTGGCGACGTCGCCAATAAAATACACGAGTAAGCTGTGTCTCACTCATTCCGTGTACAACCGGTTGCCAAGACGGACGCACAGCGCACACGTATTTAGTGGAAAATGAGTTTTGATACAGAAAGATTGGCCACTGACAACTCCATTTGGCAACCGAAGGTAGCCAGAGGTAGCCATGGCTACGTAGCCAGCGATGACGCAATGGTGTCTCGGTGAGTTAGAGCCCTTATCACGAAACTGTAACAATTGTGTAACTGTACTATAAATCGTTTAACACTTGTCTAAGGTTTGCTTAAGTTACTAGTGGCAAGGCCGCAAATGTTTACATAGGTTACTAACCAAACACATTGAAAACACTATAACACACATATTCTTATGGCAAAAGCATAAACGCTCAGGGTAGTTCACTTATAGCACTATTTAACCTCTCATCAGTATGTGCTCCCAAATATTAAACCTTGAGAGCTTGCTCACACTATGGCCTCCTATCCGTACAAAGTGTTTTGATTGAACCTTTATAATGCGAATGGCTACGGAGTGGAACTTTTTACAAGTGTCTGTTTCTGATTAGCTACACTCGGCTCCCCGAGGCTTTCACCAGGTCGTCGGTCCACCTTGTTGGGGGCCGGCCTACGCTGCGCCTTCTGGTTCATGATCGCCACTTGAGAACCTTTCTTCCCCATCGGTTGTCAGCTGTACGAGCGATGTGGCCTGCCCATTGCCATTTCAACTTGCCGATTCTAAGAGCTACACTCGGTCACTTTGGTTCTCCTGCGGACTCCTCGTTCCGGAGCTTATCTCGCAAGGAAACACCGAGCATAACTTTCTCCATAGCTCGTTGCGCGAATTTGAGCTTACTAATGAGGTCAACAGTAAAAGACCATGTCTCAGTTCCATAAGTCATCACTGGCAACATTAAAATGTTAACATGAATAGTAATATTTTATTCTGACGTCCACAATATTATAATGCACACGATGAAATAAAAGACAGTCAAATCAGTTTACGGTTCACGACTACTAGTTAAAGGGAATTTAATTATTGGTTTTCGTTATAGTTTATCATTTAAAACTTAAGTTACATAATACTGAATTCTCGGTACTAACTTGGTGTTTTAGCGAGAAATTCACGGCAATTTGCAAGTTTGTCGGGAGGTCAGCCTGCGTTGCGTCTTCCAGTTTGTGGTCACCACTCGAGAACCTTTCTTCCCCATCGGTTGTCAGTTCTACGAGCGATGTCGCCTGCCCATTGCTATTTCAAGTTGCTAATTCTAAGAGCTATCATAGTAATATAGAACATATTGAAGTATTTATTTGAGGCTGTGTAAACTAGAATAGAATAGAAGAATGCTTTATTGCACTCCAAGATACACACAAAGGTACATAACACTAAGAAATATTCGACAAAAGGTCTGTCAAATATATTCGGAACATTGTCACTGGACATCAGGAGAAATATGGTCAAACACCTTCGGGTGCAAGTAATATACAGTGCCGGAAGGAGAAGGTCCGTCAGGATTTAAATTAAGTCATTTAGCGTATAGTCAACACATGAAATTACTGGGCAAATGAGACTTAAGAACTGATCTCACAGTCAAGAAATCCTTTTTTGACTGTGTGATGTCTCAGGATGACGTGCGCAGTGCGCAGTGTCACGCGAAACTTTAATTTAGATTTCCGAGTGACACTGCAATCTGTAGGTAATGGGCGGCCGTGACGCTTAACACCAGGCGAATGACTAGCTCGTCACGTCATTCGATTACATAAAAAAAATGCTACCTTTGCAAACTATATTTCCACAGAAAAGTTATATGGTACTAACTGATCCGCCCCGAAAAGGATGAATGGATGAAACGATAAATGGAGGTGCGTCAGCACTCTGCCTCCATTCATCCATTCTTTCCTTGATCCTTGACCTTGATCAATTCATCTTTTTCCTTTATCTTTTCCCCCCTCTCTTCTCTCTTTCCCATAGTACAGGATAGGTGTGGTCTTGGACACAATACTGAAGGTTGGATGTCTGAAATTTCTGAACTACAAAACTGACGACCTCGAAATATTTACGGGACAATATTTAAAGTAACAAAAAAAGAATGAATGAAAACGAACCACGCGTTAATGAATTACGACTAAGTACATATTTTTATTGTCATCTCCTCTTCCGAAGGAACCGTGCTTAAAACCTTGGGAGCTTACCTCGTAATATGAACTCAAATCATGTCAAATTTCATTTGAATCCATTTAATAGTTTCAACGTGATGCTCAGTCATGATACAGACAGACAGGCAGACAAAAATGAAAAAATATACTTTTGGCTTCAGCAACGATAATAGGACGCCCTCAAAAAAAAAAAATTCAATGTACAGAATTGGACCTGTTACAGTTTTTTTTAATAAGTATAGAGTTCATCGCTTGAGTTGTAATTTTATAACAAGCTTAGTGTGAACGATCTCTAAGGCCTAATATTCCTAACATTTCCTATCATTTCAGTCCTCGGTCCCTTCTTCAGCGCGTTAGAGCGTATGAACCAAGTTTAATTAAATTAATTATAATGATCACTACGGTAGCGAATAGGTTCGGTGAACATGTTTGAGACTTACTTAGTTTGTAATAGGTAAGCAAAGATTATATCACACTCCTGAAATTATAGCCTATTTTATCTGCGTAATAGATATTTGTGAATAGGGCGGACTTTGGCCCGATTTGATTTAATCCATTACAATTTAGTACTTATATGAACTAAACGGTTTAAAGTAGTTTCGGAAAGTTTCAAACTATTGTGAACAGTTTTAATGGAATTTCCGGGTTGAAGGTTAAATTAAGTTTAACAATAAAATCATAAACAACTAAATTACTTTTACTAACCTCAATTTGCACCCTGCGCCAAAATGGTAATCCTGAGTTGATTTACATACATCATGCTCCCACTTCCTTCAGACTTTAGCCACCACAACCAACCAACCACCAACCACCACCAATGTATCTAATGTATTATTATTATTAATCTATAACTAGAAATAGAAATAGAACCAGAAAGCTGTATCGAGATGTATGCTTTCATGTACTCTCTGTTTCTTTTCTGTGTATTTTACGTTACATTTTCAAGCATAAACGGGTAAGCCGATTCTGACAAAAATATGGACAATTGGACATAGTATGAACTACAAGGAAGGACACAGGATAAAATATGTCATAACGATTTTTAAACGATTTAAAAAATCAAGGCTTTTTTGTTAGCGTGTATGTTTTGTTATGTATGTACACTGATTTTTCCGAGATTACTGGACGTGATTTTTTTGTTTGGTAGCAGAACTTTGCGCAGGGTTCCCATTTAAATTTGGTGAAGATCTGATCAACATCTACGGAAATAGACAATGAGCTCCTCAATTAATAAATCAAAATAACTGCACAAAATATGTCATCCAAAACTTCCTAATATAAATTAAAGTGATTGAAGTCACTTTAACACCTTTTTAAAAGGTTATTATATTAACCCATACCTACATAATTATATAAAGCGCCGGGAATTCCATAACTTGATTATCTTCGTCAAATTCCTGTAGTGTGCTATTTGGAATTGCGCTATCAATTTCTCCGTGAAAATCAAACACGGTTCCGTAAACATTTGCATGTAGACTGTCCCGCTTGTTATTCAGGATCCGTACTCCAGAGGTTTCACGGGTGCATCTTCTAGTAGAACAATTCTCTTCAATTCGCGTAGATATTCATGATAGATTTAGTACCTACTACAAGATGCTTGACTTGACGAATGATCAGATCAAATTAGCATATAGTAGAGCACGTTTAACATTTCGATGTCGTAAGTAAATTCATATCTATGCTAACTAACCCCTTGCCCTCTTAGATACATATACTATAGTTACCATAGTCCATTAGTTAGCATATTGATAATTCTTGACCAAAATCTGGTACTGCAGACTATATTGGGAACGCTAACTTATTTTACAGATTACTATAGAAAGTATTTTATTCCTGTGAAAAATTTCTAAGCAAAAGACAAAATTAATAAGAATTTTATTACATTTCCAATATATTTCAAGTTCCACATTGAAGGTCGTCGTTAGAAATATAGTAATCCTAATGAGAGTCCACCCGGGCAAATCAGACCTAAGTTGAATCGAGGTGCCGATAGTCGGAAGTCCCTCATTTCCTCGCATTTGTTGTCACCTTACCCCGTAGGCATTAAATTTTCTTCTACGTCCCATCCCGTGCCGGTATCCGGCTATGATGTCCGGTTGCCTTCAATACAAAAGTGAATTAAGATTGTCCTCCACTTTCCTTCTATTGACCTTTACGACTGTTCGTTATAGGAAATCGATACAACTAGTCACCGGCAATTGACGGCAAATGGACCATGGTCTACCTTCGGAACGAGCAGCTTGAATGGACAAATGGTTGTTTCAAATCGATTTTGCCTTGTTTCGTGAATCGGAATTGTGCCTTGTAAGAGCTCTCAACGTCTGCATTGTAATAGCTGTTTTATAGTTTTTTTTATTGTAACTCTACCTTATTAAAAAACCATCTTGTAAACATGGATAAATGTTAGTCATGCGCTTGGATAATCAGACACTTGGACTTGGTCTAATTAACTAGTGGTATTTTTAGCATCAAAACATTGCAATGAACATTTTGGCAGTTGGCCCAACATCTCCCGTCAGGCATTATAATGCTTATTACGCCTTTATTTTAATCATAATCGAATCCCAACGATTGAAGCACTTCTTTATTTTTATATTATACTGTACGTCTCATCTATAATAATTGTAATGCAATGTTGTGTGATGTCCTGAATAAATGTCTTTTCTTTCTTCTTAATTCCTTCTTATAAGATTCTGCCGCTTATATTTTTTCAATTACGTACAGACTGCACAGTAACAGTTTGTATAATAACTAAACAATAACACTAAGTGCTTAAGACAACCAATTCAAGAGCTATTAGTTTCAGGTGCTTATCCTAGATATCGATCCCAAGGTGCCAATAACTGAAGGACAGTCGGAACAGGCCCCAAGGGACATGATAACGATAGAAGCGGTTTATAACACTCTTAAATAAAGTTAATAGCTGGCGGGAAGTTTTTCGCTGGTACCCTTCTGAACCATTACGGAGTGTTACGGTGCGATTTATTCAGAGTTTTGCAGTGTTTGGCTGCTGCTTTGGTGAAGAGCAGTGGCGGGTAATAGTTGAATAAGTGAGTCAAAAAAAGAGATCCGAGCACAAAAGTTCTATGCAGTCTGTAGTATCGTATGGCATTGCGAATTGCGTTTTTTTTATAGTGATGCTATACTAATTTGTCAGATATACAGCGTTACCTCAGAGGCTAAGCACTTTTTTCTTTACCATGCTGACTTTAAAACAATAGTCGCGCCGACCTGTTGTTTTTCTGTTATCATAGCTGTGATTTCATCTCTCCTTACATAATCATGGCTACATAGTTATACTTTCTTTTATCCCTCATTTTTTCCTTTGTCTCTATTTATTTTGTCCACTGGTGTGTTTCTGAGATAAGTAGCAACCACACAACCACACACAAACAACCAAACCGACACACAAACCACGACACACGACACGACACACACACACGACATATAAACCGTACTAAATGGTCAATCATTTTTTTTTCTGCTAATTTCTATTTTAATTAGGCATAAGCTCTTTTCTCATTCACTCCGTATTTTTTTCATAATGACTGTCAATATTTGGTCAGACACAAGGAAGTTTTAAAGTAGGTATATTCTATCTTGGTCAGACATCAGCACACCATATCCATATCGCGTCGCCTGTACAAACAGCCCAAAGTCTTACCCTTGGCGAAGGATTTTGCCTCATAGTATTTAGGTGTCAAATAGAGTTGTACGAGGTCGATTTAGAGATACGATAAGACTACCCTTCCTGTTCCATGGTTTAGAGAGCTTAGCGATTTTTACTTGATATTTCCGGACTTTAGTGAAAATGGATGGAGACAAGAAGACTTAGGTTATATTTATTTCTAGAAATATTTATCTTACAAATTGCTGTGATCGATAAATCGCTACGAGGATCAAAATATTTTACGGCCTACTTATATATCTATACATATTAAATATATAGAAAATAAGAATAGTAGGTACATAGGCGAACTTAATACTATAGATAGAGCAATTATCTTCCGGTTAATTCCGGCCCCCGGTGTATTGTGGAAGGTTAACTGCGGTAGGTAGTATAATATTGAACGCATTGAAGATTTAGAGAACTTAAAACCTTAGCAGGTATCCCATTCGTCATTGTTTTCCAAACGTTTACCGTCTCGCATCGATAACAAATTGCTCACTGACAACATAACAATCAATCCGACCCTTACTCCCTAATTTTCCAGCCAATAAGAACCGCTGGAATCCATTCAAAGTGGCTAATTAATTGAACAACATATTTTTCCCTGATTCAGCGCACGTACGTGCCAGGTGACGTCGTGATGGATGCGCCCGTATATTTCTGTGCCTGCCTACAAGGCGGGAATAGAAAGTAAGTTAGTATGTGGAAAGGGTATTACACGATTTTGATAGATTACGCTCGGGGGACTGAATATAATTATGTATGCTGTATGCTTATGCAGAATAGATCGTAGACTGAACTTTCTGAATTGAGTGCGTCCGTGGCGATCATGAATTAGGTTTCGGCTGACTATAATGATAAAGGTAAAGATAAAGATTGCTTTGATGTTACCTAATAATTGCAGGATTTTGCGAATTAGCTATCACATTTGGTTTCACTCGCAGATTCATCTAAAGTTGCTTGCCTGCATTTACATTCAAAATATTACTGAAATAAGAAGCAAATATAATATCTTCCATCTTTTTAATATAGTAGGGTAAATGCATTCTCGAATTTTATGTGGAACGGTTAGCCTGGTGGAGCGACGACCTTAAAAAGGTGCAGGTAGGAATTGGATGCGAAGAACCGAAGACTGGGCCCAATTAAGAGAGACGTATAATTTTTAAATGAAAAAGCATTTCTTTACATATAGCATATAATTAGGTAACATTTACATTTAGTTAGAACACCTGTATCCCACACGCTTAGCGCCCGTATTATGATGAAATCCTGTACTGGACTGATGACTTTCCTCTGAGCGACTGACTGACAAACAACGTACCTAGCTGCATTCCCAACTACCGGATTTGAAGAATGGCTTTCTTTTTTAAAATCATTGAAAGAAGTGTTTTTTTTTATAAATCTACCTCTATTAAGAGTATGTAGTCCTTATAAGTCTATAATGAAGAGTTAGATGTTGCATTTTTTTATGCGATTGAATGACGTGACAAGCTAGTCGTTCACCTGATGTTAAGCAACACGGCCGCCCATAACAGTTGCAGTGTCGCTCGGAACTTTAAAACAATAAAGTTTCGCGTGACACTGCACTGCGCACGTCATCCTAAGACATCACACAGTCTTGTAATCAGATTTCTAGACTGAGTGATCAGATCATAAAGTCTCATTTGCCCAGTAATTTCACTAGCTACTATGCCGTTCAAACCGGATCACAGTAATGCTTGCACTCTCCTGCTTGGCGGCAGAATAACTGGCAAAGCGGTGGTACCTACCTAGACGAACTCTGCAGAAAAGTCCTACCACCTAGTAAAGATGCATGAAAAAACACGGAAAACCCATTTCTAGTTTGTTATAAAACTCTTTATTGAACTCTTTGAAAGGATTCAATCAATGCGTCTTGCTACAAATATATTTTTATAGCTCGAATTTTCACAATGATACACTGCAACAGACAGAATGAAGACCTCCAATAAAAATATTTATGACATAAAAACTACCTACAAAAAACGTCCATAAAAATGACGTAAAGCTATATAAAATTTAATGCAAAAGGCGTGACAAACATAAAAGTTACCGCAAGCCTTGGCCACTTCATTTAACGACTGTAATGAATCTAAACTTTCTAGATTAATATGTGCAAAATCTGTTTTTTGATTGTGGTAATAAATATTTATTACTCACGCCAAATTAACATCAATCTACGTCAGAAAACATGAACAAGTCGTCAAAACTTGGAAGTTTTGAGAGATCGCTTAATGAAATCGTGAAGGAGACTTGAAGGTTTTCCTTCTTTCATGAAAGTCGTCAGTTTAATTTGTAAAAAGACTTTTGTTGGTTAATTTTTCGTACTCTAATTGGGATAAACTTTCTTTTTGTTTACTTAGTAGTTGTTTGAGAGTATAATTGGAAATATCTGGGTATTTATTCTGCACAGAACAAATGTTTTTGTATTTATAGCTCTATATTTTTTGTATTAAAATTAATTAAATGTTACTTAGCTATTGCCTAATATATTATTCCAAATTCTGTAGTTATTTTTCCAGCTCCTTACTGTTTCTCCCAGGACATGTCGTTGTATGGAAATACCCTCACTTCTACACCTACACACTCATTCGCTATAGAGACGAATATAATTTATAACGTATCTGGAACGGAAGAACCTACTTGATACGTCCAGTAACCTCACAGAGCGTGCTCGTCTCTTAGCTGCCTCTCGCTGGGAATCCGGTCTTTGGTTGCAGGCACTACCATCGCACCATCTAGGAACACTGCTTGAACACATTCCGTCTAGCCATATCACTGCGCATCGGTGCTCCCTGTGTTGTTCCCCATCGATGCAAATGCGGTGAAAAGGTCAGCAGTCTCGGTCACCATGGCCTATCATGCAGTAAGAGTGCTGGCCGTATACCTCGCCATAGTGCATTGAATGACGTCATACGTCGGGCCTTTGGAAACGTCAACGTCGCAGCGGTGTTAGAGCCCAATGGCCTTATTCGTGACGACGGTAAACGGCCCGATGGTATGACGCTCATTCCCTGGAAGATGGGCCGGCCTTTAGTGTGGGACGCCACTTGTGTCGATACACTGGCACCGTCCCATCTTCCGGACACATCACACCAGGCCGGCGGCGCTGCTGCGGCTGCGGAATTCGCCAAGCGGCGCAAGTATTCTAGCCTTGACAGAGGTTTTATATTTGTGCCGTTTGGCGTAGAAACGATGGGGCCATGGGGACCGGGTGCCATAGAAATCTATAATGATTTAGCGGGGCGTTTAGTTGAATCGGCACGTGACCATAATGCTGGCGTCTACTTTGGTCAAAGGATCAGCCTCGCTATACAGCGGGGTAACGCTGCCAGCATTATGGGAACGTTGCCAGATTCCACGGATTGCTTGAACTATCTATAGACCTTTGCCGGTCTATAGATAGTTCAAGATTCCTTTAGATTGTTATTTTTAGTTTTATATTTTAGCTTTAAAGTTTCTAGGTATAGTTTAGTTTTTAGGTCTAGTTTAGTTTAGTATACTTATTATTATCTGTTATTTAAGTTTTGAAATAAAACAAGATCCCAGAAATATTAAAAAAAAAAAAAATTATAACATGTATATTGTATAAGTATATAGTAAGGTAGTTCTTTTATTCGCCTATTTTTGTATATGAAATTTAACCCACGTAATAACAATTGTGTAAGCTGTTGATCTTCTTATCAATAAATAAATATAATACGTTTTTTCTGGGAC
Organism: Ennomos quercinarius; assembly: GCA_910589525.2. Lineage (NCBI taxonomy): Eukaryota > Metazoa > Arthropoda > Insecta > Lepidoptera > Geometridae > Ennomos > Ennomos quercinarius. The sequence goes on along the minus strand of OU342499.1, from coordinate 10,363,835 downwards.
TAATAAGCTAGCAAGTTTTTCTCAGAAAAAGTATATAGTTCGGAGTTTACCCCTTAAAACTCTCGAACTTTTCTTCGATATTCATATTTACTTAGTACTTTTTTCATTCTCTGACGTGATGATATTGCTGTAATATGTCTCTCGCGCACCTTTTTTGTAAATAGGAGTTTCTATTTTTAATTTTATATGTAATAGCAGCGTTTTACCTGAAATAAAACGCATATTAAAATACTTACCTTACTGGAACCTTATATTGAGAATAGCATTTCCGTTTCCGTCGATTTCCTGCCAGTTCTTCCGTACTTTTATACCTCGTTTCCTGTAAAGTGGCGCCACCTGGCGGATGCGCAGCATTTTAGTTTACTTGGAAAAGTGCAGCGCCATATTGGATCATTGGCTCAATTTTCACCAGGCAGAAGTTAAGTGAAAGGTTCCAGTAAGGTAAGTATTTTAATATGCGTTTTATTTCAGGTAAAACGCTGCTATTAAATAACTGTACCGTTACTGGAACCTTATATTGAGACGTGTTTGTTATCGCCTGGTGACGCCACTTTTAAAATAATTAAGTATTTAGATCCTTATTAAAATAACGCCAATGTGATGTGATGTGGCTTTTATGTGAAACACAGTAGATAAGTGTGGTTTTCTATTATGAACATTCAAATATAATTATATATTACATAACAAGAAGTGCAGTGAATAATATTCACACTAAGGCAATTTAGATTGTCAATTCAGCATTATGAATTGTGTTACAGATTGTAAATCATAGTATATGTTATTACCACTTCATGCCGGTAGACCTGATGAAATGTATTTAGCTGCTTGCTAATTGCCCTGCGCCAAAACTTGATTGAGACTTTGTCTAAATATTTGAATACTACTGCTGATACTTTGAAGATGTGGTTTGATGCCAGCCTCTTCAAACAGAGTTTTATCTCAGCCAGATACTGCTGTGCGCGAGGTGGTTTTGCAATACCTTCCTCTGATGAAATAAAACCTGACGTTTTATATTTGGTGCTTTCTATCCAGAATCAAGCATTAAGATTTTTACTGTTTACATGGCTATCTAAAGTAAAAATATAAATATTATATATTCGACAGACTTCAACCTTACACAATGATTAAAATCTTCTCTCAACAATGCTTTGTCTGATATTTTCAGAACAAAGTAGTAATTGCAGTATGATGCGATGCCTGAAATCAATTGCTTTTGTCTAATAGGTACAACCATATAAATCAGCTGGCATTCCATCATCATACGGTACCTCAAGGCTTTTGGATAAGCCTAAAAAAGAGCATGAGAGCTTACTGACTGGATCTTTCGAGATACAATGCAAGGTGAAAACGATATGCCTACGACAGAATAAAAAATAGTTCTAGCGTAATTACGGTTAATACTCTTCCAAAGCTGGCCTTCCCTGTCAAGGAGAGGGTGCAGGTCACGATCCACCACGCTGGCGAAGAGTGAGTTGGTATGTAAATTTCCGAGCTATGACATGCGGTTTTACGTCACAAACTTAACGAAACCATATTTTTTTTTTTTTTAGTTTAAGTTAGGAATCTACGGTTCCGTCACCTTGGGCCATCCCGTATTTTCAAATTTCGTGAGCTGAATGCTCCAACTGTTCATGATTCATAAGTCGTTCAAGATCAACCATGCTTCAAGTGCTCGGGCATTGAGATTTCTAAGTTTTCACATCTTTGTGGGCTTAAACATCACAAACACGCCATTTGGCCGATGTTGGTGAGTCAGGTCAGGACTCGAAAAATGGTCATGGAAGTGCCCATGTGAGTAGATAGTTCGTTTTAACACTGATAAAGACACAACTAGATAGCGATACTAACGTATTATATACTCACAGACCAGGTAGTGGATACTACGTATACTGATATGGGACGCAAAAATAGGGATTATCGGTTCTAACATTTCGTGTCAGAAAGTTTACACAAGACGGGCTGTTCCGAACTCCCAACCATAGATATAACCATATAACCATACAATACTAGGGCGAACTATACTTACCAGTACCTAGTCCGAATTAAATAAACCCGTTGTTTTTAATTTCATTATTTCTACACTGGCCAGTATTATTAGCAGGTGCCACTCTGGAGGATGGCGATGCAGCGATAGATGATCGGCATGACTTGCATTCAGCATGAATGGACGTATCATGACATGAGTGTATTTGATGCTGATCTAATACTTGCAAAAGTTTATTTAGCATCTCTATAGTTCCATTATTGGGCGACCTGGCAGTTTTGTTGTCGCTTGTCGCATTTATTGGAGACTGAACTGGCTCGAATTTACTGGGCCGGGGCAAGGCAATGATATCTTACCTGTACTTGTGTACCTGTATGTTGTACGCCCGCTAAAACTAACACGAAGAGTTCAGGCTATTTTGCCCTGCCGTGCCGTCATCACTACCAGTCTTGCACTCCGAGTGTCCGGCAACCCATCACCACCATTTTGATAAAAATATGCTGATAAACGTCGTCTCAAAACTACTATGTCCCATTTTTCTTGCAATAATTGAGCTACCCAATTGTAAGAATCATAGTTTTTTTGGTGCTGTGCTCAGACACAATGGCAAGAAGGTCACCTCTAACAGTTCACAAGGTGCAAAAGGCCTGTTTGTATAAAACTGTATATTTTCAAAGGGATGCTCAACATAAACTTACTTTCACACCCAGTCCTGATTTGGTTGCAAGAAGTATGGAATACAATTCATGTATATCAGGTGAAATTTTTTTTTTTTTTTTTTTTTTTTTATGTGATTGAATGACGTGACGAGCTAGTCGTTCACCTGATGTTAAGTGACACGGCCGCCCATAACAGTTGCAGTGTCACCCGGAACTTTAAAACAATAGAAATGGTGCGGCCATTATATTAACGCTTTAAGGTTGTAGGTAATTATAGCGGACGGACTGATCTATCCAACTTTGATATTTGAAAAAGAGAGGGGAGGCAACTAAAGAAGGTTATCTGCTACTTTTGGAATGCCCTTTATTTTTATAGATTTTATGAACAATTACAGACAGTTGTTCTGAGAAAATAAATTTATGTATGGATTAAGTGCATATGTACGTGTATCAAAGAATTGTATTTGATGCTCTTTAATTTTAACTTCAAAATCATTCCTGCTAGGTGATCACGAAACTTCTATTACAATCTATAGAAACCCCAATTTGTTTGGATTTGACAGTTTCAATAAATGGTTTACGTGTATAATTACTAAGGAAGTTTTCCAAATTAGGAATTAAAATACTCTTGTTGCATTGCAATCAAAGTTCCATGATCACCTCATAGGTGTGCTCATTTCTGCACAATTCTGCTCTCTGAGCTCTGCGTCTGAGCATTTGTACGCTCTTTGCTACTTTTACGAGCGGGCTGCGAGCCCCGGTTGTGAGCCTAGCTCAGTGCCAGTTACAATGGCTATTTGAGGATTGACCTCAGGGAGGGCAGTTCCTGTGATACAATCCTGCGAGGATAGATCATTGTAAGTTTGTTATGACAAATTTTGCTCATTGCATGTGGTAACATCCCGTGAGGATGGCTATTCAATTTAAGACAAACTTTACTTTAATTCACAGTATGTGATAGCATCCTGCGAGGATGACTCATTGTAAGTTTAAAAGACAGACTTTAATTCACAGTATGTGATAGCATCCTGCGAGGATGGCTCTTTGTAAGTTTTAAAAGACAACTTTAGTTCATAGTATGTGATAGCATCCTGCGAGGATGACTCATTGTAAGTTTTAAAAGACAAACTTTAATTCACAGTATGTGATAGCATCCTGCGAGGATGGCTCATTGTAAGTTTTAAAAGACAAACTTTAATTCATAGTATGTGATAGCATCCTGCGAGGATGGCTCAGTGTAAGTTTGGAAAGATAAACTTTAATTCATAGTATGTGATAGCATCCTGCGAGGATGGCTCATTGTAAGTTTTAATAGACAAACTTTGTTCATAGCATGTATGTATAACATCCTGCGAGGATGGCCCCTTGTAGGATTTTAAAGGATAAACTTTGTTCATAGCATGTAATAACATCCCGCGAGGATGGATCATTGTAGGATTGAAAACGGCATACTTTGCTCATATCATGTGATTGCATCCCGCGAGGATGGCTCATCGTAATTGGTAAATTTGTAAATGACAAATTTTGTTCATAGCAGTAACAAATATCCAGTTGCATGCGATGGAACGACAGGCTTTTGATTGCAAGTCGCTAAAGGTGGAATTCTGTCTACCGTAGTGTAACACGCAATCTGCCAAAACATCTATACAATCCATTATTATGGTGATCAGTGTCAGAGAGACTTAATGGTATCTTGGTTCTGATATAACTCTTAATATTTTATAATTATTATAGGTTAGGTGACGAAAGGTGTCATATTTATATACCTCCTCGACTGATGTTTGAACAAGAACACTACCCAGTCACTGAGATCGGTTAATATTTTTACGTAGTCAAATGCTGACGTTTTGCATAGGGACAATTCAACATTATAAATAATTCATAATGACTATGACTGTCACTCTTAGGATTACGAAATTATCTTCAAAATCGATATCCTCTAGTATAACTTGAGATGACATGACATGCATTATCTATAAAACCTACCGAGGTACTTGTAGTAAGAAAATAAGAAAATTGTTATAAAGCTCACCCCTGCTTCGTATGGCTGGAACGCTTGTAATTCTGTGGCTGGAACCTTCGCCTCTGTTTGTTGCCTGAGGACGACAAACCTGAAGAGCTGCTGTCGCTGCTGCTGCAGCTAGATCTGCTTCGGTGCCGCTCTTTAGCAGGGCTTGAATGGCAGCCTGCTTTCGTTATCCGTGTGCTCTGTAACTTCAAGTCCATAATAAAACTACTGTAAGCACTACGAAAGATATATACACTGGCTATTTAAAATTTAAACTGTAAGTGTCGAACGGCAAAAGCCGTTTAAGCATAATGTAATTGGTTTACTTACCAAGTGTGGGTACCACTTACTTTTACAATTTACTCACATATTCACTTTCACTATAATATAATTAAATAATAATGTGAAGTAAAGCATATAGAAAATACACTTAATAACTTTGCAACTCACGCAGAGCCAGAGCTGCTGCGCACAAGTTGCTACGACGGGAACTCAAACGCCAATGATCCAATATGGCGCTGCACTTTTCCAAGTAAACTAAAATGCTGCGCATCCGCCAGGTGGCGCCACTTTACAGGAAACGAGGTATAAAAGTACGGAAGAACTGGCAGGAAATCGACGGAAACGGAAATGCTATTCTCAATATAAGGTTCCAGTAACGGTACAGTTATTTAATATGGTGGTTTTGAGTATTTATTATTTATGTACCTACGCTGCTATAGTTCTATAGTTCCTATTATTTTCATCATCATCATTATTAACAGCCTGAAGACGTCCACTGCTGAACATAGGTCTCCCCCAGAGCACACCACCTTGAGCGGCTGCTCGCCTCCTGCATCCATCGGCTCCCCGCGGCTTTCACCAGGTCGTCGGTCCACCGAGTGGGGGGCCGGCCTACGCTGCGTCCGGTTAGTGGTCGCCACTCGAGAACCTTTCTTCCCCATCGGTTGTCAGTTCTACGAGCGATGTGGCCTGCCCATTGCCACTTCAACTTACTAACTCTAAGAGCTATATCGGTCACTTCCTCGGTGGTTCCTATTATTTTAGCAGACAGTAAGTACTAAAATGAGGAGATCCGCATCGGAGACCTAAAGTACAGCTATACCGCGTGCAGTGGATGCAAAAGACAGTGAAACATGCTACTCATAGTGAATAGATCCGCATCAGGAGATCTAAACCGCGTGCAGTGGATAGATCCGCATCAGGGAAAAGATCCGCATCAGGAAAGCTAATTAACCGCGTGCAGTGGATGCATAAGACAAGAATGCTACTCATAGTGGCGCACTAAGTATATGAGGAATTGTAAATGAAATGTATTGAGCAGTAGACATCATCATAGTGATGATGATGAATTGCAGATCAACTATTGTGTTAATTAACTAATTGAAGTGTCGTTTCTAAAATATAAAGCAATATTACTAAACCTTTATAGAATTATGTCAATAAAGCCCATAAATTGTAACCTCTATCAAAAAAATTCCCGAAAAACGTTAAACGAAAATTATCTAACGCCCTCACATTTTCCTTATAAAGATGTTCGATAGTTGCGTGACTGTGCACCGACGCTGGTATGAATAGAGCGGAATCTATGTGGCCCTAAATAAACTCACTCTATCCGCTTCCATTCAACTAACGATCGTTTGATGATCAGTAAAGCACACTCTTTTAACATTATGCTATATTGATACACTAGCCGACCCGTCCCAGCTTCGCCCGGGTTATTACGGGTTATACTTAGACCGCGCTTTAAGGGTGTGCATTACACCCTTAAAGCGCGGTCTAAGTACAAAATCAACAAAAAGCAGTGTTCAAAAGTGTCAAAATAATCATGTAAGCCCTCTAGAGCCTTCAAAAAAATAAACATGCTATTACGTCGCCTTAAAATCACTTTTAATAGCTACGCACACCTATTTATACATTACCATATCAGACTGCAATAATCATAGTAGAAAATAAGGGAAAAGGATGAATGCATGAAACGGTGAAAGAAGGCAGGTACTGGCGCACCTGCTTCCTTTCACCGTCTTTCCTGTCTATCTGTCTGTATCTTGGCTAAACATCACGCCGATACTACTGAATGGATCCACATGAAACTTGGCATGATTTGAGTTTATATTACGAGGTAGGCTATTGGATACTTTTAATCCCGAAATTCAGCACGGTTCCCTCGGGAGAGGAGGTAAAAGAGGCAGGTGAGGCATTCGCCGTTTCATCCATTTATCCTTTTCCCTTATCTTTTTCTCTCTTCCTTCTCATTTCCTTTAGACTGAGATAAGGCATAAAACTAATAAACCCGTGCAAAGCCGGGGCGGGTCAGCTAGTTAATAATAAACCTGGCACCTGTAGTCACATTAGTCGTAAAATAAACAACCATTGGGACAGTCTTGTTCTTGAGTGGAGATCGAGACTTGGCAAATGAAGTGTTACTCGCTGGCAGCAGATACGAAGCCCGTTTTTGTAAGAGCAACAAAAACGGGCTTTGTGTGTGAGTAAAACAGGTTGACGATAATAAGTAAAGATGATAGGTATTATTATTCAGAGTACCTACTAAGAAATTTAATTACCTTTGTCCTCTACCACAAATATTATATCGTGCATCGACAAAATTATTATCATAAATTATGAAACAATGACATAAATCGAAATTAGATATTCACACATTTTCAATAATAATAATTAAAATAGTTAGGTATTTGTTTACTTTTAACAAATTATCATGAAATAACCGCTTCAAAGGCTTATGGTAGAATATTCAATGAAATAATAAATAATTAGTGCATGCAAGCGATGGCGTGGCAATAATTCACGGGTGTTTGCAGACCAGTCAGCGTATTTTGTTTTCTGGAATAAATGGCGCTTACTACTTTTAGTATTGATGAATGTGCTGTGTAGATTCAGCCCTCGTTTATCTTCAATAATATTATGTTGAATATTGGTTTCACCTAATCTATGCTTATAATAAACCCGTAACTTTCTCAGTAAGATACACTTTCATTATTCAGTTGTTCGTAGTCATGCTCCTTACATACGAAAAGCGGAAAAATAGCACAATGCAGGTTAAAAATTAAAAAGTATGTACCTAAAATGTTGGACTTTTTGCACTTTACATTTAATTTTGACTTAATGATTGATCGTTTGATGTTACGTTTGTGCTTAAGTTCATTCAGACCGTCTGTCTCTAGGTTAAATAAAATACAAGAAAAGCACGTAGCATGAGCTTTCTTATAATACAACAGAAGTTGCTGTGCTTATAAAATTATCATTTCCAGCTGGGCTTCCCTATACATGTAAACGAATATACACTAAAACTTTGAAGGTTAAAAAGAGCCCACAAAAATCGAGGCCGAGGCGGACTGTGTAGCCACAAGCGCGATAAAGAAGGCAATTTCCTAAATAGGGCTTATTCTGGCTTGCGAGGATTTCCCTAATGTTGGACAAAAAATGTATTGCTACGAGAAAAAGATATAAGTTTCCTGCGTTCACATCGCGGTAAGTCAACAACCACGATTCAGACTTCCAAGTGAACTTTCTACAAGTTGATAAAAGTTGTTAAGTGCTTGCTGGTGGTAATGGAACGATGAGCAGCGAGATGGGTAATGTTTATAATTGGATACGAAAATAAGTGGTGTTGAAGTTATTTGATATTATTGAACTTGATGATACAAATGAGCGTATGTGAAAAAGTTTCAAACGACCGCACAAAATCCACACAAAAGCATATATAGCATGAATTGGAAAACGCAAAGTATAGCTTTAGGTATATAGAAACGTGATAGGTGGCTAAGGTTTTTTACAACAGGAAAAGGTTTTCGTTCCTAGAATGTCGACCTAAATCGGGGATCGTGCAATCTAATCTACACGATAAAGTATATATCAAGCAACGAACGGAAAAAGAGATTTTTCTAGAAAATATATTTTCACCCTAGCTGGCCCACAGACAAATATAATTAAGGTCAAATTTGTCCAATAGTATTGTCAGAAAAATATCTGTGAAGAGGGGTTAAGGCTTAAAACAAAAGGATCCCGTAAGGACAATTGAATATCACAGTAAGTTTTTATTTCATTTCATCAAAGTTACAACTTGGATAAAACAGTATTGATGAATTTCAGGAATAATATTATACTATTACATTTTTTTTTCATTATTACTGTTCAACTTTTCCACGCCCTCTTCTCGTAGTTTTAAAATAAAAAGTTCTGAAGATGTAGCCTCCGTCGCGATAGTTTTAAAGTTCGAGGCTGACTTCCGTCACCTCGGTACCCTAAAAAAGAAATGTATCTTTTGTAAGGCCACCGCCTAGCGGGTATATCGTGGGAGAGGCACGTTCAATTGGATTGAAACGTCGGCAAGCGAAGTGCTCTTAGGCAAAGGGTCCCTAATAGCATTTTTGTAGTGAAACCCTGAAGGGCGCGCAGGGAAAAAATTGTTGTTCTGATAGAATGGAAGCTATTTATCTGCGATTACTATTGTATTGAAACCAGTTGCGGAATTCGATTGATAAATTCCTTCGCGCTCGGTGCGAACGACTAAAATACTAGGGCATTCGTTTTAAATTCTAAACATAGCAAGCATTAAATTCTTCAGTGAAAGGAGTTTTACTGGCACCCTTTAAAATAAGATTTATCGGTTATATTGTTCTAGCTAAAGCTTGATAGTCGTAAACAAGTCAAATCTTTGTTGTCCCTTTAAAAATCCGATTACTCTAGCTTGCGAAGGATTAACAGTTTAAGCAGATTTGACTAAAGCTAATGTATTTTAAATAAAGACGAACAAAATTTTAGCTCTATGCGGGAGGCGTCAAGACCTCGTGAAACCACCAGTGCTCTTAGCCTTGAGATAACCTTATTAATTTTCTCACACCCACTACCTGACTTCATTAGGTACCTATCTTACATTACCTCTCAAACTGGAAGACAGCTTTTACACACTATGTATGGTTATACTGTAGTGTAGGTAATAACTACATGCTGAAAAGTTAGAACCAAACATAGCACAGATGCGTACCACCGTGTTTACACATCTACATGGGTATTACTAGGTCCACTGGTCCACGTAACACGTAGGTACTACACTATATACAAAATAAAAAGTAAAAATATATAACACGATTTATATTTGAAATTGTTAAAATCAGCCAGAAAGCAACTTCATTCAACAGTTGATTTTTAGATACATTTAGAAATTAATATTCTATTCGCGTTTGTCCACAATAATACAGCAAATTAAGATTTACATAACGCGAAACTTGTGAAAACACAATTACAGAAGTTTTAACATGGAGCCCGTAAGCGTAGGTAATCACATTTGTTGGGAGCTCGAAAGGAGAAAATTGTCTTTGGTGCTGTAACAAGGTTGGGGACCCCTCACCACTCTCCGACGTTACTAATTGGCGAACGAGACGGTCTAGATGCTGAGATGTCTTTGGAAAGGGGTATTTTATTTATTGATTTAATTTGTTACAGTCTCAAGAATAAATTATACCTTTGAATAGATTATTACACTCACGAGAAACGTTTTACTACAGTCGCTTCAGGTGACGGGTAGGGCCAGATAAACAGGTCAAAACGTCGTAGTCTTAAGTATCAATTTAATCTGAACTTCAGCGCGGCGCTTGCGACAAAGGCAACTCACAAAATGACTGATTTTGACGGTTTTTAATTAATATGTGTGTTTATATAGTATTTTTCAAAATTATGAAGTCATGACAACATCTAAATCTTTGTTGGGAATACACTATTTTTTTACAAATACCTATATTCCATAGAAACTCAGTAAAATTGGAACATTTAAATTTTTGAGGGAAGTTTACGATTTTTTTCTATAGAGCTGTATTTATTAATCTTGTATTTGTGGACATCACACATAACACTCACACACACATCATACATTCACTTAATGAAATAAATTACATGATATATTAAATTCAAAGCTCCACATGCACTAAATTACGCCAGGAAACGTGCCAAAAAACACCTTGCTTTCCCTACCTTTCGCCTAATGAAGATGGTGACGGTGAGCGGAGACTTTTTCCGTGGACATGGCTTAGCATGCGCACCGCGAGAAAACTTGTCGTCGTTGTTAGAGTGAGACACACTTAGGCGCTACCTACCATAGTCTTGTCACGGTCTCTCACGAGATAGTGTCGAGCAGAGTCAAATTTGTCAACCTACTGCATCAACCTCCTTGTCGATATATACAAGAAAAATGTCTACAATATTTGCATATCAATATATAACTGAATACCAAATTGTATAAAAATGCTAACAGGCAACATATTCAAAAAAACATTGCATGACTGGTTGTTACAACACACGTTTTATAGTGTTAAAGAATTTCAATTGTATTGTAACAAAAACACTATTTAATATTTGCACGCTTGCATGCAGGTTGAACGCAAAATGCCTTATTATGTTATTTTAAGATCTTCTCTGTAAATAGTGTTCTAGCAAATAAATATTTGATTTGATGTCATTTGATTTGCAAGTTTTGTCGTGGTGCTCATGCTAGCCGGGTGGTCGACGTATTAGCGGGTTGTCATCGGCCTAATACATTCCCACTGCTATGACACGGGCCTTCTCTTAAATGGAGAGAGTGTAGGCCACCACGCTAGCCAAGTGTGGTTCGGTGGATGTGACGCATATCCTCTAATTGTATGATTCGTAAACATAATGTCGATTTTCTCACGATGTTTTCCCTCAGCTTTGTAAGAGTGAGTGCATATGGGTAAGTATATTTTCCACCACTAATCAAGTAGTCATACCTCTACATTTTGACCTACCGTCTTCCTGGCGTGAAATTTCCCCGAGAATCATCAATGGTGGAGTGGCCGCCGCCACTTAGTTATTTCTAGGTATTTAGTGTGGGTAAGTATACCCATTAATTTATTAGGTGGCCCTTACGGCATCCAGGGGTAGAGTGGAGCAGTTCTATAATTCTATAAGCCAGAATCTTAAACTAAATATACACATAATATAGCCACATACTGCATTAGTCTGCTTGCTTATGAGGTACGTGTATTCTGTTCAATCTTGCTATACGTATGGAATATAATGATACCTCCGTCAGCCGTCGTCATACGAGTCAAAGTATTCTATCTATTACACGAGGGCGCTTCATTCACATTCACGATGCCGACTGTCGACTGGTAACGAAATCGACACATTTCAGGGCTGCTTCACAAACTGTTTCTGTAAGTAGGTATTTATGCTCGAAAATCATTTTGATTTTAAATCGAAAAGTAAAGTGGTAATTTTAATTTAAAACATTATTTTTTATGTTATCGAATGACGTGACGAGCTAGTCATTCACCTGGTGTTAAGCGACACGGCCGCCCATAACAGATTGCAGTGACACTCGGAACTCTAAATTAAAGTAATAATAAAAGTAAAAAAAAGTAGTAATTACTATGAACTAGTTATTCTAATTATAATAATAAGTACCTACTTTTTTAATAACAATATAATTGTATAGATCTTGCACTGATTTAAATGAGACAAGAAATATTTTAACACACCGCCATTGTCGAACCGTCGAACCAGCACACAGCCCCAAAATGGCGGCACTGGAGGCTAGGAGATCTTGGTGCAGCACGTGTGGATGGTTATGGTTATGCTTATTATATAACAACTGTGCTCTATCAATGTAAATAAATCCTCGAAACATCTCAACTGCAAGGGTTTAACCTAGGATTTTTTTTTATATTAAAATTAACTAATGCTTATTAAGTTCTGCGCAATATAAGAATATAGTTTGACATTTTAACTAATGTCGTTTAACCAAGAGGAGTAAAGGAGAGGAGAGGAGGGTAAGTAAGTACCTAGGTAAATCTAAGGCCCTTAAGAGAATCTCTCTTTTCTGCTTGATCATATTATACTTACTTTGCAAACTCTATCAAAACATCGGCAAATGCGATAAGAATAATGTAGATGTAATCACTGACCACTATTATACTGGTACGCTGGACTTCATGGTGACCAATATTGACTGAAGGCATTTGAGTTTTGCCATTTTGGTGCTGTTTTCCAAGGCGGGCCATACGCGTTCAATTTTATTGATCAATTAAATTGTCGAGTCTATTTCCGTCAATGTTTTCTCCATACAGTAAACCGAAAAACATTGAACAAAAACTAATCGTACACAATCAATAAAATTGATCAATCACAATGATTGATCAATAAATTTGAACGTGTATGGATAACCTAAGAGTGACATCGTGAGCGTCCTCGGAACTAATCAAACCAATCCACGGATTTTCAAATTATAGTTCTCAGAACGCTCGAGTGGCTTCAAATCGGCACAAGAAATTCTCAATTTTTGTACGATATCGTCTATCCAGTGTACTTATATAATAGAGATCAGTGAGATGTAATACTAAGAACTAGAAAGGGAAGCCAAAAATAGGCATACCGTACTTATATATCGCAAATTCAACATATTGTAAATTATTGAAGCATGAGGCATCCCTACCGATCGCAGCGTACAGTCAAAATGCAAATCTTCATCCTTTTACCATTCTGCACTACACTGATGCATCCGCAATACTTCCGTTGGCATCCACTATATTTCCATCAGTTATTAAAGTAGTTCTAGCTCATAAAAAATGTGTGAAAATTTCACACAGCGCCATCTAGCTCCAACTAAGCATAACTTAAACTTAACTTAACTAAGCATATACTATGGGAACCAGCTAACTGATCTGCTACTTAGATCTTTTTTTGTCTGCAAACACATACATAGAATACAATATAACTCCCAGACACAGAACAAACATCGATGTTCATCACACAAATGTTTTGCCCCGGGTGGGAATCGAACCCACAACCTATAGTCAGAAGGCAGAGCTTCTACCAACTGAGCTATCAGGCCAGTCAAATAGAGACAAATGTAAATTAGAAGACCAATCAATCGGCACGTGCAGTCTCAAAAATAAGTTTACTACTAATGCCCGTCTGCAGCAATAAATATGGTACGCGTCATAGAGGGATAAGTGTGAATGTCATCATCATCAGCCTGAAGACGTCCACTGCTGAACATAGACTTCCCGCACAGAGCGCCACTTTGAGCAGCTACTCGCTTCCTGCATCCATCGGCTCCCTGCATCCCCCGCTCGTGTAAGTGTGAACTGACGAGCTGTCAAACTTTAGGTAGAAAAATATAATTAGTAACTTTGTATAATTTGTCAGTCTTATTATTTAATTAATAGTTGATATAAAGAAAAAACTGATCACGTGTCAGTCCTATCGTTTACGCAAAGCGATACAAATACTAGAAACCCGCGGTTTCAATCGCTGTATACTTGTATTCCCGCATTTCAAGGCAAGGCAAGGGTTTCGAGTGGCGACCACCTCAAAGAAGGCGCAGCAGCCCCCTGCTAGGTGGACTAACGAATGGATGCAAGAGGCAACCACCAGCTCAAAGAGGTGCTCTATGGGGAAGGCCTATGTTCAGCAGTGAACGTCTTCAGCCTGTTGATGATGATCTTATAAAATGAGTAGCAGATAAATATATAAATAACAGCTAACATACATTTGCTGCCTCTGAAGCTTGCAGAAATATTACCTTTATTTCAAATACTTACGAAACTTTTAAAAAGATACTCTCTGACACACTAATGAAATGAGATGTGGTGGTTACGCCGAGCTAAAATGTAGAATACAGGGAGCAACGAGCTAGATATTGCCACGAGAAGTAACTTAGTTTCACTCGCGCTGGTTCATAAAGGTGCACCACCTTATATTCACTATTTTATATAGTACACGTATGGTTAAGCTGAATAGAGATTGTTTAAATTTGTAAATCTTGGTTCGGATTATTTGCGTATTCATTTGCGTTTTACTAAGACGAACTATTACAGCGAACAGTAGCGTTTTATTTACTTTTGAAATTAATCCAAAGTTCTTATAAATTAAATGATGTATTCTGTTTTATACATGTAAAAGTGTTAAAATTGGCCTAATTGCAATAAATTATTTGAATTTTTCATTTTTTTTAAATGGTATACTTAAATGAAATAATAACACCTAATACCGTCGTTACACAGTGAATATTTTTTTTAGCAGGGTATGTGCATTTATTGTTTTAACTAACTACTACAATAATAAAAACTAAAAACCTAGCTACACTACCTACTACAAAGAAATTTTGGACTGTAGGTATATTAGCTGCGGTGGCCTATAGACAGTCCAAATGCTCCAGCCCACTACCGGTAGATAGCGTACCCAACATGCTGGCAGCATTGCCTCGTTGAATTGCAATGCTGATTCGTTGAGTCAAATAAGTGCCAGCATTTTGGTTACGAGTCGCATCGACCAGGCGCTCTGATAAACTTTGGAAAACGCGATGAGCTCCCCCCGGTCCCCATGCATGGGCATATAATAGTCATGAATATTAAAAATTATAATATGGTTAAAAAAACAATAGATATAGTTTCATTACTATTATGTTATAGTAATGTGTAAAAAACCAAAAACATTAGAAAATAGTTTAGCTTAAGTAGATATAGCTTACTTTTAATTTGAATAGATAGATGTCTTTGAAATTACGTGAAATCTCGATGAAAGTCTATCCTAAGTACACGACTATACTTTACAAAAGAACTATTGGTGTGTGTAAGGTTTTTATATTTTCAATACAGAAGTTAAATAATGTATAATTAAAAAGTAAAATACTCAAGCTTAAGAAGTTTATTCATTTTAAATCAGCTACGAAATGCTACAAGCAAAAGCTCGTTTGCTGAAACGAAGTTTCTTTACGTGGATGATCTCACCAAAACCTTTTGCCAGCCCCCTAATAACAGTTCAAATCACGAAATAATCCAGATAAAACGTTAACTTCTTACGAGGATCAGCGGGGGCGATACATTTTCATCAGCTTAATCCAGTTACTGGAGTCAGCAGCTTGCTCGTTATGATTCGCGGCGCGTTTAATCTAATATTGGCTGTGTGGGCCGAAGATCGCATGTTTATGAGGCCCGCGTATACCACGCTATATACCTACACCCAACACCCCCCTACATTATAAGTAAGTATAAGGTGACCCAATAGAACTCCAGTAGGGTTAGCACGGCCGGTAGACAAAACTGCCTTTCTCCTGTTTTACCCCAAGCAAGTATGAGGAAAGTGACGTAAAACGGAGAAAGACAATTTTGTCTACCGTCCATGCTAACCCAGCAGATGTAAAGCACTCCCACCCTAACCGCTAACCCGAATTATAAATGATGCATGTTCCACGATTTTAATTCTCATATAGAAACTAACACTAAAGTCTTTTAAGTCATTTTCAGTGAAATCCCTAGTTTTGCACTATTGTAATTTTTTATCATTGATTAGGCTAGCGTTTGACTACAATCTCACCTGATGGGAAGCGATGATGCTGTAGAAGATGTAGCACGCTTGTCTAGTAAATGATGTCAATTTGAAGCAACCTTACATAAATTCGAAGGAAAATTAAATGTTGCGTCAAAATGACAATGGTTGTTTGTTTGAAATGCATATTATTAGAAGACTCACAAAGTTTAAGGCAAAACCAAGGATTTGACTGAATTTTTTTAAGAATTTCTTAAACTCTATAAAAATAGTAGTACATACAATGGGGGCAAATCGGCCGGTGGTCACCTATAACTGGTTTCGATGAAGGAATAATTTTTACTAGAACATAACTGGGATGAAGGAGGAATATTTTTACTAATATAGCAGGAAAGTAAATGTTGAATCTTCTTATTACTAGTAGGTACCTAGGCACCTACTTATGCATATTTATCTAGCGATATCAAATCGATTATATTCGAATGATAGTTGCACAGTCTCTGGCCGGAACTCATCGAGAAGTACTTGGTGACGAAACTCACCGAGAGGTACTTGGTGACGACTTAAATGAAAAAAATAACACTTCCTCTAGGCGTTACCTAGGTAACTTGTCTCTGACGAGAATCATACGTAACTACGAGCAAACTGTACTTTTTGTAGAAGATAGCCACACAGGTTGTGCGCAATCGCTTGGTAAATTCGTATGGGGATATATATCATTGTGCACAGTTGGACACACACCCTATTTACCTGTTTCGGCAGATCAAACTGATTTGAAATTCGAAATCACGACCTTGGCCGTATCAAGTGATCTGACTCATAACTATCCACATAGCTTGCGCTAAAGAAGTATCGACTTGGATCATGATTTGACTAAAATTAGCACTTTGACGCTAATCCCTGGTCTGGTAAAATTCTCAGACTGTGGATATAAATTCTTTACGGTAAAAGTGCAAACTGGAATACTTAAATTTTTGAACTCCGCTACAGAAAATAATGCGTCTCATTCATATAAATCATCATCTTTTTGAACATAATTTTCATATAAACGTGAAAGTAAAAATAGCAAGTCTCGACCTTCTTGGCGACCGAGAAAAGGTCTCCTGGTGATAAGTAAGTAAGTAAAAAGGGCAACTTTCTCTCACCTTTTAGGTTGCATAATTTAATTACCTTTCAGTATAGGTAGATGAACCTCTACTACGTAATGTTATTCTATAACCATGAAAGCCGCTCTCGCGTCGAGAAATATTTGTTTAGGCCGAAGCGAGCACATTTTTTCAGAGGTATTCCAGCGGTTTCCCAGAATTGAGTATGTTTTCACAAATGAGTGTCGGTTTTTTTAATGTGCCTGTAATTAAGAGAGGAAAACACAGGCGGATTTTTGTTCCGGTAAAATAACAAGTCTGTGATTTGATCCCCCATCGTTTGAAATAGAAAGGAAAGGTGAAGCCCCTTTCTCGTAAAGGGAAGGAAATTGCACAGTTCCTATGTCTAGGACGAGCCAGCCTTTTGATTGGGGACGTGGCTGCCGTACATACTGTACGTACATAAATGGTGTTTTCCGACGTTTTTCTGGTCTAGTGAATTTAATGGAACGGTTCCAAGTAAACTCACATTATAACGAAATTAATTGTGACTTTAACCGTGGCTATTATTTTAGGTTCTAGATAGAGGTTGGTTTTGGACTCCGGGGAATCTTACCGCATTACACTGTCGAATAAATAAAAGATATGGGTTTGAATATATTAGAGGAGTGTCGATGGAAATCTGTGCTCGATGGTATGATGCTTCTATATCGATGATATCTCAGAATGAATGTAAAAAAGATCGCTGCCATCCATCATAGTACGTCGGCCCGCATCACTGCAATCTCGCCATCTCAATCCAATATCGTGTCGGAGTGTTCGGATCCAATAAACGATGTGATGTACGACGAGTTTCATGTTACGCGTATAAATAGTAAGATTGTTAACATAGCAGAAAAAATGGGAAGTTTGACAAGTGATAATACGGTTTTTTATCTCTTTAGTACAGTGAATAATCTATCTAAGACTCAGACTGTTTCCAGGATAGGTTTGTAAGGACCTGTGGTGGTGGTGTGGTGTCTGTGGGGGAAGCCTATTTTCAGCTGTGGACGTCTTCGGGCTGTTCATGATGATGATGATGATGATGATAATCGATAATTAGTAGGTACCTAACTTTTAATTTTACTTTTAGTCAAGCTCTAAAATCGTGAACCAGACCTAGTGGCATGCAGTTGCAGTACTATAGGTGCCTATCTACATAGATTATAGAGAGAGCTTGGCGACCGCGTCTAATGGGACAGCACTCAAAGAGACTAGACTTGTTGACAGGAATCGAAATGAACTGCGCTCTTTTTGAATATACAGCGGCGGAAAATAGCGTTTGGGATGCTTTGCGAATATTTCATCTGAGTATTTTGTTTCCAGCGTAAGGGAATTGAAAGTTTTCGAGTTTTAAACTGCAGTAAATAGTAGATAGAGTAATAGTAGTTCACAATTTATTACATACTATAGCATGTAATATTATAAACATCTACCCCCTTACTAATAAACGTTGAGTAGCGGATGAATAGTTATTTAGTGTTTTGTCTTTCTCTGTTGAGTTTGAAATGGGCAAAGATAAAAAAAGAGAAAACACTGAGTAGCTATTCCACTGTTATGCAATGTTTATTGGTAAGGGGGTTACTATTTATTCTATTTATAGGTACTGAGCGACCTTTACTCATCTGTAAATGAGTAATAATCGCTCAGTATGGTATAATCATGATGATCTAAATAGCCACAAGTACACCACAGATTAGAGACACAGTTCACTCTAGAAAACACTCTTCACTTCTTCACTCTTTTTCTAAAAGTATAGATACATTTATAGAGAACTCTTTATTGTCCCACCAATCAAAGCAAGTACAAAGGAAACTTTATAAACTTGTGTTACAATGAATGCTCTTATCGCTGACAGTGCTCTCTTCCAGACAACCTTTGGATGGCCAGTATCACACGCAAAAGATTAGACGGTGGTGTATAACAATATTTCGTTTAACTATAATTATTTCGTTCGTAAATACTTTGATAAATTTCGTTGTGAACTATGTAATGTAATTAAAACGGAAGACAAGGTGCTTTCTCAGTCCTCACATCACTTAGTTTAAAACTGGCCCTGCATCATACGCTATTATAATATACCTACGTATTGCTCTATCTTTCTGTCGCGTGGCACATGGTGTGCGTTGTACCTATAATTTAAGCAGCCTACTTTAGTAAAGATTTTTCTATATTATTTGCATCTATTGTATCTCGTGTGTTTATTAAAAACACCACAGCAGTAAATATAGGAGGCAGTAAAAGGGTAGAGTATTATTATTTACCCACTTGTTTGCAAGGCTTATTCATTCTAGGGGTAAGGTTTGCCCCTGCGGTGTGTGTTGAAAAGATGTGGAGTGCTCTCCGTCGCTCGTAACCACTTGATAATGTTTTAATACTTTTTTACATTGAATCAAATGGAACAGGCTCGTTTCATGCATTAGTAAATATCGTATATTCATTTCCAGGTGCTTTTATTTACAATGTTACGATGTAACTAAGGTTTTCAATGTTGTCTTCTAAAATATCTCTCAAGCGAATAGTATCATTTCATTTCACGTCATTATGAATAAGGGCTCCTTTATATCAACTTATATTCATATTCATATTCATTTATTGTGCTCACATATAATAATACAGACTAGATGTACATGTCAGGTTGTCTTCAGGATTAATATATGTGCCCTGTAAGGGCGCTGCACATTTACATTTACATTTTGAGTGGTTTTTACAATTATATAAGTTTATTGGTACATGTCAATGCTGTTATTATTTAATTCTAATTTTATTATTTACGTTAACTCTAATTACTACTATTATTATAATTAAATTCTTATTAGTCAGGAGATTACAAAGCATTTCAAAAGATTATCATTAATTATTTACTATCCACACCCTATTCCTTCATGCGCAGGATTACACACCACCATTATACCTATTATCATATCTACCTACATACCACAGTCAATCCACAAGTTTATTTAATTTATATTATGCTAATTGGTTTATTCAATTTACTAACATTATATTCTACATTTAAATAAATAAAATTTAAATTATCCGAAATACATTACCTACGCATCTATCTTATCGTTTTTAAACTCTTGTACAGTATAATAGGCTTTTTTTATTAAGAATGATTTTAACTTATTACAAAATATATGATCTTTAGTCTCTAGTTTCATTGATTCTGGAAGTTTGTTATAAATTATTATTAATCTATGATAAGGGCTTACTTATTATAAGGGATACTTATTTATTTCATAAAAACTTTAAACCAAAAGTTTTACAAAAATAACCGGGAGCTTTAGGATTACCGGTTCCACTTCTTGAGGGAGTCTATTTCGATCATTATATTATACATATGTCTTAGAAAATTTTGCTACTTAGAGTTTGTCTTGTTAATAATGGCATATAGAGTATAGAGCCTTCGTTACTTAAGTTCCTGTTAATTTCTCGCCGACGTGAAATGTCACGAGCGAAAACGAGCCAGAACACTTTGATTAAAGTGAAGTATCTTTTATAAGTAAGGCTGTCACCAAATAAGTACTATCACCTATTCTGTACTTATGTAAACATTACGAACAGTAGAGACAAGGCGTAAGTTCTTTTAAAGAAAACTTATCTCGTCGCTCTCTGGTGCCTTTTTCAGGCGGAAGATTGCGCGCCAAGTTGTATAGTACTTTAGTCTTGCATACAAAGTTTTGCCACGTTTAAATTGTTTCGAAACCATAGCGGTTTTGCTATTACCTTTTCAGTCTAGAATAAATTTTTCATTCTTTGCTGTTTATATCAGACGACCATTTCCACAGGGCTCGCAAAAAATTACTTACATTAGTTCTGCATGCGTCTTCCGGTTCGTGGTCGCTACTCGAGAACCTTTCTTCCCCATCGGTTGTCAGTTCTGCGAGCGATGTGGCCTGCCCATTGCCATTTCAACTTGCTAATTCTTAGAGCTATATCTGTCATTTTAGTCCTCCTGTAGGGTTAGCACGGCCGGTAGACAAAACTGTCTTTCCCCTGTTTTACTCCAAGCAAGTATGAAGAAAGTGACGTAAAACGGGGAAAGACAATTTTGTCTACCGTCCATGCTAACCCACCTGCGGATTTTCTCATTCCGGATCTTATCTCGCAGGGAAACACCGAGCATAGCTCTCTCCACAGCTCGTTGCGTGACTTTGAGCTTATTAATGAGGCCACTACACAGAAAACTACACAAAGTATAATATTTTCATAAGTTTATATATTTTTACACTTATAAGTATTGGCAGCGTAAGTGCCCTGCAAAAGCCTGAAATATTAAGACGATGACAGCACCCAATGCGAGCACGTTTATTACAGCAGTCAAACATAGAACGTATACTGTATTATATAGGGTCGCTTTATGCGTGGCAAATATATTGCAATAACGTTGCGTTGCACGCCGACTTTTCCATTTTAAGGTACAAATAATTAATATTAAAAGAAATACTTATTCTTATAAAAAAAATGTTAACAGTTGGATTACTAATCAACTAACTAATGAAAACACTATGATTTATTTCATTGGGTTGTCTTATTATAATAAAACATTTTCTCACGATTTTTTCCTATCGGGAAATTTTTTCGTAAATGTGGTTTTTAACAGTTGGAAAGCAGATGGCCAGTATTAACATGCATTTTCTTCAATGCTGTAAATGAGAATTAACATTTTGAGAAAATTACATTCTAGTTAGGTCGATTGGGAGTCTTCAGCCTCTTAACTTACGTATAACTGAATTTAAAATGCAATAGTTATAGAACATCTTGTGTGAAATGCCTTATGAGTGTACCGTACCTACAAGCCAAATAAAAATATGCAAAAAATAAGTTCAATTACAAAAAAAAACTTAATACAATATTCTTACATTACATCATAACTGAATTTAATAAAAAAAACTATTATAGTTGATTATCTTTCCGTCTTTCTGAAAATACCAACTGCAGAGCTATCTTTTACGACAGCGATTCCCCATTCTGAAGATATTCATACGAGATTAGTTTAAATGAAACGCGACCGTCGAATGCGGCTGGAGCAGGCATGCAAGTGGCACTTGGATTAGCATGCAATTTTCCATATTTTGAACACATTTAATACAACTTCCGAGACGCAGAAATGCAGCAACGCCTAATTTTCTACGGCTAGATATCGCAAGTTACATAATGTTTTGGAAAATCAGTAATCTATGCGAGTTAAATGTATAGGAAGCACTAGATTATCTCATATGAGTAGGTAATCAAAGTGGCGAGAAGTCGGTGGTACAGAGTGTGTGAAGGTATGGTTTTCTTCGTACATAATCTTTTTTTTAATGTTTATTGTTGTTATATGTTATTTACGTAAACCAACCAACGTAATCCATATGTCTTTATTCTTTAAACTAACTACTACACTACTAAAACTAGTAAACTAGCTACACTATCTACTACAAAGAACATTAGACTGTATACTAGCTGCGATGGCCTATAGACAGTCCAAATGCAGCCCACTACTGGTAGGTAGCGTACCCAACATGCTGGCAGCATTGCCTCGCTGAATTGCAATGCTGATTCGTTGAGCCAATCCATATTACTTAATTAACTATTACATCATTGAAGTTCTTATCTATTTGTACTCAAATGAGCATATATAATACATATATTATCTTTAAAATATAACAGTGAAAATTTGTCTGTATATTTGTTTGTTTGTTTGAGTGGCTTTCACACCAACAAAATTAACCAATTTGGATGAAAATGCAGGCTGATTTCTAACACTATTGAGATCAAAAGAGGTTAGGTAGGTACCTTTTTGTTTTGAAAAAGTAAGAGTTTCCTTGGGAAAATAAGTAATTTGCAGGTGTTTTCTCATTCCGTGAAAGCTTTTAAAGCACTTTTTATGTTTTTACATCACATTCGCTCTTAAACTCATAGAGTTACTCAGTACTTCACATTCACTAATTAACATTAATCCCAGCAAATTCCACGGCTCTGCTGCCTACTCAAACCACACTACGACCGCTGCCGTGTTTTTCTAAAATGGCACCCGTTCAATTAAAGTTAAGGGTTACTGGACGCTAGTTAATTTATTTACAGTACATAAGGTCAAGACCCTCATTGGTAATTTATTTATTTGTCATTATAACATTAGACCAGTGTTTCTTAACCTGTAATCCGTGGACCCCTGGGGGCCGCGAGTATGTGTATAGGGGTTCGCAACCTCATCTCTGAACTTTCGTAATAATAAATAAAGTTCACCAAGTCTCGTAATCGCTATGCTTATTCTACTATCTGGCATTATTGCTGTTGCTGCATTCATGAGGGAGCCATTAGCAGCTAAAAATATACCAGAAAAATTAAAAACGTAGTAGAGGTGGACGATTTTATTAAAGCTAGGGCTCTAAGTGAGAAGCATTTACAAGTTGTTATTGCATGTTTGAAGTCCGTTGATTATCTTGTGGCGAAGTTGTATCGCGTGTTTTGTACTGGAGCTGAGAGATGAGTTTGTAGTAATAACAGCAACTCGGATATCAGAAAAGTAGCAAAAAAGCCACACCAACAATCGCGTTATTATTGAGAATCATAATAATGCTAAATGCTAAAAAACCAAATATTTAGTTAAATATTTTTTTTATTTGTGGTTGGGTGGTCCAAATATTATTGATACTTTTAAGGAGGCCCTTGAATAGGGGTCCATGGCTGAAAAAGGTTAAGAAACGCTGCATTGTCTATATTATTACAATAATATCAATGACTATTTATACACATACACGAAAATAATGTTATTATGGTAAATAAGCTTTGTCATTGGTGTATATGTAAGAAAAGTATTACAATAATTATTTAAAATTATCTTTATAACATTTTTAAGATTTTTAGCTAAACGAACTTTGTTTTAGACTTTATATTGGGGGTGAACTGCCTTCTGGGCCACAGCTAACGCTTTTCCAGGAGACAGGGCTTCATTAAAATTGTGTTACTTATAAGGTCAAATAAAGGTAATTTCATTTTCATTTTTCATTTCATTTCATTAAACTACGCTATGTAAGTGTTTGAAGATATTATCAGATAGGTATGCCCGTCATTGTAACCGATAATTGAAATTCATCCATTGTTATAGAAGATTTGGTCGAAGAGCCACCGCTTCACTACTTGGGCCAAAGGTTAAGCATTGCCATTTAACGTGGCAATTTTTCCAGCATCTTATAAACGCGTTGTCTACTGGTAGTGGTTTGTTGGATTAGGTTTTTATTAAACTGCACTTACCTACAGTTTATAATTTTAGTTTAAAAAAGTTGGTACTTAGATATTAATATGTGTCAGTAAATATAAGTGAGTAGAAATAAGTCAGTGGATATGAGTCAGTAGATATAAGTCAGTATATATAAGTCAGTAAGTATAATTCAGTACATAATATAACTCAGTAGATATAAGGCGGTAGATATAATTCAGCAGGTATAAGTAAGCCGATATGTGCCAGTAAAGTAGGTAGATTAAGCACTGTCTTTGTCAGTGTCAACATACTAGCTTATGGAGTATTCTACAGAAGTGCCAGCTAACAAAAGCTCGGGTCACTGCCGATTATCGACGCCTGCGAATACAATAGGCAAGAATAATTATTCAATTTGTTGCCTTTACGTCCCCTGCCTGCAGATAAAACACCATCCATTTAACTTTCCTGACCTTTTCACTTTATCCTGATTGTTGCTGTCATTGAGCTTTTGATTGTTGAATTGAATGGCTTGAATAACGTAGCTTTTTTATATTTTCATTTATATTATTATGACTCTTCTTCTTCTTTACCGTAACTGTGGATCAAAAAATCCACTCTTAGGGTGGGTTTTTTCACCAATAGTTGAAGTAACCAATGGTTAAAAGCATAGCGTAGCGCTCATAGCGAAGCATGTCTAGCCGTTTCTAACCGATCGGTAAAGTTAAGCTACGTTCGCTGCGGTCACTACTCTGATGGGTGACCGCTACAGCAAAAAGTGGTATCTACAATTGAGCGCTACCGTGCTTCGGAGGGCACGTTAAGCCGTCGGTCCCGGCTATTGTCGTAAGACAATAGTCGTTAAGCCAAGTTAGAAGCCTTTGGGCGGCCTAAAAATTTTAACATCAGGGCTGGCCTACACGAGAAGAAGAAGAAGAAGAAGAAGTTCCACGGCCATATGGTATCCCTATACAACATATTTATGTTCTACTGAGCGGTTTTTAGTATGAACATTCTCATGGGTGTGATTCATTTTAATTAATAAATAAAGCAGCAATTTCTCGACCAGGTGGCCTCGGGAGGTCATTTCACGAAGCAAGATCGTGGCGGTGACACATTATTCGTGAGTAAACAGTCGGATATATATTTATTTTTACTGTGCCCATTTAGTCTGTCTTGTGGGGAACCATGTTTCCTCTCTAGATAGAGGGTACCGTGTCATACTAGCGTGATGTCAACCCGTAGTCACTCGCGCCACACTTTACAGTGCTAAAGTACTATCTTACTGTAATGCGTCGCAATGCAGTACCTACGTCGGATCAGTATATGACACTCGTTTGACTACACAGCCATCTGTTATTCTAAATAACATTTAGACGGCTTACAATCCACCGTATAATAGCTTACTGAAGCAAGAGACCCTGGTTCGCTCGGTCCAGCACTAATAATAATTAATTTAATTTAATAATAATAAATAAACCCCCCTCCCCTCCCCTCCCTGGCTTACCTTAACTGGATGTCCGGGGATGGAACTCGCGAACCTAAGCTCCAGGGTGGAAGTGTTAAAGGGCATAACGCCGCGAGTAGCGTTCAGTGAAAGTGCGGCACACCTCTCAACATCCTATGCCACCCACACCAATGTTCTTTCCTCGGCACCAATATGCGGTAGCCTCTATAGGGGGCCCTTTAGTGGGTGGCAAGTCATCACCTGCCTCAAACATTTTGACGTGACACAAAATTGGCAGGTGCCGTTATCTCATTCCATAAACCAAACATCAATCCATCAAAAGTTCACCACAATAGCCCAGATTTATTTTAACCTTTATATAAAATAGTTTATAATATGCCATACCATACCTGTCAGTTATAATTAATTTTATATTCAACAGGGCCTCTTGGTGTTTGCTTCGGCTCCACCAATGCCTCTCAAATGTCCGGGCTAGACCCGATAATCAAGTCAGATAGGAAAATAACAAATAGTAAATTTCTAAAACTAATAACTTTCCCATTTGCGTTTTTGCATACGTCCATGGTATTTGCACTCGCTCTTACAACAATGAAGGAAAACACGAGGCACGATCACCCACCCGCACTTGGCCGCCGTAGCTGAAGCTTACATTATCTCCTTGTCAGAGAAGGCCTGTATCCCGGCAGTGTAAAACGTATGGGCTGATACTATATTAGGTGGCTTACTCCTAAAAATCTATGCTATAGATATATTATCTTCGACTCAAAGTAATCCATAGAAACTGTAAGTTATGAAGTTTTGGTAACAGCAACTAAGCATTGTTGGTGTAAACACATTACTGTAGAAATTCATCATTAACATTATTAGGTGAGCGGTACCCCCGGGTGAGGCTGGCATGCAACAATAAAATACCTTTGTCTACGCCGGCAAGACCCCTCGTCAAGTGGAAAGGCAACGCTCTAATGAAACTATATTTTGTGCTCAATAGTAACTTTACAGAGCTGAATAATTTGTATTATACTACAATGTTGTTATTGAAATGCCTCTGAGCGGTGGCCGAAGTGATTTCTAGGAATATCTCGCTTTTGATTTGCGTGGGTAAATGTCTACCTACGTAGCTCCCCGTTTGTTCTGTGACGGGTTTGGACTAAGCCTTTGTCTAATCGTTATTACACAATACACGAATACCTTTTACATGTAAACTAGGTGGTAGAACTTTTGCAAAGTTCGTGTAGGGTACCACCGCTTTGCCAGTTAATCTGCCGCCAAGCAGTAGTGCGCAATCACTTCTGTGTTCCAGTTTAAAGGGCATTGTAGCAAAATTACTAGGAAAATGAGACATTATGATCTGAGCTCACAATGTCTGAGGATGACGTGCGCAGTGCAGTGTCACGCGAAACTTTATGAATGGTACTGCAATTGTTATGGGCAACCATGATGCTTAACATCAGTTGTACGACTAGCTCGTCACGTCATTCATTTTCATTGACATAAAAAATATAGTGACATAAAAGACAACTGATTTTTTAATCTCTACCATAGAGCTTAGAGCTTCATTGCTAAATTGCTAATAATAATGTCCGCTCCGTAGCACAACGGAACAAATTCTCATTTGGCCGGATTTGAATAGACCAATTCGTCAAATTTCAAATGGTCCATAAACTCAAACTCAAATTCTTTATTGCAAATAGGCTATTTTTAGCACTTTTACAAGTAAAGTAGATAATGTATTTATAAGTAATAAAAATTAAATTATTGTACATATGCAAGCATAATTAAACAAAATCACAGTGCTTAATGTCAAAAATGTCAAAATATAATAATTATAACAAGCCAACAATACGATTTTGAAGAAAAAGATCTTTTTCTCACCACAGGTGCAAGCAATCCGGCACAATGTAGAATAGAAAACTCCAAACCGTAGCTTCGATTACCATGGAGCACCAACGGATTTTTTTTATAATTTATGGGCATATAACTTGACCACTACTGTCTCGCCTAATGGAATATAAGTGCTAACGTGAACCGGCGGTGCATGCTTCGAAGATCCTTGTTCACTTTTGACTTGAAGACTCCCCTGTTATAGTTAGCTGGAAACAATGACGACGCTAAAGTATTCTCCTCATTAGCTGTTTGCACTACAACGTTTGAAGCGAAACGCTTAGTACGGGCTATGGGAATATTAACCGTATGTAGGTATATGAAAGTAGAGTTTATGTACGTCTTGCTGCCCGATGATAGTAAATAGACAACAGATAGGTTCTCAAGTTACAGAAACCTATACAATTTTTTATAAGTACAATGCCATCGTTACCAATGATAATCTTATGTTTTTAGATCAAACAAAGGCGAAAGGCGATCAAGGCACCTAACTATAGGTATATATATTTAAAAGCACCTAATAACCCAAACGCAGCGTTTCTGGAAAAGCAAACAGAAACGACATCCGGAACAATTCTTTTACGCAACTGCCATTAGCGAGAAACTCTATAGCCCGCCACAGACCATCAATAGACAGCTACTTGGAAACGTTTTCCGATGCGGAACGCATCTACCTAATTGTCGAAAGCCAAGACGTAAGAGGTCTCATCATTATCCGTCAGGAAAACAAATAGTCTGACACGCACTCATCAATATTGTCACGACATTATTATAACAATAGGACTCAGGGTGGACGTATTCAGGATGTTAATAAGAGGGGAAAGGTAGCTAGAAGAAGAAGAAGGAGTAGAAGAAGTGTAGTAGAAGTGTAGAAGCGCTCTAAAAAGAGAGTAACTGATTACAAAATCAACAAAAAACACTATTTTTAAAAGCCCAATGTGGCGTTATGGTACAAAATAACCAGACTCTAGAGAAGCAAGCGCAGACCTAGTTTGACATCAAATGTGAATTACGATTTTTAACTTTCAACATAGCCCTCTAGAGTAGAGACCCCTTCTAAAACATAAAAGTTGTGCTTGGACGTCGCCTTAATGTAAAATATATACTATTCAAATTATCTCATTCATTCCTTAGGGTGAGTTTTTTGACCCGTAGTATGGTTAAAAACTCTAACAAATTTTGACCGTTGGTTAGAATTTGTTAGAGTTTTTAACCATTAGTTACCTTAATTTCGTATCAAAAAATCCACCCTTAGTGAATTAGGTGTATTCTATTAACAATTAAATATTGTTTAGTAATTGAAAACTAATTTAGTCACGAATTACCTTGTATTATACAAGTTAGGTATTATTTTAATTGTGTATTGAATAAAGCTTATACTCTAATTCTTAGAATTTTCTATCCAGATAATTTTACTAACAAGCCTTTAGACTGTGTTTTGTAAATATAAACACTAATTTTAAACAATAAATCAGTCTAGACAAACTTTCTTAGAAATACAGTTATTATTACAAATATAATAATGAGCCTATAAACAAGAGTCGTTAAAGGGCACCGAAGCCTAAAATTATGCCGTGGCTTACACTGTTGTCATTTGGGTGTCATAACCAGCAGTAACCAAAGAAGACAAGGTAGGAAACAGAAACGTAACCCTTACATTCCTTTATAGAATAACTGACGACAACTTCGATACTCTGAAAAACATGTAAGTATATAGATACATTATTCTGAACCAGTTATATGGTGGTATAGGCTTATCAAAAACAAACAAGCTTCATCGATTCAAAAACTCTATATCAGCCCTTTACAATTTTATTACAATGCCATCGAAAGTTTTATTTTTATAATTTATTGGCGTAGCATTTGACCACTGTCTCACCTGATGGTAAGTGATGACGCGGCCTACGGTGGTGCATGTGATAGCCTTCCACTCATCATAATAAGTTTAATTCAACTGAAAATCATCTCTACTAGGCCCTAAAACCTAGCTCAATTGTCCCTCAATACGTCACCACAGTACGAACAAATAAGGAAAGACCGAAATCATGACAAATACCCCAGACAAATTGTAGGCGCCTTGAAAAAGTGAAGCCACAAAAGATTAATGAAACGCAATAAAGAAGCCTGGGTGCGTTTGCATTTCATTACTACGATACGAGATAAGATCCGGTGACAACTTGCAATTGCCGAGGGCTGTTAGCACTTCTTGTTGTGTTCGTAATTATTTTGTCGTCGAACTTTTGCTGTGTGATGCTAGGTATAACCACGAGCTGCAGTTAGTTCATTGCTTTGAAAGTCTTTCCATTTTATTTAAAACTATCGGCTCGCCCTGGCTTCGCACGTGTAGTGGTGTAGCCTATGTTACTCAAGGTGAATGTAGCTTTCCAAGACTTGATGTGCTTTCATCGTCAAACAAGGCATTAGCTCCTCGTTATAAAGGAGCTTCGGGCGTGTTGCATCAGTGCGATATGGTAGAGAATAAGCGCTACTTATTTTAAATAAGATTTTTTTTGAACTCAGGCGGAAATAAAGTCAAAGGATAATAAGACTGTACCTAAAGTAGTTTGTAAAGTTATGTAGCGTAGTTGCTATCAAACTATATTATACTAAAATGATCAAGCTATACAACTACTGATGAGCCTGCAATCAACGTTAAAATAGTTTTCTTATATATCACAAGATCACAAAACAAAATCAATAACTAAAACACATCTAGGTACCACAAACATACTTATTTCATATCTGATATATAGTTTATTTCTCAATAGCAGTCCTACCTATCTTTCCATTATAATAGGATTTGCTAGTTTTCTATTTAGCTATATAAAGTATCAGCTACATCATTTTGTATCCATAAACGTCCCAATGTATCCGTTCTCTTGGCAATAACAATAACACACAAGTACGTGCTCTATTACGGCCACATTTGAGTGAATATTTGGCAGACATCAAGTGGAAACACTGTTATGTCTGCTGGTGTACTGGGTGTAATCAGGGTTATAAATCAGAGGCATGTAACTAAGTTTTGATGAAATAACTAGTGAAAAATATAGAGATCATAAATATAATTAATATATTTATGTACTGTTTTTTAAGGATTTTAGGAACAATGAGAGGTTTCGCAAACCTTCGGAATGA
Organism: Ennomos quercinarius; assembly: GCA_910589525.2. Classification (NCBI taxonomy): domain Eukaryota; kingdom Metazoa; phylum Arthropoda; class Insecta; order Lepidoptera; family Geometridae; genus Ennomos; species Ennomos quercinarius. The sequence continues at coordinate 10,333,086 of OU342499.1, read as the reverse complement.
GTGAGAGTTTAGTAAACTCAGATTCATAATTTGATCGTAAGCGGGTGTCATGATTCAAGGTCAAAATCAGAATAGATATATACTAAAAATAGTTTATGCTAATGTTTTAGTAAGTAAATACAATTCCAATGTAGGCACTTAATATCAAAATACTTATAGAAAGCATATAAGCTTAAGTAAAATGAATTTGAACAAAAAAATAACTTATATTTTTGATGACTGTTGTTGCAAGCAATTCGGTACAGCACGGAAAACAAAACTCCGATCTAAATCAATTACATAATTCGACCCGTACGAAAATAATAGGATAAGCATTATCTGTTAAATTAGGGAATAATTATTTGGTAGTAGTGAAAGTATTAAATAAATCTTATAGGTAGTTTCCGGCCCCTTTCACATCAGCCTGGACACGCCCCTGCTCAGTTCGCTGTACGATACCACACTATGAATATTGATAAACAATAATATAATGTGGGGGAATTACGATGCTATTTGTCGGTTCGATTTAGTTCGATGCATTTAATGATCAATCTATACACTCGTTTTCGCGATGCTGCGGATACTATAAACTTTTTATGGCATTTGGATATTGGATGGAACAGAAGTATCATGAACTGTGAAAAAAGATTTATGCGGTAATAACGGCGAGACAGTCATTTCATTCGTTTTTACCAAGATCTTAGAATGAACTTTGTTATATTTATTTCATAATATCGAATGACCTGCACTGCGCACGTCATCTTGAGACATCGCACAGTCTAGTGCTAGTAATATGATTAGAAATCACATTCAACAAAAAATCTTCCTCTGAAAATAGGGAAGCATTTACGTCATCTAGTACAAATATAATATCATTTTATTATGGCATCCAATAGCACTTCATTGACTTACATTTTGAGAAACTAGGCCTTGTCTAGTCTATATACTATAGTGATCATCGCTTTTTATTTATTTATGTTATGAGTTTACATAAACATTCTGTGATGTTTTCATTCCATTTTGTTTCCTGTTTTTCCATGCTTGTTTAGTATTGCCCGATCGTTGGCAATCTGCATCGCTGCAGAATTGTTCGTGTTTGATTTTTGTCATCAATCCTGTTGACGCTGCAGTATTCTTCAGTTAGGTTTGGGACTAGACAGATTGCTTTTGTATTTAGGGGACGAACATTTTACGTGCTGTGAATTTCGACAACTGTCTGTGGAGACGGTGTGATGTTCTGTTGCAGACAGATAAAATTGTCTTCAACAGAAGAATGAGGAGGAAGTATACCTATATAGGTGTTTTCATTCTGATAATATCTATAAAACTTTAACGAGGTCAACATTTTAGATTTGTGAGTATAGGTCCGTCATCGTCAACAGCCTGAAGACGTCCACTAGTGAACATTGGCGTCCTTACTTCAAAACCACGCGAATTCCTTGTCTTACATTAGAAATCTTTAAAAAAAATCACGGTATGTAAAGTAGTTTTAGATTAGGTACTTCAGCTGTGGCTGTGCGAGTCCTTTTTTGACATTTTAATATTGAGGCTGTAGAGTATGGACTAAAAGCTTTTAGTCCATACTCTAAATTGAAAGCGATCGAATAAGACAAAAGCTGGTGTAACCAAAGACTTCTATGTATACAATAGTCAATAGTAGTAGTCTTATAACTTTGCAAATACAAACGCTCCAATTGCTCTGTACAATGCCTACGTGCGGAGCAAACTTGAATATAACGCGGTTGTGTGGGATCCTCACGAAAAAAAATATTCTCTTATGTTGGAGAAGATACAACGCAAATTTGCGAGATATATCTACAAGAAGATGTACGGATACTACCCATATATGTTTCCATCGCTATTCGTTGCCGGCATGGTCGGAATGTATACTCTCGAGCTTAGGCGTAAAATGTTTCTGGTCTTACATTATTACCTACTTTTCCACAATGAGGTGGACAACCCCTCTGTACTGGAAGGGCTGAGGCTGCGCGTACCGATCCGCTATCCGCGCGGCACCGACGCCGAGCGCGGCCCGCGCCGCATTCACCGCCTGCTCGCGGCGCCCGCGCACCTGCACTCCGTACGTGCTTACAACGCCCCAACTGCCAGAGCTATGGCGTTACTTAATAACATACGCGCTCAACATCCAGAACTAGATTTGTTTACGGATAGGGTAGGTACATTTGAAAATGTTGTATTTACTTACCTTAGTTTTGCAGTATAGTGTGTTGGACTTAGTCTGTAAGCTATATTATGTAAATTTGATAATAAATAAATAAATAAATAAATAGACAGGACATCTCTAACTTGCACTGTCAACCACTGCAAATATGCCTATGAGCATCTTCTCGCTCATACGATGCTCAGCTCTCAATGCGACTGCACGTGCAGCAGTGAATAGCGTAAAGTTATGATCTGAATGTGCCATTGCACGAGCGCTGCGTGTTGTGATCATTGGTTAGACGATTTAATCTCGTAAAGCGCTGTAGCGGATTTTAGTTTAAGTATACAAAAAATGACAACTAATTGTGCTTTGAATAGCTTCTCTAGTACGTAGTACATATACCTCTTTCGGTGTAACTAATCAAATGCTACAACGTAAGGAATGAAAACAAAACCGCGCGAAATGAATTTGGAATTGGCGCGATTTAAACTGTCGTAAATCATAACATTCCACTGAGACGCGTTCCAAAAACATCAACACTTCAAAAGTTACCATCACAATGTAAAGTGAATGTAATTCTAATGCTGTGCCACGATTTGAACAAGACACGATAACGACGTGGTTTCGTATCACAGATTAGAGAAAAACAATTGACTATAGTTTCGTATCGTGTGGAATCTGTATTTTCATAGAGAATTAGGGCCCTAAGGTACATAGTTCTGTAATTTGATACAGGCCTAATGTAGTCGCTAATCTCTGGAACTACTGCTGAATGCTGATCCTATTCTAAAAATTCTTTCACTGATAGAAACCTACACTATCCTTGAGTGACATAGGCATATGATTTATCGTGATATACAAGGTTACGTCTGTGGCCTATGTATACGCTCGCTTAAAATTATTTAACCCATGTGTAACCGGAGGTGGGTCAGCTATAGGATGTCCAACAGGCCTAGCATGAGCACTACGACAAAATTATCTCGACACTTTTTCTCGTGAGAGACCGTGACAACGCTATGGTAGCGCCTAAGCGTATCCCACTCTAACAGCAACGATAAGTTTTCTCGCGGTGCGCATGCTAGGGGGTCTGATGTCTGACTCTATATATACGATGCTTGTTACCTTTTTACGAGTAACCTATTTTAATGAAATTTAAATTATTTCAATACCATGATTCTTTACTTATAAAGTATACTTACTCTCTACACGTCGTCACTGTATAATATATACCTATTTTCTTTGGTAAATTCAGCGCACACGTACGACTGACAGAAAAGGCTAGAAAAAACAAGGTTATGTGCGACAGTAAAAAGTTTATCTCAAACTTGCTATAACTGCAGGTATTCAGTTATGACGGACACGTCTTTAACGTAAAAGGAGTAAGTATCTTCCTACATACGTTGAAATTGGAAACGATATAGCATAAGTAGTTGTTACCCAATTTTACGTAGTAGCCATATACTGGCCCCATGTGGCGACTCACTTTTATGTGCACTCTAAACTGGACACTCGGAATTTTATTGGGTTTCTGTTAACTTTTTATTTCTAAGAAACTGAGAAAACAATGAAAATTTCTAACCTTTTTTTAATGAGATTTACTTATAAGTTTTAAAGCCCATAGAAGTTGAAATAATCGTGTACCGAAGTACATAGAAATAACTAAGTAACGGATTCGGATTTAAGTACGATCTTAAATAACAAAGTATTTTTAAATACTAGGTAATAGCCATAATCATAAAAAGTTAGGTGAGTACGTGAGTACCTATAAAACCGCGTCTCCTGCAAATGTTTTTTCCAAACATTACATAAAATCATCGATACAAAGGGGCGTGACCATACACATTTGTTTAGTTTTTGGTTTTGGCTTCCGCGGTGCATAGAACTATATATACTGTTTGGATCTTTTTGTGTAATGTTTCGAAAAAATACGAGAGATATTTGGTCAGTGTTCACACTGACATAGACTATCACGTGCCAAACCAGAACTACAGACCATTCACCGTAAGTTGTCCCCTGATGTAGTTATATTCCTTTAAAAAATGCAAGTATTATCGTAAATGTAAAGTAATATGTAAGCATTATCTAAACTTGTATATACCTACCACAGATTAATATGTTTTACTGAATGTAAATAAGGTGAATTCTGTGGTTTTACTTGCATATTTTCAAATAATATATGTACCTACATCAGGGGACAACTTACGGTGAACAGTCTATAAACATAATTCAGTTACAAAGATATTTGAAGAGTTTTGGTGGGAACGCGGGAAAGTTCACGTCGTTGCATTGTATTATTTGTCAAAACTTGTGCTTTTTCCAGTGTTATTGTTTAAAATTGGTGGCGTTTCTGAATTACGAAATTACGAGCATGAGTGTGGGCAAGTGATATAATGTGGTGAAACGTCATTTTCGTGTTAATTCCAAAATTCTATAGAAGCTTCAAGTAAAGTTGCCACCGGTTTACTAGGGCATGACATAGACTGAACTATGACTATTCAGACTGTGAATTAGACTTGACTTTACGTGAAATATTCTATAACACGATTAAAAATTACAATACTTGACACTGGCTAAAAACACTATGTGTGGAGCTAAAACATAAGGAAAAAAAAAGAAATAAAAAAGAAATTCAAACCCGTCGATCGGCAGAAGATGCCTTGATTCAGCAGATACTTACTTATATATTTAATGTAAAAATAAATTTTAATCACGATAAGGTTTTAACCCGCATCCACCCGTTTCTAGATAGAAACTGGACATGCATTGCTTAAGGTGGATGGTACATTCTGAAGGCGGAAATTCAAAATTTACCTACGTTAAAGTAGACCAACAGCCTTAAGCTAGTGATCTGATGTCCTTTTATTGCATTGACTATAAATCCAGTTGACCAATGATACAACCTCATACGAAAATTAGTAGTGTATTTCAACTACTATTTTCATACAAATCACGGGAACCCGTTGACGTCTTTTGTTCCATACTACTCTGTCCTTTGTAATTTCGTATAGCTTTGCCTCGTTTTGTTACCTCGTCCCCTACCCGCGCAGGTGAGTCGTGTTTGTACGAGAAATTATGTTCACGACACGAACAGGCTTTATAATCTTTGTTTTATTGCATGATGTACATCCGTGATTGTATGAGACTGTAAATATCGTCTTATAAGTAGATTCGTGTTGGTTTTGGATCAATAATGAATTTCTGTAACAAAATTTAGGCAATAAAGCCCTTTATTGAGCCCATTTAAACAATCACGATATTTTATTGCCAAAAATAAAACGATACAAAAACCAGGGGTTTCAATTACAGCTTCACAGATGTCAAACATGAATGGCGATGTGAGAAATAATAAACGATTTTCAGCTCTCTCCTAAATAAAAGGTCAGGTCGTAAAAATTACTACGCGAGGAGTCAAATATAAAAGCTTTCGTTCAGATATGTATTTCGAAAGGACCCTTTTGAAATTAGATTTTCAAGGGCCTGGTTACTTACTTGGACGGCAGGAAATTGCGCTATCCATCACTGGAAATCTAGTTTTGTCGCAAACGATTAGTGTCCACGTATAGGTACCGTACTTTATCTATTTCCACTCTTCTCTTCCTTCTCTTTTTTATTTTTTATTTCTTTATCATTTTTTTATTTTTATTTTTGCATGTCACTTCATTTGTTGACTTAAAAAAAAACTTTGGATAACAACAGTAGATACAATAGGTAGTTAATCAGCTACTTAACGAAGTTACAGATGATAATAAAATTAAAATCTTCAAATCAAGATAATTTTAATAAATAAATAATATGTGTGAAGATATCACACAACGCCATCTAGCCCAAAACTAAGCACAGCTTGTACTATGGGGATAACTGATAGAACACTTAGACACTTTTTGTATGTAAATACATATGTAGAATACAATTTAATACCCAGACACAAACAAACATCCATGTTCATCACACAAATGTTTGTCCCGGGTGGGAATCGAACCCACGACATAGTTCAGAAGGCAGAGCTACTACCAACTGAGCTAATAGGCCAGTCTGAAGATACTTAGTGCAAGCAGGATTAGGTACAGTTAAACTTGTTAAAAAACTTGTTACAGGGTTAGGTATTAATATTTGTTGAATCAAAATAGCTTTTAAACTCAAAGCACGTGCTTATAGAGACTTATTTTCATCAAGCAAAAAATTTCATTTATTATAATTTATCTGTGCCCCCGGCAAAAATTTGCTATAATTTAAATTAACTAAAGTTACTATGAAATTAATTAGATAGGTATGTAATTAATTTGTAATCTATTTGACTTTCCTTTGTCAACATAATTTAATGTCGAGTTGGCTTCTCGGAAAGAAAAGCTATGACGAACTTTTACAGGAAAGCCCTGAGGGAAAGAAAGCGTCTTTGACATTTCCATATTATGCTATATTTTAGGTATGCTGTGAACTGTGATTAAGCTAAGTACACATTGTACCGGCATTAAGGCCAAGACGAGAAGTCGTTTATGCTATCAAACAGTTGTTTGCGTCTTCCATCGCTTTTGCGCGTCTAGGCATCAGCTGCAGCGAGCGCAATTTCTTATCGGCAGTGTACTTACTCTGTACACTGTAGCAAGATGAAGCAGGAAGCAAGTTTAGCGAGTTTTGTAGTCCTCTTATTTAACGAATCTGTTATTTTTTTATCAACATACTATCAATTACATAGTTTAGTATCATTTTTTTTTAAACTTAAATATTCAAAACTTCAACTAGTAAACGGCTAGCGCTCACGTAATAAAAAAAAGAAAATCAAAACAAAAAAAAAAGTTGTTTGTTAAATATTCAAGTCAATACATCTTTACCTAGTATTTTTTAAGTACCGTTTATACAAGAAACATAATGAAACGCTAGTAAAAATATCCATTCATCACACATTGATTTTTGTCATATTATTTTGTAGCAGTTTCAAATAAGTGGGCATAGACATTATTCACACGAGCGCTTAAAAACCGTTGCGTTAATACTCAGCGTTGACGCTTTTAAAACGTATTAAAAAGTAACAATCCATACTTTTCTCTCCAATTATTAAGTTACTTCAGGTAACTACAATTAGTTCTCCTTTAGTAAAAAATAGCCAATATTTTTATAGTACAGTCGGTGTTTATTATAGTTCCATTATTTGACTGGCCTGTTAGCTCAGTTGGTAGTAGCTCTGCCTTCTGAACTATAGGTTGTAGGTTCGATTCCTACCCAGGACAAACATTTGTGTGATGAACATCGATGTTTGTTCTGTGTCTGGTTGTTATATTGTATTCTATGTATGTATTTACAAACAAAAAAGTATCTAAGTATTGTATCAGTTATCTGGTTCCCATAGTACAAGCTATGCTTAGTTTGGGGCTAGATGGCGCTGCGTGACATGTCCCACACATATTTATTTATTTATTTATTTATTTATTATTTTTCCAAGCGTATGCCTTCATCAAATAAATTAAGTTTGAGATAATTTATACACAGAACAAAGAGGTCGACAAGTACGATAATCGCTAAACGAAATGTCCCTTGACGTCACTGAACATCTTATCGTTGCGTCGCCGACGTTAATGATAATTAAATATGATTTACTTTTTTCTCGGGGTCTACCATTTTGATATTTCACTTTAGTAGAGCAAAAGAACCCTATAATAAAAGCTAGGTGGTAGGACTTTTCTGCAAAGTTCGTCTAGGTAGATACCACCGCTTTGCCAGTTATTCTGCCGCTAAGCAGTAGTGTGCAAGCATTGCTGTGTTCTGGTTTGAAGGGCATTGTAGCTAGTGAAATTACTGGGCAAATTAGAGTTTATGATCTGATCACTCAGTCTAGTAATCTGATTACTAGACTATATGTGATGTCTCAGGATGACGTGTGCAGTGTAGTGTCACGCAAAACTTTATTGTTTTAAAGTTTCGAGTGATACTGCAACTGCTATGGGCGACCGTGTCGCTTAACATCAGGTGAACGACTAGCTCGTCACGTCATTCAATCGCATAAAAAAAGTAAATACATTTCCATCTCTACATCGTCTCATGGCCGTTATGATCCTATATGCCACTATAGTATAACAGTATATAGTATACCAGCTTATGCCCGCGGCTTCGCGCACGTGGGCTATCCCTCAGAACTTTTATCCCTCCTTTATTTTTCCGGGATAAAAGTTCTATTTTAACGTACCTCTTACACGCTATGTTAATCAATATATTTATTATCTTCGAAATTTCAAGAATAAAGTTTTTAAAACATACAAGATTTTCTATTTTAACCGTCAATAGAGGAAATTTTATTTACAAACAAAAAGCTCTCAGCCAGAAGCAGTTTAACTTAATAGCCTCTAGACATGTCCCCCGACGTCACTTAGCGACCACGGAAAGTAAAAGAAATGGTTGAGCTAATGCACATTATATACTCCCAGGACGTAACTTTGCTTTCAATCGTTATAGACTCGTAGTGGGATAACTTAGGTAATCATGTTTAGTAAAAGAAGATTGTGCTTATGAACTTCAAATCTATTTTTAACTAGGGTTATATAACTATGTTAGCATTAGATGTGAAAAGTTTATAGGTATTTAGGGTGAAGATGAGTAAGTAAAAAAGTGGATGACTTAGGAAATGGACGAGATAAGAATAGGACCAATCAGGAAGTGAACAAGTTTGGAAGTGGCGGCTTTGGTGATTGACGAATCAGGATCGAGACAAGTTAGGAATTAGGAAGAGGACAATTTTGGAAATGGACAATTTAAAAAGTGGACCTAACCGACCGGAGGGGTAAGTATTTAGTACTTCCGTGAAAATGTACCTTTGGATTTAACTACTTTTTGTCATCCTATTTTCCGTCTATACCTATGAGAAGGCAATAAATACCTACTCAAGTCAGGAAATCTAACAAAAAAAACGAAATGATTAGTTCACCAATCCATACAGATAACGACAAAGGTAGACAACTACCACAAACAGGCTTATAGGTAGGTACTCACATTAACACAAGAGGCATTACGGAAAATTCGAGATACCTGTGTACATATAAAAAAAACTTGAAAAATTGACACATTTTCCAAATCCAGCAACATTAACTTTTATGTAGTTTATTGCTACTTCACCTCATAAGTTGTCGCGAAAACTGCGATTTTAAGACACTGGAGTGAAGATTATGAAGCGTCAGTTGTTGTGAACAGCTGCTTACGCCCATAAAAAAGTTGAGAGATATAAATTTTACCCAGCTACTAAAATACTCGCGAGCCATAAAAACTCAACTCAATTGTAGCCTGAAACTTTGATTAATACATTGTCCCGGCCGTGTTGCCTAAGTTATGATCTGTCCACTCAATCACTACATGGAGGCTGTCTAAATACGAGAGCATTAATTCCTTAGATAAAGGAATACTAAGGATGCGCCACAAAGGTATCTATACAAAGATTGCCTTGCGGCACAACCGCCATGTTGTGGATATATGGTAAGCACCAAAGAGTAATAAGATTTCCTCGTTGTTTTAGTGTAATCAAGTTGAGGTTTGTATGCAATCGGCGCCATATTGTGCTCCCAAAGTGCCGCAAGTCACGTGACATGTTTCTGATCCTCTACTATTACCTTATCTAAGATTAATTCTCGGAGGTGTAACATCATCTCCATCCACCGGACAGCATCTGTCAATGAATATTCATGCTCCCAGCAGATTAGTTATGAGTTTGTATAAATAACCATGTTTGAATCGTTCTATAGTTAAGAACACAAACAACTTGAATAAAATACTAATAGTAAATAGTTTATAGCATCGATTGTTTGCTGTCTGGCCTCTTTTCTGTTGACTTTCGTAGGTATAACTCAGTGCTTTGTTATGAAGGATGGGTTTGAAAACATTTAGTTAGTGAAGCTATGCAAGTTTTAAGTAAAATAGGTAGGTAGAGCCATGATCAAATTACATCATTGGGTGGGTAAAGCTCTGTGAAAATCAAGATAGCGACTGCAATAATAAAATGCTTAAATGCTTGCTAATTGCGAATGCTTTTAGTGATCTAAATTGGTGTAACCACAATGAAATGCATCCTTATCTAATTACTTTATTTACCTATTGCTCTTTATAATAAGTTCAATCAGCACTATATCGATGATGGTACAATCAATGAATTTGTTGTAGGATCAAACGGGACTCTGTTTATAATCTTTAGAACTGCTTTGGAATCAGAAAATACTTTCGATAAATGTGGAACGGTACACTCTCTTTTCTTTAAAAATAATTTAGGTATAGCCAATGATGGTTGCTCACCATATCTAACGTAAAATTATTGAACAAAGTGCTGTATTGCATTGTTTCTTAGGTGCTTGAATTTAGTGGTTTGGCTGGTATGACACCGAAACAAGGCATCCACTTAATTTCCCGTGTACGTAGTCCCTCCCAGAGCACTTTGAAATATGAGCTGCTAGCCAAAGCTGCTCCGGTATAGACACACGACTTTATAGGATCAAGATACAAGATAGCCTGTAACGTAGACGTTATATGTCCCAGTATTTTTAGGAGTCAATCGGGTAAATTCAATGGTTAGATTGATCGAATATCGTCCAGCCATTATATCAAAAATAAGTTGAATATAATGGATAAACTAAAATGAACATTTACTTATTATTTTATTATAATGAAATTATGTATAATATTTTTTAAAGAAAAGCCAACGATGAAGTATTCTTAATTTACCCAGATAATACAGGTTCTGTTTAGTAGATGTTTAGTAATAAACTACGATAATTATATACTTACTATCGAACAGTAAAAGTGAATGAAAGTCGTATTTCTTCCAATACTACAAATCACTCTACAAAATCGTTAATAGTTGATTGTGATTTAAAAATTATATTCGACTACGTAACGGACAAATGAGTCAATTGTCATGTACATGTAAATTATTTTGATAGTTCTTCCATCCATTTGCAAGGAGAAGAGATTACGTTATTGTGGTGTCAAGACCTTGGAGCACAAATAATACGGCTAGAGTTTATACTATGTTAGTTTATGTCATAGTAGATCCTAATTAGTTGGAAATGTTGGAATACCTACCAAGTGGTCATTTTTTGTGTATAAATCAGCCTTTCTACTACAAACTTTATTCAAATCCTTTTGCTTTTGCAGAGTTATCTCATTTCATACACGCTAGCGCACTCACTAAAATGCAGGTTTTAATAATGATAGGTATATGTAAAATAAAAATAAAATAAAATAGCCTTTATTTATTCCTCATCAACCTTTCACAAAATATGTTTATATTTTATACAAACATATTTTTTTTAATGATTATATAATATCGACGTGTATATGTACCTACAGCTATTTAATTATTCCAGATAAAAGAAACCTCTGTGTTGATTGTTTGTCTTGGTAGTCATAAGCAACCTGGGTACGGTCTCTCATCTGAATCATTTCAACCGTTTAGGCATGAAAGCTAACACAAACAAACAAGTAAGCTAAGACCGTCTTATTTTGTTTATTAGGAGGTAAAAATAAAGATTGAACAAGTTAAAAAATGTGGCAATTATAGGATTCAGAATTTAACATTCGAGGAATTATATTGCAATAAATCTAACATATTATTATGTAGATCCAGACAATAGTCTAGCTCACATTCGTAATAGCATTGCATTTGAAGATAGAATACGTGACTTGAAAAGATTTATAGCTCTCTACAGAACGGCGTTAATTCTGCTATCCTACGGACATTTCTAGATATTAATGTATTCGAGATCTGTAGATACGGCTTGTCTTGTGATAGTGCAACGCGTGGTGGGGAAATGATCTATACTAATTTTTGTGGTAATCATCACAGATGTGTTACATTTCATTGGAATCGCGTCCTGCGTCAAAGAGGTATATGTACGTACTACGTACTAGAGAAGCTATGGGAAGCAAAAATGCTGCTACTTTTGGTATATATAACTAAAATCCGCTACAGCGCTTTACGAGATTAAATCTTCTAATCATGAATCCCAACACGCAGCGCTAGTGCTTGTAGGAAGTGTATACATAGAAGTCTTTGTCCTATCGCGTCAATATCTTAGTTAAATCAACTTTTTTTCCGACAGATTATTTTCACATACTTACCTTATATCTTAAATTGTTGTTGTTTCTGTTATTGTTTGTTGTTTCTATAGGTTGCTTTTGCTGTCCCACTGCTGGGCAAAGACATCCCTTTGGTCAATTTCATCCTGTATACATAGACTGTAGCATAGCCTGTTGCTTTGAACTGAAGTAGTTACATTAAAAAGGATAATAAAAAATGTAAAAACCTGTAGTCTTTGCTCGCATACGCTACGATGTAATTTGAATAACATGGCTCCGAAGCTTCAACACAATTTACAGCATTCCATTTCCATAAAATATTTTAATTCAGAGCATATCCAATGCTTTTAGTGTGCAGTTTTCTCATAGCTTTTAGAAATCATAGTCAAGAGACAAGGTTACCTACCTAACCTATAATAAACCTTGTAGAAGAATTGTACCATCAACCCACAGAATTCGCCCTATTTATATTTATTACACGGACTTCTCAGAATCCATCTTCTTAGTAGCACCTAACTTAAGAAAGCAATTTAACTAATTTCGCTGTTCACACGTAGTAGTGTAATATGATTTTCTTAATATATAAGATGTAAGTGATGTGTTGGGTCTTTACTTCGCTATCAGACCCGCCCCCTAATTACCTAACTCGCAACAGGTTTGCGACAGGCGTAAATCTCGCGGTGATTGCTGTCATACATCATTAGTGGTGTCGAGAATGTATGCATCGCTACTGCTGTCGCATTGCTACTGCTGTCGCATTGCTGTTGCAAATTTTACGTAATTACCCCGCCGCTTTTTCTGTCAGACAAGGCGAGTTCTCATCAATTTTGGAAATTTCAAAGAGGTCAGAGGTATAATGTACTACGCCCACATCGAGGCCTTTAGTATAGGTGCCTACTTATGACCAAATTAAAACGCCGTAGCAACAGGATAATCTATTATCTTTTTTTTCGTAGTTCATATTATGTAATTATAATATAACATGTTTTGTACCTTAGTTTAAGTATTGAATAAATGTTTTCTATTCTATTCTATTCTATTATTATAAATCACGAGGATCAATCCTTTGCACTGAACGAGAGACTATTTTTAAAGCCCAAAAAAAATGTCTCAGATCCTTATGTCATCTTAAATCTACCGATTCTTGTAAGCCTCGTTTCAAAGAATTGAAAATATTGACATACCCATGTCTATATTATATATTTGAAGTGGCTCTATTTGTAAATAAGAATTTGAAATTATTTGATGTCCCAAAAAGTCAACGGTTAAAATATGAAGTTTGTATGCCTCTTCACAGAACCGCAGTACATGACAAAAGTATCCTCACTATGGCACCACGGCTATATAATCACTAACCAAAAGAAATACTGGAAATTGAAAATTTAATATTTTTTAAGACAAAGTTATTTAAATTACTGATTGAAAAAGGGTATTACACTGTAAACGACTATATTAATGACAAATTTTTGTAGTAAGAGTAATAATTATAGATTGGTAACTGATTTATTATAAATGAGCTAACTACTAAATTCTAATGACATTAATATCTGTATGACACCTTATTAATTGCGACTATTTTACTGAATTAATTTATATGGAATATACTGCTACTAATAATTATGATTTGTATTACCTGCAACTGTAAAATTATAAAAAACTTACACACAAATTTTGTATGCCGACATGGTAGAATATTGAAGTGCCTATTTTATTTATTGACATATATCTATGTATTACTCATATTCAAGCAAATAAATGAATCGAATTGAATTGAATTGAATTTCTCATAATTGTGATCGAACTTCACTTGGTAAGTTCGTTGGATCATTAATTAGTCGTTGCTTATTATAATACTTACGATAACCTCCTTATGAAAGTAGATTAGAAAAAAAAGAACTTGTATATCATTAAGGCCCTGCATACTATAGAGTTTAGAGTTCCAAGTGGCACATGGGCGACTATGTGTGACGCGAACACGAACATGAACATAAAAAACACCTTAAAAATAATAATTACGAATAGAATGTGGTACGACATTTCTGCAAAGTTTGTCTAGGTAGGTACCACCGCTTTGCCAGTTATTCTGCCGCCAAGCAGTATTAGTAAGCAAGCACTACTGTGTTCCGGTTTGATGGGCATTGTAGCTAGTGAAATATTACTGAGCAAATGAGACTTTATGACCTGATCTCGCAGTCTGGTAATCTTCTTACTAGACTGTGTGATGTCTCAGGATGACGTGCACAGTGCAGTGTCACGCAAAACTTTATCTCTTAGAGTACAACTGTTATGGGCGGCCGTATAGCTAAACATTAGATGAACGACTAGCCCGTCACGCCATTCTGTATCATAAAAAAAACTATCTCTCTAACAAATTGTATTTAAAAAAATAGTTTATTTATCAGTCTACTCTACATTAATATATCCAGAGTAGCCCAATAAACAGAGACGTCCTAAGATAAATACTGGCAAACATTTTTATCTCGCGTTCGTATTACAAATAGCCGCTCTCCACACTAATTGGTGACGGGTAATTGGTAGTCGCTACAGAAAAATCGCTTTCATCAGTGACGAAGAGTTTCATAATTACAGCAATTAAGGACATCGCGGCTCGCTTTGTCCGGACGTAGGGACGTGTCGAGTTTACAAACATGCTGTTTTTATGTTATACTCGGTTGAAGTCGTTTCAGACATGTGGGTACGCTACATTTGTTAAATTAATGTCTCTCTCACCTTTAACTTTGCAAACAATTGGTGTTTTTCTGTGCAATTGCTAGAAGTGGTTGTCGGTCCATTTGAATTTAGGTACGCACACTTTTACATACTTAATGCGTTTTGTGTTTATGATTATGGTGATTATGCGTTAGCATTCACTATCTCGCCCCGGTGGATAGAATCTGACACCTGGTCTAACTATTCCTGTCACTGGTTCCTTATGGGTTGCGAGGTCAGATGGCAGTCGCTCGTGTAATTCTGGTAGCTCGCCGCTACAGGTTAGATTGGGAGCCGACCCCAATAACAAATGGGAAAAGGCAAAGAGGATGATTGTGGCTATTTGTGTTAGATAACTACTACTATACCAACTGTTAAATATATGTCATGTGGTCCCCGGTGTACAAATAGGACCACCTCATCGTGTTAAATAACTGGCAAATAAATTCAATTTTTCATGCACCAAAATTAACATTTGCTTAATCTTGATTAAGGATCTATCCGACAGTATGCCGATGTTTTACTATTCTAAGCTACAACTGTGAACAGCTCATTTCAAAGCGGTTGCTATATTGCTCCCATACGTCAAGTAAATCGCCCGCATACAACTCCAAAACCTAGCCTTATCTGACTGTCCCAAATACATTTTTCTTCCCTACATCGTGCCTGGAATGAGTGTGTCAACACAAATTATTAGTGTGTCGAGAAGATGTAGATATATCAGCGGAAATAAATATTATATTATAGGTACGCTTTTTGAGAGATCTTGTCGACTTTCCGAATACGAGTAGGTAGTACTCAGCCGTCGATCGTTTTGGACCGTACAAACACTTGGCTTCATGCGAGAGTGCGATAAGAGGAGACGAAAGCCTTTTTTCTTCTAGATCTAAGCATGCGACAAGTGGAAATGCTATGCGGACTCTAATTCCAAGGCATGTATGCATGGACGTATCCCTAGCACACTAATATTATAAAGGCGAAAGTTTGTATGTGGGTATGTTTGTTACTTCTTCACGCTCAAACGGCTGGACGGATTTGGATGAAATTTGGAATATAGATAGCTTATGTACTGGATTAAAACATAGGTTAATTTTTATCCCCGTGTAAAACCACGGGGCGCAGCTAGTATGTTTATAAATCAATTTACTGGGATCGTTTTGGAAGCAATCTTGGTAATGCAGGCTTACTTAATTAATTTAGAAATCTCAAGATTTCTTTAAGAAATATGATCAGTTTTCTTACGATCCCCTGAAACTTCTAAAAACGTGAAAATCATTTTATCTTAAGTACTAAACGTTCCATTACTGCCAGAAACTTGGCTTACAGATAAAACAATTATAATCTGCAGGTTTTACTAAAATATACATCATTTACTTATTATAATCCAAATTATTCAGTACAGTTTCATGTATCAGTGTTCACCTACTCCTACCTACTAACTGCAACCCACATTTTCCCACAAGGTTTTTAAAAGTATCATAATAACTATTATTATATCTATGTTTTTTAGAACGCCACAGATGGACCTAAAGATGCACAGACCTATTAATTTAGTTATATTTACCCATGTAGCCATCATTTAGCAGTCGGACCATGTATATTCCAGCTATGCTGCTGAGCCGTTTTGTATTACGGTGGGTCGCTAGATTATTAAAACAAAAATCCTATAGATTCCTAAATTTACCCAACCAGTGAGAAATGCTACCGTATCTGAGTTGGAAAACGCGGGTTCGATTCCCCGCTGGTCGGTAAAAAAAATTAGAAGCTACATTATGATATGATATGATATGATATTTTATTGATAATTATAAAAAATTACAAGTCATTCAGTATTGTAACGGTACGGGGTCCCGTTTACATTTATAAAATAGGTTTCTTTAACAGTAACTAATATTATAAATAACTTACGTACTGTAGCTAATCGTTACTGAAGAAAACTATTCAAATAGTATGATTAATACACCACTATTCTTTAATTATTAGGAAAAATGTGAAAACAGTTATAGAAACATCATTATTATTTCTAATAAAGCTAAGTTACAGTCTATTAGCAGGGTTAGAGGAATGGTTTAAACAAACTGATCGTCAATTGTTTATTCTAAGATCATATTTTCAGCTGAAGTCGGAGTCCACGTGGAGTGGTCCACGTGGAGTGTGATCTCAGTACTTAGTAGTAGGAACTAGTTCGACCAATCAGAGAGCAGAATAGCAAATCTAGATGGTCATGAGATGTATGAGAAATGTAGGTCCACGTGGACTACGGAGGTTCTTGACCAATCAGGAAGGAGAATGACGATGTTGAGATGTGACGAAGAGCTGTGATTGGTTGCTGGGAGCTGATGAAGGAGAGTTCCAGAGTTTAAAAAGAAGATGCGGGAGGGAAATCGGGATAGTCTCGGTCGCGCTTTCTTGGAGTAATTAACCAAGGAAATTCTTTTAATTGTTTTAAGTAATTAACTAAAGAAATTGTCTTTAGTGGTTCGGTTTGGGATAGTAGTTCCCTTTACGGTTTCGGTAGTGCCATTGGATTGCAGTGTTGATTGGATTGCAGTGTATTGGATTGCAGTGATTAAGGATTTGGATATTATTTGTGAGTAAAGTAGACATTTTAGTAGTTAATGAGATTTTAGCTAGGAAAGTTGCATTTACTAAATATTTTCAAAGGTTTTGCTCATATTAAGAAAGTTCATATATTTCTTTGATTGAAATTTTATCAAAACGGTTTGAGTTGAATAGAGCAATTAGATTCTAGTGTTTTAACTGAATAATCACTTGCTAATAGAGATTCAAGAATCTGTAATGTACGTTGTTGTGTTCAAGAGATATAAAGATGTCTGAATATTACTGATAGTGGTAGCTATTGATATATTGTTAAATTGTTATGCAATAATATAAGATTAACTTAGAGTAATCATCTATTTTTAATAGAGCTACTTATTGGTTTGGATAACCTAAGACTGATCATTTGTAATGAATTAAACTTATTCCATGGTTGGAATATCTAACTGGGACAACAGTTATTGTTTGGCTAATAGCTTTCAGTTGTTATTTGGAGCGGGAGTCTCCGAAAGTATACCTAAATTCCAAGGGGAATGCGGGATCTTTCAAATGCAGCTTGAGAGTTAATGGCTGGATCGACGGTTAATATTAGGAGCGAGAGACTCCGAAAGTATACTTAAATTCCAGAGGGAATGCGAGATCTTTCTTATACAGCTTAAGGGTTAATAGTTGTTTTCTTCTTCATCTGATAGAAATCAGTGATCAGTCTGGGATAGACAGATTAATGAAGTAGCGAGAGTCTACATTTTACATCATTATAACTATGTGTTGAACTAAATCAACTTATATGTAAATAATCTAGTTTGGAAAGTATTCCAAGCAGTCAAAAGAGGGAGTGTTCCCTGACTGCTATTTATTGAGTTATATACTTGTATAAATTATGAGATTTAATATAAACCGTTTTTGCTCACTCTATTTTAGAAGAGTTCATGTTTATTTATCTGTATTGAATTGTAGAGATATTGTGGTTCTGGATTAATAGAGTCTAGGCACCCAGCCTTCAAACTTGGGACAGTGGAGGTACCCACCCTTCTAATATGGGACAGTTGAGGAATCCAGCCTTCTAACATGGAAGTTGAAGGGTGGTACGGAATGGTTATGAGGGGAGGTTTGGAGACCATTGGGGGAAACCCCTAAAACCTTTTGTGTAATCCAGCAATGTATTTTTACAATAAATACAGGAAATAAGGATGCTACATTGTTTATTATACATTCTCTATGTTTTCCAGAATAAATTACGATATTTTCTATTTGGTAGAAAATGTAAGCCTTTAGGTCATCTTCAGTCTAGGTATTAGGTTAAGAACTAACTTATTTCGATGTTCAACTTATAGGTCGATTATATCGCAATTTTACGTATAGTGATTGGGTAAAGGGAATGTTTTAAATAGGGCGTAGTTAGGGTTACGAAACTCGTAGACAATTCGTAGCTCTTGGATTTATTTCCTTAATGAATTATTTTAGGCATAATTTTATTTGTACTAGTCTCAAGGTAGAACTTTAATACATATTTATATCTAAATTCAAAGTGAAATATCGTTAAAGGTTGTACTATAATTGTTTACATGAAATTCATACTATTAATTATTTAATCGGAAAAACATAATTTAATTACCATTTAAAAATACAAGTTAAAATAGCTTTAATTTCGACATTAAAATATAGGTATTGATAATTAGTCTTTTATTCAATCAATCACGTAGGGAATAGATTTATAGGTTCTTTATTATGCTTATACTTATTCGCTACTTGGGTATAATACGATCACAACGGAAGGTTTATCCACTAGACGATCATTTAGCCAAAATAAAACAAAAGCACATCGTTGCTAATTAGGTTAATTAGGATTAGTAGGTAATTATAGGTATAGATAGGGGTAGGTAGTAATTAGTAATAGCATGCATTTAATTAAAGACAATTATATATATATTTATTTATATTTATAGATAGGGGTTGGGGGGGTTACAATTTGGTATGCCGTTACCAGGATATGTTGGGTTATTACAGGGCTAAAACATAACATTTGAATATTAAAAAGGGAAAGGAGTTTTAATTAGAGCAAGTTTTATAAAGTAGGTTAACATTTAAGAAGGTGCCTAGACTTTGTCTAGACACCAATTTGTTGTTCGTGAAAATGGACGAGAGTAAGTATAAGCATATCATTAGATTAAATTAAAATAACTACGAAACAATAGTACAAACGTAGGTAAAATAGATAGCTTTAAATTGACTTTTATTTAGTTTAATACTTTTATAGGAAAATCATACGTCAATCTTTAGGTTAACCTAGGCGGATAAAACTATCATCAACTATGTCTGTCACTTTAGTTGTGGTTGGGTAATAGGATAATTATTTTAGAAAATTATAGAAAGTCATCAATAAATTTCCATTCAGCTATATCACTTTGAATCAGTTTCGGTGATAGGAAAATTAGTTTGGCTATTTACCTATTCCAATCTATCTCTATTGTTGAAAAAGGGGAAAGAGGTAAAAATTTTAATTTAGCTCAATATCTAAGAGGTTTAAAGACTATTTATATTTTAAACCGGGTAGGGCAACATCTTAGTTACTTAAAAATATCCTTAAGGGGTTAAAAACATATTTAAAGTGTAGATACTAAAAAAAATTACCTTACATTACTCCAATATTATAAATGCAAAGGTGCAGGTGTATGTGTGCGGATGTGTGTGTGAGTATGGTAGTTTGTATGAATTCATCTCTAACAGCTGAACGGATTTCGATGATTAGAAAGTATGTATCTACTTATCTATAATTTTATTTTGGAAAAAGAATGAATATTTAGAACAGCAAGTGAAACCTCATGATGAAGCCAGTTAATTTATGTAAATTGTACATCTTTAGTATAGAAGGGTTTTAATAGGCATACTAAGTAGAAACAAATACGAATCTATAAGTAACTAAGCTTAGTAGTAAGTTAGGTCTAGGATTTCAGAATGATGCTAGGTTATTTAGGAATGCATAATTCATTATTCAGACTGGAAATTATGAACATTTTATTATGACAATAATCTAATTAAACTTGGTTCTATAGGATGTACTTACCAATGGTTAAAATTGGAAACTACCGATTAGAAAACGATTTAAATAATAAGGTTAGACAATTTTCAATAGCTGTGATTTTAAAATGGAGTGAGTTGACACTTGACATACTTTATAAAAGGGAACTTAGTTTATTAAGTGCGATCAGCTATCATGTCGGTTCTTATTACCTATAGTGGTTTTAGGTTAATTATGTTTGTTTGTTTGTGAATATTTTAATCTAGCCATGATAAATAACATTTGTGTCTATTTTTTATAAGATTTCTAAATAAGCAATGTATATTTACGGGTTGCGAAAATAATAGTGTCAGGGAACAATATTGGATTCATTTTTATAACATGCCTTCGAATTATTCGAGACAGTTTCTTAGATGTTCAGGACGGTTTCATCTATCTAGGCAAGCGAGCTCCACCTTAGGCTGCATCAATTACTTGATATCAGTCGGAATACCTAGCTTATAATAACATAAAAAGTAGATACTTATACAAATATTTAATTACTAAAATATAATATTCACATATTTACTAGTAGATTAACTAAGTTTTGTCACTATAGGTCGAATTGCAACAAAGTGGGTTACTCGTTACTAGAAAATAGTTTCGCCTGTTAGGTAAAATAGAAGTAATCGTGAATACATGGTAAAAGAAGTCACTATATTCAATGGTATCAGTTACATATTTTATAACAATAATAAGTATGCTAATCTTTTATCGACGTGAGACTAAACCTAACTGTAATTAAAATCTAATAAAATACAAAAAAACTAAACGTATATCTTTCCTACGTATAGTATTACGTTGGGAATTGTAGTGGAAGTTTAGGGAAATAACACATAGGAGAGATACAAGTAGGTAGCACAGGGATGATGATGATGAATATTTTATTTATAATCAACTCACATAAGAGACGTACAAGTAGGTAGAGTAGCACGGGGATGATGATGAACATTCTATTTATAATTATTTCACACAAGGGATGTACAAGTAGGTAGAGTCATTTTGGGTTTTGTTAGTCCTAGTTAATCGGTTTAAAAAAATAAATAATGAGTAAGAAAGAATGTAACAAAGGAGCATTTTCAAAATTTTAGTTTACCTAGTGATATTAATTATCATGTTTGTTTTATGTAAAAAAAAATTGTATTAAATACAGATGGGTATTAGTCGTAAACAAAAATGAACGTAGACTCAACGTATTAACTACAGAATTGACGAATCATTTTAATACATGTAGCATGTAATAACATGAAACAGTTATTAGTAAACAAATGACTAAAAGCAAAAAAAACGTGGATTTTCTATGTTACTTGATTCTATGAAAATTATGCAAATTAAGCTTATTTAGGAATTGTTCTTTTAAATATAGGTGTATTTTAAGGTCTGGGGTCGAATACAAATCAACTAGGTTATGTTCTTTATAGATATTTCATTTTAGTTATACTGTAAACAATTATTAGCTAAACTAAATGTAGGTATATAGTTGTTCAAACGAAACAAGCTTTACTGAGTTTTACATAGTAACCTTAAATGACTAAAATATGACGATGATAAATTAATGGTTGATGAATTTTATAGTTCAAAACAGATATAAGGCTATTAATTACGTAATCCGAGTAGTTGGACAAATTCATATACGAAATACAGGTATCACTAATTCTATCTAATAAACATTCAACCAAAGATACCAAAGATCCCACAGAAAATTAAATAAAACGAGTTGAAAACTAAGATAAAATACAAGATCAATTGGGAATTGCTAAATTGCCAATCCTACTAATATTATAACTATACTGTGAAAGTTTGTGTGTGTACGAATGTTTGTTACCTTCTATCTCTGTAAGAGTCTACTGAATCGATTTTGATGAAATTTTAGCTTAACTGCGGAGGATTATCATATAGGATAAAGTTATATACAGGTGAAACTGTGGGGCGCTACCAGTCTATAATAAATGATAATAACAGAGTATTGGGGACAGTTGGTGATGATTAATAGGGTCGTTATCTTTAGGGTTATTTGAGGCATTAATTTTGTAGTAATCACTTGTACACAAAAATGTTTATGATTTGATAGATCACAAACATTACAAAATATAAGTATAAGAGGAAAATTTAATATAATTCACACACGTTTGTGGAAAGGGAAACGGACTAAACTGATTTGGGAAATGATAGTTAACTTAGGCTACTTGTAAGCTAAAGAAGTTGTCTTAACCAATCTAATTATTACTGAAAGGAGTCGTAGGTATATAAATAGGTATTTTATATTGGTTTTGAAGTATAGGAAAACAATTTAAAATCTAAAAATCAACTTTTATTCATAGATAAAAATAAAGTAGTATTTTAAGTATGTATCTTAATAATAATAAAATATCTTGAATAAAAAAATAGAGTTTTAGTTATATTTATTTGAAATTGAATTTTCCCGTGCAAAAATCTGAAAAAGAGAATTAGATATTAAAAGACTTATAGGTAATTGTAATAAATATATTTTATGCAACATTTCAGTTTAAAGTACTATAGAAAATTCAAGAAATTTAAAATCCAAGATCAGGCTAATAAATCAAATGAGAAACGAACATTGGTGTGTTTATATATGACATAATAGAAAAAAAACTTACTAATTTTGTAGGTCATCTAGGAAATCTTCCAAGATAGAGTTAAGATCTGTCAGGTCCTAAAAATAAACAAAGTATTAAATAAAATAAGGAACAAACTAACGTTTTAAATTGTAAAAAGTATAAAAGACATTATTTACCTCCGACAAAGTAAAGGTTTGTAGGTCTCGATACTGGAGTTGAAGGTGGGGGTTAATAGGGCTCTGAAAACTTAAAATTTAATAAATATTTGCAAAAATAAATAAATAATAATAATAATAAAACCACTTAAGGAAGGACTTACGTAGGAGGAAGTTGGAGAAGGTGAATGAGCTAATACATCAGATTCAGAAGATTGTGTCTGGCGGCTGGCATTTTCAGCATTTAGTAGTAAATTTTCTATTTGATTTAAAAAAGTGAGTTTAAGTTCTTCGTCCAATGCGGTGAAACGGAAGTTGAAATTTGGTATAGGAATTGGATTTGCGCTTGTTGTGTTTTTAGGTTGGATCTATAAAAAAAGGGTGAAAATTAATTTATGGAATGTTCAGATACGTTTGGCACATGTACTACACTAAGAGATTATCTAGATAAAAAACGAACAAAATGTTTATAGCTACTTAGTAATGTTGACCTAGATAACATAGAGTGAGTAGAAAGGATTTAGGTGCCCAGATCGAATACCTACTTATATTAACTTTCGATCGACCAACAAGTTTATAAACTATTTTTCAATTACTTTTCAAACAAAGCATGAATAAATCATCATAAATATAGCCTGAAGACTTCCACTGTTTAACATAGGCCTTTCAAACAGAGCACCACTTTGAACGGCTGCTTATGACTTTCATCCATCGATTTCCCGCGATTTTCATCAGATCGTCGGTCCAACTATTATGGGGGGATGGTCTGGTCTGATTCTTTTGGTTCATGATTACTAATACAAATAAAACGTTTGGCCATATTGCTGATAAACCGAGTTCCTTATCGACCAAATAATAAAAAGATACAATTAAAAGAAAGAAATATGTAAATTCAAATAGGTATTTAGGTATAAGGTACTAACTAAACTAAAGGGGGCAGGAGGAAAGAGCGGTATTTGGCCACTTTTCTTTTAATATCGTTAATGCTTATGGTAAATTGAATTAGAGCTTCGTACCGGGTCTTTAATCTATGTACACATATTAATAACTGTAGGGTCATCATGAAATTGATGTTTGTCATCCCACAGTTGTGGATAATCTTTTAAAAGTTGTACGAATATGCTAGACATAATTATTATTTGTTTTGTTTTTTGTAAAGATGTTTTTCACTAATTTTACTTGAAAATTGCAAATCAACTGGACAGTATTGCCGCCAAAATTAAAAAAAAAGTAAATAATGGCACAAGCAATTTGGTGTATTTAGCCAGTATCAAATTTAGAACGTTCGTGTCAAATGAGTTTGTTACTAAGGAAAAAAGGTTTTAATCATAGATTGAGTAAATAAAACAGAAAAATAGGGGTTTTCTTGCAAGGATGGATAATGTATAATAGAGGATGTAGTTCTAGGAAAAATAAATTGAGTATTTAAATATTAATGTTTATATTATTGAGAAAACTAATTTCATATTTTATGTTCCAGTAAAAGGGAAAATCACAACGCACAATGGAGCATGGAGTCGAAGAAAAGCACCGCGACAAATATTTTATTGTTTGTGATTAATATTGTCTTCTGTTTTCAGATTGATCGAGAGGTTATGGAAACAAGTAATATAAATAATAATTTAGAAAATCTTAGTTGTAGGTGTAATACAAGGAGGTTTTAAACTATTCATAACTAGTAATCAAAGAAGTTAAGGTTTCATGTTAACTAGTGTTTAAAAAGGTTCTAATGATATATAAAAAAAAACATATGTGATAGGGGTACATGCCGTGCAGGTCGTTTAATAGGACTTTTATTAGACTTACAATTTAAAATCTGGGGGTCGAATAAAAGCGGACTTATTAAATATTGCACTTGATTAGCTAATTACGATTAAGTCATATAAGTATTCTTAAAATTCATGTAGGTAACAAAATGTGATGAATTTGATTTGTGATAAAACTTGGACAATATTAGGTATAGACGTAAACGGGGTCTTCGTACTAAGTGAGTAGATGAGTGGGTTTCATTTTAATAGCATACTCGTTCGCTATCATGAGCCGGTGGTTTTGATGTTTCCTGAGGTAGTAATGTATGACAATGAAAGAATGTTCTGTGAGTTACACGTTTAATATCTTTGTATGAATTGTGTGTGTATGTTTTATGTTCATTTGCTGGTTTACATGTGAAAGTTTCAAATAAACTCAAGGGCTGAGGGTAACAATAAAATCGAGACATGAAAGCGAGTTGTCAATTGCTGGGTTTTAACAACTACTCCACAAATGATTCAATATAAATAGGGATAAGGAGTTAGGTTAAGTCAGATGACATAATAGTCCCGTCAATAGTAAATATTGGGTTATATTGAATCTATACTTACACGCAACCTTCAGCGAATACGCAATTTTCCCCACACTTACATGCTCCAATCAAGACTTAGACTGACTTTAAAGTTGGCTTTAGTTGCTCAGACCCTGAGGAGTCATACGAGATTCTCAAAATTTGCTGAAAAGGGTTCAGGGTTAAGACTGACGCATGGATTAACGACCAGTCCTATTGATTTGCATGGAAGCTCATAGGTGGGAACGGTAGTTAATTGCTCTTCTAGCTGTTCGACTCACAACCGGATCCTGGATGTTCAGTTGATACCTTGTGAATGTTGATTTCTTTTATGACGCACGGGCTTACTCTTCGTTGACTTTCTAAGATGTTTATTTTCTTGATTGGTCTAAATACACAGCACATATAGTAATGAGGGATTTAGGGCAAGCACACAGAGTGTAGTACACATAATTTATTTGTTGAAACTTGAATATTGACAACAGAGAATCTATTGCATTTTAGAGTAGCAAAGGGGATTAATTCAAAGAATACTTCATGTACAACGAAACGGTTGTGTTGATTATTAAATGTTTTGGTTAAATTTACTCCGATGCTGTCAACTAACAGCATCTTGTAAATTTAAGGGGTCGTCTGTAACGGTACGGGGTCCCGTTTACATTTATAAAATAGGTTTCTTTAACAGTAACTAATATTATAAATAACTTACGTACTGTAGCTAATCGTTACTGAAGAAAACTATTCAAATAGTATGATTAATACACCACTATTCTTTAATTATTAGGAAAAATGTGAAAACAGTTATAGAAACATCATTATTATTTCTAATAAAGCTAAGTTACAGTCTATTAGCAGGGTTAGAGGAATGGTTTAAACAAACTGATCGTCAATTGTTTATTCTAAGATCATATTTTCAGCTGAAGTCGGAGTCCACGTGGAGTGGTCCACGTGGAGTGTGATCTCAGTACTTAGTAGTAGGAACTAGTTCGACCAATCAGAGAGCAGAATAGCAAATCTAGATGGTCATGAGATGTATGAGAAATGTAGGTCCACGTGGACTACGGAGGTTCTTGACCAATCAGGAAGGAGAATGACGATGTTGAGATGTGACGAAGAGCTGTGATTGGTTGCTGGGAGCTGATGAAGGAGAGTTCCAGAGTTTAAAAAGAAGATGCGGGAGGGAAATCGGGATAGTCTCGGTCGCGCTTTCTTGGAGTAATTAACCAAGGAAATTCTTTTAATTGTTTTAAGTAATTAACTAAAGAAATTGTCTTTAGTGGTTCGGTTTGGGATAGTAGTTCCCTTTACGGTTTCGGTAGTGCCATTGGATTGCAGTGTTGATTGGATTGCAGTGTATTGGATTGCAGTGATTAAGGATTTGGATATTATTTGTGAGTAAAGTAGACATTTTAGTAGTTAATGAGATTTTAGCTAGGAAAGTTGCATTTACTAAATATTTTCAAAGGTTTTGCTCATATTAAGAAAGTTCATATATTTCTTTGATTGAAATTTTATCAAAACGGTTTGAGTTGAATAGAGCAATTAGATTCTAGTGTTTTAACTGAATAATCACTTGCTAATAGAGATTCAAGAATCTGTAATGTACGTTGTTGTATTCAAGAGATATAAAGATGTCTGAATATTACTGATAGTGGTAGCTATTGATATATTGTTAAATTGTTATGCAATAATATAAGATTAACTTAGAGTAATCATCTATTTTTAATAGAGCTACTTATTGGTTTGGATAACCTAAGACTGATCATTTGTAATGAATTAAACTTATTCCATGGTTGGAATATCTAACTGGGACAACAGTTATTGTTTGGCTAATAGCTTTCAGTTGTTATTTGGAGCGGGAGTCTCCGAAAGTATACCTAAATTCCAAGGGGAATGCGGGATCTTTCAAATGCAGCTTGAGAGTTAATGGCTGGATCGACGGTTAATATTAGGAGCGAGAGACTCCGAAAGTATACTTAAATTCCAGAGGGAATGCGAGATCTTTCTTATACAGCTTAAGGGTTAATAGTTGTTTTCTTCTTCATCTGATAGAAATCAGTGATCAGTCTGGGATAGACAGATTAATGAAGTAGCGAGAGTCTACATTTTACATCATTATAACTATGTGTTGAACTAAATCAACTTATATGTAAATAATCTAGTTTGGAAAGTATTCCAAGCAGTCAAAAGAGGGAGTGTTCCCTGACTGCTATTTATTGAGTTATATACTTGTATAAATTATGAGATTTAATATAAACCGTTTTTGCTCACTCTATTTTAGAAGAGTTCATGTTTATTTATCTGTATTGAATTGTAGAGATATTGTGGTTCTGGATTAATAGAGTCTAGGCACCCAGCCTTCAAACTTGGGACAGTGGAGGTACCCACCCTTCTAATATGGGACAGTTGAGGAATCCAGCCTTCTAACATGGAAGTTGAAGGGTGGTACGGAATGGTTATGAGGGGAGGTTTGGAGACCATTGGGGGAAACCCCTAAAACCTTTTGTGTAATCCAGCAATGTATTTTTACAATAAATACAGGAAATAAGGATGCTACATTGTTTATTATACATTCTCTATGTTTTCCAGAATAAATTACGATATTTTCTATTTGGTAGAAAATGTAAGCCTTTAGGTCATCTTCAGTCTAGGTATTAGGTTAAGAACTAACTTATTTCGATGTTCAACTTATAGGTCGATTATATCGCAATTTTACGTATAGTGATTGGGTAAAGGGAATGTTTTAAATAGGGCGTAGTTAGGGTTACGAAACTCGTAGACAATTCGTAGCTCTTGGATTTATTTCCTTAATGAATTATTTTAGGCATAATTTTATTTGTACTAGTCTCAAGGTAGAACTTTAATACATATTTATATCTAAATTCAAAGTGAAATATCGTTAAAGGTTGTACTATAATTGTTTACATGAAATTCATACTATTAATTATTTAATCGGAAAAACATAATTTAATTACCATTTAAAAATACAAGTTAAAATAGCTTTAATTTCGACATTAAAATATAGGTATTGATAATTAGTCTTTTATTCAATCAATCACGTAGGGAATAGATTTATAGGTTCTTTATTATGCTTATACTTATTCGCTACTTGGGTATAATACGATCACAACGGAAGGTTTATCCACTAGACGATCATTTGGCCAAAATAAAACAAAAGCACATCGTTGCTAATTAGGTTAATTAGGATTAGTAGGTAATTATAGGTATAGATAGGGGTAGGTAGTAATTAGTAATAGCATGCATTTAATTAAAGACAATTATATATATATTTATTTATATTTATAGATAGGGGTTGGGGGGGTTACAGTATTCCATATTAAATTAAACATAAAAATAGAGATAAAGTAATAAATCATTTCCTATCTTTATAGATGTGTAATGTCATTTTTACACATTAAAATCTATTCTATAATAAATAGGTATAATATTAATATTTGAGCAATACACTTAATTATAATACCTACAATAAATAGCAATGTAAGATAACACAGACAAACAATTTTCATTTTCTCGCTCCAGCTAAAAATATACGTAGATAACAATACAGTAGCAAAACGTGAAGCTAAGGATAATAATATGAAGGCGAAATAGCTCAGTATTCTGCTATAAATTCTGTTTGCAAGACGCGGTGGTGCGGCATAATGAAAAGTTACATTGGTCTAACATATGTACCGGGTACGCAGCTTTGTATCACCGTCTAAGATTAAATCTACGGTTGCTTGCACCGCTGCACAAAAATGATCCAGTATTAAACTGAAAATATCGTTTCATGTAATACTAGCTGCGCCCCGCGGTTTCACTCGCGGATAAAAAGTAGCCTATGTGTTAATCCAGTTCATTAACTATCTATATTCCAAGTTTCATCCAAATCCGTCCAGCCGTTTGAGCGTGAAGGAGTAACAAACATACACACATACACACAAACACACATACACATATACAAACTTTCAGCTTTATAATATTAGTGTGAAGTGTGATGTGATAGTGTGATAAATTGCTGGAGTATTAGTAGTTCAGAGTTCACTGTATCTCATCTTTATAAATTGCACGTCTGGGGCTGGTCTTTTTTTATCTAGCGCTCAACCTGATGATACAAATGCGTATTTTTTATTATTAAATAGGTATAATAGATATATAAACCACATACACACACACACAGACACCTAAGTACATAGGTACATATACCTAAGTATTCTTTATAAGCTCTGCTATTGCCTTGGACGCTTACCTTACTAACTAACTGGCTATCTCCGCCGAGCAGTTAGGAACGCTTGCCATGATAGTTCCTATAATACGTTAGGGTGCATATAGCCAGCCCATTAGATTCAACTACTGCACTATCGTCGCGGTGCAAATGGCATTCCAAAGCCAAAGTGCTATCCTATGAGCTCGTATGGTGTTCATCGACACTTAGTTGTTAACTCGATAATGGGCTCAACAATTGACATTTCATTTTTTGGAAGGTATTTGTACTTAGCCACCGAAATACGAAACCCATTACGAGATTACCCTCTAAAGAGCCCTCTAAAATATCAGATTGTTATATCCAGTACTCTTCAAGTTATTGTTAAAAAACAAAGTGAGGTATGAATGACAATTGACGTCATCATCATCATCATCGTCGTCAACAGCCTGAAGACGACCACTGCTGAACGTGCCCCAGATAGCGCCGCTTTGAGCGGCTGCTCGCCTCCTGCGTCCATCAGCTCTCCGCGGTTTTCTCCAGATCGTCGGTCCAGCTACTGGGGGGCCGGCCTACGCTGCGTCTTCCGATTCGCGGTCACCACTCAAGAACCTTTCTTCCCCATCGGTTGTCAGTTCTACGAGCGATGTGGCCTGTCCATTGCCATTTCAACTTGCTAACTCTAAGAGATATATCGGTCACTTTAGTTCTGCGGTTCAGTAGTTGTTATCTCCTCATTGCGTATCTTATCTCGCAGGGAAATACCGAGCATAGTTCTCTTCATAACTTATTGCGCGATTGTTGACAATCGATATCCGAGTCCTAATTTGTGCCAACGACTGCCATAAAAAAAGATTTCAAAACAAAGTTGTTTAACTTTTTTCCTCTGGCTTCTAGCTAAAATATTCATTTAGCCTCACTTTATCCGAAATTTAAAAAAATTCTAGAAATATATCTAGAGCATTAAAAACAATATAAAAAATACGTGTCCGTTGTTTTACTAACTTATAATAAAACTAATATAAACTGGGGGTGAAAAATTTGAAATCAACGTCATCTATTCAGCACAGCATGGTACACCAACATCAATGAATATGATGTAGAAATAGGAACAGATGGGACTCTGATTTTTTATTGATCTTTGGGATCGGATGAACATTTTTTAAAATTGGAATTGGTTTTTTTGGGTCCCGCTGGTACTAAGTACCTCAAAATAACAAATGACGCCCAAGTATACTTAGCATAACATGACGCGAAAGGAAAGAAAGAAGTACCCACACTACAATTCTGTTTTCATCATCATCATCATCATCAGCTGCTTAACATAGGCCTGCCCTGAAATCTTCCCCACAGAGCATCACTTTAAACTTGGAAACGGTTACCTTTTCTTTTGTATACTTTCAAGTAACCTTGATTTCAGTGCAACAGGTAACCAATCATAGTATAGTAGTTAGGTGCTAAGGTAGGTAACTAAATACGCAATGAAACTGTCAAATCTGTACAAAGTGTTCGGTTTCAATCAAGTACAAAATCCCAGAACTGGTTGTCAGACCATCTAATGGGGAAGGGGCTGGCCTATACTCTACGTCTTCCCGTCTCTCGACGTTCGTAGCGTCCGGTATATACCGGATACATATGTGTAGAGCGCGTATTTCCGAAGCTGCTGAAGAATTTTTAGGAAGAATGAAATGATCTTCAAATTGGTGTTCTATTTTTGTAACTACACTTTTTTATCTAAGCGTCGTTTTTGTTCTTTATATTATCTGAGAGCAAATATGCTCGCTCTCTCATTTTAACCTAACCACGAAGAATACCGTCATGAAATATGTAGAAGCGTCTTGAATAATAAATAACTCGTATATTGGATCCAGTAAACTGTCGTCATCCAAAGCTTGGAGTACAAAAGAACGCCTACCGTAATGGATTTTAGAGCCTTATTTCTATTCCCCTTTCGGTGATCGATTACTTTAGACCCTTTTGTAACTTTCTCGGGTACGGTAAGTTGATTTTTAATCGGGGTCGAGGTCACGGTTGACTTGTAAGTGCCGCTTATTAATCTAAACTGTAACTATTTGTTACATGATACGTAGTATCCTCCCTTTTTTTGAACGGGCTAATGCTGTTGGTCTCTATCGACCTCTACAGCGTCACCGGGCGGTGTTTCACCTCTTTAAATCTATGGTTAAGTACATGCAACCATGCATAATGCATGTGTGGGGTGTGCCGAAGACGTGGGAGAAAACAGAAACAACCCTTATTGACATGGTCCCATCAACCCAGCGTCTATGCCCTGGAACCGGGGCTGATTGAAAAAAAAAATTATAGACCCCGGCAGAAACACGAAGGTACTATCTATATCGGTACCTATACCTACAGCAGCCTGATGGCTATAATGAATACAATGATAGGGTTTTATTATTTTTTAAGTCCTGCATTGCTGCTTAAAGATAAGTTGTTCTTAATTATCAATATTTTTAGTACTAAGTATAGGTACAGAAAATAAAGGACTAGGTTTATATACTGATATTTCACCCATACCTTGTTTATCTTATATATACCATACCTTGTTTCTTTGACAGCCTCAGTGGTGCAGGCGCGTATAACAGGGGGGGCACAGGGGGCGCCCCCCCCCCCCCCCTCTTGGCGCAAACAGTCCAGCACCAAGCGCGGCAATTAGCTGATTTACCAGGAAGATATAGGTGCATGGAATTCATCATTTAAAGGAAAGAGCACAAATTGGTCTTTTATCGTATACTTATGTGTTTTACCACCATATCCCTAAATTTCCCTCTTGGACTACCCCCCCTTACCCCCCCCCCCCCCTCCCCTACTTTAATGATTTGTGCACCCCCCTTGAGAAATTTCTGTATCCGCGCCTGCTGTGGTATGGTGGTTGAGCAGGACGGCTCATAACCCGGAGGCAGCGGGTTCGATTCCCGCGACAGGACAAGTATTTGCACAAGAAAAAATAATGCAAATACTTGTTCTGGGTCCTAGACCTTTTTCGTTAAGTCTATGTTCTGTGTCTGGGTGCTGTAGGATCCAGGATCTATGTATGTGATCACTGGGTGTTATTATTATTTATTATTTCAGTGGCTTTCACGCACGCGTCAGAACAGCTGATGATGCTATTTGAACGAAATGTACACAAATTGCCACGACTGTGATTACGATGGTGCCTATGATAGGCTATATAATTAAATAGATGCCTACTATAGGTACTTACCTACTTATAAATTGTGGGTGAAACCACGGGGGTGCATCTAGTCAAGAAATAATGCTTACCTACACGTGTATCGCACATTATTTGCTTGGCAGCTTGTTCACAGCAGTATACGAAGCAGTGTATCACCAATCACCATTTAGATGATATTTTTAACACCTTAATGGTTCCATTTAGTTCCACTTCATATAGGTAAAGGGTTCTCGAAAAATAGACTTCTTATGCCAGCCCTATAACTTACAAATGGCTATACTTGATAACAGGCAGTACTTACTGACGGCCCGCCTGATGTTAAGCAGCTACCGTCGCCTAATAGACACTTGCTATACCACCTATGTGGGTGTAGGTACTTACACATAAGAATTTATGTTTGAACGTTTGCTATGACCAAAATAAGTGTTCGAACTTCTCTACTCTGAATATCTCTACCGTGTAGGTACTTACTAACTACTAATTATATTTTAAAAAATTTGACGTGTTCGAAATCATTAAAAATTCGTAAGTAAATGTAAGGTAAAGGTAAGAATAGAAACAATTATTTGAAAAGTAAATTATTAATTCTAACAAAGCTTTTAAATCATCATCTTCATCAGCCTGAAGACGTCCACTGCTGAAAATAGGCCTCTACCAAAGAGCGCCACTTTGAGCGGCTGCTTGCCTCCTGCATCCATCGGCTCCCCGTGGTTCTTGTTTACAGCTTTTTGAATACAGCTAGCTAAATGGAAAATTCATAATATAATGACTGCAGCGTGCAGCGAGCATCCTACCAAGAGAACCCGGAAATAAGACCAAAAAAATCAGGAGCTTTTAGTATGTTTTACCAGTTTTGCACTAGGATGAAACCTTTTCGGTGTTATTCCATATACGATGGGCGAGGAAAAGCAAATGGATTAGTGGGTTTCAACCAACAAGCCACAGACACGCCACAGCGCACTAAATACGCATGAATAGCATTTTTCGCTCTGTATTTCATAACTTTCATGAAGGTTTTAATAAATATTAGATTAATCAGTTAAATTCGCGTGATGATGGATAGAGGTAGGTGTATCTTAGAATGAAAATCTTCCTACTTTTACACGTAGGTAATACATAAATAGAAATGTAGGTAACGTTTGAAAATCTTCAATAATATATCTTTCAAAAAAATGGTTAAACCACAGACCTAGAATTTATTCGTTTCACTGAGTTCAATCGCCTTAATTCCATCCTATTCAGATTTAAACTTTTGTTTTTGTTCTATAATCATTTATTTAAGACACAAAAAACAATTCTAAACTAAACCTAAGAACTGAATTATTCTATAAAACTAAACTACTACAAAACTAAAACTATAAAACTAACAATATAATACAAAACAAATCTAACAAACCAGTGGGCAAAGTGCCCAAAATACTGGCAGCATTGCCACGTTGAATGGCAATGCTCAACCTTTGGCCCAAGTAGAGGCCAGCATTTTGGTCACGCCTTGCTTCAACCAGACGTTTGCAGAGATCTTTAAAAATTAAACCCCAACCTACTGAACGAGTTTTGATGAAATTTCCATGAGACATCTGAAAGTACGTCTTTTTAAATAAAAAAAGAAAGAATTAAATAGGTACAACCGAATCGAAAACCTCCTTTTATTTGGAAGTCGACTGAAAACTGCCTCAAACAGTGAATTGGCTTTGTTTATGAGTAAAGGATTTCAGACAAAATAGTATATTATGTACTATATTATGTACCTGTTACTCGTCCCCACTCCGCACTGGTAAATTACCATAATTTATTTGTAAAAATGTATTTGTGACTTTCATAGAGGAAAATATTTCAGGTATAAGCTTCTGTCACAACAACGAAATCCGGAAAAAAATAGGAAATATCCCAAAAAGCGAGTCTTTGTTACGGGAATCCTGACAGGAGTGGCGGTCCTCTGTGCGACAAGCTTAAAGCTAATGTAAAAAATGCCAAACCTTTGGTTGCCTATTGCTTTTTACGAGGGAATAAATTCTAGGAATAGAAGCTA
The DNA here is from genome assembly GCA_910589525.2 of Ennomos quercinarius. NCBI lineage: Eukaryota > Metazoa > Arthropoda > Insecta > Lepidoptera > Geometridae > Ennomos > Ennomos quercinarius. The sequence goes on along the minus strand of OU342499.1, from coordinate 10,298,087 downwards.
TGTTTCTCATTTTCGCTCGAGAACTTTTTGTGGATAGGTATGTAGACCTTTTTTATTCGAACTCGATTATAATTCAGTTTGGCCAAAAGTTGACACACACCTCTACTTGTAGGTACTTATGAACATGTAAGTTCATTTTACTTAGTGGAAGATCCTGAGTCAGGATCTTTGCTAATTCCTCAAATGAAAAAAGCCACTCTTGATATCGAATTTATTTCAAAAGGACACTATTGCATCTAAAGCATAACTGCTTCTCAGTCATTATGTATTTTTAGTTTTATAGGCAATTCGAATTTAGGCAACCTGCTTCTTAGTCAGTTTTGCATTTCAGGCATACTACTTTCTCGTCATCTCACGCTAAGGGCAAGAAACATATTTCTCAGAAGTATTGACGGAGCTATTGGGAAAAAAAAGTCTCAATAGTTCCGTTACGGAACTTATCATCATCATCATCATCAACAACCTGAAGTCGTCCACTGCTAAACAATGAACATAGGCCTCCCCCAGAGAGCGCCACTTTGAGCGGCTACTCACTTCCTGCATCAATCGGCTCCCCACGGCTTTCACCAGATCGTCGGTCCACCGAGTGGGGGGCCGGCCTATGCTCCGTCTTCCGGTTCGTGGTCGCCACTCGAGAGTTTCCCCATCGGCTGTCAGTTCTACGATCGATGAGGCCTGCCTATTGCCATTTCAACTTGCTAATTCTAAGAGCTATATCGGTCACTTTAGTTCTCCTGCGGATCTCCTTATTCCGGAGCTTATCTCGCAGAGAAACGCCGAGCATAGCTCTCTCCATAGCGGAACTACTTTCACGGAACTTCTTGGTATAAACGAAACAGTTTCCTAGTCAATCATCTCTTCTTAGGTAAAATGCTTATATTGGCATCTTGCTTTTAAGGTAACTCGATCAAAAGGGGCAAAAATAGACAGAAACAGATCATAGAGTATACGATTCTAAAATGACAAAATGTATGTAAGAAACTAAGAGCTTGAGAGTGATGCCATACGGTGTTCGTATACATATATCACACGTTTCGATTACTTATCACCAACACCTACGAGATACCTAGTGCTACAAAAGTATAGATAGCTATGTTCTGAGCCCCGACAATATTGAAAGTGCCTATAACTTAACACAAATTAGGAGAGATGATATGACATAAATCCACGGTGGCTTCGGATCTACTTTGATGGCAGTTGAAAATTACTTTGGCCCTTACCCTTGCTAATAAAACGGCACTAGAATACCCATACCTATAAGTATCCTAATTGCAAGTATATATTAGTTGTATTTAAATTTACCTTTCAGTGTGGTATGGTGGTCAAACACGAAACGAATTAAACTGATTTTAGTACTACCTTACGTATATATACGTACGATTACCTACATAAAAACACAGTAGGTTCAGATTGTATACGTACGTAGACCTATACTTAAAACATCTTACGAATATGTAGAGTATATGTAGGGTACAGTCGGCTGGCGGTGCGGAGAGACCTCGCGCTCGTGAAGTATGTGTGGCGCATGCTGCGCGGGGAGGTGTACCACCCGGAGGTGCTGGCGGCGCTGCGGCTCTGCGCGCCCGACTAGTACGTGCTGGGCGCGCGCCGCCGCCCCGCCATACTCGCTGTGCTCACACCTCGGACGAACCTGCTCAAATATTCGCCCCTGTCACGACCCATACGTTGGCTTAACTTAATCGCTCAGGGCGTAGACTTATTTAGTTGTAACCTGACGGAATTCACTGAAGTATAGATAAGGTGTATTGAAAATAACGATATATTATAAATAATTTTTAAGATAATTTCGATGTTATAACATCGCATTGGGCAACTGTAATGGTGTTATGATTTGGTTAATAAATAAATATATAAATAAATGTGCAGTTCTGGACCAAAATATGGTATATCTATAAAGATATTATAGTTCTTAAAATTTTAACAGCCAGCGGGATTTGACCCGCGCCTTTTTTCTTTTTTTTTGCTTATTTTCGCAGCTAGCGGTCATGCGACCATGGCCTAATTAGTAGGGCGTCTAATCCGGTGAGTTAGAAGGCGCGGGTTCAAATCCCGCTGGTTGTTAAAATTTTAAGAACTATAATATCTTTATAGATATACCTGATGTGTGGTTTACACTTAAAAACCGATCCATGACAAAATATGGTAGACAGTAAGTAAGTATAAGCAAAACCCTCCTAGGAGGAAAAAAGTACAGCATTTTTAAGAAGCACCAAGTGAACGTTAACATATTATCATCATCATCATCAACAGCCTGAAGATATCCACTGCTGAACATAGGCCTCCCCCACAGATGGCCACTTTGAGCGTCTTCTTGCCTCCTGCATCCATCGGTTCCCCGCGGTTTTCACCACAGATTGTCGGTCCCCCTAAAGGCCTAGGGGTCTAGTGGGGGGCTGGCTTACGCTAAGTATATTCGAACAATAAGTAGTCGTATTGTATAGTTATCTATATGTATATGAATTTTGAGCAAAGTTGCCTATCCTTACTCATGAAATTCAAATATCCTTCCAAGAATTTTAATCAACTCCAGCGTTTCTGTTTCTTCATTCAAAACCGAGCCAGAATCATCAAGCAGTTTGTTTTGTTTAGAAACTACTTGAAAGTGCACTGTAATTTCGCAACGCCTCGAGCCTTGTTCCCATCTATCTACAATATTTATATCTAGTGTCTGCAATCAGTCTAGAAGCGTGGCACACCGCCACAATTTGCGTGACTGCGGGTGCATAAAAGCCACTCCGCACCACCCCCTTTCTGAAGGCGACGCAGACAAGTTTCCTTGAACAGGCAGCTAACTAGCCTCACAGCGTAACTGTAGATAATGTACTCAATTCGTCTTGTATTCAAACCCGCCCGAGCAAAGCCTCGCTTTAATGCTCTAAATAAACTAGAGATTTAAGTTCATTGTTTATTTACACTTCAATTGTTTACTGTTAAGTTAGTATGCGATGTGCCATTCTTTGATTGCTCAGGCTGTGTGCCTGTGGAATGAACTTCCTCTCAATATTCGAAAGGCTCTATCACTTACTGCTTTTAAAACTCAAATTAAGCATTTTCATCTCTCTAGCTTGACTCCGAAATAATCCCTCGCTGTTTCTTTTATTGATATAAATATGTATTATTTATGTACGTTTTTGTAAATATTTGTATTATGTTTAGTAAGTATTTTTGATTAAGTAATCTATTATTTTATATTTATTTTAGTATGTATATAGTAACTTTTAATTTTATAGCACCACCGTCCATGCTCATTGAACTATATCTGTCCATCCAAAGGTTGTCTGGAAGAGATCGCTTTTTAGCGATAAGACCGCCCATTGTAACCTACTTGTAAGATTTTCTTTTTTTATTGTTATCTTGGTGTCAAAGAGTTTATCTATCAAAAGTTAATATTTAAAAAAAAAGTTAAAGTTAAAAGAGTCAGAAAGAGAGAAAAAGAGAAAAGAGAACAAAAAAGAGAGAAAAGAAAAGAGATAAGAGTCAGTTGGTGTCAAAATTAATATTTAATTTTATTTATGTTGTGGATGAAAAACTATCACAAAGTAGTAAAATAAAGAGTCGGATTGAAGATAGGTATATAATATACGACTATGACGTACGATGGGATCGACGTTGCCATTACGTTGAGTAAGCGAAACCGTCGGCGTCGTTCCCAAAGCCAACTGGAAGTTGGTTCCCGTAACATTCATCGAAAGATATTATTTCCTTCTTTCTTCGTCTGACGGTGTAAAGACCTAGTAGCTGTGGAGTAAACCGTTCCGAGAGCAAACTGAATTAGGAACGTTTTTCTCCATTTTATCTCTCGCCCTCTAAGGAGCGACGAAGTGTTGAATTATTGGACTTACTTTATTTTATGAAACGATTTCGCTTCAGAGAGATTTTTGTTTACTTTACTCGAAACGTTTTTGCAAGTCCCCGATTTATATAAGTATTCTATTGATACAAATTTATCGATAATAAGTCAATTTTCATTCGTTGCTTTAGATAAAAGTTATCTTAAGAAAATGTTTTTCATGAAGCTTTACATTTTGACTCATTGAAATGTGTTAATTTTTTTTAATAATAATAATTATTATTTATTTATTTACCATCAAAACTTACATTTGCACAGAAACAGAGATAAGTAGGGAAGTAGATTGGGTACAATTCAGATCTTGTGCAACAAATACAATAAAATGTTACTTAGCTAAAGTTATAGTTAAATAAGTATTATAATGCAGTATAAAGGTTAACAAGATTAAAATTAACAACTAGCTCCTATACCTACTAGGGTAGACCCTGTGTTACAGGAGCTAAAATATCATAAGATGTCATAATCGTACTTAGGGAATTATGACATTTCAATTAAAAACTTGATCTTAGTAATCTCGTAGTATGTCTGTAGTGTAGCGTATCGCAGCTACTTACCTAATCATGATGAAAATGCGAGCACTATTTGTGTCTATGCACGATCGCGCATCACGACAACGACGGTGAATATCGAGGCTTTTTCCTGGATAATATCCATATTTCTCTATAGTATATATCACGCTCTAACTTGCAAAGGATGAGTAGGCGACAGGCGTTAACGTAGACATAACCGCACCCTCGGTAGCATGACGTCACTAAAATCCACATTAGCAGGTCTAGTCTGAGACCAAAGACACTGTGTAGACTAGAAGTTAACATACCTACCTACATTGTATGCCCCATATTTAATTATCAGCTATTGGACATCTCAAATACATTTTGTAAACGAAAAGGAATGAAAAAAGTTGAATTGCTGAGAATGAGCCCATCAGCTCTGATTTACAGTTGCAACAGGTGTCTCTATTAGGTTTTTTCATATAAATTAATGATGAGGCGATTTAGTCGTTTGCCTGATGAAAAGCGTCATCACCACCCATAATAGTTACAGTGTCACTTGGATCTCAAGCGTAAACTCAACTATAAAGTTTTGCACTCTGCACTAAGCACATCGTCCTGAGATATCAGCACAGTAGATAATAAGATTTGTAGATAAAGTCTCATTTGCCCAGTGATTTTACTAAGCTACAGTGCCCTTCAAACTGGAACACAGTAGTGCTTGTACACTACTGCTAGGCAGCAGAATATCTGGCAAACCTACCTATAGACAGACGTATATACTCTTGCAGAAAAGTATATAGTAAGAAATCTTGCAGTAAAATTACATCCACCTTGATTATTCTGATAAGGCAAAGAACATTTTTGGTTAGAACAGACATAGGTATATTTATTATGCATATGTTTGTTAGAATTTGTTTTCGAAAATACTTGATTAGCATTATCTGTGGCTTTTGCTTTTCTTAATAACATTCCAAATTCGTAACACAACGGAACCCACAACAAGCCTAATCCAGAAACAGCCTTCATCCTCACATTTCCAGCCAGTTACCGCCTCCCATTCAAAGCGTTACTTAGAAGATTTTTTCTAACGTATGTAGGCTGGTAATACCACTGGTGTTTCCTTTTCATTAAGTTTCCACGCACAATATTGCAGACGGCTCGTAAACTCGGACCAAGGTGGTCGTTTCCACCGAGACGCGGCCACCCGCTCCAGCCCGACCGAAGTAATGAGACTTCAGGAAAAATTATAGACATGTTTAATGAAATGAGTGGACTTCACTTTCATTTAGTTAGGAACGTATAGGGAAACCAAATTGGATGGCTACATAGTCGGTGGGTTACCCTACCGTTAATTTGATTGTCTTCTATTTGTGCGTAGAATATAGGCATCTAATTACAAGGGTGAAGAAGGGAAGAACGTTAATAAAATTATGCACTTTTAATAAAAGCACTTACTGTGCCTCTCACAGAAGAAGGTTAGTACCTAATACAAGTAAATAATTTACCCTATGAAACTGCAGTATGAAACGGTGAGGTAGGTATCTATATGGGGCCAACTTACCATTTCATTATCTGAATTGCTCTTATAGATAAAATTCAAAATTTCCAATATATCAACTGTCTGGCTTGATGGCGTTTATCTGTATAAATAGGTAGGCGTCTGTAGGCCTTAGTTTAGGTAGATACAATATAGGTACCTAGATATTATTACCTGGTTATTATAGCTCTGCAAAAAATCATTGGCAGCTTTAAATCACATCATCTAAGCATTTTCCTCTAATACGTGACACTTGCGACTTATTTTAGGTAATGTGGTGTGGTGGTCTGTAATAAAACTATATTGTGCCATTCACATTGAGGTTGTAATACATCTCACTGGCTATACATAAAAAAAAAAACATTTTTTGAGCATAATTAGCATAGTTTTATTAGTGCATAATATTTTTTTATTAAGTATTATGTTTGATAGGCTTGCGTTGAGCGCCACCGTGCTTCGGGGGGCACGTGAAGCCCTCGGTCCCGGCTGTTGTCGTAAGACAATATTCGTTAAACCAAGTCAGAAGCCTCTGGGTGGCCTAAAAATTCTGACACCAGGGCTGACCACTTGCCTACACGAGAAGAAGAAGAATAGGCTTGCGTTTGACCACTATCTCAACTGATGGTAAGTGATGATGCGGTCTAGGATGTAACGCCCTTGCCTAGAAGATACCTGTTCACTCTCGATTTGAAGACTCCAAGATTGTAGTTTTCGAAGCATATCCCTGTGTCCACATTTAGTTGTTTTTTTTTTTAAGTCAAGCAAAATTAAGTACCCATGCGTCGTTTTGCGTGAAAACATTTGGTTGTCGGCTTAATTGCGACGCGGAAAGCTTGTGTGACTTTAACTCGACTTTGAACAGTTCAATTATGTACCTTTATTAAATTAGAGTAGATTTTAAAAATTATAATAATGCTTAGTTTCTTAGGTATAAACATTACTAATTCTATAGGTATCAACAAACTTCACTATGAGCCAAACTTGACGTCAATCAACCCCCTGCCCGCCACATTGTTCTTAGATACGTTCTAACTTCTAACATTGGCTCCCATAATATGGGTGGAATAGTTACCCTCAAAATGTATGATGTAGGTGCCTACACAAACCTACGGAGTCTCTGTTTGACTCAAAGAATATATTATATTATTATCTATAATAAGATAATAGATAATATACCTATACGTAGGTACATACATAAGTACATCATTATCAGCCGGAAGACGTCCACTGCTGAACATAGGCCTCCCCCATACAAAGATTTTAATGTACCGAGGAGAATGCTGCTGCACATTCTCTGCATATTCCATTAGCCGGCTCTTACGGCACCCACGGGAAGAGATGGGGTGGTACTATTCGCAAACCGGAAGCACAGGATGCGTAATGGTAGTAACGGTATAATTATAATGGTCTTATATCAGCACTTTTATTATAGGTATAAATAATAGTATCTACCTACTACGTACTTTTATGCAGAAACTTTGGATGCCAAATAAGAATCAAAAAACTGGCAAACAAAACCTCGAGGTCTCTATCAAAATGAGAGGCAACCCGCTCCGTACAACCCTCGCGAAATTACTCTTTACACCGCACATTCGCGAGCGTAGCTAGGGAAGTCATAGGGGCAAGTGCCCCTATATTGCTAACTACCCTAACTATACAGTATTTTCGTACACCTATTCGACTGCAAAAATACCTATGTTATGTGCAATAAATTTTCATTATTGTCTTCTATCATTGTGTAGGTATAGATACGCTGAACTGTTTATTCATCTAAATGCACAGTCTAAATGATTCGATGTGCTTATCACACACCGGCCCCCTAATTACCTAATTTGCGACAGGCGTAAATCTCGCGGTGATTGCTGTACATACATCATTAGTGGTGTCGAGCATGTATGCTACGCTACACCACTAATGATGTATGACAGCAATCACCGCGAGATTTACGCCTGTCGCAAATTAGGTAATTAGAGGGCGGTATCGATTGCTTTGTATTTCTATAGTTTGGTAAAAATACGGCCAATTCGTTGACCATTGATTTCTTTTTATTTTTATTTTTTGAAAAGAACTGTTATACTATTTGTTATTTATTTATTTAGTTTCCCTATAAAATACGACACAGAATCGACACCAATTTATTAAATTTTTAGTTGTTGAAGAAACTTATAAAAATAAAATACTTAAGTACGAACGTAATGATATAAGCAAATTATGCATTTTCATCATTCATCATCATTAACAGCCTGAAGACGTCCACTGCTGAACATAGGCCTCCCCCAGAGCACGCCACCTTGAGCGGCTGCTCGCCTCCTGCATCCATCGGCTCCCCGCGGCTTTCACCAGGTCGTCGGTCCACCGAGTGGGGGGCCGGCCTACGCTGCGTCTTCCGGTTCGTGGTCGCCACTCGAGAACCTTTCTTCCCCATCGGTTGTCAGTTCTACGAGCGATGTGGCCTGCCCATTGCCACTTCAACTTACTAACTCTAAGAGCTATATCGGTCACTTTAGTTCTCCTGCGGATCTCCTCGTTCCGGAGCTTATCTCGCAGGGAAACACCGAGCATAGCTCGCTCCATAGCTCGCAGCGCGACTTTGAGCTTACTAATGAGGCCAACAGTAAGAGACCATGTCAAATTATCATGGCAAATTATGCATTTTACATTAGTAAAATACTAGTTAGTACCTAGACCTACTTTACAAAGGAAGCACATAGGTAGGTACAGTTGCAAAGTTTCTCAGGTTGCCAAAAAGGTGGTGCGCCAAAGCTTATAATTTTGAACCACTATCTATGCCCCCTACAAACTTAACCTTAGATACGTCCACATTCCATATCTCAGTTTTATTTTGCAGTTGAGCGCAATGGCAATGTTTTAGCGTATTTTTATACGAATATAAGAGGAATAACGAAGCTGCGCTCGGGTGGCGAGTGAATTAAAACTAATGGAACGGTTAATTTCTCATGAGGATAACGCTCTGCTCCGAACTCTGCCCTGCTGATTATGTTATTCACAGTTTGCTATTATTACACAACTATGCAGCGAAGCCATAGGTACAATCTGTCTATGAATAAATTTACTTATATAAAAATTTAAACTGTAAATAGATCGCGTCGGTCTGGGACCCAAAAAAATATCGGAAAAATGTTTAAAAATGCGGCCCACTCTCCTTTTTATTAGTAATATTTTTTTGGTTAATTTAGAACATTCAAGTGATGGGATGGGTTGTCAACAAAGTAAACTAAAAGAATAGGTACCAAGAAATGGGCGAGAGGAGCAAGCGCGAAATATTTTTGGGATAATTTTCCTTCAACTTGGATGGGGCTGATCTAAAGGTGACCCGCGGGGTAATTACGTAAAATTTGCAACAGCAATGCGACAGCAGTAGCAAAGCAACAGCAGTAGCGAAGCATACATGCTCGACACCACTTATGATGTATGACAGCAATCACCGCGAGATTTACGCCTGTCGCAAACCTGTTGCGAGTTAGGTAATAAGGGGGCCGAATATTGAATTGAACGTCTTAAATTTGAATTTTAAACCCTGATTTAAGTATTTTCTTCATTACCAGATTTGTCTGTTAGTTGTAATTTTTTGTTAGTTAAGTATAGGCAAATTTCCAAAGTCTATCAGAGCACCTGGTCGATGCGACGCGTGACCAAAATGCTGGCACTTATTTGGCCCAACGCATTGCAATTCAACGTGGCAATGCGGCCAGCATGTTGGGTACGCTACCTACCGGTAGTGGGCTGGAACACTATAGGCCATCGCGGCTATTATACAGTCCATAAGAGTTCTTTGTAGTAGGTAGTGTAGCTAGTTTAGTTTAGTTTCGTTTTTAGTATTGTAGTAGTTAGAATGAGTAAAAAAAAAACGCATCACAAGATCCAGTAAAAATTCGGTTTAATACGGGTTCCTCTCGGAAGTTATATAGCTACTTATAGGTAGGTACTTACCATTCTCCTACCAACAACCACTCTAATCTCCTTAAAAGTCGACAAACTCTGGCTTCTTTTGCCTTGAGTTTGCAGCACGTGTCTTGCATTCCACGCTTCACGTGACACAGTGCCTTGCAAACTTGCTTACCTAATGTCAAAGGAAGCAAGTCGAGTTTTCCAGTGCTTGACTGAGATAGGTTTATCCTAATAAAACGACTGACAATGTTGACTAGGATGTAAGTACCTACCTATAGTTATAGGTTAAGTATAAAAACGTGTACGTACCTACTCAGGACCTAAAATTATTGTTTACTAGCTGCACCCCGCGGTTTCACCGTAATAAAAAGATACGTTAATAAAAAGTATCCTATGTGTTAATCCAGCGTATTTAGCTATCTACATTCCAAATTTCATCAAAATTGGTTTAGTATTACGGAGATATAAGGTAACAAACACACACACACACAACTTACGCATTTAATTTTATAATATTATAATAGTAGTAATTAGGATTAGGATAGGATTAGGATATTAGGCTAGCATTTCTTAAATATTATTTTATTATTAGACACTAATAGCGTCTGCCTGCGGCCCCGTGGAGTGGAGAAGAAGTGGGTATATAATAACTATTTTTTAACCGTAGACCGTCTAAAAAAAGTTAAATTATATACCCGTTGTTGGTCTCTACCGACCTTTACAACGTCACCATGCATAAAGCACCAGGTGCCCAGCGGGCAAAAGCGGAAGGGAGGTGTGTGTGTGTGTGGGGGGGGGGGGGGAGGGGGGGGGGCCGGGGGTGTTACCCTTATCGGTCACTTTAGTTCTCCTGCGGATCTCCTAGTTCCGGAGCTTATCTCGCAGGGAAACACCGAGCATAGCTCGCTCCATAGCTGGCTGCGCGACTTTGAGCTTACTAATGAGGCCAACAGTAATAGACCATGTCTCAGTTCCATAAGTCATCACTGGCAACACACACTGATTGAAAACTTTCGTTTTCAGGCTTTCGGTATTTTGGACGAAAAAATAGGACGAAGCTTCCCGAACGCTGCCCAGCCGAGTTGGATTCTTCGTGCCACCTCTTTGTCGAAGTTGGACCTACCTAATTGGACAGTCTGTCCTAGGTAGACATACTTGTCGACAACTTCGAGACTATCGTTCCCAGCAATTATAGGTATAGGTGGAACATGAGCATTAGACATGATCTTTGTCTTGTCCATATTCATCTTAAGACCAACGTGCTGGGAGACTCTACTGAGGTCGTTGAGCATGGTGCTAAGGTCCTCGAGCGATTCCGCCATTATGACTATATCATCGGCAAAACATTCAAAGCTAATGTAATTGCCATACATTTTGTTTGTTGGATCTAACGGCACCTATGGGAAAAGATGGGGTGGTCCTGTTCGCAAATTCATACGAACCGAGACCACACGGTTCGTAAAATACGGTTGACTCTGGCTAAATGCACTAATCGTGAAGAGTCACACATAAAAGAAAAAAATATGTCACTTACTTTTTGTTGTCATTGTCACTGTCACAATGACATTGTTGCTATTTCAAAATGTAGCGGAATGTCATTTCTCATTTATCTCTTTCATTCATGACGTCTTTTGGTATATTTATCCTACTTTGCTTAAACGTCAAAGCTGTCAACGCCACCGTCATCCCAAAAAAATCTTGTTTTGACTTTTGACTTTATGTGCGCCCCGCTGCGCTAGCTAGAGTAGTGTGCTAGAAATCACAGTCTTTGTTGGCAAAACAAAATCGAATTGACCTTGTACAGCTAAATAATTGCTAAAAGAGAACAGCAGATTATGTTAGTGTAATCTCGTTTCTTTCCTGGCCTAACAGTGTCTTCAGTCTTGGGATAATCTCAACAGTAGGTAAGTACATTGATGGCTAGAGAAAATATGTAATAAATCAATAACTACCGACTCACACACCAGGAAAATGTATTAATTGGTGCTTCATTCGTTACGACAACTTATAAGAAGAATAAAGTAAAGAAAGACATTTATTCAATACTTGCAATTGGTTACAAAGTGGTTATTTTAGTTTGTCACACATTACCACAGAACGTAAGTACTTTAATTTAACATTCCTGGAGAAATCTTAATTACAATACCAAGCCAATAGTATACAAGGTGCGGAAATTAATTGATGACTAAACTCCATGATTCACTACCTATTTATTTAACTTTCTCATTTGGTAAGGTTGACAAATAGTACCTACCTACATCAGACTAAATGTACACTACAACCTTCTCTGAACTAGTATAACATTGATTCTGGTTCTATTCATGAACATTCACAAATAAGGGAATAAAGTATAGTGTCACAAGGGACCATAATAATGTATCTAGGGTGAGAGTGATTGTTTGAATCCAGAGCGAAGCAAAGGATTCTAGAGTAGAATCCTAATCATAGAGACATATTCAAAGTAAATACCTATGTTGCTAGAGGTTAAATAATTATGGTACCGTGTGGCACACTTTGCTTATTATGCCCCTCTATGAGATAAGTCATTTTGTCGCTGTCGGTGACCCATTTTAGGTGCACTTATTGAGGAACCCTTAGCCTCATTTCAAATAGATGGATGAAAATAAATTCACCAGTTACTCATGAAATGTCAAGGTAAACCTTTCACTTGGAAGTTGATACACACATCTTTGGTAGCAATGCAAAAGGTGAAATTTTGTCAGCGGAGTGTCATCAACAATGGATATGAAAATGAAAACTGTGTGTGCAAATATACTGGTTTAATTCAATATTTAACCAAACACATTAACTGCAAATTGAAACTTTCCAATCCTCACAAATTTTAGTTTCAATTGATGGCAATCAAGTAATAGTGAAATTACAACGATAACATTGAAATGTTGTATGGGTATATTTGTTAATTTGAAATTTCTTGGATTACTTACCAAAGCTTAGCTTTAAAAAAAAGAAATATTAATTACATTAATGAGCATGTTTAAATTTTGCCTTACTCATTCAATTGTTTAACCGTGTTTAAGTAGAATGGTAAAGAAACCTAATAATATGTATTAAATAGGTCATTTCCTATACTTGCTATTGCATTGGTCATTAGTTTTTTTATAATAAGAACATTATTTTAATTAATGATGCCAACATGATGTACCTACAGTTTTACCATATACTATTAGCTAGGACAATCTTGGCCATGGATGTATATCTTGGCATACACCTAGGTATGCATTTTACATTTTATTATCTAGCAAATTACATGGTCTGTGTTCTCCAGCGCAATTGATATATCCTGTAATTTTAGTTGTAGACTTGGCCAGGAAGATGTAAAGTGGATACAGTTTGCCTCTGTTGCCTGCACATTAATTATTTTGTACTTAAAATCAGCTAAAAACATACATAATATTCATCATCATCAACCTGAACACAGCCACTGCTGGACATAGGCATAATACTTTTGTAATATGTTCTAATTATTATTCAGTATCCATCAGCCTATTAAATAAATAAATACAAAATAACGCCCAATGATCACATACATAGATCCTGGACCATAACTGGGATTCCCTGTATCTAGTAACCCAGGAACTACGAGGACCATGGTCCCACAACACTCAGACCCAGAAGAAGTATTTGCACTTTTTTTATTATGCACAAATACTTGAATTTATACTTCTACTACTACTTATTCTAGAGTATTATACTGATAAATTGTTTAGCTACCCACTCTATATCTTGCAGTGTTTAGTTACACACAGTACATACACATACACACACACAGTACATACACACACCACACACACCGACACACCGGTACACCGGTAGAACATTAACCGATCCGACATCGGTATCGGACGCCGATACTATATTGGGGCAAGTAAAATGTACGAAATATGTACCTGTCGTTCACATTGTCCGGCCCAATATAGGACATTTCAATACATTTTACTTGCCTCGATATCGTATCGGCGTGCGATACCGATGTCGGATCGGATAATGTAGAAACGTACTTAGTATGTGCCTATTTTCCAAGTTCCACATCAAATTCCAAAGAGCTTATAGGAAAGTATACACCTACATGTATACACACACACACAGGTGGGTCACATTTTTAATAAAAATGTGACCCACCTGTGTGTGTGTGTGTATACATGTAGATGTACTACTACAATAAAAGATTAAATAATGCAAATGTTTAATGTAGGCACTCAAATGGAAAGAACAGTAATGGGGAAAACGCACTTAACTGAATTATTAACACATCCATGTAAAGTTACCATGCTCCATTTTAACTACTTGGTTTGAGGAAATAAATTAATGGTTAGACATCCTCCTTCTCAGCACAAAGGTTATTTGGTACTTGAGTATTATTAATAACATGTTATTTGTACTATGGCTGTTGTTTTGTCAAATGGATGATGCATAAACTGCTTAAATTTAACTTTCTTGTAATTGATATTGTTTTTAAATCTCTAGACACATTATAAAGAAAAACAGGTAACTATTTTTTTTTACAAAGGTTGATGACTAGTTATTACTAATAAAATAAGCATAATTTATATCAAAAAAAAAAATGAGTCAGAAATGGAGTTTCATTGTTTATTTTAGTAGTTACTGGTCATGGAAGTTGTTTTGAACCGCGGAGATCCGATGGATGCAGGAGGGAAGTAGCCGCTCAAAGTGGTGCTCTCTAGGGGAGGCCTATGCTCAGCAGTGGACGTCTTCAGGCTGTTGATGATGATGATGATGATGATGAAGTCGTTTTCTAATAAATCGCATTTATGGTGAAGTATCTCATTTTGAACTCTGTGCAAGGTAAATAATAAGATCACTTCTATAAAAGGAAAAGGTTCTCAATTCGATGAGTATTTTCGTGATTTTTTCTAAGGCGGCAAATTTCCGTGCTTACCTTATAAATGTTTCACTTAGGAAAATGTTCCTCAATAGATACCTACATAGTGAAAACCCTGGTCCCTGTTTGCAGGCTATCCTGTTTTAGATGATTTATTCACGTGCATAAACAGATCTATCCATTTCGTTAAGAGAACACTTCCTCCAGACTGGGCCCAGTGGCCCATACAATTATGGCTCTATGCCAACGCCATCCGGTTAATATCATACAATATCAGCACAGAATCGTGTGTTTATAAGTCACGTTTTGCACGAAAATGTCCAAAATCCGGAGCAGTGTCACAGTTGTTTTGGTAGACAGTAACTGATCTGACGCACAATCGCTAGACCGGAGTGCGTGCATAAGCGCAAAGTTTTAGCACCCACTCATCATCGTCAATACCTGTGTCACCGACGCCGACACTGGAGTAGTTTGTGCCAGCACTGCAAAGCCGCGCTCCGTTAATTTAAAGAGATGGGTTGGGGTAGATGCTGGCGGGGGAATGCACAATACACGTCAAGCGGACGTCACGCGTCAGTGCATGCCTTACCGCCACGTTAAATTAGAATGAGATCGCTAGATCATAGATCATCCGAGGTAGACGAAAATTCTGAAAAATGTTAGCCAATCAACTTTTTTACTGTCTTTCAACTAGGCCGAGTTCAGCATGCCTAGTTACAATACCAACAACAACTCTAACTCTAAAGACAAAGGTTTGGTATTGCATATTTCAAATCAATTGTGGTACTTTACCATTCTGCTACAATAGGCTATTTGACTACTTTTTAGTTTTTGTTTTATTTTATTAATCGGGATGTCTAATGCACCCTACAATCAATATTTCCTGGATTTCTTTCGTATTTTCGGTAAAAACCGATATTAAAGTTTGAATTTTAAATTTCATTCGGCAAACACTATTTTCATCATGGCGGCGGTCACGTGACCTACATGACGTCACAAATTAGTAAAAAATCTTCGTCTCTGTTAGTCATCAACCTAACTGAACATTCTTGCACTTAATATTTTATCATTTGTGCATTATCTCCTTCGCGAGTGTTCGAAGCAGTAGAGTAATATTGTTATGTGAATCAAAGAGTGATAAAAAGCTTAGAATATTCAAAAATAATGTCGTATAAATGGTGTATAGTGCCACAGTGCTCCAGTACTTCAATCAAAACACCAGAGAAACTTTTTATTCAGGTTCCCATCAATCCTGCTACACGGAAAAAGTGGCTACGATTAGTTCGCCGAGACCCTAAAAGCATAGCAGCCACTTCTACTGTTTTTATGTGCGAAGATCACTGTGATGTAAGTATCTGGTTACAGCGTAATTCTTCTATGTTACCCTTCGATCAGGTGTATACTCATTAAATTGAGCTTTAAGCGCTCTGTTAAACACAGATTTATACCTACTCATAACTACTACAACACTAGAACCTCATGATTCTTTGTGTAGGTACCTATTATAACGAAATTGTAATAAACTTTAACCCTAACCCAATAGCAAAAACATAAGTAGGTATCTATCGAGATAATTAGATCAAATGCATTCTAGTCCAGTATAAAAGGGTAAACTTTATAATCCACACATGGATTTTTTAAACATCCATGATTCCACATAAATAAAACTTTCTAAACTCTACTGTCAAATTATCTACAGATGGAGAAGGATGTGGATGTGGCAAACTACATGAAAATTGGGCTTTAGCAAGAATTTTTTTTTTTTTTTTTTATATTTGACTAGGCTAGCGTTTGACCACAATCTCACCTGATGGGAAGTTTTGGTAGATGGAGTTATGCCTCTAAAGTGTTACCTATTGCCAGCCAGATCGCAGAACACAGCTATCAGATGCTTGTATGTACTTCTTGAGCAGCAATTCTTAAGAGACAAAGATTAGATATCATCAAGGATGTGAGGAAGCCCATGAAAAAGAAAATGAAGAAAATATTACTGAAACCTGTGTACACAATAATGATACTGATATACAGAAATCTATGGAGTTGGAGCCTGTAGTACTGCAAAAACACAAAATAAACAGACAACTACAAACTTTATAGAAACAGCTGAAAAATCTGTCCAAACTCCAAAGAAAGTTCTACATTGTCTAAGCAACTAAAATAAAGTATTTTAAGTACTTACCTAAAAGTGCTAAAATCTAAAATAGCCTATTTGTATGTATACTAAAATTCTTTGATTTGTACCCAGCCTACTATTAGGTACTATAAAACATTGCTGCCTTTTGTTAATGTACCTACTTAGGTGTGTATGTTTATATGTTATGTTATTATGTAGGTTCCTATTCCTAACATAGGTAGGTCTTTGACGAGTAAATCCTATACTTGCAGTACCTAGGTACCTGGGTACTTAACCTTAAACGCGAGTTCCAAACAATGATATTATCTTGAATGATTTTCGAATAAATAGTTAAAGAATAATACTTATGGTGCTGTTTTTACGTTTTTTAGTTCCGCAGCGTAAAAATCAACATTATCTTTAAAGAACAAGACAATCATTATTAGGGCATCTACTTCGGGTAGATTACTACTGTTAGCTTGCACGAAGTGCCGCTCCATTTTTGTAGTAGAATGTAAACAAACAGCTCGCAAATCTTTTGATAACTTTAAAGACACCTATTCAAAGAACGTAATAATAAAGTGAAATCTGTTTGTAGTGGTTTTTATGTAACGTAGGCACCATTTAACACAGGTCCAGTAGATAATACTTTACGATTTTCAAGTAGCGGATACGTGAATACAGTTTTGTGACGTCATCACAGTTGCCACCAATCACAAAACGTTTCACACCATTCATTTATCCTTCAAAAAATTATAAATTTTATTTGCATAAATTAAAGAAAATAAACATATTTTAGTGTTAAAATGATTGTTTTCAGCTTAATTAGGCCTCAATTAGTTAGGATGATAACAATTTTTTACATATTTTTATATGAGTCAAATAGCCTATTACAACCGATCTAGCGGATATTATTCAAATATGATGTATTTGCCAGAGTTTACCATTACCGGATCGAATTATGGAAAGACAACCACGTACCTATATGAATAGTCTCTGCTTTGTTACGCCTAGTGCTAGAACTATTGCTTATTCTGAGTTCTGTTACTGCCTTTTGCCATTTATTTCAAAAGTACAAACTACATTGTACATTGGGAAACATTGGAAGTATTTCGGCATGTTACATAACTCTACAAAGGCCGATCTCAACCATGCATGCATGCATATTGCATACCCACAAAAAACCATAGTTGCCATACCTAAATTACCCGAGGTTCTATAGTTTAATTGTACACATCATCAGTCGGAAGTGGTGAACTGATATGCATTATCTGAATACATAGGTACTAGGAAGTTCAATAACTGGTGTGCGTGCACGGTAGCAATATTCTAGAACGGGTCCGCGAACGGTGGCTGTGGGACAACTGCGGAAGTTGTACTTTATAGCGTGAACGTTACGATGCGATCAAGTGTTGAGCACGTTTCACAAATATCGCTAGGCATCCTATGTCAAGACTTCCAAATGCGCAATAACTAGGTACCGTGCGAATCGAACACTGCAACTGTGTTAGGTATTGTAAACAATCAGTTCAGGAACGAACATACTAAGAACTGATTATTAGCCTAAGGTTATGAGATGCGTAAATAAAGTCCCCCCATGATCCCTAAAAGTAACTACACTCCCCACTTACTACCCTTTATAGGTACTGACAATTGTAGTACCTAGTGATAGCTACTATATGATAGGTTAACTCTAGTAGGAGGACCTACTAGGGTTGAAAATTCTGTAGAAACAAAACTCAATTTTGTTCCAAATAGCTGTCTTCAAAATCTGATAAACTGAGGATTGCCAGCAGGCGCTTGACCTTTTAGCCTTCAGTCAACCTCTTATCTTGTAGCATGTTCTTTATCCTAATTTTAAACAAAGTTCCAGAATGGTTCTCGGTGAGAGAGTCTCAAAACTCGCCTCATCGAATCGGGTTTTTGTCGAAGTTTGTTATTATCTAGATTGGAAATTTCTTAGTGGTCACACACACGTGCAGTTTACTTACGCTTGTTATTGCCATGTTTTCACTGTTCAGTAAACATTCCACACTCACAATCACGCTCTATCTTGGCGTAGCTGCTGGAATGACCGGCCTCAAGGATGTTTACATCATCATGCAAGCTATACAAACAACCGGTTTTTTCTCACGCGCAGGAAAGACACGATTCAACCAATTAAACGAGCTAGAAATATAAGTCTGATTCAAGATTTGTTAAACAATTTTGTTATTATACTCGTATAGGTAGGATACTTAAGGTGGACCTGCTATTCCGTGCGAACTATTTTCCGGGACAAAGTGTTCATGTTAACCCTGGGAAAATATAAGTAACCCGTACAATACTTAGATTGTTTCTATAGAGCCCCACTCAAATCGGCCCTACTAGTGGCGGTTCTTACAACCTAATTCATCCAAATCGGTTAAGCCAACGCCCACTCAGTGAGTGGTCGGTACGGTAGGTTAAGCCGTTGTGGCGTTATAGCCAGACAAACAAGGAAACAAACAAACAGACAATGTTTCACTTTTACATATTTGTAGGGATATCTTACTTTACCAGCCACCTCTCCTAATCGTAAATCTTCATACCATGACTCCGTTATCAGTTGCCTCTGATTTAACCAGGATAAAAGAAGAGCTTATTGCGGATTATGCGGTAGACCCTCGAGATAAATATCTTAAATGAGAATTTTTTACCTAATCTATTAGTGTTTGCGGCAAAACATGTTTTATTTTTTGTTCCATTTACATATTTAGTTATTTTTAATGGAGTCTCAAGTCCATCGCAGACGTTTTACAAGTTCTTGATTTGATCTATTTGTACGGGTTATCCGACGATATGTAAAACATTATTATCGTTGCCGTTCAGTAAACGAGAACCGATGATATCGTTGGCATCTATCCAACCTATACAAATGTTGGTTTTGTGATACCGCATCCAAGGAATCTTTTATACCTTCATTCTTTTCTAAATTCTCTCGTGTATATTTCGCTCCGTTCATGATTTATGTTGATTCCTCTAACGCCCTCCGGCTAAACTCTACAACTCCGGTATTAACTTCGATAATTTCACCTTGTTTATCGAATATTCGTTCGCTTGGAACATGACTAAATGGATGAAGTTTTGACAGTTATCGCTATACTCGAGTTAAGAGTTAATAACGTATATTAATAAACAGGAATCAATAAGCTATTGTACAAAAATCACAGAATACGTACGTACTGATACTGAAATAGTCACTATTGCTTTGTTATGAACTAGAGGCGCACCGCGGTTTCGCCCGCAATTTACCCATTTCACAACAAAATTTTAAATAAAAAGTACGTGCTCTTAAGCCTGGTTTTCACTGGCCCTATTCCTGACCACCCAGTAGTCAGCAACTGTACATTCTGCTGTCTATACAGTACTGTCACTTTCCCGACGTATTCTCACTATTGGGTCTGCATAGGAGACAGCAGTATACAGTTACTGTATTACTGGTGCTGGTCAGGTGTTTCTGACCCATTGCGTTTTCACGAGGCCAGCAAAATAGCTGATCAGTGCGATATAGTTAGAAAAAATATAGGACTATTGGCATTACTCCTTAGTGAACTGAAAATCTGACTGTCCAGGCATTCACTGTCCTTCGGCACTGACCGGCCACTGTCTAGTTACGTTCGTATGAAGCGAGTGACCCAGTAGCTGTCCTTGTGAAAGTGGGGGAAAATCAGAGGACAGTAGAAACAAAAAAATTTGAAGTAGCTGACCGACAGTAACTGGCCGGTCAGTACTGGCTCAACTTTGTTTTCACGGACCCAGGAGCTGCCAGACAGTACACTGTCCCCCAGCTACTGGGCAAACTGTGAAAACTAGGCTTTAGGGTTGATCTCAGTAGTGTAAGTAACCTGTGTGCAAAATTTCATCGAAATCGGTTCCACCGTTTTGACAAAAATTCCAAACCAACCATCATACAAAACAGAAACGTTTCACTTTTGTATATAAGTAGGAATAGTAGATAGAAGTATAATAGTAGTAGACTAGAGGGTTGCGTACGTCTCTCTGTTTGTCTTTTTACGCCTGAAGAGATCATGATGTAACTTGAATGCGTAGTTGTATCTAATTTCTTCTTTCTCATTTCGTACGAAACAGTCTGAACCCTGGGAAAGCGCAGTCATGCAAGAATTTTCCGTAAAGTAAATTTGCGTTTATCAGTTACTTACGCGCTCAGATTAGTCGTGATGAACTAATTACAAGTTAAAAGTATGATCTCATTTAAATTACCCCAGCTTATCACTGTGTAACTATGAGTATGTATTAAAATAGTATATTGCTCAAGTCCGTCGCCAGTTTGTTGTCGTTCACTAAATTACGCGCAATTGGAAATATGTGACTGAACTCTTGTAATTAATAACACTATATTTTCTGGTTAACCAATACTGCGCGTCGTTAATTTATCAGTGATACCTTTCGTGGCATCAAACCGCAAATTACAAGGTAAATTTTCATTAAATAACATAACCGTCATAAAGTGTAACATATCTGGCAAATGCACTTCAGCTTTAAATTCAGACCGTGGTGCCACGCGTTGCATAAGTCGATTTGTCGCCCGCCAGCTTAGTCGGAAGTGAAAATCCACGCAAAACCGTACACTACTCTACCAGAGTATTTTCACATGGCGAAATGTGAATAGTGAACACGCCGGAGATTTCCGCCGATATAAATCCAGGTAGGTGACACTCCCGCTTTGCAGCCGTCGCATCCTCGAATTTGTGGAGTGGAAGCCTCCGCCTGCGATGCACCGCGACCTGAATTCGAACGTGCCAAGTCTCGACCGACAGTTCTTTGCTCACTTACATAAGTATTTATCCCGTTTGACACTTCGCGCGGTCACGTTTACCTTGTTCTCATCCAGATCAGCATGTTCTGCTGGTTGTCTCATTCGGTAACTGTCTGTCTCGTTTGCATGTTGTGGTTTATATTGTCAGGGATTCTAGTGCTTAATCCATAATTCCTAAAACAGCATTTTACAACGTAGGTATACTGCTATCACGCACGCCTCTTAGTGGTAGAAATGCCGTCCCCAAAAACGTATCCGAGTTCTGAACATATCAGAAATCTTTCTAATCGAAGTCTCTTATAGAGGATAGATTATAGAGTCATTTAGTAGACAGCTGGAGGCTTGTCGGCGGACGCTGACGCCCGTGAGGTGACAGTGGGGCCGTTAACGCGCCCGTTACAGCCTCAAGTGATATATGGGCTGCGAAGTGGCTCGGTGCCGCTGTCACTTCGCGTTCGCCGTCGCGCCACCCCGCAAAAAGATAAAAAGGATTCCGAAATACGATTCACAAGTGGCCTGCCGGAAATGGGTAGAAAGTTACCGAGCCCGGCTTTATGTCTGGCAATATATCTCTCGTATCGCTATCCAATTTCTGCTCTATGGCATGTAATGTCCCTCCGGGGATCCTTTTAATTTGGATTCTTTTTAATCAGCGCCATTAATTTCTTACATGATTACGGTGGCTGGGTACGTCGTGATAACTTGTCTCGCACTATCTCTGCTTTGAGATTTATTGGTGTCATATCTACGTTGTTATCGTTTCCATTGAACTTCAGCTAATCTATTTGCTTATAACAATTCAGTACAGACTTTCTATACTTCCTATCGTTAATAATTATGAACAACATTATTTCGGTAGTTTTCTACACAATATTCGAATAGGTTAAGCGCCCTTCAGTTGCGTGACTGACCCGACCTCTTCTGTCGCTCGACCTTTATTGACCTGCGACACGGTTGGCACCCTCGAACTATCATTCCACTCCTGATTTAACTTCATTTTCACTAGTTCTTTTAGTGGAAAACCGCTTCGCAGCGTTCGTTTCGTTTTTCAATTTGGCGGATTTTTGCTGTTCCTGTGATTTGGAAGAGAATCTAGTGCATATAGTATATGTAACATCAGTGATTGTGTGAGATATTCAGTTTTCGTATCAGGACAAACGCGCAATTGGGATGAACGGGTATGTGCTCAACGTCCTGCAAAGATCTAAGCCATTTGATTGCACAGCACACTATTGTATGTCTATTGACGTCCACGTGTACTCGTCTATGCTATTGAAGTTCCGTGTGCTAGGTAGAGAAAATTGACCGCCCGTGAACATCGTCTGTATATTTTTAGTCTCTTGTGGCCCCGGGTGTAGTGTATCCCCCTTTGTAATCAGAACTGTAAGTGATTTTCTCAGTGAGTAGACAATGTTTGTGAAATATTGCTAGCAGTTAATCTAAGATATATATATAAACGTGTTAAAATTTCATCCGCGAAAAAAACATTGATAGAGAAGAGAGTTAAATAAAGTACATAAAAGTTTACTTGACACAGCAGCAGAATGAAATTGTAAAGTTTTACGTAGAAAATTCAGTTTTGTAATATACCGGGACTATAAAAGCGAAATTGTAATTTAAAAAGTTTTAATAGAATGTTGGCTCGGTGCGAGTGCCAAATACGTATTGCAAAAAATTTAAACAATACAACGCTATGATGTTATACGAATTTTAAATGAACTGACTTTTTTTGTACTTTTGACCATCCAATAATAATTATGAAATTCTTTTAAATATTACACATTATGGAGCGAATTAAATACCCTGTCTTTAGAGACGATGTTATTGTATACGTTTTGAGCAATTACGTACCTACCTACTTACTTGATTCAAAATAGAAAATCTTTATTAAAAATGTTAGTCAGGGAAAAGGACGAAAACAATATCACCCTGCTAAAAATAAGTGAACGTCTAAGCATAAACGTATATAATAATCAAATTGGACACCGACGAAAACCACACACCGTCTCCCGTTTTCAATAAAGCGAAACAAGTTTTGTCATACCCGCAGAACGTTTACTTACATAGTGAGAGCACAGTAGCTGGTAACGAGGTTATACGAAACAGTTTCGGGCGAAATTGCTCGGGGAATGAAGCTAGGTGTCATAAACTTTGAGCAGAGCTAGAGGACGGACGTGTGTGAAACACGGCGACCTAAACATTTCATCTGGTGCACTTGCGAACTTTGTTAGTCTTTCCAGTTTACACGCTGTTACATATTATGCTGACTGGTCTTGAGGGACGGTTTGTTAAAATCCTCTTTCTCTCTCTACCGTCTGAATAACTTGTTTGAAGAATATTGGAAAAATCACTCCATTAAATTATAAGTACATGCTACTGTAATTTGGTTTAATGTTCAGTTTGCATACCTACTTAAATCAATTAATGACTTGATTGTATTATTATTGTGAGAAGCCCTTCCGTTTAGACCCGAGAAAGCTAACGACCTGAGCTTTTCTGAGAATTTTGAAGTTAGATAGTATTGATTATTTTCATGAAACCTTAAAATTAACCAATTTTTCAATTATTTCTATAGCCCAATCCATCAGGTGCAGCACGGCGATATTGTTTACGAAACTTACCCATAAAAACCTACCCATTTGATACAAGCTGAAAATCGAACTAATAAAAATTATACCGAATGAAATATTCTGAAAAGCGCACGCCATACGCGCTCTCCTACCCTTGCTCACTTAACTTTTGTGGTTTCCCACAGGTTTTCACTTACCTAGCTACATCTGAAGCTGACTGGGCACATGGCAGCGTTGTAAACTTCGGTTTGCCGACTGTTTTATAGTGTCATATCAAGTCATATGAGCCACTGATATTCTAGAAAGCTGTACGAGAAAATTCGTTTACGTAGGAATACTAAATTTTCTGTAGAACTTTGTAACCAAGTTTAAAATATCGTGATCAGGCATCAGCACCACTTGTATTAGAGGAAGAAAAGTATTCAAAAATAGTTACTTAATGTGTTTTTTGCCTTGTTTTGCCGCTTAAGTAACAATACACTTTTATTTCTCTTTTCAGATTCATCATGGATTGGAGCATAGCTTTGTTCGTGCTCGCGCTGGTACTCTGTGCTGACGGATATTCAAGTAAGATAACTTATTAAGAGGGTGAAGGCTCCCAAATCGCCTAAGGGGTGATTTTTCAATGGCTGGTTAAAGGTTATTCGACTAATAAATTATAAACCAGCTAAAACAAAAACATTTCAATTATCATTATTCCGCTTATAAAATTAGCTTTTTAATTTTACAGTGTTTTGTTTTATCTAATGAATAACTTTTATCTGATTATTGAAAACTCCCGCCTTACTTGAATGTAATTTTCTCAAAATCATCTACAGGATTGAAAAAAATGCATGTTAATACTGGTCATATCTTCTTTCCAAGTATAGATATCAGAAGTTATCTCTATAGAAAAAAATCGTGAAGTGACCTCTAAAAAATTATTCAAAATGTTCGACTGCTGTAATAAACGTGCTCGCATTGGGTGCAGCGTCTTAGGCCCGATTTCACCAAACTAGAATAATAATAAATAATAATAATAATAATACCCGAGAACAACCGAGTTACGCGAATATAGCCCTTATATCACCAATTTTGTGAAGGAATAAGACTTATTCCTTGGATACACAATCAAAATGGCGTTTTTTTTGTGTAATTTCATTTGTCAGTCAATTAGCTGTATCCAGGAGTAAGCCGTATACTTGGAATAAACGTTGGTGAAATCGGGCCTTAATCAATTATGTAAGACGCCTATGTTCAGCCACAAAATAGAACAGAAGTCAATCACATGTATGTACTTCACTTTTTATACCTACGCTCGGCGCTCGCGCTAGGGCCGTCAGCTTTGGCTTATGCACAAAAAACTATCGTGGAAGGGACACTCGGTATCTAGTTGTTTGATTTATTGTTGAGAATGAAACGGGAAGAACGGAAATATAACAACTAAAATAATAAGTAATATATTTCAATTTTAATGTTAGTCGCGTAACTCGGGCGTTGCGCAGCGGCCGCGGCCGGCTTGCCAAGCAAAACCTACCCTACCTTTAATTACTTACCTACCTACCTAACTGTTCTGTGCTACGTTAAAACGAACCGTCGAAATACAAACAAATACCTTACTTCTCTGAAACAACTGGTAGCTTAAAAAACGACAATTCACTGTTTAATGTTGAATTTAAACAACCGTCCACTAAACAATTATTATAGCTTTTTTTTTTGTTGCTCCATTTTTGCACAAGAAAGTTCACAGACGCGTGCCTCAAGCGGATGGCACTCGCGCTCGCACTACTCCGAAAGACTCCGAGACATCGTGTCGGTGAGCGGTGTCTTTGTGTGCGTTGCTCGAGCGCACTTACTACGTTGATTGACTTCTGTTGTATTTTGTGGTTCAGCTGTGGACGTCTTCAGGCTGATGATGATGATGATGTAAGACGTTGCTATCAATTCGTTGGATTTGATAACATAGTATACCATCTAGCCCTATCTTTTCTTAACTCTTCTGAGGCTTCAACGGCAAGGGTTTATAAGCCAGCATAAAGTAACCAGTCTATTATTTCATTTCTAATTCACGTAAGAGTGATATTCCCCTCTAATTCTCTACCTACTGTCATTTTAATGTGATGCTATTATCAGTTACTACGTCAATGCATTGTATGAGGCCCTAGTACACCACAAGGTTTGCCGTTGGAGGCACGTACCACACCCACAAATTACCAAGAGATATGGCGCGAATCCATTACCTAATGCCCGCATAAAACGAACATCTCACCGCCAACGCCGCCGCAACAAAACAAAGAGTTATGATCCAACTTTATATATATTATGATGCGTTTTTTATTTGTTTTTATCACCACTAAAATCGCATTCGTGAATTCCTTTGTCGCCTGTAGAATTTGCTCCTTTACTGTCGAGGCTTCTTGCTCGAAGTGTCCTCGGTTTATACTCCGGCTATTGTGTGGTACAGATTTTATTGCTCGTACGGTTCTGGTTGTATGAATGGTACGCATTCACACCCGGTTGCTTTTCTCGTTTGTGTGCTAAATGGTAAAGATGTTGCGCTTATGATCGGAACACGATGCTCTTAAGTAATTTACAGAACGTGCAAGCGTTTTTAGAAGTTAGCTTAGGTTTGCAATTCGAATCAGCTGTTTCTTGCTTGACTTGTACGTATTTTTTTTTACCTTTTTCTTTTGTTTTTTTTTATAAGCTTATGAATAAAGCAAAAAAAAATTAAGGTCCTTTAGTTTAATTGTGCCAGTTCTTTTCTCCTCGTAGTCCTAGATAATATTCCCGTATAAAATATAGTTGCTGTATCACACTAATATTATAAAGCCGAAAGTTCGTATGTGTGTATGTTTGTTACTCCTTCACGCTCAAACGGCTGGACGGATTTGGATGAAACTTGGAATATAGGTAGCTCATGTAATGGATTAACACATAGGCTGCTTTTTATCCGCGAGTGAAACCGCAGGGCGCAGCTAGTAGTCTTATATAATCGTAGTGTTATATACCTACTCTTTGTATATAATCTGTGACAATTAGTGCCACAGAAATACAAGTAGTAGTGCAAAATTCTGGTCTATACTAATAATAACGGGCAAAACAATCAAAAATGTTGTGCTACAATTTACTTGAGATTTTTTTAAGTACAATCCATGAAAATCTATTGTAATACTTTACACCGCGTGATAAGGTTATTCGTCTTCTAAAGCAATTCCCACGAAAGGATTCCAAAACTCCCACCTTTAATTTCCCAGAGCTTCAATATAAACTCATGTATTGTGCCGGTCGATTTATTGGCTTCTCTCTCGGGCACTCCCGGCCCTGAATGTATTGTAATAACAATTGTTCCCTGAAATATTAAGACGTAAAGTGCTGAACGCTGGCTTTACAACAACCGTTTAAATACATCATTATTTCACCGCCAGATAGCTTTATTACCCTGCACAGCTTCGCTTTCACAAACCCGCAGATGGATAGGCTGGATCTTGAATACATTTTCTTGAAATTTCAGCGTGTAAGGAGTTGCAAGTAAAATGAGGAAAATTAAGAACGAAAGTAAAAAGCTCCCAGTCTGTTTTAGAGCCACAGATAATAATTATAATACTATATTGGTACTTGGTAGAGCTAAATTCACTAAACTCGAATGTTTTCGAGAGCTAGCTATCAAAGAAAGCGAGACCAAGAGCTGTAATTAGTACCTATTAGCTCAGACGCAACAAGAGCACCTTTATTCAAATTCTGCAATTATTTTCGTTGCTCATATCTATCTTTAGCGAAGGTCAGAAGATAGAGATCGTGGGTACTTTAAAAGAACATTTGCGTTACCAAAAGTAACTGAAAACGTTTATTCGTTACGCGTGAAATTCCGCGAATTTCTCTGAAACATATCCCGAATGGAAAAGTTATAGATAGATAGATAGATAGATAGAAAATGCTTTATTGCACAAGATAATCAAGTACATAGGCGAACTTAATGCTAAGTAGCATTTTCTTCCAGTTAACCTTATACGCTTAGTTATACGCACCGTTTCACCAATAAAATAACAAGAAACTTGTACCTGTACACGAACAGCCTACAAAGGGGTATAATGATAGATAAGCGCACGAACTCTATGTAGTGGAAAACAATACCGCGGCGAAAAGTTTTTCGCTTCGGTAGGCCTTTATTACGTGTGATATTGACTCTCGAGCGCGACCCGCCGCGGGAATCCCAATCTAAGTATATAATCTTGTATATGCAAATGATCCCTATTCCCCTACAACCGAATTCTTCCCGGTCACGGTATTCGGGTTATAAAAAGGGCAAAATTCTTGTAGACACAGCGGAATAAACTCATACGGATATTATAACTTTTTTATTTATTTTTGAACATCTGGAAATCTCTTTCGTGGTCGTGAAGCGAGAGAAGTGGAGCGATTGTTGCGCTTGTGGTGTCTGCAGATAATACCTCTATCTAAGTATCCGCAAATGATTTATACGGTTCCTAAATTGTATACCTCTTCCGCTTCGGGAATTTCAATGGGGACAGCGAATATTCGAATCTCAACCTTTGTCTCCTTATTTTAGGAGTTTCGCTTAATAATATTCGGTGGCTTTATATTTTGCCTTCCTTTTATGAGAAGTGACAAACTGGAACCTGAATCACTTGAAGGGAAGCGGTTTCCTATATCAAACGAATTCGAAAAATGCAATATTTCCTCCACGCTTCCCGTATTGAAGGTAGGACTTCAGGTTACAGAACATTGAATATACGTAGGTACATATAATTATGTTATTCCAACTATGCTTATAAAATTGTGCAGAATCTTTTGTTGGTGGTTTGTTATCGAAACTTTTTTTTATGCTACGAAGGTAGGCATACCTAGACCAAATTGCGACGATGTTGCACGCTGGCCTATTAAGAAGCTTGTTCACTCTCCTTTTGAAAAGGTCGAGATTATAGCTATACAGAACCACAGACGCTGGTAAAGAGTTTCACTCCTTAGCCATTCAGGATGGAATGACGTTTTGTTTTCAGAGTACGGTCGTACATGCAAGGATATCGGATGCCTGAACAGCGAAGTGTGCGTGCTTGCTGAAGACCCATGCTCGTTCGGCCACACGAGGGATTGCGGGACTTACCCAACATGCAAGAAGAAGTCAAAGGTTGAAGGTATGTATATAGGTACCTATGGATATAAACAGCCTTTGAGGTCCTTATCGAAGCTACGGTTCGGAGTTTTCTATTCTACACTGGCCCGCACAATGGCCGGATTGCTTGCACCTGATGTGGGGAAGAGAACTTTTTTTCTTCAAACTCGTATTGTAATGGGCCTGTTATAATTATAATATTTTGACATTTTTGACATTAAGCACTGTGTAAGTTTGTTTAATTATGCTTGCTTAGAATGTACAATAATTTAATTTTTATTATTTTTAAATACATTATCTAGTTTTGACTTGTAAAAGTGCTAAAAATAGCCTATTTGCAATAAAAAATCTGATTTTATTTGATTTGATTTATCAAAACAGATCACAAAGTGTTAATTCCACAAGTTTCGGAGGATGATCACATGCAAATACTTCAAAATCTCATTATTTTCTTAGTACCTAACCATGTGCATAAACTACGTGTTGAAACGGTGAAACCAATACAACTTGATTTTGCAATCAAGTTACATGATGAAGCTAGGGCCTAGTTGATAAAAAATTCTGACATTTTAAACCCACTTTTATAAGGTTAATTTATTTGACGCATGAGCCGTGTTTGCAATTTATTTTTAATTTTTTATTTTGTATCTTTTTTCAGGTTCCCACGCAGAGCCGGCACCAAAACCAGTAACTCCTGCACCAAAGCCGGTTTCAAATGACTTTGATGGTCCTCCCAGCTACAATCCACCGGCTCCACCCTCTGGCGGAAGTTCACCCTACGGCGGAAGTTCACCCTACGGCGGAAGTTCACCCTACGGTGGAAGTTCACCCTATGGCGGAAACTCGCCTCAAGGTGGCAACTCACCCTATGGAGGAAACTCTCACACTGGTGGAAACTCGCCTTATGGTGGAAGTTCACCCTATGGCGGAAGTTCACCTTATGGTGGCAATTCTCCCTACGGAGGAAACTCGCACACCGGAGGAAATTCACCTTACGGAGGTAGCTCCCCATATGGTGGAAACTCACCTTATGGCGGCAGTTCACCTTACGGCGGATCAGCAAGTCACGGAGGCGGATCTCCCTACGGAGGATCCAACTCAGGCGGCTTTGGAGGAACTGCCACTAAAGGCCCTCTTGACAGCATATTTAATACCATCAGTAAATATGCCAACGGTGGTGGTGGTCAACCCGGTCAACCTGGCCAACCCGGCCAATCAGGTACCGGTGGTCTTACCAACATCCTCGGTAATATACTTGGAAACCTAGCAGGCGGAGGCGCCGCTGGCGCCGGTAGCGGGTTCAACACGAGACCGATTCAAGAAAACCCGAACTATTCTTCATACAGCTCCAACTCGAAGAGCTCTAACTCGCAGACTTACCCGTCATCCGGCTATCAGCAAAACACACAGAACAAGAACTATGGGCAGACGCATAATTCTGCCACTCGCAGACCTTACCAAAACTATGGCTGGAGAGTTAGGTAACTCAATATCACAGTAAATCGGTGTCTGCACTGGATGTATTCGCTTTCACACACTTATTTCTTTGCGTTTCTAATATTATTTTAAGCTTAATTTAATCACTAATACTTGGACGAAGCAGACGACATTGCGACATTATATTGGGCTTAGAGAGGCTTAAGATTAATTGTTGATTTCATCTGCAATTGTAAAATACTCAATAAGAAAGATGAATATTGTTATCAGCATTCACTCTAGTACTGAATCGAAAAAAAAGATAGATCACTTATTAATATTATTGTAATAATAATCACAAATTTATAATACTCTAACAATGCGGTGAAGGCAATGAAAAGGCTTAATTAAAATTATCAATTTTAATCGACGAGTTTTTCAGATCTTTTTGAATCTCTGATTGTAATTATTGCATGCGATTCTACTCAATTAACATTGTCATGGTATGGTTTTAATAAAGCTCTGAGAGGCTGTATCTTCACTTATTGGCGATCTACTCTTTATCGCTTTCACTTTATTTATTCCTAAGTTAAGCCTGTTAATGTTTTTATTGTGACAGCACAGGTATATTATTCAATAGAAAACAGACTAGCCAATTATTAGTACTAAGCAAGGATTTTCTGTCAATTGTAATATTTTGCTGTAGTCTGCTAGTACATTACACATACCTACATTATTTGCAAGTTATATCTATTAGGCCCCCATACATAAATTGACGGATAAGTCTCGTCAATTTTATTGATCAATAAAATTAACGAGACCTATCCGTCAATGTTTTCTCCATACTGACCAATACTAACCCTGCATGATCAATAAAATTGATCAATCACAAAGATTGACTAATAAAATTGAACGTGTATGGGGGGGCCTTAGATTCCGCCATTTTCAAGCTCAGGCCTGGCTGGCATGCTAAAGCTGCAGTTGACACTGCATTTACACGTTTTTGTCTAAACCTACAATGACGTAGGTATACAATATACGTGACATTTTATATTAGGCTCGAATAAAAATATAAGAGGATTTTACTATACCTATTTGTAGGACAGCTACGATGGTAATTAAAGATTTGAATTGTGCATTGAATAATGTACCTACAGTTACTTTAGTTATAAAAACTGCATTTGCTTGTAGCGGATTAGCATGAGTAACATATGGCTGTGATGTTCTATCATAAATATATATTGTTGTTTGTCCCCGATTTTGAATTCGGGGACAGACAGGAATTTTTATTTGTCTGTCCCCTCGCAGGGACAGCAGGAGGGGGCAGACAGAAACAACCCTTTCTATTAGATGCTTATTTATATTTATAAACATTAGTGCCATATTAATAATGATGTTATTGTTGTATTTCTATTTCAGTGTGACAGTGATTTTCACGTACCTGGTTCATCAATATGTCAAGAATGTGATAAATAATTAGTTATTTAATTAATTATTTAAACATATTTATATAATATTTTTTAAGATCAACAACTAATCTGTTTCGCAATAAAATTGTATTATTTATGATTGCAATAACTCTGTGCTAATTGTGGTTACCACTTACCAGTAAGATAACTGTTGCTAAAATATTAAATGTTATTTTTCGTATATTTTTATTTTACATAATATCTTTGAGAATTAGCAAGTTGGAGTGGCAGTGGGCAGGCCACATCGCTCGTAGAACTGACAACCGATGGGAAGAAGGGTTCTCGAGTGGCGACCACGAACCGGAAGATGCAGCGAAGGCCGGCCCCCACTAGGTGGACCGACGACCTGGTCAGAACCGCGGGGAGCCGATGGATACAGGAGGCAAGCAGCCCCTCAAAGTAGCGCTCTTTGGGGGAGGCCTATGTTCAGCAGTGGACGTCTTCAGGCTGTCAATGATGATGATGACGTCCGAGTTCGGCGTTTTATAAAATGTTGCGGATTTTTTTTTATGAGAATGAATAACGTGACCAGCTAGTCGTTCAACTGATGTTAAGCGTCCACGGCCGCCCATAACAGTTGCAGTGTCACTCGGAACCTTAAAATAAGTAAAATGAATAAGTATAGATTAATGGTACAACCTATGTGAAAAAAAAACCATTTAAATCGGGTCATCTGTTTCGACGTGGAAGCCAAACGAAATAAACGTTTCACTCTCATATAATTATATTTATGGTTTAAAAAAACTGAGCAATTCAATAAATTGTCATCATTTATTGAACTCCATAAAGTAACTATAGATAAAATAATTTAGTGTCACAATAGATTTTGGGGTTCTTGAAAAAATCACATCACACTAATATTATAAAGCTGAAAGTTTGTATGTGTGTATGTACACACATACAAACTTTCCAAATCCGTCCAGCCGTTTGAGTGTGAAGGAGTAACAAACATACACATGTTTGTTACTCCTTCACACTCAAACGGCTGGACGGATTTGGATGAAACTTGGAATATAGATAGCCTATGTACTGGATTAACACATAGGCTACTTTTTACCCGCGGGTGAAACCGCGGGGCGCAGCTAGTAGGTTATAATTGCAAAACAATAAATTAATAATGCTCCATACACCAATATAACACTATAGTATACAAATACAATTCGAGCAAGAATACTCCAACAACTACAAAGATCATAAAACCTTATCGCACTAATGTAACATAACAGCTAATGATAAAAATTACTAATATCAATGGAATTCATTCGATACAGCTTTCGAAATCTCGAATAAGTTTCACAGTTTCATTTGCTTACAACTATTAAGTATAATACATCATCATCCTCTTTACCTTTTCCCATTTATTATTGGGGTCGGCTTCCAATCTAACCTGTAGCGGCGAGCTACAAGAATTACACGAGCGACTGCCATCTGACCTCGCAACCCATAAGGGACCAGTAACAGGGATGGTTAGATCAGGTGTCAGATTCTATCAGGCGTCTGACTACCCGTAACGATTGCCATAGATGTTCTTATGACAACCGGGACCGACGACCCGAGGCACGGAGCGATTGCATCGAAAACTGGGGTCGTCCATAAATCACATGATGGTTTTTTGGCTTATTATTAAAATTACAACTTAGTTTTCAAAAAACACAACTGAATTTTAGAATGAACTAAAAAACGAATGAATGAATGAATGAACAGCACTATCTCACACAGTCTAGTGATCTTATGACTCTGTGTGAAGTCTCAGGATGACGTGCGCAGTGCAGTGCCACGCGAAACTATATTAATTAAGAGTTCCGATTTATAAGTATAAATAATATGTAGGTACATAAAGCACAATATATTAGTTAGTGGAATCATTTTATAAATAAACACAAATAAGTATTATTATTTCAGTTAGCAAAAGCAAATCAGTCTCATAGCGGCTGACAGTTGTTTTAATATAAAATATTTTGAAACTTCTCTAAATGTTATTAACAAAACCGCAATAATTTATAATGAGATAGGTATATGGAATAGAATCATTTTGTTCCCATTGAGCGAACAAAATCATTAATTATAGTTGTATATTACTTCTAGTTTGGTTAATAGAGAAATAATATAAAAATAGCACATCTCTTTTTGGTTTCAACTGTATTTTTCATTGTATTTATCTCAATATAATCTCTATGACAATGTCATCAAATCTACAATGCTCTTTTTTTAGTAATTAGGTACTTAACAATCGAACTGTTACAGAAATAATGAACTAAATTACGTCACATTTTATCAGATATTTTATGGTCTATGCTATGTATGAATACATAAGTGTTAATACACTTCCCCGCTATTTTACTTATTCTTAATAATATCATTGTGTTCATTAATTTACCTACACAGTCGACATCCTACCCATTTCCTATATAAGTCTAGAATTCTAGATCTATTTATTATCACTATCACCCTTTGTTTATCATGATTATTGATGTTGAAGTGAGTTCAAAACTGTTTAACCCTTGGAGTCACCTATTTCAATAACACCTGATGGCCTAGCATGCGCACCGCGAGAAAACTTTTCGTCGTTGTAGAGTGAGACACACTTAGGCTCTATCATAGTCTTGTCACGGTCTCACACGAGAAGTGTCGAGAAATTTTGTCGCGGTGCGCATGCTAGCCAGGCTGGTAAGGTCAAAAAACTTACTTTTTGAAACTTATGAGTAGTCCGAAAATGAAAAAATTGTCAAGCATACCAAATACTCTTTTGCGAATCGCTAAAATACTGAATTTTCCCCATAAATCAACTAAACTGTCCAACTTGGACCAGCAATGGACAAAAGAAATACTGGGATATTCGAAATCAATAATTATTGGTGTCCATAATAATTGTGACTATTCTTGATTATTCGCCACAACAGTTTTTAATATTATAAGAGTTGAAAAACGAAAAATCAAAAAATAGTGGCAACATTAGTTTTGAAATCACTTCAACCTTTTTTTATGCTACTCACTCAATTATTAATTCAGTGACACCAGTTCAGCTTGTCATCACCTCAGCTTTACTATTCAATGCTTCACTAGAACCCTTTGGTTTGTTCTTTCTAAATATTTGGTTAATAACCAAGCCTACTATTAGGAACGTGAACCAGACTCCATACCAGTAGTGGTATACTGAAGTGTAGTAGATCCATATACGGTCAAAGGTGAGGAGGAGGAAAGCAGCTCCTTGGTACGACTCGGAATGAGATCTCAGGAACCACATGATGAAACCGATGACCTTCTTTTTCTGTAAAGTAAGTAGGAAACACAATTAATAGGACTTATCGATGACAGGTTGAAACTAGGAGATCCGCAGGAGAACTAAAGTGACCGATATAGCTATTAGAAATGGCAATGGGCAGGCCACATCGCTCGTAGAACTGGAACAACCCATGGGGAGGAAAGGTTCTCGAGTGGCGACTACGAACCGGAAGACGCAGTGTAGGCCCCTACTAGGTGGACCGACGACCTGGCGAAAACTGCGGGGAGCCGATGGATGCAGGAGGTAAGCAGCCGTTCAAAGTGGCGCTCTATGGGGGAGGCCTACGTTCAGCAGTGGAATCGGCAAGACGTCCACTGCAGAAAATCATGATGATGATGAAAAAGTTTTGTATTGTATTGTACAGAACAGTTGTATTATTACTATAGTATAGATTTGAAGTATTGTTGATTTACCATTCCAGTAGCGTCTTTATAAAAGTTTTTGTAGTAGATGTCTTCGGCCATGAGGTAGAATGGGCAGAAGTAAATGCAGAAGAAGTAGCCGGCGTGGAACCCGTGCCATATCACCGAAACGAACAGAGCTGCGTGAATCCTGAAAAACGGTATTTTTATGATGAACGGTCTCATCAATTCTGTGTCACATTCTCTAAAGCTAAATGAAAGGAATATCTCCGTCTTTATCATTTCTCTCATCAGATGAGTACCAGTACCACCATACTCTATGTTTAGTTTGACAGAAGTAGTATTATATTATCTGTGGTTTGGCTTTAGAGAATCGACACCAATAAGGAGGTTAACTGGCATAGTTAACCTTTTTACTGGTGCCGAAATTCCTATTCGAAATCTGCACCGTCTCTTTCATTTACATTCAGGATGAGGAAGTGGAGAGTCCAAATTTCGTGTCGCATCCATTCTTTCAACTTACTTGAGAGGCTTTATTGGGAACCTCTTATAAACGACCATAGCGACCCAGTACTGAACTGCTTTGTTCCAAACTTTCATCGAGTCCCGCAGGGTTACCACCGTCTCGCATCCCCATACATCCATGGACTCCACGGTGTTGAAGTCGTACTGGGCAATTCTCGCTTCTTCATCGCTCCTGGAAATGCGAAATCAAAACATTCTACAATCATCATTACAGATCCTGGATCCTTACTAAAAAACCCAAGTATCTAGGGACCCAGGAACTACGAGGACCCACAACACCCATACACACAACAATTTATTTTACAGAAATGTATTGGAAAGGTCAAACTCAATCGAATTCGAAATCAATTTTTTATGACGATACCTGGACTATCAGTTTAAAACTATCTTCTAAATTGAGTAGAAGACCCTATTCCTTGTTTCAAAAATACATATTTATGTAGGTAAGGTACATAACGAAACAGAATAGAGAGTAACAAATTTTTAGAAACCTTCTCTAGGGTTGACTTATCAATTCACATTCTTAGATTTATTTTCGCTGCTAAAATGTACGACTTTGTTTGCTGATGGCCTTTAAGCCTGTTGATAAACAAACAGTTACGTAAATAAAATTGTTTAATACACCTTGATTGTACAACTGGTTTAACTAGCTATGACGTAAGTACCTAAATCTAATATTTGATATCAACTCCAACACCAAAAAGTTTTTAAATTTTATTTTAAAAGTTTAGTAATGTATGACGTGACGAGCTAGTAGTTCGCCTGGTGTTAAGCGTCCCGGCCGCTCATAACAGATGCAGTGTCACCCGGAACTCTAAATTAAAATTTCGCGTGACACTGCACCTGCGCACGTCATCCTGAGACATCACACAGTCTAGCAATAAGATTTCTAGACTGCGAGATAGGATCATAAAGTCTCATTTGCCCAGTAATTTCACTAGCTACAATGCCCTTCAAACCGGAACACAATAGTGCTTGCACACTTGACACTACTGCTTGGCGGCAGAATAACTGGCAAAGCAGTGGTACCTACCTAGACGAAGTAACAATTAATATTATTATTACAAGTCAAGGTGACTACCGAATGACTTACATATCTCGTAACTTGTCGTACCCAACGGTGGGCCCGTGTCCAGACCTGTTCCGCCCTTGAACAGGGTAAGCTCCAAAACCAGCTGAAGTACAAACACTTTCAGCCATCGTCATGCCAGCGTATATACGTTGACGGAACGCCGCGAACACCATCCACGGGTAAAGCATTCGGTACACGAAGTTACGGTTGTTGTGATCTTCCGTTAGGATGTACTGAAAGAAAATATCAACGCTAATTCTAATTTGGCATGGGGCCGGTAAGACCTGCACTGACGTCCCGCTTGCGGTGTATTGCACAATACCCCCGCCAGCATCTATCCAATCCAGTCCAGCTCCTTGACATAACGGAGCGCGGCTTTGGGGTAATGGCACAACTGCTAGTGTTGGCGTCGCAGATGTTGTACGAAAGACGCAGCGTAGTCTAGCGAACCCCCCCCCCCCCCCTGCTGCTTATACATCCAGTACCAATGCAAGTTTCACTTCCCAAAACTTCTTTCAATCAAACTAACTCACCTCTAAAGGCCAGGTACTAGAGAATGCCAAATACAATGCAATGTACAGAGGCACAGTACTCAGGGTGTTAAGTGTAAAACTGCGGCAATCCACATACTTATGATATGGTAGCTTGAAATAATCATTGAATGTTCTGTATCTGTAATAGGGACCTGAAAAAAGCACAAGGGATAAACACAGGCTTCTAAAGCAAACAGTCACGTCACAAGGCCCTTTCTGGCGTTTTTATCTAATAATAAGTTCTTTAAAAATAAATATATGTATATAAATAAGTGCGTACACACAGCGCCATCCAAAAGCAAAGCTTGTACTATTGACACCAGGTAACTGAAAGAACAGACACCTATGTGTTCATCACAAACATTTGTCCTGGTGGGAATCAAACCCACAACCTACAGCTCAGAAGACAGGGCTACTACCAACTGAGCTATCAGGCCAATCAAGTGTAAATCATCATCATCAGCTTAAAATATAGTTCCACTGATAAACATAAGCCTCGCCAAAGACACGCCATTGAGCCTGGTCTTCAGCGACTATATCCTAAAGATGCTTTTTAGCTTTAAATAAATGAAGGCGGATTATCGCTGCCTGGCTACGGCGAGTCAAATACGCGCCACTTTTTGTTTAGAAATCGCGCGTTCAATTAAAATTAAATACATGTGATATCTCACTAATATAATATTAAGAAACTAACATGAGTAGTATTCATAACTACAACTACTAAACGGCTAGCACTCACGTAATTTTAGTCGAATAACTCGACCGGTGTTCAGGCAGTAAAGATGCCCATCTTCATGGAGTATGCACAGCCACGATGGTGGCTCTGCACTGACCCGCGAGTGCTAGCCGTTTACTGGTTGTAGTTACCTCACTGATATCTCACCCTTCCCCCCTGCGCCCTGGTGATGTTTAGTGATTTTTTCCGAAACCCCTCCCCTCCCTTGCAAACCCCACATGATTAATGGACAATCCCTTACCTATCATCCCTCCATCCCACCGCAAAACATCCTACACTACTTATATCTGCTAACTCATGCCCTCCACCTCAGAACATGTCTACCCCAATCATTTTATCAGTTCTTCACGAGAATTACCAAATGTAATCAAAATCATTAGCCTGCATTAGTCCACTACTGTACATAGGCCTCTCCTGAGGTAGACCCTGGGTCTACCTCAGTTCTTCTCATCCGATCAGCGCCAGCGACTTAGTAAGTACTAAGTGGAGCAACAACTGCATCTACATATATTGGGAGCCTTATACCTATAAAATCCAATGTTGTATAATGTAATAAGCTATGATAAAATCTATACTTTTTCAATAATAGGTCAGCAATTTTATTCTTCTCGCAGGAAAGCCAGGCTGAGAATAGCAAAGATCTAGAAATATATGAACAGTACCACTTACCAGTCAATAACCCCATGTAGCAAAATGAATAGTGAAATAGATCTATTAAACTAGGATTCACTATTTCTGTAAACTCAGGGTCCTTATCTTTCTGGTTCTTTGAAGCATTCTGTTCAGGTTTTTCCTCTTTCTTGGCTTTGGCAAGTGCTAGCCAAGATCCATTAATTTCAAATGCTACACCTACCACTCGGAGCACAATGATCATTTCTATTAAGTTGGTTTGTCCAGTAGGCAGTGACAATCCAAATTTATCAGCTAGGCGAAAAAAGAAGAGATAGCCAAACATAAAAGAAAATGTCACTATGTGGCAATATCTGAAAGAAGATTACAACTTTATAAAGAGACATGAACAAGTACACAATAGAACAAAACTTTGTATGTAAAGTAGTGTTATTAGTCTAGAATTTAGAATGTACACACTTAGATGGTTTGATTCTCTAAAGCTAAATAAAATTACAATATCTCCCCGGCTTTTTCATTTCCACTTTATCAGAAGAGTGCCACCATACTTTATGTTTGGGTTAGCTCTATAGAATTTAGTACAGAATCAACACATATGTAAGAAATAATAAAACTGTGATAATTATAGACAGATAGACACTCTTTATTGAAACACCACATCACAAATAATTAAAAACTATTGGCAGTAATACCTAAATTGTTAGCGCATAGTACTAACATGAAACCAGTGATAATTATATCACAAATAATTAATTTACTACTATAATGAAACAGAACGATTGGTATAACTAGAGCATACCTGCAATAATTCTATGGATATGAATAAATAAATCTTGATGTAGGCTTTGCGGATGGGATGAGGAGGGTTACCTAATGTAGGGAATGGTACCGCCTCATACCATTCTCCTCCCGCTAAAATCTAAATTAATATCTTACCTGACTGTAGCAGTCTTTATAGCAATAATACCAAGGAATGTAGATAAAATGGGATGAATAGCGCTATATCCTGATACAATGATTATAAGCAGGAGACCTATGAAGGAACCAATCCATTTCTTCGTGTCTATTTGATTAATTCTTCTGTAATATGGCCCAACCACAACACTAAACAGTAGAAGGGACAAATAAATAATGTCATTTTTATTTTTTGATAAAAAAGACAACATCCTAAAACCACGAATTAGAGATTTTAGCAGCAGTCCAGCAGTATTTATTTAATTTATTTTTATGTATTTGGATTTGGACCACAGAGTACTTTTTATGATTTGGACAGGGTTGCCAATAAAAAATTCTCAATTCCCCGCGTCAGTGTTGTCAATTCCCCGAAATTCCCCGCTTCTTGAATAATTTCCCACATATACGCCAAAATGATATTTTTGGAATAAAAACACGGTTTTATACAAAATTTATTTAACCTACATACATAAATAACTGTAACTGGGCTGAACCTGTACAATGAATATTTTTTTGAAAATTTTGATTGCATTATATTTCTTTATTGATATAAAAGTAGGAACATTTTTTTTTGTTTTTGTCGGTCTGTCTGTCTGTCTATCTGTCTGTCTGTCCGTTTCAACACGTATCACGCTGGAACAACTAAACGGATTTCGCTGAAAGTACGGTTACTAACAGCAAATTTTTTAGAATAACAATTAGAATACTTTTTTTCCAAAACGACCAAATGCGGGTTGCACGAAGCAATAAAACAAGAGTTTTTTGTTTGTTTATTATTTAAAAGACAGTAAAACACAATTAAAGATGGTAAAACATTTATTCCAATATTTTTGAATGAATGAATGAATGAATATGAATATATGAATGAATATACTTTATTTGCTACTACTACTAAATTAAACTTAACTATTACATAATGTGACACTATACCCAACGAATAAATAGTGTAAGTATACATACAATGCCCCTAAAATCCTCCAACAGACTAAATCAGCAATAATAAGATAGAACTACAAATAATAGTAATAAACTGGCTGATTCAAAATATCTGGCCAAATGACGAAGTTAATTAAATTAATCCTTGCGTCATTTTCATCCATCCGCTGTGCGATAAAACATAGCTGACAACGAAGATGAAGCCACTATACTCATCCGGCAATAGAAGGGAGGCAGGCGATGCTAACCAAAAAAGGTTGGTCTGGACTCTGGATTCCCCGAAATTCCCCGATTTCTGTCATTTCCCGCGCTCTCCCCGCACTAACCCTCAATTCCCCGCAAATCGGGGATTTCCCCCACGATTGGCAGCACTGGATTTGGACCACGGATTCAAAGAGTATATAACACAGAGTAATTTGTTATATAACCTGCGTTCGGATAGCCTACTGGTGGCAAAATTAACAGATAAAAACGACAAAAATGATCACATCACAGAATTCCCACTAGTAGAATTCTACAGCGCGTGCCCGCCTAGTTGTTTCTTGCTCCCACACGAGGTGCTGCCTGAATAAGAACGTCTCCCAAAATTTTGGGTAAATAATGGGCGATTTCGTTAGCTCTATCTATAGAGTAATTTACCTTGATACCTAGAAATTATGTTTTACCAGTGTTCATTGTTTCAAATTTATTGTAAAAACTAAAATGCAAGGTCAGGTGGGGTAAGTGAAACGAAGGAGTACCTAAGTGAAACCCTATCGAAATCAATAAATCACGCAGTTTAGCTCTATGCTATGTGGCGAAATGGTTTCAATGCTCTAGCACACGTGTCACACAATCTTTCTGCTAGGTCATATGATAAAAAGAAGTCTTTAAGTTTACAAAACACAAGTCGGCTGATGCCATAAAGCAATTTAATAGTGTTTACGTACATTTTTACTCGAAAGTAATGCATGAAACGGCGCGTAATGTGGGGTTAGTATTTGCAGTCACAGTTGCAGACATTAGAGATTGACGTAGAATGTTTGGTGCGGTTATGTAAAAATTACTGATATTTATTGTGAAAATTTTAGTTATCGTAATGATATAGCACGGAGAAGTGAGAAGACGTAAGTTTACGTGTGTAATGTAAAACTCCGCCAATTTGTTTTTTTGACATTTGAGATAACAAACCGCATGTGGTTATTTTGCGTTCGTTTTGGGTAGTGAGTAAAAGTGGTAAAAGTGGCATTATGAGGAGTTTTATTTAAAAAAAAACCTAGTTCCGCTTCTTTTCTAGATGGCGCAGTGAGTACATAGTTTAAACCTTTCAAACCACAGAGTAGTTTAAACATAAAAAAATGCTTATGACTATCTACGAAGAAATGTCAAATTCAGTTGAGTGGACCACGAGTACATTGCCTGTAGTATCTCCTAAGTAGTCGGTGGTGCATTTTTATTAAGTAAATTGAAGTACAGTAGATCTGCGAGATAGAAAAACGTTAATATTATGATCCAAAATAAAGCCGAGCTATCCCGCAACGAAACTAAAAGAAAACGAAAGAGTTTAGAGTTGTCAGTCAGTATCGTGACACATTTTCTCTAACCTATGGTCTATGCTTGAAACAGTGACTGTGACAGCTTTTGGTAAAACCACAACTGGCGCCATCTATTGGGTCATACATAAAATGCAATTTCTTTTTTTTAATAAAAAGCCTCACTGGTGAAATTCTCAAACCGAACAGTTTACTACAACACACAGATAACCCCCAATAGATACCGCATTACGGGATTTTTGTTCGGATCCTAGCTCACCAAAACTGGCGGAAGGTGCGGGTTGCGGGGACTGGAGCCAATGCGCTATTATTGGCTGTTTCAAATGACGCCCTAATAATGAACTCTAATAATTGGTCGAAACTAAGGCCGTGCTGCGAAGCGGCAATTTATATAGAACCATTTACGCCAATGCGTGGTGCGCGGTCGTCGTCTTTCATGCGGTATCTATTGGGGGTTATCTGTGACTACAACGCTATTGCCGGACTCTAATTTTGCAAATGCCAATAACGCACTGACCTCTATAATACAAGTACGCTGGACTTCATACTCTCCGATGTTATGAGAAGCCATTTGATTTTCGCCATTTTGGCGCTGATAGCAGTGTGAGGGTCCATGGAACTAATATTAGGGATGAGACATAACTTTCGATGAAAATACGATATCGATGTCACTACAGACTCAGGCATTTATTTAATTCCATGTGCATATACGGGTACCGAGACAAAAAAACATACTATACCCAGTAAAATAAATAAGCTTTTTTTTGTATATTTGCGTTTCAGAAATCTACTTAATTATTGTTAACTAGCTGCACTCCGCGTTAATCCAGCATAATATGTAGCCTA
Organism: Ennomos quercinarius; assembly: GCA_910589525.2. NCBI lineage: Eukaryota > Metazoa > Arthropoda > Insecta > Lepidoptera > Geometridae > Ennomos > Ennomos quercinarius. Next base: position 10,254,527 of record OU342499.1, on the reverse strand, counting down.
TGTGTCTAGGGTTTTAGGTATTCTCAATTTCCGAATTCCACCATAATCAGTCCAGCCGTTTAAGCGCGAAGAAGTACGTGATGTGCACACAACTTCTTTAAAATATTAGATTGATAGCTCGATTTCATAAAGCCAGTTCTCCTTGTTCATGTTGATTCAGTACTAGTAGGGGTAGGGTACCTGGGTATGCTGGGTAATAAAATACAAAACGCAGATAATAACATAATAACATTTATATTTTACACTAGCTTCTGCCCGCGGCTTCGCCCGTGTGGCCAATAGGAAATGAATGGCATATTTTTCTGCAGAAACAAACATTATAAATGCTCTCACTCTCTCTCGATATATTATACAAACTGACAATACCCCAAATAATGCAATAACATGAAATTTTCCGTAAAAAAACCTCTGGGATGAGAGTAGTATGGTTTTAACAGAACTCAAAACGTGTGTGAATAGATCTAATTATGGAGGTCCCACAGGTCACTTTCGCTACACAGTCGCCGCTTGCAACCCAGAGAACAAAGCAACCTCGAAAAAGAATCGTTAATTTCTACCACAGGTCACCTTCGCTACACAGTCGCGGGCCGCTTGCGGACCAGCGAACATAGTGACCTCAAAATAAAAACGCCAACTTCTACCACAGGTCACCTTCACTACACAGTCGCAGGCCGCTTGCGGCCCAGTGAACAAAGCAATCCTTTTTCATATTTTCCACCCATAGCTGCTTAGTAAGAGTGTCAGTGGGAAACCTAAAAGCACAGAGTAAAACTTAATAAAATATACAAAACAACATTATTAGTACTAGCGAGTTAAATATTTAGTTAATATTAATGAAAAAAAAATCTGGAGCCAGTTAGACATCGCAGATTATTCTGTACCTACGTACATTATTGAGCATTGCCGAAGTTCTGCTAGTTACTCACTATCGAAGAACATTATCGACACTTTATCGATATGAAACATTCACAACCTATGTACCTATTCCAATAGTATGAATTCATTGAATAACTAAATCCTACTTACATTTAAATGTGATGAAATTAAATAAACTAAGTATAAAATAGTATTAGAAACCTCCAGACATACAATAAACATAATAATAGCAGCGTTTTACCTGAAATAAAACGCATATTAAAATACTTACCTTACTGGAACCTTATATTGAGAATAGCATTTCCGTTTCCGTCGATTTCCTGCCAGTTTTTTCGTACTTTTATACCTCGTTTCCCGTAAAGTGGCGCCACCTGGCGGGGGCGCAGCATTTTAGTTTACTTGGAAAAGTGCAGCGCCATATTGGATCATTGGCTCAATTTTCACCAGGCAGAAGTTAAGTGAAAGGTACCAGTAAGGTAAGTATTTTAATATGCGTTTTATTTCAGGTAAAACGCTGCTATTAAATAACTGTACCGTTACTGGAACCTTATATTGAGACGTGTTTGTTATCGCCTGGTGACGCCACTTTTAAAATAATTAAGTATTTAGATCCTTATTAAAATAACGCCAATGTGATGTGATGTGGCTTTTATGTGAAACACAGTAGATAAGTGTGGTTTTCTATTATGAACATTCAAATATAATTATATATTACATAACAAGAAGTGCAGTGAAAAATATTCACACTAAGGCAATTTAGATTGTCAATTCAGCATTATGAATTGTGTTACAGATTGTAAATCATCGTATATGTTATTACCACTTCATGCCGGTAGACCTGATGAAATGTATTTAGCTGCTTGCTAATTGTCCTGCGCCAAAACTAGATTGAGAGAGACTTTGTCTAAACATTTTAATACTACTGCTGATGCTTTGAAGATGTGGTTTGATGCCAGCCTCTTCAAACAGAGTTTTATCTCAGCCAGATACTGCTGTGCGCGAGGTGGTTTTGCAATACCTTCCTCTGATTAAATAAAACCTTACGTTTTATATTTGGTGCTTTCTATCCAGAATCAAGCATTAAGATTTTTACTGTTTACATGGCTATCTAAAGTAAAAATATAAATATTATATATTCGACAGACTCCAACCTTACACAATGATTAAAATCTTCTCTCAACAATGCTTTGTCTGATATTTTCAGAACAAAGTAGTAATTGCAGTATGATGCGATGCCTGAAATCAATTGCTTTTGTCTAATAGGTACAACCATATAAATCAGCTGGCATTCCATCATCATAGTACCTCAAGGCTTTTGGATAAGCCTAAAAAAGAGCGTGAGAGCTTACTGACTGGATCTTTCGAGATACAATGCAAGGTGAAAACGATATGCCTACGACAGAATAAAAAATAGTTCTAGCGTAATTACGGTTAATACTCTTCCAAAGCTGGCCTTTCCTGTCAAGGAGAGGGTGCAGGTCACGATCCACCACGCTAGCGAAGAGTGAGTTGGTATGTAAATTTCCGAGCTATGACATGCGGTTTTACGTCACAAACTTATTAAGTTAGGAATCTACGGTTCCGTCACCTTGGGCCACCCCGTATTTTCAAATTTCGTGAGCTGAATGCTCCAACTGTTCATGATTCATAAGTCGTTCAAGATCAACCATGCTTCAAGTGCTCGGGCATTGAGATTTCCAAGTTTTCACATCTCTGTGGGCTTAAGCATCACAAACACGTCATTTGGCCGATGTTGGTGAGTCAGGTCAGGACTCGAAAAATGGTAATGGAAGCGCCCATGTGAGTAGACAGTTCTGTTTAACACTGATAAAGACACAAACTAGATAGCGATACTAACGTATTATATACTCACAGACCAGGTAGTGGATACTACGTATACTGATATGGGACGCAAAAATACGGATTATCGGTTCTCACATTTCGTGACAGAAAGTTTAACACAAGACGGGCTGTTCCGAACTCCCAACCATAGAAATAACCATATAACCATACAATACTAGGGTGCACTATACTTACCAGTACCTAGTCCGAATTAATGGACGTATGTGCATGACATGAGTGTATTTGATGCTGATCTAATACTTGCAAAAGTTTATTTTGCATCTCTATAGTTCCATTATTGGGCGACCTGGCAGTTTTGTTGTCGCTTGTCGCATTTATTGGAGGCTGAACTGGCTCGAATTTACTGGGCCGAGGCAAAGCAATGATACCTTACCTGTAGGTATGTTGTACGCCCGCCAAAACTAACAAGAAGAGTTCAGGCTATTTTGCCCTGCCATGCCGTCATCACTACCAGTCTTGCACTCCGAGTGTCTGGCAACACATCGCCACCAATTTGATAAAAATATGCTGATAAACGTCGTAACGAAAATTGCATTCTTGTCTCTTTCTAACAACAGTGGCGTATATACTCTCCATACTCCACAAACTTCATAATAAACATACGTAGGTATGTATAGGTGGCTTCTAGTTAGTTTTTAAAACAGTGCGGTTCGACTGTAACGTCTCTATATTTCCAACTCACTGGGGCAAGGGCGTTGCTCGCTTGCAGTTCATAGACCACTCAAATCGTTAAGAATATCTTTCGGTAGTTAAAGGTTTCCCAACGTTTATTTACGGTTAAACAAAACACGAGATACCTACAACCTACCACAACAGGCAATATTTATTTTTCTAAGTACCCGACTATTTATTACTATTTATTTATACTAATATTAATTTGCTGACAAGAATCAGCGCAAAATTATTACTATTCTGATGAACCGCAGTATTCATGTATTCATTTCAGAAAAAATATATATAGTCGAGATAAATAGCAAAACTACTATGTCCCATTTTTCTTGCAATAATTGAGCTACCCAATTGTAAGAATCAAAGTTCTTTTGGTGCTGTGCTCAGCTCAGACACAATGGCAAGAAGGTCACCTCTAACAGTTCACTAAGTGCAAAAGGCCTGTCTGTATAAAACTGTATATTTTCAAAGGGATGCTCAACATAAACTTACTTTCACACCCAGTCCTGATTTGGTTGCAAGAAGTATGGAATACAATTCATGTATATCAGGTGAAATGGTGCGGCCATTATATTAACGCTTTAAGGTTGTAGGTAATTATAGCGGACGGACTGATCTATCCAACTTTGATATTTGAAACAGAGAAGAGAGGCAACTAAAGAAGGTTATCTGCTACTTTTGGAATGCCCTTTATTTTTATAGATTTTATGAACAATTACAGACAGTTGTTCTGAAAAAATTAATTTATGTATGGATTAAATGCATATGTACGTGTATCAAAGAATTGTATTTGATGCTCTTTAATTTTAACTTCAAAATCATTCCTGCTAGGTGATCCCGAAACTTTGATTACAATCTATAGAAACCCCATTTTGTTTGGATTTGACAGTTTCAATAAATGGTTTACGTGTATAATTACTAAGGAAGTTTTCCAAATTAGGAATTAAAATGCTCTTGTTGTATTGTAATCAAAGTTCCATGATCACCTCATAGGTGTGCTCATTTCTGCACAATTCTGCTCATTTCATACCTTGGCTGATTTGGAAATGTTTGTGCTATTACTTTTCTCTGAAGGAGCGTCTGAGCATTTGTACGCTCTTTGCTACTTTTACGAGCGGGCTGCGAGCCCCGGTTGTGAGCCTAGCCCAGTGCCAGTTACAATGGCTATTTGAGGATTGACCTCAGGGAGGGCAGTTCCTGTGATACAATCCTGCGAGGATAGATCATTGTAAGTTTGTTATGACAAATTTTGTTCATTGCATGTGATAACACCCCGTGAGGATGGCTATTCAATTTAAGACAAACTTTACTTTTCACAGTATGTGATAGCATCCTGCGAGGACGACTCATTCTAAGTTTTAAAAGACAAACTTTAATTCATAGTATGTGATAGCATCCTGCGAGGATAGCTCATTGTAAGTTTTAAAAGACAAACTTTAATTCATAGTATGTGATAGCATCCTGCGAGGATAGCTCATTGTAAGTTTTAAAAGACAAACTTTAATTTATAGTATGTGATAGCATCCTGCGAGGATGACTCATTGTAAGTTTTAAAAGACAAACTTTAATTCATAGTATGTGATAGCATCCTGCGAGGATGGCTCATTCTAAGTTTTAAAAGACAAACTTTAATTCATAGTATGTGATAGCATCCTGCGAGGATAGCTCATTCTAAGTTTTAAAAGACAAACTTTAATTTATAGTATGTGATAGCATCCTGCGAGGATGACTCATTGTAAGTTTTAAAAGACAAACTTTTATTCATAGTATGTGATAGCATCCTGCGAGGATGGCTCAGTGTAAGTTTTGAAAGGTAAACTTTAATTCATAGTATGTGATAGCATCCTACAAGGATGACTCATTGTAAGTTTTAAAAGACAAACTTTAATTCACAATATGTGATAGCATCCTGCGAGGATGGCTCATTGTAAGTTTTAAAAGACAAACTTTGTTCATAGCATGTATGTATAACATCCTGCGAGGATGGCCCCTTGTAGGATTTTAAAAGATAAACTTTGTTCATAGCATGTAATAACATCCCGTGAGGATGGATCATTGTAGGATTGCAAACGGCATACTTTGCTTATATCATGTGATTGCATCCCGCGAGGATGGCACATCGTTATTGGTAAATTTGTAAATGACAAATTTTGTTCATAGCAGTAACAAATATCCAGTTCCATGCGATGGAACGACAGGCTTTTGATTGCAAGTCGCTAAAGGTGGAATTCTGTCTACCATAGCGTAACACGCAATCTGCCAAAACATCTATACAATCCATTATTATGGTGATCAGAATATTTTATAATTATTATAGGTTAGGTGACGAAAGGTGTCATATTTATATACCTCCTCGACTGATGTTTGAACAAGAACATCTACCCAGTCACTGAGATCGGTTAATATTTTTACGTAGTCGTAATGCTGACGTTTTGCATAGGGACAATTCAACATTATAAATAATTCATAATGACTATGACTGTCACTCTTAGGATTACGAAATTATCTTCAAAATCGATATCCTCTAGTATAACTTGAGATGACATGACATGCATTACCTATAAAACCTACCGAGGTACTTGTAGTAAGAAAATAAGAAAATTGTTATAAAGCTCACCCCTGCTTCGTATGGCTGGAACGCTTGTAATTCTGTGGCTGGAACCTTCGCCTTTGTTTGTTGCCTGAGGACGACAAACCTGAAGAGCTGCTGTCGCTGCTGCTGCACCTAGATCTGCTTCGGTGCCGCTCTTTAGCAGGGCTTGAATGGCAGCCTGCTTTCGTTATCCGCGTGCTCTGTAACTTCAAGTCCATAATAAAACTACTGTAAGCACTACGAAAGAATATATACACTGGCTATTTAAAATTTAAACTGTAAGTGTCGAACGGCAAAAGCCGTTTAAGCATAATGTAATTGGTTTACTTACCAAGTGTGGGTACCACTTACTTTTACAATTTACTCACATATTCACTTTCACTATAATATAATTAAATAATAATATGAAGTAAAGCATATAGAAAATACACTTAATAACTTTGCAACTCACGCAGAGCCAGAGCTGCTGCGCACAAGTTGCTACGACGGGAACTCAAACGCCAATGATCCAATATGGCGCTGCACTTTTCCAAGTACACTAAAATGCTGCGCCCCCGCCAGGTGGCGCCACTTTACGGGAAACGAGGTATAAAAGTACGAAAAAACTGGCAGGAAATCGACGGAAACGGAAATGCTATTCTCAATATAAGGTTCCAGTAACGGTACAGTTATTTAATGTAGCATTTTTTTATCGTGAGGTTCACTTACTCCGCTCCGCTTATTCCGCTGTCTTTTTGGTAGCGATTTGTACAAAATACGCATAACTTCATCACAAACATGTACCGTAATCAAACACCAAACACAAAGAGTAGCCTTTTATCATCTTATTTTACGATTTTTCATCAGAGACGCAGGAAACTTACCAACAGCAACTTTGAAAAATGACAATTTTAGTACCCGAGACCCTCAAGAGGGGCGCTTTGAATCGGCACAAAAAAGAACTGTCATTTCCAAGAGAATATTTAGTCCAGCGTACTTGTATTATAGAGGTCAGTTCAATAACGATACCGATCCCAATCCGAACGCCTCTACTTTTTTTTTTTTTTTTTTTTTCTTTATTTTCAGGGATCAACGAACAGTATCACATACATTGTTTTACTTTAAAGTATCACTAAAACATCTAAACAGATGTGCTACCAACATTGTTGACCACAAATTACCAAATAAATATATTACTTACAGATATCAAGACAAGAGACCTTATATAGATTATAATTATACAAGAACTATGTTATTGTATTGTGTCCTAATAGTCTAGCGCAAAAAGAACAAACAAGTTATTATTTAAAATGTGATCAACCTATATTATAACACCTATTGTTAGACATCTATTTTTAAAACTTTATACTATTAGTTATAACTATAAGCACTCAACAAGATTTATAACTACGAAAAAATTAATACCTACTTATACAAACTTAATACAAACCCAAGTGAACCTATTTGTTCTTCAAAAATAACAATTTTTTTTTTTTTTGAGGGGGGGAAATGCCCTCGCACTTCCCTGCCACCACGGGGGTGGTGGCAGGGGGTATGTGGGACTCGAACCCACTAAAACCCCCCCGTGATCCGTCCGCCGCCGGGATGGGGCGAGATAGGGTCGCGATAGCATTCACTATCCCGCCCCGACGGTAGGCCCTTTCGGGCCTCTGCGCCATTGGGTGGGCAACCTTACACCTCGGTTACCCACCAGACGTGTGGGGCCGTGTGGGTGTGGCGGAGAGTCCCCCGACTATCCGCCACCGACCCCACTACGGAGGATGGAGAAGGCGCGCAAAACGCCTCCTCCGTCCCCCGGTCCGTCTGCGCCGGAGCCGGTCAGAGTTGGGATCATCCTCCCTGACCCGCTCCGCGGCCTCCTTCTGCGTCATTACCGCCTCGCAGAAGGAGACCAAGGCCTGCCACGCTCTCTCGCTGCCGAGCATGGCGTTCACCACGCTCGGCAACGAGAGATCCCGGCCAACGACCGCTGAAAGCGTGCGCCGCTCAGAATCCCAAGCAGCGCACACCTCCAGCGTGTGGGGCGCCGTATCCTCCGGCGCCCCACATTCGTGGCAGGCCGGGGTCGCCTCCCGTCTCGCGATCTGGTGCAGGTACTTTCCGAAACATCCATGTCCGGAAAGCACCTGCACCAATCGGAAGGTTAGCGACCCGAATGGCCGCCGCACCCACTCCCGGAGGACCGGGCGGATGGCCTCCACCGTCCTCTGTCCAGGCACCGGTGGAGCCAAGTCCTCCGTCCACCGCCGCAACAGGGCGGCCCGCGCCTGCTTTCGCAGGCGCCTGACCTCCTCCCACGCCGGGGGCTCTCCACGGGACCTCCTTGCCGCCACAAAGTGGTAAACTTCGGCGAGGGTCTCCGCTTCGAGCTCCCAGGGGGGATCACCGGCCATTCAAAAATAACAATAACGCAACGGTAGGTATATACGAGAAAAATCAACTATACGTTGTGTTTGCACGAATTAAAGCTATTACAGTAAGTATGCTTCACAGTTACATAATTATCCAATAAATAAACCACTGAATAGGAACAATAACAATTAAAATGTGTATACTATCTATAATAAACGAAAAAATTAAGTAAAATTGTCTTTTAAGATTGACGTCAAATCAGTGACAGTGTGACCTAACAAGTTAGGTAGGCACCTACCATGTAACCCCCACTATAACTGACCGATGCCAACCCCGCAGTCCCCACCCAGCAGGCTTATCACCGATCGCTTAAAACATCCCACTCGATCGTTAAATATATCTAAACAGTTAAATTTATCATTATACGTTTTAGTCATGCGGTAAAGAGGTGATCGATGACCGGAATTGGTACGGCAGGTAGCCGTGAAAAAGGTTTTATGACTAACTGTATCACGCGGATGCGATCTAAATGGCACTCTTAGGCGAATCCTGTTGACCAAGTCCGGGCAGTCATATCGGTTGTGACAAAGGTCAAACAGTAGCATAACATCTAGCTGTTGTCTCCTAGATTTCAAGTCTAAAAGTTTATACCTTACTAACAACTCCTCATAAGGTATAGTACAACGGCAACACCTGAAATGTACACAGCGTAGAAACTTCTTTTGGACTCTTTCAATATCCTTATTATAACAATCATAAAGTGGACTCCACACTGACACGGCGTATTCTAATTGTGAACGGATTAATGACTTATATAATAATAGGTATGTTTGCGCATTCCTGAAATTACAGGACGACCTAATAACAAAATTATACATTTTAAAACCACGAGATATTATGTTTTGGACGTGTATATCTAAAGTTAGCTTGTTATCTAAAGTTATACCAAGATCCTTTATTACATTAACATTATCAAGATTAGTATCACAAAGAGCATAAGTAAAGTTACTTATGTTTCTCTTACGTGTAAAAACTATAGATTTACATTTATTTAAACTCAATGCCAATTTATTTCTTATACAGTATGCAGAGAATCGATCCAAGTCAGACTGAAAGTTTACATGATCTTGATACGTGTTAATAACTTGATAAACTTTTAAATCGTCTGCATACAACAGGAACTTACAAAATTTAAAACAATTGTTGATGTCGTTAATATATAAAATAAAAAGCAATGGGCCCAATATCGATCCTTGGGGGACCCCAGAACTAATAGGAAGTACATCTGATTCATAACCATTGATAGCTATCTTCTGGCTACGGTTAGTTATGTAAGACTTAAACCAGCGCCACAAGTTCCCGCGAATCCCGTTAAATGCAATTTTGTCAAGAAGGATTTTGTGATCCACTCTGTCAAAAGCTTTCCGGAAGTCAGTGTATACACTATCAGTTTGTTTGTTCTTATCAAGATTTCCAAATAGTTCAGTAGTATACACTAGTAAATTTGTAACTGTAGAGCGACGTCGCACAAAACCATGTTGATTTGGAATAATATTACTATGTAAGCTAGGATACACTGCATTATGTATAAGTCTTTCGAAAAGCTTCGACAGAGTGGGTAAAATTGATATTGGACGATAGTTTTCTACATCTTTTTTTGAACCTCCCTTATGGACTGGCACGATACGTGCCATCTTCCAAATATGGGGGCAGACACCCTCTTTTAGACACAAATTAAGAATATAATGTATAGGTAGACAGACTGCGTCCGCTGTTCTGTTTAAAAAATACGGAGGTATATTATCAACACCCATACCTTTTGTTGGATCCAACCTACGTAATTCAGATTTAACATCATTAATTGTAAGGTAAATATCACTAATCATAACATCTGAATCGGGATTATCCAATAGTTGTATGTTTGATAAATCGTAATCCTCTGGAACAGAAGAGGTTTCAAAGACCGACTGAAAATAACTGGAATAAAGATTGCAAACACCCACCGGATCACTCGCTACCAAATCCTGATAGTGCACACAACCAGGTATGTCATTATTTTTTTTCCTATTAGAAATAAAAGTCCAGAAATACTTAACATTAGTTTTGATACTATTTTCAACTTTGCTAATATAATTTTTATAACAGGTATCCGAACCTAGTTTAAGTCGATTTCTAAAAATAGTAAAAATTTCATAGTCCGATATATTTTTATGTTTTTTCCATTTAATCCATGCCTTCCTTTTATCTTTGAAAATGTGTCTTAACGCAGAGTTAAACCAGACTGGAAAAGTAGCTGTAGTTACCAATTTTGTAGGTATATTTTTTGATATTATACCATAAATAGTATCATAAAAAACATTGACAGCACACTCAGATGATTTATCAGTTAAAAGTTTGTCCCAGTCCACATTAATTATATCATCATTAATTATTTGATAATCCGCTTTGGAAAAACAGTATTTCAGGGGAGATTTACGTTGCATACACTTATAACCGCGCCACAGATTAGAGAAAAAAACAATTGCTGTGAACCGCGCTCAATAGGTACCGTTACATAAAAAGTAGGATGATAATTATCTGTAGGTACTAACGATACCGGCGCGTGAGATAGCTCACAGTTCCTTTTATTTGTAATAAATAAGTCTAATATTTTATTAGTCTTATTCCTAATGTGATTAAATTGGACACTACTTATGTATATAATACCACTTTCAGTTTATAAAAAGGTTCTCTGTGAATACCACAGAGAGAGTATTTGTAATCTTTGTGTAATCTTTGTATAATACTAGCGAAGCGTTGTATACTCTTTGGTATAATACCTAAGATCACAGATAGTTTTGTTATGTACTTATTTTTCTTGAATAATTTTAATTTTTAATTTGTTTTTATCAAGGCGATCCACGCGGTGATGTTATGATTTCGGAGTTTTATGTATTATACCTACCTGATTGGGAAGTAGGTAACTTTTGCTATGATAGCATGCTCGTCGGCTAAAGATTGGAAAGTAACTTTTGTTATTATTATGCTCGTTGGACTTATTGGTTAATCATGAGTGCTTCGAAGTTGGATGGAGATACTAAGAAGGCTATTGCCCAGGATATTAACTTGAGAATTGGTAATGATATTAATGATTTAACCAACTGCTATGAATTGGAAAATGAATTGGTGCGAAAGAAAAATCATCTTCAGAGCTGCGTGAGTTTGATAATCTTAGTATAGAAAGCTTTATAACAATAGAAATAACTCCAAAACATTACCCCTAGGCAGTATTCCAACCATGGTGTCAGTTTTAAATTTTCCCAGTTCATTGTATAACTGCTGGTGGTCCTGCAACAATGTTTATGAACGGGGGGTTGAAAGTGCACCCTACTCTAACTAGCCGAGGGGTTAAACATGGAAGTGGTAATCAATAAAGGTTCTGATTGGAGCCAAAATTGCTTTACCAGTTTGCTAAAAGTAGCTAAACCTTGCTTGAAGTATTTTTACCTTGTATAATTTATAAATACAGCTTGGGTTAGAATTGTTATCCCGAAAAGGAGTTTCTTATGATGTCTATACTTATTGCAATATTTTGCAGCTCAATATTGCCAACAATGAAGTTCCAATAAAAATAGCATCAGCTATAAAAAAAGCTGAAGAAAACTCAGGTCAAATAGAGAGTCTCAAAACTAGGAGTGAAAACCTTAAGAAACGAGTTGAAGCATTTTTAGAGAAGACGGAACCTCTAAGGGTAGAATTGGAAAAGAGATTCTCAGATATTAATAAGCTTGATCAAGTATTGGTCTATTTAAAAACATTCGAGAAGATTGATGACATAAGGTAACTATATGTTCTGTATGTTCTTAGCTATGATTTAAGAAAATCTCTATCCAAATCCAGAATTCCAGCTGTTTGAAGATTATAAGCCCTACTATATTATTATTACTAGATTATATTACTAGTTCAGAAAAGGAAATGTTGGAGGTTTTCAAACTTTTGATCAAAAAAACTCACTGGAATTGAGTGTAGTTTTTCTATGTTACTATTTATGAATGCAAAGCAAACTATAACATTGGTGACTACAGAAAACTCACTCATAGATTTTTTTTTTTTTTTTTTATAACATGGACAGACAAACAAGCAGACGGCCCGCCTGATGGTAAGCAGTTACCGTCGCCTATAGACACCTGCAACACCAGGGGCGCTGCTGATGCGTTGCCTACCTTTTAAGACTCTATTTACCCGACATTTGAAGTGCCCCATGTTGTAGCTCAACGGAAATACCTCAGAGGGTAGCTCATTCCACATCTTGCAAGTATGTGGCAGAAATGATCTCGTGAAACGGACTGTGCGAGACTTCCATGGGTCCACGAGGTGTGGATGAGCTTTTTGACGGTGACGAGCTGTGCGGTTATAAAACCGCGATGCTGGGATTAGGACAGAACAGCTCTTCAGAACATTCCCCATTGAAGATTTTGTAGAACACACAGAGGGAACCGATGTCTCGGCGTAAACTCAGTGGTTCTAAATCTTTGGTGAGCTCAGGATCATCAGTGAGTCTAACGGCTCGTCGCTGTAAGGAGTCAAGCGGCTGAAGCTGGTACTTTGGTGCACCGTTCCAGAGGTGAGAGCAGTACTCCATATGCGGCCTAACTTGTGCTTTGTAAAGCATAAGCCGTTGGCCCGGCGTGAAGTACCGCTTGGCTCTGTTGAGTACACCTAGCTTCTTAGAAGCAAGACCAGCTTTACTCTCGAGGTGACTCCTAAACTGGACCTCGCTAGAAATGTCGACACCTAAGATCCCAAGCTTCACCGAGGTGGTAAGAGGAATGCCGAAGAAATAGATGTAATATAGTGACATTATTCTTAGTGCTAAAGATACTAGCAGCCCCCATATTATGATAAATCCAGAAATGCTGCTGCTGCGAGTCTCCCTCAACTGTCAAAATTGTATGAACTAATAGCAATTGAGCAGCAGAAACGTGTCAGTAGCGCTGCTAGATTCATCTTAATATGGGGCTGATTGACACTAATCATGCTGAGTACATCCAATAGAATAGACAAACAAATCATCCCGTTTTAATTAACTGTTGCAGCCGTCAAATTAAACAAAGCAGTGATGATGAACATCAAGTTCTTCTATATGCAGAACTGAAGGAAATGTGCAAAGAGTACCAGACTGGGCATAGAGGCAACTATGTTAAGGAGTACACACATTATTGGCATAATGTTCTCAAGGATAAACTCACAAAGTAAGCTAAGACCAATGATTTTTAAAACCTTTAAATAGGTAGTAAAAACACGTAAAATAATAATAATAAATTTATAATTAGAAGTAAATACAAAATACCGACCTAGAATAATAGTGTAGATTCATTTTTGCAAAATCAAGTATTGCTGTCCCTTTCTTTATAGATTGAAATGACAAGAACTTTGATAGTTTTAAAATATCAAATTCATTGTGTGAGTGGCCAATGTGTATTCCTGGGATTCAAGAATATAATTGTGTGTTTATTGTCTGAGTTTTGCTGCACACCACCCAACTGGTTATGTTTAGTTGGAATTTTGTGTATGAGTATCAACTTTGTGGAAAATGTTGGATAGTTACTATTAGGGATGCGCCGATTATTCGGTAATTATTCGTATTCGGTATAGTTTTTCATATTCGTTATTTGGCCGAATAGTCGGTTGAAGTGCCGAATAATAACCAAACATTGAATTAAATCATTTTCGTTACATACTTCCTTTATGAACTCATTTTAAGATAATCAGCTCTTTTTACGTTTTTCTAAAAAATAACACACTCTTACAGGAGCCTGATCAGCAGACTGACTGTAAAGCGTCATAGGGTGGAATTTTGTCCTCTGGTACCCAATCTAATATTTTTATCTCCAGTTACTATCACAAATTAAATGAAATGCAAAAATGCGTAAAAGATCACACACCACGTCATCACATTTCACTTGTTACTAAAATATATTTTATCTTAATTTAGTTTGAAATCTATTTACACACATATTAGCAATTTCAAAGGAAATATAAAAAATAATTATTTTATAGCCATACTGCTATAAAAAAAACCATAAATATTCATAGGAAATATTCATTGTACACATACCAATAGAAATTTTGTAAAAAAAAATTATTTAAATATTTCAATTGCAGTGGAGTCTTTGTTGAAGTTTTATTGCGACTGAATGTACGGTATTTCGCGTAAAATCAACCGAATAGTTCGGCCGCATATTCGGTTCGGTAAGCGCTGAATCGAATAATATTCGTTATTCGGTTTGGTTCAAAATCCATGGTGGTTGCATTCCTAGTTACTATTCATTTTGTGTTGCATGGCATACTAAATTAATCTCTATGTGCTAGAAATTTAAAAAGGGTTACAAAACCAAACCAATCATTAATAGGCTTGTGTCGTGCTATTTTTTTATTGCACAAATTAATAATATTTCTCAAAAAATAAACAGGCGTGAAAACAAAAATTAAATATCTCAAAAAATGACAGTTAGAAAGTTACAAGCATTCTAAAACACAGGAATAGAAAGAGACAGTTCAAACGAGCAGTGACGTCAGTTCTTGCTCTTTCAGAGTACCTCATTACTAAGCTGTGGTAGCTTTACATACAATCTCATTGGCATGTTACGTCACTAACATGCGTTTTCATAGTAACTGTGGGGGAAGCTCTGTTTTGCGAGAAAGGGACAGGCGATAGCCGCTCCAGAAACTTTAAAAGCCGTACTCCGTGATTTATTAACCGATTTTACTAATTTTTACAGCATTACATTCATTTTTAACCTACTTTATGAAAATAATATTAATTTGTTAATTTTTAATAGCAGGACACTTGCCTATTATGCACATAAAGCATTCAAAATTTAATTTCAGACATTACGAAGATGTGTTGAAGCAGCTGAAATGGCCGTTTGTGTCTGGAGCAGAGAATTCGCCTCCCCCAAAAGAAATAATAACAAAGTTTACAAATCTCACTAGGTATCTATTTCTCATTCAAGAACCTGAAGATCTTATCACAACTGCTGCCTCAGAAGACTTTGCCCCAGGTAAAGTTGGCTTTTAAAGATTAACCATCAAAGTCACCAAAAGCCTGAAGATAGGCCTCCCCCATAGAGCGTCACTTTGAGTGGCTGCTTGCCTGTTGCATCCAATGCCTTCCCGCGGTTATGACCGGCACCACTATCGCGTGACTGTTCTGGACATGGACTTCGCCTGCCATCCTGTTTGCGCCATTTTACAAGTCCATGAGTGCGAGCAAGAGAGCACACAATCACCACCTCCACCAGACTTACGCGATAAGGCCCGAGGTCGTCGGTCCCACCAGTGGGTGGCCGGCCCATGTTGCGTCTTCCGTTTCCTGTTCACCCTCAGTGGTATTTTCAGAGCTATGTCGGTAGCTCTAAAACATCAGGACAAAAAGAACTTAACAGTTATTTTCTTCTTAGATCAAGAACCTTGCTTACCTGTCAAGATACTGCTCCGGCCACTCAAAAAGCGCTTTGCGTTCCACTTCACGGGCCCGAGGCAGACAGCTCGCATTGACAGGCCTGAATGGTTCCTCACGCAAACTCTGACATGGATCAAAGATCATCAGGCATTTGTAAGGAATAGTATACAGCCAGTCGCAAATAAATTGGAGTTGAAAAACGTCAGAGCAGTGGTAAGTGCTTGTTTTGTAAGCTTCTATCAATGTTACTGTGGGTTGCAGTAAATTAAGAGCAATGGGGCTCAAAGTGTAGTAATTCTATTATTTACCTGCAACAACTTCATCATGGGAACCAGGTAAATAATAGAATTACTGGCGCAGGGGGCGCGCCCCCCCCCCCTTGGTGCAGACAGTCCAGCACCAAGCGCGGTAATTAGCCAATTTACCAGGAAGATATAGGTGCATGGAATTCATCATTTAAAGAAAATAGCACAAATTGGTCTTGTATCGTATACTAATGTGTTTTACCACCATATCCCCAAATTTCCCTCTTGGACTCTTCCCTACTATAATAATTTGTGCCCCCCCCCTTAAGAAATTTCTGTATCCGCGCCTGCCACAATCCAAATACACTTGATCCAATTTCTGACTACACTATCTGGTGTTTTATCTCTTTTCTATGTGTACTGTATTTACAATTTCATAATTACATTATGAATCCCGAAGACCTCGTTGGAAAGAGAGGAGGGCACTAAAAAATTAAATAGCAATGTTTGGGTGTTTGAATCAATAGTATCTGGAGTGGGCACCTTTACTTCCATCTCTGTAGTTCTTTGTAGTACAAACTTAGAGACTAGATCACCAGCCTTTTTGCGTTCACCGCTAAGCAAAGCCTCCCCATTGGAAGGGTTTGCCATACTTCACAATATTTACGTATTTAAAGGATGAATTCAATGCTGGGCTAATCGCAGTAGCAGCGGAACGCCTCCACACAGTCCTTGCTACATATCACACGCAAGGGACGAAAGGCGAGATCGTGGATGTAGACGCGGCGTTTGCCCACGCAGTCGATGAAACTCTCGGCTTTAACAAAGAGCTTGTGGCAGTGACTGGGAAGGAGTCTAACAGTGTTCTATCCGTGCTCACTAAAGCGGAGACTGTGCTTAGATGGCTGGCTGTTGAGAAGAAGTGTAAGTATCTTTTACTAGAAGTTAAAGAGTAAATATTTCAGAAGCCACGTGTTGTCGCAGTGTGTGTGAGTAAGCTTGCTGCAGCCCGCGGCTTCGCACACGAAATCTAGTTTATTGCAATCTTATATCGTTCCTCTGCATGGAAATGTAGCTATGAAATATATGAGTTATAGAAATTATGAGCTAGTGAGAGAGATGTCGATTTCTACAGGCTGTAGAAATCGACATCTCTCTCACTCGAGAAAACGTTTGATCAATGAATGATCGCGCGGATCACTGCAACCTTTGCCTGCCTTCCTTCGCCGGCCCATCCATTCATACTTTTTCCCTATCTTTTTCCCTTTCCCTTCCATCTTCCTTTCGACAGGATGAGTACAAATATTTCTCTCTCACTCGAGAAAACGTTTGATCAATGAATGATCGGGCGGATCACGTGAACATGAACCTTTTGTTGCGTTTTTATTGGTACGCTTTCTCGAGAGAAGAGGTAATGTTGATTTCTACAGCTCATGCTACCCGTGCAGAGTTGGACTATCTCTATAGTGAAAGGTAACAAAATGACAGAAAGTACTTCAAAGCTATTCTAAATTGAATATTACAGATGCATTGACCAAAATGGATGAAACTCTAGAAAGTGAACAGTGGATTGAACCAGTGGCTGGCGGCGCGAGTGCAGCGATAGGTGCATTGCTGTGGGTGCCTAGAGGCGCTGACTGGTTCATAACGCTATTGAAAACCATTGAAGATAGATACACGGCGTTACCTCAGCCTGGGCATAGGTGAGCCTGTTAAGATGTCTTTGAGGATTTTTTGAGATTTTTTTTACCAAAATATGTGTAAATCACAATTTTCTCATTCTCTACTTACACCCAGTCGCGCTACATCAGTAACTGCCACGATTTCTTATTTAAGAATTTCTTTTGTATTTGTATTTTGTTACTACAAGAGGCGCCGCGCAAGTCACCCGTTCATAAAACTTTTTTATGTTAATGAATGATGTGACTAGTCGTTCACCTAATGTTAAGCGTCTTCGCTGCCCATAACAGGTGCAGTGCCACTTTGAACTCTAAACAATATATAACGTAACACTGCACGTCATCCTGAGACATCTGCACAATCTATAAGATTACAAGACTGTGAGATCAGGCCATAAAGTTTCATTTGCCTAGTAATTTCACTAGCTATACAATGCCCTTCAAACCGGAACACAGTAGTGCTTGCACACTGCTGCTTGGCGGCAGAATAACTGGCAAAGCGGTGGTACCTATACCTAGATGAACTTTGCAGGAAAGTCCTATTACCTATCACATAATACAAACTAAACGAGTACGACGGTATGGAAACTCACTAGCAAATTTCGCATTTTCCTTGAATCTTTTTGTATCCCCAGACTACAGTTCCTAGAGCTACAGTTGGAGTTGATAGAAGAGTGGCGCATCCGTCTCACTCAGTTGCTAAGCGCGGCCGTGGATTCTCTGCGCGCGGACACGTTTCTATGCGCCTCTTCCGCGCCCCATCCGCTCACGGCGCTCATCAACGCTGCGCATTACACGCAAACTGTGCTGCTGCAGTGGGCGCATTCGCTTGTAAGTTCCTACAAAAAGCTCTATCGCTATTTAATTATCAAAAATAGCTGTGCGAGATGGATTGCACTTTAGGGTCTATGCACACTTTTCCGTGACGGTGCCGGCAAACACTGAAGTGACGTCATATTGTTGCTGAAATCACTGCGAGTGTGGCCACATTAACCCCACCGGGCTAAGTCTACCAGTTTTTTACGATGATTGAATTCCTTATTACGTTGTGTCTTTGCGTAGTTGAGGTTATTAAGTCTGTGATACAATTTTGAAAATTCTGTTTATCCAATGTTCTATAGTATAGTTGTTCTATTATTTTTCCATAGCACTACCTCCAACTACATTACTACAAGCGGCAGTTCCAGCACTATACGCAACTGCAGCATCATGACGAGGAGTCGGAGTCGACCACCAGCTCCTCTTCATCATCATCGGAATCTGGACCGAGTAAGTCCTGAGTCTGAAATGAGGAGATCCGCAGGAGAACTAAAGTGACCGATATAGCTCTTAGAATTAGCAAGTTGAAATGGCAATAGGCAGGCCACATCGCTCGTAGAACTGACAACCGATGGGGAAAAAAGGTTCTCGAGTGCGAAAACAGCGGGGAGCCGATTGATGCAACAGTCGAGCAGCTGGTCAAAGTGGCGCTCTGTGGGGAGGCCTATGTTCAGCAGTGGACGTCTTCAGGCTGTTGTTGATGGTGATGATAATGACGTTTTCAAATATGAAAAAAATCGGTCAAAATGTTGTCGAGATATAGCGCAGTAAGAACATACTAAAGTGCCTACTATAAAAATATAATGACGTCATGCCGTGTGGTCCCACCGGCGGTGTGAGAATAGGACCACCCCATCTCTTCCCGTGGATTCCGTAAAATCCGGCTAAGTATCTAGAAAACAGGCAGCAGCATTCACTTCGGTACGTTAAAATCTTCTGTGACCACCAAGCTTCCTGCCTAGGCAATCTGGGTTTTGGGCATGCCCACTTTGCCCACAATATTAGATCTGCGTCTGAGGTTTACACCCTAGAGGTGGCTTTAAGCTAGTTGCTTACCACTTTTGATAGCTGGGGACTTCATGCGAGATTACGCTGTTCAGACCAACAACATAGCCGATAAAAAAAAATACAAGCTAATCTTTACAACTCCAGAAATCCTTTTGTATTTATAGAAATAAGCCAATAAATGTAGCGTGAAGTATTAGCTGTTACTATTACGTGCAATGTGAATTACTTTGCAATTTTCAGTTATAGATCTGACCGACATGTCGATGTCGCTGCAAGAAATTGAACAGCAATCCAGAAAGATGGCGTTGTCTGAACTTTCACGGAGAAGTTCCATATTCCATGATATTGTAAGTGTTACATAATTTATTAACATTTTTAGTTAAAATTACCTCATTTTAGTGTATATGATATGTAGCATTTATTAGTGGCAAACTTGGACCCTAACTTTTTTTTAAATGTAAATGAATGACGTGACGAGCTAGTCGTTCGCCTGGTGCTAAGCGACACGGCAGCCCATAACAGATTGCTGTGTCACTCGGAACTCTAGTTAAAGTTTCGCGTGACACTGCGCACTGTCATCCTGAGACATCACAGTCTAAAAAAGTTTTCTAGACTGCGAGATCAGTGCAGTCTCATTTGCCCAGTAAATTCACTAGCTACAATGCCCTTCAAACCGGAACATAGGAATGCTTGCACACTACTGCTTGGCGGCAGAATAACTGGCAAAGTGGTGGTACCTACCTGGACGAGCTTTGCAGAAAAGTCCTACCACCTAGTGTCAAAGTCCTACAACTTCGCTAAGTATTGAAAATACTTGTAAATAGAATTCTGCAAGGTGTCGCTGTAAAGGCCGATAGAGACCAACAGCATTAATCCGCGCAAAAAAAAAGGAAAATGGAAAAGAGCCTGGGTGCCACTTGTGGTGGGTAAATTGTTTACTTGTCAATTTCACTTTAGTTTATAGTTAGTTTTAGCAAAAACTATTGTATGAATGCCGTTTTAACCGACTTCAATAAAGGAGGAGGTTCTATGTTCAACTGTGTGTATTTTTTATGTATGTTCAGCGATTTCTCCGAGATTTCTGAACCGATGTACCTTCTGTTTTGTTTGGTAAAAGAACCTTGCCGCGGTGGTCCCATGTAAATTTGGTGAAGATCTTTAGACCCTTTTTAGGGTTCCGTACCCAAAGGGTAAAACGGATCCTATTACTATGGCTCCGCTGTCTGTCTGTCTGTCTCCGTCTGTCACCAGGCTCATGAACCGTGATAGTTAGACAGTTGATATTTTCACAGATGATGTATTTCCGTTGCCGCCCTAACAACAAATACTAAAAAACAGAATAAAATAAACATTTAAGGGGGCTCCCACACAACAAACGTGTTTTTTTTTGCTCGTTTTACCAGAGGAGTCCTAAATGGCGCTGCTTTAAATAGTACTGCTACTCAACACTAGATGGCAGGGATTGATAATGGTACGGAACCCTTCGTGCGCGTCTGACTCGCTCTTGGTCGGTTATTTAAAGGATTTTTGTTTCTAGGCGTCACCAATAGTAAACTTAGCAGTGACGGGGCCATTAGCGGGCGAGGATGCAGCTGAAGAAGCGGGCGTGTTTGCGGACGCACCCGCATTGTTGGCGCGATTGAGAGACTCGGGACTTGCCTCGCTAGCTGATCACATAATACTAGAGTTCAAAGCTGGGTTGAAGGAATATAAGAGGCAGAAGTAAGTTGTTTACTATTTATTATGACTCATCATCATCAACAGCCTGAAAACGTCCACTGCTGAACATAGCCCCCTCCAGAGAGCGCCACCTTAAGCGTCTGCTCGCCTCCTGCATCCATCGGCTCCCCGCGGCTTTCACCAGGTCGTCGGTCCACCGAGTGGGGGGCCGGCCTACGCTGCTTCTTCCGGTTCTTCCGGTTGTCAATCCGGTTATTATGACTATGAAGTGGAAAATAATGCTAAAATGGATTGTATTTAACTGAGTTTTGTCGATTTTTGCGCGCTTCTCTTAAATTATCATTACTTATCTTAATAACTGCCTACACTACAACACTGTCAATTTACAACTTTTATAAGTTTAGCCTTGTCGTTGAGGTTGAGGAGTTGAGGCTAAAGAACCATCGAAAATATCTAGGGATAAGCGAGTTCACTATAACATGACTAGTTGCGCCCCGCGGTGTTACCCCCGGATATAAAGTACCCTGTATGTTAATCCAGCGTATAAGCTATCTGGACTCCAAATTTCATCAAAATCAGTTCAGTAGTCAGTAGTCACGGAGATATAAGGTAACAAACATTCACACGCACAAACTTTCGCATTTATAATATTAGTAGGATAGGATAGGATAACGTGCGATAACATGATTCGCGATAAGTATTATACATGAAGTGGAGGTTTAACATTACCGTATCGTGTGGCAGATGGCACGCGCTTTTGCATCTAGAAGAAGCAGCGCTAAGCGTATCACCGGCGTTATGCGCGCCCCTTTCTGCGCTGTGCGCGCGGCTTGCGGCGTGCGCTCTCCGCCTCGCGCCGCCGCTCACTGCGCACGTGCGCGCGCATCTCGCACGCACGCTCGACCAGTACATACTAGAGGTAACTATCATCATCATCATTAACAGCCTGAAGACGTCCACTGCTGAAACATAGGCCTCCCCCAGAGCACGCCACCTTGAGCGGCTGCTCGCCTCCTGCATCCATCGGCTCCCCGCGGCTTTCACCAGGTCGTCGGTCCACCGAGTGGGGGGCCGGCCTACGCTGCGTCTTCCGGTTCGTGGTCGCCACTCGAGAACCTTTCTTCCCCATCGGTTGTCAGTTCTACGAGCGATGTGGCCTGCCCATTGCCACTTCAACTTACTAACTCTAAGAGCTATATCGGTCACTTTAGTTCTCCTGCGGATCTCCTCGTTCTGGAGCTTATCTCGCAGGGAAACACCGAGCATAGCTCGCTCCATAGCTCGCTGCGCGACTTTGAGCTTACTAATGAGGCCAACAGTAAGAGACCACGTCTCAGTTCCATAAGTCATCACTGGCAACACACACTGACTGAGAGGTAACTATAGAATGGCGAATCACTTCTAAACAGTCAAGAGCCCTCTTCACTAGAGGACATAACTTTACTAGAGGACAAACGATCACTAGAGGACATAACTTCACTAGATGATATAACTTCACTAGAGAACATGGCTTCACTAGAGGTCATGACTTCACTACAGGACATACCTAACTTCATTAGAGGACAATATGTACCGCGAACTTGTCGTCCAACTTGATTCACGCATCGGATGGCATTTCAGAGGCAATCTGTCATCGCAGGTGACATGTCAATGTCAACTAATAGACGAGTGTACGAGAGAAGATTTAGATTAGGCATCGCATCAACAGCGCTTCTGGTATCTGACTATCAGCCTATTTTATTTACTTTTACCTTTATATTACCAGGAGGTGTTATTAGAGAACTGGTTCAACACCGGTGGCACCATGCAGATCACTCACGATGTGAAGAGGAATTTAGTGCCAGCCTTCGCGCCGCCGTACACGGTCGCTTCTCAGATCAACCAGCTGCCCAAGTAAGTACCGAATTAATACAATAAAGATTCTAATCGACCATACACCTTGAGACAATCCTTTTTGCAGCACAGCTACCGATCGCGATCGGGGGAAGTATTCTCTCCAAAACTAGATAGAAGCATTTCATACCGGGTGTTGCTTTGCATTATCTCCAATAAGGCATTGGTTATAGTTTATTACATATCCGGCTACTAATTATTTTTTTTTTTTTTTTATAACTATATAGCATTTGACCGCAATCTCACCTGATGGGAAGTGACGATGCGATCTACGATGGTACCTAGCCTAGAAGATACCTATTCACTCGAGATTTGAAGAGCTCCAGATTGTACTTATCGGGAAACAAAGACGCTGGTAAAGTATTCTATACCGCCCATTGTACCTACTTGTAAGATTTTCTTTTTTTTTTTAATTTATTGTTATTTTGGTGTCAATAAAGAGTTTATCTATCTATCTATCTATTCCTTCGCTGCTCGGCTTATAAAAAAAAATTAAAAATTAATTTTTCAACACATTTGCTCAAAAAATGCATTTACGAAATCTGTATACATTGTTCGAAAGTTAAACATTACGCACCATACAACGAAGCGTGCGGTAAAATAGGTACTCTCACCTAAGTACCTATTTTACCGCATCGTTTCTTGTATAGCGCCGTGCGTAACCTTTACGGTTTTTTTTAATTTCAATAAAACATAACATATAAGAATTTCACCAAGGAGTTTCACAGTACGAGAATAAATAAGCTGAATGATTGAAACTCCTTGAAAGCGATTTTGCTCAATACGTTTGTCTCACTTTAATACTAAAAAGAAAATGAAACTAGAGATGTAGTTCTTATTTTCACCACACGCACGTGGCGCCATTTGCATTGTAAATGCCCGCCATTTTAGACCATTTTCATATTAGTTAGTTAAGGAACGTCAAAGGAGCTACATATTACTGATCTGTGGTCAAAGGTTGTTTGTTGCGAAACAAAAGTTTGTTTCATTACCTATTGTACTGTTTTCTCGCGAATGTGTTGAAAAACGTTGTATGATACACGTGCGGAAATTGGTTTCTACAAACTCGTGACTATGGTTACATTTGTCTACTCGTTTGTAAAAACCAACTTACCGCCCTAATATCATAAATAACTATTATTAATTTTTTTAATTTTATTATTAGGTAGTTTAGTGTATTTATGCATTACAATGAACCCTATAAAATTTAAATTCCACATTTAATTAGTAGCCTAATCCTATTCTATCCTACTAATATTGTAAATGCGAAAGTTTGTGTGTGTAAATGTTTGTTACCTTTAATCTCCGTAACTACTGAACCGGTTTTGATGAAATTTGGAATGTTAATAGATTATACGCTGAATTAATACATAGAATACTTTTTATCCGCGGGTGAAACCGCGGGGCGCAACTAGTATTAAATAAATCAGAATCCAATACCTTATTAGAGCTTGACTTTGACTAGACTAGAATTGTCGGGACTTTGACTCGACTTTGGTGATAATATACAAGTTTTTATAAAACTTGAATATAAATGTAAACCACAGCTGGCTAGTCGCGTGGAGACGTAATATTAAAAAAAGAATTCCTCACGCAGTGAGCAAAAGGCGATTTTCACATTGTTTTCTCGCAGCAAGAGGTGCGTTTATGAGCTGTTAAGGAGACTAAACATTTTTTTTCTTCTATAACTCGCTCCTTAAAACACACTACTAACTAACAGATTAAAAAATGTTCTGTGTAATTTGTCCAGGCTACTCCAAGGATGCAAGGTCCTGAATCTAGACTACGAGGACGCCCGAAGCCTCCGCTCGATGTTAAGCAAGCATCCCGGTTCGGGCGAAGAGTTTCTCTCTGGATATGACATCACTGATTTAACGCCCGCTCAAGTCTTGGAGATACTCACCCACAGGTTCGCTATACACAAAATTTAACTTTATTTCTTCGTTGTTAGCTTGCATTTTACTATGTTGTATTTGGCTTTACTTTTAAAGTATATGATCAAGTTTATTGTATTTCCGGGTGGTTTATTCCTAGTTTATTTGAAGTCGCGAGTGAATAGGTATCTTCTAGGCAAGCATGTACCGTCGTAATCCGCCTTGTTACTTTCCACCAGGTGAGTCCACGGTCAAATGCTGACCTACCCCACTATATGTAATATTATACATGCGAAAGTTTGTATGTGTGTATGTTTGTTACTCTTTCACGCTCTAACAGCTGGATGGATTTCGATGAAATTTGGTGTGGAGGCAGCTTGTACCTTGGATTAAAACATAGGCTACTTTTTATCCCGAAAACAGGAATGGTTCCATAGGAAAGCAGGTGAAACAGCGTGGAGCTACAAGTTCAGTAATAAAAAATAAAAAATCTTTGGGGTATTTCCTAATGTCTCGCTGTTATTGTGTTTTAGATAATATACATTTTTAGTACCGTACAAAAGTAATCTAGCAAACCACTACCAGTAGGCAACATGCCCAAAATGCTGGCTGCATTGCCATTCAACGTGGCAATGCAGCCAGCATTTTAGTCACGTTGAATGCCAATGCTCAACCTTTGGTCCAAGTAAAGGCCAGCATTTTTTAGTCACGCGTTGCTTTGATAATATAAATTAATTCATAAATTGTTGATGTGAAATGAGTTGAATTTGTATAATCTCTTGTTTTTTAACCGCTGCGGGGATATTACGATAAAATACGCAAAATAAATTATAAACCGTACGATTTTATAATATTATGAACGTGGACGTAAGAATTTAACTGGAGTTTCAGTATTCAGCCAATAATCAGTCTGATTTTTAACAAACATAATTTAAAAAATGTTTTAAGTTTCTTTTATATACACATTTTAGTAATAATTATTATTTTAAAAATGTTTTTATTGTTATTAGTAAGTAAAATAAACTGTGTTTATTTTCCTCAGGACCGATTTAAGTGATGCCGACACACCGTCATCAGTGCTCGATCTTTTCTGAGGTTTCGACGGAGGGGACGTCTGGCGAGGGCTTTAAATGCTGGTAGTGCAGGTTCCTAGTGCAATGTTTTAATTGATGATTTGAACTTTATTATTATCCATACAATAAACTGTTTTAAGCGAAGAAGTAGGTCGGTCGAATGGATTTATTTATAGGGATATATACAGTCATAGGAAAGCTAAAGAAGTAAACTTAGTTTGTACTCCGCGCGCAGCGTAGGCCGCCCCCACTAGGTGGATCGATGACCGATGGATGCAGCAGGCAAGCAGCCGCTCAAAGTGGCGCTCTATGGAGGAGGCCTATGTTCACCAGTGGACGTCTTCAAACTGTTGAAGATGATGAGTTTCTACTCAAAAGCCATTCAATATAACTCACATCATCATTACATTAACAGCCAGATGAAGTCCACTGCTGAACACCTGCCTCCCCCATAAAACGCCACTTTGGACGCTTATTATAGGGGGGTTCGCCATAATCACCACGCTTGCCAAGCGCAACTACTTACTTGGTAATCGCAGCAGAAAGCTACTGCCTATTCTCATGATATTTATTCCCTTAGCCGGCTCTTACGGCACCAACGGGAAGAGATGGGGTGGGCCTATTTGACACCGCTGGCAAGTGATAACATTTCAATTTTATGTTTTGTTGGGTGATATGGATAGTTTTTTATTATGTTGAATTTGTAAAGATATTATAGTCCTTATGTTGAATGTCCTGCAATGTTACTTAGTCATCGCTTCTTGCTAGCAAAAAAGTTGTATTACAGAGCCAGGGACAAAATTATTAAAGCAATGAATAGAGCATTAAAATTCCATTGATTACGGTATGCTCCTGGCATAATGTATTTTGTATTGTAATGCAGAATAGCAGCTATGTGCATATTTGCAACAGGCTGGCTTACCCTTATTAGATTACTTTTGATGTATACAAATTAATAGAGCTTTAGAACCCAAAGAGCCACCACCGCTTTGCCAGTATTTCTATATATACAGTATATATATTCAGTATACTTTAAGAGGAGGGTTAAAAGAGTCCTACAGGGTAAGCAACGCATTGGTGACGCCTCCTCGGGTGTTACAGATGTCCATAGGCTACGGTGACCACTTCCCATCAGGTGGGCCGTATGCTTGTTTGCTCCCTTTAACATTAAAAAAAAACCTGCTGCAATGCAGTAGTGTGCTAGCACTACTGTGTTCCGGTTTGAAGGGCATTGTAGCTAGTGAAATTACTGGGCAAATGAGACTTTATGATCTGATCACACTCATCTCTGATCAACTCAGGATGACGTGCGTAATGCAGTGTCACGAAAAATATATTAATTTAGAGTTAGTGATACTGCAATCTGTTATGGGCAGCCGTGACGCTTAACACCAGGCGGACGACTAGCTCGTCACGTCATTCATTTACATTAAAAAAAATAACTGAGGTCTAAAACTGGTTGTATATCGTTTTATCACCCGCTAGACACCTTAGAATACTTTTATATCAACAACAAATCATGAATTAAAATATTTGTATATACAAAGTTATTGGTGAGCTTGCCCATCGCATGCAGTCTGTGACGCATCTCTCCGCATTTGACAGTCGTAAATATTTGAAAATGTAAGTGCTTACAATTCTGTCGTCCTTATGAAAAATGCAGTAAGTAGGTAAAACACGTTTTCGAGAAAAACGCGAAAAGAAAAGCTGCGAGTAGCCGAGAGTAGTCGAGGTGCTGCATTCTTGCTTCCTGAGTTTTTGGGTTCCAAGTGGAGTTTTGATACGTAGGAAAGAACAGAATATGGTTTTTTTTTTGCCGATTCCGAATATATATCTAACTGAATTTTGCCAAAAACGTTTGTTGCGTTCTTCACTATGAGGGCTGAATTATTTATTTATTTAAATGTGCGTAACGAATTGGTAGCATTTAAACACTGTGGTAGCTTATATCGTTTATAACTGTTTTTAAACTATGTGATGTAAATTGTAATAGGTGGCAATTTGAGAAACGCATACTTAGGGTTTGCACACACGGGGACGGAATGGCAAAGGATTACAATTTTTACCAAAGGACATACAAGCTTATCTTGTTGGAATACGGCATAAATTCCAATGTTTATTTCTGTGGCATCGAAAGGGATTTCTTGAACGGCGTTGAATGAAAAAATGATGGTTTACAGAGAATGAAATCATCCCAAAGTATAATAAAAGCTTGTAAAAATAAGCTCGATACATGGAAATACGATCGAGACGCGCGCGCGCGCATACACTTTTTCTGACGGAACAGCGTCCGTTACACGTTTGGGGCAAACTTGTATGGAAAATCGAACATCTCTTTTCAATGTTTATGCTTTTTCGAATTCGCTACTGTTTACTGTTTATGAATGATATTATTCCATTGTATGAGATATTGTGGTAGAGTTATCTATTTAGGCGAATTCTCTGCCGTCTCTATCTAATACGGCTTGGCCGTAAGAGATGGCGAATGATTCTTTAGATTTAGACAGTAATGGCTGAATTCACAAACGCATTACTAAATTAAACAATTTGCGTTTTAGTTTTCTGTTCATTAAAGTTTTATTCGTAGTTGTTGTATGTATAGTATAAACGCGATTCAATAAAGAATAGAACTGAAAAGAGCAAACATTTATATTGCTATCTCACTCCCTCTGCACTTAAACGCAATAGTGGAAGAGGGAAAACAATAGTTTCTTGTTTTCGTCAGATTCGTTTCTTCAATGACACGCGTTACCTAAAGTTACCTTCTCTGCGTAGAGGGAGCAAAATGCGATTGTGCTCCCCCTGTTCAAGTTTTATTAGTAATTGAGCACTTTTGTATTTATGTGAACTGGGTTTAATTCGGCCATAAATACTAAAGTGTTTCAATAAGCCCCATATTTCTTAAGTTAATATTTATTTGTAAATTTTGAACTATTTATAAGTGTATTTCATAATATAATTATGATAATAGGCTCTATAAAGGATTTAATTGACTTGGAAGTACTCAGTATGGTGTGAAGTGGTTTATTTAATATCCCATTTATATAGCAGCTCAATGTTGTATTGATTCTAGAGGCATGTTTATTGATGTATACAATAAAAAATGTAGCTTAGTTATATATGGTTATACTGGATGCAATTGAATTCATTACCATCCTTTGAAACTACGTACTAAGGCTGCTTGTCCACCGCCCGCCGATACCGACCCGACAACGGTAACGAGATGGGAGATAGATATACATTGCTAGTAATGTATGTCTGGCTACTTCGGCGATACGTACATTACTAGCAATGTACTTCGATGACGACATCTCGTTCTCGGGTGACGGCTCGGTGACGGTGCGGTGCACAAGCGGCCTTACTCATGACACCAGTCACGTGTTGACCGAAATGCATGAAATCTAACGCAACAATTTGGTATTGATAATAACTCCAAAAAAATGGGATAACTTACTTAATCAACTGCTACAGTACTACAAAATTAAATTAAAATAATGAAGGACTGTTTTTAAATATTGCATACAAGGTAAAAAAAAATTAACAGTATCAAAATCATTCGTGTCAACTACGTTAGGCGCCGCGGCAATCTTAATTTTCTTAAATGTATATGGGTATTAATACAGTCATATAATAAGGAAGCTATTTTTTTCTTCGTAGGTTATAAACGTGTATCATGTTACCTATAAAACCATTTGCATTTAATCCCTTAGACCAAGGGCGGCCAAACTTTTGAAGTAAGCGGGCTACATTATGATTCAAAATAACCCAGCGGTCTACCGATGCCGCCAGTAATCTGAAACTGTAACTAAATTATTGATTAGAAATCTGTACATTATTTTTAGAAAAAATTGAGTGCGGTACACTTCTTTAACGATTTTTTTATGTAATCTAATGACGTGACGAGCTAGTCGTTCGCCTGATATTAAGCTTCACGGCTAGCTACAGAATCAAAAACAATTTTTTTCTTAATTTTTGTTTGTTGGTATGTTCCTTTGAACACGCGTCACGCTGAAATTGCTGGGCGGATTTTGATGAAACTTGGTATGATTACAGCGAATTTTTAGTTAAAAAATAAGATTACAAAGTGCCGTAAAACTCGCATAAAAACGGGTTTTCTATAAACTCAATGAAATAACAAAAACTTTTTTATTCCTGATAATTTTTGTCTAGCGGGCTACCGCAAAAGCCTCCGCGGTCGACGCTTTGGCCACCCTTGCCTTAGACTGTAATTTCATTAAGTGGGATTCATCATGTGTCAAACAGATAGATGTTCTATTTATGAGATCAGCATGAAACCACAGAATTTCAAGCCTATATACAATTCTATGGCATGAGCTATAAAAATCATTATATTAATCTCTTCCCTTGAGAAAGCTTTTGACCAATTAAATGCAAGAAATGTTTTTATGACGCGATCCGCGTCATTGTCCATTGATCAAACGCTTTCTCTAGAGAAGAGATAAGTTGTTTTTAGGGTTCCGTACCCAAAGAGTAAAACGGTCCGTTTCGGTCCGTTACAAAATACCCGCTTTTACCCCCAAGTTAACAAATACCCGCCAAATTACCCGCATCCCAAATTTATCGTCAAATTACCTGCTTTTCGGGTAATTACCCGCCATTTGGCAGCGCTGAAAGCGGACCCTATTACTAAGGTCTGTCTGTCCGCCTGTCATTAGGCTGTATCTCATGAACCGTGGTAGTTAGTTGAAATTTTCACAGATGATGTATTTCTGTTGCCGCTATAACAACAAATACCAAAAAACAGAATAAAATGAATATTTAAGGGGCTCCCATACAACAAACGTGATTTATTTGCTAGTTTTTATAGATAATGGTACGGAACCCTTCGTGCGCGGGTCCGACTCGCACTTGACCGGTTAATTTTTATAGCTCATGATCCCTGCTAAAGCTCAATTCTCGGAGTTGCATAATGTTCAAATTCAA
Source organism: Ennomos quercinarius (assembly GCA_910589525.2). NCBI lineage: Eukaryota > Metazoa > Arthropoda > Insecta > Lepidoptera > Geometridae > Ennomos > Ennomos quercinarius. The sequence goes on along the minus strand of OU342499.1, from coordinate 10,223,515 downwards.
TTTTCGATCTAGTAAGTCTAATCAAAAATGAAAAAAAATATACTGCAGTGGTGATTGCCAGTAGATTAGAATGTGTTAAATCGATGTAATGACCAGAATTGTCCCTCTGATGGCTGTAATAATTATTGTTATAAGTTCCAAAAATAATTAGTGATTAAGTATCTATTTTAAATATAATAATGTGCTCTGTAACATCTTTTTTTACTATGTTCATGATGTTGCTTTGAACTACAAGGTGAGTTTCAATTGGGGAATTATCCCGAAAGGGGGTAAATCTACTCCCCAAGGTAGACAATGTTTCTTCTACGACTTTTCTAAGTTAATAGTTTTTCATTGAAGAAATGCCATGTAAATTTTACGTTCCATGGAAACGCGCAGTTTCAAGTAAGACTCTCACAACTTGTGGGCTATCATGGTCCCCCCCCCCCCCCCCTTTCGGGATAATACCCCAATTCAAACTCGGATAGTATATTGTATTTGTGAGGTGGTAATCTAAGTATATATTAAAATTAATATATTTTTGTTACACTATGATTTATAGATGTTTTATTATTATGATCAATAAGTTGATTCTTTTGACATTGTAGCACGCTACATTTTAGAATTATTCTTGGTTATTTTTGTACGTCGAAATTAAAGCACAAACAAATTTTCAACAAGATTTATTTAACAAAACTACAATAGCATTGTACAAAAAAATGTGATCAACATGTTATCAACATCAACATATATCAACATGACTGTCTTATTCATAAATTCAAATAAATATATGTTGCTGCATATCTCAAATGGTACGCTTTGCACCATGTTCTAAAGCCCTATTCAATCCGGCGCGTTATTCGTACTGCTGTGGGTAGCGGTAAACACGTTTTTTGTAATGAAGTCCCGCGGCTAGCGCGAAACTTGAGCGAAACTCCATACAAAATACCTGGGCGGAATCCCGTGCGGTATACCGCAGCGGTACGATAAAACGCCCTGGTTTGAATAGGTCTTTATAATATTACAATGAATTATAATGATTAGTCAAAAGGAAAAATTAGAACCATAGATAAATCCATACTCACAGTCCACACCTATCTCTCTGCTCATGCGATACAAGATAATAACTAGGTGAAAGTAGATGCAGTTCAGTTTCCTGAATTAGATGGTATAAGCTCCTGGTTCTATTTTTTTTTCTTTTTAATTATTTTAAGTCACAGAAACAAAATACAAAATGTAGTACCCAATTACAGGTAAAATACAGCTTGTTCACAGCCTATCTTGTTTTTATTATCCCGTTTTGCAAAAACGTTACTCCTGCTTGATATAAATACATGTTTTGTGTAAATTTTTTAATTTATTAACTTACTAATACTTTGTATATGAGATGCTTAAAAATTAGGTTAAATAAGTACCAATTTAGCTAACGTCAAATATTCTTTGTACATGGAGTTATTGGTTTGTTTACCCACTTGTGGCCTATAAGTATAGGTCAGAATATGTGAAAGTTTACTTATTATAACGGAATATTTTTTTATTATTCAAGTTCTACTAGTGTGGTTGTGATACTAATGTAAATCTAGCTCCTTATTCAAAATATCGGTTAAAAGGGGAGCAGCTTACTAAATTGCTTAGCAGGGTTTTGGATAGGAGCTGCACGCATACATAGCTAGTCATATTATTAAAATTAATAACTTAATTAGTTTATTATTTACTATCACATAACACTGGCTGAGGATAAAACAAATCCCCATAAAGAAGGAATAAAACGCAAAGAAGTTCTAATGCAAATCATAGAAACCTTTCTCATGCACAACACAGAAATGATTCCAAAACATACTAATCTAATAGATGCAAAAATCGATAGAGGCGCGAGTAAAATATGTGTAACCGCCGCGATCAAAGAAATACTGAAGTAAGTTCTATTGTTTTCTTATTTCTACTACTAATCAAGGATTCCCTGATTCATAATAATTATGAGTTAGGAGGTTAGGAAGCAATCGAAGTGGGAATTGATTCAAAAATATAAAAAATAACTTAGAAATTTGGTTCTTACTCACAGATTTATATGTACTGGTAGTAGAGTTAAGAAACAATAGAACTTGCATGTAAAACTACTGCGACGTTCAATGCAACTGTGGCATAACTGCAGCGCAACGTTTCTTACTTCATAAGTTTAGCAGTTTAGCTTTGTTGTTGTATTATCAGATATTCAATAGTTTTGTTCCAACATATAGTTACAAAATTATTTAAACGAGGCATAGATTTCTGAAATTTTTGGAACAACTTTCGTTGCAATTTCGTCACATGGTGGATGTTTGACGTTTGGATTTATGTCGTACAAATGTTTGTACTGTGTTAACATTAACCTCCTTACTGGTAATTGTATTTTAATGTTTACTAACGATAGTAACAACCACTTTCTATTTCTAACAAGTTGGATAATGAGGTAAAAATAACAAAAAAACTGTAAAATTACATAATCGCATTAGAATTCCGGGTTACGCATCCATTGATATGCTATTTTGACGGCTATTGTTTGAAGATTATGAAATGGAGCGCTTCAAAATGTTTTAAAACATAATGTATTTTAAACAGGCATTTATTAGTCAATTTCGTCTTGTTAGGTACTTGGGTATTATATTCAACTCTGATTACTGCTTTTAAACTGAAATATTTCTTTTAATATGTGTCTAAAAATCTTTTTAGTAGGTATTCCTGCCTGATACTGCATGCCTTTTTAATATAATTAACTCGAGAAAAGCGGCAAGAAATTTGATTAATTATCTGTAGTTAAATATGCAATCACGCTATGAATGTAGCTTACCTATATCAAGCTACTAATAACTATACCCAAGTATACAAAAAACACTTAAGGGAATAAGATTAAAAACTATTTTAATTTAATTATCCGAGCGATATTTCCTAATCTATAATTATATTAGTCAAACGCACAAAACTAAACATATTCAAAGATATTACCATTCATTCATTCGTTTAGACAATTTTTACAACGACATCGTTACATTACATCATTCGAAAACAACAATGAAGATCATGTTAAAAATACGTCTATACTTACAGTAATTTATTTACAAAATTTACAAAAATCGACTAACAGGAAAATGCGTAATAGCCTCCATCCTAGTCAAAATACTTCCTTCCAAGAGATAACATCTCTCGACCTTGCAAAGTGAACTCAAACTGAATGGATCTAAAATCTAAAGTTTGACCTCTGCATTGACTGAGCGGTTGGTTTCCACTTCTTGCTTTTTTGGATCTTCGGATATGGTGTTCCACCATTGTTCGTCTCCGGACGCCCACGCTACAAACACTAGATTGGTGACGATGAATACGGCCAGTGTTATCCAGAACACGAGACGCCATTGTACTAGTGTACTCTGAAAATAAAAGGAATTATTAGAAAGTTCATCGTTTTAGGTCGCGTTTTCTCTACTAAGGTATATCAAAGTATCAATTGGTAGAGTAGAGAGTTCAAACGAATTCGCTGACCTTTTTTGGTATCAAAGTCAGATGTCTGTCTTAATGATTTCGTAATCGCAAAGTTAGTGATCCTGGTCGTCTAACAAAGATCCCTTTTCCAAAATATATGGGAATGACATTACCTATGGATGTCGCTATTCCGCAATATCATTCCCATACATTTTGGAGTTATCGTTTGGCGTTAACGCTAATGAAAAGAGATCTTTGCTAGACCCCCTGGAAATCCCAACGAGATTCAATGAATTATGCAATCCTGAGATACCAAATGATAAATATTTTAGTTCTTTAAAATTTACCTAAAACAAATTAGGTATTGGTCAGTACCTAAGTAGGTATATTCTTTCAGAAAGCGCGGCACCTCTCTTCATTGTGTTATATCTACTTTTTCTCTCATCTTTTTCATCGCTTGGGCTTATTACCATGTTGCATTGTCCGTTTAACTTGACCTACGTGTTAACTTGTTTTGTTGCTAATAATTAAGTAACTCTAATGTAGACCAAGGTCAAAACACTCGAAACGGCGGCTTTTTGGAGAGTTTTAACGCCCAGCTTCATGCTGGAATCCAATTGTTTTAATACCTAGAATCTGTTAGGCTTGGACGTTTGGACAGGCAAGGTCGAATTTGATTTACAGTGATCCAATTCCCGCCCGGTGTAGGTCGGTAGAGCAACCGTATTAGGCCGTCAAAATTGATGGTACCTACTTATCCAATTCCGACGCTAATTATCTCGTGTCTTTACAAGTGGGTTGGTTAGGTTGGTTAAGTGGCAGAAATAGTTGGAAGCAAGGAAAGTAGGTACCTACCTAAATATCACTGGGTATCTACGTAATCCTATTTTCTTTGCCTCCAACTATTTCAGGAAGGACTTTTTAGTTTTGGGCATTATTTATCTCTAAATTAAAAAAAATAGATACCTACATCCAGACACCCTGGATTAAGAAAAGTTTGTATGGTTGCCTTTATTAGAGATAAAGGCAACCATAAGGATTAAGGTTTTCTCGAATTTTACAGAAACGTATCAAACTAAAAACGCTACAAAAATTCACGTTTGTCCCAATAAATATTGAAGATCGAAAACTACTTCATTGGAATTTTGGTTGCGTACCTGTCATTTGTTAAACGTGACCGGGTAACCCATTCTTTATAATATATCTATTGAAATTGCAAGGTGCAGCCTCGCTGGTCCGTTACGATATCGCGATACGTTTGTTCCGGTGTTACATCACATGCAGATATGTATAATTAAGATTTACTTTACAGAACGGGACGCATAAATAAGATCATCTTTAGAGATATTCATTCCATCGACAACTCAATCCTGACACACCTGCAACTAGGGACACCCCGGCAACTCAACCGCAACCCCACAAAAAATGTATAGGTGTTTATAACAGTGAACCCATCGTATTCTTACATCAGGTGTCAGGAGTCCCACCAAGAATGGCGCAATGATTCCAGTGATGGCCCCGATACCGTTGACTATGGCCATGATGGTCCCAGCGTAGTTACTGCTGAGATCCAGTGCATTGACCTTCATTCCGGGGTAAAAAGCTCCCATGAGACCCATGGAGGCAGTGAATAAGATGACCACAGTTTGAGAGTCGCATCCGGAATATGAAGCCAGGATCATGCATATGCCAGGTCCGACGGAGGCTGTAAAGAAAAATCGTTTTAACTAAAGGATCAGCACAAGGAGAAACCATTGGACAATTTAAAAACTGGAAGGCTATACCGCCGAAGCCTAAACAAAAAGGCGACGCGAAAAGTTAAATTTTTGCATAGACATTTGAATTGTCAGCATAAACTGGTTTTTTGTCTGAAATAATGGCTGAATCATGAACTAGGTATACATTTAGTGCTCTACTTTACTAGAATTCTTTGGATCTTAATATGTTCGTCCTAAAACAAAATCTAAAGAAAACGCTAGACAGTATGAACACATATCACACACATGAGACATTTCTTGAATTTTTTTTTTTCTACCAATGTTGTTTTCCAACTGCTCAAATTTTTGGTGTAGGTATAGGCTTTTAGGTAATTGATACCTTTTATCACCGTACCTTTGGGCACCTTGAGTGCATTTGCATTAGAATTAAAATGAAAGGCAAGTTTTGAAGAATTCCAAAGAATAAACAATACTCACCAACAGTAGTGAAGGTCTTCCTGGCATTAGTGACAGTCATCCAGTTCCGCTTCACAATCTTGTCACACATCCATCCGAAGACAATCGAGCTGATCCACATCACAACGTAAGGGAGCGCGGCCAAAGTTCCCGTCCTATGGATATCGAACTTGAGGACACCAGTCATGTACTTCGGAAGATCAGTGACCATAGTGAAGTATCCGTAGTCGTGACCAATCTGTGAAATATACAAGGTATGTAAATATTTTTCTACAGTTCTAAGTAGGTACTTAAATGTTGCAATGTTGATTATAGTTATTTTTCTGCTTCGGGTTCTTAAAAACCGAGCGATTAGTTAGATGTCCTCCAAAACGCGCGTCTTTTGCCTCATGTAATTCTGTATGTAAATAGGTCGACTTGTTTTTTTGCTGAACTGTTCTTCTGAAACTTGTGCATTTCATGTGATAAATGATAATCTATAATACAGTAGTGCTCACATGAGAAAAGATACAAAGAATAATTATGATACAGGATGTAATTGAGCGTGTGTTCACATCTCAATGAGAATGGATGGTGTAAACGCCAATCGTAAATTACCGTTTACATGTGAAAATTTACAAATCATGATTTATTCATTAAGAATTCTATGAATGGAAAATCTATACCTATATAGTTAGCTAATACACCGTGCTGTCTCAGATGGGAAGCCTAAGATAATATATAGTTATTATGTATAATATACATAGCTTGACCTTTTTAATCAGGACTAATGTCATGAGTCGGTCCAAGGTCTTTAGACTTGGACGTACGATAGTTTACTATCGACAAAGTTGATATCTGAGGTATAAATGAAGTAAGTATAAATTTTATCTCAAGAAATCAACAAAATTAAAGATCTGCTGATCTTTAAGCAATATTTCGGGTATTTCGTGTAGCATTTCGTACTCACATGACATTTACAGAAACGTATTTTATATGCCATATATTTGCCAACCATCTAATCCATAAAAATGAGAATTTATTAATGTAGGTATACCTAAAAGGCAACTATTCTTATGATATTCTAAATTCAATTTCTCTTCTGTAGTTTTCGTTCGCATAGGTACTTATATGGTTTGATAAAACTTATATGAACGAAAAGGGCAAGAGAAGTTTAGGCTCCAGAGTTCAGAGATTATTATGTACTGATGTCAATTACCTGTGCACAGACGAGGGCCCAAAGCGGTACTGACATGAAGATAGCCTTCCAAGGAATGGCGGAAGGCTGACTGGTGTGATGTCTTCCTAAAGCTTCTTCTAGATATTTCTTTTCTTTGTCTGATATGTACGGGTGGGACTCAGGATCATTGTAACATAGAAGGGCCTGAAATTATTAAAGACTTTATAAGTTACACAATACTAAACAAAACGTATAAGTATACCTACAGTAAAATATGAACCCCTTACGTTTCTTTCAGGCTGACTCATCTAGAAATAACTAATTCGATTAACTAATTCGGTACATTTTGGAACCGGGGACAATTAAAACCAAGCAGTTCAAACAAAAAACCAATTTACTACTTCTCTCCGTTTGAAGACCGGTAAGTTTAAGACACCTTTACATACGAAGTCAAGCAACTCCACACAATTACACGAGTCATTCTTACATGGCAAAACTGTACAATATGGGCCTTACTTATAAACGTTACTTAATTTTAATCAATGCTTAATGTCACGAGTGATAACGAGACAGAGTATTATAAAGGAATACTTTAATGTTTACAAGTAAGGATATATTACCTCCCTCCTCCTCCCTCCTCTCGGTTATGGACCTTTAGCTCTGATCATATTCCTACCGCTTAGAGAGAGAGAGAGAGAGAGAGCGAGAGAGAGAGACAGAGAGAGAGAGAGAGAGAGAGAGAGTATGAGCCGCATTAATTCCCCTCGTGATTGTGGTTCTTAGGTATGCATGCCAGTTTCCTCGCTAATTTGTCGTCACCATTTTGGAGGAAAGTACGTCGGCCGATGGCTGAGATTTTATTTCCATAAGTAATGAAAGGTGAAGGCGCCTCTCCAAAAACCAAATTACACTTACCCATAGAATAAACCACAGAATGCCAATAGCTCCAAACAAGTAGAAAACAGACTCCCAGTCACCGGTTTCTGTCATCACCAGCCCAGAGAGGTATGTACCAGCAATGTTTCCTATCTGTGCACCTCCGAAAACAAGGGATCCCATTCGACCTCGTTCCGATACCGGCGCCCAACGCGCCAGCATTGCGTTTAAAGCTGGAAACGTAGTACCCTAAAAAGAAAGCAGTACTTTATTTAGTCATCCTTGCAAAGTGTGTGCCAAAGTAAGTGGAGTCAATGACTGGTAAACGAATCGCCTTTATCGAAGAAATTCTAGAGCAGTGACTTGTCATTGGTATTCAAACACTTCACAATAGGTACACATGCGTTTATGTGTTTGCCCTTGTTTTGTCAGGTATACTCTTGAATGGAGTTTATATTCTTTACTGAATAACTGCCTACGTTCATGTCGGATAATTATCATATACGTACCTCACCAAGTCCTTCAAGGACTCTCAATATGATCAGTCCCGTTGCACCTCCAACTTTGACCGTCCAAGGGGTAAACAGAGTGAACACAGCTGTGCTTAGCACTCCAAAACCGAGCGAGTATTTTCCACCGAACCGCTCAGCCAACAGCCCACCAGGCAAATGCGTTACAATGTACCCATAGTAGAACGCACTTAAAATAATGCCCTGGGTTTCTTCATCCCAATCAAAGCCGCTTACTTCCTGAAATTATGTAAGATTTGTGTTAAGATTGTTCTTTCATGGAAGAGAAGTATACATAGAGGTATATACTCTGGTTCTATAATACTTATTTGGCAGGCAGTATTAGGCAAGTAGTAAGTAATCAAATATCATTCATGAATTTTTTTTTTACATCAGCTTTATCTAGCCTTTGACCACGCTAGATATATTGGTCTAGAGTTCTCCGCTTTTTATACCTAGTTTACGCCATTATTCATCAGGATTATAAACGAACGCACGGAGAGGCTTCTTCTATACGCCACTGATTCGGGCTAAGGTCAAATTAGCTGTCTTCAGCTCTCCTTCTCGAGTAACTTTCCAGCTCGCAAACACATATATCGTGTCGTGTCTTTGTGTGTGTGTGTGTGTGTGAACTTATTTTCATGTATATCTCAGACGTACGATACCGTTAATTCATGTATTTTAACAAATTATTTGTGGAGTGGGGAATAGATACCTCGGCATCTGTGACGAGCTCCTCTATATCTCCTGACGGGCACGATCCGTCATCCAAGCCCGGTGTAGTCGCACGTCTTCTCACCATCTGTGTGATCGCTATGTTCAGGCAAACCCGCATCGTGTACGCGTTGGCTACGGCCAGGAAACCCATGATTGCCATCACCCATCGTTGCGGTATTACGAATACTGAAACAATGCAGAACAAACCTTATTAATATCTACAATCTATAAACACATTTGGGTTTACATTCAAAGAATGCAAGAGTAAATTGATTACTTGTGAAGATATTTCGTTAATCAATGCCTCAGATTCGCTTCACATCAATGATAAATAGACGTGGTTACTCTTGACTTATTGTTGCTAAACTGTTTATTTATTGTATTGCAAATATTGCAAAGCGATAATATTGGCCTTGACTTTGTCGTTGCATACCTAGATAATATGCGTGGAAAATCTCAGTCTCCTGTCTTGGAGTTGTGAAAGAATACGATTATAATACTAATAGATATCAGGAATCTCGACTGATGGAATTTCCTCATTCATTAATATAAAAAATAAGCTAAGATTTTTATTTAATTATTTGTAAACATAATTGCCAGAATTATTTAATACCTATATACTCTGTAGGTACGTTGCACTGCGGTCCCAAATCCCTCTCCTGCCCTTTTCGGGATAACTACCAATTCAAACTCACCCTGTAGATACATTATCGATTTAGTGAGTTTCAGTCAAATTTAACCAGTTTAGGATAGCAACATGCCCAACTGGCTAGATTTTCAATGTCACCTTTGGAATGAATTCTATCAGTGGAATCAACCGTGGCACCAGGTATTCAGCGACCGCGGCGGCGTCATCGACCGTGGCATTAGTTTGACGAAATGGCTTTGTATATGTATCTTGATTTATTATGATCATCAAATTGGTTAGCAGTTACCTATATGGCGCCACTGAAGTACTCTCAGCGTGAAAACTAATTTGTGGGATCAAATCGCTAAACCTATTTAGTTAAAAAAATTCAACTTAATTTTCTGTAAGTACCTATTGATGCCAACATTAAATTTCTAAAATTACTGTATACACTTTCTCATTGGTCCAATAGAAATTTACAACTGACAATTTTTTTCAGTAACTAATTACTACTATTCACATGAGGTTAAAAAGACAGTTACTTATGTGTCAATCAAACCGCCGCACCCTGGTTCAAATCCCGCTCGGCCTTGCACTTATGACTTGTCTAGTTCTTTGCAAAGTGTAGGTACACTTCCTCTTACAGCGTGGCGACAGAAAACTTCGTGAGGAAACCGACTTCAAAAATCAGAAAATTCGAGTACAACACACTGGCCAAGTATGGGTTGGTTAGATGTACCAATACCAACCCACATTTGACGGCTAGCATGCGCACCGCGATAAAATTTTCTCGACACTATCTCGTGAGAGACTGTGACAAGACTATGGTAGCGCCTAAGTGTGTCTCACTCTAACAACGACGACAAGTTTTCTCGCGGTGCGCAACTGCTCATGCTACACCATTTGGTCAGCGTGCTGGTGCTGGTAGAGAATGGTTTACAATCCTCTATACCTGTGAGAGAAGGCTTGTGCTTCTCCCAGCAGTTAGAATGTATGGGGCAGTACCGATTTTCATCTCTTGTATATACAACAGCATTGCCGATGGTGGCCGAGCGGTAGCATGTGCGCTTCACAATCTTACGGCACCGGGTTCGATCCTCGGCCCGGCACCGATGACTTATCTAGTAAATTATGTGCAGTTTTCGATGCCATGGCTCCGTGTCTCGGAAGCACGTCCCGGTTGTCATAAGAACATCTATGGCAATCGTTACGGGTAACCAGAAGCCTGATAGAATCTGATCTGGTCTAACCATCCCTGTTGCTGGTTCCTTATGGGTTGCGAGGTCAAATGGCAGGCGCTCGTGTAATTCTGGTAGCTCGCCGCTACAGGTTAGATTGGGAACCGACCCAATAACAAATGGGAAAAGGCAAAGAGGCTGATGATTATGTATATACAACAACAAATCTGTAATTTTTACGCAACTTCTGATAACAATCATGCTTAATTAAAAATACTGAGATAATTAATATAATTCTCAACAATCATTTCCAATATCACAGGCTATTACAAAGCAGTAGTCTAATGCAATATGCCCAGCATTGTTGGCATATTGCAGTTTTACAATTACAGTTTCATACAACAATAAAAATCATAATGGGCAGGAAAACTATACAGTTCCTATACTTCCTAGAACTGTTAATAGCAGCAATATACTTTTCAGCTTGAAACAGATGTCAAATATAATTACGGGCATTCTAAGCTGGACAATGGGTAGGGCATAAAATCAGCATACCTACTCGAATATGGTGGTTAATAATTTATTTTTTAAAGTTCTTTTGCTACGTTTGTGGATGTGCGACAAGGCGTGACTGGAATCTGGGAGCGTAGACGTTCAATAGGATTCATCTAGAGCTTCAATGGCTATTGAAGCACGCGATGTTTGTTACTAACAAACCGATGAAACTAATTTCGTATTGGTATTAGCACTTAAGCGCTTTATAGCACACTCTAACTTTCAATAACTATAGTAGGTAGATACTACGATTAGCAGCAGTATCGCCTGCTTAGCGCAATCAAGATGGTACTACACAAATTTATCCTTTACATTAATATTAATCTGTAAGATTAGCTGTTTGGGAGACGAGAAACGAAAATGGTACTAATGAGTAGTGTAGGAAATATAGTCCGATTGATCGGATGAAGCGGTAGGACCATGAGGCCACAGCCAATCTATTAGTAATCAACCATCAATTTTTCTAAATCTGCTAATGTGTTTCTTATTTTTTGGAACGGGCATAAACACGACTATAGTCTGTCATGCACATCATCAATAGAATCAGCCTTATAAAAAAAAATTAATTTATGCCCCACGACTTAAATTTTGTGTAATGTCGGTTGCCGCCCAAGTCGTAATTTTCCATCGATGACAAATTCTTACGAGAGAGCATCAACACTAGTAAAGTCACAGTAAAGTATACTAAACACGTGACGTATTCTAAATTCTTCAGCGCAATTTCAATATATCTTCCATTGAATAGATACCCGCGATGAATGGTTAAGTGAATGCTATTATCTGCCGTGTTAACTAGGCAAGTCCGTGTTTCTATTGACACACTAATTGTGATTGCCGCTAAGTGATGCGTTTGTTTACGCCTTGTGGCGAGAACACGTAACTACTGCAGGTGTGACATACGCTTTCCAACTGATTGCTAATTAGAGAAGACAGTTTCCTACAACCTACAACATCACTTGCATTACAACTTCATAACATATTATACATAATATCCGATGAAGTTGGATTACCTATATGGAACGGACATACGTGCCACAGTACCACTTATTATGTAAACCTAGGGAAGGAGACTGAAATGAGAAGATTTCTTACTTCTGAATGTTAGTTGTTTCCAGCTCATATGAAATACTTTAACTATAACTTCCATAGATATATATAAAACATACGTACTGCTTCATATTAGTTTGCAGCTCAAATGCCGCATCGGAGTCGGCAAATGGTAACGTTTTTATTATGTCCGGTCCTTCACCGCTGTTAGAATACAGATCAAAGCCGCGCCCGTTACAATTCCCGTTGACGACCGACAGACTTCCAAATCTATCGCTCACGTGAGTTTTAGGTATGTTATTTTTCTTTCAATTGGATCCGTCTACATTTTTACAAGCCAAATAACAAAAAAAAGAGTAAATAGAGATCAAAGCGTTTGGAACTTAAACGTTTATGGGTAGGTTCCTATTAATTTAAGTAAATCAGTTTACTCAACAACTCATAACCAAAGTAAGTAAGCGAAGCTTCTTAATCGTCCGGCAAAGCAGGCATGTCCACGTTCCCGACGGTTGCCAAACTTGGCATTGGAATTGAGAAACTCGTTAGAACCGCCAGTTTTTGCGCCGACCAGATTTCTACTAAACTTGTTGCATTCCGTCGTCGCGCGCGGTCCTCCCAGATCCAGTTCAGCTCGGCAGACAGGCTGGCGGTGGCTTGTGCAAGTGGTGCAGGGGAACATTGTCTGACACTTTATTGCACATTCATATTACTTGCAATTTTTATGGCTAAGCATGTGAAATTGTGAAATTTATGACAGAAGACAAATTTATGCAATTCTGCAGTGCGTATTTAGCTCTTTTGATCTTAACAAACTATAAGGGTGGGGCTGTAAACTATTACAAAAAATCAACCGGAAGATTTTGAGGAGTGGTCTATCTCAACTAATCTCAAGTCACAGTAGACAATTAGAGAAAATAAGGAAGTGTATCACACCTTAAACTGTCTCTATGTAACATTTACTTCCAACTGCTGCATTAAATTGCATCCGATTCGAACACGGTGCCCGTGTGTCAAACTAATTGGCAGTTGTTAGGAGAGTCGTCTAACCAGCTCTCCGGGCCCTTTCACCATAGGTAACACCACAGTAAAAACCGCAAATCGATTAAGACGTCACTAAAGTTATTGCTTAGTCTTGTAATACGAATTATCAACTCTTGGAAAAACTGAAGAAAGTCATCAACAGCCTGAAGACGTCCACTGCTAAACATAGGCCTCCCATAGAGCGCCACTTTGAGCGGCTGCTCGCCTCCTGCATCCATCGGCTCCCCGCGGCTTTCACAAGATTGTCGGTCCACCGAGTGGGGGCCGGCCTACGCTGCGTCTTCCGGTTCGTGGTCGCCACTCGAGAACCTTTTTCCCTCATCGGTTGTCAGTTCTGCGAGCGATGTGGCCTGTCCATTGCCATTTCAACTTGCTAATTCTAAGAGCTATATCGGTCACTTTAGTTCACCTGCGGATCTCCTCGTTCCGGAGTTTATTCCTCCCGTTTATGTACTTGTTCATAGTACTAGAAATATGCATAAACGCGAATCAAATCTGTCTGACTCTGAACTGGACCCAATCAACTGTTACTGTTTTCCATCTATTTGCCTGTTGTTGGATGATTTCACAACAATTTTAGCAAGTAATTAGTGTAGGTATAATTACAATAGATGATCGTACATAATAGAAAACCAATTTAATGGTATGCAAACCACTTCATGCACGATTAACTCTGATATTTCTTTTACCTACATAATTATAACAAATTAATCACAAGTTAAATAGCAATTTTTAAAAAAAAATTTTGCTAGAGAAATAACTATTACACATGTGTTGTTGTTCTAGTATGATATTATGATTAGACGCAACTTTTAAGTACGTAGGTACCTAGACCAATATTATTATGTCAATAAATTTTTTAAGGGTTTTATCAGCAATTCTGATTTTAACCAATGCGATATTATCCTCATAATAACAGGTTGCACAAAATGTAGCATACAGAGCATACCTACCTAATTAAGGCAACTTTATTCACACATGTTCACTCACGTGGTATGCCACTGTGCGGGGAACACGTGCTTGTCTAGTGGACATAATGTCCTGATCATCATCATCATCATTAACAGCCTGAAGACGTCCACTGCTGAACATAGGCCTCCCCCAGAGCACGCCACCTTGAGCGGCTGCTCGCCTCCTGCATCCATCGGCTCCCCGCGGCTTTCACCAGGTCGTCGGTCCACCGAGTGGGGGGCCGGCCTACGCTGCGTCTTCCGGTTCGTGGTCGCCACTCGAGAACCTTTCTTCCCCATCGGTTGTCAGTTCTACGAGCAATGTGGCCTGCCCATTGCCACCTCAACTTACTAACTCTAAGAGCTATATCGGTCACTTTAGTTCTCCTGCGGATCTCCTCGTTCCGGAGCTTATCTCGCAGGGAAACACCGAGCATAGCTCGCTCCATAGCTCGCTGCGCGAAATTCTTTAAGACCCAACGCCGGAAGAAGACTCAAAAGCTCTCAGAAAAAACTCTTGAGCTAATGGCCGACCGGAGCGAAATGAAGCTGCAGTCTTCAGTTGATATGTCAGCCTACGGTGAACTCAATAGACGAATCTGGAGTTCCTTGCGACACGACTTGCGTGCTCTTAGTACTTCACGTATTGAGGCCGCAATTGAGCGGAACCAAGGCTCTAAAGTGTTCGCAAAGGATTCGTCTATTGGGCAACACCAAATGACAAAACTGAAGACCGAAAATGGTAGCGTCATTTCATCCAAGCCTGAGATTCTGAGAGAGATCGAGAACTTCTATGGAGAGTTATACACGTCGACACGTAAGCCCGCTACTAACACAGCTCAGGACATCAGAGCCAAGCTAGTCCGACACTATACCGAAGATATCCCGGACGTCAGCCTGTACGAGATTAAAATGGCCCTCAAACAGCTTAAAAACAACAAGGCACCAGGTGAAGATGGAATTACGACCGAACTTCTGAGAGCGGGTGGTAGACCGGTACTTTTAGTCCTCCAGAAGTTATTTAATTCTGTCATCCTTGAAGGTACAACGCCAGAGGCATGGCACAAGAGCGTGGTGGTGCTCTTCTTCAAAAAAGGCGATAACACCTTATTGAAGAACTATAGGCCCATCTCGCTCTTGAGTCATGTGTATAAGCTGTTTTCGAGAGTCATTACGAATCGTCTCGCACGCAGGTTTGATGAATTCCAGCCTCCCGAACAAGCCGGTTTCCGAAAAGGCTTTAGCACCATAGACCACATCCATACGCTGCGCCAGATTATACAGAAGACCGAAGAGTATAATCGGCCGTTATGCCTAGCGTTTGTGTACTATGAGAAAGCCTTCGATTCAATCGAGACTTGGGCGGTGCTGCAGTCCTTGCAGCGATGCCAAATTGACTCTATAGTCAATTTGGCATCGCTGCAAGGACAAATACTTCAAAACTTCGATATACCTATGTATATCGAAGTTTTGAAGTATTTGTACAGTAAGGCCACTGTGTCAGTCCGACTACAGGACCAGAGTACGGAACAAATTCCATTGCAAAGAGGCGTGAGACAGGGAGACGTTATTTCTCCGAAACTGTTCACAAACGCATTGGAGGATGTCCTGATACCTATAGTCAATTATTTATTACAGCCTCTGTGGTGTGGTGGTTGAGCAGCACCCCTACCGCGTAACCATTCTTTGGTAATGAATATTAGGTAGTCGTAGGTCGTTAGCATAGCTTAATGATTATTGTAATATCGAAACTATCTGGTGCTTTGATTGTTTGATTGACTATTACGCGGTTAGACATCAGGTAGTAGTACTAATAATAGTGGTAAAACAGGTACAATATACAAATTTTTGAACTTAAAAGTAACTAAACGGGATTACACAAATTAAATGCTATTATAAAATAACAAGTGTGTTCTACTAGCTTGTAGTATACAAAAATAGTGGGGCCAATTTTAAAGGCTTTAGTTGACAGATCTAAAACTCCTAAAACTGTTGCTGTCCTTGTCTAATAGACGGTAATGTAAGAGACGGGTATATTTTTAGTAAGTTAAAGACTGTCAACTAAAGCCTTCAAAATTGGGTCTATTATGAAGGTTGTTAGAGTAATTATTTATTTGTTAAATTTTTATACCGATACATACCGCTGAATTGATAGCAGAAGTGCATTCATTTGCATTACGTCTCGGCCTATAAGTACCTAGTATACTTACCTATAATGGTTAATTGGCAGTATTGACATTATGTGACACATACCAGAAGACGTATTTTAAGGCTGGTATACGCAGATCCACTATCTCGCTCGCGCATTGCGACATTTAAAAAAATATTAAATAACTGTATTAACTGTTTACTTACGCAAAATCTGGCTAAACTACATTCTCATGAATAACATTACAAATGTTCAACAAAAATATCATATTAATCCAAACAACCTACCTACCTACTGACAAACATTTACACAAAAATATCATTTTTATTGCTGTAAATTAATATTTTCTTAATAAACGTCACAATTTATTGTGATGTATTATTAAGAAAATATTAATTTAGGCAAATTCCTGATTACACTGATTAAAAATCAGAAGAAAAGGAAAACAGGTCAATTATGGGAATGAAATTAGAAATAATAATATTAATATGTTGGATGTGTTACACACTTGAGTTGATAAACTTAATTCAAAACATAATAAAGTAAATTGAATTCTCTAATAGACTTAGATTGAAGGTTGCCTACTTGTCAGAGAATGGCTCGCGGAATTGAAAACAAATCTTGTTTTGCTTTTTACAGTAATCTGTTTAATGCATTTATTGCACCTTCCTATATCACCTTAAACTATCTATGGACTTATGATTACGCAGTTCAGGAGATTCTCAAGTTACCAGCTTCTCAACTCGTCAAAAGTACAAGTGAGAAACCAAATACGTAACTAGTCAAGAGCATATCCAGAAAATGGGCAGCAGCATTCTCCTTGGTCTTCATTTATAATATGTTGCAATCACCAAGCCGCCTGCCAACTGTGGTGATTATGGCAAACCCCCCTCCCTATGATCAGCGTCCAAAGTAGCGTTTTATTCGGGGAGGCCTTTTTTAGCTATGTTTGAAGGCTCTTGAGTGGCGACCACGAACCGGAAGACGCAGCGTAGGCCGGCCCCCCACTTGGTGAACCGACGACCTGGTGAAAACCGCGGGGAGCTGATGGATGCAAGAGGCAAGCAGTCGCTCAAAGTGGCGCTCTGTGGGGGAGGCGTATGTTCAGCAGTGGCCGTCTTCAGGCTGTTGATGATGATGATGATGATGATGTTTATTAGTGGACGTCTTCCGGTTGTTGGTGTGTGATAGGTGTGTGTGTGTGTGTGTGTGTGTGTGTGTGTGTGTGTGTGTGTGTGTGTGTGTGTGTGTGTGTGTCAAGAGCATGCCGGGTCATGCGTATAGTACTTAAGGTTCCATCACAACACAGCTCTGATTTAACAAGGTAAGGAAAACATTTGATCTGCAGACTTAACATTGATGCAGATTAGATGCAGTTTCTTGAACATTGACCTTAAATCAAAGGTCAATAACCTTTGGAGTAGGACGTTTAAGGGTGTTCGTTTTCTAGTTATCTCAAATATTACGTTTTTGGGATTCGCATTGCCTACATATTACTCGGCGGCGAGCGCCCCGTAAAATTACAATTCGACATTTTCATTCTGACAAAATTCATTCTGTCACGGTTTGTTGTAGAGTATATATGTAGGTACCTAGGTAGCTGCTATACAGGAAACTATTCCTATCATCTATCTATGGAATACTTATGTAAGGTGTGGGGGATATGCCTAAACTAAACCACGCATAGGCACTAGGTATTTATTACCTAAACCCTTCATTAGTACCTAAACGTTCATTACCCACGTATTACTTAGGTAAGTATACCCAGCCCAGTATCTTAGTTACGTTATGTATATATATAACGTTAGCTATATCTCAGGATAGCTTAAATGCTAAAATTCAAAATTTGAATGAAACCAACATTAATCACAAAACCAGCTCTAATTTAACAAGGTAAGGAAAAGATTTGATAAATGATTTAGGTAACTTAGATTTCCTGTGTACGAAGGCCGAGCATAATTTTTGTATTAGATAGTATTTGTTAATAGATTCTTGCGATTGTTAGGTGTAAGTTTTACATAGTAATATTTTAGTAATCTGTGGTGATAGTCTTAGTATAGGATGCATTAGGAATACTTATTAAAATAAGTGTAAGAATAAAAAAATAATAGAATCGCTAGAGACCTAGAGCTTAAAAATCGTAGTGACGTACAAGTAGTCTGTAGAGTTTTACCATTAACCAAAATAAAAATAATTCTTGACCAGTATTAGGACCTACAGGTATATAAAGATACAATATTCCTTTCCGAAATAAAACTAAGGTAATGAAATATTTAGGTATTGTTGAAGCAAATCGACTTTGCTTTTATGGCAGGTCGAGAATCGAGAGCTCGACAGAAATAAAAGCATCACGCAATCTATACAAAATATAGGTACCTTAGTACTTACCTATTGACCTCAAAGGTAAACTAGGTACCTATACATGTATATCTATACATTATAGGTACTGAATACTTAGATACAAAAAACATAATATATAGCATACCTACATATTTTCATTAAATTTCGCTTTATTATAAGTTCATTATTAATTAATTGAAGATGAATTGAGCTTCAGGTTCACCGGAAGAAAGCATCTAAATGAAAATTACATAGAAAAGAATAAAACTAACAAAATTATAGTTCAAAACGATAAAATAAAGATAAAGTAAGATAAATGCAGGATTATACAAATAAAATACCTATAAAATAATATAGGTACATATCAAACAAACAGACAACGTTCATACAGGGATACTCTATAATAATATTTTGTTAATAAACAAAATCAACAGTAGAACAATCGCATTTTTTAATAAATAAAATATGCAAAAAACACTTAGAAAATTTGTCTGGAAATAAATGGAAATGCAAGAACAAAGGCATTCACAAATGCAGTGGGTAAAACGAACGTTATGTGGCGTTGATAATGATTTACTTCGTCCATATATTTATAGGGTACCGTCACAATAACTAAATGTCAATTGTCAAACCATGGACTGGAGCCCTTCGATATAGGTAGGTACGTAGTGATCATATTCATTTGGCTTTGCTGTACACTTTGAATCGCTTACAACGTTTCGGTGAAGCATGGTGAAGAATAGACATGTCCTATTTCCATATAAACTGCCGTACAAATTATAATCAGCTATGGGCTCAGTTCTGTTTAATATTTTTCCTAAACTGGGAATGATAATTATGTAGAACCATCTTGGGAACTTGAGATTAGTTTTGGGTGTCATTATAGGTCTTAGTCTTAGAATGTCATAGTTTACACTTTACGCATTGCATGCAAAGTCGTGAAGATGATTTTTTTTAGTAAACAAATGACGTGACGAGCTAGTCATTCGCCTGGTGTTAAGCGTCAGGGCCGCCCATAACAGATGCAGTGTCACCCGGAACTCTAACTTAAAGTTTCGCGTGACACTGCACTGCGCACGTCATCCTGAGACATCACACAGTCTAGTAATAAGAATTCTAGACTGAGTGATCAGATCATAAAGTCTCATTTGCCCAGTAATTTCACATTTTTCATTCATAGGTATTTTTTATTTTATTATTTGACTACTGCTTGGCGGCAGAATAACTGGCAAAACGGTGGTACCTACCTAGACGAACTGTGCAGAGAAGTCGTACCACCTTGTTCTAGGTAGTATCATTAATTTGCATAATTATTCATAGATGAACTACAAAAATCGCACCTCTGTCGTATAACAGTGGATCACCTAATACGTCTCAAAAACTTTATATTACATTATATTCCTAATAATATGTAGGCTATCAGGACCCATTATTCATCGTTCAATATTTATATTTGTATCAGCAGAATTTCATTTCTCTGTCCCACTGGCTAGCTTATTATTTATTATACATTCTTCTTCATATTTTCTAGACCATCTCTTTTGAAATCACGCTGTAGTTATACGCTTTGACTTGAGGTGGGATTACCTTAACAGATTTCCTTTAAAATAACCACAGAGCTAAATGAAAACATGAAAACTATAAATATTTGTGAATATTTCACACAGCGCCGTCCAGCGCCAAACTAAGCATAGCTTGTATTATGGGAATGGGAACTAGTAACTGATAGAATACTTGTATATTTTTCTGTAAATACATATATAGAATACAATATAACACCCAGACACAGAACAAACACTTATGTTCATTACACAAATGTTTGTCCTGGCTAGGAATCGAACCCATAACCTATAGTTCAGAGGGCATGGACCAACTGAGCTATCAGGCCAGTCAGACAACACTATACGTACTTGTATTTTTCCTTTAAACTTTTAATTCTTGCCGGAGATTGATTCCACAATCTTTACTCGTCATGGTAGAGTAGGTACTAGCTATATAATAGGTAGAGTCCACACTCTACTTAAATATTATCAGTATACCTACCTAAAAATCTACCCAATGTCTGTACAGTACTGTTATAATGATATACCAAAGTAAATGTGAGAAAATTCCTATTCAACGTATGTACAACACACCCTTGGCCAGACGTATAGGCACCTAGTACGTTGTTGCCATCAACAGAAGAAACGTCACGCGTACTTAATAGGTGTTAACGACCTGATTCAGATTCCAAATAAACCATAAATATTTTCATAGAAAATATAATATAGGTACCTACTTGGGTAGACTCATAGGTAAACTTATGTTTTAGAACCAATTGTTTTCATAAGATTAGAAAATGTACTCACGCTTAGACAAAACCAACTGCCAACCGGTCAACATATTGATTAGATGGTACTCGATAAGAGCACCATAAATTCTAAATCACAATGTTTAATAAATGCCACACTGAGAAACTCAACCACTTGAAACTATTTAAAACAGTATCTACACAATTTTATCATTACCTATTTAAATATATTTTATTTTAGATTAACAGTGCATCTTTGTTCTAAATAAAAGTCATTTACTTAGGAATTATAAAGATCGTAAATTCGCGGCGTTTGCAGCTGTCGGACGACGCGCGCGTTTTCTGTCATGCGCTCTTTGACATACAGCCTGCAATAGGCGCCCGCGCTCGTTTCCCGGCTCTATATACCGACTACCGTGCTATAGCGTCATATTAGAGACTCGTTATAAAAAAGTAATTTCCGTATATATTGGCGTCTTATTAATCGTTCTGAGTTTGAAACTGGTCATCATTATTATAATCGGTCAAGTTCAACGCATGCCGACTGATTTAATGTTGGTTACAAAATAATTCGTAACGCCTGCATGAGTGAATGGAGTTAGCGTGTGCTGTTTTTGCGGAATATGATTTCTTGCCTAATGTTTTTCGTTAACTTCTGTGAGACGCACGCTTATTCATGTTTTGTACGATCTACCTTCGCCACTTTGACAAATATAGTTCTTTACTGGTCTAAAGATGGTCTGGTGCTAATATAATCTATCTTACATCCTAAGTGACATATATTTTGTGATGGAAAGGTAGACCTCTCATGGGTAAAATGTCAAGTACCTATTTTATCATCAAAATCCACCCATTCAGGCATCCAGCAGTTACTGCTTAATATAAAAATACAAATGCCCTTTTCGCTTATCATGGCATGGGAGGGTGTTTCTGTATTTATCACCAGAGCTTTGGAGGTCTGGTGGTTGTGGTGGCAATAATTATAAGACTCCACGTAGACCTATAATGTGTGCCTCTACATACTCTACGAGTCTACGGTTTATATAAAAATAATAAAATCAGAGAATAAATAAAAACTCGGTATCGAATACTGATGATACCATATCAAATAAGCTCACGAGCAGACCCACGTGTATTCATTGAATAAATTTACCATAAATTTTATACGCAAGTACAATTTATAGATAGCAGAGATACGAACTAAATTAGAGTACATTTAATAATTTTATTTTATTGAATATTTTTTATAAAGTTAGTTATTTTATGTAGTAAGTGGGTACCTACTTAGGTATTTAGCTTATTTGCCTTATAAAATACGGGCTTAATACCTACTTACGAGCAGCGAGGGGATATACCAGACTAACTCATAGTTCTGTGATAAGGTATATTATAATAGATCTAATTTTAAGCTTTTTTCTTCTTTTTTTGGTACTTCTAGTGTAGTCCCACATTTCGGTAAGGATCTGATGATGGATTACGACACAAATATAATCAGTGGTCAACGTTACTGACCTGGGGGCATACTGTGAGCTCTTAGCGTGATTCAAAACAGAGCATATATTAGATCGCTTTGTTTTTTTTGTATGAGGATTTTGACAAGCGATTCAGTATAGGCTCTGTTTTGAATCGCGCTAAGAGCTCACAGTAAGCCCCCTGATCATGAATTTTAAAGATACCTACCACACTGATCTCTTTATCGTAACGTGAATTAATAGCTGCTGCTCATGTATCGCAGTTAGATGTTGCGTTGGAAATAATTGGCCATAGCTGGAGAGGAGTCGGTTGATCAAACCATAGCCTTTGCAGATAGGAACCCTACGAAACTTTTCCACGCTAAATAGCTCAATATAATGTATCGGTGTTTTGTTTTGTTTCTTGGAGATCAGGCAGGCTGCTAAGGTTACTTGTCCGTAGATCAAACCATTTGCTTTGAAGATATGGACTATCTACTGAATTCCTCAGTATCAAATGAAAGCGATTAAAGTTGCGTACCTATAGAACTCTTTCTTCATTAGAAAGTTATGTTTATTTGTTTTTTTAATTGGATTATCATCAACAGCCTGAAGACGTCCATTGCTGAACATAGGCCTCCCACAGAGAGCGCCACCTTGAGCGGCTGCTCGCCTCCTGCATCAATCGGCTCCCCGCGGTTTTCCCCAGTTCGTCGGTCCACCTAGTGGGGGTCGCCCTACGCTGCGTCTTCCGGTTCGTTTATAACATTTGTTTATAATATTTTTTAATTGAGTACATTATTAGGTCCGCAGCTGATTTTGTATTACCTATAAGTACAACATACTTTCTACAAATCAATAAGCCTTACAAAACATGTGCAAAATTGACGCAGGTTTTCGCACACCGCACCATCATCGCACACGTCAATTGTTTATATACACTAAACAAAAGACTAAATTATTGAATATGGCATAATTAAACCTCTTTTGTTTCATGATTATTTTATTAATAACGATCTGTTTGCTGAGGAAGTCTGGTAACTCAATATTTTGCGTTGCCTGATAAAAATATATGATAGCTTTGTATGGGATTTTTGCGTGAATGTAGGTAGTAGATAAGTGGGTAAGTATGCTATTTTATAATATAAACCTATTTATTTAACTTGACGTATTATTCTACAATATTAAAAGTGGAATAATTTTCCTCCTGTTGACAGATTACTTTGTAGGTACCACAAAATTACCGCAGTGCTGCAAAATGCAGTCGTTCTTGATGGGTGTTAAAAGATTTGAGTTCTTTAAGTTAGCAACGTATCGCCAAAGCCCCTAGCATTATGAATGTCCATGTGACGGTGGTCGCTAACCATCGGGCGGGTCGTCTGCTTGTTTGCCACCATAGAAATATATAGCTAACGCTAGAATGCGCAAGCTTATCGGCCTCCCGTGCAAAAAGTAGGTTTTCCAGCCCAGATGCTCGCCGCCAACACCAGTCCGTCCCCGACCGCTAACCGCGCACGACGTGAGGCTATGAAAACAAAATTGCCAGTTGTTCAATAAGTAACTGTTCAAACTCTACCCATAAAGTTGGAGCTGGTAATAGAGGTATTTCCTTTCACAGTTAAGTACTCTTTGTCTTAAAACATCTGCTATTATATTATAAAACAATTTATTTGGTTGCTTCGTATTATTTTCATCAAAGCAGTAGCGGTGCTTGCTAGTTTCTCATTGCGGCTTTAGATTGACGCGCCAGACTTGGCGTGCATTGAAAACCAGCAATGTAAAAATAAGCAATGTAAACGGTCGAGTCACGTTCAACGTGAATTTCTCATTTTGTAAGGCAAAAGCAGTAATTGTGCTGTACGCTGTACTTTTCGATGCCGATTTCTTACTCGATTAAAATCGTTTTTGAGAGCAGAAAAAATTACAATTAGGTACAACTTTGGATTATTAGGTAGGTAACTACATAATGAACGTAGTGAAAAGCAAATATTTTATTAACGAACAGGTAATGGCTTTATATATTATTTAGTTTTTTTTAAAGTATTTTACTCCTTAAATAATTTTCTTTTTTTTTTGGGATTGATTGATTCTGGGTTTTGATTTGGTGATCTGTACAGGTGGACCCGTACAAAAACAATCTTCGAACGAAACATTTGATAAATTGAAAACACATTGGAATGCAAGTAAAAATAATCATTGTAAGATACCTGTAATAATCATAAATCTCGTTTAGACGGAAATTCCGAATTGTTCCGGTTTGAAGGGCATTGTAGCTAGTGAAATTACTGGGCAAATGAGACTTTATGATCTGATCACTCAGTCTAGTAATCTGATTACTAGACTGTGTGATGTCTCAGGATGACGTGCGCAGTGCAGTGCCACGCGAAACTTTATTGTTTTAAAGTTCCGAGTGACACTGCAACTGTTATGGGCGGCCGTGTTGCTTAACATCAGGTGAACGACTAGCTCGTCACGTCATTCAATCGCATAAAAAAAAAATAAAAAAAATTAAGCATTTTGATCTGGATAGCAATCACATCGACCCTGTAGCTCTCTGGTTTTTAGTTACTGGCATGAGCTTGTAATAGATAAATTTCAAAACGAATAGGTAGCTTGAGGTCACATTATATTGCTAAATGTACCTACATGGTGCTTAGTGCTTACTTCGATTTACGACTCGCGACCGAAGGCAGGATGCACGGCGCGCGCGGCGATGCGACTGGCGGCGGCTTTGAATCGATATAGCGCAAGGGAGATGGCGGGCGCAGCGCGGCGCGGTGCCGAATGATTTCACGCGGCTTGCGTTTGGCATCACTAAACTATACTCGTGACGTCATATTACCTGCACAAAATGTTACACGCTCGGTTCCCATACTAATCGACGAACATTAGTGTTCTAGAGCTTGTAATTCTGTGTTTGCCACTCTATTACATAAAAAAATAATTAATTATTATTAATAGTATTTACAGAGGGAGTAATTATAGGTATACCTACTTGACAGTTTTGCATTTCACATAGACATTAGTTAAATATGATAGTGAGAACGTTTAATTAATTTAGGAAACAAAAGCTTCACAATGCACGGTTCTTTTCTATTATAGTAATTATATCAGCAGGGTATTTAATACCCTATACCTATAGATGTAGCTATGTATCACATCACAATACATAAATAACAGGTATAGGTAGCTTTTTTTTTTTGGGGAGGAAAATGCCCACGCATTCCCCTGCCAACACGGGGGTGGCGGCAGGGGATATGTGTGACTCGAACCCACTAAAAACCTCCCCATGAGCAGTCTACCGCCATGGTGGGGCGAGGTGGGGTCGCGTTCGCAGTCGAGCCATCCCGCCCCGGCATAGGTAGTAACCTAACCTAACCTACCTACACTAGGGTATTGTTAGTGGAATTTCCAGGAAATATCACCTGTGTGTAACGTATTGTTTTTCATGGTACCTAAACTTATTATAATAGGTTTTTTAACAGACGCGTAAGCAGGGCTGGATTATGAGACCCAGGGGCCCTAGGCACTTTAACATTTGAGGCTCCCATTCCGCAGCTATTTAACACCATCAGTAATCATGATTCTGCACCTTGGCGTATTTGTTAGAGCTATTTTCCTAGCCAATCAATGACGTATTTCTGTACCAACATGGGCCAATAAAGGAAGCCGTGCGAATTTCGGTAGTTTTTAAATACATTTTGAATAATAAGGATGTAATGGTAACGTATGAAAATCAGTAGGTATTTCATAAAAAAATGTAGGAATCCAAATATATCGAACCATAAAGCTGGAAACAATGCGCGAGCGAAGCGAGCGCCAAAATTTTGTAGGTTTACAAGTATGTAAACCTAGATAAAACACGTATTATTTCAGCTATATTTAATATTAGAGTTCCTAATCTTAATGAAATGACTGACACGAAAACGCATGTGAAGCCAGCGCAAAAATATCAGTAGTTTACAAATAAGGAATCCAGTTACATCGAATAGTAGGTATAGCCGAAAATAATTCGCGAACGCAGCGAGTGCTAATTTACACGTTTAAAGTACATCTAGATGAAACACGTAATATTTCAGCTATATTCAGAATTAGAGTCCCCAATTTTAATAAAATGACTGATATGAAAACGCATGCGAAGCCAGCGCAAAAATTTCAGTAGTTTATTAATAATGATGAAGGTATGTATGCGATTACATTGAATGGCACAGTCGACAATAATGCGCAAGCGAAGTCAGCACCAGATTTTTTCCCGTTTATCTAGCCAGATAAACACGTAAAATTTTAGGTATTTTCAAAATTAGACCTTGAATCATTATGAAATGACTGACATGAAAACGCACAAACATAGTACAGTAGGCAAGCTATCTGGTCGGGGTAGCTAGGTAGGTGGGGCCCCTGGGCTGGCCGGGGCCCTAGGCTAGTGCCTTGTGTGCCTAAGGGTTAATCCGGCCCTGCGTGTAGGTAAGTGTAGTTTACTCATACTCACAGCACAAGTAGGTGGTAAATATTCGTTTGGGTATTCCCATCAATCAATACGTATACACTGTAGACCTGGAACTATACTCCACTAATTTTGTTTCGATAAAATGTAACGTTCTCTAAGACCAAATTAGGTAGGTAGCTAGGTAATTACATTTATACATCTTACGTCTCCACAGCAGGACGATTTTTAGCAAATATATCGAATAACAGATGATTTGTCACAGATCTCGACTGGAAACTATAAAGCTGAAACCGGTGCGTTTGGTACTGCTGAAGTGCCGATTTATGCTATGAAACCGTATCGCCTACGCCTGCGTACGTAGGAGGTCAAGTTATAATGGATCTTTATGAAAATCAATGTAATATGATACTTATTAGAAATTAGAGAAGAGATGCGCCGAACATGGATTTTTTAACGGAACCGAATAACTATTGTTTAAGGTTCAGCGCTTGCCGAAGCGAATATTCGGCCAAATTCTTTGGTTTATTTTACGCGAATGTTCGCTCTACTTTAATCGAAATTATTTTGATTTCCTACGGTTAACCTGTGCGAAGTCGGGGCGGGTCAGCTAGTTGGTAAGCAAAGCCAAGATTTCAATCAAAAATGTATTGGTACTTAGTAAATAGATTTCAGAGAAACAAATAAAATGTTTTTTTGCGCAGTTATTTTATTTCATTTTTAGGGCTCCAAAGGTAAAACGGACCCTTATTAGTAAGGCACCGCTGTCTATCTGTCTGTCTGTCTGTATGTGTATCCGTCTGTCACCAGACTGTATCGAACCGTGATAGTTAGACTGAGACAGTTGAAATTTTCACAGATGATATATTTCTGTTGCCACTATAACAAAACAACAAATAAGTATTAAAAAACAGAATAAAATCAATATTTAAGGTATAGATCCCATACAACAAACGTGTTTTTTTTGCTCGATTACCAGATGATAGATAATGGTACGGAACCATCCGTGCGCGAGTCCGACACGTACTTGGCCGGTTTTATTGTGAATAGGTACAATGGTATAACATGTTCCTAATTTTAAAAAAACTCGATTAGACATTGGACAAAGTCCTTTGAGTTACGATAAGTTGAAAATTGAACTTTTGACGTGGCACACTCGTCAAAAAGTGTCGAGGCTCAGAACTTACCATTTGATCTGCCGTTCCAGAGATAAAGGGTCTTGATACGTTGATAACAAAGTGATTCAATAAGGTTTCCATTTACTTAAACGGATACTAAACCCTTAAAAACAGACAATCTGTCCGAACACGCGGGTGTGATGTGAGTTATGGGCTTGGGGCCTACCCTCAAGACGTTCTTAAACCTACCTGTAGGTACTACAGTAGATACTAGGTACTATTTAAGAGCCAATACAACGCCAAAATGCTTAAAATGGCTTAGCATGAAGCAGTTTCCTGTCAAAAATATTGCAACAATGACTTTGAAATTAATATATGGTAAAGTTCAGGACTAATGCTACTGCAAATGTATAGTGAAAACACTAATTAATAAACTTTTCTCGATAGAAAAAAATTACAAAGTTACCTCTAAACCATACAAATAAACCGCGATTATTCAATGAATACTTTAAATAAAGTCATGAAACTTTGTGTAGCAGTTGAACTAAATATAATAAAGGGCTTATGTATAGTAGATTTTTAAAATACCCATTATATTCAGTGTAATAATACATTACCTAAACTATTGCGCGTTGGAACCATTTTAACTTAGACCGCCCCTGCCGCTCGGCCCCTGGCTCATCCCCGCTTTGGCCTAGTACTATACATCTATTCTGTGGCTTTGGCTTGAATTTGCGCTGGCCTTGCACAAGCCCTTAACTTCTGTGCCTATCGGCACTTAAGACAAGGTAGGATACCTTATATTATTGATATTAAATAAAATAAAAACGGCCAAGTGCGAATTGGATTCGCGCACGAAGGATTCCGTACCATTATCTATAAAAACGAGCAAAAAAAATCACGTTTGTTGTATGGAGCCCCTTTAAGTATTTAAGTATTTTATTCTGTTTTTTAGTATTTGTTGTTATAACGGCAACAGAAATACATCATGTGTGAAAATTTCAGTAGTCTAAACTGTCACGGTTCATGAGATACAGACGAACAGACAGACAGACAGACGGACAGCGGAGTCTTAGTAATAGGATCAGTTTTACCCTTTGGGTACGGAACCCCAAAAATGATCGTATATCTAGTAACTACAGGGTACTTACTGCTGACATTTGTGGTGTATTAGGTGTAAACCAAACAATGAGCTCATTATTAATAAGTATTTGCTTTAATTGTTAAATAAATAGATTTACTACATAACATGGGTTCATGTGTGGACAGTGGTGTAAACTGGTCTGCTTGACTTCTGAGAAAGTCAACTCTAATCTAAATAAACCCGAGATATTGCGTTCTTTTATACCGATGACAATTTATAAATTATAAAGTTATTAGTTATGGTTGGTAGGTCCTGTACTTCCATTAGAGTCGTTGATAAATCATATCAATACTAAAGCGTAACTCTTTATAAGCCGACCATAAGCTGGAAGTTGCACAGGTTCGATTACTACGACCGGACAAGTGTTCGTGCATAGAAATAAAGCACTTTCTGCGTGTTTCTTTGGTCCAGGGTCATCGTAGTTCCTGGGTCCCTACACAAGAAATCAGTTAGAGTCCAAGATCTCCCGTCGTCGCCGTCTAATTATATTGTATAGTTAATTATAGTATAAACATGCTTAGACACTAGCGAAAATATTCGGGTCTAAATAAACCTCTACCATCAGAAACCGGAATACCCACAGGCCAACCAGTCAAGTCAAGATATGAAGAAATAGGTACTTTCCTTAAGTTATATTAGTACCTACATGTAGTTTATTCTAATACTAGACAGCATCGAGGGCCGTTGTAATGTAACTTGTAACCTTGTCAGCTGAAAGGAAATCTGTAACAATCTTCTGTAGTGAACTATACTATTGTTGTGACACAAGTAGGTACAACACAGTTGCAGAATTGTAATAAGCCACGACTGACATGAAAATCATCTTGTTTTAAGTAGGTGCTATTATTATCTCTAAGATAATCTTTTTTCAAGATTTATAGCAGTATCGCCTGCTTAACGTAATCAAGAGATTCATTTTAATTTAAAGGAAATGTCCCGTTACCTAGTCATTCAAATTTTCCCTAACATTTTATAGGTTGTTTTTCTTTTGCAAAAACCCAAAATTAGCCATCGTTTTTTTGGACGCTCTACGTGTAGGTAGAGGTAGCTAATTAATATTAGTAGTTATACCCAGAAATTTTACCTACAAAATACTGCAGTCAATAATTACACTTAGAAATATTACAATTTATACATTGAATTAGAATCTTGACGTGCTAAGGTGGGAATTTTCAGGCTCAGTTCCCACTGGGCCTGAATAATAATAGGTATCAAATATTCTACTGCCGATTAGTACAATTTGTACAGTCAGGCAAAAAACGTGAAAGTAATATTTTTATTTATTAAGAACCTAGTTACCTGCCAAATCTTATCGAGTAAATTCGAAAATCACCTGTGCTGCTGAGAGCTTCAGAGTTGACTGTTATAAGTAGGAAGACATTATATAAGGTGGGGAGCGAGGCGAAGCAAGCTTTTGTCTTCGTAAACTATACATTCTGTGATTCTGGAAAACATCCATAAATCCAGTAAAAATTAAAATATTGGTTGAAGTTTAGTATTTTTTCTGGTGATCATTTACTATACCTGGCAGTAATATTTAGGAAGATGACAATTTTAGAAATGGACAATTTAAGAAGTGGACCAAACCGACCGGAGGGAACTTAAATATAACCCAACTTTTATCTAGGGCTGTAGAACCTACATCGATTTTTTTAAGCTTGTCAAACAAGAAATTGTTGTGGAATGTTTGATATTATAATTCGGGCCAAGTGGTGGCTCAGTCCCCACTCGGCCCGGTTCCACTCGGGCCGAGTGGGGACTGAGCCAATATTCAGACCTAGACGTAGGTATAGGTATCTATACTTACTAAAATATTAGATAATATTATCGTCCAGAGATCCTGGATTTTAGGTATCGGAATAAATCAAGATGCATTGATATATTATGTTATTAGTAGGTAGTGTAGTAGGTACATCAGGATAAAATTGATTTGATATGAAAAATCAAAACATACTTAGGTATATAAAAAACAGGATAAAAATGGGATAAAACAAAGAACTACATGAAAAGATAGGAAAAATAATAAAATGCATAGGAAGGCATATCTATTTAGGTACCTACAAACATACCTAATAATTATTACGGTACCTAGCGATAGAGTCAATAAAACAAAGAAAAACATAAAACTCGTGGTCCTGTTGGGAGTAAAAAAATATGTGGTCTAAAGTGGGGTTTCACTTAGTACTCAGTAAAGAACGCCACTTAAGCTGGGCTTAGATGGCGATACTATAAGTTATTATAACCATGTTATTACGTTTATAATATGTCCCTAGGCTGGGACATATAATAAATGTATTACTTACCTACTGACTACGTCACCAAGTTTTTTGGCTGGCAAATATTATGAAAAGGTGGTAACAAGTAACGAACAGAAGTAAGTACCTATTTCGTAATAAGCGCGAACTTGACTTTTTGTTCATAAGTATAACTTACCACGTATTGTTACCTAGCTCCACTTTCGATAGCAATTTACAAATTATGCAAGAAAATGGCAATGATTTTAACGGCGATAATAGTTAGACTAGAAAAAATCCAAATGGGTATTTGTATCGGTACTTACATAAAAGTACTTAAGTAACTACAGCTTTTTTATCAAATCCAAGGTACAGCATATTGTAACCATCGTTGTAGGAAAAATAAAGTTAATAAGTACCTACCTACCTACTCATATACTATTAGGCTGACAAACCTACCAATTTATACCCTGCTTTTAACCAAACAAGGTTTCTTTTTAATTGCCGACCTAACGAAGAATATCTATACTATATTTTATACACATAGTCCCAAATAATTTCGCACTGCCAATGCCATCAGTTAGACCAATGCTCTAAGGTTAGATCAGTATATTGTGACTCCAGTGCAAAACTTATAGTCACTTACTTCGGTACGACAAGATTCTTTCTCTGTCTTCGCATCGCCCTCCGAGCCACGTCGTGGGCGACGCGGACGGACGACCCTACCGCAGCAGCTGCCTACCTATCGGCTGCGCTAGGATCATCGCACCAGTCAATAGCCATTCTGGCTCAGGTCAATCAAACAAGGTCGTCAATTCCTGGGCAAATGAGACTTATGAACTGATCTCACAGTTTGAGACTTTAGTTTAGAGTTCCTAGTTACACTGAAATCTGTTATGGGTGGCCGTGACGCTTAACACCAGGCGAACGACTAGCTCGTCACGTCATTTGATTACATTAAAAAAAAGAAATAGGTACCTACTGTTTTCGGCAAAGGTTTAGTATAAATAGGACACCAGTGTAACACAATCAAACACCGACCCCTCCAGCGAGTCCCCCGTAGCCCCGTAGGTTATAGCTAGAATGGTCGTGACTTCCCATAGAGTCCACTCTTCCAGTTGTCTTCTCGATCCTCTTATCCCTTAAACAGCCCAAGCCAAGGCTCGCACCCCAGGGGTGCCCATGAGCTATTTGCAGCTCCCACTTTTGACATCTGGGCTGGGTACCATAAGCGCTGTAAAGGTCGGTAGAGACTAACAACGTTAGCACGTTCAACAAAAAAAGGCAAGCTATCTAAACATTTATGTTGATTAAGTTTTTTCACATTTCCGTCTGGCTATTTTAGGATTACCTAGCTATTTGATTTATTGTTATACACAACACGTTTGCGAAAGGTCACATAAATCGCTCGTGTAATGCAATGCGCATCTAGTTAGATATAAAATAAGATTTTGTATGTTAGTAGTAGACCATAAGTAAAAATCTAAGCTCAGGTTTGTACAGCCAGCAGAGAAGATAGTTTGACAAATACCCACAAATGTTTATTAATTTAGCTTTTGATAACTAAAGGTTTCAGTGGAAGGTATTTTCTCTCACATTAACTACTACTATCTATTACTATTCTACTCATAGCATATTACGTGTGGACTCTTCAATATTTTTAGGTTGCCAAAGTACCTAGCCGTATAAAAGATGGGACCCTTTTTAAATCAATTTGTAGCCGTCTGTTTGTCTGGTAAGACTCTTTTACCCACTGGAACGCTGATTCTATTCTATTCTAAGGTCCATGGCCACACAGTCTGGTAAAAAATCTAACACCGTGCAATAAAAAGATATGACAAATATTTAGGATTTTTGGACCAATTTGTTCGTATTTCGCAAACCTGGAAGTCTGGCAATAAATGAAGCTAGCATAACGCAAATAAAAAAATAAATATTTGAACCATGAGTTTAAATTATATTATACTCTACTATTGCCAAGTGGAATTATAAGTAATAACGTAAAGTTAACTGGAGCCTTTTTTGAATACAAATGAGTATAGTATCAAATAGTACCCATTATAAAAAACCGCTTAAAATATCTTAAGTAAATACTGTTACTGCTGCTATGGATAATACCGGGCAAGCTATACATGCCTTTAATACAATATTTTATGTATGTGTTAAAAAGGTCGGGAACCCTCAGAAGACGTTTACGTCTTACGTTTACGTTTACGTTTACGTCTACAGTCCTCTTATTTTCGTAAATAATAATGTAAAAATGAATACCTACAATATAGGTGCAGGTGCATTTTCATTTCATCATTATAATCATAATCATCAATCAGTAGAAATTGCTGAATTGCTCGATAAGCTAGCTAAAGTAGAGAGTAAATGAAGGAGTCGAACTCAGAATTCAGAACCGTTTTAAGACTTCACTTTACTTTTTCTGCGTACCGTTAATCCTAATGGAAATGACCTTCATGTCAATAGATACCCACAAAAAATGTCAAATACGGACGCTACTACAAATTTTCCTTATGCCCATATCCTGTGTGTTTTGCGAATAATATGTCCAACGTTTCTCGGAGCTGGTGCGAAATAACCGCAATTTTTTTATATTTAGAGAGGTAGTAAAAGATTCTACAAATATTTTCACGTTATCTTGACCTT
Organism: Ennomos quercinarius; assembly: GCA_910589525.2. NCBI lineage: Eukaryota > Metazoa > Arthropoda > Insecta > Lepidoptera > Geometridae > Ennomos > Ennomos quercinarius. Next base: position 10,189,427 of record OU342499.1, on the reverse strand, counting down.
GTTTGCTGATGGTATTCCTACGTTGCTATAAGTGTTATATACCTGATCGCAGCTATAAGTAATAAAATAAATATATTATTGTAAAATAACAGATGAAGTTGGCAAACACAGCACAAAATAAGTACCTACCTACTTATTTGTATGTATAGATACATTTATAGCATACCTACTAGTTGCGCCCGCGGTTCGCGGCTAACCGCGGACAAAAAGTATCCGTACCTGCTACCTAAAGTATGCTACCTGCATTCAAAATTTCATCAAAATCAGTTTAGTGGTTACAGAGATGAATGGTAACAAACATTCGCACACACAAACTTTCACATTTATGATATTATAGGATAGGATAGGATAGGATAGGATAAGATAGGATACCCATAGAATTCGCCCTACTTATTTACGTCTATTAGGATAGGTACCTATAAGATAGGATTTAGGATATAGTAGGATTAGGTTCTTATACTTAGTAAATTCACTTTAAGATGATGGTGATGATGATGATGATGATGACACGGTCTGTTGAAGAAACGATACATAACCTATAATACAAAGCAAAATGGTAGAGTAAGTATATAGTTTTATTAAATTTCGCTCAGAGGAATAATTAAACATACGATGCGAGGGCTATCTAAGATCTGAGGCACTATTATACTGGGTGTAATTGAATTCATTAGCATCCTTTGAATCTAGGTACCTACTCCTGACACCGGACACGTGTGGACCTTTATGAAATCTGACGCATCGATTTGGTAGTGATAATAACTCCAATAAAATTGGATAACTTATTTAATCAACTGCTACAGTACAAAATGAAATTCAAATAATGAAGTAGGTTTTAATGATTAGTTGATTGTATACAAGATAGAAAAAACTTTTAAAAGTATCAAAACCAGTCGTTCCAACTACGTTAGCCACCGCTTCGTTTGCACTCTTTACTCTTTAATAATTTAATACTCATCAATAAATGATGTACTATCATGTACTCAGTTAATGCTAATGAATTCAATTGCAGTATGTACTGTTAAGTATGTTGTGCTAATTTAGGTAGGTACCTAGAACCTGCTAATGTTCTTTATGTATCTTTACATTGCATATTAGAAGGGATATAGAAAACCTCACATCCCTTGTAGAACTGACAACCGATGGGGAACAAAGGTTCTCGAGTGGCGACCACAAACTGGAAGACGCAGCGTAGGCCGGCCCCCCACTTGGTGGACCGACGATCTGGTGAAAGCGCAGGGAACCGATGGACGCAGGAGGCGAGCAGCCGCTCAAAGTGGCGCTCCCTGGGAGAGGCATATGTTAAGCAGTGGACGTCTTAAGGTCATGATGATGATGAGAAAGTCTTTACTGCCGCTAATTTATAGTCATCACCATCATCAGCCAAAGACTTGAGGAGTGGAAGTATTGAAGAGCCCATAGGCCGCCGCTTTGGACAGCTACATAATACTTGCATAGCTAGGTACTTAGGTACCTACTCTTAACTTACCTATATTGCTGGCATACCAGAAGGGGTATAATCCCCCAAAACAAATCAAGAAAAAAAAATTATATAGGTAGCTTACCTACATGTAAGTCCAACAGGTCTTAGCACAGGAAAACTAAATACGATTATTTTCCTGTATTGGAGATGATCTTACTTATCACATAAGATATCTCATAAGTCGTTGGTCCAGATCGCATAGCGTCATGGGAATCCCATATATGTAGTACAAACAAATAAACTTTACAATTACTGAACTTTTTCCTTTACCTCCAACCTGATGCATTTGGGTACACCCACACGCATTTTTTTGTGTAAACTTCTACAAACTGGTTCCTAAAGGATCTAGATTAGTATTTTTGGAGATACCATTATTCCGGTACCACACTACATCATCATAACATTATGGAGGATAAAATAAGTAGGTATATAGAGGTGCCAGTTATACAACCAAGCATAGTCATTGGGCCTGCGGAGATCCCTAAATGCAACAGATTTCAGGTAACGGAAAACAGAGATTGGTTCGTCGTCACTCATTACCACCAGCCCAATATGATCCTACCTGGAATACAAGTTTTCTCTCAAGGAAGTGAAGAAAAGTCCCTCAACCTATGCCTAGAACGAGTCAAATAAGTAGGTGGTACCTACAACTACATAGATACTGACTTATATGAAACTAGCATCTGCGTATCAAACATCACAGAAGTCACAGAACCTAATACCTCTGCTATAATATCATTGTATACTATAGTTCCTACTTACACTCTAATGCAGGTAAGTAAACCAATGGCGTTGACGCGGCAGACAGCCTGGCTACTCACATTATCGCAGGTACCACATACCTAAGTAAGTAATAGGTACCTACCAAAGACTTCTATGTATACACTGGACAGGACATCTCTAACTTGCACTGTCAACCACTGCAAATATGCCGGCTGGCATCTTCTCGCTCTTACGATGCTCAGCACTCAAAGCGACTGCACGTGCAGCAGTGAATAGCAGTAAAAATTATGATCCGAATGTGCCATTGCACTAGCTCTGCGTGTTGGGATCGTTGGTTAGACTATTTAATCTCGTAAAGCGCTGTAGGGATTTTAGTTTAATTATATAAAAAATGCCAACTATTAGTGCTTCGAATAGCTTCTCTAGTACGTAGTACATATTATGCCTCTTTGGTACCTACCCAGTTCTTGCAGTATGCAGGCCAAGATTAAGAAATGGAATTTAGAACACATTAACGTAATTAAACTATGGAAATAGGCAATGCAAGACTATTGGGAAGCTAATCACAGCCTAATTTGGATTCCAACTGGATTTCATGTTTCACAGCTTGCTTTTAAAATTTAATTCAATTTCACCACCAGATCGCAATGTGGTGACGTACTTACTCACTACCTAATTTTTTCATCCATCTTTATTTTTACAGTGACTTCGAACGAAAAGTTTTTTATATAATATACAAGTCACACACATCTCTGCCAATTATTCTTAACTGATTTTGTAAATTCGTATTTTTTATTCTGTGGTGTGCATAGATCTCTATACCTATATGTGTCTATGGTGGTGTGTATCTATATTTCCAGGGTGTTTATAAAGTGTGGGTGTGAGTGAATGAAGTACAAGACAATAACTAGAAAATCCTCAGTGGATCACAGCAAACGCTTCACGACTTGGTTTTTGTATTGCAAATCTAAAAATGGGAAAGGAATAGATATTTAGTCTGTCAGTGCTCAACTAACTTTGGAACTCCTCTCCCCAGTGAAAATGGCTCTCATGTAGCGAAATTAGGGGTTTGTATCACAGGCCAAAACATATGTTTCATTTAAATGAAACAAATGGATGTCAAGTATTTTATTCACACGACAGCGCTTCTTCAACGCTTGAAATCCATTTGTTTCGTTTCAACGCTTTTTTACCGGACGTTGAAAAAGCGCTCGTGCGAATAGGGTCTTAAAAGTAGGTACATTCTGTCAATCAGACTATGTGCTTTGAAGACACCCTATATACAAAACTGTTCAATGTTGAGGAGCATCGTTTCAGTTCATAATGCACGAACTAAGTTAGGCGATTGCGATTGAAATCGTTAACAGTTAACTCCCATTTTAAAAGATTAAACTATTGGTATAAAGTCTGTTCAAATTTTAGAGAGCACCGTGACGGCCGATGAGATTTAAATATTTAGTTATCAACCCCTGACGCGACAGAGGGGTTATATAAGCTTAAAACGTGACTGTAAGTATACGTGTATGCCTGTGGCATCGTTGCTCTTATATAAACCGATTTTTATACTGGGTGTAGTTGAATTCATTAGCATCCTTTGAAACTAGATACCTACTCCTGACACCAGTCACATGTGGATCAAAATTTATGAAATCTAACGCATCGATTTGATATTGACAATAACTCCAAAAAATTGAATAACTTACTTAATCCTCTGCTACAAAACATAATTCAATTAAAATAATTAAGAACTGCTTTTAATTATACATACAAGGTAAAAATAAATATTTTAGAGTACCACAACCATTCGTACCAACTACGTTAGGCACCGCGGAAATCTTCATTATTTTCAATTAAAAAAAAATCATTTGTACTCTTTACCCTATAAATGATGTACTATCATGTACTCCATTTAAATGCTAATGAATTAAATTGCATCATGTATTTATTAATTGGTTTAAAAGGTGACTATTTAACCCTGTTAGGCCCGATTTCACCAACGTTTATTCCAAGTATACGGCTATTCGTTACTCTCGGATACAGCTTATTGGCAAATGAAATTACACAAAAAAGACGCCATTTTGATTGTATCCAAGGAATAGGTCTTATTCCTTCACAAAATTGGTGGTATAGGGGCTATATTCGCGTAACTCGGTTGTTCTCGGAAAGTTATACCTGGAATAAAATTTATTCTAGTTTGGTGAAATCGGGCCTACTAATAGAAAACACGTTGCATATAACAGCGGAATAGCTACTCAGTATAGGTACTCTGTTTTTTTTCTTGTTTTATCTTTGCCTATTTCCTCGATATATAGACAGAAACAAAACACAAAATAACTATTCCTGTATATATCAACGTTTATTAGTAGCACCTGTACCTAAGGGGTAGGGTACTTTTACATTTTTGTTTCGATATGGGAATGGATAACTTACGTAATGGTACTGTAAATAAGTATTCGTGATCTATTTGAATAAACTTTTTATGTTAACAAAATGGAGCGTGGTTCTATTCAATTATAAGAAAAAAACCAACTTCCTCGTTCTAATTTTAACTGAACAGGCGATATCGTCCCTCGCCACGGTAGGATTGATGTAAAAAGCAAGGTGCAAGAAAAATAATAATAATGACAGTTATCATTTATTGGTCTTGAACAAGTTAATAAGTACATACGTACCTAATAGGGTTTATATATCTCGATTTATTTTAACTATTCTTGGGTTAGTAATTAATTATAGTGTTTATTCCCGTTAGAAAACCAAGTTTGATAACTGGTTATCTAATGGGAAGAAAAAATCCTGTTTTATTACTGGTTATGAATCAGCAATATATTTTTCCCATTAGAAAACCAAGTTTGATAACTAGATATGGGCAACCTAATATGGGTGCCTATACTCTACAGCCTAATGCATGATAAAACATTTAGATTTTTGCAGTATCGTCTATTATAGGTGTAGTTTCATATTTTACTGTCTCTATACTAGCCTGAACCATGGCCAAATTTTTCTATAAGGCTAGGCTCTAGGCTCTATATTTGTTTATACCTAGAGGTCCCTAATAGTGTCAGTACCCAGAGTAGGTACCTGTAGTCTGTACCCATTCTCACATACACGTTGCATTTATTTGTCTGAAACAAATTTTGACCATTGGTTAGAATTTGAAAGTTTTTAACCATTGGTGACCTTTAACTATTGGTGAAAAACCCCACCATAAGTGTGTTTCTCGTTTCTATCAAATTCAAACCTGCTATACTTACCTAATATAAAATATCTATGTCGGTAAGGTTAATACTTAATTAAATAAAGCTCTAACTCAAGAATTTACCTCGTAAGCAGATATTTTAGGTAATATTATTGCCCACTTCTGTCAATTTGCCCTAAATGCAAAAAAAAAGTGAAATCGGTATCATAAATAAATGATCGTCGATGTAATTTCGCGGTTGTTTATAAGAAATCCATTATTCTTATTCATAAGAATTGATTACTATTTGGTCAAGGTCTCGGTTAACTTTAATCATTCGATTTTTCAACAGTAAACACTGTTGGAAAATCGAATACACTTTACTTAGTACCTAGGTACCCAATGTAATCGCCAATTTAAGTTACATATAGAGAATGGTGACTGTGCATCCAAAATAAGTTTACGTTTAGGTACATTAGGTATATTTTTGGAGAAAAAGCCTCCGTAGTTAAGAAAACCATAATAAAAGATTATTAAGGTGGAACGTTTCACTAGCACGGCAAATTCAAATTTTCTTGCGTTTTTTGCTAATAATAGCTTAATTACTCAACGTGATTACATGAAAACTAATTTTGCGCAAATAAATAGAATGTATTAATAAATTATAATTAAAACTATCATCTACATATCATTGGTTTAGCGACAAATGGCAATAGGCTGAAAAGCCAAGACGAAATTGGTTTATTACCATTTGTTGCTAAACCAATGATAATTAGGTAATACTTTTAATCGTAATTTGTTAATACATTCTATTTATTTACGTTAAATCAGTTTTCATGTGATCACGTTAAGTAATTAAGCTATGACTGGCAAAAAACGCAACAAAATTTGAATTTGCTGCGCTGAGTGAAACCTTCCACCTTAATCATGGAAGTTACGATGTAGAACGTAGAACCTAAAGTAGGGGTTACAGGTAAATATATGGCTAAAATTCTCTAGCCTTACCAATGGCGCATTTGTTCAACCAGATATTAAAAACCGCCATCATTCCTATACAATGGTCGGAATCCAATATTATTGTACTGTACAAAAAAGGCGACCCAAACAACATTAATAATTACAGACCAATCAGCTTGCTACCATGTCTATACAAACTCTTTTCATCTATCATACACCAGAGAATCAGCACGACACTTGATGCAAAACAACCTATCGAACAAGCAGGTTTCAGAAAAGGGTTTTCAACCATAGACCATATACACACCTTAGAAATTATAATAGAAAAATACCAAGAACAACTAAGGCCCCTGTATATCGCCTTTATTGATTACCAGAAAGCTTTCGACACAGTATCACATGCATGTATATGGGCAACTCTGGAAGCTCAAGGTGTAGAAGATGAATATATACAAGTAATCAAAAGTATCTATAAAAACAACACAGGCAGAATTAAACTAGAAACACTTGGCCCAAGTTTTCCTATTAAAAGAGGTGTAAGACAGGGGGACCCATTATCACCTAGAATATTTATTGGTATATTAGAAGCAATTATTAACAAACTAGACTGGAAAACATATGGATTAAATATACAAGGAGTTTACCTGACCCACTTGAGATTTGCAGACGACTTGGTTCTACTAGCAGAAACAAGCTCCCAGCTGCAAAAAATGATCGGAACTTTGCACATAGCTAGCAAAGAAGTGGGCTTAGAAATGAACTTAACGAAAACAAAAACTATGACAAACAGCACTAAAACAGTAATATCAATCGGAAACCAATCATTACATTATACTGAGCAATATACATACTTAGGAAAACAGATTGGATTCAATAAAAACCAACATGAGCTCGAAATAGAGAGGAGAACACAACTTACTTGGAATAAATACTGGAGCTTAAAAGAGATTTTTAAAAGCAATATGCCAGTACATATGAAAGCAAAAGTGATGGACACATGCCTTTTACCATGTTTGACATATGCAAGTCAGACATGGAAATTCACTAAAAAAATAAAAAATAAAATCATAACATGCCAGAGAGGAATGGAACGCAGCATGCTGAGTATAAGGAAAATGCAAAAAATAAGACATACAAAAATAAGGAAGATAACCAAAGCAACAAATGCACTTTATTATGCTCAAAAGTTAAAATGGAAATGGGCTGGCCATGTTGCACGAGTACAAGACCATAGATGGACCTTAAGGGTGATGTCATGGAAGGGCCCACAAGGAAAAAGATGCATTGGAAGACCATACACGCGCTGGGATGATGAAATAAAAAAGACAGCAGGCCCCCATTGGCAACAAGTAGCTAAAGATAGAGAGAAATGGCAGTCTTTGGAGGAGGCCTTCACCTGTAAAGGGGTTCTTGCAAAACTATGAATTAATTCAAAAGACACCGGTCATAGGCAGAAGTACCTAACAAGCAAAAACAATAAGACAAAAGGAACATAAATTATAAACATAACTAGCTGCACCCACGATTCCACCCATGCACCATGTATACAATGACCTAAATAAATTTATCAGGCTTCATGAAAGTTAGTCCGGGTGTTGCAGTGGGCTGTAGCAAATATATACACGTATAAAACTTAACATTTATAATAACAACAGGAAAACATAATATAGTATAAAGCAGAATTGGGTACCTGCCTACTCAAATAATAGAACAATAAATAATATAAAAATAGACCATTTCCAAACATTCACCTAACATAACTTTTTTTTAAATAATAGGAAATAATTATATTTTAAACATGATTAATGTAAATATAATAATAAATAAATAAATAATCAGTCATGATAAAAATTAAATACAATTAAACACAATGTAACAAAAAGGTTAAAATTTATACACACCTACTATTCTTTATTGTAAATAGATAAATTAAATTAAAAGTTTGGTACTTATATAAGTAAGTGCTATAAATGTTAATTTAATTTGTATGTACAAAATTACATCAAAACAATAAAAATGTAACTAACAAATAATATATTTGATATAAGTAACAGATATGTGTAATGTAATTATAAATAATTTTGGGCAAACAAATGTATATTATAGTAAGAAAATACCTGTACCGTAGGAAATGCAAGAAATAAAAGGCTTTTTATTTTATTTATTTATTTATTATATGGCTAAAATAGTTTGTAAAGTAAACCGCATTATGCCTCATAACCCTCTCTTCTGATTTATCTTTCCATACAAACCTAATGCGGACGACAGTATAAAAAAAGTCTCCATATCATACAATCAACGAACAACAACATTTTTTAATTTAAGTATTTGGCTTAGGTATATGGTTCCGGAAAAAACTAGAGTCCTTATCATAGAGGCTCGTTTGTTGTCCACCTGTCTGTCTGTCTGACAAGAGCCATTTTCTTAGAAACGGCATATATTCAGAAATAAAGTCTGTGCGGCCACAAAATCCTGCGAAAAACCATTCTCTCAACATATAGGTAATCATAGTTCTCGTGCAATCAAAATATAAAAACCTTGATTTTTGTTCAACTACGTACGGGTTAGGGTCATATCGTCATTCGTCTGGGTTGTAGAAAGTCTGTGTTTACAAAATGTCTTAGTTGCAGAATGACTTTGTAGGCAAAACGTCGTAGTTTGCATAAAGTCTGGGTTGCAGAAAGACTATGTAAGCAAAACGTCAGTACCTTAAATATTGTTAAAACAATAACACTGGTCAAGTGCGAGTGAATAGCAGCACTATTTAAAGCAGCGCCATCTGTGACTCAGCTGGTAATCGAGCAATAAAATCACGTTTGTTGTATGGGAGCCCCCTTAAATACTTATTTAATTCTGTTTTTTAGTATTTGTTGTTATAGCGGCAACAGAAATACATGTGAAAATTTCAACTGTCTAACTATCACGGTTCATGAGATGTGACAGACGGACAGACAGACAGCGGAGCCTTAGTAATAGGGTCCGTTTTACCCTTTGGGTACGGAACCCTAAAAAGTACATAAGTACTTACATGGGCGTACTCACTCGGCAGGGGGAAATAGTAAATGGAAAACACGGAATTTTTCGTACTCGCTTTATTTGTGAGGCTAACCAAAGCACGCTATGTAAAAGGGCGAATTCTGGGCAACAAACTATTAACCATAACAAACCTGTTGAACTCGTAAGAATTTTCCAACGCAAACTTTTCCTCTAGAATACACTAGACCGAGAATGCGAGACCGAGAGTGACTAAGTAGGTATTATACTTTAGTGGAAAGAACCGACTGTACCTACTGTGATGTGTCTACTAGGTGTAGACCGTTACTTACCTACTATACCTACCTACTACAGACAAACATCGCTTCGGCCCTTCGTTGTGTGTGACTTTACCTTAGTCGCAGTGGAACTTTTCGCGTGGCCTACTTCCACTCACCTATCTACATGAATGTCTCCATATAACTTACTGCTCAGAGTACGTAGATCTATGCTTAGGGCTACGAGGAAATCAACGATATTGGCTATGTGGTAAAATTTTGATAAATGATATCAACGAGCGAAATTTCATTACTATTTTGAGAATTTCCACAGTAACTATGCACATAATCTTAGAGTTAGTAAGTTGAAGTGGCAATGGGCAGGCCACATCGCTCGTAGAACTGACAACCGATGGGGAAGAAAGGTTCTCGAGTGGAGACCACGAACCGGAAGACGCAGCGTAGGCCGGCCCCCCACTCGGTGGACCGACGACCTGGTGAAAGCCGCGGGGAGCCGATGGATGCAGGAGGCGAGCAGCCGCTCAAGGTGGCGTGCTCTGGGGGAGGCCTATGTTCAGCAGTGGACGTCTTCAGGCTGTTAATGATGATGATGATGATGCACATAAAATCCATACAAATTTTTGCTCGTTGCTAATAAACGTCAGTTATAGCGCAGAGGAAGCGCGGTGTTCAGAACCCTCAGAGCGCAAGTTTTGCTCGCTATTTATCTTCATATCCTCTCCATGATTTACTTTTATTGCACATCACATTATTATAGTGTGTAGCTTATAGAATAGACAAAATTTTAGATAATCAAGTCTAAGAAATATGCATGGAGGTCTCAATATACAAAGCCTTTATGCATGTTAGGTATGTGTCTTCTACAATAACGAATAAATAAGTTGAAATTATAATAGGTATGCCTAATAATTTAAGCTTGTTATTTTCTTGTACAAGTCAATCCTAGGTAGTATATAGGTAGTAAGCCTCATAGTATGATTGTGATTTACTTGTGATGACTCTGAAGTTGCAGAATATAAATAGGTAGGTGACTACTACCTACTTACTTATTGCGAATGATTTACTTTATTGTAGTCCGTTAAATTTTATTAGACAATCAGTCACGTGGGAATCTACTTACTTAGATCGTCAACTGAAAAACAAGTCGATTAATAGTAACATAGCTTGCAATAGGTACTTGTGGTAAACAAATCTTAGGCCTACTTGCGTTTATTGAACGCGACATAGGTAAATTAGGATTATATTGAGCTGTCGTTTTAGGCTTATAACATGAGGTAGAGTCAATTTATATTTTAGAAACCTTCTTCACGCCATTGTAAATATACCTTACTACTACTGCTGATATAAACTTAAAGAAGAATAGCAGATCCTATATGCATTTTCAGCCTAGCAGAAAGAAACCGCGTGCCTGAATGAAACTTGTACGTATCGAAAGTATAGGTTTAAGCCTTTAACATAGGCCAAACGCGTCTTTTTAACTAATCATACTGAAGAACCTATGAATTCTACAGACATGAAAAAAATATCACCAATAAGATCATTCTGCACCTGTACTTATCAATTGAACAAAATATTCGATTACTAGGTACATTATGAATAAAAAAAATACTTTTAGAACGCCTTTCCAGTCACACAGTGTACAATGCCGCGTAAAGGAAGATTGCGTCATTAAATATTTTTACACCCTCGGATAGGAAATTTAAAAATATACAAGCTCAATTGATCATTTTATTTTTAGAGCCAAAATTAAGTCTGTTTAGTAATATTTTGCGTTATTTTGCGGCGAGCCAAGGGCGAGGTCCTTGGCGGGGCGTGAATTAGTCTGCCCCGGCATGTGCCAACGGGTGGACGCGCTGCTGTTTTTTATAAAATATTTTACATGTTTTTCTTATTTGTATGAAAATTATCAATTAAACAGCCAATAAATAGGTATTGACTATACGAAAAAGTCGGTTTTAGAGCCATTTGATTAGTTCTTAGTGACTTTAATGTCAGTAAAAGTATTTGGAACAATAATAGATCGTTAGCACAGAAGGTCAGTATAGGTATTTTAAACTCTTTTGGCAGGGTAGGGTTCCAGTCGAACTAAATTAGCGTTAGGCCCCATACACGTTACATTTTATTGATCAATCTTTGTGATTGATCAATTTTATTGATCGTTTAGGGTTAGTATTGGTCAATGTTCTTCGGTTTACAGTATGGAGAAAACATTGACTTAAGTGGTCTCGTCAATTTTATTGATCTATAAAATTGAACGTGTTACCATCACCAGTTATCAGCTTCTTCAAAAATGGTTCGGTTTCATTACGTCGTAATAAATAATCACAGATGAGTACATGGTTCATTAGGTTTCCTTCAGTGAGCTCGTGAGGGACCCAAATATCGAGCTTTTTTGTGTACCTACCCATTTTTTTTCAAATGCGCCAAAACTGTTTTGTGGTCAATTCCCAGTTCTTCAGCTACGTCGTAACTACTGATATGCCGATCTTGCTCCACTTTTAAAAAAAAATGGCATCCATTTTATCCGTAATAGGGCGACCAGAGCGAGGTGCATCTTTGACATCAAAATTTCCGGATTGAAAACGCTTAAACCAAATTTGTGCTACTCTCACAGACACTGCACTAGGTCCATAAACATCGCAATTTTTTTTCGCGGCTTGCTTTGCATTTTTTCCGTTTTTGTCATAGAATTAAAAAAAACAGGAATGAGTTTTGATTGACATCGAACTGACGTACAGCAATGGCGGACACCTAAACATGTGTGACGGATTAAAGAATTGCCATGTAAGAAAATTACCCGAAACCGACAAAAAAAAGATCTGACGTTGGTGTGACTTTTTGTATGACCAAAAAGCTACGCGATCTTGTAACAGGGTAGTCAAAATTTAATAACTTATGTCATTTTATTTTTCATCCCTCAGGGTTAGTCCTATCTGAATTTGTAAAAAACTAATACGACATAAATATATATATCCTTTTATACGCTATTAATGCTATATTTGCTCCGTTTCAGTATGAAAATGGAACCCATATAGGATTAGTTTGTTGTGTATCTGTCTGTCCATATTAGATGCAACTTATAGGGTACCTACCTACTTTACGATGACCTAGAGCTGGTGTGCATTATTTATCGTATAGGCTTAGAGTCAGATTTTGCCAAAAGATTACTAAATTTTTAATCCTAGCGGTAATTTCATGGTGTACGATAGTACGGCGAGCTTCGGCAGTGCAGCCCTTGTAGTTACAGTTATACCTGCGCGATGTAATCCATACACTACGATAAAACATCGTCAGCAACAAAGTTGACGCCACTCCATATTATCCTTTATGCTATAGGGGAGAGGAAGGGAGAGCGAAAAAGATAGGGGAAAAGGATGAATGTATAATGGTAAACAGAGGCGCACCTGCCTCCATTCAGGCTTTTCCTCTCCCATTTCTTTCTTCCTTTGGACAGGGCTAGGGCGTAAAACTAACTAACCGGGTCGGGTCTGCTAGTCAGTCAATAAAACTGTTTATTTCGCACAAAGAATTATAGCCAGGCTTTTGCTGAAAATGTTTTATGAACACATCACTCGTATTTTTCTACTTTACTTTTGAAATGAAACTTGCATCTTCCATTATGTATATTTGTTATTTCTTATACAAACTTCCAATACTAGTAAGCGTCATATGTCTTGACGCCACTGCTGCTCAACGGGAATTAACTGCTTTTTCGACATTTTCGTAATGGCTGGACTCCCCAGCAAACTCAATTTTCTTCGAGCGGAACCATCCATGATTGGCTAATGGTACAAACACTACCAACCTATCAAGTATCAACCAATCATGGCTCTTCTGACAGTTTGCCAACCAAAAAAGTCAAAACCACGTCTTAATTTTTAAAAGTAAGTATCTATTAATAAACACGACACTTTACTTTTTTTACTTTATAGAAAACCTGCCCAAATATGCACGATTAGTAGGTCCATTACAGGTAAAATATTTATTAACCTGAAAAAGGCCAACACATGCATAATATGCATACTGAAAATATGCATTTGCATATAGTCAGTTCTCTAATTATGATCAATATAGGTGAATAACTTGTATTCGAACACAATTTCATCATTCTCCCACACTTCCGGGTAATTTGCAAGTTTGATTGTTGGCAACACTAAGCTGGTTTTGTGTATTGATTGCATCTCAATAATTTTATCGAAAAAGCAAAAAAATTGTGGAATAATAACAAGCTTACTTGTGAAAAGTGATCCCCTGAGTTTTTTTTATCAAACTACTATGATTCCGACAACTTTTCACTACGCAAGACGGCATTTTATATTTTTTTTTCTAAGCGTCTTGGGCGACGTCCGGAGCAGTAATGGCAGGCGATAGACTTCCTATGATGTGAGTGTGTGCGTGTCCGCTTGTACTTATTAGCGTTCCGACTTCCTAAGGGTACCTCGGTTCAGGATCAATTGGGACTCCGTCCTTCTTTTTTTATTAGGTCCATGTTTTTTGTAGTAAAATTTTAAAATGTATCGAGTTTCTTCATTAGATTCACTCATCTTCACAGTGCGAAAAACAAATAAAAATCACACATTTTCCTAATTTGAATATGGAATTATCTTCTTTAAAATTTAAACTTTTAATGATAAAACCAGCCAGATACAAATAGTAGATACAGATAGACAGACGGACAGACAGACTGACAAAAATTAAAAAAATGTATACTTAGACACTTTTTTTGATTGTAAATACATACGCAGAATACAATACAACACCCAGCACCAGAACAAACATCGATGTTCATCACACAAATGTTTGTCCCAGGTGGGAATTGAACCCACAATCTATAGTTCAGAAGGCAGAGCCATTACCAAATGAGCTATCAAGGCCATCAAAATGGAGCCCTCAAAAAAAAATTCTATATATTATCTTCAATGTACAGATTTGGACCTGTTACAGTTTTATTATAAGTAATATAGATACATATATTATATAAGTAATAAACCGGGCACCATAATATTATTATAATAGGGATATATTTTTCACGGAGTTTCATCTGGACTTGTTTATCTTTGACAAACTCTAGCTCATTGTCAAACCTACGAGTGTGGCGCCCCAGGTGGCTCTTATTAATAACTTTGTGTCCAACGCTCAAGGTCATTGGCGCATGTTAAACTCTTAAGTTAATTTTATACTTACCTAAATAAAAAATTGGATCATTTTTGTAGAATAATGGGAGAAAAAAGTTATAAGAAAATCTCTCGTCAACTCATATACAACTACGTTAGGAATCACAGATAGGATAGAAATCAAGTATTTATCTAACCATACGGTTTAAATTAATAATGATACCTATTAATGCGTGACGTTGACAGACAGAATAGAACACTAGAGGTGATCGATACATCAATGTGCGTCCGGTTTTCATACAACTAAAATGTGTGTAGAAAATGAACGAAACTTATTTTTAATTCCCAGCTTTATAAAATTAAATTAAAGGTAAACTATGTACCTACTTATTACGTATAGGTTAGGTACCTGTATTATATCTACTTCTTACCATTAAATGGGGTAGCTGCAGAATTCAACAACGGTGTCCATTCAGATGACACTCCCCGTTTGCCAAACGAAACCAAGTCTACATATCTACCACTTAAAACCGCTTTTCCAATGACCGTTTGTACCATCTTCACAAACACGAAACTTTCACTAATGCACCACTAACATTAAGCGTAACTAAATTACTCATCACTGCATCTGATTTCTTCAAAATCTGTGTTTATACTGTAGGAATCGGTAACAAAAGGTAATTAATAAATTGAATTATTTATGTTTGCTGATAAAGTAAGGTACAAAGTAGGCAAAGGACAGATGGGTCATTCCATAAATCGTTCAGTGCTATCGAATAATGCTATAATGTTAAACAAGTGTTCATGCGTTCAGAAGATATTTCTAGTGTTGTATAAGTGGGTATCTATTTGGCTTGTAAAAGAAATTAAAGAAAATTTAATACTTATGCATAAAAACACCACAAGTCTTACCTGCTTATCTATAAATCAGCTTTAGGTAGCGAAGTTGACTTCTTTGGTGGAGTTCAGGAGCTGTATGTAGGTATTATGTCCTCTTCCTTTTAAACGGATAATAGGTAACTGTACCTATTATCCGTTTAAAAGGAAGAGGACTTCAAACACTTGAAATTCTACTGCTACTTCTCAGTAGAATTTCAAGTGTAGTGTAGTGTCTCTTAAGTAGGTACTTGGACGACATAATTTTTCCAGTTACTTTGATTTACTAAACTAGATTTTGGGACCAAATCTTAAATTAGATGTTAGTAGTTTTAAAAATAAATTTTCAAATTGTTTGATAAATGTTCTAAACAAACATAAAAAAATCACCGGATTAAGAACTTCCTTTTTTGAAGTCTGTTGAAATTGGGCTTTCCCATAGGGACGATTTTTTTTTAGTTTTGTGTATTGAATTCGTAGTACAATAGTCAGGAGGATGAATAACCCTGCGCAAATAGTTGTAACGGAAAAACACCCACGCGCTGTAGATATCGCATGTAAACAAATAAGTCAGTTAGGTAGGTATCATAACGTAATAGATAACTGGAGATTACCACTAATTACCGGTCAGTTTACAAATGTAGGTTTCTCACGATTACAAAAGTAAAAATTTCCTAAACCTTACCTACGAATATACTTGGGAATAAATTGGATAAGGTGTAATAGATTTTAACTGTTGTTTAAAAATGTTGTCATCCTACTTACTTAACATAACAGAATAATGCTCATTTTAGAATTCACTGTATATAGGTATGTAAATGTATGCATGGAGAGGGATGACCTAGTCCAAGTCCTGCATCATAGAACAGAATAAGACTTAATAAGGGCTCTTTACTGAAGCTCTAATTATTTCTAGGTATTTGAAAGTGGACGTCTTCAGGATGTTGTTAATGATGATTATGATGATGATGATGATGATGATGATGATGATTATGATGATGATGATGGTAGCCGTATTTAAATGAATTGATCATAGATATTAATTTCAGCTTAATTCTTTCAGTTATTCCTAAAATTAGTAATGGTCTCGGCAGATAGAAAGACAAACTGACGGACAACAAAGTGATCTAGGTTAGATCACTTTGTTGTCCGTCAGTTTGTCTTACTGTCTTCTTGTAAGGGTTACTTTATTTCAAAACTGTTACGGAACCCTAAACATGAAACATTCAACAATTCATTAATTTTGACAATTCTTTGTCAAAGCGATTCTGATTTGACACATGTTATTTCCTCACTCCCACCACTATGTTGAAAGTGCAGTGAAATGAGACAACGTGGAAAATAGTTTAAATAGTGGACATAATAATAATGTCGAATCCTTTTACAGTGGCGTACTTAAGTAAGTATTTGTAATTTCTAATTAGTATTAACAAAATTAATTATGTACGCATCGTATAGGTAAATGCATTTTACACGTGTGCTAATACGTGCTCAGCTCCGAAAAGATTTAGTGGATTTGTTGTTTGGTATATAGAAAATGCATGATCTATTGTTAGACTTAAACGTAGAAATAACACAATACAAGCGTGCGAAGCCGCGGGCAAAAGCTAGTTAGGTAATAAGCACCTAACTAGATAAAAGGTTAAAATAACCTTATGAGTTAGTAAAATCAATAAATCTGTTATAACAAGTGCACTCAGTTTGTTTACCTAATATGTTACGATGTCCAACAAAAACGTAACATTAGGTCCAATCTTAAGTTGGAACGTTACACTGGCGCGGCAAATTCAAATTTTCTTGCGTTCTTTTGCCAATAATAGCTTAATTACTCAACGTCATTACATGAAAACTAATTTTGCGCAAATAAATAGAATGTATCAACAAATTACAATTAAAAGTATCTCCTAGATATCATTGGTTTAGCGACAAATGGCAATAAACAATCTTCTTCTTAGTTTTTCAGTCTATGGCCATTTGTCGCTAAACCAATGATAAGTAGGTGATACTTTTAATTACAATTTATTGATACATTTTATTTATTTACGCAAAATTAGTTTTCATGTATTCACGTTGAGTAATTAAGCTATTATTGGCAAAAAAACGCAAGAAAATTTGAATTTGCCGCGCGAGTGTAACGTTCCACCTTAAGTAACTGTAACCTATTTTTCTTTTCTCAGTGTACTGATGAGTGTTGTAGGTTATTTTCAAAGCACGTGGTCTGATTGGCTCTAGTAGTCTAGGGTCAATCAGATGCTTCATGATCAGATCCTCACCAAATGTAGGTATATGGGACATGCCTGGCTGTACATATACGATGGAATACAAAAAGAACCGTCAAAATCGATTCACAAATGGCTCTCCCACTTCCAATTCACTCCCCCATGGATAACATTACCCAAAAAAATAGTCGAATTGAGAACGGCTTCTTTTGTTGAAGTCGTGTTAATAAAAGATTCAAGTGGCTCCAACCCCAATCTCAACGATTTGCAAAATAGCGAAAAATTGCTCGAAACCCGTCGCCAATTTGAAATTTATATTCAATTTTCATTGCTAGGTATATGAATATTTTACCATAAGTAAATAAATAATTGCACTATAGGCCTTCCCTTTGCTTGCTTTCAAAAACAAATAAATTTTCAAAACGAATATAAGTCGACAAGCAACGACTGCATGGGTATAGTCGACTGCATGGTCCATGCAGTTCCACTAGAGATTTGATAATAAAACCAATGAAAACATTCATATTGGCCATTTGCTTTACTTTGGGCAATGCCAAAGAATATTACGATGCCAACATGGTCGCTGATGTTATGAGAGCAATGGAAAGGCCATCTACAGTTATTTCTTCAGTTTGCTGGGCATTTAGTAAATAGTTTTTATATTTTCGTAAAATACTAACGTGCTAATTAATAGCTTTGCTAAATTATATTAAATTTAATTACAGATAAAAAGGTTCGATTATATTCTGCACTTGCTGGGGAAAACGTTACACAAGTACGCATGATGCAGTTTTTGAATACAAACCAAGCACCGAGATTATACAGCCAGGAGCAAAACGTGGTGTTCCTGGTAGACCTTGCATGCCCCAACGTGGTTGACTATTTGAAAGAGGTAAGGAGGACACATGAAACACACATCGCTTAATTACACATCCACTCTGGGACGGACCAGTGGAAACAAACTACTTTTCCCTCCCTGGGGATAAAGTGGAATAACTGACCCACCCTGGGACGAAGTAGTGGAAAGCCACTTTTCCTTCTTAAGTGGCTGGCTAGGATAAGTGGAATAGCCAACCTCAACAATCAACATAAATATCAATTTATCGCGTCGTCTTTTTTTTACATTATATTGCTGCAACACTCCGCCTGCCACCACTCCTCTTATTTCTACTTCACTAGGTAGGTACCTAACCTACCTAAGGTTTTCAACCAATATTCATGACTCTTGAACAAGAGAAGAACGTTCAATGTATAACAAGTTCCTTAAATACGTGATTTTATGTCACCAGAGTAGCGCAAAAACGCTTTTCCGAACGCCTTTCCGGTGGATCATCATCGGCGATAAGAATAATGGAACCCAAGGTGATGGCAATATCGTACCCAAGGCAATCGCTCAGATTGACATATATCCTGATGCTGAGGTAACCCTAGCTCGTCGGATGCACAACGGTGCTTTTGATCTATACCTCAGTGAGTACTCATTAAGCTAAGGTCGTAAATTAGAGAAAAAATTAATTTCCTCTGAAAATAAAAACAGGATTCTCTTAAATCAGTCAAAAACAGACATATACAGAGGTATATACAGAGAAAAAAAGTTCTTAGGTACATTTATTCAAGACATCTCACAACATTACATTTTGCAAGTAGGTACCTACTTATACAAGACATCACACAAAAAGATACATACTAAATATATAGGTAGGTACAACTTACCCCCGGTTTCTCCTACGTTTGTTAAAGTTAAACTATTATGCCTACCCTATATTTCTCAGATAAGTGAATAGTATTCTTTTGAGAAATAACGATCTTAAACCACAAACTCATGTCAACTTAAAAATACTGAACGCTCATTGGTTACCTGTTGATCATAGGCTATCGTCAACCAATGAGCGTAGGAATTAGCTAAATGAAAAGAAGCATTCCCCGAAGCATGGCGAAACCGAATGGAAACAATTTTCGTAAAATTAATATCTTTAAGTACCTACCTAATGGATTTTTTTTTTATTTTCAACAACTTAAATAACATATAAGATTAATAATACCTAACACAAAATATAAAGACTAAAACTAAATTAAATCTAAACTAAAATAAACTATTTCGGAAACATTGACATTTTGATTGATTGGACTGGCCTGATAGCTCAGTTGGTAGTAGCTCTGCCTTTTGAACTGTAGGCTGTGGGTTCGATTCCCACCCGGGACAAAGATTTGTGTGATGAACATAGGTGTTTGTTCTGTGTCTGGGTGTCATATTGTATTCTATGTATGTATTTACAAACAAAAGTATATAAGTATTGTATCTGTTATCTGGTTTCCATAGTACAAGCTATAATGCTTAGTTTGGGGCTAGATGGCACTGTGTGAAATGTCCACACATATTTATTTTTTATTTTTATTTTATTTTATTTTAGTTTACAAAATAAGCTCCGAAGGCGTATGGAAAACTGAATTCTACGGAAATTGGAGCATTAAACAGGGATTCCAAAAGGCAGCGGATACGAAGTTAAATGAAGCCACAGTTCTAAGACGATTAGATTTGGATGGATATGAAATTAAAATTTGTTATGTTCTCACAGATAATGATAGTATCAACCATTTGACGGATGAAGTGTAAGATTTACCTATTAAAATTGTCATGTTAATACATAACTTATTGCAAAACCAAAAAAACTCTTATGCGAAACCCAGTCTATTTACACAGGAGTGTTGGTGAAATTTTTTTTTTTGCATCACTTTTTTTTAACAACTTGAAAGAAGGACCTCCTTTTCTTTGAATGGTGCACATTCAATTGGATTTTCAAAAGATGCCGTAATACAAAGCAACAACGTAGTATTAAAGTTGATTGTTTGACCATTTCATTTTATTATTCTTTTTAGCATAGCTTAGTCAGGCTGACTATAACATTGCTGCTCGCTCGTTCACAAGAAAACCCAAGTCGTTATTTACACCTGTATATATGGCATCAACGTCATAACTTCATAAATATAATTATTGTCGCTTCCAGGAACGACCATATCGACACAATTACCAAGGTGAATTTCCCCACGACCAACCATCTAATGGATTTCCTCAATGCTGGACGGAAATATTACTTTGCTAACACTTGGGGATACAAAGTCAATGGAACTTGGAACGGGATGACTGGTTATTTGGTCAGGGAAGAAGTTGAGATTGGAGGTAAATAAACAAATGAAGATCACCTCACCTAGAGAAATTTTCAAGTTAACATTAAATGACATCTTGAGTTTTGGCGGGAACGCGGAAAAGTTCACGTCGGTGCATTGTATTATTTTACAAAACTTATGCTTTTTCCAGTGTTAATGTTTAAAATTGGTGGTGTTTTACGCATTAAGTGCTGAATTACGAGAATGAGTGTGGGCAAGTGATATAATGTAGTGAAACGTGGTTTTTGGTGTTGCTTCCAAAATTCCATAGAAGCCTCTAGTAAAGTTGCCACCACTTTACTAGGGCATGCCTTAGACTGGATTATGACTTAGACTAGACTATGACTACTCTGACTGTGACTATGACTTGACTTTAAGTGAAAATTTCCATAATACGATGAAAAATTACAAAACTTGACACTGGCTAAATACACTATGTGTGGAGCCAAAATATAAAGAAAAAAAAATGACATCTTAGAAGGATATTATTTGTGTTATCCTATATTCTTCGGTGATAGTTTTGACGACAGATCACGTGCTTGAGAGGTCTATACCTAGAACCCTATAACCCTATAGAATCAAAAGAAAATGTATGAAACTGATGGTGGGTTACTACAACATAATGTAGGTAGGTACACTTTTCTGTAAACCTATTTATTTTTTTATGTAAACGAATGACGTGACGAGTTAGTAGTTCGCCTGGAGTTAAGCGACACGGGCGCCCATTAACAAATTGCAGTGTCACTCAAAACTCTAAACTAAAGATTCGCGTGACACTGCGCACTGCACACGTCATCCTGAGATATCACACAGTCTAGAAAACTTTTCTAGACTGTGTGATGTCTCACGATGACGTGTCTCATTTGGACAAAAATTTCACTAGCTACAATGCCCTTCAAACCGGAACACAGTAGGTAGTGCTTGCAAACTACTGCTTGGCGGCAGAATGACTGGCAAAGTGGTGGTAGGACCTACCTAGACGAACATTGCAGAAAAGTCATACCACCTATTACTTAATTAAATAAATAACACACCGGTACCTACGTACATAATATAGGTATAAGGTAGGGTAGGGTAAGTTGGTACAAATACCTAGTTTATTTATCTAGGTTGAAAAGTCAGAGATATTATCGTGAGTTACGTTAGGTATACATTGTGAACTTTTGTAGGTATAGTTATACCTACCAAAGTCTATCATGGTATTTATGGTTAGATACGTTGCAGGATCACCAATGTTCTTCACTTCCGAGCGCATATCCATAGTCGATTACATTTCAAGCCCAACTCCTACTCGATCAAAGTTCGTATTCCAGCAGCCAAAGTTATCTTATGAGAATAACTTGTTCCTTTTATCTTTTCGATGGACTGTCTGGTACAGTACTGTAGGACTGGTGTTCCTGTTGTTTTTGGCATTGCTGGGTGTGGCTGTTTGGGAGTGGAAGAAGCCAGGATCTAATAAAGATTGGGTAAGAAAAAAAATATATTTTGTCGATTTTATTTTGATACATCATAGGTTTTTTGAACGGGCTAATGCTGTTGGTCTCTATCGACCTTTACTTTACAGTGTCACCGGGTTGGGATTTGTTGTTATGTAGAATGTACCTAAATAGGTACCTAGTATAAATATTTTCATTTTGTGTTAGAGCTTCTTGTCTTCTTGTTGTCTTTAGAAAGAACAAAACCCTGGAATTTTGAGAGCTAGCGTCACGGATGTCATTATTTTAATTTTCGGAGCAGCTTGCCAACAAGGAAGTCCGGTGGAATTAAAAGGTACAACTTGGGTAAAATGTCAAAAAGTTTGCAACAATTATAATATAAATTTTACATACTTCATGTCATTTTCAGGCTCTTTAGGTAGAGTAGTAATGTTGGTGTTATTCCTCGCGTTGATGTTTTTGTACACTTCGTATTCTGCGAACATCGTGGCTCTGCTTCAGTCTAGTTCTTCACAGATAAGAACACTAGAGGACTTGCTGCATTCTCGAGTCACATTTGGAGTTCATGATACGGTCTTCAATAGGTATTATTTTTCGGTAAGTTCATCTATCAGGCAAGCGAGTCAGAATCATACCACAGAGTAACTAATAGTGCTAGAACATACTGAGACATTACAACAATGTCCATTATAGATGCATTAGATGTGTGTAGTATGGTAAAGAGCGAGGGTTACAACATATATAGGTAAGTATTTAGATAGGTACATGAACCATGCTATCAACCTAGACCCCCATCATCAGTTTACTGTAGGTACCTATCTATACATTTGTATGTCGACTATCCTGGGACGTTCGGCACTGTAGGTGCAATGAAATCGTCTTCTCTTATTGGCCTGAAATTGTGAGTTTACTTTGATCGTGCATTACCTACCTATTATTTCAATAAGTTTATTAGTATGGTTCATTTATTGTCCAAATTAAATTGGTAGAAAAAACCCCAGGTTTTTAACTATTTATTAATTTATAACAATTCAAAAGCCACACCTTTGTTTTTATAGACAGCAACCGAGCCTGTTAGAAAAGCAATTTACGAAAAGAAAGTAGCACCACCTGGAGTAAAACCGCGTTTCATTTCTATGGAAGAAGGAGTCAAACAAATGCGAATGGTAATGTTTTAGAGCCTATATCTATACGAGCCATATTATTATGTAGAACCCTCGCAATGTTGCTTTTTATGACATTTGTCTGCAGGGGCTTTTTGCATTTCACATGGAAACTGGTGTAGGATATAAATTTGTCGGCAAATATTTCAAGGAAGGCGAGAAATGTGGCCTAAAGGAGATCCAATACCTGCAAGTGATTGATCCGTGGCTGGCTGTGAGGAAGAATACACCATACAAAGAAATGTTTAAAATTGGGTTCGTAATTCAAATGAGCTTGAAACTTTGAACTTTTTCTTACTTTATTAGTTCGTTTGCGGTTGAAACCGTTATTGCTTTTTGCTAGAGTTCGCTTAAAATTGTTGTCTTTTCCGTTGGCTCTACCTGTAACACAATATTTATTTTGGAAATAACACACTGAACCCCGGTTTCTCGTACGTTTGTTAAAGTTAAACTGATGCCAACATTAAAATACTGAACGCTCATTGGCTGAAGACAGCCGATGATCAACAGGCAACCAATGAGCGTTCCGCATTTTTAAGTTGACACGAGTTTAACTTTAGCAAACGTACGGGAAACCAGGGGTTTGTCCATTTTGTTAACAGTAAAGTACCTACTTATAGCATGTCTTATATCATCATTACCTTTTGTTTGAATGGCTTCCTATAACAGACCTCTTGCTGGTATGCGTGTAGGATACTCTACTACTATCTCTCTATATACTAAGGTTATACTTAGTTTAAAATGGTATTCTACAATAACTTGTGCTGCCCGTTCCTGCATCATTACAATTTTGTAGATTACATTGTTCTACTAAAACTAAATTTTGATTTATAGACTACAAACCCGTACATTGATTGCATTTCAAATTTGTTCCAGAATGAAGCGTATTCTAGAACATGGTCTTCAGAGCCGGGAGAATCGTCTGTTGTACGAAAAGCGGCCAAAATGCTCTGGAAGAGAGTCCAATTTCGTGTCAGTCAGCATGGTCGACTGTTATCCAGCACTTCTGGTGTTATCTTACGGGTCACTCATTGCTTTGTTCATACTAGCAGTTGAGCTTATTGTGCATAAGAGGCATAATTTAAAGGACAGGCTAAGACGTTTGAACGCAGTGCACTGATCACTGGTTAAACCCCAAGTTTATGTTAAGTACCCACAAGATTTTCTTTAAGAAATTTGTCAAATTTAAATTGTCAATGGAAAATGCTGCATGGAAAATATCGAATGGAAAATATAACATTGAAAAATATCTTATGGAAAATTAAACTGCCATCAAACGACTCGAAAAAATGTACCACTAGGTATACTTAGCGATTAAGGAATGTCTATAGTAAAATGTTATGGTAAGATGATAAAAGCTCCCGAAAGCGTAAAACGTGTACTTCCTGTTAAAGTTTAAGTACTTACAAAATCTTAAAAATGTGCATAAAAATCTACAATTTACTGGATTTAAGAATAATATTTCAGCCGTTTTGAGTTATTAAACAAGAAAAAATATTGCGGTTTTATTGTCATCAACAATATTAAGTGTTATTTACTCGGGATTTTGTCCAATTTCAACTTTTACGGTAGACTCTGTGCATTAAAGAGAGTCCATTGATACACAAAAATAAGTTTATCACTATCTTGGTTGCCCCAACTCATGTAGATCGTGATACCAAGTATTTACATGGATGATTTCGTGTGTCGATGTGGGGGTAGACATCTTTGGTTGTTAGTATCTTTGGAACCCATCAATATTTTTTTGATAAACTGTATCTCATTAGAAAGCCCTTGAAAAGACATGTTTTTAAAACAATTTACCAAAAAAAAACTTTTGATAACTTCTTGAGATAAATTAACTTTCGTGCCAGGGTCATTAATTTCAGGAAAAAAATGTTTTATATTTGAGCACTGATTTTTTAAAACTATCCTTACCTAATTGTGATTAAATTTAAATGTCAGTAGAGTCATTGAGGTTTTTTTTAAAACCAAAAACTTATTAGTTAATACCCGTACTTTCAGAAATCAATGATTTAAGGTCGAAAACTGGGAATTTTTCCACTTTCCACAAAATGTTGAATAACTCAAAAATATAAAAAAAAATCGCTGAACTAATATTACGCTTCAAAGATAGTTCAAGACCTTTTTAAACACACCCTGAATGGATACGGTCTACGAACCAATCCCCCTGTATGTATACTGATTACTGACCTGACGTACAAGGTGCATTATCACGCCATTATATTATGTTCTAAAATTAATTAAGTAGGTACCTTAATACCCACTAAGTATGTCGGTCTTACTAGGTAATATTATGGCGGATATAGATCAAATGAAAATGAAATTGATAGGTAAGTATCTCAGATTTTATTCATTATCAAGCAAATTCATAGATAAGATAGATATAGGTAATTTACGTAGGTACTAGGTACAGAATGTTCGGTGTTATGATAATGATACGTAGAAAATTAAAATCAGCAATTATCAACACTTGATTGCAGTCGTTTGTTTTCTTTGTGACAGACCCACAGTGCAATGGATTGGAAAATATTTTTGTTTGTGTTGTGTGCAGTGCTTGGAAAAACTGCAGGTAAGAAAAGTAGAATATCAAGACACGTCATAAGTCTTTCTAGATCTTTATATAATGCAGGTGTTAAACTTGTTTGAACATAATAATATCAGTAGAATGCAGTGTACAAAAATAATAAAGACAAATTATAAATCTCGGTAGCGGTAGGTACATAAATTGAGGTGTTTGGTGTTGAGATCCACTCATGGGGACCGCGGGATCGTGTTTCCCAAAGTTAATCAGAGCGTCGAGCGCCTGCGGTCGCATGCGACGAGTAACGAGTTACCGCAAAATCCTGGTACCTACCTAGCAACCTACTTACTTTAGTACCTACTTGGCACACCGAATCGGCATTGCAATGTTTCTAAAATAATCGAAAATGGTGAATAATTTTTAGGTGAGCTACGGTGCTACGCATGCACTTTTTCTTCGTCGGATACTGACCAATCCTGTCTGACAATCACTGATAACACTAATACTGTGGAGTGCCCCTACACTTACTGCACAATATTGAGACAGGAGTTTGTGGTAAGATAATCATTAAACACTAGGTTTGGGCTATTTTGGATTTATTACAAAACAATTGAAGATTCCATTATTGAAGAGTGTGCTCGAGTAGAAATTTCATTCACAAATCGATCATTTTCTGTATGAAATCTCGCATCGAGCACAGATTCACAACTGTACCTGTATGTTTTCTCCTCGGGAAATCAAATTGGCAAGCTACGTACATTTATTGCTATTTCAAATTCATTAGGCACTTTTGCCTAGGTATCTATATTTCCGATTGTGGATGTGGACCATCTAGTTTTACTTTGTAATTAACAAACTATTTAGTTGTAAGCGTCTATGTTTTTTTTTATAAAGGATCCATCTGGAGTGGTCGTCAGTTTCAATCGCGGATGTGAATCAAGCCCTGACTTTTTGAACCATGAAATCACCGATTCTACTTACCGAACTTTCTATCGTGCCTGCACCAGTGATCTTTGCAACATTGGTAAGTTATTTCTATGTAAAACAAACACAATCCTATTACGTAAATATGAATCAGACAAAATACCTACTTACTATAATAGGCAATATAGGTAGGTATTAGATTTTTTTATCCTTAAGTAGTTGACCCGCCCCAGCTTTGTACGGGTATTTAGCTGTTTATGGGTAAGAGGGAAGAGAAAGGGAAAACGATAAAACTTAAAAGGATGGAACGGCAATAGAAGAGAGGCAAGCGAAGCCATTCATCCTTTTCCTCTATCTTTTCCCTTTTCCTTCCACCTTCCCTTCGACAGGATGAGTACAAATAAATTTACAAATAATTTTTGAGTATACATAGTAAACTCTAAGGTTAGAACCTTCTACGAAGTAGGTAATAGAAAACATTAAAAAAAAAGATGAATGAAATCGGTAAAGCCGTTCGCGCGGCAAATTCAAATTTTCTTGCGTTCTTTTGCCAATAATAGCTTAATTACTCACGTGATTACGTGAAAACTAATTTTGCTGAAGTAAATAGAATGTATCAACAAATTAAGATTAAAAGTATCTCCTAGATATCATTAGTTTAGCGACAAATGGCAATAAACAATTTTCTTCTTAGTTTTTCAGTCTATTGCCATTTGTCGCTAAACCAATGATATCTAGGTGATACTTTTAATCGTAATTTGTTGATACATTCTATTTCTTTACTTTAAATCAGTTTTAATGTAATCACAGCCAAAAGAACGCAAGAAAATTTGAATTTGCCGCGTCAGTGTAACGTTCCACCTTAAAGGAGAAATAGGGGTTCTATTTTATATATATATATTATTATAGGCTTACCTACATGATTGACCACTGTGTCACCTGATGGTACTGGTAGGTACCATACCTACCTAGTAGGTATTAAGTGACGACGCGATCGACGATGGCGCATGCTTGCCTGGACAGTACCTAGGTGGACGAATTTATAGCAGACATATTATAATAATTGACAGTGATTAATAACTCCTAGGTAATGGCGTTCAGTCGATAGTTGGAGGAGCCTTATCCCCCACGCCGGTGTTCGATGGAGACAATCTTCTCGTTCCTGGAACTGGTAGTGGCGCAGGTCACGTCATGATAAACGTAACTTTGATGATTTTGTGTTTGCTTAATATGATTTTTATTGATTCCTTTCTAACTTAAACTTTACTTTTTTAAATAAAATCTTGAATTTTAAGTATTTAAGTAAGTCCTACTTTTATTTATTTGATTTCGTAATTATCTTTGGGGGTGCTATCTAAAAAAATCGCGGACGAACGGACGACAATCATGTAGCTTTTAATTATTGCTAACGTCGATGTACTTCGACTAAGTGGTTAATTAAATATTAGTAATTACTAGCTAATTATAGGTAGTTGGCACCTACTACATGAGCAGGCTACATTTAAACAGTGCCTTTCATTTAAATGAGTGAAGTGATCAGTGATCAGTTGATCACAGTAAATAGTCGATAACGTAGGTAGGTACATATAGGTAAGTCATGGATCATGGAAGAAATACCTATTTACATTTACATGGTAATAAAATAGTAACGTACCTATATAGGACGTACCTACAGCATGGTACGTTCCTACAGTTTTTTTTTTCTCTTACGAGGAAATATTTCCTCCAGTTTATAGGTAAGTAAACTAAGTTCACGCATGAATGAGTTCGCCACTATTATAGCGGTGCATGTCCATTGTCAACGTAATTTATACCTACCTAAGTACCTATATTTACCTCATATAGGTAAGATTATTCCGATTAGAGCCCGTACTTAATATAATCGTCGTCATGACAACTTTAACATTAACAAACAATCGTAATTCTTCGTTGTCAAGTGTAACAACGAACACTAACATAATATTACGATACACTAACATATTGCGATACACCTTCATCCACCTTCACCATATTAATATTATTGTTTTCTATTTTTTAAGTAGGTGGTATTATATTTCTGAATACTAGATTTGTGGGAATATATTTTTGGGAGTTTTAATGTTCCGTGGTTGTTACTTGTGGAAAGAGTGTAAGTGTTAATTATAGGTAACACCAACAATAGTGACTTATAAATAATTGTGGTGTTCCGTGTTCGTCTCTTTGATCACAAAAAGATGAACAGTTTTGGACGAGTTTCACAAACTGAACTACATAAACACCGCGTAGGTACTATATATTTTCTATTCTGTGGCTTTACTGAAGATTGATTTGTTAACCAGACCAGACTTGGACGTAACTTTGACTGGTCATTGATTATGATTATATTAGCTTGACCCTGGCTACTGGCTACATATAGTAATCGCGTGAAGCCAAAATTAAATAAATATTTTATATCATATCCAATAGAATATTTTTTATTGTCTTTCTGGAGTTTTGCCGGGAACGCGGAAAAGTTCACTCGCTCAATCGCTGCATTGTATTGTTTTCAAAACCTGTGCATTTTCTAGTGTCAATGTTTAAAATTAGTGGCGTTTTACGCATTAAGTGCTGAATTACGAGCATGAGTGTGGGCAAGCGATAATATTATGCGGTGAAACGTGGTTTTTCGTGATGCTTCCAAAACTCCATAGTAGCTTCAGTAAAGTTGCCACCACTATACTAGATGCTTATTAGATGGCTTAGACTGGACTATGACTATCTGACTTAGACTGGACTATGAATACCCAGGCTGTGACTTGACTTGACTTTACGTGAAATATTCTATAACACGATGAAAAATTACAATACTTGACACTGGCTAAATACACTATGTGTGGAGCTAAAATATAAGAAAAATAAAATTGTCTTTCTTCTGTTGTCACTGTCACTGTCACAATTTCTCGCACGAAATGTCAAGACCAAGCCACTAATCAAAAAAGAAGAAGAAGCAGTCTGTCAGTGTCAAGTCTGTCAGTGTCAAGCAGCAGTTTAATGTTGAGTTGAGGTTAGGATTACTGTATTTAGTCAAAATGTGATAAAATAACATAAATTATCAGTTTAACTGGTTGAAAACCAATCATGACAACATCGCCTACGAAGTCCAAACAGAAGCTGTCGCTTCGAAAGCGGCTATTTGTCAAGAAGTCGCCAAAAGTGGGGTGCTATGTCGATACCGATTCTAACGATGAATTCACCCAGTCAACATCACGTCCGATCTCACCAGCAGACCCATTCCTGGCGCACAGTGCACACTACACTGATATACATCCTGAAGTAGGTGATGGTGCTCGGAATTCTAGCACTGTTCCGTTTTGCAACAACTCAAGTGCTAATGCTGATCATTCAAACAACGACGATGATAACAATCCTAAATGCTGTAGAACTTTCTTCAGAAGGTCACGTCCCAAGAGCTTAGTAGACAACCAACCCTGCCCTTCAAAAGAAGATGCAACCTCTAGAGATTGTAGTCCAGTAAATAACTCCAATAGTTTAAGTGATCAAACATTCTCTTGCTCACAATCTAAGTCAGAAGAAATACCTAAAGCTACTATTAAATTTCCTAAGGATGATCCTAGAAAGTGTTTTGAACACTCTGGCTCATTTGAAGGTATCAAAACGAAGAATAAGTTGTTTGTGAAGAGACTGTCAGCTGATCATCTGATATCAAATGAGACAAAACCTTTATACCGTTCATCATCTCCTGAAAGTGATAGAAGCAGTTCTTTAGATCGTAAAAGGAGGTAAGTGATAAAATTACCGTAATTTCTTAATGTCTTGGCTATGGGTCTAGTATGTACTGTGTACTACCTTGTGTGATTTGTCTGCTCACATAGAACCAAGTCAACAATAACACGGTCAGCTTCGCGTGCCGGGAGCACTGACAGCTTGGCACGCAACTCTCTGCTTGCCGCACAGGTGTTACGGCTCATTCCTACACAGGAGGCCCGGGAAAGGTTAGCTTTTTGTTATGTCCTGTTCAAAATACTAAACCAAGGTGTGAACCAATGTATGCTTTTATTTTAAAATGCATAATTGAAGATCATTTGAACCATTGTTTACAAGAAGAAGAAGACCATTGTTTACTAACTCCTAGTTTCTTATTAACTAAACTGTAATTCTGTGTAAGTCATCACTAATTTTTATGTTTATTTATGTTCTCATCTTCCAATATTTTTATCCATGACTAATTAATCATTCATCATCATTTTTTGAGACATTTTTCTTAGCTAGCAAATACATATGAAAATGGCAAATAGCTGTTAGGAGTTCTAGTTTTCATTAAGATTTAATTGTGTTGGTCTATTTTTAGAAATTATCTTTATGGAAGGCTGGCATCTCATTCCTTACTTGGGGCAGCAGAACTGGAACATGTATTTCCAGATAGAGAAGTTAAAGTGTTTGTGGGAACATGGAACATGAATGGGCAGGCACCTCCCAAGTAAGATTTTATAATTATTACCCAATACTAGATTATTCATAATGATTTTCTTGATTTTATTATCTCAAATCATGCCATGGATAGTCTGAACTAAGAACTATTTGTATACTATCTGTCTTGTGTAACCCTGATTTGGTAGCAGTTGTTTATCCACAACAAACATTATTAATCCTGGGAGCTCTCACAAAGACAGTTAAAAAAGTAGTAGTAGTAGTGTTTTGTTTATGATGTTTTATGTTTTTGATATTTTGTCAATAGGGAGTTAACAGACTTCATATTCCCAAATCAAGTAAAACATGTTCCGGACATATTTGCTATCGGCACACAGGAGTCGTTTTCAGAGAGGACAGAGTGGGAAATTACAATACAGGAAGTTTTAGGACCATCACATCTTTTACTACATTCTTTACATCTAGGTAAGTACTGAAATATGCCTGCCTAGCATGCACACAGCGGCAAAATTTACTTGACACTTTTTCTCATCAGAGGCCTTGACAAGAAAGACTATGGTAGTGCTAGCGCCTAAGTGTGTCTCACTCTAACAACAGGGTTAGTTTCAAAATCTCTTTTGTTTTTGTAGCCTTTTTGACTTTTAACAAGTATGACTGTGCTGTAATGATTAGAAAACCGTTACAAGATTTACTGACCCTTATTTCTAATTGGAACTTTTACTTCAAGTGACTTTAATGCCCATCTGTGCTAAGGTTTGCCAGCTCCTATATTTGCACTTATGCCTTTATGTACCTACTGCAACACATTTCAAGTCCTAGAGAGATTAGTGCAAACTTAAGAACTGACAAACTTTAGTGCAGGTGAGCTTAATGTATGACTAAAACTGGCCCCAAAAATGACTGTAAATGTAGTATCAATATTATTTCACTGTGGGTACTCGAGCTCACTAAGCAATAAACCATTTACATGAATCCACACCCATTTAAGTTCATCAGTTGCATTTATTTTTGTAATTTCAGGTACAATACATCTAACAATATTCATTCGAAGGGATCTGATCTGGTTCTGCTCCCTCCCGGAAGACGCTAGCTTGTCAGTCCGGCCTGGCACCGCGTTCCGCACAAAAGGCGCCGTAGCCATTTCTTTCGCTCTATTCGGTTCCACATTTCTATTCGTCACAGCGCATTTGACAGCCCATCAGGAGAAGGTGAAGGAAAGAGTGTCTGATATCAAGAGGATTATAAGGTCTATTGACTTACCTAAGAATCTACCATGTCGACATAAGAGTAAAGGTATGAAAATTGACATTTTATCTGTTTCGTAAAGCTAAGCGGATGATAACATCCACCCATGATTTCCTTCACTCTTGATATAAATCAAGAGTGAAGGAAATTAATTCTATTTACACTCTTATCAGTGTTGCAAATCTGATTTTATTTGGGTGTGTTGACCAAATACAAATGCAATACAACATACAAAGTCATAAATTTTATTCCAACTAATTTTATTGTAACAAGATCAGAATGCTAGAAAATTTTTGTAAAACATAAATTTTATCTTTTTATCACATTTTTTCTTACCGTGATCTTATTATATGTGAGCATGATGAAATACGAGTCCTTTCATAAGTTGTTGCGATGTTTCAATTAACAATTTTATTTAATAACATAATTTCAGATGTTACAAACAATTTCGACTACGTGTTTTGGTGTGGAGATCTGAACTTCAGGCTGGGTGAGCCAAGAGCGGCTGTGATGCGGTGGATAGAACAAACTCAGGTTTGCACAGGTTTTGATTGTTTTTATTTGGGTGGGTGTCAAAGTACCACATACAATTATGATTTAAGTATTGAATATAAATAGGTACTTACCTTCTGGGTTTGCATGCTATATCTGTGGTCACACAGTCGCTTACCATCAGACAAGTTGGTGGCCAAACGTAGATATCATCATCATCATTAACATCCTGAAGACGTCCACTGCTGAACATAGGCCTCCCCCAGAGCGCGCCACCTTGAGCGGCTGCTCGCCTCCTGCATCCATCGGCTCCCCGCGAGACTGTAGATATATCCACTGTAAAAAAATCTATGAGAGAACGTTTTGTTAAGGTAGTTCATCGTAACTAAGGATCCAAACAACTTATATAATCTACACCACAACAGAATCTGATTAGTACAAGTAGAGGTCCAGTAAGCCCACATTACAAAAATAACAGAAGTGATCGCGTTGGTTTCAGTTCCCGTTACCACACCACTTACCTCACGGGTTGCTGCACGCCGACCAACTGACGGCCGTGTTAGAAGACGGAGCCGCCTTCAGGGACTTCAGGGAAGCTCCTATTACATTTCCGCCCACTTATAAGGTTAGCCGATATAGCTTTTAGAATTAGGAATTTGATATGGCAATGGGCACATCACTCGTAGAACTGACAACCGATGGGGAAGAAAGGCTCTCGAGTGGCGACCACGAACCGGAAGACGCAGTGTAGGGCGGCCCTCCCTAGGTGGACCGACGATCTGGTGAAAACTGCGGGGATCCGATGGATCTCTGGGGATGGCCTATGTTCAGAAGTGGTCGTGTTTAGGTTGTTGATGGTGATAAGGTAAACATTAAATGGTATGTCAAATTATTTTTTCTGTCTCACCTGGTGGAAAGCGATGACGCAGTCTACGATGGTACATGCTTGCCTAGAAGATACCTGGTCACTCTCGTCTTGAAGACATCCAAATCATAGTTAGGTGGAAACAAGGACGCCGGCAAGGTGTTCCACTCATTGGCTGTTCGCACTATAAAGTCGGTGGGACCCGACGATGCAGATGTACTTAGTTTACAGCTTCGCACGTAAAGCGAGTCAGGGTTGGATATGACAGCTATCACTATTTTATCATCGCAATCTTACGATTTTATTTAGTGCCTGAAATGGACTGGAATGCCGTTCATTCTCGTGAAGTCACCGTTCATAAAAGTGATTCGTATGTCGTTCAGTTTCGTCAGGTCACAGCGAGCTTCAGCTTTAGTTAAAAAAGAGCGCATCTAATAAAATTAAAACTAATTTACAAAACAGACTAAAATTATCAGGAACTTTAGGGAAAAGGTGGGGAAAAGCGTTCCCGTTATCAGCAAGTCCATATCGACCACTTGTCAACTTGTGTTTCAGTACGACCCTGGCAGCCAACAGTTCGACACGTCAAGTAAGCAGAGGGCACCGGCGTATACCGATCGCATTTTGTATAAATCTAGATGTATGTCTGGAAACTCTTCTTCTGCCTTCTCTGGTAAGTTTGACTGTCACTTTAAATCACCTCATATCTGTAAAATGATACTTTGAATCTCTTCGCATATAATCACGTCATTTTGATTATTAGACCACTAACGTCCATTGTTCGGAAGGAAAAGTATCGTATGTTGATTCAGGTAATTTAAACAATTTATTGTGCAAAATTTAATTCATTTTGGGTTCGCCATTTTGGAGCGCAAGTCGCTCAAACAAACCACTTGGTATCGATTCGGTTATGCAAAATTTTTAAACTAAGTTGACAGTTTTAATAACTATCGCGGTCGTTGTTATTTCCATCTAGAAGCAACCCTACACGGAATTTAACAGTTCTAACGCAATAGTTGCATCTTATTTATTCCACGTGAGATCCCATATATCAAACCTGTAGTTAGGAAGAGTTTTGGCGGAACTCGAAAAAGTTCACGTCGTTTCATTGTATTATTTTTCTAAACTTGTGCTTTTTCCAGTGTTAATGGTTAAAATTGGTGGTGTTTTACGCATTAAGTGCTGAATTACGAGCATGAGTGTGAGAGTAAGTGATATAATGTAGTGAAACGTGGTTTTTCGTGTTGCTTCCAAAATTCCATAGAAGCTTCTAGTAAAGTCGCCACCACTTTACTAGGGTATGACTTACACTGGACTATGATTACCTGACTTAGACTGGACTGTGACTAAGACTTGAAGACTTGACTTTACATGTGAAATATTCCATAACTCGATGATTAATTACAATACTTGACACTGGCTAAATACACTATGTGTGGAACCAAAATATAAGAAAAAAAAAACCTGTAGTTAAAGAATAGAAATGGTTGCCGTAGCCAATAACATCTAAGAATAATAATCAATAATATGACAACCCTGAATTTAATTAGTCCGGCAGTTCTGTCGTGGTCCTTGTTATATTCATTTATATTGAATAGGACAGCAACTATGATTTATCAAATTAGAATTTGTGTAATGTTTTACACATCGCTCGTAGAACTGACAACCGATGGGGAAGACAAATTCTCAAGTGGCGACCACGAACCGAAAGACGTAGCTTAGGCTGGCTTCTGGATCGACAATATGGTTAAAATCGAGGGGAGCCGATGGATGCAGGGGACAAGCAGCCGCTCAAACTGGCGCTCTGTGGGGGAGGCCTATGTTCAGCAGTGGACGTCTTCAGGCTGTTGATGATGATGATAATTAATGTTTTGCTCAACTGAATCGACATTGTTAATCGATCCACCAATAACGTGATTATTCGGTGACGAAGCGGTGTCGGCAGGGCTGCGGCGGATCAGCTCGGTGCCCGCGCCAGTCTCCACCGGCGTGAAGTGTCTCGCGTACAACTCGGTGCAGTCTGTGTGCACCAGCGACCACAAGCCGGTTTGGGCTCTCTTCTCGACTACATTGCGACCTGGGACCGATGTGTAAGTTCTTTTATTTTTTTGTACCGACTCCAAAAAGGGCGGTTATTAAATTTAGGTTGTTGTTTTTTTCCAAGTATTTTATGTGTGTTGCCTAATATACCGTCATTTATTGTAAAACGATTAAAAAAAATTTACTGGGAAGAATGTACCTTCAAATTTGACATTTTATCAAAATTTGTCCATTGGTTGTGTTTTGTAAGAGGTCTTATTAAGGGCCAAAATTAACAACGCACTAGCAATATCCGTGGAGTTGCGAACATCTGCAACTCCACGAATGGCAGTGACCGCTTACCATCAAGAGGGCCGCCTGCATGTCTGTGTATTACTAAAACCATTGCTGAGGATTTTGTGTATCATTTCATATATGTGTTTTGTTAAAAGCTCAGATAAGATAGCAAACAATAACTAACAAACAAAAACAGTGATACTTTAAAAACTACTTTTATATCAAGATAATTGGCAATAAGACACCCAAATCTTAGGCCCATATTACAGAACAAATGAAGTCCTGAATCGGTGCAGTATAAGGTTTCGATATGCGTTAATTCACGACAGAGTTTTGCCATACGGGCCTTAGTTATCTAAAACAAATGTATGAACTGCGATAATGTAACTTTCAGGGTACCATTAGCAGCAGGTCTGTTTAACCGCGAAGTGTACCTTGAAGGTATAAAACGGCGCCGCGCGCTTCTCGACCATGCACCGGGAACTTCAGCCGTATGCACATTACAATAACATACAATTTCCTACGTAACATTATACCTATGAAAACTTCAGTGCGTAGCGCTCATAGCGAAGCTCGACTAACCGTTCTTATCCGATCGGTAAAGTTAAGCGTTCGCTGCGGTCACTAATTGGATGGGTGACCGCGACTAAAAGCAGTATTTACAACTGAACGCTACCGTGCTTCGAACGGCACGTTAAGCTGTCAGTTCTAGCTGTTGTCGTAAGACAATAGTCGTAAAGCCAAGTCGGAAGCCATTTGGGCGGTCTAAAAATTCCGACACCAGGGCTAATCACTTACCTATAAGAGAAGAAGAACGTAATGTTCAAAAAATGGTGAGACGCGCAATATAGGGAAAAACGTGACGTCACAGTCACCGATGCGCGATAAAACGATCCTAATCCAGATTCATTCTATTGACAATGGCTGTGGTCTATCACTGTCTCATTTTTGAGGTTCGTTCGCATATTACTGGACTAAAACATTTTTATATGCGAAATGACCTTTATGCGAGACTGGTTTCTTTAACCACAACAGAAACTGAATACATGCCATCGCATGTGATGCCATGTGATAAACTTAGTCCGTTGTACAGCATACTGCATTATGCGATAAAACCGACTGAGTTCATACTACACTGGCCTCGCTAGGCTAAATTATTAGTTAATAGGTACTGTTTCTGTTCTATTGTGTGTACTATCGGAGAAATAATTGTGTATGTATGAATCACACATTTTCAAGAGTCGATTGTAATGGTTGATATAAATCATTCGATTTGAAAAGGACAACAATTTTATTCTTATAAAAATGCTAATGTGACCAAAGCATAGTTTACGTCGTCGTGTAGATTAGAAAAGATATTAATCTAAGGTATTTTTGATACCGCTTGTATTTCAAATGGGAATTATTTATTTTTGTTATTGTTTTGTTCACTTAATTATTTTATTGTTAAATTACGGGGAAGTCTAAAATTCTAATAAGTTGTTTTATGTGCTTTGAAAACGAATAAGTCAAATAAAAAGACAAATCTAGTCAGTATCCAAAACGAACATCAGTATTTACAACAATAATTTATGTTTACAATGAATTATTATTAATATGATTATTTTAGTGTTTAACTGTATTATTTAATTATTATTTAGTTATAATATTAATGAGCTTTTTGTGCAACCGCTTTGATGATGTATTGATATAAACAGAGCTGCGCTTTTAAAAGCAACACAATTTTTTGTTGTGACTATAAAAGGGTTTGTTTATCTAAAATATTGAGCTTAGATTATTATCGTAAATAAATAATACAACACCAATATGTAAGTGTTGTCATAAATTGTGGAATAGTTATGTGGTCATTTTAATAATAGTATTGTGTTGTTTCAAAAACATTCAATATTTTCTGCCTGACAGACACGTAAAATGTTTTGAACATTTCTAAAAGTTATTAGGTGCTGTAATTTATCGGTTCTAGTCTCGAGTCCACGCCAGTGATGCTCAGTTTCATGGAAATGTTTGACAATATAGCAAAATGGACAACACTAAATTTTCAGTCGGTAATCAGGAATTATCAACACTTGTGCGTTTTCGTTATATTTTGTCAGACAAATAATGAAAGCAAATATTTGCAATTTGGTTTTCCGCGGTTGTATCATCTGCACAAACAATTTGATAAATGTTTTCATATCACTGCATTACATTGAAACTGTAGTGTTAATGAGATAAAATCTATAATCGGTTGTAAACCTGTCCCAAATAAAGGTATAGATCTAGAACTAAGCCCTACTTAGTCTTGGGTACAAGTTATGAACTTCCGTCGTTAATATTAGCGTTTTATTATAGTTTGAAGGCTAGCATTACAATTTAAAAGTCGTGCTGCTTTCAATTTTTCAAATGTGACGATTTTTTTGTCTCCGAATCATCTGAGTACGCTTTGAAATACAATAATAGAAGTAGAGCTCGACTGTTATTTGTACCGCATTGGTACACTTTTAATTGTTATTCTGTTATTATGTAAATTAGTGGCGTCCGATGGGTTTCTTTAACTATTATAGCTTAAAGAAATGCGATAATTTTGTTAGAAAACAAAGGCCGGCCGTATTTTTCTATGTTTTAGATACACTTAAAAGTGTCGTATGACATTGTAATGATATTTCTATGAACCGGTTCGGTTTATGTGTATACTATTAATTGTCTTGTACTTGTATTGTTCTATATAACGTTATTGAACGTTATGGTACTTCAAGTTAGTAGTAGCGTGTTATGTGTTTTAAAATATACAAATCTGAAAAAATATGGACATGTTGAATTGAGGGTAGATAAGGCGAGCTATACAGCAACAAATTATTCTTATGCCGACTGGCATAGGAGCTGTATGGTATAGAATAGATCAAAAAATCAGTGCAGCCATGGAACAAGGAGGAGAGGAATGGCAATACACCAAGAAAACAGCGTAGATCAAAAATATGTTTAAAACTAGATGGCGTTGCAAAACGAGCGGGTTATAAGTTGAGCGCAGATCAGCAACATGCCAAAAACCGTTTTAAACCTGGATGGCACCGCAAAATTAGCGGGCTATAGATACGTGCAGCTACGGCGGGCTAGGTTTAAAACGGTGTTTTGGCATATTTCTGATCTGCGCTCAACTTATAACCTGCTCATTTTGCAACGCCATCTAGTTTTAAACATATTTTTGATCTACGCTTTTTTCTTGGTGTATTAGCATGCCTCTCCTACTTGTTCCATCGTTTAGCTCATGGGCATCACTAAAACAAATAAAAACATACTTAATGAAAAAAATTGTTATAAGTTGGTGTCATAATACCAAGCGATCCTTTTTCCATTTGATCCAACGTGACATATTTTTTCTAGATATACTGTCTGTATTATAAATTAAGGTTTGTGTTGAAAACAGTATCTAAACATAGCGAGTCATATCCGTCTATTTGTCCCATTAATTACGTAAGTTACGTATAGCTTCTGTCAATTAAACTAAAGGAACTTGCGCCAGTGGAGAAGCAAATAGATTTAATTATTTGAAATCAATGTTATAAGACAAAGGATTTTCAATTTTCTAAGTGAATAAGACTGTCTTCCATAATTCATAATGTAAAATCTGTGTATAAATCTGGCGAGACTATATATGTCTATTTGTCTATATTAGGGGCCGTTCTCAGTAGTTCTACTACTAGGAAGAAAATTCCCAGTTACCGCTAAGACCGCTGAAAATTTTCTTTGAGTGGTGTGTAATGAAATCTTCAGTGTATGCCTACTACTACAAATTAAACTAATAAAAATTAACACATATTAGTTTCAGCCGAACATGGAAACAAGTTTAGTATCCATATTCTAGTTACCTATATAAACTACAATTAATAGATGAATCCAATAACTGAACAAGCCTATACTAAAAAAAACCCGACACTTTAAAATATCTATATATTCAACAAACCGCTAAAATAAAAAAAAGTGACAATATCGTTTCATCCGTCTGGTATTGGATGCTATACGATGCCACTCACAAATACACACGTGAAACTTATAACACACCTTGGTTTACGTCGGGGGTTAAAATTAACATAATAAAGTTCAAGTTTTGCAGTCAATGACAAAATAATTAATATAGAAAACAGTATTATATGTCTTGCCAGATAATAAAGTTATTCTAAATCACTGTAAATGTCTCAAAATAATTGCATCTAGCTCATTCTCTAATTAGAATGATAATCGCACGTCTAGTTTTGTATGGCTAAGGCAGGTTTTTTTTTAATTTCAAATAACAATTATACTGGCCAGGGTAAATATTTTCCATATTTTAATTGTCTATTATATTTCATCTAGTGCTTGTATGTGCGGGTAGGTCGACTTTAATTCACATTATAGGAAATTCTTTTGAACTTATTTGAATAAATAGGTAGGTATTGAATATTTGCTATGACAATACAAATCATAAAATATACCTGTAACACCATAATAATATCCTATGTAGAAACGTGTATTCTTGTACGTTGGCTTTATGTATTAGCTCCACATAACTTAAATGATTATTATTCATAATATGAGCACTCAATAGGCTAGTGTCCTGCTATTAAAAATTAACAAACTTAATATTATTTCCGTAAACTAGATTAAAAATTAATGCAATAATTGAAAAAATTAGTAAAATCAGTAAATAAATCACAGAGTAATAAAAAGCTTAAGCTTTTATAGCTTTTAAAGTTTCTGGAGCGGGCATCGCCTGTCCCTTTCTAGCAAAACAGAGCTTCCCCACAGTTACTATGAAAACGCACGTTGTGAAGTCACATGCCAAAGAGATTGTATGTACAGCCACCACAGCTTAGTAATGAGGTACTATTAAGGAGAACGTATTGACGTCACTGCACGTTTGAACTGTCTCTCTGTCTTACTGTGTTTTCCTGTATTTTAAAAAGCTTGTAACTTTGTCATTTTTTGAGATATTTAATTTTTGTTTTCACGACTGTTTATTTTTTGAGGAATATGATTAATTTGTGCAATAAAAAAATAGCACGACACAAGCCTATTACCACGGATTCCACAAGTATTGTCTATAGAATTTAATGTTTTACACTATCGTAGTCGGAATGTTGAGATAAAACTATGTAAGTACTCGTGTACTGATCTAGTATGAGGCTGGTTAACTTTAACTGATAAAGTACAATGTTTTATAGGATTTTATAAATACGCGTCCATCCTGTTACTGATCGTACATTGATTGACTTTTGGTCGTTGCACACTTTAAAGACTACACTAACGACTCCAAATCATAACACACATTTTTTGTATGTACCATGTAATTTATTTGTTGCGAGTTGCCGATATTTACCGTTTAAAATCTTATACTAACGAATAGCCTGTCTAACACAGGTTCTATAGCTGTCGCCATGGTACAAAAATACACTAAAAGATTTTCGCAGCCACTGGGGAATGCGACCAAAGCGCGTAATCCTGTGAGTTGGAAGGCGTGGGTTCAAATCCCGCTGGTTGCTAAAATGTTTACTGTTAAACTGTAATATCGTTCTAATTATATCGTAGTATAGTGTCCCGCAAAGACGTTGGGCTCTGGATGTTCCACGTGACCTGCGCTTGTAAACGGCTTTAGGCTGCCCTCGCATTGGGCGGTTGCGGTGTCGCCGCTACATTTTTTTTTTACAATTTATAGGCATAGCATTTGACCACTGTCTCACCTGATGGTAAGTGATGACGCGGCCTACGATGGTGCATGCTTGCCTAGAAGATACCTGTTCACTCGTGACTTGAAGACTTCCAGGTTATAGTTAGCTGGAAACAAGGACACCGGCAAGGTATTCCACTCATTTGCTGTACGCACTATAAAGTTTGATGCGAAGCGCTTAGTGCGGGCTGTACGAATATTAACGATATAAGGATGCCGAGTTTCTATGCGCCTTGTAGTCCGGTGAAAGAATGGAGATGAAGGAATTAGTTCGTGCGTTCGTTCGCGTATTTTAACATAGTGCGGTGCCCAATGTGGAGGCAGCCTTAAACTGTGGATTGCTTAATTGTTCACTGTTGGCCGAAATAATGTTATGTCGATAAAGTGTGCTTTTGACCTTTTAGGGTGGATTTTTTAATTTGTAGTTAAGGTAAAAAATGCAAACAAATTGTAACCCATGGTCAAAATTTGAGTTTTTAACCATTTTGAACCTTAACTATGGAACAAAAATCTACCCTTAGATAGCTAATCAAAACTGAAGAAGTGCAAAGCGAAGTGTGAAGTGGGCTTTTTCAGTTTTGTTTTCTTAATATTTCTATTTTCACACGCAAAAGACTGTTTGTTTCTTTAATATCTATGTAAGGTCTCGAGTCTTTTAATGTACGTAACAGGTCTTGGGTGTTACGCGTGTTTACTTTTTAAACGATTTGAAGTATTGTGAAATAGAACCAGTAAATAGTTTGGGATATTTGTATTAGCCACGTACACAAGGTAACTGCGACTTATGAAATAAGGCCGGTTCGTTTTATAATAATAATGACCGTCTGCACCGAAGTTTGACAGCTCCTAAGTGCGCACTTATCTCTCTAGCCCCCGGTTTCTCGTACGGGGGGTTGTTCCCGTTGTCCCCCACGTCTTCACCCCCGTAGGGCCCAACGGGACCTTTTTTCTTCTTGGGTCGCACGCGGGGCCTAGTGGAATATTTATTCTCGTTGGATATTCCCTCCCAAATAAACTGTAAGTAGTAATTTTTCAAATAACATCACAATATAATATTTTGAAATAGTTACATGTATTTATTGTTTTTGTTCGAAAGATTGAACTCTTAATAGATTGACATCGTTGTCGATCTCGTGTCAAGTCAATACACCAAATATTGAACGCTCATTGATTAAAGACTGCAGATGATCAAACAACCAAAGAGCGTATATTTGGGTTGTTCCTGATATCCCCCACATTTTCGGCCCCATGGGGGATAATAGAAATAAAAATTCCTGGAAAAATTATAATTCCATAATGTCCTCCATATAATATATATGAAACATTATGGAATTATCATTTTTTGTTCCGTCACTCCTCATTTGGTGTGCCAAGTTGACACGAAGTTAACAAACGTACAAACCCGGGGAAAGAATTGCTAAGTTGTATTTTAATAGACTTTAGTGCTGACGGGCATAAGTCTTTTAAAGTAACATAAAATAAAGTTTGCTTTTTTTAAGCATCGCTTTTACATTATTTTTAGCATACAAAGTAAGCCAAATGTAAACCGCCTGCAAATAAGTACTTATTAGTTTAAGAGTGACTAATTTAAAAACTTATAAACTATTAAAACGTATATGTGATCAGCTTAAAAGACATTAAAGATACACTAACACTTGTTTCTTTAACCGACCTCAAAAAAAGGATGAAGTTCTCCAATCCGTTTGTATTTTTTTAATAGGTTGTGATTATTTTCAATGTTAGAAATTGTAGTTATGTATTATGTTTCCAGTTACCTAGTGATATATGGCTACTAAAAGTGGCTTTGACCGATGTGGCCAACATAATGGCATTGGCAAAAGCGGGTGTATACGAGCAAAGGCAGTATGGTGGAATAATCGGAC
Organism: Ennomos quercinarius; assembly: GCA_910589525.2. NCBI lineage: Eukaryota > Metazoa > Arthropoda > Insecta > Lepidoptera > Geometridae > Ennomos > Ennomos quercinarius. The sequence goes on along the minus strand of OU342499.1, from coordinate 10,145,511 downwards.
GGTAGACAATATTGTCTTTCCCCTGTTTTACTTCACTTGCCAAGTAAGCAAGTGTGAAGAAACAGAAAGTGACATAAAACGGGGAAAGACAATTTTCTCTACCGCCCTTACTAGGCCGGCAGAATGCTGCCACCAGGCACGCTTGTCTTGACCACCTGTGTTGGCCAACAATAGAATTCAGACAGCAAATTAATATAATACATTATTTATGTGTTATAAAATAATATATAAGTAACGTGAAAGTATTTTTCCTAGTCCATGTTTTATAGAATAAGTTAACTAAGTACTTACAGATGTTATGCTAATTAAAGTTAACTTTCATCTCTAATGCGCTTCTTTAATTTATCCCATTTCTACCTTTGTATTCTTTATTCGCACGCAGGTTTGATGAATTCCAGCCTCCCGAACAAGCCGGTTTCCGAAAAGGCTTTAGCACCATAGACCACATCCATACGCTGCGCCAGATTATACAGAAGACCGAAGAGTATAATCGGCCGTTATGCCTAGCGTTTGTGGACTATGAGAAAGCCTTCGATTCAATCGAGACTTGGGCGGTGCTGCAGTCCTTGCAGCGATGCCAAATTGACTATAGGTATATCGAAGTTTTGAAGTGTTTGTACAGTAAGGCCACTATGTCAGTCCGACTACAGGACCAGAGTACGGAACAAATTCCATTGCAAAGAGGCGTGAGACAGGGAGACGTTATTTCTCCGAAACTGTTCACAAACGCATTGGAGGATGTTTTCAAGCTCTTGGAGTGGAAAAGATCTGGCATCAACATAAATGGCGAGTACATCACTAACCTTCGTTTTGCCGATGATATAGTCATAATGGCGGAATCGCTCGAGGACCTTAGCACCATGCTCAACGACCTCAGTAGAGTCTCCCAGCAGGTTGGTCTTAAGATGAATATGGACAAGACAAAGATCATGTCTAATGCTCATGTTCCACCTATACCGGTAATTGTTGGGAACGATACTCTCGAAGTTGTCGACAAGTATGTCTACCTAGGACAGATTGTCCAATTAGGTAGGTCCAACTTCGACAAAGAGGTGGCGCGAAGAATCCAACTCGGCTGGGCAGCGTTCGGGAAGCTTCGTCCTATCTTTTCGTCCAAAATACCGCAGAGCCTGAAAACGAAAGTTTTCAATCAGTGTGTGTTGCCAGTGATGACTTATGGAACTGAGACATGGTCTCTTACTGTTGGCCTCATTAGTAAGCTCAAAGTCGCGCAGCGAGCTATGGAGCGAGCTATGCTCGGTGTTTCCCTGCGAGATAAGCTCCGGAACGAGGAGATCCGCAGGAGAACTAAAGTGACCGATATAGCTCTTAGAGTTAGTAAGTTGAAGTGGCAATGGGCAGGCCACATCGCTCGTAGAACTGACAACCGATGGGGAAGAAAGGTTCTCGAGTGGCGACCACGAACCGGAAGACGCAGCGTGGGCCGGCCCCCCACTCGGTGGACCGACGACCTGGTGAAAGCCGCGGGGAGCCGATGGATGCAGGAGGCGAGCAGCCGCTCAAGGTGGCGTGCTCTGGGGGAGGCCTATGTTCAGCAGTGGACGTCTTCAGGCTGTTAATGATGATGATGATTCTTTATTTGGCATTCATTTTATGGCAGTTCTTTATTTTTATTCGAACTAAGAATTCTGATGAAAATGATCAACGGTACAGCTTTCACCTAATGCTGCATTCAAATCAAAAGATTTGTTCGTTTTTAAAGCGTAAAACTAGCCAGTAATTACGAGTTGTTCCTGTTGCCCCCCACGTCTTCGGCCCCATGGGGTCTAGCGGGTTTTTTTTTCTTGGGCCAACTAGGAATAAACATTCCTGTTGAGCCCCACTAATATAATAGTCATATTAAAAATTATAATATAGTTATTATCATTTAAGAGAATGGTAGAAAATGTGAAACTGTTATGGGCAGCCGTGTCGCTTAACATCAGGTGAACGACTAGCTCGTCACGTCATTCATTAACTTAAAAAAAGATAAGCAAGAAAAACGAGGAGGCGGATCTTTGAAATAACACGAAATTTATTTTGTCTCACATTATTTATTAGCTCAGACGACTCAACGATAAAAATGCCACATGTTATACCCGTGAAATATCGGCGTGCATTACAATGGATTCATAAATGAAAACCGCGCGATTAGCTTAGGATAATTGTGCGACTAATTTGTATCATTCGAAGATTGATCATTGACCACGTTGTTGTACATCCACTGTCCGAAGCCGCGACCCTTGACTCCGTTCACTTCGACTGAAAGCTGATGGTCGTAGATCTTTACGTCTCGTTGGCCCATGTAGTACAAGCCATCATTGTCAACTGTCACATGTACTGCGTACCGTTTGCCACCTGGAACGGTTGTACCTATATGTCAATTAAGTAGTTTTTTTAACTAGGATCTAGGTTTGTGTTGTGTATTATCCAAAATCTGCTAAGTAAACTCTTGTTTGAAATAGCAGTGATGGGCAGGCCACATCGCTCGCAGAACCGACAACCGATGGGGTAGAAATTAGGTTCTCGAGTGAAGCCACGAACGAAGATAGATTGACTGAAACACGCAGCGTAGATGGACTCACGATCAGGGGGTCTAGCAAAGATCACTTTCCTTTAGCGTTAACGCCAAACGATAACTCAAAATGTACTGTAATGACATTCCCATACATTTTGAGTTATCGTTTGGCGTTAACTCTAATGGAAAGCGATCTTTGCTAGACCCCCTGGTCAAAACCGCGGAGAGCCGATGGATACAAAAGCCGCAGCCGCAGCCACTCTGTGGGGGAGGCCTATCTTCAGCAGTGGACGTCTTCAGGCTGTTGATGAGTACTCCAACCACTTGCGAGGGATTTTGCGGCTGAGGGCTAATTGTAGCAAACAGAACTTTTTGGAAAGCTACAGTTAATATCAGTGTTTTTTTTTTATTTCCGACTTTTTTAACAATTTAGGTAGCTACTTACCAGCTTTGAAAGAGAATCCATAATCCTTTGGCGTTATTTGATTTTCGCCGTGTTGGTACAACTTGAAGTCGCAACTCTGTACAGCAAACACAGCTTGGTCCGATTTCCGACAGACGTAACCCATAGTCATGCTAGAACAAATTAAATACATATTTATTTATCAAATGAGACCTGTAAGTTCTATTTGTAATATTATCACATCAACAACTGGAAGACGTCTACTGCTGAACACAGGCCTCCCCCCTAAAACGCCACTTTAGACGCTTTAAGGGGGGGAGTGTTCGCCATAATCACCAGATGGGGCAGGCGGCTTGGTGATCGCGGGAGATTTTAATGATACCATACCTTATGATGATACCGAGGAGAATGCTGCTACCCTGGTACCCTGGTAATAACAGACGGTACTAATCTTTAATTTGTCGCTAAATAATAGTTTCATTTCTTTTTGCGACCAGTTTATACTCAAGATGAATCCTAATAATCATTTTTGGAATACAAGCCTTATTAAAATGTCGATTGTCGAGATCTCATCTAAAAAAACGCCCAATATCGAATGACTGTGATTTACAGGTTTCACTGGACGTTTTCCCGATAATCCCTTCCCTCCTAGCGCAGAACACTCAATAGTAATAGAAACCTACACCCTTGTACTTAAGTTATGGCCCCTGCCATTTAGACTCTCCCTCCGCCTTCAAACCTGGGCCATATTCTTCCTTAACTTTGATAAGGTTCTCAAGTAGTTTTTGGTGTGTAGGTAGCTTTTGTTTTTAAGTTAAGATTACTTTTAGGTAGGCATTTGTTTATTATGTACTTACTGTGAGCAAATAAGGGGTAGTGACATGCACGAAATCACGATGCAGTCCTCATTTTCAAGATAGAGAGAATGAAACACGAAACGGTGAAAGATACGCCATTCATGGCGTTTACCTGAAATCAAACAAAAATTAATTAAAATTGAAACTTTAGAACTTTTCACGTTAAACTTAATCCCGGTTGCCCACATGGATTTCCCCCGGGTGTGAATCGGGAATAATATTCCCTGTTACCACCGGGTGACGATTATGAAGCTATCGCCCCACTTCTAATCGGTGTACATTGCTGCGTGGATCACCAACGCTTGCTGCATTGCTAATACATAAATTTTTATTAGTAGATATGATATTATTGATGTTTGACAAGTCAGTGTTACTACTTACCGAACGAGCGGTCTCTAAAACAAGGCATCGTCACGACGTGTTTTTGATCGTCTACAGCCACAACGCCTCTCAGAGAGCCCATCTGATCGTAGTGTACTTGCCCGAACCTAGAACATGAAATGAAACAAGCTCTATCACACTGATATCTATTTTATACCTGTATGTTTGCTGGTCTTCTTTTTATACTACATGGTCAAATGTCAATAGCCGTGTTAACACTGGACAATCCACCTTCGAGCCCCGATCCGATCCAGCGCTCGGTCGGAACTCGGAACGCGGTATGGACTGTCCGGTGTCCACTTGGACGAATCATGCAAGGGTGTGCACCATTAGTTGAAATATCTTAAGACTTCCATTAATTTAGTTCCGTTATCTTATACTTGTAGCTTCGTACCTATATATAGTATATTTCAGATCCCCTGAGAAACTCGTGTATTGCCCCCTCGGTATTATGTTAGCCTAGAAAAAAGTGACAGTATCGCTTTCCATACAATTATGCATCGCTTCAGTTGTTTACGCGTCTACCGCGTTTCGTGGTACAAGTGTGCGAGACAAGGTCCATCAGCGGCGCCAAACCTGTTTTGACATGTTTTAATGTACGAGTTTCTCAGGGGATTTGAAAATGTAAAGCGACCCACCAATAAAATAGGTTGAGAGTAGCAGCAGTCCGCTCAAAGGTCAATGTACGAGTTTCTTAGGAGATTTAAAACGCACATAGCGGAAACCGGACTGCTGGCCTGCACCCCTACCGCGTAACTGTTCTGGTAATGAACATCGCCTCCATCCTGCACGCACCAATTTACAAGTCCGTGAGTGCGACCAAGAGAGCACACGATCACCATCGCCACCAGACTTCGCAGTTAGGCCCCTGGTTACACTTACTTTTCAATATTTCTGAAGTAATCACTGGACCATGGCTCTCTTGCCAAGTCGCTGGCTAGGCAGCGAGGGGACATTTGGTCGCCGTAGATGAATGGAGCAAAAAGTGCGCTCCAAGTCAACTCAGCTTGTACATTTACTGTATTTTCTGAGTTACTTTTCTGCCTAAAAATTAAAAGTGATATAAGTCATCATCTTATTATGGTAAGTAAGGTGGATACGTAGCTGCGTACTAAACTATATTCGAAATTGTTTTGGTACTTTTTAAATACCCATTTAAAGACTTACTTCATTTTGCCATGGTAAGAAAGCTTCCAAGTACGCATGGGAATAAAGTGATCTATCTTTATGCCTTGTACTGTAAATTCTCCTTCGTCAATTTCATCCTGCTCTAGATACGTATCTGGGAGTTTGAGAGATAGATACTCTTCACCGCATAGCTGAAAGAATAAAACCCTGCATTACCATTATTTATAAGTATAGAATACAATTTTTAATACGTCACAGGCTCCCCGCGCTGGTATCGAGCCAATAAAATGCTGTGCGAAATGTCCCCAAATATTTTTGTCATATTTTGTATTTTAACGTCTCAAGTCTCGACACAATAATATTAATCATGTGGTGTCGACTATACTGGGTGTAATTGAATTCGTTGGCATCCTTTGATACTACGTACCTACTCCCGGTCTACGGTCCCGTGTGTTACCAAAGTTTTTGAAATCTAACGCATTGATTTTTTATCAACAATAACTCCAAAAATGGGATAACTTCATCAACTGCTACAGTACAAAATTAAATTAAAATAATTAAGTACTGTTTTTAATTATTACATAGGTACAAGGTAAACAAACTTTTAACAGTATTAAAATCATACGCACCAAATATGTTAGGCGCCGCAGCAAACTTCATAATTTTTAATAAAATATATTTTAATAGCACTCTTTAACTCTTTAATAATCATCAATAAATGATTTACTATCATGTACCTACCTACTCAATTGCATCCTGTATAGTCTGCCAAGTTTCATTTTAACCCTTTCATCCATTGCAGAGTTCTTTCATTTCTATAGACTCTTAAACTTACGCGTTTATAATATTCTATTTCAAATAGGGTTAGTCAGTACTTACTTTAATTTTAGCCAGAGCTTCACAAATGTTACCATGTCGTCGAGCTATCCCTATTTCGACAGCGTCAGCACCATCCGTTGATATGCCCAGAAAAAAGGTTGAATCATTTGCCTGCAAAAGATAACAAGCATTTTAGCACACACCTAATAATATCAAAAAATACATAAATCTGAGAATTATTTTACATCCGCGTATTTCCTTAATATAGAAGTAAAATTCGTATCATGAGTCTGCCACAATGTTACCACCTACAGTGGGTATTATAACACAGTATAGTAGTCACCATCATCATCATCATCATCAACAGCCTGAAGACGTCTACTGATGAACATACCTCTCCCAAAGAGCGCCACTTTGAGCGGCAGCTTGTCTCTTGCATCCATCGGCTCCCGCGGTTTTAACCAGATCGTCGGTAGTAGTAATAGATTTTAAAACAGCGGTAATATTATGTTGAATTGAAGCTGAATTGCAATTATTAAATTGCCCATCTAGATTTAGTACTTATATTTTCTCACCTGGGGATTGTCTCCAAGATCATGTTTCTTCTCCAAAAAGGCATCATCTTCATGAACATGTATCGTGCCGTCGCCGCTTCTTCCAATATCTACAGCGTGCGCTCTTAACAAACGCCAGTACCACTAAAAGCAAAACCTAATTTATTTATTGTTCCTATGCACTACTGGACAAGCATTATATTGTCAATAGACAAAATATAGTAAAGTGAAAGCATAGTGCCAACTGCAAATACCTAAATTATAAATGCTTTGCCTATAAACAATAAAAAAAACTGTAATTTAAAAACTTGTGTTGAAAATAGTAAGGCAATGCACTAGAATAAATAAATATTTGTGGACTTTTCACACAGCGCCATCTAGTCCCAAACTAAGCAAAGCTTGTACTATGGGAACGCGTTTCTATCGGTTGCGATCAAGTTACATGATCGCCTAGCAGATAACTGATAGAATATACTTTTTGAATACATACATATAATACAATATAACTACCAAATCTCATAAACAATGCTTAAAACCTGCCAACTTTTGGCTGATTTGAAATGTCACGCGCGAAAACGAAATAGAACATTTTAAACACTGATTCAATTTAAGCAACGTTAATAAGCAAGGCCCATAGTAGTTACTTAACCACGTGGACTGAATACTCAAAATCATAATCTTACCTAAAATCTGCCGACCGACTTTGGACTTACCTGCAGGCACTACAGAAATAAATGCATATTAACTCACCTGTTTCAAAGTCAGGACAACAAATATGAAAACATACTTAAACCAATAGAACTTGTTCCTCTGCTGGTAAACACCAAAAAGCGGCGGCTTATACGGCTTATTTAGAAACCTAAAAACTAACACTATACATATAGAAATTAGTATAGAAATTATTAAAGTTAACATTTTTAAGCGGCACCTCTGAAAGATACGAGGTGCGATAGCGATAAATATTAATAACTGACTAAGCTAACTATGATTAAAAACGGAGGTAGGTACTTCCACTTTTTTAGTTATCTAATCGATCAGTTCGATACCCTTGTCGTCTGCTGATGATATAGTGTTTCAAATCCCCTGAGAAACTCGTACATTGACCTTTGAGCGGACTGCAGTGACTGTCAACCTATTTTTTGGGTGGGTCGCTTTATGTTTTCAAATCCCTTGAAAAACTCCTACATTGAAATATGTCAAAACAGGTTAAGGGTCGCTGATTGACCTTGTCTCATACACTTCCTTGTACCACGAAACGCGGTATACGCGTAAACGTCAGTGAAGCGATGCATAATTGTATGGAAAGCGATACTGTCGCTTTTTTTCGAGGCTAACATAATACCGGGGGAGCAATGCAGATTAAAGCTATGATTAAATTTTGGATGCACCTAGTTGCTAATTTTAAAATAGCAATAGGACATTTTATATTCTTGGTTATTGAAGGGTTTTTCCTAAATATAACAGAAAACTAAACAATAAAGTAACTTTGAAAACATCTGAACGTCGGATCAAAAACTTTTATCAGAAGTAACATGAACAATCAATCAATCGAAACAACGTTGACTTTATCTTTTCTTAATTATCTAAATAAAATGCTGAGTTCTTAGAAGGTCTGTACTTTACTATAGTCTTACTAACGTAAGTGTGTATACATAAATACATAGTTGTGAAGTTAAACTATAAATAAACACTAACCCAGAACACGATCACAATTAAGTATGATATAAATAAATAAAGACGTCATGAAGCTTCTAAAAAATTATAAAACGTTACACGTGAGAAGAGCTACAGAGGTGAGGAGACAAAGATTATAAAGCCCGTTGATAGCTCGTGAACATAATTTCTCGTACAAACATGACTAACCTGCGCGGGCAGGGGACGAGGTAACAAAACGAGACAAAGTCATACGAAATTACAAAGAACTGAGCAGGATGGAACAAAAGACATCAGCGGATTCCCGTGATTTATTAGAAATTAGTGGTTGAAATAAACCACTAATTTTCGTATGGGGGGAAGTTGTATCATTGATCCACTGGATTTAGTCAATGTGAGGAGATATGCGATAGAAAGAGAGGTAACGAAATCTTTAAATTTGCAGCGCTGTGCGATCAAAATTGCAGGTTAATGCGTGGTTACAAAAGTCGCTATTTATATAAATGTCTTTTCAGACTAAACCTTACTCTTAAAACTATTGCTCGCGCTCGTGGTTCAAATAAGTATTTCCTTTATAATAAAAATAATATGTTATAGTATAATGTCCCTATTCCTTATTTATTTTGTGTCAGAAGTCTGGATATTATTATACTGCCATTCGACGCATGCGCGTCCCTTTACGCCATTTACTTCAACCGTCGACCAACGTTCGTAGATTTTCGCTTCTCTATTTTTACCAATGTAGAATGTTTCTTCGTCGTCGACTTTTACTCGAACTGTGTGTTGTTGACGACCTGAAAAAGAAATTAGCTGTAAAACACTGCAAGCCAGTTTAACAACAATACCATATTACGGTATTATGGTTATGGGATGTATCCTTATCACAGATTTAATGATCATCATTAACAGCCTGAAGACGTCCACTGCTGAACATAGGCCTCACCCAGAGAGCGCCACTTTGAGCGGCTGCTCACCTCCTGCATCCATCAGCTCCCCGCGGCTTTCACCAGATCGTCGGTCCACCGAGTGGGGGGCTGACCTAAGCTGCGTCTTCCGGTTCGTGATCACCACTCGGGAACCTTTCTTCCCCATCTACAACTAACTGCAGAAAGAAGTATTGTAGACATCACTTACCAGCCTTAAATGTAAATCCGTAATCCTTGGGCATCACCTGGTTTTCCCCGTGGTGGTACAAATGGAAATCGCAGCTATCCACCGGGATCACTGATTGGTCCGATTTTCGACAAATGTACCCAATGGTTAGACTAAAAACAATTTGGAAATTCTATTTATTTTAAATGGTGGTAATTTTTTTTGTTTCGACTATATCTCCATAATATTAGGCTTGATTAAGGCTCGGATTTTCTTAGATCCTCTATCTCACTCGCGCATTGCGACATTTGTAGAATTTACTTACGAAATATCTGTGACCTTGACATTATTTTTAAGGTTTTTGGATGGACTGATTTTTTTTCAAAATTATGAAGCCATCAGAAAATGTGTTTGTTTGTTGTAAAAATATATTCGATAAAAACTCAACAAAATTGGAACATTCAAATTTTTTGAGGGAGGTTTGCGACTTTTTTCTATAGAGCTATATAGCTATAATCTTGTATTTGCGGACATCACAAAAGACTAAATTAATTAAATTACATGATATATTAAATTCAAAGCTTGACATGCTCTAATTACGCCGGGAAACGTGCCAAAAACACTTTGTTTGACCTACCCTTCGCCTTAACACCTTCAAAAATATCGCAGTGCGCGAGCGAGACAGGATCCAGGCATATCAGAGCCGCAGCAAACTTATGTAAAAAATAAACATTAACGAAGATATGTGAGCACATGAAAAACATTGCTTGTATAATAAAAAAAAAATCTATATTTTTACTTACTGAGACAGGATATTAGGTTGTGAAACAGAACCTATGGCCATGCAGTCTCCATTACTGAGGAATATGAAATGAAGCACGTAGCGGTGGAATGTACTCCAGTCACGGAATTTACCTAAAAAGTGTGTACACTATTATATTATTGTATTGTTGTAAGTGTGGTAATAAAAAGGCACACCTGCAAAGCAAGCGTCCAAAGTGGCGTGTGGAGGAAGAAAATGTTCTAGCGTGGTCTTCCGGCTCTTGGCGTGGGTATGATGTGATATTGTAATGCATCTGAACATAAATAAGTACATTTTAAATTGCTCCCTGTTCCAACTGACCTTTGATGAAGACTACAAACTAGCGTTACATACTCTTTGGAAACGCCTACTCAGTATCCCAACAATGTCAACTCATTACCATTCATCTATCTTTAAAATAGAAGTAAAAAACAATAGGTAATAAAAAAGGATGTTTACCAAAAGAATGATCCCTGACGCAGGGTACTTTCACATAATGTTCCTTTCCATTTACTGTCACAGTTCCTTTCAGATACCCCATTTGCTCGTAGTGAGATTGATGTGCTCTATAAAAACAAGCCCAAATAAGTATCATCATCATCCTCTTTGCCTTTTCCTATTTATTATTGGGGTTGGCTCCTCTCGGTCTAACCTGTAGCGGCGAGCTACCAGAATTATACGAGCGACTGCCATCTGACCTCGCAACCCATAAGGAACCAGTAACAGGAATGGCTAGACCAGGCGTCAGATTCTATCAGGCCTAAATAAGTATGTACACTTGTAATTCATTAACTTATTACATTACTATTAACAATAATAAGAGCGATGGTGGCCGAGCGGTAGCATGTGCGCTTCGCAATCTTACGGCACCGGGTTCGATCCTCGGCCCTGCACCAATGACTTATCTAGTAAGTTATGTGCCAGTTTTGGATGCCATCGCTCCGTGCCTCGGAGAGCACGGTTTTAAGCTTTGTAAAAAGGTTAATAAATCCTAACATTGATACGAAGAATAGAGAAAGAGAGAGAGAGGGGGGGGGGGGGAGAGAAAGAGCTGAGAGACACTCGTAGTTCATAGATACTCTTATACTTACTTAATAAGACGTTTAAAATATTCGCTCGACCACGGTTCTCGAGCTATGTCATTGGCCATGCTGCGCGGAGACATTTGGAAATCGTAGTTGAACGGGGCCCAAATCGCGCTCCATGTTAACTGGGCTTGTACTTTCACTGTCTTCTCTGGGTTGCTGCGAACTCTGCAATGCAAGAAATAAAACCGATTATCGTGAGGACGTACACAAAAAAATGTGTAGTCGAAGAGAATGATATATGCTTACTTAATTAAGTTTTTAACTTTTTCTAATTCGTTTTGGTGTTTATTATAAACAATGTACCACAATTTGTGGTATTAACGCTTCGATATGAATAGTAACTTAAGGCAGGTTGATCTGCTATATAGGTGGTATAAGATGCCTGTAGTATAGGCAATTTAGGTAGCCTAGAGCGGATCCCTATACTATACCAATTTTCATGCACGAAATGGCGTCAAAACTGAATAATTCGAGTGGTCGTCATTCGACACGCCCGCGCCATCTAATATTTATCTCAAGACCATTGAGAACCACCAAATTTTTAGGGTTCCGTACCCAAAGGGTAAAACGGAACCTACTACTAGGGCTCCGCTGTCTGTCTGTCCGTCTGTCACCAGGCTGTATCTCATGAACCGTGATAGTTAGACAGTTGAAATTTTCACAGATGATGTATTTCTGTTGCCGCTATAACAAATACTAAACAACAGAATAAAATAAATATTTTTTTGCTCGTTTTTATAGATAATGGTACGGAACCCTTCGAGCGCGAGTCAGACTCGCACTTGGCCTCGCGCTTGGTTATTTATTGTGCGATCATTTATTATAAGGTTTTATAAAACAAACGGTAAAGGAACTCACTTCATCTCACCATTATACGTTAGTTGCCAAGTGCGCATCGGTATGAAGTTAGCGATATGAATGCCTTGTACTTTGTAGTCTCCCGCCTCGATGCTTGACTGTTGTAGATGCGTGTCCGGCAAGTTTGGCGATAACAGGAGCTCTTCGCCATTTAACTGTACAACAGAATTAAAAATTTTTACCGCAGTATATTTAGTTCCAATTGTGGAAAACGCTAGGTGAAGGGAATTGGTTAATTGAAAGATGGATTTATAACTTACCTTTACGTATAAAAAGGCGTCACACGCTTGCTGCGGTCTTCGTGCTACTCCGCAAATGACGGCGGTACCTTCTTCGGACACCCCGTTAAAGTAAACGGCGTCGACTCCCTGATAAAATTAATTAAGCTTATAAATAATTGTTTAAAAACAAAAATTACTATAACTATATCTACATGCATGTTATTACAATAGGCTAGTTGCCTGCTATTACAAATTAACGAGTAAATATTATTTTCATAAAGTAGGTTAAAAATGAATGCAATAATTGAAAAAAATAAGTAACACAACACATCACATCATCATCACCATTTACATCGGTAAATAAATCAAAGAGAAGAGGCAGCGCCTGTACCTTTCTTGCAAAACAGGAGATTCCCCACAGTTACTATGAAAACGCACGTTGTGAAGTCACATGCCAAAGAGACTGTATGTAAAGCTACCACAGCTTTGTAATGAGGTACTATGAAGGAGCAAGAGTGACGTCACTGCATGTTTGAGCTTTCTTTCTATTCCTGTATTTTAAAATGCTTGTAACTTCATGGTTTGAGATATTTAATTTTTGTTTCACGACTGTTTATTTTTTGAGGAATACTATTAATTTATGCAATAAAAAAATAGCAGGACACTAGCCTATTATACATTTGTATTCAACAATATGAATGCTCATACTTACGTCGGGATAATCAGCGATGTAAAACTTTTGCTCCAAAGCCGTATCCTCACGGTGAACTTCAATATTACCGTCGCAGCTTTTCCCAGACTCTACTGCATACGCTCTTCTTAAACGTACAATCCACTAAAAATTCAATTAATCAAGCAAAAATTAACCCTAACGTGTTAAATTTTTTTTTATTTTTACATCGGAGTTATCTAGCATTAGACCACGCTCTCACCTGATGGAAAGTGACGATGCGATCGAAGGTGTAGCATGTGTCTCAGGCCTCAATCCAAGATGCAAATCCTAACTGGACTGGAATAACCCAGATAATATCTGGGTTATTCCAGTCTGTTCCCACGTGGGGACAAACAGGAATAAAAATTCCTGGCTGTCAGAAAACAAAGACAACTCCATATTTAACGCGAAATCAATTGTATTGTTTTATGGACACCTTATTTATTACTAATAACTAAGTATTGTATCAAATTTGATTTTCCATTGTATTGTATTGTATTTATTCGTAAATAAAATACACTGTGTTTGAATTACATTATATAAAATTTGAATTAAGTACATTACAGTTATTAAATTAAATTAAATAACTGTAATGTACTTCATTTAAATTTTATATAATCTTTATTCATTTGACAATAATTTAGCAAAATTATTGTCAAATGAATAAAGATTACATGGTATCGATTGGTAATATAGCATATCTAATTTAGGTCCATATTACATCGATCCATGCGTGAGATGCGAAATTTTGCTCATTTTTATGTCTGTTTTAGGTAAGCCAAATTATCAAAAGGCTTCAAGTACCAACTAAAAGAAAATAAAGCTTGCTGGTTACCTCAGAGAAAATGAATAATTGTAGAATATTAGGAAAATACTAAGCACTGAATGAAAGTTGTACCTAATCTTTATCATGCTGTAGTTTAAACTTATCATCGAGTTTAAAACGTATTAGAATAAATAAGGGTTCGAAAAACATTGAAATAGAATAGGTACAACTAAGTTATATAAAATTACTCGCCTGTTTAACTTTCAGTAGAACATAGATGAACACAAACTTGAATATGTATGCTTTATTTCTCTGCTGGTAAACACCACATATAGGAGGGTTGTACGGTTTATTCAGAAACCTCAGAACGAGAACACAACAAATTGGAACGGTAATAAGGTATAAAAACACCCACATGATTGATAATATTTATGATACAAGAAACAATCTACTAACCATTCCTTTCTAACTATGAATAAGTAATGTAATTTACTTACTGATTGAATTGAATCGCCGATTACCTTTATCATTATCATTTATTGATACGGTGGTACCGTTTACGATCGTAGATTATATTTCGATGATCATAGTGACAACACTATGATCATAGAAATATAATATCTACCGATCATCATCATCAGACTGAAGACGTCCACTGCTGAACATAGGCCTGCCCCAGAGTGCCACTTTGAGCGGTAGCTTGCCTCCTGCATCCATCGGCTCCACACGGTTCTGACCAAGTCGTCGGTCCACCTAGTGGGGGACGGCCTACCCTGAGTCTTCCGGTTCGTGGTCGCCACTCGAGAACCTTTCTTCCCCATCGGTTGTCAGTTCTACGAGCGATGTGGCCTGCCCACTGCCACTTCAACTCCACGATCTACCGATCGTAAACGGTATCAAAACAGACTTCAGTTGCAAATCTAATTTCGCCAATCCTCGATCTTAAAGCTTATCGTAACGAAATAAGAACTAATATTGCTCAAACAAAATAATGTTATACAGACGCACCTGCATTCAATCAATTATTAATAAACAGGTATAAATAAAATCAGTAATAGAACTTACGGCAACATTTATTGCAACACTATCGCATATTTTCACCAGCATTAAAATACTTAATTTTTTTAACGCGGAAATGTTTTAAACTTTACCGGTAATTATATAATTAGTACATATATAAAATGTATACATAAAATATTTATCATCTATGGTGGTTCACTCAGCCGTCGCTAACAGATGCTTATGTACGCATTCCTCCTTGTTGATGAGATGGGTTGTCTTGTTGACTAACTGCATCAGCGTGTTCAGGCTGTTAGACCATTCGTTTAGCCGGTCAGACGCGTCCATGTTCAAACTGAAAGGGAAATCAATGATAAACCCAAAGACTATAATTATAAAGCCCGTTGAAAGTTCGTGAATATATATTCTCGTACAAACACGACACCGGCGCGGGCAGGGGGCGAGGTAACAAAACGAGACACGGTCATACGAAATTACAAAGAACAGAGCAGGATGGAACAAAAGACATCCTCGTGTTCCCGTAATTTATTAGAAATTCATAGTATTTATTAGAAATTAGTGGTTGAAATACACCACTAATTTTCGTATGGGGGGAAGTTGTATCATTGGTCAACTGGATTTATAGTCAATGGATAAACCTTACAGTTTAACGATGCCCTGTCTGTGAGAAACATAAGGAAAGGCTCATGTGTATCTAGATCTTCTATGTCGCTCGCGTATTGCATCATATTAATCCAAACAAGTTTACATACATAAAAACAGGACAGAACGAAAAAACACTGTGATTCTGATTTCATGTAAGATGTAAGGCCCGATTTTACCAAAGTAGAATAAATTTTATTCCAAGTATAAAGCTACAGTTGGTTACTTTTTGACCATGATATGTTGCCCTTAGCAACCAAGAGGTTTTCTATGAAGCTGGTATGAAAACTTATGCATGCGCGAGTACGCCACAGCCTAAAATGTTTGTAACCCCTGCTATCAGCTGATTTTACTGTCAGTGCAATGTTAGTAAATATTGCATCTTGAATTTGGGTGATATATAGATTATGTGACATCGCGGAAACTAGTTGATTAGCTCTCTCTTTAGATCGATGTGCATTATTTACTACCAGTATCTGTAAATTTAAATGAAATCAAGATCAAATCGAACACTAGTAGTATTTTGTACAAGATGGAATATAAATAATTAACGGTTACCTGAAATGAACGACTCCAGCGGGGCGGTCTATTTTGGCACGAACGACGGTGCTCACGACCAGCTGGCTCAATGCATCCTCCGTTTCCGTCTCGCTCAGACCTAGGAGCTCGCTCATGCGCTTGACGGTGATACGAGTGTAGTACATAGACATGATGCGGATGTTCTGCGGATACAAATAAAACCAAGATAAAATTTTCATTTGAATGAAGAAGGTTTTGGATCACTTTTTATTGAATTTCTAAAAATTGAAATCCCTTGAAGTTTTTGGTTCCATCTATTACCAAATGGATGCATCATTGACTTTCAGGCAGTTGGTATACCCAATACCAACTGCCTCAAAAGCAAAGCCCATTCAGTATGTCCCAATTTGCGTATTTATTTCCCAAACTCTGATTGATAGAAGCATCCGATAGAGCGGCGATATCAGGTAAATTATAATGAAAAGCTACACTATCAGACAGCGCTATAGTATAATTATACAAAGTCTGTAACTCACATGTTCCACAACCCTATTCTTCAAATCGTTCCAGCGTTCTTGGCCCTTCTCATCTGAGGACTTGAAGTAGGGCGTGGCTCGGAGCATCGTCTCATAAGTGGAGCAGAGGGTGTTCCATCTGATGATCTCGGGGTTGATGAACAGTTCCAACAGCTGCCTGGAACATTGTAATTATATTTTGAAGACCCCACTTTGACCGACATGGATTGACGTGGTTTTTTAAATTCGCTCCGTATTGCCCAAGCCCAATGCTAAGGGGACATCCAGGTATTGGGCAGCAGCATTTTCCTCAGTACATTAAATTTTTCTGCAATCACCAAGCTGCCTGCTAACCGTGGTGATTATGGCAAGCTCTCCCGCGGCCATGATAAATGTTCATAGTGGCGTTTTATGGGGGAGGCCTATGTTCAATTGTTCAGCAGTGGATGTCATCAGGCTGTTGATGATGATGCATGTAGTGAGTTTTAGGACCTACTTGTACTCAGGCAGTTTATCCAAATCTTTGTCTTCTTTCACCCTATGAGTGAGGTCCGCTTGTTCATTATCATATGGAGCCAATATCAGGAACACGACACTGCCAACTAAGGCATCAGAGCCCGCATCCTGGCCTAATGCTCGGAAGTGACGGCAGACAGACAAGTATGCTCCGTTGTGCTGGTCCACTGCTATCATTAAACGGTAAAACTTTTCTTTTAGTTCCTGCAATAAATGAAATATAAAATAAAATAAACTTTCGTCCAAACCAGTTTAGCCGTTTGGTGTGAAACCCAGACAAACAGACAATATTTCATTGTGTAGTTATGGTCATACTAAATAACATTACATTATTAGGTTGCAAATCATTGATTTTAATTACTGGCCTGATAGCTCAGTTGGTAGTAACCCTGCCTTCTGAACTGTAGGTTGTGGGTTCGATTTCCACCCAGGACAAACATTTGTGTGATGAACATCGATGTTTGTTCTGTGTCTGGGTGTTATATTGTATTTTTAAGTATGTATTTATAAATAAAAAGTACATCTGTTATATCAGTTATCTGGTTCCCAATTCCCACAATACAACCTTTGCTTAGTTTGGGGCTAGATGTTGCTGTGTGAATTGTCCACAAATATTTATTTATTTAATTTGGTGATAAAACAGTTGATATTCAAGCTTAGTTTATGAGTGTAAATCTATAACTCACACCAATAAAATCTAGAGCATGGTAATGTAACTAAATCCACCCACCTTTGTGTCTTCTTCTTCAAAGAATTTAGTGTTGATTTTCTTGGAAATAATGTGTGTGCGTACATAATCCTTGATAGCCAGACACAGCCTCATTTGCTCCAAAATCAACTCAACCTTCTCTCGTTTATCCATAGATCCGTATGTCTCAACTTGGAGCTCTTGAATTATCTTCGCTGCTTCAGCTACATTGTTTTCCTCTTCCCTTATTTTAGCTAGGATATGTGTTAGCCTTGCTCTCTCAACTTCAACATAGATTTTACCTTCAGTTATTGTTCGTAAGGTTTCAATTAGCTTGATCTTTGTTTCTTTGTCTGGGGTCTTGTCAACGTAAGTATAACATTCTTGGACCATCTTTACTACAGCCTGCTTAAGTTGTGATCTGTAAATACAATTTAAATCTATTTAGTTCTGTTAATTGTACGATCCTAATAGGTATTTTATTTATAGTGTATATTTTGTATTAGGTGCCTTATGTTATGATTGCATGTTGCTTGGCTTACATTCATTCAAGCAGTGGGCTAGTGTAAGCTAAGATGATGATTATGAGATATTCTTTGTGAACTGCAAATAATTACATGATCTCAATACATTTATTGACATACATAAATGTATTGAGATCATGTAATTATTTAGTCTGTAAGTTTGTTGGTTAGCAGGTTCCACCAATAGTCATGGGTCATGATTTTTCGTGAATGTGATTTAACAAGTAAATATTATTTTCATAAAGTAGGTTAAAAATGAATGCCATAATTGCAAAGATAAGTAAAACCGGTAATTAAATCAAGGAGTAATAAGCTTTTAAACTTTCTGGAGGGGGCCTTGCCTGTGGGCCCTTTCTCGCAAAACTGGAGATTCCCCACAGTTACTATGAAAACACATGTGAAGTCACATGCCAAAGAGACTGTTTGTAAAGCTACCACAGCTAAGTAATGAGGTACTATGAAGGAACAAGAGTCACATCACTGCATGTTTGAGCTGTCTCCTTCTATTCCTGTATTTTAAAATGCTTGTAACTTTGTCATTTTTGGATATATTTAATTTTTGTTTTCACACCTGTTTTTTTTTTTGAGGAGTATTATAAATTTATGCAATAAAAAATTGCAGGACACTAGCCTATATTTGGGATGTTTCACAAATAATCTCCTAAACTAAACCAACATTCACTAAGGGTGGGGATTTAGATCCATATTTTACCTTCTTTTAGACAGAAGAACAATGTGGTCATTAAGAGCTGACCAATTCTTGGCTTCATAGCATATTTGCACTATAGTCACCAAAATTCTAGCAGTGGAAGCCATATCAGCACCCTGAAAAAATTGTAACAATATATCATAACAATATTATATTAAACTGTAATGGTCTCATGGGTCAAATAAGTGCCAGCATTTTGGTCACACATCACATCAACCAGGCCCTCTGATAGACTTTGGAAAACGCGATGAGCTCCCGGTCCCCACGGACCCAGGGTCTACAATTCAACATGGCAATGCTGCCAGCATGTTGGGTATGCTACCTACCGGTAGTGGGCTGGAGCACCTGGACTAGTCATAGGTCATCACGGCTATTATACAGTCCGTAAGTGTTCTTTGCAGTAGGTAGTGTAGCTAGTTTAGTTTAGTTTATTTTTAGTATTGTAGTAGTTAGCGAATGTCTCATTGAAAATTACGAATAGATAAATCTAACTCCCACATCATACAAAATTTAATTTGTATTGATGTCTTGTCTAGTTATAGATATAAGTAGGTACTTATTATTATATAATTCACTTTTTTATTTGTATATCTTAAAGTTTTTTACTTTTCACTAATTATTAAAATCTAACTTTATGAACAATGTAAAGTGTGTAAACAAAGACTTACAGTACGGGTTTGTTTTTCAAGAGCCAGCAACTGGTCAATGGCCTCTTGGACCTTCCCCTTAGCAGCCAATGACTTCCAGATTGGTATCTTTTCATCACAAATGGTACTATAGTCCACCTGCAAATATATGATGATTAAGTTTCAAGTTTAAGTTTAAGTTGTTTGCCTGGTGTTAAGCATCACAGCCACCCATTACAGATTGCAGTGTCACTCAGAAATCTAAATTAAAGTTTCGCGTAACACTGACTGTGCAGTGCGCACATCATCCTGAGACATCACACAATCAAAAAGATTTCTAGACTGTGCAATCAGTTCTTAAGTCTCATTTGCCCAGTAATTTCACTAGCCACAATGCCCTTCAAACCAGAACACAGTAGTGCTTGCACACTACTGCTTGGCGGTAGAATAACTGGCAAAGCAGTGGTACCAACCTAGACAAACTTTGCAGAAAAGTCCTACCACCTAAACCCTGTTCCTGAATCTTAGATATTTTATGTAAACAAAGTAATGTCACGAAAAGTCACTGTCAAAGTGACATGCCGATTGCCCAAAACATTTTTTACTTGTGAAACATATTTTTATTAAATAGAGTTTAAGAGTATCGATCTTACTGATTAACAAGCAAAACTTTGCATACAAAATATTAGTAGGATATGAAGTAGGATTTAACAATTGAAAAGTTCTAAAGGTAAAATTTTAGGAAGACGTAAATAAAACATTAACATACATTACTTACGTTTTTTAACTGACCAGAAACCTTATAAATTATTCTGACAATTCTGACAAACATTGTATACTTTTAAATCAAGAGATTTATTCATATTTGATCTATAAATATTCAGTTTGACCTGTTTTTTTATACTTTACGTACCTGTCATCATATCTCAAAAAGTGCATGAAAGTAGCACCATGTGTCTTTGAAAAAAGTATAGCATGTAATGGTATGATACCATCATATTATAAATCCCGGAACGAAACGAAAAAAATGTTTAGATCCTCTACAGTCTTACCAGTATAATAAAATATTTTCTACCAAAAATCGATTTCTTTATCATAAAATTTTATATATCCAATATAACGTTAAAATAGATAGTACAAAACGATTTTTATTTTATAATTAAACAGATTATGGCTAGAAAATAATATTTAATATTTTTTTGGTCAAATATTACCTACCATTATAAAATATATTTTTTGCACTGTTATCCCTTTTGTTTACATAAAATATCTAAGATTCAGGAACACGGTATAGTAACTATTTATTTATTTTATTAGTTATGTATGCACATGCCACTCTCATATTAGCTAATACAGCCATCAAAAAAGTGTCTCATAAACTCACACACACTGCTGAAATGGTCTGTAATAGACTTAAAGGCCACTGAGGCTGATAACCTAATACTAGAAGTTTTCTAGGGTTAGTTTTTTGGGATATAAAGTATCCCAAGTTTAACTCAGTACTGTAAGCAAACCATTGCCAAATGTTATACAATTCAGTTATAGATAAAAATACAAGCTCTAACATCAATAATGTATGAAACTAAGATTATGCTGAATAATGGTTCTGAAACTTATATAACATTTGGGGGTGCCCGATGATTTTACATGTAATTAACTTGTTTGCGGGTAGGAACTGTTATTTTCTTGGGATACAATCTACCCTGGTGATCCTAGTAGTGTGACTAGTGTGAGTGTTCATCTAAATCAGTTCAGCCGTATAGGCGTGAAATTCACAAAACACACGGGCAAAGCTTTTTGGTTGTTAGTGTGGTAGATGTTCATTGTATCCATTCAAGTACAAACAAATTATAAGATCTGATAGTCGGTAATGAGTTGAGTGTGGGTTGTTAGTTTGTTTTTTCAGTGAAGTTGGCCTGGCCAACTTAGCCAGTAGCAGTAGTTCAATCTATACCTAACCAATTTTCAATATAATGTTCGTGAGTGTGTTTACAGGTGGAGCATACAATAAAGCGTGTTATGTACTTACTTCCATTTTAACAATTTTCCCACTGGCGTCCAAGCCGCCGATATCGCCGTTGGTAGTCATTGTTTCGCCCAAACTAAAATGCGATGGTGCGATGTTTATTTATGAAAATAGAGTACAAAGTAAAATGTGTAAACGTAACTTACGTTACAAATGTTATCACGAGTAAAAGCAATTAGATCAAAAAATAATACACTGCGTTGTAAATGATATAGTGTTAATAATCTTTATTTTAATTCTAATTTTTAATATTTTGCAAACTCACGATGTCCGGATAGGGATGTTCCGAATTTCCGATACTATATCGAAATAACTTATAATCGCGCAACTTTCGTAAATACGAGTAAGTTCTCGATAGTTTTCTTTCGATACCAAGTACTTTTTCGCATCGAATCATTTTTCCGATACTTACTTGGTATCGAAAAGAAAGTACTAGTATCGAATCGAATCAATGCTAGTGAATCATAAGCCCGTAAGGATAATGATGATAAGTAGTTAATCAAAATAGGATAGAATCACCAAAAATTCAATGCCATTGCTTTATTTCGCCATAATATATTTTTTCTTTAAAGAAGCATAGTATGGCTTAACTTTGAGTCAAGTAGCCTAAACTGTGTTTTTTTAATCTATAATTTGGGCTAAGACAACCCCATTTTTAATTTTAGCAGGATTATATCGCATGTTTTGATTTAAAGCGTTGAATACAATTAATAGACACAAACACACACACAGTATAGTTAAGGTAGTTGTTATATTTAATTAAAATAATAAAATAAAATAAAAGCGAATTATTCTCGCGAACGATACCTACTCAGTATCGGAAAGAAAGTACTTGTATTGGAAATAAAATACTTGTATCGGAAAGAAAGCACTTGTATCGAATATTGTCAAATAAAATATTCTAAACGCATCCATAGTATTCGTAAAGACAATTTTTTGGCACTAAAACACTTGGAAATGTAGTTCAGTCATAAAACAACAAATCTTTGCTGCAATAAGATAAAATTTGTTTTCATAAATAATAAAAAAAATGTATCGATATGAGTAGGTATCGATACTTTTAGCGTATTCATACGAGTAGAAACGAATCATGATTTCAGTACTACTTATATGAGTAGGTATCGATACTTTGGTGGTATTGGAACATCCCTATGTCTGGAAATCAAACGAATAATGAATGAAAAAATGAATGAAACTTGATAGGATCACAGGTTACGAATGACTTTGACAAGTGAGATAATCTTGACAGCAAGAGCAGAAATCACAGAAAGCACATCACAGAGTAACCAATTGTTTTTTTCTTTAATCTGTGGACACATCTTATACTTTTATACAACCACAGAGCAAGAAAAAAAAAAATGTTTCGCCCCCTTTTGAATTTTTTGTCTGTCTGTCTGTCCCTTTGAACACACACGCATCACGCTGGAACTACTGAATGGATTTCGCTGAAGGTATGGTTATTGGTTATAGCTAATTTTTCAGAATAACATTTAGGATACCCTTTGTTTTTTAAAATGGCCAAATGCAGATTGCACGAAGAAACAAATAATATGTAATTTTTATGCAATAATTTTTTTGTTTGTATTATTATTTTTTATTTATACTCATTCTGTCGCAGGAAAAATGGAAGGGAAAGGGAAAAAAATAGGGAAAAAGGATGAATGGGATGGCAATAGAAGGGAGGTAGGTGAAGCCTGTCTTGATGCCTTCTTTCGCCAGCCCATCAATTCATCATTTTCCCCTATCTTTTCCCTTTCGCTTTCCCTTACCCTTAAGCAGGGTGAAGGTGAAAAACTAATTAACCCGTGCGAAACAAGGGTGGGCCAACTAGTTATAAATACGTACGTATATTTGTCTCGACGTGAACTAAAGTGAAGTGAGCCAAGCACTGTAGTGAGACGCTCCGGACGCTCCGCGTACAACTTCAATGCACTTTGAGTCCTTTGACTCGGGCAAAACCGACAACTATCGCACTGAGGTGCGGCGAGATTGCACGAAGCGAAGTAAAGTGCCCTCCCACACTGTATTCGCTTGATTTCGTCCTACTTCACGAATAGTGTGGAGGGCGTTCGGAACTTTCGGAAGTCGGCAGAGGCGAGGCGCATTTGTACGTAGTGCCCTTCCACTCTATCGTATTCGCTTAACATCGTCCAACTTCACATATAGTGTGGAGGTGTTGTGAACGTAGACATGATAGTCTTTGGTTTTGAATAAGTTTCTTGAGGTTTCTTGGTCCAAGTCTGTGGTCCAAGTGAAGAACACAAAGAATGAAGTTTCATGGTATCGTACAATTTGTTCGTTCTCAGGTTCTCAGTGTTCATTTCGATCGACTGTTCATTTCATTCATTCAGTTTTTTGTGTGACAAGTGCAAATATGGCGTAGTTGTGTCGATTGATTTATTTTTACATTTAGATGTAAATTGTTTTACTTTGACGCAAATCTCATTATCGAGATTTATGCTATATGAGTTAATCTAAGTTTATTCAGCATTTTGGTGCACATGACGCGCAGTGAGCTTTTTTATAATCCTAATTATATGTGGAAGACTCCATATTCCTTTCTTATAAATAAAACACTTTTCTTTTCAGTTTAGCTGCATCAATGCTTATATTTGAAGTTAACGTTTTTCCGAAACTATGGATACAGCCACAGACTACACAGACAAAGTATTGCAAACTCTTCATCCCCCCGCAATTCTAATTTTCTGCTCAAATAAGAATTGTATTTACTTATCGGTAACAAACATTTACAGTAGTTACTTACATAGTCAATGAACAACCATTACTTGTTGATCAACTGTTTAGAAAAAAAATAACCGTCCACTTGTTTAACTTAACAAAAAAAAATCACTTTCACGAGTTCATAAATTAGAACAAAAAAGGACTTAATCAAAAAATAGAAATAGAACAAAAACAATATTCTAATCATAAAAAAAATATAAACCACTGTTCTATCCAATGAAACATAAACACAACAAATCATCAACCAACTTCCCCCGCAATTTCAATAATATATATAATACAAAAGATTTTCCTTTTAACAATTTTCCTACATTTATTTCTAACGAATTAACAATGTTGCTTATTGAATGCAAATTAACATATTATATTCTTGAAATTGAATCATTGGCAACAATACCAATTCCATAACAGTAATTTGTTTGCCTTATTTAACAAAAAAAAACAACTACAGCAAAATAAATGTAAGTATTTTAATTAAACCCTAGTCTGTGCACAAAGTAATTGTGTTTATGTTTTGTTAAAGCCTTTGTCAATATATCTGATACATTTTCATTCGTACTCACATATTTTACAATTATTTCTTTCTTGTTAATTAAATCTCTGATGTAATGATATTTAATATCAATATGCTTTGATCTCTTACTATTCTCATTCGATTCTATTAATTTAATTGCACTTTGGTTATCAACATTTAAAAAAACATTTGAGAGACAGTTAAAATCATGCAACAAACCCTTTAAAAAAACCAATTCAGCAGACGATAGAGCAGCAGCTATATATTCAGCTTCAGCAGTTGATAAGGCAACAACATTTTGTTTCTTACAAAACCATGCCAATAAATTGTTACCATGATATATAACGCATCCACTGACGCTTTTCCTATCAGTTCTGTCACCTGCCCAGTCAGCATCAGAATAACCAATTAAACAACCATTGTTATCCCGCTTATATATTAATGATTTCGACTTTGTTTGTTTTAGGTAACGCAATATGCGCTTAGCTGCTTTCCACAGTGATATAGTAGGCTTATCCAAAAACCTACTCAAAAAGGATACTGCAAAGCAAATATCTGGTCTAGTAGAGGTAGATAAATAAAGAAGACATCCTATTAGCTCTCGATACGGCATATCTAAAGCAATCGTTTCACTGTCATCTGTATCAAAATTTATTTCCATAGGCGTTTCCGCTCCCTTGCAATCAGTCATGTTAAATTTTTCAAGTATCCTATCTATTGCAGGTTCCTGATTGATAGAAATCACTTCAGGTGTTCTAACGATATTTAATCCCAAGTAAGTGTTTACCTCGCCGAGATCTTTAACATTGAACTCAATTTTCAATAATTCATATGCTTTATTTAAACTTCTCTCACATTTCGACATTAAAATCATATCATCAACATACACTAGTAAAAATAGATTATCCAAAACATATAAACAGAAATCATATTTTGATTGAATAAATCCATTACCAGTTAAGAAACTATGCAACCTTTGATTCCAACACTTGGGCGCTTGTTTTAAGCCATACAATGATCTTTTTAATTTTAACACCACACCTTTTTTGACTTCGACTCCTAAAGGAGGTTTTATATAAACATCTTCTTTCAACAAACCGTTCAAAAACGCTGTTGGAACATCCAGTTGTTTCATATACATATTATTTTGAACAGCTTGGCTCAACATCATACGAATAGTTGGCATACGGGCGACTGGTGAATAAACATTAAATAATGTTTCTTCTTGGAATCCTTTTGCCACTAATCTGGCCTTTTTCGTACCATCTTTCTTAGTAGTAAACACCCATTTGGTATCAATCGCTTTTTTGTTTATAGGTAGTTCTGATTCTTCCCAAGTTTCTAAGCTTTTAAGAGAACTCAGTTCTTTACTTATTGCCTCTTGCCATTCTAGTCCTCTATCCATTGCCTCTTTATATGAAGATGGATCACCCGTGCATAAACAGTATGCTACATGTGTTTCATAGTCTTCGAATCGTTTTGGAGGCTTGATAATTCTACCACTTCTTGTTTTAATCACATTTTCACTTCCATTGATAATATTATCTGTCGTATCAATTATATTTTCTTCGACACAATCCTCAAAAATTTCTTCCAATTCATTTTCTGTAATTTCTTCATCACCAACAACATCTTCCCTGATTCGTTCATCATTGTCTTCTTGACCAACTTCAGGTATACTAATTCTTTGCTCACAGTCATTTTCATCTATCATATTATTTTGAGCGTAAATAATATTATTTTCATCAAATCTTACATCTCTTGACACAATAATTTTATTTGCTTTAGGATCCCATAAGTTATACCCTGTCCTGCTATATCCGACCATTCTAGTTTCACGTGCTCTCTCTGAAAACTTATCTGGTTTTGGTAAAATACATGCCCACGCTTTGGCGCCAAAGGCACGAAGTTTATTTAAATCTCTTGTCCCATATAATACCTCACATGGAGTTTTAAAATTAATAGCCGCTGAGGTACACCGGTTTAATTGATAAGCTGCACATTTTACGGCTTCACCCCACAAGTTCTTAGGTAAATTTGTCTCAATGAGCATAGTCCTTGCTTTATTATACAAACTCCGGTTCATACGTTCTGCAACACCATTGCTAGCTGGCGAATACGGTAAACTATATTCCAAAACTATACCTTTTTCATTACAAAATTGGCGTAACTTATTGCAAGTGTTTTCTCCTGCGTTATCACATCTTATTCTCTTAACTGATTTTTCAAATTCGTTTTCATATCTTTTAATGTAACTAATAAAGTTATCTGAAGCTTCAACTTTCCGCTTGAGCAGAAAAACTACACAGAAGTGGGAGTAATCGTCAATAATGGTTTGGAAATAAATTTCACCCTGAATAGTTGGAATGTTGAATGGACCCGCTATATCACTGTGTATTAGCTCTAAAACCTGTTGTGACCTTGGTTGCTCTAACTTTTTAAATGGTAACCTAGTTGCCTTACCTTTCATACAAGCGTTACAAACTTTGTTGTTAATTGGTAATTCTAACCTGCGTAAAGTTTTGGAGCTAGTATGCCCTAGACGTCTGTGCCATAACATGCCATTTGCTGATTGTATAGCTGCGGCGCCATTTTCTGCTAATATTTCACCCTGTAAAATATAAAGTTTGCCATTATTATAAGCCCAAATAGTAGAACCATTATAAAAATGAACCTTGGCATATTCGCTTTTAAAAACTATTTCATTGGGCTTTTCAAGAAGTTTCCTCACAGATAGTAAGTTATATGCCAAATTAGCTACAATAAAACCTTCAATTGTGATTTCAACACTGTCACATTTTATAGATAAATTTCCACCATAGTAAGAAATCACTTTTTCACCATTTGCCATATTTATAATTATAGGATTCTCTAACTGTTTAATATTAGTCATATATGGTTCATAATAATCAGATATAAAATTTTGTGATGCACCAGAATCTATTACAAATGTAACTCTAACTACTTCATTAGTCTCCTTACATGTTAAGTTGAATTCTCCATTTCCATCCATCATGCAACCCATGTCATTGCTACTATCATCAGTTCCTAAATAAGCGCCGTCCCTCGAAGTGGTCGCTCTACCGGCGCCACCTCGACTCTGCATACCACCACGACTTTGTCTAGCAAACCCAACACCCCGTATTGGAACACTTCGTTGAAAAATATGTTGGGGTTGTCTTATATTTTTCCTGCAGTATAACGCCTTATGTCCTTTTTCGTGACAGTTCCAACATTCAATGTGAAATGCATTATCTATGTTTGATGATATCGAATCTATATCACGCAATCTTATTTCTGCATCCAATAATGTTGCCTTAGTTTTATCTAAAGTTAGACTCTCATTCATAGCTTCTAGAGCTGTTGTAATGTTATTATATTTTTCAGGTAAAGCTAACAACAAATGTATAACTTTGTCAGTTTCATCCATTTTCGATATAATTTCGTTGTCACTAATTAGCTTGTCAAACTTTAGGAAAAAATCTTGAAGTTTTTCGTTTTTGTCACATTTCAAATCTATCAACTTTTTCTTTAAATGAAACTTATTCATGACACTCTTTCTTGCAAAAAATTTTTCTAATGATGCCATCATATCCTTGGAACTTATACATCCTTTTATAATTTCTAGAAAATTATCTCCCAAATTTTGCACAATCAATGACCTTGCTTCCGCATCTCTCTTTTTATGTTCATCTTTTAACAATGTGCATCGCACAATATCACCAAGACCCCTCTCTTCTAACAGTAACTCCAATCTAAATTTCCAGCTATGATAATTACTACCATCTTCTAACCGACGAATCACCTCTTGTGTTCTAGTAGCCATGACCTTTTACTTTTTCTTCCAGAAATGTTCACAACAATTTTCTTTCTTTTACTTCTAGGTATATTTACCTGAAAATCACTTTAAGGAATATGGGGTGGCCCCATGACCTTTTATAATCCTAATTATATGTGGAAGACTCCATATTCCTTTCTTATAAATAAAACACTTTTCTTTTCAGTTTAGCTGCATCAATGCTTATATTTGAAGTTAACGTTTTTCCGAAACTATGGATACAGCCACAGACTACACAGACAAAGTATTGCAAACTCTTCAAGCTTAGTCTACTGCTAGCCTAGTTTTCTTTGTTTTTTTCCCAACATATGTTGGACTACTTTCGTTTTTACTAAATAATAGCACGTCACGATCGGCGGTATGAGTCTGTCAAGGAATTTCGAAGATGTAGATGTAAATCGCAGCAGGGGAGCTAGAAGTCATTCAGCTCAAGGTCTGGCAACAACCATATCCAGCCCTGCAATGAAAATACCACTTCCTCCAAGGATGTGGATCACTGGTAAATATCATCTCATTAACACCTCTCAATATTATGTTCCATTGAATACAGATAGGTTCGTATATGTTTGATGAACGATATCTAAGTCATATTACATGTAACCTCAATGCTGTTACAAACAATGTCATAAGTACACAAGTTGAAACTCGGTAGATATTACAAAAATACATAGGTAGAAACGAAAAGTAGTTCTACCACAAAACTAAATACCTATGTAATAACATTTTTGTACATAGAAGCTTTTATTATAGAACTAACTTTATTCTGGATCGGAGCTCAAGTCGAGATTTTATATAGAAAAATGTTGACATGCTCATCAATTCAATGACAGCGTAAGGGCCTTTGATACTCAGAAGATAAAAATAAATAGGGGTAAGCACTAGCTAACATGCTGAATCAGCTTTATTAGCCACATTGAATGGTGCTTCATTACAGGGTGCTTTTTCAGATCAACGGATTTGTATAATACGGTTGTGCTCAACATAAAACTTTGGATGAAACGGGAATGGTGATTCCAGACTGTTAAAATAGATTCTTCAAAAATTTAATGATGCCGTTTTTGTTTTATGAAAATCGGTCTAACATTCCTCGATATTCTTATTGAATATTGTCTATGCTTTAATATAGCAGTCCATTTTATTATACCAATATGTTAATTACACAATATTGCTTTAGATATTGAAGATGAGTCATCAGATGAAGCAAGTGGGAGTGTGCGGGATGAAGGAGTTGTGTTAGAAAGACAGAGAGTAAGATCTCGATTCCGTCATCATAAGTCAAGATCCCTAAGTGTGCCTATTGGCATATTTTGGGACATAGAGAACTGTCAGGTAAGAATATAATTACAGCCATACTTACAAATGCTCTGCCTCATTTTCTCTTGTGACATTTCCTGTTGCAAGAATGTCATGGCACAATGTCAGCATGGTTAAATTTAACTATTGTTTTCGTGTAAGGACCTTAACTAATACATTATATTTTGTTCTTTAAGTAAAATAAAATGTAAAACCCTAGTCATGGTTACAGAATCTTTACCTACTGGTAAATAGTACATAAATCTGTAGAAGTTATTATTGCCTCCCATTCACAGAACTTTAACACTTCTTTAACCAACTAGATTAATTATTGTATTTAGTTCATGTAAAACATTACATTGGATTAAAGAACGAATATAATTAAACATTATGTTGTTAAGAGTTAGTTACACAACTTACACAATTCATTTGGCAATGAAACAGAAAAGATTAATGCTTTTTATGTTCACTCTTTGGTGAGATCTATAGACAAGCATAGACAAAACAAGTTGCGAGCTTGAGTCCTGCGCTACAATGGTCAGGCCTAATCTGAAAAAATAAACAAAATTGATTTTGTCTACTCACAGGTGCCTCGCGGTTGTTCAGCGATAGATGTAGTAGCAGCCATTCGTGCCAAATTCTTAGCGGGGAGAAGGGAAGCTGACTTTGTAGTTGTGTGTGACGTAAGGAAGGAGGCTGCTAATAGGCTTCAAGAATTGAATGATGCCCAAGTGAGTAAATTTAGAACTATGTACATAAAAGAACTGCAGTATGAGCAATTAGTGGGACTGATGCTCACCCTGCATTATCCATTTCAACCATTGAAAATATTGCCTTATATCAGCACTAATAGTGTTAGTTAATGATGAATTTCCAATCTACTTACTGATAAAAGTTTATTTAGTTGCTAACAAAAACTTCTAGTACTCATTCCTCTTTACTAAATTACTGAATAGCATTAAAAAGGTTTAAATAGCATAGTTATTAATTTTTAAAGCAAGTAAATGGCTAAGTGTAAACAGCATCTAATTCCAAATACATTTCTTATTCCACAGATAAGCCTAATACATGTTTGTGGAACTCAGAAGAATGCTGCTGATGAAAAGCTAAGGCAATGCATGAGGAGGTTTGGAGAACTACATACAGCACCAGCGGCTTTACTATTAATTTCGGGAGACATTAATTTCGCTGCTGATCTTAGTGACTTTAGACATAGGTATTAACACTTACATTTCAATATATTATTACTCATTTCCCTTCACATGTATTTATTTTATATGCTACATGCAATACTATTATGCTTTATGATTGTATGTTTAATTTGTATCTATTTAGTTATATATACTGTACTGTGTTTACATTACAACATTCATGAGTAATACAGAGTATCCACATAAATAAAAGTTTGTATAAACAAAACATTTGCGTCATTGTATATGTCTGACGTAATACATGTGATATTTTAAAAGGAAAAAATTATGTGGAAATTAGCTAAATTCAATATTAAGACAAAGCATATTAGTGTGGACCTGCATTATATTTAGCATTTATGTTTCTAAATCTTATATTTATTCATTAGGAAAAATATGGAAGTAATATTGGTGCATAAACAGAACACATCATCTGCCTTAATAGCGTGTGCCTCTTCACATTACTGCTATAATCAACTGACGGCCGCCCTGCCCAGGAATCCAAAGGTACACCCAACAACACAGATCTAGTTGAACAGAATTTGAAACCACAATCAACTTCAAAACACTACAAAGACAGGGCCTAACTTTATGATAGTACAATTTTTAAATTTAAGTGACGTTAAGGCTGACGGTTTCCTACTCATTTTACTGTATGCAAAGATGATAAATAAAGTATACTATAGGCCTAATTTTGAAGGTTTTAGTTGACAGTCTTTAAAATACTAAAAATATATATATTTTTTACATTGCCATCTATTTGACAAGAACAGCAATTGATTTAAGAGTTTTAGATCTGCCTGCCTTTAAAAGTGGCCCCATTGGAGTAATTAATTCAAACATAAATCTATAAAACCTACATGTGTACATTAAGGTGGAACATTCCACTAGTGTGGCAAATTCAAATTTTCTTGCGTTCTTTTGCCAATAATAGCTTAATTACTCAACGCGATTACATGAAAACTTATTTTGCGCAAATAAATAGAATGTATCAATAAATTACAATTAAAAGTATCACCTACATATCATTGGTTTAGCGACAAATGGCAATAGACTGAAAAACTAAGACGAAGTTTGTTTATTGCCATTTGTCGCTAAACCAATGATATCTAGGAGGTACTTTTAATCGTAATTTATTGATACGTTCTATTTCTTTACGTGAAATCAGTTTTAATGTAATCAAGTTTAGTAATTAAGCTATTATTGGCAAAAGAACGCAAGAAAATTTGAATTTGCCGCGCCAGTGAAACGTTTCACCTTAAAGAACTTTGGTCAGGATAGATAGACTTTTCCATACATAATTTTTATCATCAGTGAATGATGTACTTCTCCAATCTTTTAACAACAAATTAGAAAAGTACCTAAAACATTAATCAGCCCTAATTGTTTGAGTAATAAGCTAATAAGCAAGTACATTTTCGTTCCTTTTCCCTACAGTCGTTAAGTCAATCGAACGAAGACGATGAAGACCCGACATGCGAGATGGTGGTTTGCAACTTGCCTCTCGACCAGCCACCAGAACGAATTTCTAAACGTCTCCGCAGGCTGGCTGACAACTGCGGAGGGAAAGTTCTGAAGATCAACCTCACCATGGCTACGATGCGATTCCCGACACCGGACCATGCTTCTAGGTAAGAATAACAACTAAGTCTTATCTATTACGACATAGCACTAAGCTATAATATTTCTAGACACGAGAAACTTTAATTGGCTTCCTAGTATATACTTTGTTTCTATGATATAAGAAAAACGGTTGGTCCTCATAGCCATAAATAAATAAACCGTATGAAAACCCACGCGAAACCGAACGTTTCATCTCCCACCCACCCACTCCTCAAAATAGACAGGGAAAATGTATAGGAAGCACTGGGGTAATTGGATTAATATGTCTTGATACTTCTTTCGCATCCGGCCGTTTTGGCAACTAAGTTTCGCGACTTTATTATACCATACCAAGTAGTTTGAGAATAAAATATTACTTTTTTTTATTAAGGACGCCTGCATTTTATCACTGTTTCACCTGATGGTAGGTAAATGGCGACGCGGTGTATGAAAATCATCATTAATGTACATACTTCAACATTATTTATTCCGAACTAGAAAATAATTACAAACATTCCATTTTATATCTTGTTCATCATCAGATGATGATGATGATGATGATGATGATGAAGCTAAAGAGGGAGGTATACTTTTTTTTAATCGTAGGTAGGCTTACATTTGACCATATTTACAATGAATAGTATAGCTATATTTAAACACTATGTCAACAACTGCCATGCCCACAATATACATTTCGAACAAAAACATTTACTTTAAACTGTGTGAAATGTCCACACATATTTATTTACATATTTATTTAAACTTACACAATGACAGGTCATACAATGATAGTTTACAAACAATAAGATTAAGAACGTAACGAAATAGATGACGAAATAATACGCAAATCAACGCTGCCATTTTTTCATAAATATTTATAGTATAAATTAAAATACCTATAAACAAAAAAAGAGCTCTCCTCGTGTATTTTCGAAACATTACACAAAAACTGAAAACATCCAAAGAGTATATACCTAGTTCCATGCACCTCGGAAGACAAAAACATTGTGTAGGCATAGATAGATAGACAAATGTGTATGGCCACGCCCCTTCGTGTAGATGTTTTTGTGTAATGTTTGGGAAAAACATTTGCTGGAGACCCGGCTTTAGATTACCTACCAAATGGTGTGTCGTAAAATACTTCGTCGACATGAGTACTATGCAATATACTGTATTGTGCTATAATCTTGCGATAACATGTTGAAAATGACGTGGACTAGTATACGCCATCGTTTCTTACAAAATGCCTCATCGATACAAAACGTTTGATGCAGAACTCGTCTAATCAACACCCATGATCATATTTTATTATTGCTACCTGGTTCTTTTGAACGCAGCGTTATGGCATATAGGCGGTACATATCAACAATTTTGGAACGATTTCCGTTTCAATTAAAGATATTTAACGTCTACCCTCATATTTTTAGTTTTTATACGGAATCGTTGGTGACGGGTTCAGCTCTCATTGCACATCCCGACATAATCAAAACCGCAAGTGATTTGGCATTTTTATTTTCAGAAGTGTAACGGTTTTTTTATTTTAAAATTTGTTTTAACAAATCTTGTAGAATTCATGTTTTTTGGAGTGATAACTTAGTTTGCGATGCTACTTTCCGGGTAAGAATAATTACTTTAACTTTGTAATATTACGTGCTTCTCTAATCGAATCAATCCAATTTAATGTTCGAACCACTGTTAATTGCTTTTTGATTTGTTTCTATATTTTATCGTGTAGTAAGGTCAATTAACGAGCTGATGAGCTGTGAGCTGATGATTGGAACTACTAATTAGACTTTATCAACTCTAATTACTGTTTCTTGATAATATATCTGTTAATACAGCTGTATTGGTAATTTTTAGCATTTCCGCTGATCATTATTACTTTTAAATTTCAATATTTGCAGTGCAAAACGTCGACGTAAAAACCGTTACACATTCCACTTTCCGATCAGCTGATATGCCAAATTAAATTTTGGTACTCGCCCAATAATCTTAAAACTTGTATTTTTCATAATAATTTATGTAAAATAGTTAGAAAAGGAATCAAAATGAAAAACTGTTACGTGATTTCCTTGTCTGTTATTCCGGTAAAATCGTATGATTAGCTAAATCGAGCGACACATTTTCATCTTTTTGATTATTTTTGTAGATTTTTGTATAATTATATACATACCAAAGGAGCTCAGTTGTAAATATTTCGTGTTAAAAATTAGCTTTATAAAATGTTTAAATTATTTGATTATTAGATCTGTTTCAAATCAAGATGGCTACCATGTCTATGTCTTTTTCAATACCTATCATAAGTATGGGTTCAAATGGGTAACGGGACGCAAGAGAACAAATTCGTTTTGTAAAAAAAAATATGGTATACAACATCATTATTGCATAATATTAATGTTGCTTTTTATGGCGCCAATAGAGAGCGGGAGCGGGTAGACTTCACTGTAAAGTATTTTTGCCTGAGGTCAATAACCCTGCTGGCTGGACTGGAAGGTTAATACTTAATACCAACCTTCGTCATAAAGGCGTCAATTTCGATCTCGTCTTCCATTATTATGCGGAGGTCCCCTTCTTATGATTCCACCTCAAGGTTCAGATTGTGTTAGTGTCATTATTACTAAGTTCAAAGACCTCTCAGCTAGAGCGATTATAATTAGCACATATCATTACATAAAACGAGACTTTATTACTAAGTCAGTGCAGTAAATACATCAATCAACCATTTTATAGTCAAATCAGATTAATTATTATAACTGCAGTTCATTAGGTTCTCTTGATGTGCACTGTGCGTACAGTGTATATTACCTACCTATACAGTACGGTAAGAGTACAAATATTCATGCGGGGCAGCGCGAGCAGTTTTTTTTTATGCGATTGTATGACGTGACGAGCTAGTCGTTCACCTGAGTTGCGAGGAATTTGAATTTTGTAGTCTAGTAAAGTAAAATGGTTCACAATAGAAGGGTCGTGTCGCGCCTTCAGTACGTCTGTCAAATTTCATCACATAACTTCTTCATTTGGTAATACAAATCGTAAAAGTATAGAAATAAGATCAGAATATGGATTTCCTTCCAACTTATAGAGTTTTGAGCCCAGATTTCAGTGTTTGTCTTTCTAACACATACGTAGCGACATATTTCGTAATCTGTGCTAATATGTGCCACGCCCATTCAGGTATATCACACTTCACTGCCCACACCACACCCTTTCATGTAATTTTTAGGAATCCGTCACTCATTTAACAAAAATGGATCGCTTTGTTGTTAATCTGTGTGCATGTCTGTCGGCTCCTTGTCAGTCAGTAGCTCAGCTATAGAGATTAGTTTGTTTACATAAAAAGGTTCACAGACCCATCATCAATTTATCATCAGCCGGAAGACGTCTGCTGAACGTAAGCTTCCCCCACAAAATGTCACTTTGGACGCTTATCATAGAGGGTTTGCCATAATCACCCTTGGCAGGCGTCTTGCTGAACGCAGAAGATTTTAATCTACCGAGGATGCTGCTGCCCATTCCCCGGATATTCCCTTAGCCGGTTCTTATGGCGCCCGCGAGAAGGATGGGCTGGTCCTATTCCCACACCACCGAGACATTCACGCCATTGTCCTTAAAGATTAAAATTTATTACACAAGTCAATATTATAACCCTAAATTAAGATTCTACGTTACTGTTATTATTTCATTCACATGATCAAACCTGAGGGTTGATTTATACTTGAATTTGAATTTTGGTACTAAATATCTACATTTACCGTCAAACAATTATTTGTACACCTGTGCAGGCAAGACATTGTGGACTGAAAAACACCATAACACCAATGCATGTATTTTTGTAAATGTATTTGCTCATCTTCTGACAAATAAAATATCTTTTATCTTTATCTTTTAATATCAGATGTAAACGACAGAAAATAGTTTATAATTTTCCAAGTGGCAATTGATAAACTAGTCCGGCGGGGTAATTACGTAAAATTTGCAACAGCAATGCGACAGCAGTAGCGAAGCATACATTCTCGACACCACTAATGATGTATGACAGCAATCACCGCGAGATTTACGCCTGTCGCAAACCTGTTGCGAGTTAGATAATTAGGGGGCGGTTTAAATTTAGCTATCGCTATTATGCATCCTCTTTGATGTTGTCTCAATTATAATAGTAACATGTCTAGTCTGTTAGGTATTTTATAGGCTTGATAAAAACGAGTATTATGAAACCCGCCCCCGTATTATGTAAAAATTGCAACAGCAAAGCGACAGCAAACACTTAGCAATCGGTCGCAGTTGCCCGCCTGTTGCTCGCCTGTCGCTGAATGCACTTTGGCCTTTGATAATAGCCCACTAGCAACAGAACAGCAATAGACGGAAACAAAGAATGCACTTTTTAGTATATCGATTGTCCGACGTCGGTGATCTAGCGCTCGATTGCTTTCTGCTCTGCCAAAGTGACGTTTGACAGTTTTGACAACAATGACTGCGCAATTTACGCCTGTTGCAAACTTTACGTAATAAGGAGGCCGGTGTACCAGTCCAAGTGAAAGGAGGTAGGTGAAAAATATATAAATGCTGGTCTTGAGATCGTAGTATTTTTTCAAAAGCATACTGTTAACAAATTTTTAAATTATTATAGTACCCTTTATATGCTTGGTTATATTTTGACCGGTTTATTAGCATCAGTATTACCGCCTACTGAGCGCATTTGATACGCTCGTTAGTGCCGTTATACTGTTAGCGAGTTGATACTTACTTATTTATTTTTTGGTAGTGACGCCGTAGATTCGTTCTGTCACCATTTCCACTGATGCGGAATGATAGAAACGTTTACCTACAATGTTAGAAAATGATTTACACAGCCTTACTTATAAAATCTGCTTCAAATGACGTTTTAAGTACTGCGCGATACAAAAATATAGTGCGCAATTTTGACTAAGATCATTTAACCATATAAGATGCGTTTTATGTAAGCTTAGTACTGTTTTGTATTTACTTGAGAATAGTTTGGAATATGTAAAGTATTTATAAACTACCTACCTTTTATTATACGTCAAACTGTTAGATCTTTGTATAGGGGTCGGTAGTAGGCACTATAAGGAAGTTTCAGTTACCTACCTAAAAAGTTTTTACCACTTTTTAGGGCGACCATGGTTAGTTTTTGTTCTTAGATCCAAACACAGGAAATTCTTATACTATTTAGAAGGTTTAATTAAACTTGAAACTATTACCATGTTATCTATATATTCTGTGCTATTACCTAGCGCTACCAAACAAAATTGTGGTTCAAAAGCGACGATGAAACTCCTAATACCAGATCGAATTCTTGCATAAAAGTCTTACCACAGTGTCCCCTATAGTTATATCCCAGCAAATTGTCGACACGTGTGTACCGCAGGGTAGATAAGCAGTACATGTTTAGTTTTTTTGAAAATGGTCTTGTTTCAGGGCTCTCAAGCGCATGGATGGCGAAGATGTGTTTGGACGCAAGATTAGCACTCGGTATGCGCGCGGCTCGGTGCAGCCGGCGTACTCCAGCGATGAAGGGTATAGCACCGCGCCGGCCGCCGTGCATCAACCGCCGCCACCTTCCTTCTTATCGCCTACGCATCAGGTTATTGTTTCAATTATATTTACCTACTTTTTACTTATTATTTCTCTATTTTTTTGCTTGCTTTTGTTCTCCTCACTGATAAGGATCGTGTAACTACAAAGCCTTTGTTAGTGTATTGTATAGTGTACGTGACATTGGCGAAATTGTGTCACTTTTCCCACAGATGCCACGAAAAAGGAATTTGAAGTGTAGGAAATTAGGAATGTATACGGAGACGTAGGTATTGTAAATAAAACAAAAAGCAACTTCTGTTAATTCTTGTTTATTCAATATATATCGTAGTTTTTTAATAGCAAAGCAAAGACTATACCAGACTGATATTTTTTCTATAGTGTTTATATAACACGGTGGTTGGTTTGATTCTTTTCGTCCGATCACGTGTGATAATGATATGATCTTACGACATCCACGAGTAGAGATAGAGCATTCCTGATCAATAAGCCTGAATCAACACGCTAATAATTTCTTTAGTTAACTAATAAACGTATTAGCGCGTTACCTGGAACAATTTCTGAACCTCTAATAGATTAGCAATGATATGCAAATATAATCAAAATGGAGAACCACACTGCTCATTTACCCTTCTGACCCCCGGTTTATGGTACGTTTGTTAAAGATAAACTAGTTTTAACTTAAAAATAGTAAACTCTCTCATTTTTTGGCTGTTAATCATCGGCTATCGTCCACCAATGAGCGTATAACATTTAGTATGTTGAGTTAACATGAGTTTGACAAACGTACCAGAACCCGGGGGTAAGTAAAGGTCTTTCCTGAACTTATCAATGTGTTACTATGTTTCGAAATTAAGTGATCGTCGATGCTGGGGTCGTCTTACATTGCATCTTTCGGATCATCGGTTGGGTGTCACTACATTACATACCAACAGCCGGATGATATCCACTGCTGAACATAGGTCTTCGCCATAGAAGCCATATAGTTTGGTCGCTTAACATAGGGAGGGTTTGCTACAATCACCACGCTTGCCAGGCGGCTTGGTGATCGCAGAAGATTTTAATTTACTGAGGAGAATGCCGCTTCCCATTCTCTGGATATTTAGCCGGCTCCTACAGGCACCCACGGGAAGAGATGAGGTGATCCTATTGTCACACCGCTGGGACTACACGGCAAACACGTTCAACTACATAGTAGTAATATTACTAAAAAATAATATGGGTATTATAGCTTCGCCCACACGTCTGCGAAGCGGCTAGGACGCGAAACTATTTGGTATCCATCGCTGCCCGCGGGGATCGCGGTGCGGCCGTCTACGAATACGGGCAGCGATGGGTGCCGAATGACCGATTTTGACGCTTCACTGACGCCACTTGATGCGCCGGTGTGGCTGAAGCTTAAAAAGTCGATAATTATGTAGTACGATTAGCGTGCATCGTTGCTCATAGTTTGTGTGTCCACAGATGAGTACGTCGTCGGCAGCTGGACTGGGGTTGTCGAGCGAGTGGGCGCTAGCGCTGCAAGCGCTGCCTGCTCCGACGCCGCCGCCGCTTGACTTCTGCCCGCTGCCAGCGCCCAAGCCGCGCAAAATCAGGGGCACCCATGGTTAGTACACTTTATTTCTTACAACCTTTAAGCCCTCAACCGTGTTATTCGTATGACGGTACTAGAATACAATCGTAAACAATATTTACTTTAGTACGCGTACTAAACTCGTTTAAAAAACATCGTGTGTAGCTTTAAGCCTACTTTGGGTACCAGTCCTTGCAACACCGGTTTACAAAAATGTAGTAAATATTATTGTCGTAATTAATTGCTTTAGTAAACCTTTTGCAAGGGACATAAAAAGCATTTATTTATTTATTAGCTTGCTATATAGAAGCTCCTCTCCACGTTTTCCCACATGTGTATTACAGTTTATTGCGGTAAAAAGTATCCTGTCTGCTTCCATACATAATTTAATCACGATCGGTTCAGGTGTTGTATAGCAAAAAGTTACATAAAGTCGGACAGACACAGTAACTATTCAAGTGTATAATTTTACTAAGGCCCGATTTCACCAACGTTTATTCCAAGTATACGGCTATTCCTTACTCCTGGATACAGCTAATTGACAAATGAAATTACACAAAAAAGACGCCATTTTGATTGTATCCAAGGAATAAGTCTTATTCCTTCACAAAATTGGTGATACAAGGGCTATATTCGCGTAACTCGGTTGTTCTCGGAAAGTTATACCTGGAATAAAATTTATTCTAGTTTGGTGAAATCGGGCCTAAGTGGTAGGACTTTTATGCAAAGTTCGTCTAGGTAGGTACCACCGCTTTGCTACTGTGTTCCGGTTTGAAGGGCATTGTAGCTAGTAAAATTAATGGGCAAATGACACTGTATGATCTAATATCACAGTCTAATAGTAATCTTATTATTAGCCTGTGTGATGTCTCAGGATGACGTGCAGTGCAGAGTCACGCGAAACTTTATCAAGAGTTTCGAGTGATACTGCAATCGGTTATGGGCAGCCGTGACGCTTAACATCAGGCGAACGACGACCTCGTCACGTCGTTTGTTTACATAAAAAAAATTGTGTTTAATAAAACTGACAAAGCCTGTTTTATGTAATTGAAGCAACTAACTTAAATCGACTATTTAAGAGGTCAAAGAACCCAGCAAACATAAATCTAACAGCCTAGGTCACTTAGGTGAACATAACTATTGAGTCTCATACAGTGCAAATTGATTTTGTTCCCAGGCTCTTTGAATTTAGATCGATCGGGCTGCTCATCAAGCAATAGCGGCGATGACAGCCGTCACCGCGCTGTCTCTCCTTGGAACTCATCTGCTAGCTTCAGCGAGCAGAGCGAGGGCGAGGATTCTACTGCCGAGCTGACCGTTACTAACCTGCCGTCGCATGAGCCTTCCATACTGCAGGTCAGTGACTTTTACACATTTTGCACCTTAGCTAGCTGAGAATACGATATAATGTAATTTAGCGAGGAGAGTGAGGGCGAGAATTCTACTGCAGATCTGACAGTTCTAGCCTGCCATCGCAAGAGTCAGCTATACTGTAGGTTGGTGACCCTTGACCTATTTTGAACACGATACCGACGTTGACATCAGTTTTAACGCAATTCAATAAAGAAGAAATCTGAAAAAACGGGTCGTTTCTATTGCTAGCTCACTCTCACTACACTTAGAGCTAATGGTGTACATGGCAAAACGATATTTTCTCAGAACAGTTTATTCAGTGAAACGCGGTATACATGCTTACAACTATATTGGGCTATCAACTGCACAAATTATTCAACATCGTTTTCACAATCACATATTTCACAGGAAATGCTGATGCAACTGTTCAGCCAATACGTGTGCGTTATACGCGTATCAGTACGAGCGGCAAGCGACGGGCCAATGGCATCTGTTGTGCTACGATCAGAATGGGACGCTCGGCTTTGCATCGCGCGCGTCCACAAGCGCCGTCTCGACCATCAATGGGGCGGACGCCGGCTCGAACTGGCCCTAGGCAGGCCATCGCCAGCCCCTAACCTAGACGTATTAAGGGCGAGACTTCGCGCAATACTCCTAGACCAAAAACACCACACCTTACCACTTCTACGTCTCCGCGACGCCTACGCAAGCCGTCATTGCTGTGCGTTAACTACCTCGGATATCGCCAAAGTCAAGGACACGGTAGTCATCCACGAAGGTTTCGGTCGGATGGTGAAGCTTGTCGATCTCACGCCGGTGTCTTGTTTGGAGATGGAAGAGGCGCCGTGGAAGTGTCAAGTGCACGCGTTAGGAGCGGGCGTGGAGGACGGAAGCCGGATTCTGCAGCCGGTGTTTATGGAGATTGCTTTGTTGGGGAGGAATGTGAAGATGCTGCTCGATAATCATGGAGGGATCTTGCCGTTGTTGAGGTGAGCTTTTAACTGTTAGCTTTGGCTGTTGTATGTATTTCTGTATTGATTATTGTCGATTTCATTAATAAATCACCCTCCTGAAATAAGGCTGCTTTAGATGAAATAAACAACAGTTACAAAAAGCTATAATGTTTTGGTTTAAGATACTAAAACATATTTTTTTAAATGTTAGTAGTAGGTATTTCATGTACCCAATGACGTTGTATAACGTCATACCATAGTCCTCGTAGAAGATTGGAGTGCTTCTAAAATTTTTAACCTACTAATTGTTGTATTTGTGACACAGTTCCTTAGAATGCTTAGACGGCGACGATATGTAGTGAATTCAATATGAAGCATGTTTTTATGGTTCCATACTCTAAAGAGTAAAAACGGGACCCCATTCATAAACCTCAATTTTGGGAGCTGTTATTAGTAAATGTAAAGTACACATATGTACGGAACCCTAGGAGCGCGAGTCTAATTTGCACTCGACCGTGTTTTTTGTTTTTAAACCTACACATGTTGTGTATGCAGCTTCATTCATAAACTTTCCACAGGCTATCTGATGTTTTGTTTCGTTGTGTATAGTTTCGTGGAGTGCTACGAGGCTACGTTCCCGCCTCTGGTTCCCGAGCAACGTCGCGGGGTGGCGCTAGAGTTGCTGCTCCGAAGCGTGCCAGGGCTCGAGTTGAGAGATGCGCCGTCCAGGCACCTTGTGTGGCGCAACGACGCACGCGGTTCGCCTAATAACACTTCGCACAGTAAGTATAACTTATCTATTAGCTGTTATTCACCCAATTCAGCGTTCATGTTTCGATTTACGAAAACGAGCTCAGTTCGCCTGTTCTTAATAATACCCGCCCATACC
Source organism: Ennomos quercinarius (assembly GCA_910589525.2). Taxonomy (NCBI): domain Eukaryota; kingdom Metazoa; phylum Arthropoda; class Insecta; order Lepidoptera; family Geometridae; genus Ennomos; species Ennomos quercinarius. The sequence continues at coordinate 10,102,374 of OU342499.1, read as the reverse complement.
ATAACTGTTGAGCCGCTGTATGGATGAACTTTCTGAACGCACCTGAGCCTTTCAGTATTTCCGGGCCGACGGTACACTCGCACCCTTCTTGTATCAGGCCTAAACCCGAATCGCGACTCATCGGAAAACATAATTTTATCCCATTGTTCCTGGGTCCATGTTATGCGTTCTCTACACCATTCATTTCGACGAGCGCGATTCCCGTGACGTATCGGTGGGCACCTGATTGGGCGTCGAGCTCGTAGGCCGTACTCATGCAGTCGATTTCGCACAGTTTGGGGACTTACATCAACACCACTTGAATTTTGTAGCCTCAAACTTAGCTCTCGAGCGGTTAACATCGGCTGGCGTCTTGCAGTCAGTTGTATGTACCGGTCTTGCCGAGTGGTACAACCACTCGGCAAGACCGGTACACCGGCTCCTTCTACGGCCTGGGTACTGTTCAGCGGGTTCCCCTGTATTATTGTAGCGCTGCCAAAGACGACAAATAACACTTCTATGAATGCCAAAATGTCTAGATACCTGAGATTGATTACTTCCCGCTTGCAACATCCCTACAGCTCTTTGCATTTCATCTGCCGTCAAATGACGTCGCTCCATGACGTGAAGAATATCTAACGATTTAATTTTGTCGCTAACTTTATTTAAATGGTTGGTAAAATTATAAAATTAAGAATAAACGTGTCAATTAAAACGCACTTAAATTTAAACAAATTCGCAGTCATTTGAATTTTATGAAAAAACAAAACATAATCGATTTTTTTTTAACAACCAGCCAGTATGTCATCAATAACAAAAAAGTTTACTTACCTACGCACTTTGAGTGAGTAAATACTTAGAAATTAATTAATATAAATGGTAAATTTGTAATATCATGCATGTTGCTTAGACTTTTTTGATGTGTGTAGATAGTGATGAAACTACTATAATGTTACTTTGGTGTGACGTCACTGCGTGTTTAATCCTTGTTTTTTCCGTGGAGACTACACGTCCGCTGGAAGAGTGCATGAACCCCATGAAAAGGAAAGTCGAGACCGTTCCTATTTAACCCAGGACTAGTCTGACGACTTGTCTTTCCTCCCAAATGCTTGCGTTTCGGAAAGTAAAACACCTTATTCCGCAGGCTGTAGTTCCCGGTCAAGCGCGGAACGTGAGAGGCCGCGTACGGCGCCGGTACTCGAGCCGATGCTTGCACTATTCGAGCGAGAGCTTATCGATCTTCTGCGAACCGCGCCTAGATGCTCCATCGCTTTTAGCAAGTAAGTTATGTTGGTAACTAGTCCTATGCCCTAATCCAGCGTGTAAGCTATCTCTATTCTAAATTTCATGAAAATCGGTTTAGCAGTTACCGAGATAGAAGGTAACAAACATTCACACACACAAGCTTGCACATTTATAATATTAGTAGGATAGTATGCGCCATTAAAGGAAGTCTGAAAAGAGCAGACATTTCTATTGCTGTCTGACTCCCATCACACCTTTAACGGTGGAAGTGGGCAAACAATATTCTACCTTTCAGAATCTCTTTCGCTGCTATATATATACAGTAACGTAACATTCAGTCTTATTATGGATACTGTGTAGTGTATGAACCATAGCATTTTAAGGCTCGTATATTCGTGCATTCTCTATCTCGCTTGCGAATTGCGACATTTTTGAAGCTATTAAATGGTAGATATTACTTACTAAAAAATCTATCCGCAGAAAAACCTTAAAAAACTTTATATAAGTAAATGTAATATGTAAGATATTGTATGTATTATATTGTATTATTATTTAAAACCTTATAATATCTAAACTATTAATGTTATCTACCTCTTATTATTATTTTTTATATTTTGGGTAATCTTTTCTTTTTCTTTTTTCAACCAGCACTACCACTCGTTCCACACTACACAAAGGTTAACTGGAAGAAAATGCTACTTAGCATTAAGTACGCCTATGTACTTGATTATCTTGTGCAATAAAGCATTTTCTATCTATCTATCTATCTAAAAATAACATCACAAAATTAAATGTTCAACAAAAAAATCATATTGATACAAACAAGTGAAACAAGTTTTCATACATAAAAACAGGATATAATGAAAGAACCCTTTTGATTCTGTTTTAATGTGTGAAATCTTGCTTGGATGAATGTGATTTTTTTGTTGAACATTTGTTAAGTTAAGGTTTTTCTACGATATTTCGATAGATTTTTCGTAAGTAAATTCAACCGTTTAATAACTTCAAAAATGTTGCAACGCGCGAGCGATATAGAGGATGCACGAATATACTGGCTTTAACTAAAACAGATTTTCGACTTAAATTCGATTCAACTGTTTAATCTATTTTTGCAGGCTTATCCCAGCATTCCATCACCACTTCGGTCGGCAGTGCCGAGTTGCGGATTATGGGTTCACAAAGCTGCCGGATTTGCTTGCGGCATTGAGCAGTACTATTGTTGTAAGTTTACCTTATTTTATAACTACCGCGGATAAAAAGTATCCTATGTGTTAATCCAGCATATAAGCTATCGGCATTCCAAATTTCATCGAAATCGGTTTAGTAGTTACCGAGATATAAGGTAACAAACATTCACACACACAAACTTTTACATTTATAATATTAGTAGGAAAGTATTTTTTTTTTTTTTTTTATGTGATTGAATGACGTGACGAGCTAGTCGTTCACCTGATGTTAAGTGACACGGCCGCCCATAACAGTTGCAGTGTCACCCGGAACTTTAAAACAATAGTTTCGCGCGACACTGCACTGCGCACGTCATCCTGAGACATCACCCAGTCTAATAATCAAATTACTAGACTGAGTGATCAGATCATAAAGTCTCATTTGCCCAGTAATTTCACTAGCTACAATGCCCTTCAAACCGGAACACAGTAGTGCTTGCACACTACTGCTTGGCGGCAGAATAACTGGCAAAGCGGTGGTACCTACCTAGACGAACTTTGCAGAAAAGTCCTACCACCTAGTAAAAAGTAGGAAGTAGAATTGCATTTGAAGCGCAAGTATATTAAACAGGGTAAACGTCCAATATGTTGTGCATTATGCAATAGATGCACTTCTCACTAGTGTTGTTACATTATCGATAGTTTTAATCTAAAAAGGATTCGATAAAGATATGGTGATGTTTGCTTACGATCTGTTTGACCGTTTTAACTTGACAATTGTTTAGATGTTGTATTGCAAGTTGACTTCGCTACCATCATCAATTCTAAAGAACCGTGTTGAGAGTCCTGTATACCCGAATTCTTTATCTCGCTCATGCATTGCGACATTTTTGAAAATATTCAATAACTGAACTTCTTCATCATCATCAACAGCTTGAAGGCTTGAGTCTTGAAGCTGTTGATGATGATGATGAAATTCAGTTATGTTCAGCAGTGGACAGACGTCCACTGCTGAACATAGGCCTCCCCGAGAGCGCGCCACCTTGAGCGGCAACTGAATTTAATAACTGCATAAATACAAGATTTCATAAATACAACGGTATCAATTTTTTTTCTATCCTGTTTTTATGTATGAAAAGTTTGGATTAATATGAAACTTATGTTGAACATTTGTAATGTTACTTATTCATGATAACATATTTTAGCCATATTTTTCGTAAGTAAATTTAGTAATGTCGCAAGGCGAGCGAGATAGAGGATCTGCGAATATACGAGTCTTAACTAACCGAATTCTTTAGGTGCTCGGTTCAGGATCTTCTCGAGTGATTACGATATCGTCAGCCGCACAAGGCCGCCGTTGGACGGCCGACCTAGTCAAACTTCTAAAAGCCCAGCCGGGGCGTGCCATCCAACCTGCCGATTTACCCCAACTATACAACGAAGTCTTCCAACGAACGTTTTCGCCCGTCGACTACGGCGTGTGTACTATGCAAGAGTTGATGGAGCGAGTGGCTCCGCATGCGATCACTGTGCTGCCTGACGGGACAGTTACTGTCCCGCGTCGAGTGCCCACACCTGAGGAGAGAGCGAGGACCGTCCATTTCGCTATGGAGGTATGATACTTCCTTTTATTCTAATTTGTTTACATAGATTTGTAATAATTGTAACTATGGTCGACTTGTCTCACAGATAACCCCCAATAGATACCGCATTACGGGATTTTTATTCGGATCCTAGCTCACCAAAACTGGCGGAAGGCGCGGGTTGCGGGGACTGGAGCCAATGCGCTATTATTGGCTGTTTCGAGTGACGCCCTAATAATGAACTCTAATAATTGGTCGAAACTAAGGCCGTGCTGCTTTATATAGAACCGTTTACGCCAATGCGTGGTGCGCGGTCGTCGTCTTTCATGCGGTGTCTATTGGGGGTTATCTGTGACTTGTCTAAACTGGTTTAGCTTATGATTATTCATTCAATGATCTCTTGACATTTCTAATCTATCGCGGTCTTGTATGAGAGTCATTAACATTTTTAATTTTTTTTGTTGTATTGTCGAAGTAGATTTAGTTTAGGATTTTGCACAACAGGATCGATGCCAATGTCCAACAATGAGTCGCTATTACATTACATACTACTCAGTAGAAGTTATTAGCTATCGTTATTGTAGTTTCATACATAGTGTCTGCTGTTCCATAGATTTCCCAGTTTTGCTATTCAATAATATGTAGGACTCAGTTGGGATTATCTTACTCAAAATTAGGCAAGATTTAGCTATCAGAGATCCCACAGAGACAGTAAACCGTTCCCGTTCATTCAACAACTTCATTGGCAACAGTCGAAGAACTGCTGTGTTCCAGAAGGAGAACTCCATAATACAAGCATATTTTGACTGATGTTTTGATTACTTTAGCTTATGATTATATTAAACAGTGTATTGAGTATATACTGACTGGACTAGGGGGAGACAAGTTAAACGTCTGAAGTATGCCAAAAGACTGTCCACTCTGTTGACTCACAGGTGGAATTATTTCTTTTTTCCCTTTCCGTGGAAGAGATCGGTTTTGAGCCTTCTTTCGTTCACTTAGCTTTTAACGATTTTTGATGTAGTGGATAATAAGTTTAGTGTGGCAACAGACGGTAGAACTGCTGTGTTACACGGCGAATCAGCGCATGGAGTTACCTCGGTTTGTGCAAGCGGACCACACTCAAGCGCCCCTTGAATGGTTTAGCTTATGATTGTAATGGACATATTGAAATGAATTGGGATGATCTCCAACAGACGGTCGAACTGCTGTGCTACACCGCAAACTTACGCATGGAGTTCTCCCGTTTCGTGCAAGCGTACCACGCGCACTACGGTCGGCAGCTGCGCGTGGCGCACTACGGCTGCGTGAAGCTCGCGGAGCTGTTCGATCTGGTGCCGGCGGCGGCGCGCGTGTGCGGCGAGCGCGCGGCCGAGCGCGTCGTGCGTCTGCCCGCGCGGGCTGCTCGACCCGTACTGGCGCGGAGGCTGCGTGCGCTGGGAGCTCAGCCGCTCACGGCGTGGTCAGCTCTCTACGCCGCGCATTATGGAGCTATGCCGCAGGTGCGTGTATATCAATATTTCCCCACCATAGGTAGCTGTCTGCTAGGGGCTCAGCAGCTCACTACGCCGCGCATTATGGAGCTGTGTTGAGCAGCGTTACGTAAAATGTTTCCTCAGATAGCTGTGCCGACCCGTACTGAGGAGACGGCTGTGCGTGCCCTTGGAGCTCAGCCGCTCGCGGCGTTGCCAGCTCTACGCTGCGCATTAAGGAGCTGAGCGTAGTGTAGAGAGCTAGAGAGCTGGCAACAGCTGCCAGTCTAGTACGGGCGGTACTCGGCGGTAGAGAAAATGGTCTTTCCCCGTTTTGTCACTTTTTTGATACTTGCTTACTTGTCAAGTGGAGTAAAACTGGGGAAAAACAATTTTGTCTACCGCATCTGTGCTAGGGCAGCTGGCGCAGGTGCGTGATGTAGAATGTTTGCCAACATCAGAGTTGCTTTTGTTTTTGTTCATTGATTGTGCTTTTATCTTGTGTTTATATCGGTCTGATATCTAAATAAATCACAATGTACTCACGTAGCAACAGCGGTTGCAATGTCTGCAAGGCGCCCGTATTTTAACTCGCTATTTACCCGTTTTCCCAAGGGCACTTAATGTTCCGGGATAAAAAGTATCCTTGCTGATCACAGTAGTATTGGCAGTCTGTGTACTAAACAACTACATCCAGATTGGTTCAGCAGTTTTGGCGTGGAAGCCACAGAAACAAACATTACGTTTCACTTCATATTCTTATTATTCGGGATTGGGTCGTAATTAAAAATATTGATTTCATCATTCTATCGATATTCCACACCAAAACATAACAATGCACATATCACAGAACTAGGAATGGTAGAAGGAAGATATTAACTAGTTCAGTCCAATAATACACAGTTACCTTCCACAGCCGGACATGCTCGACATGCAAACACTAGAACAGCTGATATACGCTGCGGGCGGTTGCGTTGAGAACGGCACAGTACTCCCTCCAGGCACAGCTTGGCGTTGGTCTGGCGCGTGCCTTACAGCGTGCGCGGCGCTCTGCGGAGACCGCAGCGTCGCTAAAGGATCAACTCACGAGTACTTCTCTAACGCATACCGTCGGATTGCCAACTCTTCCCCGGATTTACCTCGCTTAGCCGCAGCCGGGGTGTTGCACTTCGAAGATGGCGCAGTTCGTCTGTCGCCCGCTTGGCGCACTGTGTGGCGCATGGCGCAGATACTAGCCGATCGAGGAGTGCCGCTTACTCCGATGGAACTTTTTATGGAGTACTCAAGCCGACACGAACCGGTGTTCCCTGATGCTGAGGCTGGTAAGTTGACTAGATTTAGTTGTCACTAGTTTTAAGATGGCGCGGTTCCGTTGTTGCCTTCCTGGCGCACTGTGTGGCGTATGGCGCAGATACTAAGATTAGAAGTGTGGTAGCTCGACTATTTTTGAAAAATATTAATTCTATCCTTGTATGCTGCGACGAAATATAGAAAACTCGAAAACGGCACCGCCAAAACAAGGCATATGACTTCTTTTTGCTCTCGGGCGCGTGTCACCGCGCCTAATGAAAGTGATGCAACTCACATATTGGTTTACATCGTTATCACAGGGTGCTATGGTTCATTATTAATATGAAATAATTGCTTGTTTATTTTTTATTAGCTGGAGAGGTATATAAGTAAGCATTGGCGCGGCGACACTTTTGAGGTTTGATTTTTATAGAGAATCAAATATACCATAAATACCCTTATAGTATATTGTATGACTTTTATGTCATCGGGCGTGAGGAGTGCTCGTAGAAATTATACTGGGCAAAAATTCCATGGATCGTAAGTTCGAATCCTGCAATAAGCTTGAACTTTGCAAGAAAACTGATGAAACCACAGCTTGGTACTAAGCTCTAGTAATCCTGGCTAGCTATCACCTACCACAATGCACATACCACTATGAATATTTATGATGGTTGTCAGGTTTGGAAGGCGCCCACGAATACCTGCAGCTGTACATGGAAGTGTTCTCCGACGCGGGCGGCGGCCGGCACGCGCTGTGCAGCGGGCTGGCCGTGCCTCGCGCCCGCGACCGCCCGCCGCTCGAGGACTACTCCGTGCACGACACGCCGCCCGGACAGAAGGTACACACAACTATACACCTTATGCACACACTCTGCACACTGTTTACTGGTCACTCGCTCGAACATAACCTGCGTTCGGATAGCCTACTGGTGCCAAAATTAACAGTTAAAAACGACAAACGTTAACTGTTTTCGTTCACCGTTCGGATAGCTTAACAGTTAAAAATGCCATCGTGAACTGCCAATTTTGACCCACCTTCGGAGGTGGGTTAAAAGTGATCGTTTTCTGACATTAGAGATTGACGTAGACTTTTAGGCACGGGTATGTAAAAATTACTGATGTTTATTGTGCAAATTATAGTTATCGTAATGATGTAGCACGGAGAAGTGAGAAGGAAGACGTAAGTTTACGTGTGTAATGTAAAATTCCGCCAATTTGTTTTTTGAAATTTGATATAACAGACCGCATTTGGTATTTTGCGTTCGTTTTGGGTAGTGAGTAAAAGTGACATTATTGGCAAAATTCTCAAGCCGAACGTTTTACAACGCTAATTTTGCAAATTCCAATAACGATACTGATCTCAATCCAAACGCCCCTGTAGTTGTGAACTCTTGCGAATATAGAGGCCACACTAATTTACACACTGGAGACTTTAGCTTGTGTTCCTCGAGACCAGTAGAGTGGTCCAGAGTGGACCAGTAGAGTGGGAGACCAGCTGCTCCATTTCTACTGCATTTTCTACTGTCATCGCAGTCCGCAATCATCTAAATTAAACCTAAATTAGAAAACCTGTATACTCTTGGTAAAAACACGTTTCATTTGCAGGGCTCTCGCGTCTTTGAATCTCCAAAGCATAGCATCTGGTGCTCACCGCCAGCCAGCGCTTTGCCAGCTCCCTGCGCTTTGCTCTCTCAAGAAAGACGTAAGCTTTCCACTGTTATTTTAATATTCACTAGAGTCTAGAGCCAGCGAGCTATGGACAGAGCTATGCTCGGTGTTTCCCTGCGAAATAAGATCCGAAATGAGGAGCCCCGTAGGACTACTAAAGTGACCGATATAGCTCTTGGAATTAGCAAGTTGAAATGCCAATGAGCAGGCCACATCTCTCGTAGAACTGACAACCGATGGAGAAGAAAGGTTAACGAGTGGCGACCACGAACCGGAAGACGCAGCGCAGGGCGGCCCCCACTCGGTGGACCAACGATCTGTTTAAAACTGCTGGGAGCCGAAGAAGGCAAGCTCAAAGTGGCACTCTGTGGGAGAAGCCTATGTTCAGCAGTGGACGTCTTCAGGCTGTTGTTGATGATGATGATGATGATGGGAGTTTAGAGCCCATGGTTTACGTCTTATAACTAAATTGCAATATACCCATGTTATAATTTTCTGGGCTAAAGATCAGCTTATGTTGATTTTGATGCTACCCATTTATCTTTTTCTTTTCGGCACTTGTAGTAATAGATGTGGTAAAAAAAACCATTTCTGTAAAATATTAACAGTATTAAAATGTGTATTGGCCAATAATGACATAACATAAATCACTTAGGTCGTACTCGTCTCGCCGCTCAGTTCGACGCATCGTAACTACCCACCTGTGCCACAAAGATAATGCATTCCTTGGTATAACTGCGAGGTGAATGTCTCAACTGTGTGAAGCCGACCAAAGCCACCAATGATAATGATGAACCCAGGGTCGCAACGAATTTTAACAACTAGACTAAAAGTGTCCTAAATATTGTGATGTTTGTAACAATAATGTTTTAGATCGTGTATATTTTTGTGTGTTTTATTTAGGTTAAGATAATCTATTCGCGCATTCGTAAAATGTTATTGTGTGCTACTACCAAAATTGAAGGTTTGCAACTCGAGCTGGGAATATTTTGAAGGTTATTTATTGTTGTATACGAAAAGAACTAAATGACCTGACTATTTAGATGTACTTTTCTTCAAATAGGTTTATAAGCTATGTTTGTACTACTTGACAAGATAATATTATTTTATTTAGTCTATAGTATAGTACATTTATTTTTATTTATCTTAGGCTTCTCTGCTACTATTGCAACCGCTTGATTAGAATTTATGAAATTAAAATCACATAAAATCTAATCAATCTTTATTTTTATTTTACTTTTTGACATTTTTTATCTATATTATTTGTTAGGTTTAAAACTTTTAATGAAGGACTGATACAAACCTCAAAATGTCAATATAATTCTAAGAATGATATTTATATATCTACAAATCCGAACCATCTTTTTGGTATGTTATTTATCAAATCATTGGTAGGTAAACTATATGCATTCTTAGAATGTCTAAACTTAAGGCATACATATCATATAATAACGGTTTGAGGCTCAAAGTTGTGTTAGGAATAGTCTATAAGGTTAAAATACTACATAAATTACGTTACAAAAGAGTACACCTGTAACATTTTTCGAATGCCAACGTAAAGTACAATAATACAATATGTTGATTTGTGTCTAAAGAATTTTATCCTTTGATATGTGATCTCATTTTGTAATGCATGGAATATGCCATCTGTTTTCATTAAAAAATATATAATCTGATTGTTGTTGTACAGATGTATTGATTTCTCAGCTGTAGAGTTATCATTATCACTTTGGTATTTATATGTATTTTAGACAATGTTTACATTCTCCATAATTATATCTATTTCTTGAAAGCTGGGTTGTTACTAATGGCTTTGAGATTTGGAAATGGAAATAAAATATTATTATGTCAATTACGACGTTCAAATGTTTTATTATTGTTGAATGTAAATGTGCTAAATGGTTGAATAGCAGTTTGTGTTTCAAGTTATATGAGTTACTGTAAAAGCTACAAGTTCCACATCAATATAACGAACTTACTTAATTTATTGTATTTACTTGTGTTTATATAAGAATTAGAATACTTACCTAAGGATAAGACTCTATAATGTTGGCTCGTCGAGAATATGTTTGAAAGACAGTCAATGAAATGACAATTATCATAAATATCAATCGCTATCATTAAATAAATAAATCGGTAAAGTAAAATTGAAGCACAATATCGCTACAATTTTATTTATTTAGTTTATAATTTATAATAGGGAACTAGCTTGTAATAATTTAAATATAAACAACTTGTAAATACTTTATCAAATTATGGAGGGCATTATTACTGTGATACTTGCATACCAATGAATGCTGTAAATTAACCGTAATTCAATAACATTAATTAATAAATGCCTGTAAATTAAATTTATTGCAGACAACGAAAAATTATGTATGTACTGTACGTAACTTTAAACTCGTAAGTAATTGGTATGTATATGCACATACTTTTAGAGCCCTTTTATATGAACAAAACGCATCAAAAATGTTTGTAACATTGATGTGGAACTTCAGATGCTTTGAAATAATTATGATTATTCCTGTTTATGTATTTATTTATATTTACACAAAAATTGTAAGCAGGCCTTTGCGTATTTTATGTGGATTACTGTTTGATTGCAATATTTACATGTTTTATAAATACTGCCAGTCAGCATTTTGCAAAAAAAATCTAAATTGGCGATCACGTTTTATCATAGAATGTTGATTATATACTGTTATTTTCCTTTATAGTTTTATCTTTTGACCACTCAAATACCTAATTTTGAATGTAACACAGTTCAAAATTAGTATTAAACAATGTCCACTGATTGTAATGATAGGTAAGATTTTAAATTTCGATTCTTTAAGACTGTAGCCAGATACATTTAAGTAATTTTTAAGTTATTTTACTTATATGTGACCAATAAAAAGTTTATAACCATAAGATAGCAGTAAGTACCTTTTCAAAGTACAGTAAGGGAAGATGTATATTATTAGTTTTTTCTTCTACATCTTCGTAATTCTGTGATCATTTATTTCTTGTTGTAGTCCTTCAATCGATGTTTGTATGGAAGTAGTATCTTGTCAGTATTTGCATGAAAAATGAATGTAGTGTTGGAAAAAATAAATGTTATATTTTGAATAACTTTGTGTTTTTACTAATGTGTGCCATTCAGTTTTGTACTGCAGGTACAGATGCTTATGCTGCAGGGCATCTATTTTGAATCAATATAATTATCATTAAAGTCGCCACTTAGGTATGTTGGTCTTGTGCAAGTTCTTGTCTGACATCAACATTGAGTTCCAGCAGATTTGGGACAGCCAGTGGGCCATCTATGCCCCCCTTCCTGCCTGTATCAGATTTTGTTTGTTTTAATGATCTGTTATTTCATTGGTACTATGTATGATCTGAGTGCCTTTTGGCAAAGGCCCCCCCTAAATAACCTCTTTTACTGCCTGATCCTCCTATTCCTCCAAGGTGGCTGGGCCAGCAGAGCCTATGAGATTTAATGACTAATGATATTTGGCTCATCCACTTACAGTTCATATATATTTAAGTTTCTAAAAAAAACATGCCCATATTTTTTAGTAAATTTATTGCAGTGGCATATATAACATCTACTTAATTTAGGACAGAAATGAGGCTAACCGCTTGATACATTTAAGGTTAAGACCTTGTCTGATCTGAGAGAGGGCCATTGCGTCTCTCCCAAATCATGCGATGCTTCTGCTTCATGTATGCTTTTCTGGCATCAGCATATGCACCAAGATCACCATCTGGAAAGTATTGATATATTAAAGTATCATTAGCTTAATAATGGACTAGTTAGATGACATAATAAAAAAAATGTCAAACATGTAGTATCATTACAGGAAAAAAGCTTGATCAAAAGCTTTTTTCCTGTAATGATTTTCAATTCTAACAGTTGTTGAATGAATTCAAGATTTTATTTTAAAATGAATAACACTCGCATGTTATGGAAACATCCTGTTTCAGTTTTTTTTGACCCCTCAAAGTTTTTGGGTGGCAGATCAAAATATCAATGAAAAGGAATTCCCCATTGGATGAGACATCTTGCAGCCCCCACACAATGTCCAGCTAGTTTAGGGTAACACAATCACACAGATCCTGATGGTGAGACTGATACATACCTCCTATAAGTAAGTTAGAAAGGTTGCAACTTTCCATATATACATAGCCTTCTCAATCCTTGTCTCTTTACAAGAAAAGAGTTTGGCTTAGCAGCAGCTCATACAATATTCAAGTCTAATGTTTTGATATGTCTCACTAAATTTCTAGGATGTCATCTACTAAGCTGCTCTTGGCCATTATGGTGAGTATTATTATGGTGGGTATACCAATAGCCTCATGCAAAAAAAATATTTGCCTTTATGTTGATCTTTATCCTCATCCCCCTTTAGAGAAGAACTTAATGAGCATGTAACTGTGTCAAAAGATACATACATTTGATAAACCAAGCTTCTTCAGCTTTCTTGTAAGTTTCTAAGACAGGTTTGCAAGCAGTCATGTGATCTGGGTTTTCATACATCATACAATCCTCAAAACGCTGACGCAAAATGTTCAGGATTTCGGAATCCACCAGCCTGAAAACAACTTTTTTATTTTTATCTATTCATAACACAGATGTTTAGCCTGATAATTAGCAAGCAATCTCCACTCTTGGTAACCTCTAAGGATTAAAGAACTGTGCTCAGTTGTTGATTGATGCTCAAGTAGAGATTTCATTCACTATTTGATCATCTTGAGCAGAGATTCACGACTAAGTGTAGTTCTGTAATATTATGGGCCTAAGAGTGGGATTTGACAGGATAATATTTTTAACGATAATGTTATATTTGTAATACACTAGAGCAAGGAACGTTGTAAGTAAAGCGCTAACCTATCACGTTTAAACTGGCTGTTGGCTTCAAAGTCACAAACAGGGTCGTCATCGTAGCACTGGTCGATAGTCGGAACACGGCGGTACTGCCTGTGGTACCAAGCGTACTTCTTCTGGTTTGGTTCCACAATCGTCTCTGCAGTGTACAAAAGCTGATCAATATTTTGCTTACATAACAATATCGCGGTGGTTCATATTTACTATATCTTACCTCGGAACCATGTCACCGGACTGTCGACAGTGTTATACAAAGCCCGGACAAAAGCCCTAAGTAAATTATCATCCGGTGGACATGGGCTGCCTTCTTCACCCATTTTTTGCAAAATCGAACGGAATACGGAAGGCAAATATCTATTTCAAAGAGTATATAATATATATATTTTTTTTTAGACTTAGTTCTTGACCTGGATACAAAGTCCTTCAAACGCAATATTAAAAAGTCTACAAAGTCTGCATTATAAAATATTATATTTTACTTAGTCATAGTCACAGTCATAGTGCAGTCCAAGTCAGGTAATCATAGTCCAGTCAAAGTCATGCCCCAGTAAAGTGGTGGCAACTTTACTAGAGGCTTCTATGGAGTTTTGGAAGCAACATGAAAAACCACGTTTCACCACATTATATCACTTGCCAACACTCCTGCTCGTAATTCAGCACTTAATGCGTAAAACACCACCAATTTTAAACATTAACACTGGAAAAATCACAAGTTTTGAAAAATAATACAATGCAACGACGTGAACTTTTTCGCGTTCCCGCCAAAACCCCTATATAATATATATAATCAAATCACAGACTTTGAATATCTACGAGTAGAACCATAGTATATGACGTCATTCATGGACAACAAGGAGAGCGCTATACTTTCGGTACTAAGCACACACATACACACACATACATTCGGTACATTCGGTTCGGTGCGTTCGGTCGTAATATCTTTGGCCCTTGTCACCGTTACCGGGTTTTTTTATTTGGCTTCGTTTGATCTAAGCCAAACAGGCTAACAATTTTTTGAAATTGTTGTTTTTTGTGAAATAATCCTATTTAAATGGTGATCTAGGCAATAAATATTTGAGAAATAATGTGTGTGCAGTGGGTGGTTGCAGCATTTTAAGCAACAGAAGTCGCACTGAGGCGTAAATATGAAGGAATAACATTTCACAAGTAAGTAGCCATTATTTTGTCTATTTTCTCCTTTTAGAAGTGTTTATTGTAAAAAATATAAATACAGCGTTACATTTCATGTAATAACAAATCCTCAGCTAAACAGAAAAACAGCTAAATGATTATTTAATGGATAAAGTAACCATACCTAACCAAAAAATTTCATTGTCAAGGTACTGCCAGTTTATGATTTTTAATTTCCCATAAAACCAGATAGGTATCATGTTGATTTGCAGATGTTTATGAGTCGGAAAAAATCCTTTTGTAGGTATATTAGCTAATTATTTGCTTGATTTAACTTAGTAAAATATATCATTTTATATTTAAGGTCAGGTGGGGTAAGTGAAACATACTTGCACATCTATCCACTTTGTGAATTCTGCTAGGACGCTAATTTTTTTACACATAGAAAGCCTAAATCTGAAATGGCAAATGACGGCAATAAATACTTTTTAAGAAAATAATTTTTGAATATTCAATTTGCGTGAATGAAACATCACTTCAAAAATGGTTCACGGTTTTGACAGAAACGTTCCGATTCAATATTCTGACGGTAGGTTGATATTGGCGTTTGACTATTTTGCAGTTGACTATATTGACAGTTTTGTTTTTATTATCTGTTACCCGCAGTCATTATATTAGGTACCTAATTATATAATAATAGCTGCCAGGTATCACTTTATTAGCGCAGAATCTCCATCTCTTTCTTTGGGTGCCGTATAAGAGCAGACTAAGGGACTATTCAGAGAATGGGCAGTAGCATTCTCCTTGGTACATTATAATCTTCTGCGATGACAAGCTACTTGCTAAGCGAGGCGATTATGGCAAACCTCCCTATAATCAGCGTCTAAAATGGCGTTTTATGGGCATGCCTGTGTTTAGCACTAGACGTTTTCCAGCTGTTGATGTGAAATACGTGATTTTCGCCCATGGGACGTTTACAATGACATTTGTAATGTGGTAGGTATTTGATTGATTTTATTACCTGTGTTGTCTGTGACTGTGAATACTAACCACACATTACGCGCCGTTTCGTGCATTACTTTCGTGTAAAAATGTACATAAACACTATTAAATTGCTTCATGGCATCAGCCGACTTGTGTTTTGTAAACTTAAAGATAGCTGATTTCTTTTTATTTTATGACCTAGCAGAAAGATTGTGTGACGCGTGTGCTAGAGCATTGAAGCCATTTCGCCACATAGCATAGAGCTAAACTGCGTGATTTATTGATTACGATAGGGTTTCACTTAGGTACTCCTTCGTTTCACTTACCCCACCTGACCTTACATTTTAGTTTTTACAATAAAGAAGCAGTGAATACTGGTAAAACATAAATTCTAGGTATCAAGGTAAATTACTCTATAGATAGAGCTAACGAAATCGCCCATTATCTACCGAAAATTTTGGAAGACGTTCTTATTCAGGCAGCACCTCGTGTGGGAGCAAGAAACAACTAGGCGGCCACGCGAAATAGATTTCTACTAGTGGGAATTCTGTGCATGAAGTTTTAAATTGTTTCTTTTTCCGCTGTCATTTTATTTAGCCGTCTTACGGGCATGCGTAGTCGCTTCAATGATTGAAGCAACTACGCATGCTCGTTCAATGACGTTTCATTGTATGTTACGGAAAGTTATGTGTTTTATGGTTTTTTTATTATATTTTAGTGATTAGTAAATAAATTGATCAAAATACTTATTTACAATAAAGACATAGACTTATGCTGTATTTGGAATACATATTCCAATACTCAAGAAGATTTACACCGGACAAATTATACAGTTTCTATGGTGTGAATACTTTTCGTGTTTACGATATATTTTTGTGTGTACCTAAGTAGATTTACGTTCACATAAAACATACGTAGAATTCGAGCTGGATTAGAATTGGGTGATTTCATTGTTGCAAATAAATTAGAATTTGATTTTTGGTACAAATCGTAAATCTACTAGAAGGTTTTTTTTTTTTTTTTTTCTCTTATATTTTGGCTCCACACATAGTGTATTTAGCCAGTGTCAAGTATTGTAATTTTTCATAATCATAGAATATTTCACGTAAAGTCAAGTCTTAGTCACAGTCTGCGTAGTCATAGTCCAGTCTAAGTCAGGTAGTCTCAGTCCAGTCTAAGTCATGCCCTAGTAAAGTGGTGGCAACTTTACTAGAAGCTTCTATGGAATTTTGGAAGCAACACGAAAAACACGTTTCACCACATTATATCACTTGCCCACACTCATGCTCGTAATTCAGCACTTAATGCGTAAAACGCCACCGATTTTAATCATTAACACTGGAAAAAGCACGAGTTTTGAAAAATAATACAATGCAACGACGTGAACTTTTCCGCGTTCCCGCCAAAAACACCTACTAGAAGGTTTTTTTTTTCTTTATATTTTGGCTCCACACATAGTGTATTTAGCCAGTGTCAAGTTTTGTAAATTTTCATCGTATTATGGAAATAGTCATAGTCACAGTCAGCGTAGTCATAGTCTAGTCTAAGTCATAATCCAGTCTAAGGCATGCCCTAGTAAAGTGGTGGCAACTTTACTAGAGGCTTCTATGGAATTTTGGAAGCAACACGAAAAACCACGTTTCACCACATTATATCACTTGCCCACACTCATGCTCGTAATTCAGCACTTAATGCGTAAAACACCACCAATTTTAAACATTAACACTGGAAAAAGCATAAGTTTTGTAAAATAATACAATGCACCGACGTGAACTTTTCCGCGTTCCCGCCAAAAAACCTACTAGAAGGTTATCCAGTTGTTTACATTTTGAAATTAGAGATGATTTTACAGGTTTCGATGTGTTATCGATAATTTCGATATAGGTATTATAAGTAGATAAACTATACACTAATCTAAACCAATATATAACATGTAGTACTGGCTCAATCAACTCTTTAGATGGGCATATGATTGATGTTTGATATAATGAAAATAAATAATAGTAAGTACCTACTACTGTTTTAATGAACAATGTTTTAAATGAGAATTTAAATGAGGTTTTGTTTGTTCACAGATTCTGCCAACCGTCTTTACCACCATTGATGAACCTAATTCAATGAATTTTGTATTTAGGGCAAACCTATTTATATAAATAATTTGTTGCTTACAATAGCTATTTTGAAAAAAACTTTTGATAAAAATACATTCCTTTATTTCTTAGTTGCGCCCCATGGTGTTACCCGCGGATAAAAAGTACCCTGTGTTAATCCAGCGTATAATATATCTGCATTCCAAATGTCATCAAAATCGGTTTTAGTAGTTACGGAGATAAAAAATTCTTTAAATTTTTTATTGCGAATAGGCTATTTATTTGCATTTTTACAAGTCAAAACTAGATAATGTGTTTAAAAATAATAAAAATTAAATTATTGTACATACCAAGCAAGCATAATTAAACTATGTTGTCTTTGCCAATGATTAGTACCTTCATAGCTAATAAATTTAGTTACCTACCATTGCACAGCGTTCTTTGATTACATTTTATTTATTAAAACCACCACTTCAATTAATTAGCATTTCAATATTCTTCATTAAATTTCACTACGTACAACAAAACAATAGCTGAATGAATAGTATCGATATCGATAAAATAGCGTCTCATGACTATTTTTCAAAAATAGGTATGAAAATAATACACTGATGTTCTCTCTGGTTACTCTGTATCTAATCTGTGTCACAGACTGACTATTTCAGTCAGCGTCACAGATTAGAGAAAAAAACAAATGACTATAGGTTTTGAGTGATAACAAGAGCCAATGAAGTACAAAAAAAAAACTCTTTTTGTCTTGTCTGGCTTCACGCGATTAGCGTATTTAGCCAGTTTCAAATTTACAACATAATATTCTACCTTGTTCTAGCTATTGTAGAAGTAGAAGATATTATAATAGCTATTCAATTTCACAAACGCAATAAACATGAAGTGAGTTGTGTTCTTTTTCAAAGTCTTGTGGTGAGTTACCACCGAAGTACACAAGGGTGAAAGTTAGGAGAACGTCTTGGATTTACGAAGCAACAGAGCATTTTGGCATTAAGAGCGCAGACTTGTGTAGACGAGGTTTAGTTGCCCCACTGATGAGCCTTCTGAAGCTATAAGCTGCGCGGTTTCTCTTTAGATGTCTTCTTCTTCTTGGTTGATAAGATAAGGTGCACTTAAGTGCAGTCTTTCGATCTGTCTATGAACGACCACCTATATATTTCTTCCCGTGGGTGCCGTAGAAGTCGGCTAAGGGAATATCTAGGGAATGGGCAGCAGCATTCTCTTTGGTACATTAAAATCTTCTGCGATTGCCCAGCCGCCTGCCAAGCGTGGTGATTATGTCAAACCCCCCCCCCCCCCCCCCCCCCTTCCCCCCACCCCCTCATGATAAACAAAATACAAAAACGGCCCCCACTACCCGGCAGCTCTGCTATCCGTGGCTATGGTAGCGGCCACGGTAATAGCAGAGCAGGGGGTGCTAAGAACTAGGGCAGCAGATGGGATTCGGCTACCAACCCCAAAACAGACCCTTGGCCCTGGTATTATATCCAGGGACACGGGGCCTATGTATTAACAATGACTTAAAAATCAGCATCACTGGCACAGTTTTTCGAGTGGCCTGTAAGCTTTATAGGAAGTTATAAAAAATTATAATTTCATGATACCTAGGTAACCTAGTTTCATAAAAAGTGCTGTCTATGCAAGGTATCGGTCGCTCCACAAAGGGCGCTAGCTAGAGTGACTTCTACATCTGCGTAGGGCGAATTGTGTACTAAGAACATAGAACTGTAGAAGACGTAATAGTAGGTATATAGTTAGCCTAAGTGGATTGATTCATATCAGAAATTCAAAGATCTGTAAAAACTTGATAACTGCATGTTGCTCTCATTACAATCAGCTGTGTAGGTACCTAGGGACATAGCGCTTTATAACTACATTGAACATTGCTCATTGAGCCACAGATATCTACTATACTAGTCAAAGACATTGAGCGAAGGGCGGGGGTACGACGCGCATGCGTTCTCCTTACGCGGGTGGCTATAGTCACCACAACAAAGAGAACCTTGCTCTGATTCTGTATAATGCTTTTATCGTATAAATGATGAATTAAAATAAATTAGCAGTAGCACTTTGCTCATTAAATTAAGTCAGGCGTTTGACTGTTCTTATAAAAGGTTGCTTTCCATCCTGTAAACCTTCTTAAATATTTGTGTTAGTGTGCCTAGTATTTTCCCTAAATAAGAAAGATGCTACTGGATAAACGATTCGCGTGGAGATTGCAACCCTGTGTCAACCAGACAGTGTCAAGCTGCGTTCGTCAGTTTCAGTGTGTGAATCAAAGAGAATATAACCGGCGCGAATATGAAGGCGTCTTTGTGTTCACTGCGCGCGGTCACTTCTCGAGCCAAGGACCGCGCTAGTTTCTTCATCGTCATCGTGTTCTTCGTAGTTTTCGGCGTTATAGTCCTTACTGAGTTGCTTCATCTGGAACAACCCCCCAGCCCCAGCACACCTCGGCGGTACAGCGAAAAGCTTCAGGTTAGACTTTCATGTCAATAAACAGCCCTTTGTTATAAAAGAGCACGATGCTGTATACATCATTGAATGTTTACTAGTTGCTACCTCGGGATTTTCGGGATTGCCACAAACAAGTCTAGTTTGTATTCCGTAGTCCGTTGCGCCTTGAAAATAACCTTGCCTAGATTATTTTAATACATTACGACAAAAAGCAACTCGTACAATACGTAGGTACCCACTATTTACTACACAGGTACAGTCCTAATAATATGTTTGTCGTAGAACTTAGAAGGGACTTCCCCACTCGGAATACTTTAATACAATACTCTTAAGGTAATTCCCCAACGAACCAACAGGGGAATCACCGATCATCTCATATCATAATATTGTTGCGGGTATTTCCCGTCGGGGATTCCCTATACGAAAGTATAAATATGCAAATCAGGTTTTATTTTTTTCATTTACATTAAAATTTAAAAGTCAATTATCTGAAATTAAGTATTTCACATGGCGATGGCGGGAGACTTTGTTAAACATAAAAAAGACAGTGATACGACGTCAGTGTGGAGTTATTATTTAGTTGCGAAGGACGGGAATAGTGCTAAATGTAAGCGATGCCCAGCCATCCTCAAGACTTTGGGTGGATCAACTAAGGGATTACATACACATTTGTTATCAAAACATAACATCAAGGTTATATCAGCTTCAACAAGTCAAGATTCTGAAAATCTGAACACAGCACCGCCGCCAGCCAAGCGAAAGTTAGATAATTATTTTACTAAAAGTGCCGACGATAGCCTGGATGATATTTTGGCAAGAATGATTGCATTAGATGGATCTCCATTCAGTGTATTCATAACCTCAGATGATTTGAGAAAATTGCTCTTAGCAAAATACACGGATTTACCAAAGTCAGCCGTCACTGTTCGAAAACGTGTTATGAATTACAGTGAAAAAATCAGAAAGCAAGTAACTGCAGAATTAAAACATTTGAAAAGTGCAGGTGAAAGATTTAGTCTTTCTTTCGACGAGTGGACTTCAACTTCCAATAAACGATACATGGCGGTCAACGTTCATTCATATAAAAAATTTTGGAACTTAGGACTTGTTCCTATTTACGATAGTATGACAGCTGAAAATTGTCTTCGTATATTGCAAGAGCGTCTAAGTAAATTTGACATTTCCCTAGAAACTGACATCGTGGCTATTGTAACCGATGGACCGAATGTTATGATAAAGGTGGGGCGGCTTGTTTGCACTGAACAACAACTGTGTCTCGCACATGGTATCAATTTGGCGGTCTGTGATGTGCTTTATGAAAAACATAATAATTTGCAAGATAGCCCTACCTCAGGTGATACTATAAATGAACCAGCTGTGACTGTTGATTATATGGACGACAGCGATGATGAACACCATTTAGAAGACTTAGACTGTCCAGAATCAGGTTTAATCGTAATGTCACAAAATGATCTTGCGCCAGAACACGTACCAGAGTTAACACAATATGAAAATATTAATGAGCTGATAAAGAAAATCCGCAAAGTTGTAGTGTATTTCAAAAGATCTCCATTGAAAAATTAAACAGTACTTCAAAAATATGTGAAAATTGAACATGGAAATGAGTTGTCACTTCTTTTGGACTGTAAAACCAGGTGGAATAGTCTTTTAACAATGCTGGAGCGATTTTATCTTTTAAAAGCATGCATTCAAAAAGCTCTTATAGATCTCAATCATCCAATTCGTTTAGAAGATGTTGATTTTGAATTGGTAAATAAAATTGTTGATGTGCTGACCCCAATTAAATTGACAGTAGAAGCAATCTGTCGGCGAGATGCTAATTTATGCACAGCTGATGCCGCTTTGAAATTTCTTATAAAACAACTGTCTAGCAAAAACTCAGCACTTGCCAAAAAAATTAAAACATCCTTAGTGGAACGTATAAAGCAACGACGAAGTGATGATTTAACTGGCGTGTTAAATTATTTACAAAATCCACGAATGGATGTTGAAAATCAGTTATTATCGGATTTGGAATGGCACGACTTATTTCCAGTTCCGACACAGGCTTTAGTGAGGAAGCAAATAAAGAGTATTGTTAAAAGACTTAATAGTCGAGATTACACGGAAGAAGAAGCAAGGTCAGGATCACAAACAGATGATGAGCTAAGGTCAGAAACCTCCCAACCCCAATTGACATTAAAGGAAAAGTTACAGCTGGAAATTAACAAAAGTATGAAATCCCCAGATCCTGAAGTACAAGTAAAAAATGAATCGGGGTTGGCAAATAGTATTAGACGTGAAATGAGCCTGTTCGAAAATGGAGGAGTTCGTGGATATCACTTAGAAACAGCATATAAGTATCTATTGTCTATTCCTCCAACCAGCGTAGAAGCTGAACGAGCGTTTTCAGCTGCTGCTTATGTTGGCAATAAACTACGAAGCAGGCTCGGAAGTCAAACATTGGATGCTTTGATATTTCTGCGATTATTTTTTCGAAATTCTAAATAGTTATTTTGTGCTGTTTTTTAATTTCTTGCAAAAGTATAGTATTGTTTGGTTTGTGTTTTTTCTTTTCTTATTATTATTCTGATTTGTGTTGTGCAAAGACATTAAAGACATTTTTTTTAATTACTCGTGTTTTTTTTATTTTAGCCCAATTAGAAACCACATAGTCTAATCCCGGGATAGGCCCGGGATCCCGGGAAAAGGCTTTAAAAATCCCGTAAGCCCCGGATTCGAATGCGTATTAAACGGCGCGGCGCCGCGCCGGTTAGGTATTGTGGTTATTGTACCTACCTATTAAGCATATTTTACCATAACTACTCTTCTAACCTACACCTACAGACCTAGAATTTTTTCGTTACTCTCAAATTACATCCTAAGTCTATGACCTACAAACATTTATATTCGGTATAGTATGGGCATATATCATTATGTGTAAATATAAGCTGATTTAAACGGAGTTACAATATTCTAGATATTGTTGCTATCGCTTTTTGTAAATTTTAGACTTTCAAAACGCAACTCTTATAGGTTATAGGCTTACAGTATAACGCTTTGTTGTCCGTCTGCCGCCCAATATACGTAAAGCTTTTTTTTTTATCAGGAACTAACAGGTTTTACCTAAATTTTAATTGATATCAAATATAAAATTATCAGCCTGTAGGTACCTACTAAACTAATCCACAAAAAAAACCCACTGCTGAACATAAGCCTCTCTCAAGGTACGCCCCTGAGCCCTGAGTCTTTGGCCCTTCTCATCAAACTACGGGCAGTAGCCGGAAAGTTGGTGAATGTTGTTGCTCCAAAAATTTAGAGCCCATAACTACGAGTGCACGATAAGGCTGCCTTCGTTTTAGGTCGCCTCCAGTCTCTCCTCTCTAAGGGTAAAATGTTCCCTAGAAATAAAATGACACTAAAAACTGGCGTTCACCCAGTTATGAGCTGCACATTCATCGTTTGCTCATAGTTACGTGAGCCGTCCACTTGCATTGACTTCAGTTCAGGTGATCCAGAACCACTTCACTCGCGAAGCTGTGAGTTGCTGAATCTTGAACTGCCGTTCTGTCCATCTCGCTATTAAAGCTACTCTATCCATCCCATTGGGATGCGATACCCTGATCAAGTGATCATCTCAACCCTACCCCTCCTTGTAGTCCAGGCAATCCTGTCTGTATACTTATATAGAGTAGCTTTGACACTTGGACTTGGACTTGGGACTTTCATCATCATCATCATTAACAGCCTGAAGACGTCCACTGCTGAACATAGGCCTCCCCCAGAGCACGCCACCTTGAGCGGCTGCTCGCCTCCTGCATCCATCGGCTCCCCGCGGCTTTCACCAGGTCGTCGGTCCACCGAGTGGGGGGCCGGCCCACGCTGCGTCTTCCGGTTCGTGGTCGCCACTCGAGAACCTTTCTTCCCCATCGGTTGTCAGTTCTACGAGCGATGTGGCCTGCCCATCATCATGCTTGGGACTTTAGCCAATGCTAATTCCCCTTTGTCGCCATCCGAGACCAGCCTATCCGTATACACCAGCTGGGCTAGAATGTATACATCGAGATAATTTTGTCTCATGTGGAAACGTCAAATCTGATTGAAACTGTTAAATAAATTACAAATACGATTGCATTCATGTATTTATTTTCTCAAACTGACATTTTAGTTATTTATTTCTTTTTAAATAGATACTCAATGAAGTTTGTATATGACAGTCCTCCGCCACCAATTCCAGCTCCCTACGGTACCAGGTGCGCCGGCAGGAGTTGGTCTACATGTTTTTTCCGTACGGTGCCATCATCGGTTTGGACCATATAGTGTAGACGGCCTAACCGACTCAGGATTCTGCCAAACTCCCATCTTCTGTTTGAAACTGAGTAACTTCGTGCTTGTACTCTGTCACCGATAGCAAACTCTCTTATTTGGACGGCTGCAGCACTGGTATTAAATATACGGGTTGAAGTAGAGTTTTGAAACATAACATGCAACTTCGTTCGGATGTCTCGACCGAATATCATTTGGTAGGGTGACGGTCCATTTGGACCTGGTGTGCGTCTTAGTCTAGTTAATACGGTGTTAATTTTATCAGTCAGACTACCTCTCTCCCCCTCCATTGCATGTAAAGCTCTCTTAACGGTTTGCACGAATCTTTCTGCTTGTCCGTTAGTAGCTGGATGGTATGGGGCTGACGTTCTATGTGTAATTCCACTATCATTGAGGTAATCTTCAAATTCTTGTGAAATAAATTGTCGTCCGTTGTCTGATACTAACATATTCGGTAACCCAAAGGTGCAGAATAAATCTTTGAGTTTCTGTACGCACCAAGAGCTTGTAGTGGTTTTTGTAGGAATTATTTCAACCCACTTGGTGAATGAATCGACTAAAATAAATAAAGAATATCCAAAAATCGGTCCAGCAAAATCTATATGTACTCTTTGCCATGGCAATGTTGCATTTTCCCAATGATGTAGAGGTGCTTTTTCCGGGTTATTCTGTTGTAGACGACACGCTCTACAAGATTTCACCTTGTTTTCAATATCTTGATCAATCTTTTTCCAATAAACGTAACTTCTAGCTAATTGTTTCATTTTAAGAATGCCGATATGTCCGGCATGTAGTTCATCAAGTACGCGAGTGCGCAAATTTTGTGGTATCATTATTCTAGTGCCTCTTAAAATGCATTCATCCTGGAGAGTTAATTCATTGTCCTTGTAACCAAGTTCTCGTAATGATCTACCTGTTTGTAAGGATTGTAATAATTGCTGTAGTTCCGGGTCAACTTTTGATTCTTCGGCTATTGTCTTAGGGCAAACTTCTAGAATATTAATCAGCTGTAGTTGAAATGCGCAATGTTGATCAATAGTATTTTCTTTAGAACTTTCTACCGGAAATCTTGATAGATAATCTGCATTTGAATGTTGTAGAGATCTTCTATATTCTATTTGATAGTCAAATCCAGATAAAAAATGAGCGTAGTGGAACAATCTCATTGTACTCAGCGCAGGTAAGGTTTGATGAGGATGGAAAATCGATGTAAGTGGTTTGTGATCAGTAACAAGAGTAAATTTACGGCCGTAACAGTAATGAAAGAATTTCTTGAGGCCCCAATAGATTGATGTAGCTTCTTTATCAATCTGGCTGTATTTCTTTTCGCTGTTGGTCAAAGATCTTGACGCAAAGGCTATGGGTCGTTCTGATCCGTCTGGGAGCCTATGTGACAAAACAGCACCCAAGCCCGTAGGTGATGCATCTGTAGCCAAAATCAATGGTTTTGAAGAATCAAAGTGAGTTAGAACTCTTTCACTGAGAATTTCTTTTTTTATTTCATTAAAACTTCTTTCGCATTTGGGAGATCATATAAATTTCGTGCCTTTTTTTAGTAAGTTATTTAATGGACTCGTAATGGACGATAAATTAGGTATGAATTTATTATAGTAGTTTGCCATACCTAAGAATGTTCGTAGCTCGTTCAAATTCGTAGGACGCATTGTACTAGTGATCGCTACTACTTTTTCTTTATTCTTGTGAAGACCATCTTTGTCTATAGTGTGACCAAGATAGTTAATACTCTGCTTAAAGAAGTGACACTTATCTTTATTAACGCGAAGGTTACTTTCTTTAAGTTTCTGTAGGACTTGTTTTAGTCGTAATAATGACTCATCTTCTGAAGATCCTTGAATTATAATATCATCAAAAAAACATTTGACGCCTTCTATTCCTTGTAATAAACTATCCATGAATTTCTGCCATAGACTTGGCGCTACTTTTACTCCAAACATAAGTCTGTTAACTTTATACATTCCTTTATGGGTACTCAATGTTTGTAACATTGCGCTCTCATCGTCCATCATCATATTAAGGTAAGCTTGGCTAATATCTAACGTACTGAATAATTGGCCTCCATTCATTTCTGCAAATATATCTTCAATTATGGGAATCGGATAATGTTCATCCTTTATTACCTTGTTCAAGGTAATCTTGTAATCTGCGCATAGACGTATACTTCCATTTGGTTTTACAATTGGTACGATTGGTGTTCCCCATTCAGAATGGTCTACTTTGGTAATTACACCCTTTGTGCAAAGACGTTCGATTTCTTTGTCTACTTCCGGTTTTAAAGCGTACGGAATACGCCTCGGTTTAATGAATATTGGCTTTGCATTTTCTTGTAGTTGAAGATGAGCTTTAAAATCAGGTATTTGTCCAAGGTCATTTCTAAATACGGTTGATGAATATTCATTTAATAATTCGTCTAATTTTGTTGGTTTCGTAATTTCAGTTTGTAATGTTTTGACATCTGCCAATTGGACATTTATTTCTTTCATCCAGCTTCTGCCAAATATCGGGTCGACATCTTGATTAATTATGTAGAGTTTTCCGTAAAAAGGTTGGTTCCTGTATTTACATTTGACGTATATTGTTCCGATTGGTCTAATAATCTCTCCAGTGTAAGTCTTAAGTTTCATGTCTGTTTTAAATATTTTTTTGTTTATATTTAATTTTTTGTAGTCCTTGAAGGACATGGAAGATAGCGCAGCACCCGTATCGAACTCCATTTTCACTGTTCTCTCTTCCACAGAGACTGTAATTAAATATCGCTCTGAAATTTCGCTTTTGATCAGGTTAATTTCTGCAGTACTGTCGGTTGAGATATCGCTGGATGTATCGTCAACTTTGTTAGTGTTGTTATTCCGCTTTAAGCAAACCCGACCTAGATGACCTTCTTTTTGACAATTTCTACAAGTTGAATGGATTGCACCGCATTCATTGGCTCGGTGATCTGGTTTGCCACAGCGAAAACATTTACCTTTTAGATCTTTAATTGTAAGTGGTGGCCTGTTACCTAGTTGTAGTTGTGTTCTTTGAGTATTCGTTTGTTTACTCGTTGAAGGTGCAACTTTGTATACCACGTCAGTCTTTCTGTTCAATTCGGAAGAAATGTTCAAGTTTTCGGATTTTCCCATTTCCATTGATATTGCGATTTGTATTAACTTCGAAAATGAATGTATTTCTCTATTTTGAAGAATTTTTGTTCGAATATCGCCATCTTTCATCTTTTTATCATCTTTTATCATCTTATTTTATCATCTTTCGCTGTCCCGTGTGGTCCCGGTTACGAATAGGACCACCCCATCTCTTCCGTGGGTGCCGTAGAAGGCGGCTAAGGGAATATCCAGGGAATGGGTCGCAGCGTTCCCCTCGGTCTTGGTGGCAATCAATCTTCACCTACTGCGATCACCAAGCCGCCTGCCAAGCGTGGTGATTATGGCAAACCCCCCCCCCCTAATGACAAGCACAAATAAAAACGGCCCCCAGTCCCCGGCAGCTCTGCTATCCCGTGGCTACGGTAGCGGCCACGGTAACGGCAGGGCAAGGGGTGCGAAGAATCCCCGGCAGACGCCCGGCTACCAACCCCAACGACGACCCCTGGCCCTGGCAACACATAACGTGCGCACACTGAAGGCTGACGAAAGGATGGTCGAGCTAGAGGCGGAGATGGGTAAGTTACGCTGGGATGTAATGGGATTGTCAGAAGTCCGAAGACAGGGACAGGACACGATAATCCTAAATTCCGGTAACTTATTCTTCTACCGGGAGGGAGACCAACTCTCCCAAGGGGGTGTCGGGTTTCTCGTCCGCAAGTCTCTCGTCAACAACGTGGTCAAAGTCGACAGTGTGTCGGCAAGGGTAGCGTACCTGGTACTCCGAATAACCAAACGGTATTCGTTGAAGGTTATACAGGTATACGCGCCGACATCGGCACACTCAGACGATGAAGTAGAAGCTATGTATGAGGACATATCCGAAGCCATGCATACTTCCGAAACATACTTCACCGTTGTGATGGGAGACTTCAATGCGAAGTTGGGCACAAGGAATAGCGATGAGCTGAGAGTGGGGACATTTGGATACGGGCAGCGGAACCCTCGAGGACAGAGGCTGGCTGACTTCATGGAGAAGGAGGGACTCTTTATGATGAACTCCTTCTACGAGAAGCGGCCATCCAGGAAGTGGACGTGGATAAGTCCCGACGGTTCCACTAAAAATGAGATAGACTTCATCATGACGACCAAGAAGCACATATTCGATGATGTCTCTGTGATCAGCAAGGTGAAAACCGGTAGCGATCACCGTATTGTTAGAGGCACATTGAATATCAATGTTAAGCTCGAAAGGTCACGTCTGGTGAAGTCTACGCTCCGTCCAAATCCTGTCCAAATCCAAAACCCCGAAGGCTTTCAGCTGGAACTCCAAAATCGCTTCCAGTGCCTAGCCGACTGTAACACAGTGGACGAGCTAAACGACGGGTTGGTGGAAACTGTCCAAGCTGTTGGATCGAAATTCTTTAAGACCCAACGCCGAAAGAAGACTCAAAAGCTCTCAGAAAAAACTCTTGAGCTAATGGCCGACCGGAGCGAAATGAAGCTGCAGTCTTCAGTTGATATGTCAGCCTACGGTGAACTCAATAGACGAATCTGGAGTTCCTTGCGACACGACTTGCGTGCTCTTAGTACTTCACGTATTGAGGCCGCAATTGAGCGGAACCAAGGCTCTAAAGTGTTCGCAAAGGATTCGTCTATTGGGCAACACCAAATGACAAAACTGAAGACCGAAAAAAGGTAGCGTCATTTCATCCAAGCCTGAGATTCTGAGAGAGATCGAGAACTTCTATGGACAGTTATACACCTCGACACGTAAGCCCGCTACTAACACAGCTCAGGACATCAGAGCCAAGTTAGTCCGACACTATACCGAAGATATCCCGGACGTCAGCCTGTACGAGATTAGAATGGCCCTCAAACAGCTTAAAAACAACAAGGCACCAGGTGAAGATGGAATTACGACCGAACTTCTGAGAGCGGGTGGTAGACCGGTACTTTTAGTCCTCCAGAAGTTATTTAATTCTGTCATCCTTGAAGGTATAACGCCAGAGGCATGGCACAAGAGCGTGGTGGTGCTCTTCTTCAAAAAAGGCGATAACACCTTATTGAAGAACTATAGGCCCATCTCGCTCTTGAGTCATGTGTATAAGCTGTTTTCGAGAGTCATTACGAATCGTCTCGCACGCAGGTTTGATGAATTCCATAATATCCCGAACAAGCCGGTTTCCGAAAAGGCTTTAGCACCATAGACCACATCCATACGCTGCGCCAGATTATACAGAAGACCGAAGAGTATAATCGGCCGTTATGCCTAGCGTTTGTGGACTATGAGAAAGCCTTCGATTCAATCGAGACTTGGGCGGTGCTGCAGTCCTTGCAGCGATGCCAAATTGACTATAGGTATATCGAAGTTTTGAAGTGTTTGTACAGTAAGGCCACTATGTCAGTCCGACTACAGGACCAGAGTACGGAACAAATTCCATTGCAAAGAGGCGTGAGACAGGGAGACGTTATTTCTCCGAAACTGTTCACAAACGCATTGGAGGATGTTTTCAAGCTCTTGGAGTGGAAAAGATCTGGCATCAACATAAATGGCGAGTACATCACTAACCTTCGTTTTGCCGATGATATAGTCATAATGGCGGAATCGCTCGAGGACCTTAGCACCATGCTCAACGACCTCAGTAGAGTCCCCCAGCAGGTTGGTCTTAAGATGAATATGGACAAGACAAAGATCATGTCTAATGCTCATGTTCCACCTATACCGGTAATTGTTGGGAACGATACTCTCGAAGTTGTCGACAAGTATGTCTACCTAGGACAGATTGTCCAATTAGGTAGGTCCAACTTCGACAAAGAGGTGGCGCGAAGAATCCAACTCGGCTGGGCAGCGTTCGGGAAGCTTCGTCCTATCTTTTCGTCCAAAATACCGCAGAGCCTGAAAACGAAAGTTTTCAATCAGTGTGTGTTGCCAGTGATGACTTATGGAACTGAGACATGGTCTCTTACTGTTGGCCTCATTAGTAAGCTCAAAGTCGCGCAGCGAGCTATGGAGCGAGCTATGCTCGGTGTTTCCCTGCGAGATAAGCTCCGGAACGAGGAGATCCGCAGGAGAACTAAAGTGACCGATATAGCTCTTAGAGTTAGTAAGTTGAAATGGCAATGGGCAGGCCACATCGCTCGTAGAACTGACAACCGATGGGGAAGAAAGGTTCTCGAGTGGCGACCACGAACCGGAAGACGCAGCGTAGGCCGGCCCCCCACTCGGTGGACCGACGACCTGGTGAAAGCCGCGGGGAGCCGATGGATGCAGGAGGCGAGCAGCCGCTCAAGGTGGCGTGCTCTGGGGGAGGCCTATGTTCAGCAGTGGACGTCTTCAGGCTGTTGATGATTGATGAAGAATGTTCGTAGCTCGTTCAAATTCGTAGGACGCATTGTATTAGTGATCGCTACTACTTTTTCTTTATTCTTGTGAAGACCGTCTTTGTCTATAGTGTGACCAAGATAGTTAATACTCTGCTTAAAGAAGTGACACTTATCTTTATTAACGCGAAGGTTACTTTCTTTAAGTTTCTGTAGGACTTGTTTTAGTCGTAATAATGACTCATCTTCTGAAGATCCTTGAATTATAATATCATCAAAAAAACATTTGACGCCTTCTATTCCTTGTAATAAACTATCCATGAATTTCTGCCATAGACTTGGCGCTACTTTTACTCCAAACATAAGTCTGTTAACTTTATACATTCCTTTATGGGTACTCAATGTTTGTAACATTGCGCTCTCATCGTCCATCATCATATTAAGGTAAGCTTGGCTAATATCTAACGTACTGAATAATTGGCCTCCATTCATTTCTGCAAATATATCTTCAATTATGGGAATCGGATAATGTTCATCCTTTATTACCTTGTTCAAGGTAATCTTGTAATCTGCGCATAGACGTATACTTCCATTTGGTTTTACAATTGGTACGATTGGTGTTCCCCATTCAGAATGGTCTACTTTGGTAATTACACCCTTTGTGCAAAGACGTTCGATTTCTTTGTCTACTTCCGGTTTTAAAGCGTACGGAATACGCCTCGGTTTAATGAATATTGGCTTTGCATTTTCTTGTAGTTGAAGATGAGCTTTAAAATCAGGTATTTGTCCAAGGTCATTTCTAAATACGGTTGATGAATATTCATTTAATAATTCGTCTAATTTTGTTGGTTTCGTAATTTCAGTTTGTAATGTTTTGACATCTGCCAATTGGACATTTATTTCTTTCATCCAGCTTCTGCCAAATATCGGGTCGACATCTTGATTAATTATGTAGAGTTTTCCGTAAAAAGGTTGGTTCCTGTATTTACATTTGACGTATATTGTTCCGATTGGTCTAATAATCTCTCCAGTGTAAGTCTTAAGTTTCATGTCTGTTTTAAATATTTTTTTGTTTATATTTAATTTTTTGTAGTCCTTGAAGGACATGGAAGATAGCGCAGCACCCGTATCGAACTCCATTTTCACTGTTCTCTCTTCCACAGAGACTGTAATTAAATATCGCTCTGAAATTTCGCTTTTGATCAGGTTAATTTCTGCAGTACTGTCGGTTGAGATATCGCTGGATGTATCGTCAACTTTGTTAGTGTTGTTATTCCGCTTTAAGCAAACCCGACCTAGATGACCTTCTTTTTGACAATTTCTACAAGTTGAATGGATTGCACCGCATTCATTGGCTCGGTGATCTGGTTTGCCACAGCGAAAACATTTACCTTTTAGATCTTTAATTGTAAGTGGTGGCCTGTTACCTAGTTGTAGTTGTGTTCTTTGAGTATTCGTTTGTTTACTCGTTGAAGGTGCAACTTTGTATACCACGTCAGTCTTTCTGTTCAATTCGGAAGAAATGTTCAAGTTTTCGGATTTTCCCATTTCCATTGATATTGCGATTTGTATTAACTTCGAAAATGAATGTATTTCTCTATTTTGAAGAATTTTTGTTCGAATATCGCCATCTTTCAGACCTCTTATAAATTGTAAAGACAAAAAATTTTCCATGGTAGACTTTTTACAATGTTGACATTTAAATTCACAGTTCGAGCATAATCTTTTAAGTTCGGCTGCGTATGTAGCTACCGCTTCGTCTGGAAACTGTAAGCGTGAAATGAATTTGTGTTGTTGTGCCCACACACTAGGCTTAGGGTCTATGTATTCATCTAGTAAGCTTGTAAGTTCTTCAAATTCTTTGTCGAGAGGATCGTCTGGTGAACATAGGTCATATATCTTTTGATGCAGCTCTGGACTTAATGTCGATAGTAGAACGTATACCTTGGACTGTGGATCATTTACCTTGTTCATTAAGAAATATAAAGTTAACCTCTTGTTGAAATTTTGGAACGTTTCATTCTCTTGCAAAGGTTGAAATCTTATTTTTGGATATGATTCTTGCTGACCATAATTAACGCAGCTTGTGTAATCTGTTGTAGTATGTGTTTGTGCATGTATTTCATTGTTCTTCCTTATTTTCATTAGTTTGCATTTGAGGATGGTGTAGGATTCTTCAAAATCATACCTGTATTCAGTTTCTGCCTCCAGTTCATTCTCGTCCGTTTCTATCTCTATTTCTGTTTGTATTTCTTGGAATTTCTGTATAGTTTCTTGTAATGATTGAATTCTTATGTCAATTTCTTCTGTAGCGAGTTCAAAATTCGTATTTAAATAGTTTTCAATTCTTGTAAGGGTGCCCCGTAATGAGGCACGTACTCGTTTCAGTTTTTTTATATCGTGGGTCGGCATCGTCGCCAATTTGTTAAATAAATTACAAATACGATTGCATTCATGTATTTATTTTCTCAAACTGACATTTTAGTTATTTATTTCTTTTTAAATAGATACTCAATGAAGTTTGTATATGACAGAAACCTTTCAGCACGAGATGTTAATGAGAAGACAAAATTATCCCCTTGCGCGGTGTCCATGCAAGCTTATAGACTATAGGAGTTCCTCTACTATCGCAGCCGAATAAGGTTGGTATAGTGACGCATGCCGTATACAGATTTGCAAAGATTATAGTCAATGCAAACTTGTTATGTCTCCCATCCCAATAGAATAAAGGTAGGCCCAAACGTGGCATCGCGTTGCTTGTCGTCATTGAGTGGCGTCACATAGGGACTCTGAGCCATGAATAGCATTTGGATCGGTTTCTCAACCTTGAGTCAGGTCAGTGCTGAGCTGACCAAATATATCATTTCGCTGTTCTTTGACGTCGTATTTTATCGACCACGATTAAATTTTTTACTGGGTAGTTTTTTTTAAATGCTAAAATGGACATACTTTTGACAAGAAGTCACCTGATGGTAAGTGACGAAGTTGTCTAAGGTGGAGCACGTTTGCCCATGACATGCCTATTCACTCTTGACTTAAAAAGACCCAGGTTGTACCCAGGAGGAAACACTGCTGCTGGAAGAGCATTCCATTCCTTGGCCGTTCGGACTATGAGTGACTCAGCATAACGCTTAGTGCGGACTTGGGGTAGTAAACCACCCCAAGTCCGCACTAAGCGTTTTGCTAAACCAAATAACTAACAAATTTTTACGCATTTTGCGCAACAAAAACCCCACGCAAGTCTCCGTGAAGCATATCTGTCTGGAAAAACAAACCATTAAATTAAAATGCAACTTACGAGTGTCTTAAATAAAGTTCGTTTACCTTCTTGCAAACCTTTATCTAACTGAGATTATTTTAAACTTGAAACATAAGTTATATAATTATAGATGAAGTATAGTTAAGAAGGAACGTTTCACTAGCGCAACAAATTCAAGTTTTCTTGCGTTCTTTTGCCAACGTGATTACATGAAAACTAATTATTGCCATTTGTCGTCAAACCAATGATATCTAGGAGATACTTTTAAGGTGTCAGCGGTAAATTCCATATTCGGGATTTTTCACATTCTATATTTTCCGATTTCTTAAAAATACGCAATATTATTAGTCCAAATTCTTAAATTTACAAATTCTGAATTTTCCGCATTCTTTGTTTTCCTAATTATATAAAAAGCATTATATACCTATAAGTATGTGGATCTCGGTAGTATTAGTAATCTGTGTGTACAAATTTCATCCAAATCAGTTTAGCCGTTTTGGCGTGAAAGCTTTTATATAAAGATACAAACAACCTTCCACTTTTTATATTTACTTATATTAGAATAGAAATGTATATTAATGACATGTTGATGATCTGTAGAACTAAAGTCACCGATATAGCTTTGAGAATTAGCAAGTTAAAGTGGCAGTGGGTAGGCCACATCGCTCATAGAACTGATAACCGATGGGGAAGAAAGGTTCTCAAGTGGCAACCACGAACCGGAAGATGCAGTAAGCCCGCCCTCCACTAAGTGGAACGACGAACTAGTCAGAACCACGGGGAGCCGATGGATACAGGAGGCAAGCAGCCGCTCAAAGTGGCGCTCTTTGGGGGAGGCCTTTGTTCAGCAGTGGACGTCTTGAGGATGATGATGACGATTAAACCATTTCATTCTCTTTTTCTTACCTTTACATTTATTATAAGCTTTTGGAGAAGATGTTTTAGATGTTTATATTTTTTTACAGTTAAGCTCAGATGAGCTTAGGCACATAAGCTGATTCCAGTAGTTCCATTCGCTAGTTCCATTGGCGACCAGAGATTGCCTTATTCATCCGTTCGTTGTAGTTGTGACTATCTATTATTCAGCCATGGATTGGTATTGATTCAACTCTACGTTTACATAGTGATTATAAATTGAATGTAGTTTAGAAAATGAATTATACGATTAAAGCTAAATTTGTTTTCTAAACGGTATTAACAATGTGGCAGATAAAACTTCAAAGGGATCAACGATCATCAAAGATCAGATTTACGTGCTATTGTTAATCCTAAACGGCCTATTGTTTCTACGTTGGCAAGATGACAGCCTAATCTTTTCGGAAGCAACGCGAAAGACAGCCGCGCCATCGCGCGGAGCGAGCCATCGGCGTGAAAAATCTTCGAGATGCTGACGTCATACTGAATAAATAAAAACATAAAAAAAATAAAAACGTCAAGCTGAGGCAACGAATAAAAATTCCCCGAGCTTGATCTTTCTATCAAAGGGGATGAAACTAGACTGGGTTTCTATTAGACCAAAATGCTTGAACGCGCTCTGCATGTAAATGAACAGCTTCTCAGCGGCTATTAATGCTGCGAAAACTCGTAAAGATGAGGTGACTAATGTGGCATATGAAATGTCTGCCTCCTATACACGGTTATTTTTAATTCACCTGAAACCTTTTAGGGTATAACTCACATAGTTTTGTTTTACCTTTTTTTCTAATGCTATCACGATCTCACGATCAATCGATACTACATTTTTTCAACTCATCACACCCCTCAATTTTTTTTCCGTCCGACGTAGCTTTTTGAAGAGGTAATACTAAATATGTCTATATATTTGTATGAATTTTAGTTTTAAGACTAGGACGAAGAATACCGCACAATTTTCAACAAGCTGTCTATAAACGATTTACAAAATGGAAAAGGTTTATACGTTGTCCATTTCATTAATGGCTTTTAACAGCTCACGCCCATGAAGTGTCGTATTGTTTACGTTAAAACTTCATACAAATAATATTGTACTTCATGGAATTCATCAAAACTAAATGAAAATGTACATTTATCGATACGAATTATTACGTTTACGTACCTAATTCGATTAATGATAATAGTACAATCGGAACGGTATCTTTAGAACACCACTAACTTGTCAGTCGTTGAGCTGTCAAAAAACCATTAATAAAATGGACAGGGTATAGAAAGCAAATTTTGTTTTCGTGCTCTGTGATTAGGTAGTACCCACAAATAGCCTCCGATATAGCTTTACCTACAATTAGGGATACTTACCTAATGGTTGGGTGTTCCCTTCCTTTTTGTTTGTATTGGACGTGACCTGAATTTTTAATTATGTGTACCTACTACCTACTAAGGTTTTCGGGTCGCATCAATTCAGATAATATACTGATTTCAGGAAAATCGGCTTACAATATAATATTTTGCCAGAAGTCATTAATCTTCATTGGTGTCTTTTTTATATGCGCAGATTAAAACAAAAGTGCAAAAGTTATGCTATAAAACGGCTTTCCATGAATGTCTTATCTTCCAAACTCCCCTTCAGACCGCACTTTGAGCTTCTGCTTGCATCCTGCATCCATCGGCTCCCCGCGGTTTTGACCAGATCGTCGGTCCACCTAGTAGGAGCCCAGCCTACGCTGCGTCTTTCGATTCGTGGTCGCCACTCGAGAACCTTAACTTTCTTCCCTATCGGTTGTCAGCTCTACGAGCGATGTGGCCTGCCAATTGCCATTTCAACTTGTTGATTGTCACATTAGTTCTCCTGCACATCTCCTCGTTTCGAATCTTATCTCGCAGGGAAACACCGAGCATAGCTCTCTCCCAAGCTATGTATAGCTCGTTGCGCGACTTTGAGCTTCTTAATGATGACCACGGCTCTCTATGAGCTATGATGTTCATACAGCTTTATAGAATGTACAGATAATTACAACTGTTTTTGGTGTGAGTGTGTGTATTGTCTATATAATAATATCTTGTCTCTATGTGCAGGGCTGGGAAAGCAAGTCCGAAACAGGCAGGGAGAGGGGAGAACCTGCACCGCCTGCGCGCACGCCTCTTGACGCTGTCTGGCAACCTGTTGCTGGCACAAAGTGAGTATTAGGGTGGGTTTTTTCACCAATAGTTGAAAGGTAACCAATGGTTAAAAACTCTAGCAAATTTTGACCATCGGCTAGAATTTGTTAGAGTTTTTAACCGTTGGTTACCTTAACTATTGGTGAAAAAACCCACCCTTAATTTATACCTGCTTAATTAGCATTCCTAAATGTGCTCTTTTACTAAGTGGTAGGGCTTTTCTGCAAAGTTCGTCTAGGTAGGTACCATTGCTTTGCCAGTTATTAGGCCGCCAAGCAGCTGTAGTGTGCAGCACTATATTGTGTTCCGGTTTGAAAAGCGCTGTAGCTAATGATTTTACTGGGCAAATGAGACTTTAAGACCTGACCTCACAGTCTATTAATCTTACTTACTAGACTACGATCTCTCCGGATGACGCGTGCAGTGCAGTATGTCACGCAAAACTTTATATTTTAGAGGTCCGAGTGACTGCAACTGTGGGCGACCGGTCGTGTCGCTTAAGGCTGGTTTACTCTTTGTTTAGTTAAGTAGCGAGTTAACTTGCTATTTTGTCAAATTTAGTTCTTGTCGTCGTTTGGACAGGGATTTGCCAGTTTAGTATTAAGTTAACACTTAAGTACAGTGATTAGAAACGGGTTTATTTTTTTCGGCGAGTTAAGTGCAAGACACAGATTAGAGAAAAAAAAAGTTGACTATACTCTACTTTACTCTGTGGTGCAAGTTCAGCCCTCCCCGTGGGTCTTCCGTACCCTGACAACTAAATCACTAAACCACAGATTAGAGAAAAAAACAAATGACTTCTGTGCACTAAACTAACAAAACTCACAGCACGTGTGAATAGGCGAGTTTAGTACAGTTCATAAGTTGACAAGACGCAATGCACTGAAACATGAAGCTAAACTCGCATGTATGTGTGGACACAACTTTTTACTTAACCGAACTAAATCGTTGAAGTCGCAACTTAACTCGCTACTTAATAGCTCGTCACTTTTCGACCATGATTCGTACAAGTAGTCACTTCATTTCATTAACATAAAAAAGATATTATTTAATTTAAAATGATCATCCAAGTAAGCCGCTCCTTTTTCAATGGACCAACAGTTTCATCGATGCGAGAAATTGTATTATGGCGAAATGTTCGCGACAATGAAAAACTTAATTCCATTTAAATAGGGACGATTTTAAAAATCTGTGACGAATGCCGGCCATCCTTGTGGTTGTTTGGTTGGATTTTTTATGGCTGATGAACTTAATTTGATATAAGTGAACCCAAACTAACTTCATCGACGTTATCAGGTTGGTACCTAATACTATTATATAATCTGTGCCCTAGGTGTGTTTAGGTACAATGCTAATAAAATCGCCTTAAAGGCACGGTTCTCAAAAAAATCATATCTTACCAAAATAAAATCTTTACATTAGGTACCTACAAAATAATAAGGTAATGGTTAATAGTAAGGGAGGGGGTAAGGGTTTGTTATATCAAAGTAGTAGAACCAGTGTCCAGCAGTCTTAACTAACAACTCTACGATTAATGAAGTATTTTTCATATACTCCTATATTTATTTATTTATAACTAGCTTTTGCCCGCGGCTTCGCACGCATGCATTGTGTTATTTCTACGTTTAGGTAGTCTAATAATAGCTTAGTTCATGCATTTCCTCTATACCAAACCACAAAATCCACTAAATTTTTTCGAAGCTCAGCACGTATTAGCAGATTAGGTACCACACGTGTAAAAACGTTGTTTAGGTTGTAGGTAGGTACGGCTTTTCACGTGTCATCAGATCACCTACACATTGATAAAATAGTGGGTTAGAAACTGCAAATCATAGGTACAATATTTAATTAAATACGTACCTACTTAGACCTACCTTATACTTAGACGTTAGTTTTTTTAAATATACATTGGATCTAGGCATCTAACTAATAAAAGTTCTATATGGTATACCTACATACCAGTGATACGTTCGATCTTTTCCTTGTCATTTTTACGTCAACAGATTGTTCTTGTGTTTTCACCATAAAAACCATTCAAGTCTTTATAAGAGGTTCCAGTAAATTTTGTTTAGGTAGTAGGTATACCTACCTAAGTACCTACCTATTATTTAGGCAGTTTAGAAAAATACAAAACACAGCGCTGTTTTGGTCAGTTTTTCATATCCGCGCGCGGCGCTTTTCGTTCCCAAAGAGTATCTTTGTTGCATTCACCACATATTTTTTTTACTTTCTGAAGTTTGACTCCATACGAATTGAGTATTTAGCCAGTGTCAATTATATCTAACCCTAATACCCCTACACCCCATAAATACAACTTACCGTTAGGTTGTTTTTGGCGGGAGCGCCGAAAAGTTCACGTCATTGCATTGTATTATTTTTCAAAACTTTTTCTTGTGTTAATGTTTAAAATTGGTGGCGTTTTACGCATTAAGTGCTGAATTACGAGTATGAGTGAAATGTTCCATGGCACGATGAAAATTACAATACTTGACATTGGCTAAATACACTATGTGTGGAGCCAAAATACAAGAAAAAAAAATCTTACCGTTAGTAGCCAAAAAAAGCATAATATTTTGATGACCACCATTTTAATGCTTATAACTGTTCCTTGGTTTTTATAGACGTAAACTGTGGGTTAAGGTGATTTTAAAAAAGATGACTTTATTCCGATTAAGAAAAGCTGCACATGCTCAGATACGTATGTGGCAATCATCTCGAAGCCAAACATTATAAAAAAAACGCTGTTTCTTCTGTGCACTTACCATAAAAAAAATGTCAGATAGTATGAAAAACAGAGCAAGGTCTTAAAAATGTGTAGGTAATATAATTATGTAGTCCCTATCCCTATCCCTATCCTTATTCCCTAACCCTATCCCTATTCCTATCCCTATTCCTATCCCTATCCATATCTCTATCTTTATCTCTTCTCTACATGTAATAAATGTGAAGTTCTGGATTCCTTCGGAACACACACATAATTATGTCCAATGTAATTTATCCCATAGGTTCTATTGTTCAAAAAATATCGCTTGCGCGATGCAGGCCCGCGGCTTTTTGCCCTTTTTCCATACATTATGAAATGTTATTTGTATCAGCGCCATCTAGGGGCAGTGATGTGTCGTTGTTTGTTTGTTATGACTGAACTCCTTAAATACTGAACTGATTTTCATGCAGGTTTCACTAATATGCTTAGAAATAACCGGCGCTTAAAATAGAATATATTAAAATTGAAATTTCATTAATTTTTTTTGGTCATAATTATTAAGTTTTCATTACGAAACGAAACTGAATGAGGAGTTTTATTTAAAAAAAGAAATGGTGTTTTATGTATGACCCAATAGATGGCGCCAGTTGTGGTTTTACCAAAATCTGTCACTGTCACTGTTTCAAGCATAGACCACAGGTTATAGGAAATATGTCACGATACTGACTGACAACTCTAAACTGTTTCGTTTGTTCTATTTTCGTTGCGCGATAGCTCGGCTTAATTTTGGATCATAATATTAACGGTTATCTGTCCCGCAGTTCGGCTGTACTTCAATTTACTTGAAAATAATGCACCACAGACTACTTAGGAGATACTACAGACAATGTACTCGTGGTCCACTCAACTGAATTTGACATTTCTTTGTAGGTAGTCTAAGCATTGTCTTATGTTTAAACTACTCTGTGGTTTGAAAGGTTTAAACTATGTACTTACAGCGCCATCTAGAAAAGAAGCGGAACATTATGCACCTGAATACTTCTATCGTACCTACACGGTGAGCAATATACACAAGTTCCTCAACAAGTATCAACGATAAAAGTTTTGGATAGGTGCTTACAACTTACAAACTTACATATTGTTAAACATGTATCACGACTTGTGACCTAGTGGAAATGGGGCATGATACGGTCATTCCAACGTTGCACGTTGCAGATTAATAAGTAATCACTCCCACGTCAGCTGCGTTTCAGAAAATTCATCCATATTTTATCCCAGCTCTATATTATTTTTGTTACAAGGAAGACCGAGTGGCTGTCAGACTGGAACAGAGGTGCAATATTTTTCAATTACTGTAGGTTTATAATATACCTACGTATATATATAGTCCGTAAACGAGCAAGACTCCAGAGGAAAGCCTCCGTCAAATTATATAATATTCATTGATTCAGTTAACAGGGCCTTGGGCCAGGACAAACTTTACGATAGGTAAGGTAAAGTAGTTAAGTACATTATACCTTTACATTTATTACGGTTTGTCTAAGTAATGATTCTAAAAAAAATCACAGGTTGTTTTTTTAATGTAAATTTTTGACGTGACGAGCTAGTCGTTCGCCTAGTTAAGCGTTAAGCGTCACGACCACCCATTACAGATTGCAGTGTCACTCGGAAATCTAAATTAAAGTTTCGCGTGTAACTCGCACTGCGCACGTCATGCTGAGACATCACACAGTCTAAAAAAGATTTCTAGACTGAGAGATCAGTTCTAAAGTCTCATTTGCCCAGTAATTTCACTAGCTACAATGCTCTTCAAACCGGAACACAGCAGTGCTTGCACACTACTGCTTGGCGGCAGAATAACTGGCAAAGCGGTGGTACCTACCTAGACGAACTTTACAGAAAAGTCCTACCACCTTGCTGTTCAATTACTACTGAGGTCGTGCTTGCTGCGACAACAGCGAGAACATAATTTTCCATTATGTTTATTTTATTTATTATTTATACTGATTATTCACGTCGGTGAATACTATCTCTAAGACTATTAACCTAGCACAAAGTTTAACTTGAAACAATTCGCTTGTTTTATTCATGAACTAGCTTTTGCCCGCGGCTTCGCACGCATGTATTGTGTTATTTCTACGTTTAGGTAGTCTAATAATAGCTTAGTTCATGCATTTCCTATATACCAAACCACAAAATCCTCACTTTGATAAAATAGTGGGTTAGAAACTGCAAATCATAGGTACAATATTTAATTAAATATGTACCTACTTAGACCTACCTTATACTTAGATGTTAGTTTTTTTAAATATACGGTAGATCTAGGCATCTAACTAATAAAAGTTCTATATGGTATACCTACATACCAGTGATACGTTCGATCTTTCCCTTGTCATTTTTACTTCAACAGATTGTTCTTGTGTTTTCACCATAAAAACCGTTCAAGTCTTTATAAGAGGTTCCAGTAAATTTTGTTTAGATTCTGATGCTGTTTTGGTCTGTTTTTCATATCCGCGCGCTTTTCGTTCCCAAAGAGTATCTTTGCTGCATTCACCACATAATTTTTTTTACTTTCATAAGTTTGACTCCATACGAATTGAGTATTTAGCCAGTGTCAATAATAAGTTTATATAATACTTACTTTACAGTTAGAGTATTGCATTAACCTATATGATGCGTACATAATTTGTTATGTTAATACTAATTAGAAATCACAAGTATTTACGTACGCCACTGTAAAAAGACATTCATTCATTCATTTCATTTTTTCATTCTGTCATTTATATTATGTCCGCTATTT
Source organism: Ennomos quercinarius (assembly GCA_910589525.2). Lineage (NCBI taxonomy): Eukaryota > Metazoa > Arthropoda > Insecta > Lepidoptera > Geometridae > Ennomos > Ennomos quercinarius. Next base: position 10,059,850 of record OU342499.1, on the reverse strand, counting down.
TCCACGTTGTCTCATTCCCACTGCACTTTCAACATAGTGGTGGGAGTGAGAAAATAACATGTATACAAAGCTCTAATCAGATTCGCTTTTGCAAAAAATGTTCCATTTTTAGGGTTCCGTAACAGTTCTGAAACAAAGGAACCCTTATAGGTAAGATCACTTTGTTGTCCGTGTTTTTGTCTTTCTCAGTATCTGTCGAAACCATTACTTATTTTAAGAATAACGGAAGGAATTAAATTAAGCTGAAATTGATATCTATGATCAATTAATTCAAATACGGCTGTCATCATCATCATCATCATAATCATAATCATCACATCATCATTATCAACAACAACATCCTGAAGACGTCCACTTTCAAAGACCTTTCTTCTTCTTGCCAAATTCTAATAAACTTTACAACTTGTCCGTAGAGCCAAGCAATTACCACCAAAAAAGGAAAAATAAGTTTAAATTCTGATTGCATAAATACACCCAAAGATATAATTAACCTTCTTGGAGCAACCGAGTAACCAATAATTTTTACTCTAACCTGTGGTTTGTCCCAAATAGAATATAACTGCTTAGTTTGTTCTTTGTTTTTTTCTCTAATCTGTGGTTTGTTCATTGAAACACCCACAGATCTAAAATATTTTAACTATTAAAACCTTTGAATATCTACGAGTGGAACTGTAGTATATGACGTCATTCATGGACAACAAGGAGAGCGCTATACATTCGGTACTAAGCAAAAAAAAGACGAACGTGATATCTTTGGTCCTTGTCACCGTTACCGGGTTTTTTTGTTTGGCTTCGTTTGATCTAAGCCAAACAGGTTAACAGTTTTTTGAAATTGTTGTTTTTTGTGAAATAATCCTATTTAAATAGTGATCTAGGCAATAAATATTTGAGAAATAATGTGTGTGCAGTGGGTGGTTGCAGCATTTTAAGCAACAGAAGTCGCACTGAGGCGTAAATATGAAGGAATAACATTTCACAAGTAAGTAGCCATTATTTTGTCTATTTTCCCTTTTTAGAAGTGTTTATTGTGAAAAATATAAATACAACGTTACATTTCATGTAATAACAAGTCCTCAGCTAAACAGAAAAACAGCTAAATGATTAATTAATGGATAAAATAACCATATCTAACCAAAAAATTTCATTGTCAAGGTACTGCCAGTTTATGATTTTTAATTTCCCGTAAAACCAGCTAGGTACCGTGTTGATTTGCAAATAGTTTATAAGTCGAAAAAAATCCTGTTGTAGGTATAGTAGCTAATTATTTGCTTATAAAATATATCATTTTATATATAGGGTCAGAGGGGGTAAATGAAACATACTTGCACATCTGTCCACTTTGTGAATGCTGCTAGGACGCTAATTTTTTTTACACATAGAAAGCCTAAATCTCCAATGGCAAATGACGGCAATAAATACTTTTCAAGAAAATTATTTTTGAAAAGATTTTTTTTTTTTTATTTTTGTTAGCCGGTTGCTAGTTGTTTAGTTAATTTTTGAAAATTCAATTTGTATGAATGAAACATCACTTCACACACACAAATGTTTCACGATTATTACAGAAACGTTCCGATTCAATATTCTGACGGTAGGTTGACATTGGCGTTTGATTATTTTGTAGTCGACTATATTGACAGTTTTGTTTTTATTATCTGTTATCCGCAATCATTATAGGTACCTACTTATATAATAATAGCTGTCTAGTATCTTTATAGCACTTTATAAGCGCAGAATCTCCATCTCTTTCTGTGGGTGCCGTTAAGAGCAGATTAAGGGGCTATCCAGAGAATGGGCAGTAGTATTCTCCTTGGAACATTATAATCTTCTGGGATGACAAGCCCCTTGCCAAGCGAAGTGATTATCGCAAACCTCTCTATAATCAGCGTCTAAAATGGCGTTTTATGGGCACGCCTGTGTTCAGCACTAGACGTCTTCCAGCTATTGATGTGAAATACGCGATTTTCACCCATCGGACATTTACAATAACATTTGTAATGTAGTAGGTATTTGATTGATTTTATTACCTGTGTCGTCTGTGACTGCAAATACTAACCCCACATTACGCGCCGTTTCATGCATTACTTTCGTGTAAAAATGTACATAAACACTTGCATTTTAGTTTTTACAATAAATTTGAAACAATGAATACTGGTAAAACATAATTTCTAGGTATCAAGGTAAATTACTGTATATAGATAGAGCTAACGAAATCGCCCATTATTTACCCAAAATTTTGGGAGACGTTCTTATTCAGGCAGCACCTCGTGTGGGAGCAAGAAACAACTAGGCGGGCACGCGCTGTAGAATTCTACTAGTGGGAATTCTGTGATTAAAACCCATTTACTTACGTGAAAGAAGAAGAAGAAATCAAAATCGAACGTTACACGGCCATGTTGCTAATTCGAGGATCTTACCATAAAGTATAATTATACTTACCTATATCTAAGTACCCTTAGAGTATAGACTAAAAGCATTGAGAGAACTTCATTATCTGTCAAGCGTATCACTTTTTTGGACACTTTTTTATAAGAATTGGACACTTTGATGTGAATGACTCTGAGAGATTAGTATAGAAAAAAACCTTAGAGTATAGAGTAAAAGCAAAGAGGGATCATCAAAACGATAGTATATTTGTACTGCTCACACGTATCGCTACGTCAGTGGCGAAGGAAAGAAACAAACATATAGTAATTAGGTACACTTGCGAAATGTCACCGTACCATTTATTCGACTCAAGTCAACTGCTTTTCTATACAAATCTGTCAGACTCATTCACATGAAAGTGTCCACTTCATATAAAAAGTGTCCAAAAAAGTGGTACGCTTGACAAATAATGACGTTCTCTCTATGCTTTTAGTCTATACTCTAAGGAAACATTGCTGGTGCTGGTTATTGGTGAGGAAACTTCAATTTCCTGTCTAACATAAGCTACCACTCCATCGTTTTGATTCAAGCAGTTCCTAGTCCAAAATGTATTATAATTCTCCAAATTCGGAGGTGGGTTGAGACCGCTTGTCCAGCATTCCGCAATACTAGATATTAGTGCAGCAAACAGATCAAAGTTACAGTTTATACTGCGTATATTTACAGTAAAAACTAACAGTGAACTTTCATTTAGTGAATTGTAATTTAACAATCTACTACATTCTGCACATGTTCTGAGTGACAAACACTCTATAGCAGCCGTTTTATCAACTTCCGTAATTATGAAAGAGTTATCATCCATTATTGGTTTGTTTTGTACTAGGGTGTAAATGCACAGGGAGCATTGATTTAGTTTTACAAATATCAGTAACTTCAGTTTTACATTTATAAGCAGCATATAATACATTATTTTTGAATTTAGGAAATAACATATTTATAATAGTTTTATGTATCAATATTTTAGCATATTTTATTGTGGTTGTGTATGGAAGTAATTTGAGTCCAGGTGTGATGTAGTTTGGTGTGTAGTGTATGTGTGTGTGAAAGTTGTGTATGAGTGCAACCAAATGCGAATACATGGGTGCAAATGTGTAGTGTATGTGTGTGTGCAAGTTGTGTATGAGTACAAACAGATGCAAATACATGGGTTTTGAATTTAAATATACTATGTATTTAGTATAAATCATAGAGCTAATTAAGGCAATATGGTTTAAAAAGCCTGAGAGGCAAGCATACAGAAAATAATAAGACGAAAGCCAAGTTGAGTAGTTACTCATTAATTTTAAGATTATGAACTTATTTAGTCATTTATTCTTCAGGTTCTCCAGTTCATTCTCATTGTTGACTCTAATGAGAGGGGCTCCGTCTGAACGCCTCAAGTATATTTGGCCTCGCGAGGCCCAGCAGTACTTAAAACCATTGCCTTTTGCAAATTCTCTAGCAAGGAAAAAGAGCCTCTTAGTCTGCGCAGTGAGGCTCTCCGACACAAAGATTGGCTTAGACGGGCCTTCTAGTTTTAAGTTGGAGGTACTGAACTTGCTGGTGACGTATTTCTTATTGTACGCCTTGATGGATCCTACAATGTTCTCTTTTAACACCACTGTTGACAGATTCGCAACTATGGGCTGGTTTTTTTCACTCTTTGTGTTTATTCGATAGACGTCGCGTACCTCGGTGGCTTGCAGTGGCACATTGAGCGCGTTCCCGACTTTCTGGACTATATGAAGTAGGTCTGCTTTCGTCTTGCCAATTTTTTTGGGGACGTTACGTACCTCTATGCTGGCGCTTCGAAGATTGCGCTCCATTTGCTCCATCCTGGTCTCTAGAGACTGAATGCACTTGCGGTCCACCAATTTTTCCTGTTCCAGCGTGCTGATTCTAGCGACCATCTCATCGTACTTTTGACCAAAAAATTCAATGGAACTAGAGATTTCTTTGTTTTGCTCTGTGTGAGTTGTTATACCACTCTGTACTCTGTTCATGAGGGCAGTAAATTTTTCATCTTGCTGCTTTCGAAGTACAGTAAACATCTCCAAAATTTCTGCTCTACTTATGTCATCGCATCCCTCCCGTTTGCGTTTGCGCATGATAATATTCGGCTCACTCGTAGCGTGCTCGTAGCGTGAGAACATACAAAATAAATAGATACGGGTCGCGGCGTTTCTTCAATTTCATCCCCTGAGGGGTTAAAAAATACAGGATAAGGTCCCATCGTAAGACGCTCGCACGGCCTAAGCGCTGAAGCTAAAATCTTGAAATTTCGAAACCGTTCATTACATAGGGGTGCAATAAAATGGAATTCATAAAAATTGAGTGGAAAGGGTAAAAAGTTTTTGTATAAAAAACCTTTATTTCTTAACGCAGGTACTTATCGTTTTTAAACTTGGACCATACAAACGAGTTAAAATGAAATGGGTTTTCTTTGTTGTTTGGAGTTCAACCCCAAAATCAGTGGTTGAGCTTTGTAAATAAAAAAAAAATCGTAATGTATTCAAACTTGGATAGTTCCTTCTATATGAAAAATATTGCTTTAAGTTTGTTTTGAGAGGGATCAATTACGTGGTTCAAATAAGGGATGAAACTTTGTATTTTAAATTATAGTGATGAAAATTAGCATTGTACATATATACTTTTTAAAACATAATCGTGCTACAGTAATACTTTTTGCCAGGGTTGATTTGAAGGGGTAAAAAGGGAATGAAGTTATGTTTCTTCATTTTCGAAGTCACGTTCGTAAAACCGGTTATTATTAGGCAGGTGGGTTGAAAATAGGTGGTGTATTTTAACATTTTAGCTTTAGTGTCAAACTATACCTACATAAAATATTGATCAATTAAGTGGTCAATTACTACCAGATATCTCAAAAGTTACATATTTCATCCCTGCCTCTCATAATGCCACCATGAAAAATCACTGCACGAGGCCGCTTAACATTAAAAGGATGTAAAAGTAACGTTTTTAGTTTGGTACCTATAGGAATTTTTAAACGCCTCCCAAAAAGGTTAGTTATAAGGTAATTTTATCCCGGAAATATAAACGGTGCCTGAGATATACGTAGTCCACGCGGGCGAAGCCGCGGGGTAGAAGCTAGTTCCGAATAAAGTAACATTCCTGAATTTATTTCCGTCATCGAATCAATATTATTTTTATAAATTGGAAACAGGTTCGTGATGTTGCTATTTTTGAGGTGGCCAGTAAAATGGCACAACACAAATAGAAGCCCCAAATAGAGGCTCTCTGCTGTGTTATTGCTCTAGACTTAGGTAGAGGAATTACGCTTGATGACGTGCCGTGGGCCGTGAGACGTTTGGAGTCGGTTCCGGCTTCATTGAAATTGAGTTTTCGTTAGAGTCAACACTGCGGTTTTAATATTTATATGGTTCTAGATATATGAAACTGTTCAGCTCCCTTCTTTTACCACACTATTATATACAGATATTGCTAGACGTGACATATAAATAACCGGCCAAGTGGGAGTTGGACTCGCGCATGAAGGGTTCCGTATAATTATCTATCCCTGCCATCTAGTTTTGAGTAGCAGTAGTATTTAAAGCAACACCATCTATGACTCATCTGGTAAACTAGCAAAAAAATCACGTTTGTATGGGGGTCCCTTTAAATTGTTATTTTATTTTGTTTTTAGTATTTGTTGTTATAGCGGCAACAGAAATACATTATCTGTGAAAATTTCAACTGTCTAACTATTACGGTTCATGAGATACAGCCTGGTGACTTTGATGGTCTATCCTAGTACACGACATTGGCGAAATTGTGGTGAAATTGCCGCAGAAGCCACTAACTAAGATTCAATTCAATTCAGCCTGGTGACAGACGGATAGACAGAGAGACAGACAGACAGACAGACAGACAGACAGACAGAATAAGTACCTATTGTTTTTTTATGTTTTATATTTTTATGTAGTACCAAGCGCTATTTGACATGTTATTTTTTTACTTTTTTTTGTGGTAACAGTTGAATTAGAATAAATGCTCCCTTATTTTGAATCTCAATGTTTTCATGAAGCTCATCATCATCAACACAGTCGGTGTTAATTGAATGCAGGAAAAACTCATCTCAAATCTCGCGTCTGAGCCGCCAGGTATAATATAGCACTGCGTTTTATACCGGTCGCTACTTAGCCGGAAGGCATTCTAAACTACGTCAAGTCCTCGCTTCCTATGGAAAACACGTCTGCCTCATGGTTGGTTGGTTTTGTGGCTAATCATTACAGTTGACAAATTATGTGGGATTTTATGTCGTTCACACTATCGGGATCACTTCTTAATGTAACTATAAACTTTGGTTTATAGCTCGTGATTCTGTTTCCTTTGCATTATAAAGTAATCTGTCGATTTCGTAAGCAGGCGATACTGCTATACAAATATTTACATCAAGAGATGTCCGCCGATTTCACCTACGAGTTAAATTTTTTCCGTGGGGATTCTTATATTTTAGGGAAAATATTTTTCGAAAAGATAGAATTTAATTGCTGCATGCAGTTGTTTTTAAACCTAGCAATCTGTGTAAAATTTCATCAGCCATTTTGACGAGAATCTAATACAAATAATTAACTGACATACAAACAGACAACGTTTTGTTCTTTTGTACATTTGAAGCACTCTAACCCTGTACTCTACACTACAATCTGCCAAACAATTTGTCAACTCAATCAGTCAAATCGCATTCGTTGCGATCGCGATTGCTCATAATAGTATGCGGCTAACCACACTATCCAATCTGACATGCGATTTGCCACGCGATCTGTTGAAATTGCGGTTAGCATATATTGAAACAGCCCCATCCCTTTCGTACTAATATATTAGTAGGTAAAGGTGGCCCACACTATATATGTAGATTTCTATGATTCTTGTATTTGGTTGCTTGATGTACAAAATGACACAGCACTGTCTTGCCCCTCTTGCGGCAGCGAGATTCGGAGGATCTTCTCTGGTTTACCTTGCGGAGGCGTTTTATTGTGATTTTGAGATGACCAAACTACAGTGATGTAAGTATTAATGTTTATTCTGTTGTTGTTTCAGGTTTAGATTCTACGTGTACTCGGCGTACGTGGAGCGACGCACGGTAGCCGCAGTCCGTATTATTGCAGCTACGAAGACCCGCGGGCCGGACCCGGTCGTCTGCCGGCTGTGGCTTCCCAACAACCGCACTCTCACGCTGCTGGCCAGAGTTAAGGTAATGCAGAACAATAATAAAAAGTAGGTACTTAACCTAGTTTTTATTTTAGTGTTCAAAGATACCTATACCTGCCTATTTTTTTGTTGTAGGTACTCAAATACACATTAATAATGTCACACATATCGGTAAGCTTAGGTACAAAATAACGACCGGCAAACTGGTAGTACCGGGCAGGTTAATAAATTAATTAAATATCGCCCAACGATCACATACGTAGACCATGGACCCTAACTAAGATTCCCTGTATCTAAAGTAGGAACTACGAGACGAGGACTATGGCCCCATAACACCCAGACTCAGAATAAGTACTTGCGTTTTTTATGTGCACAAATACTTGTCACGGGAATCGAACCCGCCACCTCCGGGCTATGAGCCGACTACCACACCACAGGGGCTGTCATAACATAAAATAAATAGTGATGTGCAATGAATGATGGCCGAGAGTGCAGCGTACTTAGCGCAGTCCAGACCATCACGGTGCGGTCAGCATTACAGCCCTTGATGGACAAGCTGGAATAAATCTAGCGCTTTTTTAGCAGAGGTTTTAATTTAGCCTCTTAATGACTAATTAAATTATGGCAAAAGCTGAGAATGAATAGATATTTTTAAAAAAATGCCCGTAGCACCAAAAGTATAATAAAAGTCTGGTAACAAACATGGAGGTTGAATTGATAGGTACTGAGGTCCTACTCTATTGTTTATTTCTTTAATCTGTGGTCCTACCACCTGATTTCTGTTGATTCACTTATCAATACACATTGTAGGTACTACTTGTTTTTAATTATACGTTACCTACTAGCTCATTATTTGGCGGCATGCGTGCTAGCACGGGCACGCATGCCGCCGTCCAGGGGGCGTACCGTGAGCTCTTAGCGCGATTCAAAACAGAGCCTATACTGGATCGCTTGTCAAAATCCCCATACAAAAAAAACAAAGCGATCCAATATAGGCTCAGTTTTGAATCGCGCTAAGAGCTCACGGTACGCCTCCAGGACACCGTCCGATATCCGCGGATCACAATCATCGCGATAACCCGCTGCGGACGTCGCAGCAGGGTAGCCCCTGTGGCCTACCTGTACCAATTTATCATTTTATAAACATAAAACTCTACTAGGTATGTGCATAATATTTTAATATTTTGAAGTATTTTATTGTAGTGTAAAGTAAGCTTCGTAAGCAAATTACCTTCAAGGTATATACAGTAAATTGAAAGCAAGTAGATTATTAAACTAAAACCCACAACGGTTAGTTCGGTCGCCAAAGTTTCTGTCAGGTTCGGATAGACTGAAGACAATACCTACCATCATTTGCATCCATTTAATTACACCATTTTCGGCGTATCATGTGGTTATTGTCTAAGACCACCGGCTGAGTCACGTCGCCGGGTCAAGGAAGGTATAGCATAGACAGAACAAATCACCGTGAAGTCAAACAATACTTACTTAACACAGGTATCGTCGCAATTGCTTCAAGGCTTATGAATATTCCAAGCGTTGTTATTGAAGATTGGGCATGGTGGTGATGAGACGTAACGAAATAAATTTGTTTTAAAAAAAAAAAGAAACATCACTGCACTTTTCTTACGGTTTTCTAAATGTAATTTCCACGAGGTGTGGAGTTAATAAAATGGCGCCACGTGCGAGGAATATTCTTTATATTCTTGGCACGATATGTTTTTTTTTTAGAGTTTGTTCTTGACCTGGATACAAAGTCCTTCAGTCGCAATATTAAAAAGTCTACAAAGTCTGCATTATAATATATTATATTTTACTTAGTCATAGTCACAGTCATAGTCCAGTCCAGGTCAGGTAGCCATAGTCCAGTCAAAGTCATGCCCCAGTAAAGTGGTGGCAACTTTACTAGAGGCTTCCATGGAGTTTTGGAAGCAACACGAAAAACCACGTTTCACCACATTATATCACTTGCCACACTCATGCTCGTAATTCAGCACTTAATGCGTAAAACACCACCAATTTTAAACATTAACACTGGAAAAAACACAAGTTTTGAAAAATAATACAATGCAACGACGTGAACTTTTTCGCGTTCCCGCCAAAAAAAAACGGCACGATATGTAAGCTTTTGAAGTTGCCAGTATTTGATTCGGGTGAGTACTATGTAATCTGTGTTGGAGGCCTAGTAATAAATTCGCTCATAGGGTGCGCTTGAAAGTGTATGAAGATTTTATCATGAGGCCCATATTATGTGACTCCAAAAAACCGACGATCGAAAGCTTTGGGTACAGTGAATCACAGATCAGTAATATGTAGCTAGCAGTGGATTAAGTAAAATTAAATAAAACATTCAACATTCATACTATTAGGGTAAATGCACAGATTAGAGAAAAAACAACTGACTATAGGTAAATGTATGCTGTGATTGACAGTGATGGACATATTTTTTTATAGTTTTGTGTAAGGCCGATAAACAGGAAGTAGCCAAATGCGACTGCGTGCCTCTTATAAGAAATCCAGTGGCTGTCCAGTGTCCATAATGAAATCACAAGTGGGCTACTTCCACTTCCTATAATGACATCACGGTGGAGCTACTTCTAGACAAATAGGTACCTACATTGTTTCGTATTAGTTTCACAGTATAACCATAATAACAGTACACGAAAATTAATTTACTTATGCGATAATAAGCAAATATTAAACTATTGAGGATTTAGGTCATCCCTGAGCCCGTTGCTCACTGCTCCGCTTAGCTTTTCAACAGCGCAGGAATGGTTTTAAACACTTCGTAACCACTGAACTGTTCAGAGGAATATTTAGTTAGCCTCCTTATATACGAAGTATAAACCTGTGTGTGCTTCAATGATCACAAGAGACACCCGAAGCTATTCAAGGTTTGTTTTTAGAAGGCTTCAAAGACTTAAACCACCTGTGGAACGGGGCAATATGATAAAATGTACCTCCTATATACCTTTCTATACGTAATTCGATTTTCATCGTATTGTGATACAATTTAAATTTAGGTCAAGGGGTGGCGTGCTTTCCTCTAATCTTTGTCGTTATTTTCTCATTTGAATAAGATTTAAATATTATCTGATTCAGGCGTAACTGGATTTTTGGTGATTTCGTTTTGAATATCAAAAACAAACAAACCGTCCTGTTTTACCGATGACAATATTTTGTAGAGATAGGAAGGACCTGTTATATTTTTGTTGCTTTTGATACCTTTTTCGTGACGAGCTAGACGTTCGCCTGATGTTAAGCGTCATGACTACCCATAACAGATTGCAGTATCACTCGGAACTCTAAATTAATATATTTTTTCGTGGCACTGCACTGCACACGTCATCCTGAGACTTCACACAGTCTAGTAATAAGATTACTAGACTGAGTGATCAGATCATAAAGTCTCATTTGCCTAGTAATTTCCACCTTGGCCTCGGCAATGTAGAGTTGTTTATTTTATTTTCAGGCAATTCGTGAGAACTGGAATCTAAAATACAGTGCAGCATACGTGTTATGTCTACTACGTGATTCAGGAGTGAAGCCCCAAGAAACGGTGGGGGCGTCTATATCGGTAATATCAACCCACTACATAGGAAGACCACCCACTAACATCCTTACTGTGCTAGACACGGAACCAAAAACGGGCATTGAGGTAAGTTTGAAATAAAAACATCGAGTATGTAGGTAACGTTAGTCGGGTTCATCATCATCATCAACAGCCTGATGACTTCCACTGCTGAACATAGGCCTCTCCCAGAGAGCGCCACTTTGAGCGGCTCACTTCCTGCATCCATTGGTTCCCCGCGGTTTTCACCAGATCGTCGGTCCACCTAGTGGAGGACTGGCCTACGCTGCATATTCCGCTTCGTTGTCGCCACTCGAGAACCTTTCTTCCCCATCGGTTGTCAGTTCTGCGAGCAATGTGGCCTGCCCATGGCATTTGCATTTTAAGGTGAAAAAAGCATTCTCCAAAATATTAATTAGGATCTACCTATATAGCCACTACACATCATCACACTTTGTTAGTTTTTTTGTGTATATTGAACTAGCAGTGCCCCGCGGTTCCACCCGCGTTCCTACAGGAACCGTTCCCGTTATTGGGATAAAAAGGCGCCTATGTTTTAATCTAGAGTATAAGCTACCTCCATACTAAATTTCATTCAAATCCGTCCAGCTGTTAGAGCGTGAAAGAGTAAAAAACATACACACATACACACAAACTTTTGCCTTTATAATATTAGTGTGTATATCAATAGTTATTTACAATTTTGTATATTCATTATATACCACATACCACCCCACACATCACACAATACCGCAAAGCTTGGAAACATAGGTTTTCAACGAGTGTGTTTTACCAGTGATGACATTAATTGGCACAGAGGTTCTTCTCTTTTACTGTAGATCTCATTAGTAAGCTCAATGTCGTGCAACTATATATGGAGCGGGTAATGAAATTCGGATTGAGGAGATCCAGAGGCGGACAAAGACACCGACATAGCTTTCAAAATTAGCCAGCTGGAATGGCCACAATGCTCGCAGAACCGACAACTGATGGAGAAGAAAGGTTCTCGAGTAGCTATATCAAGAACTAGAAGACAGACCAGCCTTTTTAGTGGACCAATGATGGTCAAAACCGTGGGGAGGCGTTCGATGCAAGAGGCAATCGGCCGGTCACAGTGGCGCTCTATGTTCTGCAGTGGACGTCTTCCGGCTGATGATGATGATGATGACAGATTTATAATGAGCATATTGTTAGTGTTATATTCTATAATTAGAATTGGCGCTCGATACTATAGTCTGGAGCACCCAAAGCTGCAACTTGATATACAGACCTTAAAACATTAACACGATAAACAATTATTATGGATCCATCTGATAGGCACCACATTGGCAATTTGTATATTATTTATATTATTCTCAGCCTTGGGTTGGATTTCTCAGCGGTTGCTACTTACTACTTATGTCTCAAGAGAATATAATTACCTGCTTACCACTTATTGCATGCCTTGCCTCCATATTGTGTGGCCCGAGATTACCACACTAATATTTATTCTGCGACATCACATCCCCATGAAAATAAAACCAGTGTTGTCATGTTTCAGTCCAATTAATTTTCGCAGATAAGCTTCATTCCACTATTTTTTATAATCAGATGCGTTCAAATGTCATACATACGTTTATTAAACGATCAATGCCATCAATGCAAGCCCATTTATATAAAAGCTAATGAGGTTAATGAGTGTATACTTACATTAATTTTTACAACCGCTAACCGTTGGGAGGCGCGTGGGGAATGGAACATGGCTGTAGGCTGCTAGGGCTGATAATTCTCATGCCATAGCAACAGATGATGCCACGAGCACTCGAAACACCTCGTAATGCATATTTTTGTTGGCATGGAACTTTAGCACCTCGTTAACACCGTTTACACTCCGTCGGTTTTATTGTGCCGTCTATTTGCGTTATACCCCTTTGTTAGCAAGCGCTGCCGCTTTTGATAATAACCGTATAAAGCGGTGGTGGGTGAGATATTCATATATCTTACTGTGCAGAGAGGTAGGTACGCATTTATAGATATTATACTTCTGGTAGGTACACATCTCAGCAGGGTGTACTGAGTACTCTTTATCGCAGTCGAGATTGGGCGTTTCTTGATGTTCGTCAAAATTTCGGATTAGAAACTAAAAAAAGTCCACCTAAATTAAATGTGGTTGGAAAGTGAGATGTGAATTTTATCAGCTGATTGAGTTAGCTGTATAATAGAGACGGCATCTAATATTTTAAAAACCGGGAAGGGAAAAGGAAGGTGGGGGGAGGTGAGGAAAATGAGGGCAATGTAAAGGAAAGTGGGAGAAAGTAATAGAGAGGTGAGGGGAAGTAAGGGGTAGTTGGGGGAGTTGGAGAGTTGGGGGGGGGGGGGGTTTAGATGAGTGGAATAAGGGAGAGGTGGGAGAAGGTGGGGGAGGTAAGAGGGCCCTCCACCCTTACTCTGCCCTCTACCTCCCCTTTTTTTCCCCTATCTCCTCTTTACTTCCCCACATCGGCCTTACTTCCCCACATCGCCCTTACTTCCCCTTCACCTCGCTCTTACTTCACCCCCCACCTCACGCTTACTTCCCCCCACCTCACGCTTACTTCCCCCCACCTCCCCTTACTCCCTCCACTTCCCCCTTACAGCCGCCACCTTCCCTTTATTTACATGGGAGAAGTGGGACTTCTCTCTTACTCCCCCATCTCCCGTTACTTCTCCCCACCTCTCCCTTAAGTCCCCCCACCTCCCCGCTTACTTCTTACCTCCCTTTTACTTTCCTTCACTTCTACCTTACTCCCTATATCTTACCCCCTCTATCTTACCTCCTCCACCTCCCCCTAACTTCCCCACCATTTTGCGTTATCTGTAAATTTTTCTATCACCTACTAGCAGCTACTTGACACTAGAGGCGCGAGTGGCGTTACTTCATTTAGGTGCACGACTAAGCAGTTCTAAATTAAGTTCAACGTAAATACCGAATAGCGTTTGTAGCGTCTTGCACATAAACTAAAATTTTAATGTGGGCCAAAATTTGAGTTCTCTAAAATCACCGAATCGACACCACTGACATACTACTAAAACCCACGTAAAATAGGGCAGTCTGTGACTATTAGGTAAGTACTGAGGTAATGAGACCAATATCATAATTAAATTGTAATATTTGTCTCAATAACTCAGTATTTTTATTTATTGTAGTTTTATCAAAATTTTGTTTTTGTTAAATACCTAACTAAAACTAAATCCGATAAAACTATAATTAATTTACGTGTTTTTTACATTTCATCCAATCAGTATAGGTACATGTCAGTATTTCACCATCATAATTGTATTTTAGACTGATTATAAATATAACTTTATCGAAAAGTTGGAATAGAAATCAGATTAATTAACAACATTAACATGTTGTTAATTATTGTTCTCTGTGGTGAGTTGACGAAATTGTTTTAAACAGCATGATATAATAATCTTGCACTACTAAAAACACGATAGAGTTAGAATGAAATTATAGATATATTCTATCATAGATATTAGTCTGGTTAGTTGTGCGTTGTTTACGTAGTAGGTAGGTACTTAACATCAATAACAACAAGAACTAGCCGTGATGCTAAACATCGAGCGAACGACTAGCTTTTCATGTCTTTCATTTAAGTACCTACATATAAAATAAACATGAACAAAAGAACTAAAATCACCGATATAGCTTTGAGAATTAGCAAGTTGAAGTCGCAGTGGGCAGGCCACATTATCGCTTGTAGAACTGACAACCGATGGGGAAGAAAGGTTATTGAATGGCGACCACGAACCGGAAGACGCAGGTAGGCCGGCCCCCCACTAGGTGGACCGACGACCTACCTGGTCAGAACCGCGAGGGCCCGATGGATGCAGGAGGCAAGCAGCCGCTCAAAGTGGCGCTCTTTGGGGAGGCCTGTGTTCAGCAGTGGACGTGTTCAGGCTGATGATGATGGTGATGTAAACAAACATACGTACCAACTGCTGAAATAGGGTCTTCTCTCATGTGGAGAGGGTGGGCTATAAACCTCCACGCTGACCAAGGCTGCGGGTTGGTGGATGACACAAGTTCTCGTTTGTGATTCCTGTACAAGCCATCATTGGGGATTTGAACCTAGGTGCATCGATTGGAATGTCTCACGGGATATATTCCGCTGCAATGAGCCACACTGACCTAGTTACCTAATTTTATAAAAAAGAATGAACGTCTATCATCCTTGATTTCCAGGAAAAGTTGCACGTGTGCGTAAAGCCATTCCACTTCAGCTACTCGCGAGATGACTGGCTGGTGGAGTGGTTCGAACTGAACCGGCTGCTAGGTGTAAGCCACTTCTACATGTACAACCAGTCTCTGAGTGCCCCTGTGGAATGCATGCTCAACCATTACAGAAGACAGGGCCTCGTTACATTGCTGCCTTGGAAACTGCCTATTATATCCAAAGTGGAGATTAGGTAAGTAAATACTATACCTTACTTACGTGGTTAAAATTGGTTCATTGCGAGCGAAATTTAGCCCGCACTAAGCGTTTTGGTTCAAACTTTATAGTGCATACAGCAAATGAGTGGAATACCTTGCCGTCGTCTTTGTTTCCAGCTAACTATAACCTTGGAGTCTTCCAGTCAAGAGTGAACAGGTATCTTTTAGGCAAGCATGCACCACCGTAGGCCGCGTCATCACTTGCCATCAGGTGAAACAGTGGACAAATGCTATGCCTATAAATTAAAAGAAAAGAAAACGATTCCGTTAAATGCACTTTTTTAGGGTTCCCTACCCAAAGGGTAAAATCGGGGCCCTGTTAGTAAGCCTCTATAGTGTCTGTCTTGCTGTCCGACTTCTCTGGCTATATTTCTTAAATCGTAATAGGTATCCGCCAACAGTTGCACAGAATATGCGTTAGGTGTAATGAATACAGTATAACAATAATAAAAAATATAATTAAATAAAAAGTTAACAGTGAGTTAAAAGCTGCGATAAAAAAATCAACCACTTGCATATGCTAGTTGCCTGCTATTTTTTTATTGCATAAAGTTATAATATTCCTTAAAAGTTAGCAGTCGTGAAAACAAAGATTAAACATCTCAAAAATGACAAAATTACAAGCATTTTAAAATACTGGAATAGAAAGAGGTAGCTCAAACATGCAGTGACGTCACTTCTTGGTCTTTCATATTACCTCGTTACTAAGCTGTGGTAGCTTTACATCAATCTTTTTGGAATGTGACGTCACAACGTGTATTTTCATAGTAACTGTGGTGAAGCTCCGCACGATCTCTGTTTTGTGAGAAAGGGACAGGCAATGCCCGCTCCAGAAACATTAGAAAATTATTACTGTACATACACCTCTTTGATTACTCCGTGACTTTTTTACCGGTATTACTCGTACTTATTTTTTCAATTATTGCATTCAACCTACTTTATGAAAATAATATTTACTTTTTATAACAGGCAAATAGCCTATTATGGAGCTATTTTATTTGGTCTTACAACAAATTTAAGTGCACGTGTACGGAACCCTCAGTGCCCGAGTCTGTCTCGCATTTGGCCTTTTTTATTGATTTGGATAGAAAGTCAAGGTTCTTCTACAAATTCCTCATTATTTTGCGTTTTAGGACAGAGGGTCAGTTCGCAGCGTTCAACGACTGCCTGTACCGGTCCATGTCCAACGCCGGATGGCTGCTTGTCATCGACGTTGATGAAGTGGTGGTTCCTCGGAGAGAGCGCACTTTGCCAGCGTTACTCAGCACCTTGCGGGCCTCTTACAGCCCCCAATCAAAGGCGCCATCAGCTTTTCTGTTTAGGAACGCCTTCTTCTATTCTCTTTGGGAGGTAGGCATCTATCTTTAACAATAATTATGTTTTTCTTGCTTATAGTGTTATAGTTATTTATGATATTAGGGCGGTAAGTTGGTTTTTACAAACGAGTAGACAAATGTAAGCCCGAGACGAAGTCGAGGTCTTACCATAGTCACGATTTTGTAGAAACCAATGTCCGCACGTGTATCATACAACGTTTTTCAACACATTTGCGAGAAAACAGTACAATAGTAATAAAACAAACTTTTGTTTATTAGTGGAAAAGTCGCAACAAACAATGTTTGATGTTCCTAATTTATTATGAAAATGGGCTAATATGGCGCGCATTTACAATGCAAATGGCGCCACGTGCGTGTGGTGAAAATTAGAACTACATCTCTAGTTTCATTTTCTCTTTAGTATTAAAGTGAGACAAACGTAGCCAAATCGCTTCCAAGGAGTTTCAATCATTCAGCTTATTTATTCTCGTACTGTGAAACTCCTTGGTGAAATTCTTTTATATGCTTTATTGAAATTAAAAAAAAACCATTAAAATAACGCACGGCGCTATACAAGGAACGATGCGGTAAAATAGGTACTTAGGTGAGAGTACCTATTTTACCGCACGCTTCGTTGTATGGTCATTACGCACCATACAACGAAGCGTTAACTTTCGAACAATGTATACAGGCTTTGTAAATGCATTTTTTGAGCAAATGTGTTGAAAAAGTATTTTTTTTACTTTGATTTTCTTTTTATGAAAAAAATATTTTGGTCACTCTTTCTAATGTTAGTGCCTTAAACTAACTAAACTAAACTTAAACTTAAACTAACTAAACTTAATGTGTAATACTTTAATTTATTTTTTTTTGCGTTTGAAAACAAAAATGCTATAAAACGCAGATGAAAGAAAAACAAATGCTATTTACTCAACAGACGAATGGACAGATTTCATGTATGATAGGTATATGTAATTACAATGATATTATAGCTAATATCGCTTGCTTCCTAATTAACAGATTACCTAACTCCCCGTTCGTGATTCAAATTTTACCTTTACATATGTATTTTTATATTCCACTAGCGCATTAAACGGTATATATCTTTCACAATACCTCAGGCACAACTGGCAGATAATGCTCCTATAGCATTCAGTTCACCTATGTACCTACTATTGTTATTGGTAGTGCAATAAATAATTGCATCTATCTATCTATATAATTGGTTAAACATTTGTTTTAGGATGACCCCAAAACAAAAAGCTTTCTAAAGACAGCGAAGAAAACGCGTCGGTGGGCGGCGCCGCACGCGCTGAAGGTGCGCAGCAAGTACGCGCTGCGGCCGCGCGACGCCGTCGAGCTCGGGAACCACTTCGTGTGGGAACTGGCGCCTGGAGCCACCTCCGTCGGCGTGCCCACCGAGCGCGCGCTGCTGCACCACTACAGGGTACGCGCTACAATAATAATAATGATTATTGACCAAACGAGCGCGAAGTGTCTCCGTTTCAGCTTGGGCAAAAATGATTTCGTATACCTAATTATTATGTGCACCGGCCGGATGTCTGTCTATCCGGCTGTAATAAGTACCTACAAGTCGCATTTTCCAACTTAAAATTTTGGGAATAGATTCGATAATTGTAAAGAATTTTTTTCATTCGATACACTTTATGCGAACTTTTCAATATGTTGAAGCCATGAGGGTTGATAACTTAAAAAATATAATACTTCAGCCATTTCGAAAAATGTGGAATGTGAAGATTGACTCGCCACAGAAGCACTAGTAATAGTCCTTTGGCCCACTTACATAACTGTTCATTATTTTGGTCCTTGATTTGGTTAATCAATAAGGCCCGCCATCTCT
This sequence comes from Ennomos quercinarius, assembly GCA_910589525.2. Taxonomy (NCBI): domain Eukaryota; kingdom Metazoa; phylum Arthropoda; class Insecta; order Lepidoptera; family Geometridae; genus Ennomos; species Ennomos quercinarius. Next base: position 10,041,071 of record OU342499.1, on the reverse strand, counting down.
CAATGTAACAAGATTACAGAGTGTCCTAGAATAAGCTACACAACTAAAAGACGATGAAACAAGCAGACTACGTACGCGAAAACAAAAGAAACCTTAAAAGTATTGTAATTTATTTGTTACTAGCTTTTGCCCGCGGCTTCGCACGCTTGTATTGTGTTATTTCTACGTTTAGGTACTCTAATAATAGATCATGCATTTTCTATATACCAAACAACAAATCCACTAAATCTTTTCGGAGCTGAGCACGTATTAGCACACGTGTAAAATGCATTTACCTATACGACGCGTACATAGTTAATTTTGTTAATACTATTTAGAAATTACAAATACTTAAGTACACCACTGTAAAAGGAGTCGACATTTATATGTCCACTATTTTCCACGTTGTCTCATTTCACTGCACTTTCAACATAGTGGAGGGAGTGAGGAAATAACATGTGTACAAAGCTCAAATCAGAATCGCTTTTGCAAAGAATGTTTCATTTTTAGGGTTCCGTAACAGTTTTGAAATAAAGAAACCCTTTGTGGCGAAGTTGGGCATGACATGACAAGTACGTCTCCACACTATCATGCCTGCCTAAGGTTCCATTATAGGTTAGGTGTAATGTACATCATCATCATTCATCATTAACAGCCTGAAGACGTCAACTGCTGAACATATTCCTCCCCCAGAGCACACCACCTTGAGCGGCTACTCGCCTCCTGCATCCATCGTCGGCTCCCCGCGGCTTTCACCAGGTCGTCGGTCCACCGAGTGGGGGGCCGGCCTACGCTGCGTCTTCCGGTTCATGGTCGCCACTCGAGAACCTTTCTTCCCCATCGGTTGTCAGTTCTACGAGCGATGTGGCCTGCCCATTGCTACTTCAACTTACTAACTTTAAGAGCTATATCGGTCACTTTAGTTCTTCTGCGGATCTCTTCGTTCCGGAGCTTATCTCGCAGGGAAACACCGTCTCCATAGCTCGCTGCGCGACTTTAAGCTTGCTAATGAGGCCAACAGTAAAAGACCATATCTAAGTTCCATAAGTCATCACTGGCAACACACACTGATTACCACCAAAAAGTTTAAATTCTCATTGCATAATTACATCCAAAGATATAATGAACCTTCTTGGAGCAATCGAGTAACCAATAATTTTTTGCTCTAACCTGTGGTTTGTCCTAAAGAGAATATAACCACTCAGTTTGTTCCACAGAACTCCCATTAGGTTTGTTCGTTGAAAAGCCCACAGGCCTAAAATATTTACCCTAATATCTTACCCTTACCTACATCTAAGTACCCTTTTAAAACATTTTTCATAAAATATTTCGTATCATTGGCTAAATAAAAATGCCGTCTAATGCCAAAATAAAAAAAACATCTACTTTCACATTATTTAATATTTGTTGGTATATGTATGTATTTAACTTCTAAAATGCTAAACAACCTGTAAAAATATAAATAAGAAACCTATAAATTGTTTTGATTCTCTTAGGGTAGCGGTAGGTACTAATATTACTCTTTGGTCATTGTGGCACAGAGTGTAGTCGATTGTTTTTTTTTCTAATCTGTGACGATATGTGGTAACTTTTACAACTTACCGTTAGTAGCCAAAAAAAACATCAATCGGCCATGTTGTTTAAAACTCCGATTCGTTTCGTAATGAAATCTCAATAATTGTCATCAATTTTTTTAACGATATATCAATTTTAATATATCCTATTTTAAGCGCTGGTTATTTCTAAGCATATTAGTGAAAACCGCATGAAAATCCATTCAGAATTTTAGGAGTTCAGTCATAACAAACAAACAAACAAACAAACAAACAGACAAAGTGTTTAAAAAGTGGCTTAACGTGATCAGCGGCTAATTTTAAGCCAACATGTGTCATTTTTTTCTTGATATCTTGCAATTACAGACTTTTTTATCCCTACAGTTTTATTATATGTATAGATTCCAACCATATCAACTACTGCGCCTATATTCTCTGCAACAATAAAAACTTATAAAATAGCTACACTATCTACTACAAAGAGCATTTGTACTGTGCCGCTATGGCCTATAGACAGTCCAAATTCTCCAGCCCGCTACTGGTAGGTAGCGTACCCAACATGCTGGCAGCATTGCCTCGTAGAATTGCAATGCGGGTTCATTGAGCCAAATAAGTGCGAGCATTTTGGTCACGCGTCGCATCGACCAGGTGCTCTGATCTGATAAACTTTGGAAAACTACTTATAGCTACCTATTACACCTGATATCTCATACGGGTATACCTACTTGTACTAGGTATTATTTATTTTATGACATATCATAGAAAAAATAATAACTCATAGGTTAGAAAAAAAACAACATTTAAAAAAACACTTGGAGATTACCTACATCGGAGTTGTTACGTGATTGAAACTGCATTCATAAATCATTATACATTGTATTTCAAGTTCATCATAGTGTATCAAATAGAAACTGATTCAGATTAACACTTAGGGTGGGTACTTAAAGCATTACTGAAGTTGGTTCTTATTGTAACTATAAAGTGCTATGGCTAGGACTACCAAGGGCCGTACTGTGACCTCTTAGCGCGATTCAAATGACGAACTAAAACTGAACCGCTACCGTACAAATTGTATTGCAGCGGTTTAGTTTAAGTCGTCAACGCTAAAAGGTCACAGTATGGTCCCTGGGGTGACCTCTTACTTTTATACAGGGAAAAGAAGGAAAACTTTCCCGTCGGCTAACACACTATAAACCATTATTTCCAGGTGGCGTGTGAATACGGTAATATGAACTGTCTGACGGTTCCCTCTATAGTAGACCCCACCGCGCATCGATGGTCAGATGAACTAGAGAAAAGGGTGAAATTCGAACTAGACCATTTATCCATCGAGTGCCCTGAGTAAGAAGACTCTTTACGTAGTGTGACAAAACAGTTGAAAATCAATCAAGCGTGGACTTGTAATTTAATATCTGCTACCAGAATGCGTTTACGCAGTGGGTTTGTTTAAGTTTTTGAACAATATTTTGGTAGTTTTGATGTTATTTTGGCGTAAGGTATTCAATATTGGCAACTATTTAATAATCAGATAAAAGTTATTCATTGGGTAATTTTGTAAGCGGAATGCTATAAAAGAAATCATGTTTTGATCGACTCATTACTACTTATAGGATAGCGTTATGAAAAAGTGCAAAATGAGGTAAAGCCCGTTCAGTGTTTCAGATGTCCATTCCATTAGGCGGTGGTAACTTACCGTCGAGGCCAATTATTTTGTGCTTGCCTTATCGACACCTCCATTCCCTCCTTCTTTACTTATGTACCTAAGGTCATGGTCTCCTATTAAATGCTATATGCGGCGTCCGACTTCAGCGTTTTCGTTCCGATCGACGTCTGAACGCCAGGCACAGCGTCAATGGTCAATACATCTCATAGCGAACGATGACGTCTCGTTCACAAAAGTAGTCGACAAACAGTGGTCGCGTGTACTCGTGTGATATACCACCACAGCGAGACCACCACAGTGAGACCACACCAGTACATTCCTATAGAAAACATCGTGACGTGGCGTACGGCGTAACGCTGTACGCGGTCGACGGTGTTTATAGGAGACCATAGCCTAACCAATTATTTGTTTCATGGCTTATGCGGTACTCGTTATTCCCGGCTAGACGCTATCTTTGTTTGGAACCTGCCCGCCTCTAATCTATAATTAGTTAATTTGGTCGATCACTTTGTATCACAGAATCCATGGTATGTATAAATTGTTTTTGTTATGATTCTCAATAGGATTTTCAAAGATTATTAATAAGTATGTACCATTAAAACATAAGCATTAGGACATAGCTCTGCTTTTTAAACTGTAATATTGTGGGTTCGATCCTCACCCAGGACTAATATTTATGTTGAACTCCGATTTTTTTTATCTGGGTGTTATATGATTTGATAATTATGTATAATATACAAAAGAAGTGTATTGTGTACCTATATCATTATATCAGTTCTAGTACCCATACACTAGAGCTTTGTTTAGTTTGAGCGTAACATCAGGCTAACGGCAGCTCATCAAGAAAATCATTAACCTTCTTTTTAAATTTATTTAAATTTTATTTAAGAAATTACTTGTATAATTGATACTTCCTTGTTTAGTTTTATTTGAGACGCATTGGAATCCATATTAATTAAAAAGCACAGATAACCCCCTATCTGTGCCTTTTAATTAATGGGGGTTATCTGTGTTAAAAGGTAATAAACGAAAGGTAAGTTTTTTCAAATAATATTTGAACGGAAAATGAAGACAAACCTCTTTCTGTCTTTTCATAAGCCTGTTTGGACCACAGAACCAAATATTATCTATCTATATGAATAAAAATGAAATGCTGTTAACGATATGCCAATTTTTTGGTTTGAAATGTTCGTTATATTCCAAATTCGGTTTTCATGGTAAGAAAAATTGGAAAAGTTCCCAGAAAATTTCCATATTCGAGAAAAACTGAACTTTTTATGGGCAATTTGGGCAGGACAAAGTCAGTCGGGTCAGCTATAAGTTTTCAAATGAACAGGTAGCTACTTAAGTCGAGTAGGTAATTATTTAACCATTTTTAAATATTTTTACTAAATAGGTATTTAATTTAATCAAATATAATTTAAAATATATATATATATATATATATATATATATATATATATATATAAATAAATTTGCCCCAATAAACTACTTAAATAACTTATACACAATTTAATATAAAGAAAGACAACGATTTATTGTTTATTAACATAATCGGACGATACCTTCATCAATCATCTTTCTGACATTTATGTGTCACTGTTATTTTTATTATGTACTAGCTTTTGCCCGCGGCTTCGCACGCATGTATTGTGTTATTTCTACGTTTAGGTAGTCTAATAATAGCTTAGTTCATGCATTGTTGTTTAGGTAGTAGGTAGGTATGAGTTTTCACGTGTCATCAGATCACCTACACATTGATAAAATAGTGGGTTAGAAACTGCAAATCATAGGTACAATATTTAATTAAATATGTACCTACTTAGACCTACTTTTAAATATACGGAAGATCTAGGCATCTATCTTATAACAGTTCTATATGGTATACCTACATACCAGTGATACGTTCGATCTTTTCCTTATCATTTTCACTTCAACAGATTGTTCTTGTGTTTTCACCATAAAAACCGTTCAAGTCTTTATAAGAGGTTCCAGTAAATTTTGTTTTGTTTTGTTTTGTATTTTGTGTTTTTTGTTGTTGTTGTTTTTTGTTTTTGTTGTGTTTTGTTCTACCTAAGTACCTACCTATTATTTAGACAGTTTAGAAAAATACAAAACAATCACACACGATCTGATGGAGTTTTGGTCAGTTTTTCATATCCGCGCGCTTTTCGTTCCCAAAGAGTATATTTGCTGCATTCACCACAATTTTTTTTACTTTCATAAGTTTGACTCCATACGAATTGAGTATTTAGCCAGTGTTAATAATAAGTTTATATAATACATACTTTACAGTTGAAGTATTGCATTAACCTATACGATGCGTACATAATTAGTTTTGTTAATACTAATTAGAAATCACAAGTATTTACGTACGCCACTGTAAAAAGAGTTAACATTTATATTATGTCCGGTATTTTCCACGTTGTCTCATTCCCACTGCACTTTCAACATAGTGGTGGGAGTGAGAAAATAACATGTGTACAAAGCTCTAATCAGATTCGCTTTTGCAAAGAATGTTCCATTTTTAGGGTACCGTAACAGTTTTGAAATAAAGGAACCCTAATAGGTAAGATCACTTTTTGTCCGTCTGTTTATCTTTCTAAGTATCTGTCGAGACCATTACTTATTTTAGGAATAACGAAAACGATCAAGCTGAAATTGATATCTATGATCAATTAATTCAAATACGGCTATCATCATCATCATCAACAACAACATCCTGAAGACGTCCACTTTCAAAGACCTTTCTTCTTCTTGCCAAATTCTAATAAACTTTACAAGTTGTCCGTAGAGCCAAGCAATTACCACCAAAAAAGAAAAAAAAGAAGTTTAAATTCTGATTGCATAAATATACCCAAAGATATAATTAACCTTCTTGGAGCAACCGAGTAACCAATAATTTTTACTCTAACCTGTGGTTTATCCCAAACAGAATATAACTGCTTAGTTTGTTCATTGAAAAGCCCACAGACCTAAAATATTTTAACTATTAAAACTCATTTACCTACGTAAAAGAAGAAGACGAAATCAAAACCGAACGTTACACGGCCATGTTGCTAATTCGAGGATCTTACCATAAAGTATAATTATACTTACCTATATCTAAGTACCCTTAGATTATAGACTAAAAGCATAGAGAGAACTTCATTATCTGTCAAGCGTACCACTTTTTTGGACACTTTATAAGAAGTGGACACTTTGATGTGAATGAGTCTGACAGATTTGTATAGAAAAAGCCTTAGAGTACCCATAGACTAAAAGCAAAGAGGGATCATCAAAACGATATTATTTGTTGACTCGAGTGGAAAAAATGGTACGGTGACTTTTCGCAAGCGTAGCTAATTACTTGTATGTTTGTTTCTTTCCTTCGCCACTGACATAGCGATACGTGTGAGCAGTACAAATATAATATCGTTTTGATGGATCTCTCTATGCTTTTAGTCTATACTCTAAGTAAGTACCCTCTTTAAACATTTTTCATAAAATATTTCGTATCATTGGCTAAGTACAAATGTCGTATAATGCCAAAATAAAAAAAACATCTACTTTCATACTATTAATATTTGTTGGTATATGTATCTATTTAACTTCTAAAATGAGTAAAAAATCTAATATTACTCTTTTGGTGATATCCATTCACAGAGCTTTTTTTCTTTAATCTGTGCCTCCAAATAAACATGTGGCACAGAGTGTAGTTGATTGTTTTTTTCTAATCTGTGACAATATGTGGTAACTTACAACCACAGCTTACAACTTACCGTTATGGCGGAAACAGTAGCCACCTTAAAAAAAAACTTACCGTTAGTAACCAAGAAAAAAAGCATCGATCGGCCATGTTGTTTCCGATTCGTTCCGTAATGAAATCTTAATAATTGTCATCAAATTTTTTTAACGATATTTCAATTTTAATATATCCTATTTTAAGCGCCGGTTATTTCTAAGCATATTAGCGAAAACCGCATGAACATCCATTCAGTATTTTAGGAGTTCAGTCATAACAAACAAACAAACAAACTAACAAACAGTCAAAGTGTTTAAAAAGTGGCTTAACGTGATCAGCGGCTAATTTTAAGCCAAACTGTGTAATTTTTTTGTTGATATCTTGCAATTACAGACTTTTTTATCTCTACAGTTTTATTATATGTATAGATGTTTATTTCTTTCTTTTTTGGAAGATCTCTGTCTGTTCTGTTATAAAAAAAAATCCTATTAAAGGTCCTCGTGGTTGAATTGTACCTAGGTATAACGTTTTGCTCAATCAATAAAGACAACAACAGTATTAATCGTTTCCCTGTTTTTAGCCAAACACAAAGCATGAAATGTATTTTTCGAATCACATCATCCATAATCATTTTCAAAATAGCTGTTGGTTATAAATACTATATGGTTGATAAGTTGAGACCAGTAAGCTCATCTGACAAATAATTTCCGATATCATTATACTGTAATATCAATTGACCGGAAAAAAGGTTATTTGACTAATATTAAAAATGAACAAAGAAACACATAATATAATAATATATTGTTTTCCTAAAGTATGTTAATAAATAACGAGATACTCATTGGGTAAGTAAAAGCTTTTCTTTCTGGAGGGGGTCACGTCCTGTCTGTTTTTTTTTTTTTTTTAATGGCAATTGTTTTTCACATTTTTGCCAGCGTCATGTCAAAAGAGAAATGATAAATAAAAACGAAATTTTGAATTTCGGGTACCTGAAACAAAAGAAAAAAAATTCTTGTGAAACAAAGTGTGGCACACAGAGTACCTTTTTATAAACGGAAATAGAGGCATGTTTCCGCTGTCCTACAGGGAAATTTAAAAAAGGCGAAGGAACTAATGCCATCTGTTCGGGGATTTTGACGTTTAGACTCTCTACGCTAGTGTGCGTCTCTACGTTAGTGTGGGTATACATATACGTATACACCTACATACGTAAAATATTAAAGACCTATAGCATAGGTTCTAGATAAAAGGGAAATTTTGAATATGAATTATTGTATCATACTTATTCAAATTCTCATTATTGAATGACTAAGTATATTATGAACATCAATAAGAATCGCAATAAGTTAACGATACACATTTCATATTCTGCAAATTAAACATTCATTATGAAACTTCATATTCAATTATTTATTTCTTTAAATAAACTAGGTAGGACGATAATACCAACTTCACATCGCGGTGTAAGATCCAGATAAACGTATCTACATTTTTTCAATTTTACAGGAGAGTTAAAAAACTGCATATTTCACTTCTTTGAACTTTGAAGTGTTATATAACGGATAATACATATTTGACGAATGAAAAAAGTGTACAGAAATTTACTCATACTATTAGAGAATAACATTAAACATAAAAAAATATTTTGCGCTATTATTATAGAAACTATTTATATTTTTTTACGAATTAGTTGACATACGTCGTTTTGGTCATCTTATACGCACTCTAAATTATGAAATTTAAGTGCCTAAAAAGACGTTAACGGCATACTTTAATGTGGTTCGTTCATGAAGTTAACATTCACATGGAATATTGCAGGGCCAGAATAACGTATAAGCTTAATACGTTATTATGGCTCGCTTAAAATCGTCAACCAAGCAATAGTTTAAGATTCAAATAACGACTTATTGCTTATACGTTCTGTTTGCATTACCTATTATCAATTAATTTAAAAGTTTTTTTTACCGGTATTCAACTTACGTTCTTCTAGCTTTTATTTTTTTAGCATTACGTTATTATTGAATTAGTTAAATATTGACAGTATAGTTACGTCGTTTTGGCACATTATAAAAGACCACATTTAAGAGCCATTTATGGAATAAAACTATTTTTGAGTTTTTGGTAGTTCATCTGGTTCTTACACCGCGACATGACCCTCGGTAATCCTGTCTATGGCTAATCCAGCACCTTTTATAATCCGACATGTCTAAAATGAAATGAAATGAAATTGGTGGGTGGCACTTCATATCGCTTTTTTGTATACCTACGCGTTTTTTATATTCGGCTAAGTATATTTTATATTAGTTTAGAAGTCCGAATAACACGAACACATCGTGAACAGCGAATACGTACTTAGGCCAAACATTCAAGAAGTTTAAGATTCAAGTCCGTCGCTGTCGCGCCACTGTATTCTTTGCTAAGCAAGCCAAGCTACTACAAAATCTACTAAACGAACTTATTCTGTATATTCGCAATCCTTTGGTATGTGACCAAAACCCGATAACCAGGCGGATATACGAGTGTTCATGTATTTGCGTATTCATCTTATTCATCAAAAATAGGCAATATAGGCGAATAAGTACCTACTTATAGTAAGAAAACTTATGTAAGAAAAGCTGTTGGTCGTCCTAACCAACGAGTACCTATATAATCACTGCGTTCTAGTCTTAACAACAAATGAATAAATATATAACTTCACATGGTCGTTTTTGGACAATACGTGAACACGAACAGTGATGTGAAGTGCCACAATAACAGTAGGTACATACAAAGCACATTTTTGTAGGTATATGGTCTGTCATTATTAAAATTTCAATTTTTTTGCTAGTGCTATAGTGAATGAGACAACACAATGGGGTTGACTATCAAGTTAATGTTATTACTTTTTAATAAATCCCGCTGTGTTGTTTATTTCACACATCTCATATTTAGGTACTTAGTACCTACATATAAGCAGGATTGATATTATCACTTTTATAAGTAGGTAGGTATGTAATTTGTCGGATTACAAGATACTCCTTTCCAAAAAGTTGCAGACTACATGGTCGTGACAAACAAAACCGACAAATTCGATCATCCGACACCGCCTTGCAAAACGTTTGTCGTATTACCGCGGGTCTACTGTAGGTACTAAGTTACCGAATGCTACTACCTAAACTAGCTTACACTAGGTACCTACCTACTACAAAATAGTTATTTGTGCAATAAGAGAGCACAGTTGATTTTTGCTTCGGGAATTCAAGGGCACGAGATGCATAAAACTTTGCTCTCGAGTAGCACATCATACAACTTTTCACCTCAAGGTACTTACAATTACATACTTACAAAATAACTAAATGTAAGATTTTTCTATCATTGGTAGGCTAGCATTAAAGATTACTGTTGTTTTTACTTGTAAACGGTCATGAGCATCTAAAGGTCTAGGTCTAGGTAATTTACCATTATTAACATAAGTTAAGTAAATACATAACATTAAATTACCACAGATAATAACTATATAATAAGTAGGTATATAATAGTATCGGAACATTTATGCATTCTCGCCAAAAGTGTGACTAAGATTTAAAACAAACTACGAAAAATAATATTTTTGTGTTCTCTCCAAAACTCCATAGAAGCAGTAACAGTAACCAACACACGGATCAAATCAGATTTGCAATGGGTGCACCCTTTCAATACGTTTTTTTGTCTTTTTAATTAAATATCCACTGACATATTGCAATCCTCCTATTGGACGGTGATCATTTTTGTGTTCAAGGGGCGTGATTAATATACCGGTATATTATCCATTTCACAAGCCGGCTGCGGTGCTTGACACTCACTTGATGTGACGATGAGCGCATTCAATACTACACAAGTATCCTGCTCACAATTGGCTCCAGGGGCATGGACACTAGACAGGCTGTTCACTAGCAACGCGGTAAACGTTAACTCGAACCTTTCTGGTGTAAGGTTAACACTCTGGGAGCCATGACTTCTAACAGAACCGAATAAGTTTTCCAGTGGGTCTTGATTTAAATGTCGCAACCAGACCGATGTGACACCATAGTCTTCTTTCACATTTTTTAGTAATACTTCAATGCCTTCCGGTGTCCATACCCAGTTTTTTTAAAGTCGGAACATTTCCAGCCTCTCCGGTAACACGGTTTACAAATTTCATATTTTGTAATTGTTCTTTTGATTAAACAAATACCAGGTGATGCGGAGAGTTAGGCGTAGCTGGTCTCAAAAGTGGCTTCCCGTGTCGATTTCTCTTCTCATAGCTACCGTTAACTGAATCAAACAGTTTATCAAAGAAGAGTAGAGCATCAGCAGTGTCCTTACATGACTCCGGACGAATGCCTTTATCTGTTAAAGAAATACACAATTAATTATTGTTATTATTTTTCATTTGTTGATTTGGTCATGATGATGATGATGATTAACTAAAAATCATCATTTTTGTGCATCAGGGAGCCGATGATGCAACAGGCGAGCAGCCACTCAAAGTGGCACTATGGAGAAGGCCTATGTTCAGCAGTGGACGTCTTCAGGCTGTTGTTGATGATGATGATGATGATGGGAGTTTAGAACCCATGGTTTACGTCTTATAACTAAATTGCAATATACCCATGTTTTAATTTTCTGGGCTAAAGATCAGCTTTTGTTGATTTTGATGAAATAAGCATCTTCAGTGTTCAAAACTTCATGCACACAAACACAACATAAACAGACGATGTTTTGCTTTTATATATTAGTAACGAAGGGATAATTATTCATAATCGAATCAACGCTAATTTTGCTACCCATTTATCTTTTTCTTTTCGGCACTTGTAGTAATAGATGTGGTAAAAAAAACCATTTGTGTAAAATACTAACAGAATTAAAATGTGTATTGGCCAATAATGACATAACATAAATCACTTAGGTCGTACTCGTCTCGCCGCTCAGTTCGACGCATCGTAACTACCCACCTGTGCCACAAAGATAATGCACTCCTTGGTATAACTGCGAGGTGAATGTCTCAACTGTGTGAAGCCGACCAAAGCCACCAATGATAATGATGAACCCAGGGTCGCAACGAATTTTAACAACTAGACTAAAAGTGTCCTAAATATTGTGATGTTTGTAACAATAATGTTTTAGATCGTGTATATTTTTGTGTGTTTTATTTAGGCTAAGATAATCTATTCGCGCATTCGTAAAATGTTATTGTGTTCTACTACCAAAATTGAAGGTTTGCAACTCGAGCTGGGAATATTTTGAAGGTTATTTATTGTTGTATACGAAAAGAACTAAATGGCCTGACTATTTAGATGTACTTTTCTTCAAATAGGTTTATAAGCTATGTTTGTACTACTTGACAAGATAATATTATTTTATTTAGTCTAGTATAGTACATTTATTTTTATTTATCTTAGGCTTCTCTACTACTATTGCAACCGCTTGATTAGAATTTATGAAATTAAAATCACATAAAATCTAATCAATCTTTATTTTTATTTTACTTTTTGACATTTTTTATCTATATTATTTGTTAGGTTTAAAACTTTTAATGAAGGACTGATACAAACCTCAAAATGACAATATAATTCTAAGAATGATATTTATATATCTACAAATCCGAACCATCTTTTTGGTATGTTATTTATCAAATCATTGGTAGGTAAACTATATGCATTCTTAGAATGTCTAAACTTAAGGCATACATAATCATATAATAACGGTTTGAGGCTCAAAGTTGTGTTAGGAATAGTCTATAAGGTTAAAATACTACATAAATTACGTTACGAAAGAGTACACCTGTAACATTTTTCGAATGCCAACGTAAAGTACAATAATACAATATGTTGATTTGTGTCTAAAGAATTTTATCCTTTGATATGTGATCTCATTTTGTAATGCATGGAATATGCCATCTGTTTTCATTAAAAAATATATAATCTGATTGTTGTTGTACAGATGTATTGATTTCTCAGCTGTAGAGTTATCATTATCACTTTGGTATTTATATGTATTTTAGACAATGTTTACATTCTCCATAATTATATCTATTTCTTGAAAGCTGGGTTGTTACTAATGGCTTTGAGATTTGGAAATGGAAATAAAATATTATTATGTCAATTACGACGTTCAAATGTTTTATTATTGTTGAATGTAAATGTGCTAAATGGTTGAATAGCAGTTTCTGTTTCAAGTGATATATGAGTTACTGTAAAAGCTACAAGTTCCACATCAATATAACGAACTTACTTAATTTATTGTATTTACTTGTGTTTATATAAGAATTAGAATACTTACCTAAGGATAAGACTCTATAATGTTGGCTCGTCGAGAATATGTTTGAAAGACAGTCAATGAAATGACAATTATCATAAATATCAATCGCTATCATTAAATAAATAAATCGGTAAAGCAAAATTGAAGCACAATATCGCTACAATTTTATTTATTTAGTTTATAATTTATAATAGGGAAGTAGGTTGTAATAATTTAAATATAAACAACTTGTAAATACTTTATCAAATTATGGAGGGCATTATTACTGTGATACTTGCATACCAATGAATGCTGTAAATTAACCGTAATTCAATAACATAAATTAATAAATGCCTGTAAATTAAATTTATTGCAGATAACGAAAAATTATGTATGTACTGTACATAACTTTTAACTCGAAAGTAATTGGTATGTATATGCACATACTTTTAGAGCCCTTTTATATGAACAAAACACATCAAAAATGTTTGTAACATTGATGTGGAACTTCAGATGCTTTGAAATAATTATGATTATTCCTGTTTATGTATTTATTTATATTTACACATAAAATTGTAAGCAGGCCTTTGCATATTTTATGTAGATCACTGTTTGATTGCAATATTTACATGTTTTATAAATACTGCCAGTCAGCATTTTGCAAAAAAATCTAAATTGGCGATCACGTTTTATCATAGAATGTTGATTATATACTGTTATTTTCCTTTATAGTTTTATCTTTTGACCACTCAAATACCTAATTTTGAATGTAACACAGTTCAAAATTAGTATTAAACAATGTCCACTGATTGTAATGATAGGTAAGATTTTAAATTTCGATTCTTTAAGACTGTAGCCAGATACATTTAAGTAATTTTTAAGTTATTTTACTTATATGTGACCAATAAAAAGTTTATAACCATAAGATAGCAGTAAGTACCTTTTCAAAGTACAGTAAGGGAAGATGTATATTATTAGTTTTTTCTTCTACATCTTCGTAATTCTGTGATCATTTATTTCTTGTTGTAGTCCTTCAATCGATGTTTGTATGGAAGTAGTATCTTGTCAGTATTTGCATGAAAAATGAATGTAGTGTTGGAAAAAATAAATGTTATATTTTGAATAACTTTGTGTTTTTACTAATGTGTGCCATTCAGTTTTGTACTGCAGGTACAGATGCTTATGCTGCAGGGCATCTATTTTGAATCAATATAATTATCATTAAAGTCGCCACTTAGGTATGTTGGTCTTGTGCAAGTTCTTGCCTGACATCAACATTGAGTTCCAGCAGATTTGGGACAGCCAGTGGGCCATCTATCCCCCCCTTCCTGCCTGTATCAGATTTTGTTTGTTTTAATGATCTGTTATTTCATTGGTACTATATATGATCTGAGTGCCTTTTGGCAAAGGCCCCCCCTAAATAACCTCTTTTACTGCCTGATCCTCCTATTCCTCCAAGGTGGCTGGGCCAGCAGAGCCTATGAGATTTAATGACTAATGATATTTGGCTCATCCACTTACAGTTCATATATATTTAAGTTTCTAAAAAAAACATGCCCATATTTTTTAGTAAATTTATTGCAGTGGCATATATAACATCTACTTAATTTATGACAGAAATGAGGCTAACCGCTTGATACATTTAAGGTTAAGACCTTGTCTGATCTGAGAGAGGGCCATTGCGTCTCTCCCAAATCATGCGATGCTTCTGCTTCATGTATGCTTTTCTGGCATCAGCATAATTATGCACCAAGATCACCATCTGGAAAGTATTGATATATTAAAGTATCATTAGCTTAATAATGGACTAGTTAGATGACATAATAAAAAAAATGTCAAACATGTAGTTGATCAAGCTTTTTTCCTGTAATAATTTTCAATTCTAACAGTTGTTGAATGAATTCAAGATTTTATTTTAAAATGAATAACACTCTCATGTTATGGAAACATCCTGTTTCAGTTTTTTTTGACCCCTCAAAGTTTTTGGGTGGCAGATCAAAATATCAATGAAAAGGAATTCCCCATTGGATGAGACATCTTGCAGCCACCACACAATGTCCAGCTAGTTTAGGGTAACACAATCACACAGATCCTGATGGTGAGACTGATACATACCTCCTATAAGTAAGTTAGAAAGGTTGCAACTTTCCATATATACATAGCCTTCTCAATCCTTGTCTCTTTGCAAGAAAAGAGTTTGGCTTAGCAGCAGCTCATACAATATTCAAGTCTAATGTTTTGATATGTCTCACTAAATTTCTAGGATGTCATCTACCAAGCTGCTCTTGGCCATTATGGTGAGTATTATTATGGTGGGTTGATCTTTATCCTCATCCCCCTTTAGAGAAGAACTTAACGAGCATGTAACTGTGTCAAAAGATACATACATTTGATAAACCAAGTTTCTTCAGCTTTCTTGTAAGTTTCTAAGACAGGTTTGCAAGCAGTCATGTGATCTGGATTTTCATACATCATACAATCCTCAAAACGCTGACGCAAAATGTTCAGGATTTCGGAATCCACCAGCCTGAAAACAACTTTTTTATTTTTATCTATTCATAACACAGATGTTTAGCCTGATAATTAGCAAGCAATCTCCACTCTTGGTAACCTCTAAGGATTAAAGAACTGTGCTCAGTCGTTGATTGATGCTCAAGTAGAGATTTCATTCACTATTTGATCATCTTGAGCAGAGATTCACGACTGAGTGTAGTTCTGTAATATTATGGGCATAGGAGTGGGATTTGACAGGATAATATTTTTAACGATAATGTTATATTTGTAATACACTAGAGCAAGGAACGTTGTAAGTAAAGCGCTAACCTATCACGTTTAAACTGGCTGTTGGCTTCAAAGTCACAAACAGGGCCGTCATATAAAAAGGTACACTGTGGTCGTCATCGTAGTACTGGTCGATAGTCGGAACACGGCGGTACTGCCTGTGGTACCAAGTGTACTTCTTCTGGTTTGGTTCCACAATCGTCTCTGCAGTGTACAAAAGCTGATCAATATTTTGGTTACATAACAATATCGCGGTGGGTCATATTTACTATATATCTTACCTCGGAACCAAAGAGTATACAACGCTTCGCTAGGACTCGGAACCACAGCTCGGAACCAGTATAGTAGATATCTGTGCTCGGAACCATGTCACCGGACTGTCGACAGTGTTATACACGGCAGATTATCTTCAAACAAAATATCCCACTAGGCGGCCACGCGAAATAGATTTCTACTAGTGGGAATTCTGTGACTAGTGGGAATTCTGTGGGCTAAGGGGTGTTTTTAATTTTTAGCGTATAGTACTCTGTGATCACAGACCACAGTCAATTGTTTTTTTCTCTAATCTGTGTCACAGACTATTTCAGTCAGCGTCACAGATTAGAGAAAAAAACAAATGACTATAGGTTTTGAGTGACAACAAGAGCCAATGAAGTACAAAAAAAAACTCTTTTTGTCTTGTCTAGTCTTTCGATCTGTCTATGAACGACCACCTATATATTTCTTCCCGTGGGTGCCGTAGAAGTCGGCTAAGGGAATATCTAGGGAATGGGCAGCAGCATTCTCTTTGGTACATTAAAATCTTCTGCGATTGCCCAGCCGCCTGCCAAGCGTGGTGATTATGTCAAACCCGCCCCCCCTTCCCCCCACCCCCTCATGACAATCAAAATACAAAAACGGCCCCCACTACCCAGCAGCTCTGCTATCCGTGGCTATGGTAATAGCAGAGCAGGGGGTGCTAAGGGGCAGCAGATGGGATTCGACTGCCAACCCCAAAACAGACCTTTGGCCCTGGTATTACATCCAGGGACACGGGGCCTATGTATTAACAATGACCTAAAAATCAGCATCCACTGGCACAGTTTTTCGAGTGGTCTGTAAGCTTTATAGGAAGTAATAAAAAATTATAATTTCATGATACCTAGGTAACCTAGTTTCATAAAAAGTGCTGTCTATGCAAGGTATCGGTCGCTCCACAAAGAGCGCTAGCTAGAGTGACTTCTACATCTGCGTAGGGCGAATTGTGTACTTAGAACATAGAACTGTAGAAGACGTAATAGTAGGTATATAGTTAGCCTAAGTAGATTGATTCATATCAGAAATTCAAAGATCTGTAAAAACTTGATAACTGCATGTTGCTCTCATTACAATCAGCTGTGTAGGTACCTAGGGACATAGCGCTTTATAACTACATTGAACATTGCTCATTGAGCCACAGATATCTACTATACTAGTCAAAGACATTGAGCGAAGGGCGGGGGTACGACGCGCATGCGTTCTCCTCACTTACGCGGGTGGCTATAGTCACCACAACAAAGAGGACCTTGCTCTGATTCTGTATAATGCTTTTATCGTATAAATGATGAATTAAAATAAATTAGCAGTAGCACTTTGCTCATTAAATTAAGTCAGGCGTTTGACTGTTCTTATAAAAGGTTGCTTTCCATCCTGTAAACCTTCTTAAATATTTGTGTTAGTGTGCCTAGTATTTTCACTAAATAAGAAAGATGCTACTGGATAAACGATTCGCGTGGAGATTGCAACCCTGTGTCAACCAGACAGTGTCAAGCTACGTTCGTCAGTTTCAGTGTGTGAATATGAAGGCGTCTTTGTGTTCACTGTAAAATTGTGTTGTGTTCAGTAAATGATTCCTGTATGATAGTGTTGTCGGTTCGCGGCAGGAGCTGCGCGCGGCATGGCGCTCCATACTCCGTGAGTCAGTAGCGAGGCGCGCGCGCTCGCAGCCGCTATTCCCGTGCCCATGCGAGAGCCCTGCAGCTGCCGGCACGATGAAGTGGGGCGCGCGCGCGGTCACTTCTCGAGCCAAGGACCGCGCTAGTTTCTTCATCGTCATCGTGTTCTTCGTAGTTTTTGGCGTTATAGTCCTTACTGAGTTGCTTCATCTGGAACGACCCCCCAGCCCCAGCACACCTCGGCGGTACAGCGAAAAGCTTCAGGTTAGACTTTCATGTCAATAAACAGCCCTTTGTTATAAAAGAGCACGATGCTGTATACATCCTTGAATGTTTACTAGTTACTACTCATTGTGAACGGAAACTTATTTCTGGAAGCTGATGTTGGATCGTGCTATCAATTAAATGTAACATTCGAATGCGTATTAAACGGCGCGGCGCCGGTTAGGTATTGTAGTTATTGTACCTACCTATTAAGCATATTTTACTATATCTAGTCTTTATAAACATTTTAATTTTAATATATTTTGAGTGTCGACTGAACCTTTATTTGTAGGAATAAAAGTGAATGAATGGCAGATGAAAACTATATAATTATATATAATATATATACATAGCTATGTATTAGTTGTCATCTACCCAAGTTCAAAGTCTTTTCAGTGCTTCAAGCCTTTTCTCGTAGGTATCAGTTTTTCAGTTTAGCATAATAATTACCTAGCTATACCTACCTACACCTACAGACCTAGAATTTTTTCGTTACTCTCAAATTACATAAGTCTATGACCTACACACATTTATATTCGGTATAGTATGGGCATATATTATTATGTGTAAACATAAGCTGATTTAAACGGAGTTACATTATTCTAGATATTGCTGCTATCACTTTTTGCAAATTTTAGACTCTCAAAACGCAAGTCTTATAGGTATAGTATAGGCTTACAGATCACGCTTTGTTGTCCGTCTGCCGCCCAATATACGTAAAGTTTTTTTTTTACCAGGAACTAACAGGTTTTACCTAAATTTTAATTGATATCAAATATAAAATTATCAGCCTGTAAGTACCTACTAAACTAATCCACAAAAAAACCCACTGCTGAACATAGGCCTCTCTCAAGGTATGCCCCTGAGGCCTGAGTCTTTGGCCCTTCTCATCAAACTACGGGCAGTAGCCGGAAAGTTGGTGAAAGTCGTTGCTCCAAAAATTTAGAGCCCATAACTACGAGTGCACGATAAGGCTGCCTTCGTTTTAGGTCGCCTCCAGTCTCTCCTCTCTAAGGGTAAAATGTTCCCTAGAAATAAAATGACACTAAAAACTGGCGTTCACCCAGTTATGAGCTGCACTTTCATCGTTTGCTCATAGTTACGTGAGCCGTCCACTTGCATTGACTTCAGTTCAGGTGATCCAGAACCACTTCACTCGCGAAGCTGTGGGTTGCTGAATCTTGAACTGCCGTTCCGTCCATCTCGCTATTGGGATGCGATACCCTGATCAAGCGATCATCTCAACCCTACCCCTCCTTGTAGTCCAGGCAATCCTGTCTGTATACTTATATAGAGTAGCTTTGACACTTGGACTTGGACTTGGGACTTTAGCCAATGCTAATTCCCCTTTGTCGCCATCCGAGACCAGCCTATCCGTATACACCAGCTGGGCTAGAATGTATACATCGAGATAATTTTGTCTCATGTGGAAACGTCAAATCTGATTGAAACCTTTCAGCACGAGATGTTAATGAGAAGACAAAATTATCCCCTTGCGCGGTGTCCATGCAAGCTTATAGACTATAGGAGTTCCTCTACTATCGCAGCCGAATAAGGTTGGTATAGTGACGCATGCCGTATACAGACTTGCAAAGATTATAGTCAATGCAGACTTGTTGTCTCCCATCCCAATAGAATAGAGGTAGGCCCAAACGTCGCGTCGCGTTGCTTGTCGTCATTGAGTGGCGTCACATAGGGACTCTGAGCCATGAATAGCATTTGGATCGGTTTCTCAACCTTGAGTCAGGTCAGTGCTGAGCTGACCAAATATATCATTTCTCTGTTCTTTGACGTCGTATTTTATCGACCGCGATTAGATTTTTTACTGGGTAGTTTTTTTTAAATGCTAAAATGGGCATACTTTTGACAAGAACTCACCTGATGGTAAGTGACGAAGTTGTCTAAGGTGGAGCACGTTTGCCCATGACATGCCTATTCACTCTTGACTTAAAAAGACCCAGGTTGTACCCAGGAGGAAACACTGCTGCTGGAAGAGCATTCCATTCCTTGGCCGTTCGGACTATGAGTGACTCAGCATAACGCTTAGTGCGGACTTGGGGTAGTAAACCACCCCAAGTCTGCACTAAGCGTTTTGCTAAACCAAATAACTAACAAATTTTTACGCATTTTCCGCAACAAAAACCCCACGCAAGTCTCCGTGAAGCATATCTGTCTGGAAAAACAAACCATTAAATTAAAATGCAACTTACGAGTGTCTTAAATAAAGTTCGTTTACCTTCTTGCAAACCTTTATCTAACTGAGATTATTTTAAACTTGAAACATAAGTTATATAATTATAGATGAAGTATAGTTAAGAAGGAACGTTTCACTAGCGCAACAAATTCAAGTTTTCTTGCGTTTTTTTGCCAACGTGATTACATGAAAACTAATCATTGTCATTTGTCGTCAAACCAATGATATCTAGGAGATACTTTTAAACTTAATTTGTATATACATTCTATTTATTTCCGCAAAATTAGTTTTCATGTAATCACGTTTAGTAATTAAGCTATTATTGGCAAAAGAACGCAAGAAAATTTGAATTTGCTGCACTAGTGAAACGTTCCACCTTAATATGTATAAGTAGGCATGATATCAAAGGTAGTAAAGTAGGTAGGATACTTACTTTTATTACAACAACCGGTTATGTTCGGAGGCTAATAAAAATAATTGGGCAGTAACGTGAGATGCCACTATCATCACGGGCCTTAATAACACTCTTCTTTCCTAATTTAGAAGATAAAACTGTTAGCCCCTCCCTTGAGTAGGTTACATAGTAATTACTATATTAGAGGTGTCCCGGGGTTTCACACGCTAAACAGCCTATAAGGGTGGGTTTTTTGATCCCTAGTTAAGGTAACCAACGGTTAAAAATACTAACAAATTCTAACCAATGATCAACATTTGACAGAAAGTTTTACCATTGGTTACCTTAACTATCAAAAAACCCCCCTAAGTTATACCTACTTATACCCAAGTATTCTTTGCCCGCTATGCACTCGTTTTCCCGCAGAAAATCTTAACTTTACGTTGGATAAAGAATTCAATGTTGATCTTGGTAGTACTTATTAGTAATCTGTGTGTACAAACATCCAAATCAGGTTAGCCGTTTTGGCGTGAAAGCTTTTATACAAAGAAACAAACAGCCTTCCACTTTTAATATATATACTTAGAATGAAAATGGATATTAATGATAATGTTTGTCACAACAATGATGTGTGATGTTTGTCATCTATACTCTATACTTTAACTTCAATATGAGGTATATATATGTATATATCAAACACACACATCGCTCGTAGAACTGATAACCGATGGGGAAGAAAGGTTCTCGAGTGGCGACCACGAACCGGAAGACCCAGTAGGCTGGCCCCCCACTAAGTGGAACGACGACCTGGTCAGAACCACGGGGAGCCGATGGATACAGGAGGCAAGCAGTCGCTCAAAGTGGCGCTCTTTGGGGGAGGCCTTTGTTCAGCAGTGGACGTCTTCAGGATGACGATGATGACGATTAAACCATTTCATTCTCTTTTTCTTACCTTTATATTTATTATAAGCTTTTGGAGAAGCTGTTTTAGATGTTTATATTTTTTTACAGTTAAGCTCAGATGAGCTTAGGCACATAAGCTGATTCCAGTAGTTCCATTCGCTAGTTCCATTGGCGACCAGAGATTGCCTTATCCATCCGTTTGTTGTGGTTGTGACTATCTATTATTCAGCCATGGATTGGTATTGATTCAACTCTACGTAATAAAATAATTACGTAATTTGATTAAAATCTGAAGTAATTAAAAATAATTTAATTTTCTCGTACGATACAACGGAAACTCGCATGCTCACATGTTAGCGGCGGCGGGCATCTTTCAGCTTACGCGCGACGGGCGGCATCTTGCTCTGACGCTAATGAAATTCTTCCGGGTAAACAATTACTTACATTATGGGTAATTGCGAGTTTGTATTGTTACTTATATATGGAAGGATTTATTTATTTTCATGCAATTTCAGTATATGTATGTTTGTACATACATTGTATGTGGACCGAATGTCATTATACCCACCTAATAAGTATAATTGTGAAACTTTAGCCTTAAAATTCATGTAGGTACATGTTAAAAAGTTTAGGTATAAGTATCTATAGCTGATGCTTCATTTAGATTTTAGTTTATTGTACCTATACATTTATACCTACCCGGTAAAGAAACCCTAGGTATACCATATGTAACGTGATTATAAATGCAGTTTAGAAAAATGAATTATACGATAAAAGCTAAAATTGTTTTTAAACGGTATTAAAAATGTGGCAGATCAAATTTCAAAGTGATGAACGATCATCAAAGATCAGATTTACGTGCTATTGTTAATCCTAAATGGCCTATTGTTTTTACGTTGGCAAGATGACAGTCTAATCTTTTCGGAGGCAACGCGAAAGACAGCCGCGCAGAGCGAGCCATCGGCGTGAAAAATCTTCGGGATGCTGACGTCATACTGAATAAGCTGAGGCAACGAATAAAAATTCCCCGAGCTCGACCTTTCTATCAAAGGGGATGAAACTAGACTGGGTTTCTATTAGACCAAAATGCTTGAACGCGCTCTGCATGTAAATGAACAGCTTCTCAGCGGCTATTAATGCTGCGAAAACTCGTAAAGCTGAGGTGATTAATGTGGCATATGAAATGTCTGCCTCTTATGCACGGTTATTTTTAATTCACCTGAAACCCTTTACGGTATAACTCACATACTTTTGTTCTACCTTTTTTTCTAATGCTATTATTTTCGCCAATGGATTGGATTAAAACTTGGTTAAGGAACTGTAATTTCCTCTATTTTTTTAAATTATATTATGTCTTTATAGCATAGCATTATAGATAATCTTATAGTCAAAAATTATTAAAAAGATCCTTGGTGGAGGGGAATGTTCTCAGAATGCTGGCTGCATTGCCTCTTCTTTGTGTGGTAGGTATTATATATAATTCAGGCTACAAAGCTTATTTTGTTTGACCCGTAATAAGATAATTTTTTTGGTAGGTAAGTACTTATGTATTAACTAGCTTTTGCCCGCGGCTTCGCACGCATGTATTATGTTATTTCTACGTTTAGGTAGTCCAATAATAGCTTAGTTCATGCATTTCCTCTATACCAAATCACAAAATCCACAAAAAAATTTCGAAGCTCAGCACGTATTAGCAGATTAGGTAGCACACGTGTAAAAATGTTGTTTAGGTTGTAGGTAGGTATGGCTTTTCACGTGTCATCAGATCACCTAGACATTGATAAAATAGTGGGTTAGAAACTGCAAATCATAGGTATGTACCTACTTAGACCTACCTTATACTTAGCCGTTAGTTTTTTTAAATATACGGTAGATCTAGGCATCTAGCGAATAAAAGTTCTATGGTATACCTACATACCAGTGATACGTTCGATCTTTTCCTTGTCATTTTCACTTCAACAGATTGTTCTTGTGTTTTCACCATAAAAACCGTTCAAGTCTTGATAAGAGGTTCCAGTAAATTTTGTTTAGGTAGTAGGTATACCTACTTAAGTACTTACCTATTATTTAGGCAGTTTAGAAAAATACAAAACAAACACACATTGGTCAGTTTTTACATCCGCGCGCTTTTCGTTTTTCAAAGAGTATCTTTGTTGCATTCACCACATATTTTTTTTACTTTCATAAGTTTGACTCCATACGAATTGAGTATTTAGCCAGTGTCAATAATAAGATTATATAATACATACTTTACAGCTGGAGTATTGCATTAACCTATACGATGCGTACATAATTAGTTTTGTTAATACTAATTAGAAATCACAAGTATTTACGTACGCCACTGTAAAAAGAGTTGACATTTATATTATGTCCGGTATTTACCACGTTGTCTCATTCCCACTGCACTTTCAACATAGTGGTGAGAGTGAGAAAATAACATGTGTACAAAGCTCTAATCATCATCATCAACAACAACATCCTGAAGACGTCCACTTTCAAAGACCTTTCTTCTTCTTGCCAAATTCTAATAAACTTTACAAGTTGTCCGTAGAGCCAAGCAATTACCACCAAAAAAGAAAAAAAAGAAGTTTAAATTCTGATTGCATAAATATACCCAAAGATATAATTAACCTTCTTGGAGCAACCGAGTAACCAATAATTTTTACTCTAACCTGTGGTTTGTCCCAAATAGAATATAACTGCTTAGTTTGTTCATTGAAAAGCCCACAGACCTAAAATATTTTAACTATTAAAACTCATTTACGTGAAAGAAGAAGAAGAAAACAAAATCGAACGTTACACGGCCATGTTGCTAATTCGAGGATCTTACCATAAAGTATAATTATACTTACCTATATCTAAGTACCCTTAGAATATAGACTAAAAGCATAGAGAGAACTTCATTATCTGTCAAGCGTACCACTTTTTTGGACACTTTTTATATGAAGTGGACACTTTGATGTGAATGAGTCTGACAGATTTGTATAGAAAAACCTTAGAGTATAGACTAAAAGCAAAGAGGGATCATCAAAACGATAGTATATTTGTACTGCTCACACGTATCGCTACGTCAGTGGCGAAGGAAAGAAACAAACATATAGTAATTAGCTACACGAAATTTCACCGTACCATTTTTTCGACTCGAGTCAACTGTTTTTTCTGTTTGACTTTTCGCAAGCGTAGCTAGTTACTTTATGTTTGTTTCTTTCCTTCGCCACTGACGTAGCGATACGTGTGAGCAGTACAAATATAATATCGTTTTGATGGATATCTCTATGCATTTAGTCTATACTCTAAGTAAGTACCCCTTTAAAATATTTTTCATAAGATATTTCGTATCATTGGCTAAGTACAAATGTCGTCTAATGCCAAAATAAAAAAAAACATCTACTTTCACACTATTAATATTTGTTGGTATATGTATCTATTTCACTTCTAAAATGCTAAACAACCTGTAAAAGTATAAATAGGAAACCTATACAATGTTTTGATTCTCTTAGAGTAGCGGTACTAATATTACTCATTGGTCATATCCATTCACAGAGTCTTTTTCTTTAATCTTTGCCTCCAGATAAACATGTGGCACAGAGTGTAGTCGATTGTTTTTTTTCTAATCTGTGACAATATGTGGTAACTTACAACCACAGCTTACAACTTACCGTTATGGCGGAAACAGTAGCCAACATAAAAAAAACTTACCTAAGACCTTTACCTAAAAACCTAACTTAGTAACGTACCTAAAACCTTCCCATTCATTCAATAACGCATTTAAAAATATTGATAGACAGATAAGTGTAGCGCACGTTTCATACAACTAACTCTTTTCTCTATGGGAGTCCCATCTCTTTAGCGTAAGCGGTTATTTTCTCTATGCTTACTATAAGTAACCAAAAAAAAAACCATCAAGCGGCCATGTTGTTTAAAACTCCGATTCGTTCCGTAATGAAAAATTAATAATTGTCATCAAATTTTTTTAACGATATTTCAATTTTAATATATCCTATGTTAAGCGCCGGTTATTTCTAAGCATATTAGTAAAAACCGCATGAAAATCCATTCAGTATTTTAGGAGTTCAGTCAAACAAACAAACAAACAAACAAACAGACAAAGTGTTTAAAAAGTGGCTTAACGTGATCAGCGGCTAATTTTAAGCCAACCTGTGTAATTTTTTTGTTGATATCTTGCAATTACAGACTTTTTATCTCTACAGTTTTATTATATGTATAGAAGACAAAATAAAAAACTAAAAAAAAAAAATGTGTATAAAATCTTACATTTTTTAAAGTTGTTGAACAAAAGTTGTTAGCTTCAGTGATGTGAGTTATGACCTTAAAGGTTTTAGGTAAATTAAAAATAGCCCTGTATCACACTATCACACTAATATTATAAAATCGAAAGTTTGTATGTTTGTTACTCCTTCACGCTCATTTAGCTGGACAGATTTGGATCAAATTTGGAATAGAGATAGCTTATACACTGGATTAACACATAGGCTACATTTTATCCGTGGGTGAAACCGCGGGGCGCAGCTAGTAACTTACAAGGTGTACCTATACCTAATCGAAATATCGACACTCATGTGTGCTAGTTTCTTTTTTTGTTTGATAGGCTTCCGTTAGCCCTATCTCATCTGATGGTCAGTGGCGAAGCTGTCTGTAGCTATCGTGTCGATGTAGGTAACATGCTTGCCTAGAAGATACCTTTTTATCGTCGATTTGAAGTAGTGATTGTATTATTCGGTTTATTTGGTAAGTATTAGACGAGCAAGATGTGTATATTTATCCTAATACAAAATAAAGTACACGCTATTACAAAATACAGTACGATAAATACCAAGATTGTTATACCGGCGTAGCGCTGACAATGCATCAGATTGCTACCGTGTAGCACTGACCATGCATCAGATATATCTGATGCATGGCAGGCGCTACGCCAGTATAACAATCTTGGTATATATCTCACTTTATTTTATGATGTAGGTACTTATTTGAGTGTAATGCAAACTTCTGCAATTGAAATTAAACAACTGCATTTTAGTACGTTCTTAAATTAATTGGCTCATAAAAGTTAGGACAGGTACCTACTAATAAAACCTAACATGCCTGGCAATCTACCTAATCAATGCTCATTATTTACAGTTTTATGGATTCTGAGATTAGGCATAATGCCATTATTTCTGCTATGTTGGTATTTTATGATATTTCAGTAAAATTACATTCATTAAAATGTATTTAGTTTTTATAGTGTTTATTAAATAAAAATTGTAGATAAGTAGATACCTACGTGGGTTTAAATAATTTTGATGATATTACGTAATACAAGCTGCAGCCCGCGGCTTCGCCTACGTAGACTATCCCTCGGGAACCGTTTATTTTATCGGGATAAAATTTAATTAATTAATTTTCGTTTAATTCCTATAATTCTAAAAATGTAATGCTATTCTAAAGCTTACATATATAACCAGTACACCTATTATTTAAAATACAAAGCCTTTTTAATGTACACTTCTATATAATTTTAATTTTCTGTTATTAGTTGCAATAAGCCTGTGTGCTTGCGTAATAATTTGTTATTGCATTATTTATATCACTAGGATAAAATGTACACTAGTGCGTATAAGATGTATATTTAATAGTACAATAAAGACCTTTGAAAATTGAATTGATTATAATTTCGAGTAAAAAGCCTTATAAATAAATAGGTTACATTTTGCATCGTGAACTGTGCAATGACCTCTAATGGATGATATTGTGAGAGACAGGAACGAAATCAAAGATTTTAAATATTTCTGGTAATTGTCATCAATAAAATTTATGTAATCAAGATGTAACCTATACCTTGAGACAAAAATGAAAAAAAAAATGTTTAGACACCCGTTATATTAATCTAACGGAGTCTCCAAATAAACATTTCTGACAGTTTTAACCCCTTCATAGTTTGCAAGATTATTATTGTTTTTGTTTTAGAACATATAAGTAGGTACCTGATTAGGTATAACCACGACCATTTGCGAACGTGACTTTGAAAATAAAGAGATTTTGAAACTAATGTACCCACTAATTTCACACTATCAAATCAGTAACTTGTCAGAAAAATGTGAGTAGTTTTTGAATGTAAGTATATAGGATAGGTACAATTTTATTATACCAATTTTCATCACGAAGTAGTAGGTATTATGTTTAAAAACAAAGAACTTTACTTATAAGTACCTACACACTGCGCATTATATAATCGCTAACTGCTGTTTTTAACATAAGTATGTGTAGTATCTACATAACATAACTGCATCCTGCCAACTGTTATTATCTATGTTCTATAATTATAGAAAATGTCATATGGGAAATGTCACATATTAGCTGGAACTTTTACTGTGTAAGGTGAACTGTGAAATATGGTTCTTTATAACTCGTTTTTAAAATTATACTGTGCGATCTAGTAACGGTACTAAGTATTAGTACGACAGAACATTAAAAAATATGACGATTCACACCTATACTCTTCCCACTATGTTATTGTATTGTAGACAGATTGAATTAGTGATTGCAAGTAAATATAGATTATGTTACAATCGAAGTCGATTACTTACTAAAAACCTCGAATAAAAAATAAAATTTTAAGTACCGATTTCTTTTGTTTATTGTAACTAAATAATTAACAAAAGTACATTATAAAGTATCTCATAATTAATATGATAGGTATTTATTACGTAACTTGCAGTTTTTTATTAACAGTTCATTAATATAATTTATTACAATAAAAACGCAGTCATCTTACGATCGATGTTTTCAGGCTATATATAGCAAACCAAGGAAATTACGGTAAACTTTCATTCGATTATCCGATCACTACTCACGATCAATCGATACTACATTTTTTCAACTCATCACACCCCTCAATTTTTTTTCCGTTCGACGTAGCTTTTTGAAGAGGTGATACTAAATATGTCTATTTATTTGTATGAATTTTAGTTTTAAGACGCTAGGACGAAGAATACCGTACAATTTTCAACAAGCTGTCTAAAAACGATTTACAAAATGGAAAAGGTTTATACGTTGTCCATTTCATTAATGGCTTTTAACAGCTCACGCCCATGAAGTTTCGTATTGTTTACGTTAAAATTTCATACAAATAATATTGTACTTCATGGAATTCATCAAAACTAAATCAAAATGTACATTTATCGATACGAATTATTACGTTTACGTACCTAATTCGATTAATGATAATAGTACAATCGGAACGGTATCACATTCGAGAATCTTTAGAACACCACTAACTTGTCAGTCGTTGAGCTGTCAAAAAACCATTAATAAAATGGACAAGGTATAGAAAGCAAATTTTGTTTTCGTGCTCTGTGATTAGGTAGTACCCACAACTAGCCTCCTATATAGCTTTACCTACAATTAGGGATACTTACCTAATGGTTGGGTGTTCCCTTCCTTTTTGTTTGTATTGGACGTGACCTGAATTTTTAATTATGTGTACCTACTACCTACTAAGGTTTTCGGGTCGCATCAATTCAGATAATATACTGATTTCAGGAAAATCGGCTTACAATATAATATTTTGCCAGAAGTCATTATCTTCATTGGTGTCTTTTTTATATGCGCAGATTAAAACAAAAGTGCAAAAGTTATGCTATAAAACGGCTTTCCATGAATGTCTTATCTTCCAAACTTTTACCACAAAGCTTTAAGATCTTGCGTCTCATGTAGGTACATGATCCAGATAGTACGACATTTTCCATAATTATAAAACATACTTGCTAAGCACAGTCGGTATGATGCAGAATGTAGCTATTGCGCAAGTTGAGTGAGTAAGTGAGTAGGTATTAAGTGAGTTCTGAGCTGTGCTAAGACATAATAACAATTTGATGAACTTTATTATACTCACTTATGTTTACAAAGGCGCTAATTAAGTATGTAGGTATTTACATACCTAAACTAGATAAATACCTATATAATTTGCTAGTTTGCTGTATAGAAGTCCTATTTATGAACTAGCTAACGTCTACGCACAAGATCAAGATACCTGGAAACAGTTCGGTTGAGTATTGTCTAGGTGTGGGAATGAAAGGGTTCTTTATATTAATAAATAGCGGGTAAGTAACGGGCAAAAGTGAACAACATTGAAAAAAAATTATGCTGATCAATTTTAGATACTCGTCTACTTTTATTATACTTACTTATTCGAAGATGGTTCGAAAACCACTTGCAAGGTCACCATTTGTATTTCAAATTTTTACAATGATGCTCATCATCATCATCATCAACAGCCTGAAGGCGTACGCTGCTGAACATATTATGTCTCCCCTTCAGACCGCACTTTGAGCTTCTGCTTGCATCCTGCATCCATCGGCTCCCCGCGTTTTTGACCAGATCATCGGTCCACCTAGTAGGAGCCCAGCCTACGCTGCGTCTTTCGATTCGTGGTCGCCACTCGAGAACCTTAACTTTCTTCCCTATCGGTTGTCAGCTCTACGAGCGATGTGGCCTGCCCATTGCCATTTCAACTTGTTGATTGTCACATTAGTTCTCCTGCAGATCTCCTCGTTTCGAATCTTATCTCGCAGGGAAACACCGAGCATAGCTCTCTCCCGAGCTATGTATAGCTCGTTGCGCGACTTTGAGCTTCTCAATGATGACCACGGCTCTCTATGAGCAATGATGTTCATACAGCTTTATAGAATGTACAGATAATTACAACTGTTTTTGGTGTGAGTGTGTGTATTGTCTATATAATAATATCTTGTCTCTATGTGCAGGGCTGGGAAAGCAAGTCCGAAACAGGCAGCGAGAGGGGAGAACCTGCACCGCCTGCGCGCGCGCCTCTTGACGCTGTCTGGCAACCTGTTGCTGGCACAAAGTGAGTATTAGGGTGGGTTTTTTCACCAATAGTTGAAAGGTAACCAATGGTTAAAAACTCTAGCAAATTTTGACCATCGGCTAGAATTTGTTAGAGTTTTTAACCGTTGGTTACCTTAACTATTGGTGAAAAAACCCACCCTTAATTTATACCTGCTTAATTAGCATTCCTAAATGTGCTCTTTTACTAAGTGGTAGGGCTTTTCTGCAAAGTTCGTCTAGGTAGGTACCATTGCTTTGCCAGTTATTAGGCCGCCAAGCAGCTGTAGTGTGCAGCACTATATTGTGTTCCGGTTTGAAAAGCGCTGTAGCTAATGATTTTACTGGGCAAATGAGACTTTAAGACCTGACCTCACAGTCTATTAATCTTACTTACTAGACTACGATCTCTCCGGATGACGCGTGCAGTGCAGTATGTCACGCAAAACTTTATATTTTAGAGGTCCGAGTGACTGCAACTGTGGGCGACCGGTCGTGTCGCTTAAGGCTGGTTTACTCTTTGTTTAGTTAAGTAGCGAGTTAACTTGCTATTTTGTCAAATTTAGTTCTTGTCGTCGTTTGGACAGGGATTTGCCAGTTTAGTATTAAGTTAACACTTAAGTACAGTGAATAGAAACGGGTTTATTTTTTTCGGCGAGTTAAGTGCAAGACACAGATTAGAGAAAAAAACAATTGACTATACTCTACTTTACTCTGTGGTGTAAGTTCAGCCCTCCCCGTGCGTCTTCCGTACCCTGACAACTAAATCACTAAACCACAGATTAGAGAAAAAAACAAATGACTTCTGTGCACTAAACTAACAAAACTCGCAGCACGTGTGAATAGGCGAGTTTAGTACAGTTCATAAGTTGACAAGACTGAAACATGAAGCTAAACTCGCATGTATGTGTGGACACAACTTTTTACTTAACCGAACTAAATCGTTGAAGTCGCAACTTAACTCGCTACTTAATAGCTCGTCACTTTTCGACGATGATTCGTACAAGTAGTCACTTCATTTCATTAACATAAAAAAGATATTATTTAAAATGATCATCCAGGTAAGCCGCTCCTTTTTCAATGGACCAACAGTTTCATCGATGCGAGAAATTGTATTATGGCGAAATGTTCGCGATAGTGAAAAACATAATTCCATTTAAATAAGGACGATTTTAAAAATCTGTGACGAATGCCGGCCATCCTTGTGGTTGTTTGGTTGGATTTTTTATGGCTGATGAACTTAATTTGATATAAGTGAACCCAAACTAACTTCATCGACGGTATTAGGTTGGTAACTACTACTATTATATAATCTGTGCCCTAGGTGTGTTTAGGTACAATGCTAATAAAACCGCCTTAAAGGCACGGTCCTTAGAAAAATTATACCTTACCAAAATAAAACCTTTACATTAGGTACCTACAAAATAACAAGGTAAATAGTAAGGGAAGGGGTAAGGGTTTGTTATATCAAAGTAGTAGAACCAGTGTCCAGCAGTCTTAACAACTCTACGATTAATGAAGTATTTTTCATATACACCTATATTTGATTACTTATAATAATATGAACGCATTTGCAATTAAAACATCTTATCAAATACTCATAAGTAATAAACATCGTCAACTAAATAAATTGAATTTATGACTAATAGGGTAATCTCCGCAACATAATATTCGATTTAGGGTCATATAGCACTCACAAAACGTTAATAATTAATTTAAAACAACAGGCCACTTATCGCAAAAAATCACTTATCACAGTCCGGATAAGTACTGAGGAATATGTTGAGATCCTCATGATACGACATAGCGGCGTATATTTCCTGTGTTCTGTCCGACTACGGCATGCGTGGAAGAGCTTGGGTGTATGATCAGCTCTATAGTGGATATACTTGTCGGAGACATATAAAGTACATATGCGATTGTGAAGAGTAGGACAGTCAACGGCATCTCTCAATATCTTACAGCCGGTGTTAAGCTGGTCAAACAACACCCTAGTTTTCAAGGAATTGAAGCCTAGATGACCTAGCATAAAATCAGTGAGGTACAGAAAAGGATACTTATACTCATAAATCTTCTTATAAATATTTCATAAGAAGGCTTTTTGAACCTTCTCAAGTGACAAGATATATGGTTATATAATTATACCTTCTTTTGTTTTGATTGGTGTTAACACGTGTGACTATCTCTCAAGTTTTCAACTGGAACGCAGCTCCAGCGTTATTAAAATTGTTGCTCCGCGAAATAAGAAAGCAGCTACAAAACAAAACATGAGATACATTGCTACACAGCCTCATAAGGCTACGTATTAAAACTCAGTGTCCAGTATGAGATAGCTTTGGACACTCTCCAAAAAGTTGCTGTACATATAATTATGTATAAAGTAAATAAACACTTATTGGACGCGCCCTGATTTAATATATTTCGTTATAATTGAAATTATAATATATCACGTCGCGTGGACTTTAGGGTTTATTTTACGTCATCATCATCATACTCAAAAGCCTGAAGACGTCCACTGCTGAACATAGGCCTCCCCTACAGAGCGCCACTTTAAGCGGCTGTTCGCCTCGTGCACCCATCGGCTCTCCGCGGCTTTCTCTAGATCCACCAGACTAGCCGCATAAGCCGTGTAAGTCACTTGTATATTTGCAAGCAGTTAGGTATATAGGCCTTTCCTGAATTTTACTTCGTTATTTGCATTGTTTCAAAACGTATTACACTTACCGAGAACTTGGAATATCTGCTTAAATGCAAAGTTTGCGAATGAAAGAATCCGGATGTAAGGAAAACGAGGAATTCCGTTCCCTTTAACGCTCTTCGTTTGAAACACCACGTTTTATTTCCCCCTATTTTAAAGGCTGGCATGTTTGTGAGCCCCTATAAGGGTTACTGTACTTGCACTGTTTTTACGTTTATCTACAAACATGCGCATACCGTAGAAGATAGCTCTAGCTCTCTAATTTAGCACTTCATATAGAGATGGGCTCGTCATGTATGTTTCACACACAGAGCTCTATTACCGGATCAGTTAAACGAGGCTTAAAAATAAAATATATTAGATACCTGAAAGATAATACAAGTCATTATGTCATATACGCGGTGCAATTAAATTCACTAGCATAGATTGAGTAGTACATGATTTTTTATGATTATTAAAGAGGAAAGAGTGCAAACGGATTTTTTTAAAT
This sequence comes from Ennomos quercinarius, assembly GCA_910589525.2. Classification (NCBI taxonomy): domain Eukaryota; kingdom Metazoa; phylum Arthropoda; class Insecta; order Lepidoptera; family Geometridae; genus Ennomos; species Ennomos quercinarius. The sequence continues at coordinate 10,007,434 of OU342499.1, read as the reverse complement.
GATACAATACAATACAATACAATAATACTTTATTGAACACCAATAAATAAAAATGCACATAAAAATTTACATAACAATGGCAGAACAACGGGCGGCCTTATCGCATTAAGCGATTTCTTCCAGGCTACCTTAGGATGGACAGGAATTGAAGATACAAAAATTACGGTTGGCGCTGTTGCAGTTACAACTTACATACTAAGAACAACAATAAGACAACAAAGTATAATTACTTAAGAAAATAAAAGCAATACATTTATAATATATACTAAATACTAATAGTTACCATACACTTAAAACCATAAATATAATAATCTAACATAGCATGATACATAGATTATGTATATATGAATATATATCTACATAATATGAAATACCTAATATAAATATAAATAAATAAATGATAGTTCTAGTGACATATTCTAGACAAAGTACTTAACTACGATTGTTCCAATAGGTAGTGTTTCCTCACCATGTCTTTAAAGATAATTATGAAGATTGGTTGCGCCTAACGTTGGCACGGATGATTTCGACACTTTTAAAAGTTTTTGTTACCTAGTATGTAATAATTAAAAACAGAATGTAATTATTTCATTTTAATGTTGTACTGTGGCAGTTATCCCTTTTTTTGGAGTTATTATCAATACCAAATCGATGCGTTAGATTTCCGTAATTTTGGTCCACACGTTGACCGGTGTCAGAGTTTAGATACCTATAGTTTCAAAGGATGCGGATTCAATTACACCCAGTATAATAGAGCTTTTTATTATATATGAGTGCTGCTGGGATTACAAATCATATGACTTGTATCTTTCAGATAATATATTTTAGGCCTCCTCTAGCTGAAAACATTTCCTGTCTGGGGAGGCTGTTGTTGATAGATGAATAGTAAGATGTACGAGTCAAATACCGAGGCTTTGGACCCTAAAATTATCCCCTTGACTACATCTATAGGTGCTAGCTTTATCGTTCACGTATTTCGTTTTAACGGGTACTTAAACGTGATGAGAAAAGTTTTCTTAATTATCTCTACCTACACAGTACACTTTACATTTGCAACAGTAATTTAACATAAGATAAACATTTCGGGAATGTACTTATATAAATACTTTCGAAATGTTTTGAACAGTACAACTTTCAAAAATTCAATTAAGTAATAGGTACCACCTATCTTTTGATAAGTTGGCAAAATGCAACTTTTACATAAATATAATATATAAGTATTTGTCTCGATAACTCACACCTAAAACGTAAAAAATTGAAAAATATTTATTTCTTTAAGCACATTATTTTTATTAAATTCTGTAAATGTTTGCTATGTATTAAGTAATCAATTTTCTCCCAAAACTTTACCTTCATGTGTGTGGTGAGAATGTGAATCTAGCATAACGTTTTAGGTGAATTACAAATAACCATAATAAAGACATCCACTGCTGAGCATAGACCTCCCCCAGAGAGCGCCACTTTGCGCTCGCCGCCTGCATCCATCGGCTCCCCGCTAATCTATTTGAAAGCAATTACGAGTGATAAGAATCAATACTTAGATAAAACCAACTTACTAATAAGCTTGTGTATTGCACAAATTAAAAATATCTCAAAAAATGAAGTTCAAGTTGAATTTACAAGCATTTTAAAATACAGTAAAAAGAGACAGTTCAAATGTGCAGTGACGTCAGTTCATTCATCACAAAGTAAACGTGCGTTTTTATAATAAATGTGGGGCAGATGATTTGCGAGAAAGGGACAGGCGATGCCCCCCTCCAGAAACTTTGAAAGCTTATTACTCCGTTATTTACTTACCTTATTTCTTATTTTGATTTTGCTAATTTTTTCAAGTATTGCATTCATTTTTAACCTACTGTATGAATATAATATGAAAATGTTAATTTTCAATAGCAGGACACTAGCACTATCCTATTCCCTACGTTGAAATATTTTTGTAAACCAACAATATTAATTATATTACGAAAGGGAGAATGAAATTGCTTAAGCGATATACTACCTAGTACAATGAGTACAATACAAAACAATGAAAAGTTGAGCTCCGAGACTAATTTTATTAATAAGGCAGATTCACAAAAGGAAACTCGTAATATCAATAAGATTCTCTACGGATTTCCAGATTGAAGTGTTTTCATAAATATGGAAGCAATGAGGTCTAAGGCTGACGCCACATTGGGCGGTGGCGATCCTCGAGCGACTGCGCGCGGTGCCGCGATGTCGCGGCGACACGCGTCGCACTATGGTAAAATGTCGCGGCGATAACGCGGCGATGTCCATACGCCACGCCAGTGCGGCGTGTGTCGCTCGAGGTTCGCTACCGCCCAATGTGGGGTTAGCCTAAAGGTGGCGCTAAGTACCAGTGTCTAATCTCTCACTACGTAAGTATATAAATATTGAATTACAAGCTGCGGTCATAAGGTTGAAATTTGCTTGG